>OX451735.1:65448532-66718754 GCA_948472305.1 Vicia faba
ACATATACTATGTGTGTTTTAGAAGTCTAAGTATTTTAATTGTAATACACTCTAGTATTGTTTCAATACTTCGGTTGTAATTTCAGATGTGAATTATGGGTCATTCATAAGCTTTTGAGTATTGAATGATTGAGGTTTTTCAAACTTAATAATTCTGTTGTTTTTCACTGTTAGTGATTGAAGGGATTTGAGGAGGGCCTCATACTTAGGCGTGTCTTAGATAGAAGTATAGCATGATTAGTGATTAAGTAATTAGATCATAAACTGTTTGTTTACTGATGGTATATGAATTGATATTATTTAGTGGACTTGTCCCTGACTTGGTAGCCCCCAGGGTAGGTGTTATTGTATACCGAACTGAGTTAACAATCCTTTGTGTTTTTAATGCTTTTAATATTGTTGTATTTTATATTGTCCTCAGATATTTGTGTCGTGACATCTCTTTCGACATCACATATCTGATACCAGAATTTCAATTGGTATCAGAGCAGGCTTCCTGCTTTATATTTGGGTGAGATCTAGGGAATATACTTTCTGGTTCTATGGACAAGGAAGGAGGGTTTGTGAACAGATATCCATTCTGGATGGAAGCAATTATGACTATTGAAAACCACGTATGATGGCCTTTCTAAAATCTCTGGACATCAAGGCTTGGAAAGTTATCTTAAAAGGATGGAAACACCCTGTAAAATTGGGAGAAGATGGAGAACATACTTCTGTGTTAAAGCCAGAAGAAGATTGGTCTAAAGAAGAGGATGAAATTACACTTGGAAATTCTAAAGCCTTGAATGTTATATTCAATGGAATTGACAAGAACATTTTCAGATTAGTAAACACATGTGAAGTTGCTAAGGATGCATGTGAGATTCTTCAATCTACCCATGAAGGCACATCCAAAGTTAAGATGTGAAGACTTCAGTTGCTCACCACCGAAATTGAAAATCTGAGAATGAAGGATGATAAAAGTATTAATGACTTCCATATGAATATTCTTGAGATTGCTAATACATCCAGTGCTTTAGGAGAAAAAAATACCCGAAGACAAATTGGTGAGAAAGATGCTTAGGTCTCTCCCCAAGAGATTTGATATGAAAGTGATTGCCATAGAAGAAGAACGAGACATTGACAAGATGAGAGTGGATGAATTGTTGGATCCTTTCAGACATGTGAATTAAACATAAATGAAAGATCTGAAAAGAAAAAGAAAAGCATAGCTTTTGTAACCAATACTGAAGATGAAGAGGAGGATTGTGATCTGGGTACAGACGAAGGAATATCTAATGCCTTATTTCTGGTTGGAAGACAGTTCAACAGAGTGATAAAGAAGATGGATAGGAACCCAAGATCAAATATCAAAAATATATCATCTGACATCTATAAGTCAAATGAGTTTGGAAGAAAAAGGGCTGAAGAAAAATCCACTCAAGGGAAGCGAATACAGTGTCATGGATGTGAAGATTTTGGTCACATTAGAGTTGAATGTCCTACTTATCTTAAGAAACATAAGAAGAATTTAAATGTTACTTGGTTTGAAGAGGACTGTAAGAGTGATCTTGAAGAGGAATCTACCAAGTATGTTAAAGCATTGACATGAAAATATATTTCTAATGAAGAATCAAGTGATAGTGAACTAACCTTTGACAAGTTAGCTGCCTCGTACAGAGAACTGTGTTTCGAGAGTGTAGAAGTTTGCCAAGAAGGAGAAATAGAAAGCTCTCATAACTCAACTGAAGGCAGAAAAGAAAGAGCATCTAAAAACTATCTCTAGTCTGGAAAGGGAAGTGACTTCCATGAATTCTAATCTTGACATAATGGTAAAATCACTCAAGAGTGGTCTAGGGTTTAATGAGAAAAAGGAACCTTATTCTGAATAACCTTCATCAGATTCCACTCATGCCAAGTCTAAACCAAAGATGTCGAATCAAATGTCTCAACATCATGACAAACATCATGGCAAGAAAAGACATCATGGCAAGAAAAAATTTAATAACACCAGAGAGAAATTACAACCCTGAAGGTGTCACCACTGTGGAAATTTTGTTCACATAAGACCTTTTTGTTTCAAGTTGTATGTGTACCCCAAAACTGTTCCTCTTCCCAAGATTAATCAGATCTCTCAAAATAGCAAAAAGAAGAAACAATGGGTTCCTAAAACTACTGTTGCTAGTCTCATAGCTCATACCTCTCTCAGAGTCTCAACCAAAGATGACTGGTACTTTGACAGTGGATATTCTAGACACATGACAGGTGTTAAGAATTTTTTGGTAGATATCAAATCTCACTCCACAAGTTATGTGACTTTTGGTGATGGAGCCAAAGGTGAAATTAAAAGAGTTGGAATGATGGAATGTTCAGGAGTCCCAAAACTTGATAATGTGTTACTTGTTAAAGGGTTAACAGCTAACCTAATAAGTATAAGTCAACTGTGTGATCAAGGGTTCAAAGTAAACTTCACCAAGGTCAGAAAAATACTTAAGACGACTTGCATATCGGATAGTCAAGGTCGGAAAAGTGAACCATGGAGAACATCATGAGGTTAGATCTTACTAGGAGGCTTACCTAGTCGGGAATGCACAAGTAGGACGTGGGTAAACCGAGGAGAGCTGGATGATAAAGCCTATATAGTGTCAAGTCGGATAAAGTCTCATAATGCTCAGCAGTTACGAATACATGAAGGGGCCCCCATAAACGTTACATGGGACAATAAACATCATAAAGTGTGACAGAGGTAGTTATGATCACATCAATATGCGAGAACTCCAAAAGTCACCTCTTAATGATGTTAGATAATCAAATCAGAAGTATAAATAGGGTTCTCACTCGAGGGGTGAGCAAGACAACCTTCTTGAACACACACTCACCCTTGCAGTGTAGCTCAAATACCTTAATCTCTACAACCATTTCTGCCAGACCTACATAGGGTATCGCATACCTGATACATAAACAGTTGTAACCTCACTGGATTAACTTGCTGGATTAACTTTCAGGAGATGGTATAAACGTGTTTTACAGGAACCGACCCTGGGCCACACCTTCCGTTATTCCACCACTTTGACACCTACCAAAGTCCCTACTCCTAGCAATAACTGACCCTAATCATGGTTGTTAGGAGAGAACAATATCCCATACATGATAATACTAGAGGTAGCAAGGATCCTAATTCCATGGCATAGATGCATGCCGCCATGGACTAGTTACAATGCCAGAACCAAACTCTAGAGGACAATGTCCTTAACATTCAGCAGTGTCAGCAAGAGGCTATCCTCCATAGAGGAGATAGAGGTGCTGGATCACCTACCCCTCTCAAACAAGATATGGGAAGCACCTCTTTCCGAAGGTTTCAAGGTTCCCTCCTTGGTAAAGATTGATTAGGGTAGTGACCCTTAAGAGCATGACGCCTTCATCAATACACAAATGGATATCATCGTGGCACCTAATGTAACACCTAAATTGCTTTCAGGATTACCAATTAACCTCACAAACCAATACGGGTCTTTTCAGTATGTGTTGTACCCCAATTGTTCCCCCTAATATTCCTCTATCATCTTATATCAACTCAATCACAACAAGATCACACTAGGGTTTAGTTCTTCTCCATATCTCTAGGTTTGCCTATGGGGAATCACCAAGCACCTTGATTTATATATTGTGATTATCTATGTTTTGTGTTGATTAAATTTTAACTAATAAATACAATGAATGTTTGCTCTAATTGATGATATTATAGTTGAGGGCACAACACATTTCATCAAGTTGATTCATAGGTTCATGAGTTTATTTCTATGACTTCTTCAACAAAGCTTCATTAAGATTCAAGCTTAATTATTGAAGATCCTTTAAATTAGTATCATGACAAGGTCTACTATGATTCATCATGCCTCAAGTTGTCAAATAAAATCAAAAGATGCAAGAGTCGATTGAAGAAGTTTGACCTAATTGGACAAGTTCTTGATTCATTAATCACAAGTGCATAACTCTCTCAATTATTAACATTTGGAGATGGTTTTCGTTGGTACGGGTTCTTATTATCATCCACAACAACTTCCATTCATATGTCAAGAGTAATTGTGCAACAAAGTTTGTCAAAATTTAAAAGGGTTTCCAAGTCATTTTGGTGCTCTAGGAGCTAGGGTTTTGAGCTTCTAAGGGATATATCTTGCTCATATTTTGGTATTTTTTTAGTGATTCCAAAGGCATGTTTCTCTTTAAAGAGTTATCAACCAATAACTTCAAAAGTTTCAAGAAAATTTTATGTTGAAGATGCCTAATGATGAATAAAGATTACAAGTCCTCTAGATGTGCCATCAAATTCCCTTATGTGACTTCAAAATATCATAACTTGGCCATTTTTTATCTCCTTAAGCCCATTATTTTTTCCACAGTGATCTTAAGGATGTGAAATTCAACTCTTCATTTATGTGCAAAGCTTGAAAATGAGTGGAAGATGCCCTAAGAACCCAAAAGATTATAGGTAACCTCATGAATTTTCACCAATTTTGCAAGATCATAACTTTTTTCAATACCTGGTATTTTTGAGTGATTCAAGTTGCACAATGCTCTTTGGGATGTCCACTCCAAGCTTGCATCAATGATCTAAGCTAAATTTTGAAGGAAGGCCTTGTTTGAACTCAAAACATTATAAGTCACTTTGGAAGAAAAACTTAAAATTTTTCTAAGTACAAAAAGTCAGCATCTTTTTCTCAACTTTGACTCATCACAACTTTTAGCTCAAGCATCTAATTGATCCCATTCTTTTCACATTGTAAAGTTTGTGACATTATCTTTCAATTGCTTCAAGAATCATTCCCTAATACCCCTTGAGCTATGAACACCATGGATTCAAAGTTAGTACCTTGAAACAAAAGTTTTCTCCAAAGTCAGAATTTGAAATTCATAATTTGGCTTCTAATCACCAAATTTCCATGTGTTTTCCACTTAAACACGATTAACAAATATGTTTGAATCATTTAGAGCATCAAAACACATCATTTGGATGAGTTTTGATGCACATGTGAACACATTTTGATTGTGTTCACAGGTGTGCGCGAATTCATTTGAATTTTCATCATTCACCCCTCCTCTTGATTCCATTCACTTCACCTATAAATACAAGCTCTATTCCACTTTTTTTTTTCAAGATTGAACAACCAAAATCACTCTGTCAAACTCCCTCAATAACACCCTTTTGTGAGAAGACTAAAAGTCAATCAATCTCATTCAAACCATTTTTCCATTTTGGCTTTTTACTTTAAAATTATCTCAAAAGATTAGACTCTTGTTAATCCTTGCAGTGATGCGAGCTACTATACTTCTACGATATATAGTAAAGTTTTATTAAGTTAATTAAAGTTTGATTAAGAAAATATTTTGAAAATGCATATACATAAGTCTAAGTTTATTATAAAAGTGGTTCAAGTTTTGAAACAATAAGAGTTTTCAAATGGAGGGAGAAGATTTTTGAAATTAAAGAAGGTAGGAGGAGATGAAGGGACTACCCTAAAGCATAAGGTAAAAGCTAGGGAAAAGAACCATCTAACAAACAAGATGCCAACACTTAACACAATGACTCAATGTAGAATTCTCATCCTTTAGATTTGAAACCAAACAAGCAAAGACAATAAACCTCTTAAGAAAACCAAGCTGCCAACACTTAACACAATGACTCAATGTAGAATTCTCATCCTTTAGATTTGAAACCAAACAAGCAAAGACAATAAACCTCTTAAGAAAACCAAGCTTCAATTGTATTAATTCTTCACAAAAATTGGGTAGAGTAACGGTTGTATACAAATGAATTCATGATCACATACAAAGCATGTAATCACAATAACCTACACACAAAGAAAACAAACAAACAACCCAATGTCTTGGGATAAACCCCAAGAACTCCAGACATAATAACAGTTGATGTCACAAGGTCTCAAAGAAGGTCACAACTTCTAATCTCAAGTCCAAGAGGTCCACAATCTCCATAATGCCAAAGATAGTAATCAAGTAGTCCAAATAACATTACAGTTTTTTATGGTTCAAGTTGATTATTAGGTATCTTCAAAAAGAAAATAAGAGCTCAAATGAGCAAAATAAAAATGACATAAAAGTAACTGCTCAAATGAGCAAAGATGAAAATAGCATGGAACGTAAATGCCAAAATAAATGTGCTTAAAGTAAAAGCATAAAATAAAAGCATAAAATAAAGTCAATTGTTAATGAGTTAGAAATTGTAGGTTAGTTGAATAACCATCTTGAAACTTGCATTTGAAAGCTCATTAGAAGATTGATAGAATTAAAGCCTCTCAACAACAAGTTTCATTTTCTTTTTGTCAAGTATATCATTCATTTGAAATCTCAAGGAAAAAATAAATGATCAATGATGTTTAAGTGATCCAATTTTACCAAAGTTGATGAAAATTCATTAGAGGATTGGTAGGACCAAAGCCTCAAAACAATTAATCTCAAGGTTATTGGATCAAAGGGTTCAAATTAACATACTTGGGCTTACAAACATGGATTTGGGCCACAAATGATCATTTTCTCAATTCGGGACAAAATTTAGCGCTATGTTAAGCAATCTTAAGTGGACTTATATAGAAGTCTCACCTATTTTGAGGCCGGTCAATAGCAATCTATGTACCATATGTTTTGAGAAATGATATGTAAATCATTCTCCAATAACATTTAGTACAATAAGAAGGGGATAAGATGAAGAGGGATGTGGTAAGAGTTAAACCATATTTGAACCAAAAATTTAATCAAGCTATTATTAAAATCATTCATCCATTTTTTGTGGATTTAAACTCAACACCATGGATCCAATGATGCTAATAAAGCTCATGATTAAAATCTCATAGTCCAAGATCAGCCAGAATATATACATGATAAAATATATTAATAAAATAAAGAAAAATATATTTTAAAAAAGGTTTAAAAATGGGAACAAAAGTAGAAAATAGAAACTATATTCAAAACATCCAAGAAAAATCAAACAAAGCCATAAAAAATCAGAAATGAGCTCAAATATTTATATAAAATATTTGGTAATTTTTTAAATTCAGAAACTATTTTTAAAATTAAATGAAATAGGAAAAACAAACCAAAAATTGTGAAGAATAGTAAAGTCAGAAATAAAAATAAAATGAGGTCACCAATATTTGTCAAAAGGTCATTGGATCCTTCCATATTTTTTCACAATTTAAAAATTAAGCAAAGTATTTTTAAACGTTTAAAACAATTCAAATAAAGTGAAAAATTATAAAAAAATACCGGAACACAAAATAAAATTGTGAAAAAATAATAATGGGAAAGAGAAAGATCAAAAGTATTTTTCATAATTTTTTCAGATTTTTTGAAGTTAAAATGAATTCTCTATGATTTTTTGAAGTTTAAAACAATTTAAATATAAATATCAGAAAATAAAATAAAGTCAAAAAAATGTGAACCAATGGATGAGAGTCCAATCGCGTTAGTAAGTTAATCCAATGCATCAGACGTGTTGTGCATATCATGGTCTTTACTGAATAATGCACAAAATCAACAATTAAATAAGATTTTGAAAAAATGCGTGGCACGCCTTCATTGGTTGATAGATAACACATTGGTCATCTTCAACCTCCAGCCAACGAATATGCAGGTTCTATAAACTGTAAAATTAGGACATGAGACCGGTACCATTCGCTTCGTCTCTTCAAGACGATTCCAATTGTACCTTCACAGAAAAATTATATAAATTATAGCTCAGTCGTTCTTAAAAAGAAGTTCTGAAAAGGGATTTCAAATTACATGGCCAAAACATACTTCCAGTTGAAAATAAGTGTTGCAACTAGAATCAGGATGATGAGAGCTTCATAACAGTATCAATGTTTGAGAGAATTGGTGAAGGAAACTACCTATTGAAGTTAACTTGCAGAGCTCTGAAACTGGACTTGGCTAGCATGATTTAGGAAGTATTAGAGCTTAATTGTTCTTCTGTTAGCTTTAGTGAGGTTTTATGAAGGTGAATTGACAAAGAAAAATGGTTGAGAAAGGCTGTAAGTGAATATTCAAAGTTGTAGAAAATTGAGTTCAAGAGGAAGTTTGGTAGGGTGATTCTGGCTCTCTAAGCTTAAGAAAATGAATGAGGTATGATCCTCTATTTATAGGGAAGCTGATTGAATGCTCAAGCGTGTGAAATGACGAAGTTTGGAGGGAAATCGTGTGATGTTGCAAACAAGAAAAGTGTGACTTCTAATTTGATCAAAACTCATCCAAACCATGTGTTTTAATATGCTAATAACTTCCTGAGGTTCACTAAACATATTTAGAAGCAAAAGCGCACAGAAAAATGTGTTTAGAAGCTAAATCAAGGATTTCAAATTCTGACCTTTGAAGAAACTTCAGTTTCAAGTTACCATATTCAAATCAATGGCATTCTCAGCTCAAGGAGTCTTAGGACTTGATTCTTGAAGCTTTAGAAATATGAGATCAAAAGCTTTACAATGTGAAAAGAATAGAATCAAATGGATGCTTGAGCTAAAAATTGTGATGAGTCAAAGTTGAGAAAAAGAGGTTGACTTTTGTACTTAGAAAAATTCTATGTTTTTCTTCAAAAATGACTTATAATGTCTTGCATCCAAACATGGCCTTCCATTTGAAATTTTCTCTTGGCCAAAAAATATGGCATGGAGTAGATCTCTTTAATGATATTTTGAGACTTAAACCATTAAAAATCTCCAAAAAATGAGAAAGTTATGATTTGTTGAAATTGAAAAATTCTCATAAAATGACCTATAATCTTTTGCATCCTTAGGGCATCTTGCATTCATTTTCACACTTTGAACTTAAAATAAGGGTTTAAGCTCACATATTTAAGATAAATATGGAAAATGAATGGGCTCAAGGTGATAAAAATTGACCATGTTATGATCTTTTGAAGTCACATATGGGAATTTGATGGTTTGTTTAGAGGACTTGTAATCTTTCTTCATCATTAGGTATCTTCCTCAAAACATTTCCTTGAAACTTTTGAAATGATTTGTTGATATCCCTTTAAAGAGAAGTATGTATTTGGAATAACCCAAAAATACCAAAATATGAGCAAGCTATAACCCTTTGAAGTTCAAAACCCTAACTCCTAGAGTAACAAAATGCCTTGAGAAACCTTTGCAATTTTGATCAACTTTCTTGCACAAATACTTTTGTCATGTAAATAGAAGTTGTTGAGGATGATAATGAGAATCCATAGCAACCAAAACCACTTCCAAATCTTAATAATTGGGGGAGATAATCACTTGTGATCAATGAAACCAAAGACTTGTCCAACTAGGTCAAACTTCTTCAATCAACCCTTGTACCTTTGAACTATTTTTGACAACTTGGGGCATGATGAATTATAATAGACTTTGTCATGATATTATTTGAAAATATCTTCTATAATGAAGCTTGAATATCAATGAATCTTTGTTGAAGAAGGAATGGAAATAAACTCATGAACCTATGGATCTACTTGATGAAATGTATTATGCTTTCACATATGATACCAACAATTAGAGCAAATATTCGTTGTACTTATTAGTTAAAAGTTAATCAATGAAAAACATAAATGATCACAATATACAATTCAAGGTGCTTAGTGATTCCCCATGAGCAAAGCTAATGATAAGTAGAAAAACAAAACCCTAGTGTGTGATCTTGTTGCATTGTGAAGGTATGAGATGATAGATGAATCTTAGGGGAAAAATTGGGGTACAACAGCTCCCCTTATTTAAGTGTCTTCTATCCGGAGATGCGAAGGTTAAAAAATCTTCGTGTAGACGTGATTGAAGATAATTAAATATTAAATAAACCATATTTTTTGCCCTAAGATGCCATGCAGTGCTTATGATTATGAATGAAAATGAACAAATACAAAAATGATGCAAGACCTCACTGGGATATAGAAAATAAAAACAGGGATCAAAAGAAAAAACCCAACTAGGAAAATAAATCAATGGTGAACAGGAGAACCGACCCTATTGGGATAAAGCTCGAAGAGGAGATAAGGCGTGATCAACTCAAAGATTGAGGAGAGAAAGTAAAGGATAACTGTGATCGACAGATGACCGCGAACTATCCACTCATTGAGGAGATTAAAAAAGGGTAACTTCGACCCACCGGGGAAGGAAGGAGTAAGATGATATCAGTAAATACCAATATTCTGGTAAGCGGTTAGTCCTTACAACTGGAAACAAATAAATTCCTTTAGAGAAATAGAATCTCGATGACAAACTACCTTCCATGATGACAAGGCTACCATTCATCGAAAAGAGATCTCAACAATGAACTACTTTCCATAATGACAAGGCTACCATTCATTGGAGTAACAAAATCTCAGCAAGAACTACCTCCCATAATGACAAGGCTACCATTCATTGGAGTAACAAAATCTCAGTAACAAACTATCTTCCATAATGACAAGGCTACCATTCATTGTAGTAAAAATGTGAACAAAGAACTACCTTCCATAACGACAAGGCTACCATTCATTGGAGTAATAAAATCTCAGCAACGAACTACCTTCCATAATGACAAGGCTACCATTCATTGGAGTAAAAATCTCAGCAATGAACTACCTTCCATAATGACAAGGCTAGCATTCATTGGAGTAACAAAATCTCAGCAACGAACTACCTTCCATAATGACAAGGCTACCATTCATTGGAGTAACAAATCTCAGCAACAAACTACCTTCCATAATGACAAGGCTACCATTCATTGGAGTAACAAAATCTCGGCAATGAACTACTTTCCATAATGACAAGGCTACCATTCTTTGGAGTAACAAATCTGAATCTTCTTTATGAACTGTTAGACTTATTTGGGAAGTACAGGTTGCTCAAATAAAGAGATATGCCACTTGTTGTTACGAGAATGAATTGTAATAAGGATTTCATGGGGAAAGTAATAGAACTTCTTGGGGAAATGGAAATATATTCCTGTTTAAGAGATACAAATCTTCACGTGCAAAATTTATGCACATTCTAAAACCGGGGCTCAAAGCTTGCCGAAATTAAAATAATAATACTGTTGGGGACCACCCATTCGAACAAGAAATAAACCGGAATAAAGCAGTCGACCAAAATAACACCTCATGAGAAATAAACTCAAGAGGGAACCACATTCCATCCAGACGATGAATTGAACAGGAAGGCCAAAGCAAAATTCTTCCACGAGGGATAACTCGGTGGGGAAATTGAAAGAATATACACTTTTTGCTTAAGGTTGACACTCTATTGGAGAGAGGTTAAAACAACTCTGCAAAATAGAGGAATATGTCAACAAAATATTAATTATGCAAATGATCAATGATTTGATAAATTCAACTATGCATGATGTATGTATGAATGTATGAATGTTATCATGTATATGCTGACAACACAAACATATAATATTGGGGATAACCAGACAAAACCAATATGGATACAGTCAATACTCGGCTAAAACAAATCCAAGATGAAAATTTCATGAGAAAGTAAGCATCGCCTGAGGAAACAAATTCCCACTTCATGGCTTAACTCCACTGGGAAGGAGCATAATCCAAAAATAATAAGATCATAGCAATAAATCAGTACAAATACAGGGGTATAACATTCCCCTCCAGGCTTCATCGGGGAATATCACATAGACTTTAATGGGGAAAACAAATGTTTCACGGTGTATACTTCTACTGGGGATTGTGATACTGATCTCAATAGGGAAAACAATACCATATTATCGATACATCAACCGTGGATATTGTACTGACTTCATTAGGGAAGGCAATAACACATTGCTGAGGGGAAACCAGGATACATTCTTCAATACTGAGATTGAGGATTGCACCAAGTTTTCTAGGGAGAACTTATGAAACTTCATGGGGATAGCCTTATCCAGTTAAAACAAGAATTATGGCCTCCAACATATATGAACAATGGAAAGCTTCCTCACATTTGAGGTTAAAAGGGAACTAATGTGATTCAATCAAAATCAAGTAATGCAAAAAGAATGAATGGTATGGTAATTATACAAATGATGATTTTCCTAAACATGTTATGTTATAGAAAGCGATAAACGAGTACCTGACGTGTACCAACTTCAAATACTATCATTACCATACATTCGCAAGTTGAATCAATCAAACTTGGAAAATCACCTCGAAATTCTTTAAGTTATCGGACTAAAATTGGAGTCCAAAAAATAACAAAAGAATTAGAAAAATAATACTATTGTTATTTACTAATACAAAGCCTTGGTGAAAGTAGGAAAAAGTAGGGCCAAGTGAAATAAAAAGAATTCAGCGGCACATCATAAGACAACGTGCTCAGCGGGATCTACTGCACTAAGCGCGCTACACCAGATACCGAAAAATAGAATAGATGGTGAAACATAATATTGTACCCCAATTTTTACCCCTAAGATCCCTTCGTCATACCATGTTGATTCACTCACAACAAGATCACACTAGGATTCTTGGTTCCCCTCCCTATATTTAGTTTTGACCTTTTTGAGGGATTACCAGGCACCTTGACTTATGTTCCTTTTGTGATCATGAATATTGTTTTGTTTTCTTTATTTAACTAATAAAATGAAATGTTGGTTTTTCTTGCTTTTTATCCATGTAGGTGAAGGCAATGAGATTTAACAAGCTACCCCATGGGTTCATGAGTTTATTTCCATGCCCTAGTAAATATAGCTTGAGAAGTTCAAACCTCACCATTGGATTTGTTTTAAGAGAATTGGCATGGCAAGGTTTCTTTGGTTCATCACATTTCAAGGTTATTAGATTTTACTCAAAAGTACAAGGGGTTGATTGGAGAAGTTGTCATGTTTGGACAAGGCCTTGTTCCTATTGGTCACAAGAGCATATTTATATCAAATTTCAAGATATAAAAGTGGTTTTGGTGTCTTTTAGTCCTCATTATCATCCTCAATAACTTCTATTCACAAAGCAAGAATATTGGTACAAGAAGTTTGTTCAAACTTGTCAACGTTCCTCAAAGCATTTTCTTGATCTAGGAGATAGGGTTTTGAAATTCAAAGGAGTACATATTGCTTACCTTTTGGTATTTTTGAGTGATTCCAAAGATATACTCCTCTACAAAGGGTTATCAACAAATCACTTCAAAAGTTCCAAGGAGTTTTCATGTGGAAGGAACTTGGTGAAGAAGAAAGATTACGAGTCATCTAGATGAATCCACAATTTTACATGGGTGACTTCAAATGGTCCTAAATTTGTAAATTTTTATCACCTTGAGTCCATTATTTTTCCATAATGATCTTTAAGATGTGAACTTTGTTCCTTCTTTTATGTGTAAAGTGGTAAAATTGATGGAAGTTGCCTTAAAGATGCAAAAGATTATAGGTCATTTCATGATTTTTTGCCAACTTCAACAAGTTATAACTTGCTCAAATTTTGGAGATTTTGAATGATTCAAGTTTAAAAGTGTCATTCAAGAGGTCTACTTCATGCCATCTTTTTTGGTCAAGAGAAAATTCCAAGTGGAAGGCCATGTTTGGATGCAAAACATTATAAGTCATTTTTGAAGAAGAATGTGAAATATTTCTAAGTATGGAAAGTCAACCCTTTTTCTTCAACTTTGAATCAATGCAACTTTCATATCAAGCATCCATTTAACTCCATTCGTTTTCCATTGCAAAGCTTGTAACCTCATCTTTCTAAAGCATCAAGAATCATGCCCTAAGACCCCTTGAGTTGAAAATGCCATTGGTCAGATGTTGGCACTTTGAAATTGAATTTCTCACCAAGTCAGAATTATGAAATCCATAATGTCTCCTCTAATCACAAGTTTCCAACGCGTTTTTGCCTCTAAACATGTTTAGTGAAGTCCCAGATTTGTTTACCGCATCAAAACGCAAGAATTGGATGAGTTTTGATGAAGTTTGTATCACACTTCACTCGTACATCAAGTGTGCAAGATTTCCCTCCAAAACATCATTCACTCTTACTTTTGATCCCATTCACTTCTCCTATAAATACATGAACTATCCCATTCAATTTCCCAAGCTTGGATAGCCAGAATCACCCTGCCAAACTTGCTTCATAACTCAATTTTCTGTAACTTCAAAATCCATTCTCGACCCTTTTTCAATCCAATTTTTACATCAATTCACCTTCCTTGATCTTCCATGAAGCTAACCATATAATTACATTCAAGAACCATGCCCTATACTGCTCCATAGAAGTCCAGTTTCAGAGCTCTGCAACTCAACTTCAATAGGTAGATTCCTTCATCAATTCTTCAAAACTCTGATATGATTGTGTTGCTCTCATTGTCCTGGTTCTAGTTGTAACACTTACCTTTTACTGGAAACACATTTTGACCATGAAATTTCAAATCCCTTTTCAAAACTTTCCTTCCAAATTGATTGAGCTACAATTTATATAAATTTGGCACGAGGTTGTGGTTGTCTTCGTCTTAAAGAGACGAAGTGAATGGCATAGGTCCGAGCTTCTGATTTTACAGTTTGAGAGACCTGCAATTCGTGATGGCTGGAGGTTGAAGATGACCAACGTGTCATCTTCTAACCAATGAAGGCGCGCCATCTGTATTTTTCAAATTCTGATTTAATTAATGATTATGTACAATATTCACTAATGACCATGATATGCACATCGCGCCAGATCCCTTGGATTTGATTACTAATGCGTTTTGACTTTCATCCAATGGTCCACATATTTTACTTTTATTTTTATTTTCTGATTTTTATATTTTAATTGTTTTAAATTTCAAAAAATCATAGAAAATTCATTTTTAGTCCAAAAAATATGAAAAAATTATGAAAAATATTTTTTATTATTCTCTTTTTGATTTTTATTTTTTCACAATTTAATTTTGTTTTTTGGTATTTTTTTACAAATTTTACACTTATTTGATTTGTTTTAAATGCTTAAAAAATACTTTTATACATTTTTAAATTCTGAAAAAATTATGGAATGATCCAATGATATTGTGACAAATGTTGGTGACCTCATTTTATTTTTGTTTCTGACTTTACTATTTTTTAGCATTTTTGGTTTATTTGACCCATTTATTTTAATTTTAAAAAATAGTTTCTGACTTTGAAAAATTACCAAAAAAAATTGTAAAATTACTTGGGCCTTTTTCTGATTTTTCTATGGTCTTACTTTTCATTTCTTGATTAATTTGAACATAGTTGATATTTTTATCATTATTTTCTATTTTTAAAACATTTTTAAAAATCCTTTTTGTGTATATTAAATGTGATATTATTTTGTGGTTATTTTCTGGCTGATCTTGGGTTAGATTTTGGTTCATGAACTTTATTAACATCATTGGATCCATGGTGTTGAGTTTAACTCCACAAAAATGGATGAATGATTTTAATAATAGTTTGATTAAAATTTAATTCAAATGTGGTTTGTATATTTTTCCCATCCCTTTTCATCTCATCCCTTTCTTATTGCACTAGATATTGTTGGAGCATGATCTCTATATCATGTCTCAAAACAAATGGTGCATAGATTACTATTGACCAGCCTCAAAATAGGTGCTAATTCTATATAAGTCCACTTACGATTGCTTAACATAGCACTAAATTTTGTCCCGATTCAAATAAATGATCATTCGTGGCCCAAACTTATGATTGCAAGCCCAAGTATGTTAATTTGATCTCTTTGATCCAATAACCTTGAGATTCATTGTGTGGAGGCTTTGGTTCTACCAATCCTCTAATGGATCTACAACACCTTTGTTCAACGCGGATCACTTAAACATCGTTGACCATTAAATGGTACTTATGAGAATTCCAAATGGATGATATACTTGACAAAAAGAAAATGTAACTTGTTGTGTGGAGACTTTGGTTCTACCAATCCTCTAATGAGTTCCAAATGCAAGCTTCAAGATGGTCATCCAACTAACCCTAATTATTGACTTGTTTACCTTATACTTTTATTTTTTTTATGCCTTATGTACTATTTACTTTTAGCATTTACATTTCATGTCATTTTCATCTTTGCTCATTTGAGCATTTATTTTCTTGCCATTTTTATTTTGCTCACTTGAGCTTTTATTTTCATTTCTTAAGACACTTAATAATCAACATAAACCCTAAATAATCTTTAATGGTGCTTGGACTACTTGATTACTATCCTTGGCATTATGGAGCCTGGGACTTTTCTTGGACTTAGGATTAGAAACCTTGACCTATCTTGGAGATCTTTTCTGATTATTTTGTCTGGAGTTCTTGAGGTTTACCTCAAGACATTGAGTTGCTTGTTTGTTTTTGTGTTAAGGTTTTTGTGATCACATCCTTTGTTTGTAATATGGAATTCACCCGTATACAGCCGTTACTCTTCCCAGTTTTTTATGAAGACTTAATACACTTGAAGTTTTATTCTCTCAAGAGGTCTGGTATTTCTTTGCTTGATTGGTTTCAATCCAAGGAATGAGAATTCTATCTTGGCTCATAATGTCAAGTATTAGTTTCTTGTTGGTTAGATGGTTCTTATCCCTAGCTTTTACCTTATGCTTTAGGATAGTCCCTTCTCCTCCTCCTCCCATCTTCTTTAATTTCAAAAATCTTCTTTCCCTTTTTGAAAACTCTTCTTGTTTTTGAACTTGAACCACTTTCATAATAAACTTGGACTTATGTCCATGCATTTTCAAAATATTTTTCATAAATAAACTCCAATCAACTTAATAATGCCTTGACATTTTTGTGAGAAGACTAAAAGTCAATCAATCTTATTTCAAACAATTTTTCCACTTTGGAACTTTTATTTTAAAAACTTTTCTTAAAAAAGGTTGAACTCTTGTCAGTCCTTATAGTGATGCAAACAACTATACTTCTATAATATGTAGTAAAGAGAGATATTTTCCACTTGGGTGTTGAGTGAGGCATTGTTGATTTTTTTAAAATCCAAGCCATATCCTCCACTTTGAGATGATGCAAATTCTCCTTTCTCATGATTGTGGGTAGTAGGTATGTTTTCCATAGGGACGATGGCAATGATGTTTCATCTCATAAAATTGATCAACGCATTTGTGTTTTAAATTTTTAATAGAGGAATTACGCGTACCCTGATCCCCTATTGCACGAAAAGGTGGTACGTAGGCCCTAAAGGTTCGCAACCGCAGCGGGTGCAAAAATTATAAAAAAATATATTTCTTTTCTCACCTCCACCATCCATTTTTTTATATATACAACATTTTTTATAGCCAAAATATACAGATTATAGAAAGAGGCTCCTGCAGAGTACCGTAGATGTTTAGGGTGCTAATACCTTCCCATTGCATAACCAACCCCCTTACCATGAATCTTTCCCCCTCTTTTTGGGTTATTCGCTCTTTTCCCATTCCTTTGGAAACAATAAAGCGCGGTGGCGATTTTTATTTTTATTTGTATAAAGTCTAGTCAATCCAATGGCTTAGTCTTGAACATTTCTACCGCTACAGAAAAATGGAGACTTCATTAGGGACAGATTGACCTCTTGCTGGTCCATCCATAAGTGGGTTAAGCCTATCTTTGTTTATATCTGTATGTGTTATTACTTTTTTTGTGTTATATGTTGTATATATGTTTGTCTGGATTTTCCTAGTTTTCAGGGTGCTTGGTGATTACTCATAAGTCCTATACTCGGAATTAGGCAAACTTTAAGATTGGATGGGCGGTATAGTCATGTTAACTTTTAGGGAGTAATCCCAAAAAAGGAGGCATGAGATCCCCCACTCAGTAGAGGCCCCTTTGACTGTAGTGTAGTTTACTGAGTAATCGGGAAGACGTACTGCTTTCGACCTGGGAGCCTGCTAAAACTTAGGACCGTAGAATACCAAACCCATCTTTTCCTTTTAGGTGTAGTGCGAATGCTATGATGGAGTAATCCGGAAATAGTTGTCACACGATACTATGCTCGGACGAGTCTTTCTTGAGAATATTACTAATTACCGAGTTAATCGGGAAGTTGGTAATATCCGAAGTAAGGATGTAGACTCTGGGAACCTCTAGAACCTTGTTCGGAAGGTGATAACTTTTTAGACCAATACCTTATGGGTAGTACCTTCGACCTCATGCTCGTGACGTTGAACCTATGAACCCTATATGTGTGATCTTGTGTGTGATTGTTGCATCACGCATCCATGCACTCATAAGCATCTTTTGAAGAAACCATGTTTCAAGGGATTTAAAGGTTGACTATTTGTGAATATCTCAGGTACTTTCTAACCATGGGTTCTAGAAAGAGAAAGACCGAAAAATACAGTTTCAAGGATCCCAATATAGATGAGTTGATCAGTCTAATTCCCGAGATCGAGTGTTTTGCAGACTTTCGGAAGAAGTATGGGTCCATTATTCCTCTCATAAAGCTGAAGATAAAGGAGGGTATTCTTTTGACCTTTATCCAGTTCTATGATCTGATGTATCATGGCTTTAATTTTCCCGACTATCAATTGATTCCTGCACTGGAGGAGTATTCTTATCTATTGGATTTACCTGTTACCGATCATATTCCTTTTACTAGTTTGGAGGGTGAGCCAAAACCACATGAGATTGATCCTTTGATTCACCTGGGGAAGTCTGAGGTGGAAGCCCATATGACTATCAAAGGAGGGATTAGAGGATTACCAGCTCAGTTTTTATTGGAGAAGGCTCGTTACTTTGCCAGAATGAAGAGTACAGTTTCTTTTGAGGCCATCTTTGCTCTACTTGCTTACGAGTTGTTCTTATTTCCTAATGTGGACAACTTTGTCGACATTAACGCTATCAGGATTTTCATGATTGGAAACCCAGTTCCTACATTATTGGGTGATGTTTATTACTCTATTCATCTTTGGAATTCTTATCATGGGGGGATGATTATCTGTTGCACGCCTCTGTTGTACCGATGGTTTATCTCTCATATGCCTTAGTCTGATGCTTTTTGGGATATCAAGAAGGAACCCCGTTGGGCTCCTAAGATCATGGCACTTACTCACTCATACATTGATTGGTATCATCGAGCTTACCAGGATGTAGAGATTATTGACAGTTGTGGTAGTTTCCCCAATGTACCTCTTCTTGGTACAAATGGAGGAATTAACTATAACCCTGCTCTTACACGGCGAGAGCTTGGTTATCTGATGAGGGATAAACCGAATAGTACTCATTTGAGTAGTTTCTTTCTGAAGTAAGGAGAAGACCATAGGAAATCTAGGGAGAAGATTGCGAAGGCCTGGCGTCACATTCATAAGAAGAGTAGGAAGGATTTGGGACCTAGGGGTGCTGTTTCTTTGGAGCCATATCTTCAATGGATCCGATCGAGAGCCATTTAGTTAAACATGCCATATACTCAGGAGACACCCATGCCTGATCTATTTGTGAAGACCACTCCTCCCTTATTAGATGATCTAGAAGAGCTGCAACTTTCTTTGGTTAGGATGCAATAGGAAATGGATGCTTGGAAGAACAAGTTCCAAACTTTAGAGAGTTCCTACAGAGCAGACCTGAAGGAGAAAGAAGACTTGATTGAGATCCTTGAGAGTCGAGAGGTAGAGTCTATGGGGAGGCAAGGGGATTTATTTTCTCCTAAGCCTCAATCAGGTGCTGATCACTCACTTCCTGTTTCAGATGACTGGAAGGAGGTTGCCACCAGATATGCGGAAGAAAACTAGAGGTTGAAGGCTCAGATTGCTAGGCTCACAGGGAAGCACCAACATACAGAGTGATCTCCATCAGTTCTATTTCTCAGGGTTTTAGATTTTATTTTCATCTTGTACTTGGGATCATTGAAACTTGTAATCCATTTTGGAGTTATTATAATAAAAAAATTTCAGTATTTCAAAAGCGTTATTATTTGATGTTTGCAATATGTCTAAATCTGTAAATCCCTCGAAATATTAAATAACAAAGTAAAAATAATCATGTGCATTGCATATCATGCACCATATTTCACATATTTCATGCATTTTCATGCATATTCAGGTGTCTTACCAAGCTTCTTCACTTCGTTCAGCAAGCTGACTCATCACTACAACACTCGGGCTAATTTCAAAAAGAAGATGGACAACTTAGAACAAGAGAATTGTGAGCTGCGTGAGGAAGTTTCTGCTTTGAAGGTCGGCATGGCCAATCTGGATACTTTGATGGAAGCTCTAGTGGTTGTTCAGAATCAGCCACTGAGTGTTCAACCTCAACCAACAAGTGCAACTACTGAAGCTCTGACTGTTCCCGTATCTGCTACTTCGGTTGTTGTTCAGAATTGCATGCATCAAGGTTATCCATGGGGAATTCCAGATAATTTCGCATCTAGAGGTTTCAATCTTGGTCCTCAAGATACTCCAGTGGTTCAGACTATTGTTACTCCAGCACCTCCGGTGGTGCATGCTTTTCCTGTTGCACCTCCTTCGGTGAATATGGTTCTGTTTATTAATGATGATGTGTGTCGTCCTTTCCCTCCACCGAGTGAAGACTTGGGTCTTTATGATAGAATGGATGATTTTCAAGAGCAGTTTGACAAGATGCAAAGAGAGATGAATGCCCTTAGGGGAAAAGAGTTATTTGGGCAGAATGTGAATGAGCTATGTTTGGTCCCGAATGTTAAGATACCTGCTAAGTTCAAGGTCCTAGAATTTGAGAAGTATAAGGGCAACACTTGCCCTCGTACTCATCTGGTGATGTACGTAAGGAGGATGTCTACCCATACTGATGATCATCGTCTGCTGATTCACTTTTTTCAGGATAGTTTGACTGGTGCTGCGTTGAAGTGGTATATGAGTTTGGACAACACCAATATCCATACTTTTAATGATTTGGCAGAAGCATTCATCAAACAATACAAGTACAACATGAACATGGCACCTGACCATGACAAACATAGGGCCATGGTTCAGAAATACAGGAAATCGTTCAAAGAGTATGCACAAAGATGGCGTGAGGTAGCCGCCCAAGTGATTCCTCCCATGGAAGAGAAGGAGATGACTAAGATTTTCTTGAAAACACTGGGTGCTTTCTACTACGAGAGGATGGTAGCAAGTGCGCCAAGTGACTTTACTGAGATGGTAGGAATGGGTATCCGCTTAGAAGAGGCTGTAAGAGAAGGTCGTTTGACGAAGAGTGAAAGATCCGAAGGTGTAAATAAGCCATCTTATGGGTTTACCAAGAAGAAAGAAGGAGATGTAAATACTGTTATACAAGAGAAGAGGGTAAACACTCGTAGAAGGAATTATCAGTGTCATCAGCAAGTTGCCTCAGTTACTCCTATTATGAATGCCGCTCCAACTACCGTTGCTTATCAGAGACCTTCCCAGCAGGGTAATCAAGGGTATAATTAGAGAAGTGAGAGTTATGACCCTATTCCCATGATCTATACAAAGCTATTACCAACATTGATTCAGAAGAAGTTGCTCCAAACACGACCACCTCCCGCCGTACCTTCACCATTGCCTTGGTATTACAAGGCAGACTAAACATGTGCTTTTCATCAAGGAGCACCAGGGCATAATGTTGAGAATTGTTATCCTATGAAGACCGAGGTGTAGAAATTGGTAAAGTATGGTGTTCTATCTTTCGAGGACGTGGGACCTAATGTGAAAGATAACCCTCTACCCAAGCACGGGGGAGTAAATATGGTGGCCAGTTGTCCAGGCGACTTCTAGATTTTTGATATTAATCAGGTTAGAGGAGATTTGGTGAAAATGCACGCAGACCTCTGTGAATTTAGCTACTATACGCATGACCATTCTGGTTGTGCTATTTGTAGTACAAACATACAGGGTTACAAGAAGATAAAGGCTAATTTACAGGAGATGATGGATGAGGGCCTCATCCATATAATCAGGCCTAGGGCAGAGTATGAAGAGGAAGTGAACATGGTTTCCGGATGTCCTGGTGAATTCACAATTTTTTATGTGGAGGATATGAATGAGGATCTCGTGCAGTTGCACGCTACCTTCTTCCATAAGGCTGGTCAGGTGGGACACCAATATGGATCTTGCCTAGTTTGTTGTCGAGATCCCCGAGGATGTTCAATAGTGAAGAAAGGTGTTCAGTTGTTGTTAGACAATGGAAATATCAAGATTACAAGTCAGAGGGATGATTATCACAAGGTTGATATGGTTGAGGTTTGTTTAATGGAACAAGAGTCGGATGAAGAGTATGCCTTCACAGATGAGTATTTCTCTTCAGACGAAGATTTTTTTTTCCAGAAATGACTTATTGATGAGTGATTGTGTTGAGGAAGGGGTAAACATCATCGTGCCTTGTTTTGGTGCACCCGCCCATATTAAAGTGGAGTATCATAGCAAGCCAGTTGTTACCCTATTGGTGATTAGTTTACCAGGTCCTATCCCCTACAAATCAGATAAGGTTGTGTCTTACAAATACAATGCTACAATATTAGAAGATGGAGTGGAAGTTCCCATCTAGCCAATGCCTAATATTGGAAATATAGATGAAAATAGCAAGGTGACCCATAGCGGTCGTGTGTTTGCACTGGTTATTCGGGGAGATGTTGCTACTGGAAAGAAAATTGTTGAGAATGATGAACCTAAGAAGGCTACAGGAGAGACTAGTGGAGCTACGTTAGAGAAATAAGTGGATGATATTTTGAAGATAATTAAGATAAGCGACTACAGAATTGTAGATCAGCTACTGCAGACTCCTTCAAAAATATCTATCTTAGCTTTATTGATGAACTCCTATGCTCATAGAGAATCCTTGATGAGGGTATTGGACCAAGCTTTTGTGGAGAGTGATATGCCAATAGATCAATTTAGCAGCATAATAGGAAACATTACGTCATGTAATAACTTGAGTTTTTGCGATGATGAATTACCAGATGAAGGGAGGAATCACAACCTGACCCTCCACATCTCTATGAACTGCAAGAATGATTCACTATCCAATGTGCTAATTGATAATGGATCCGCGTTGAATGTGATACCAAGAAGTACTCTCATGAAGTTGAAATATCAAGGAACGCTTATGCACCTGAGTGGCATCATTGTGAAGGTGTTTGATGGGTCAAGGAAATCAGTCATCGGTGAAGTGGACTTACCTATCCATATAGGACCACATTTGTTCCAAATAACCTTCCAGGTCATGGATATCCTTCCCGCTTATAATTGTCTGCTAGGATGGCTGTGGATACATGAAGCAGGGGTTGTCACTTTAACGTTACATCAGAAGCTAAAGTTTGTGCGTGAAGGGAAGGTAGTGATCATAAATGGGGAGCAGGCATTGTTGATATATCATTTATCCTCTTTCAGCATTGTAGAAGCGTATAAAGCTGCTGTTGGAACCCAGTTCTAAGCCTTGTCCATTGACAAAATAAGGAGATATGAGAATTCTATGGTCTCGCTGAAGGATGCGCATCAGGTTATGCGTAAGGGTCATAATGAAGTCTGGGGATGAATTGTGGATCCACCCGTGAACAAGAACAGAACTGGCTTGGGGTTCTCTTCGGAGAATGGAAAAGGAGAAAGTTTGAAGTCAAAGTCTACTATGAGCATCTATCATAATGTTTTTCGCAGCGGAGGTTACCTCCATCCAATTGATTCTGGAGTTAATGTTGTTGAGGAGGATGAAGCAGAGCAGGAAATGCCGAATTATGTGACGAACGGAGTCAGGGTTCAGAACTGGGTCACCATTGATGTTCCCTCTTGCATACATGTTTCAAAGTAATTTGATTTGTTAATTCTTTTTTCTTGAAAATCTTTCACTCTTCCCAAGGTGGAAGTATTAATGTTGAAGGGCTTATCTGTTTGCTGTGACTTTTAAGATCATTAATAAAAGTTGTCTTTGCTTCCCATTATTTTTTTTATTTTCTGATTTTCTTGGAAAATGGTAATAAAAAAAAACCCTTTCAAAATAAATAATAACTGAAATTCAATCTGCATAATCACTTGTTATATGTGTCAGTTTCTAAAAGCAATCATAAATCATGTGTAGATTAACTAAAAAACTCGTTTAATACAATGACCCTGCACCCTCTCCCAACTTTGAATGTCCCGTGTATGGGGCTTAAGAAGAAGATATGATGATATTCTAGAAGAGGTCTCACGGTTTCTTGAGCACGAGGAAAATACCATTTAGCCATATAAAGAGCCATTGGAAGTGATCAATTTGGGTTCAGTAGAAGATCCGAAGGAAGTCAAGATTGGAGCATCGCTGCATCCCGATGCAAAGAGAAAGTTGATTGAGTTGTTGAAGGAGTATGTGGATATCTTAGCTTGGTCTTACCAAGATATGCCTGGTCTAGATACAAATATTGTAGAGAACCGTTTGCCGTTGAAGCCAGAGTGTCCGCCAATTAAAAAAAAGTTGAGAAGAACTCACCCAAATATGGCAGTAAAGATCAAAGAGGAGGTTCTAAAGCAGATTAATGTTGGTTTTCTCGTGACGTCAGTGTATCCTAAATGGATTGCCAATATTGTCCCAGTACCAAAAAAAGACAGAAAAGTCTGCATGTGCGTAGATTACAGAGATCTAAATAAAGCTAGTCCAAAAGATGATTTTCCATTGCCACATATCGACATGTTAGTGGATAGCACAACAAAATTCAAAGTATTCTCGTTCATGGATGGATTTTCCGGGTATAATAAAATAAGAATTACTCCAGAGGACATGGAAAAAACAACATTTATCACACCCTAGGGAACATTCTGTTATAGAGTGATGCCATTCGGGTTGAAGAACGCTGGTGCAACGTACCAGAGGGATATGACAAACCTATTCCATGATCTGATGCACAAGGAAATTGAAGTATATGTTGATGATATAATTTACAAATCCCAGACTGAAGAAGGGCATATAGAAGGTTTGTTGAAGTTGTTTCAACGTTTGAGGAAGTATCGTTTCCGCTTGAATCCAAATAAATGCACCTTCGGTGTTTGATTGGGGAAATTGTTGGGTTTCATTGTTATCCAGAAAGGAATTGAAGTTGACCCTGATAAAGTCAAAGAAATTCAAGAAATGCCAGCACCAAGAACTGAAAAGCAATTCAGAGGTTTCCTTGGGCGTTTGAATTATATTTCCAGATTCATTACCCACATGACTGCAACATGTGAACCGATATTTATGTTGTTAAAGAAAGATCAAGGTTGTGTATGGACGGATGACTTCTAAAGGGCATTTGAAAGTATTAAAGAATATATGCTTGAACCTCCTATCTTTCTCCCTCCCATAGAAGGAAGACCGTTGATCATGTATCTAACAATGTTAGATAAATCCATGGGTTATATTCTGGGACAACAAGATGAAACTGGGAAGAAGGAGTTCACCATTTATTATCTCAGTAAAAAATTCACTGATTGTTAGTCGCGGTATTCCTTGCTGGAAAAAACATGTTGTGCTTTGGCCAGGGTGGAAAAGCGTTTGCGGCAGTATATGTTGAATCACACCACTTGGTTGATCTCCAAAATGGATCCAATCAAGTACATTTTTGAAAAACCTGCTCTTATTGGGAGAATTGCCCGCTGGCAGATGTTGTTATCTGACTATGATATCGAATACCGCACTCAAAAAGCTATTAAAAGTAGTGTGTTGGCAGATTATCTTTCTCACCAACCAGTGGAGGATCACCAGTCTGCAGAATATGAATTCCCCGATAAGGATGTGATGTTCCTGAAAGTGAAGGATTATGATGACCCATTACCTGAGGAAGGTCCTGACCCTGAATCTCGTTGGAGTATGATATTTGATGGAGCTGTGAATGTTTATGGTAATGGAATTGGTGTTGTGATTGTCACTCCTCATGGATCGCACATTCCTTTTACCGTAAGGTTAAAATTTGACTGCACTAATAATATGGCAGAATATGAGGCTTGCATCATGGGTCTCGAGGAAGCTATTGATCTCAGAATCAAAATTCTAGATGTGTATAGTGATTCATCTTTGGTAATAAATCAGATTAAAGGAGAATGGGATGCTCGTCACTCTGGCTTGATCCCTTACAAAGATTATGCTAGAGGATTATTACCATTCTTCAATAAATTTGAATTCCATCACATCCCTAGAGATGAAAATCAAATGGAGGATGCTCTGGCAACTCTGGCTTCTATGTACCAAGTGAATACTTGGAATGATATACCCCAAAATTACGGTTTGACGGATGGATAGGCCCGTTCATGTCTTTACAAACGGAGGAGGTAGCAGATGAAAAACCTTGGTATTATGATATCAAGCATTTTCTTCATACTCAAGAATACCCGATTGATGCGTCGAAGAAAGATAGAAAAACATTGAGAAGATTGGCAGGCAGTTTCTTCCTCAGTGAAAATGTGTTATACAAGAGAAATTATGACATGGTCTTGCTCAGATGCATGGATAGACACGAAACAGACATGTTGATGCATGAGATTCATGAAGGTTCATTTGGCACTCATGCCAATGGACATTCGATGGCTAAAAAGATGCTAAGGGCAGGTTATTATTGGCTGACAATGGAATCTGACTGTTACAAATTTGCAAAGAAGTGCCATAAATTCCAAATTTATGCAGACAAGGTCCATGTGCCTCCGACACTCCTTAATGTGATTTCCCCCCCGTGGCCTTTCTCAATGTGGGGCATTGACATGATAGAACCCAAAGCTTCGATTGGGCACCATTTTATCTTGGTAGCAATTAATTACTTCACCAAATGGGTGGAGGCTGCTTCATATGCCAATGTTACGAAACAGGTGGTTGTACGTTTCATCAAGAATAATCTTATATGCCAGTATGGTGTGCCGAACACAATCATCACTGACAATGGCTCGAATTTGAACAACAAGATGATGACAGAACTGTGTGAAGAATTCAATATTGTCCATCACAATTCATCTCCATAAAGGCCAAAGATGAATGGGGTTGTTGAAGCTTCTAATAAGAATATCAAGAGAATTATCCAAAAAATGGTTATTACTTATAAGGATTGGCATGAAATTCTCCCTTTTCTCTGCATGGATATCGAACATCTTTCCGCACTTCAACAGGAGAAACCCTGTTTTCCTTAATTTATGGAATGGAAGTTGTACTCCCAGTCGAGGTAGAGATTCCCTCGTTGCGTGTGATAATGGAAACCAAGTTGACGGAGGCTGAATGGGTCCAGAACAGTTTTGACCAATTGAATTTGATTGAGGAGAAGAGAATGACAGCCTTGTGTCATGGCCAGTTATATCAAAGAAGAATGAAGAAAGCTTTTGATAAAAAGGTCAAACCTAGTGAATCCAGATAAGGTGACCTCGTGCTCAGAAAGATCATGTCTTTCAACACCGATTCTAGGGGCAAGTGGACTCCCAATTTCGAAGGACCGTATGTTGTCAAGAAAGCCTTCTCTGGCGTTGCATTAATTCTTGAAACTATTGATGGCGAGGAGTTCCCACGTCCCATGGACGCTGACGTAGTCAAGAAATACTTCGCCTAAAGAAATAAAAGAACAACTCACTAAGTTGAAAACCCAAAAGGGCGGCTTAGGCAAAAAAGGAGCGTCTCGGTAGGCCGAAAACCCGAAAAGGCGGTCTAGGAAAAAATTAGAGACATAAACAGAATAAACTTCCCGCTAAGTTGAAAACCCGCAAGGGCAGCTTAGGCAAAAGTTAGGGATTTTCTTGGCAATTAACTATGTTAGACAAGACTTGATCGTTGAGAAACAATCTTCTCGGATCCTAACCATACTTCAACAAAAGCTGCTGCTCAGGATTTCAAAAGTTGTTAGGGGGGATAGTGGTCATGGTATCTCAATGTATCTTTTCCATTATGTATTACCATTTCTCAAACTTTGTAATCATCTATGGAGTCTCGCCATTTGCAGACTACCATTCTATTAATGAAATTCGAGCCTTTACCCAATTCTTTGTGTTTCTTATTTTATTTAGCTTTCAAAGACTCCATTTATTACTGATAATAACTTTCAAAGCAAAGAGATTAAATAACAAAATTGATTTTTCAAAAAAAAAAGATGTTTACAATTTACTTTTACTTTGAGAGTTATGATGAAGCAATGACAACAAAAATGGTGATCCCAGGAATTGACAAACTCGATTTGTTTTGAGAAGCTTTTGTTCCCCTCGGGTTGTTTTCACTGTATTGGGTTCATGATTCTGGTATCCTCGGTCAGGTTTGGATTCATTTCTCCTCTTTTCTGAGTTTTCATGATGTGAAGTTTTAATCCGCATTTTTCTCCAGTGAAGTAGGCTTGAATTCCCCAGCGAAGTTTGGATATTTCAGTGTTAGTCTGCTTTATTTGAGAATGGTCTTGCAATCTCCAGTATCCGTTTATTTCATCACTTTGATTTGTCTACCTCCAGATTATGTTTCTCCCAAGTAAAGTTAAAGCATACAGTAGGTTTTGTTTCCGCAATTGGCCTTTACCTTTCTTGGAATGATCATCTTGGATGAAGTTTAGCCGAGTGTTGTTAGTGCCTGAGGAGGTTTTGCTTGTTTTTTCCCAATGATTATGTATTTGTTTTGTCAGCATACGCACGATAGCACTCATACATTCTTACATACATCATGCATAGCTAAAATTAGCATATCATTGTTCATTGACATTTAATAATATTTTTGTTGACATATTACCCTGTTTTGCAGAGTTATGTTGCCCTCTTTTCAATAGAGTGTTGGACTTAAGCAGAAAACGTATATTCTTTCAATTTTCCTACTGAGTTGTCCCTCATAGAAGATTTTTGCTTTAAGCCTTCTGGTACAGCTCCTTGTTTGGATAAATTTGGTTTTCCCTCTTGAATTTATTTCTCAAAGGATAAATTCTGGTTGGCTGTTTCATTCCATTTTATTTCTGGTTTGGATCTATGGTTCCCTAGCAATGCTATTCACTTTGGATTGCTAAAAAGCCCAAGTTTTGGTTGGTTCATTTATTTTGCACAAGAAGACTTTATCCCCTCAGCAAGAGTATCATGGCATCTCCCCGGGAAGTCATACCTCCTTCCCAAAAAGCCATCTCTTTTTACAACCCTCTGTGACAACAAGTAGCAAGTCTCTTTATTTGGGATAGCTTATATATTATCCTTTCCAGGCAGAGTGCCTTGGTTAAAGAAGAAGTTGAGACTCATTCTAGGTGAAACGCCAGAATCTTGGGAAAACTTGTTATCTTTTTGCTACCCTCAGTGAACGTTGGTAGTTCATCGTCAGTGAATGACGGTGATATAATATATTCTCTTTCTACCTTGAGTGAAAGTTGGTAGACCATCGGCAGTGAACGTCAGTGTTTGTTATCTTTTTTCTACCCTTATGAACGTTGGTAGTTCATCGTCAGTGAACAGCGGTGATATAATGTATTCTCTTTCTACCTTCAGTAAAAGTTGGTAGACCATCGACAGTGAACATCGGTGTTTGTTATCTTTTTGCTACCCTCAATGAACATAGGTAGTTCATCGTCAGTGAACGGTGGTGATATGATATATTCTCTTTCTACCTTTAGTGAAAGTAGGTAGACCATCGACATTGAACGTTGGTGTTTGTATATTTTTGCTACCCTTAGTGAATGTTGGTAGCTCATCGTCAGTGAACAGTGGTGATATGATATATTCTCTTTCAACCTTCAGTAAAAGTTGGTAGACCATCGGTAGTGAACATCGATGTTTGTTATCTTTTTGTTACCCTTAGTGAACATTGGTAGTTCATCATCAGTGAATGGCGGTGATATAATATATTCTCTTTCTACCTTCAGTGAAAGTTGGTAGACCATCGGCAGTGAACGTTGGTGTTTGTTATCTTTTTGCTACCCTCAGTGAACATTGGTAGTTCATCGTCAGTGAACGGTGGTGATATGATATATTCTCTTTCTACATTCAGTGAAAGTTGGTAAACCATCGGTAGTGAACGTTGGTGTTTGTTATCTTTTTGCTACCCTTAGTGAACGTTGGTAGTTCATTGTGAGTGAACGGCGGTGATATGATATATTCTCTTTCTACCTTCAGTGAAAGTTGGTAGACCATCGGCAGTGAACGTCGGTGTTTGTTATCTTTTTGCTACCCTTAGTGAACGTTGGTAGTTCATAATCAGGTAACGGCGGTGATATGATATATTCTCTTTCTCCCTTCAGTGAAAGTTGGTAGACCATCGGCAGTGAACGTCGGTGTTTTTTATCTTTTTTCTACCCTCATGAACATTGGTAGTTCATCGTCAGTGAATGGCGGTGATATGATATATTCTCTTTCTAACTTCATTAAAAGTTGGTAGACCATCGACAATGAACGTCGGTGTTTGTTATATTTTTGCTACCATTAGTGAACGTTGGTAGTTCATCATTAGTGAACGACGGAGATATGATATATTCTCTTTCTACCTTCAGTGAATCGGCAGTAAACGTTGGTGTTTGTTATCTTTTTTCTACCCTCATGAACGTTGGTAGTTCATCGTCAGTGAACGGTGGTGATATGATATATTCTCTTTCTACCTTCAGTGAAAGTTGGTAGACCAACGACATTGAACGTTGGTGTTTGTTATCTTTTTGCTACCCTCAGTGAACGTTGGTAGTTCATCGTCAGTGAATGGCGGTGATATGATATTTTCTCTTTCTACCTTCTGTGAAAGTTTGTAGACTATCGGCAGTGAATGTCAGTGTTTGTTATCTTTTTGATACCTTCAGTGAACGTTGGTAGTTCATCGTCAATGAACGGCGGTGATATGATATATTCTATTTCTACCTTCAGTAAAAGTTGGTAGACCATCTGCAGTGAACGTCAGTGTTTGTTATCTTTTTGCTACCCTTAATGAACGTTGGTAGTTCATAATCAGTGAACGGCAGTGATATGATATATTCTCTTTCTACCTTCAATGAAAGTTGGTAGACCATCGGCAGTGAACGTCTGTGTTTGTTATCTTTTTGATACCCTCAGTGAATGTTGGTAGTTCATTGTCAGTGAACAACAGTGATAAAATATATTCTCTTTCTACCTTCAGTAAAAGTTGGTAGACTATCGGTAGTGAACTTCGGTGTTTGTTATCTTTTTGTTACCCTTAATGAACATTGGTAGTTCATCGTCAGTGAACGGCGATGATATGATATATTCTCTTTCTACCTTTAGTGAAAGTTGGTAGACCATCAAGAGTGAATGTTGGTGTTTGTTATCTTTTTGCTACCCTCAATGAACATTGGTTGTTCATCGTCACTGAACGGAAGTGATATGATATATTCTCTTTCTACCTTCAGTGAAAGTTGGTAGACCATCGGCAGTGAACGTCGGTGTTTGTTATCTTTTTGCTACCCTTAGTGAACATTGGTAGTTCATCCTCAGTGAACGGCGGCGATATGATATATTCTCTTTCTACCTTCAGTGTAAGTTGGTAGACCATCGGCAGTGAACGTCGGTGTTTGTTATCTTTTTGCTACCCTCAGTGAATGTTGGTAGTTCATCATTAATGAACGGCAGTGATATGATATATTCTCTTTCTACCTTCAGTAAAAGTTGGTAGACCATCGACAATGAACGTCAGTGTTTGTTATCTTTTTGCTACCCTCAGTGAACATTGGTAGTTCATCGTTAGTGAACGGTGGTGATATGATATATTCTCTTTCTACCTTCAGTAAAAGTTGGTAGACCATCGACATTGAACGTCTTTATTTGTTATCTTTTTACTACCGTTAGTGAACATTGGTAGTTTATCGTCAGTGAACGGCGGTGATATGATATATTCTCTTTCTACCTTCAGTGAAAGTTGGTAGACCATCGGCAGTGAACATTGGTGTTTGTTATCTTTTTCTACCCTCAGTGAACGTTGGTAGTTCATCGTCAGTGAACGGCGGTGATATGATATATTCTCTTTCTACCTTCAGTAAAAGTTCGTAGACCATCGACAGTGAACGTCAGTGTTTGATATCTTTTGCAATCCTCAATGAACGTTGGTAGTTCATCATCAGTGAATTGCGGTGATATGATATATTCTCTTTCTACCTTCAGAGAAAGTTGGTAAACCATCGGCAGTGAACGTCGGTGTTTGTTATCTTTTTTCTACCCTTAGTGAACGTTGGTAGTTCATCGTCAGTGAACAGCGGTGATATGATATATTCTCTTTCTACCTTCAGTAAAAGTTTGTAGACCATCGGCAGTGAACGTCGGTGTTTGTTATCTTTTTGCTACCCTTAGTGAACGTTGGTAGTTAATCATCAGTGAACGGCGGTGATACAATATATTCTCTTTCTACCTTCAGTGAAAGTTGGTAGACCATCGGCAGTGAACTTCGGTGTTTGTTATCTTTTTTCTACCCTCATGAATGTTGGTAGTTCATCGTCAATGAATGGCGGTGATATGATATATTCTCTTTCTACCTTCAGTGAAAGTTGGTAGACCATCGACAGTAAACATCGGTATTTGTTATCTTTTGCTACCCTCAGTGAACGTTGGTAGTTAATCGTCAGTAAAGGGCGGTGATATGATATATTCTCTTTCTACCTTCAGTAAAAGTTGGTAGACCATCGGCAGTGAACGTCAGTGTTTGTTATCTTTTGCAATCCTCAGTGAACGTTGGTAGTTCATCATCAGTGATCGACGATGATATGATATATTCTCTTTTTACCTTCAGTGAAAGTTGGTAAACCATCAGCAGTGAACGTCGGTGTTTGTTATCTTTTTTCTACCCTCAGTGAACTTTGGTAGTTCATCGTCAGTGAACGACGGTGATATGATATTTTCTCTTTCTACCTTCTGTGAAAGTTTGTAGACTATCGGCAGTGAACGTCGGTGTTTGTTATCTTTTTGCTACCCTTAGTGAACGTTGGTAGTTCATCATCAGTGAACGACGGTGATACGATATATTGTCTTTCTACCTTCAGTGAAAGTTGGTAGACCATCGGCAGTGAACTTCAGTGTTTGTTATCTTTTTTCTACCCTCATGAACGTTGGTAGTTCATCGTCAATGAATGGCGGTGATATGATATATTCTCTTTCTACCTTCAGTGAAAGTTGGTAGACCATCGGCAAGGAACATCATTGTTTGTTATCTTTTGCTACCCTCAGTGAACGTAGGTAGTTCATCGTCAGAAAACGGCGGTGATATGATATATTCTCTTTCTACCTTCAGTAAAAGTTGGTAGACCATCGGCAGTGAATGTCAGTGTTTGTTATCTTTTGCAATCCTCAGTGAACGTTGGTAGTTCATCATCAGTGAACGGCGGTGATATGATATATTCTCTTTCTACCTTCAGTGAAAGTTGGTAAACCATCGGCAGTGAACGTCGGTGTTTGTTATCTTTTTTCTACCCTTAGTGAACGTTGGTAGTTCATCGTTAGTGAACAGCAGTGATATGATATATTCTCTTTCTACCTTCAGTAAAAGTTTGTAGACCATCGGCAGTGAACGTCGGTGTTTGTTATCTTTTTGCTACCCTTAGTGAACGTTGGTAGTTCATCATCAGTGAACAGCGGTGATACAATATATTCTCTTTCTACCTTCGGTGAAAGTTGGTAGACCATCGGCAGTGAACTTCGGTGTTTGTTATCTTTTTTCTACCCTCATGAATGTTGGTAGTTCATCGTTAATGAATGGCGGTGATATGATATATTCTCTTTCTACCTTCAGTGAAAGTTGGTAGCCCATCGGCAGTAAACATTGATATTTGTTATCTTTTGCTACCCTCAGTGAACGTTGGTAGTTCATCGTCAGTAAAGGGCGGTGATATGATATATTCTCTTTCTACCTTCAGTAAAAGTTGGTAGACCATCGGCAGTGAACGTCAGTGTTTGTTATCTTTTGCAATCCTCAGTGAACGTTGGTAGTTCATCATCAGTGATCGGCGGTGATATGATATATTCTATTTCTACCTTCAGTGAAAGTTGGTAAACCATCAGCAGTGAACGTCGGTGTTTGTTATCTTTTTTCTACCCTCAGTGAACTTTGGTAGTTCATCGTCAGTGAACGGCGGTGATATGATATTTTCTCTTTCTACCTTCTGTGAAAGTTTGTAGATTATCGGCAGTGAACGTCGGTGTTTGTTATCTTTTTGCTACCCTTAGTGAACGTTGGTAGTTCATCATCAGTGAACGGCGGTGATACGATATATTCTCTTTCTACCTTCAGTGAAAGTTGGTAGACCATCGGCAGTAAACTTCAGTGTTTGTTATTATTTTTCTACCCTCATGAACGTTGGTAGTACATCGTCAATGAATGGCGATGATATGATATATTCTCTTTCTACCTTCAGTGAAAGTTGGTAGACCATCGGCAGTGAACATTGGTGTTTGTTATCTTTTTCTACCCTCTGTGAATGTTGGTAGTTCATCGTCAGTAAACGGCGGTGATATGATATATTCTCTTTCTACCTTCAGTAAAAGTTGGTAGACCATCGGCAGTGAATGTTAGTGTTTGTTATCTTTTGCAATCCTCAGTGAACGTTGGTAGTTCATCATCAGTGAACGGCGGTGATATGATATATTCTCTTTCTACCTTCAGTGAAAGTTGGTAAACCATCGGCAGTGAATGTTGGTGTTGGTTATCTTTTTGCTACCCTCAGTGAACTTTTGTAGTTCATCGTCAGTGAACGGCGGTGATATGATATTTTCTCTTTCTACCTTCTGTGAAAGTTTGTAGACTATCGGCAGTGAACGTCAGTGTTTGTTATCTTTTTGCTACCTTCAGTGAACGTTGGTAGTTCATCGTCAGTGAACGGCGGTGATAAGATATATTCTCTTTCTACCTTCAGTAAAAGTTGGTAGACCATCGGTAGTGAACGTCAGTGTTTGTCATCTTTTTGCTACCCTCAGTGAACGTTGGTAGTTCATCATCAGTGAATGGTGGTGATATGATATATTCTCTTTCTACCTTTAGTGAAAGTTGGTAGACCATCGGCAGTGGACGTCGGTATTTGTTATCTTTTTGCTACCCTCAGTCAATGTTGGTAGTTCATTGTTAGTGAACAGCGGTGATATGATATATTCTCTTTCTACCTTCAGTGAAAGTTGGTAGACCATCGGCAGTGAACGTCGGTGTTTGTTATCTTTTTGCTACCCTTAGTGAATGTTGGTAGTTCATAATCAGGTAACGGCGGTGATACGATATATTCTCTTTCTACCTTCAGTGAAAGTTGGTAGACCATCGGCAGTGAACGTCGGTGTTTTTTATCTTTTTTCTACCCTCATGAACATTGGTAGTTCATCGTCATTGAATGGCAGTGATATGATATATTCTCTTTCTAACTTCAGTAAAAGTTGGTAGACCATCGGCAATGAACGTCGGTGTTTGTGATATTTTTGCTACCATTAGTGAACGATGGTAGTTCATCATTAGTGAACGACGGAGATATGATATATTCTCTTTCTACCTTCAGTGAATCGGCAGTAAACGTCGGTGTTTGTTATCTTTTTTCTAACCTCATGAACGTTGGTAGTTCATCGTCAGTGAACGGTGGTGATATGATATATTCTCTTTCTACCTTCAGTGAAAGTTGGTAGACCATCGACATTGAACGTTGGTGTTTGTTATCTTTTTGCTACCCTCAGTGAACGTTGGTAGTTCATCGTCAGTGAATGGCGGTGATATGATATTTTCTCTTTCTACCTTCTGTGAAAGTTTGTAGACTATCAGCAGTGAATGTCATTGTTTGTTATCTTTTTGATACCTTCAGTGAACGTTGGTAGTTCATCGTCAGTGAACGGCGGTGATATGATATATTCTATTTCTACCTTCAGTAAAAGTTGGTAGACCATCTGCAGTGAACGTCAGTGTTTGTTATCTTTTTGCTACCCTCAATGAATGTTGGTAGTTCATAATCAGTGAACGGCAGTGATATGATATATTCTCTTTCTACCTTCAATGAAAGTTGGTAGACCATCGGCAGTGAACGTCGGTGTTTGTTATCTTTTTGATACCCTCAGTGAATGTTGGTAGTTCATTGTCAGTGAACAGCAGTGATATGATATATTCTCTTTCTACCTTCAGTAAAAGTTGGTAGACTATCAGTAGTGAACTTCGGTGTTTGTTATCTTTTTGTTACCCTTAATGAACATTGGTAGTTCATCGTCAGTGAACAGCGATGATATGATATATTCTCTTTCTACCTTTAGTGAAAGTTGGTAGACCATCAGTAGTGAATGTTGGTGTTTGTTATCTTTTTGCTACCCTCAATGAACATTGGTTGTTCATCGTCACTGAACGGAAGTGATATGATATATTCTCTTCCTACCTTCAGTGAAAGTTGGTAGACCATCGGCAGTGAACGTTGGTGTTTGTTATCTTTTTGCTACCCTTAGTGAACATTGGTAGTTCATCCTCAGTGAACGGAGGCGATATGATATATTCTCTTTCTACCTTCAGTGTAAGTTGGTAGACCATCGGCAGTGAACGTCGGTGTTTGTTATCTTTTTGCTACCCTCAGTGAATGTTGGTAGTTCATCATTAATGAACGGCGGTGATATGATATATTCTCTTTCTACCTTCAGTAAAAGTTGGTAGACCATCGGCAATGAACGTCGGTGTTTGTTATCTTTTTGCTACCCTCAGTGAACATTGGTAGTTCATCGTTAGTGAACGGTGGTGATATGATATATTCTCTTTCTACCTTCAGTATAAGTTGGTAGACCATCGGCATTGAACGTCTTTATTTGTTATCTTTTTACTACCGTTAGTGAACGTTCGTAGTTCATCGTCAATGAATGGCGGTGATATGATATATTCTCTTTCTACCTTCAGTGAAAGTTGGTAGCCCATTGGCAGTGAACATCGGTGTTTGTTATCTTTTTCTACCCTCAGTGAACGTTGGTAGTTCATCGTCAGTGAACGGCGGTGATATGATATATTCTCTTTCTACCTTCAGTAAAAGTTCGTAGACCATCGACAGTGAACGTCAGTGTTTGTTATCTTTTGCAATCCTCAGTGAACGTTGGTAGTTCATCATCAGTGAACGGTGGTGATATGATATATTCTCTTTCTACCTTCAGTGAAAGTTGGTAAACCATCGGCAGTGAACGTCGGTGTTTGTTATCTTTCTTCTACCCTTAGTAAACGTTGGTAGTTCATCGTTAGTGAACAGCGGTGATATGATATATTCTCTTTCTACCTTCAGTAAAAGTTTGTAGACCATCGGCAGTGAACGTCGGTGTTTATTATCTTTTTGCTACCCTTAGTGAACGTTGGTAGTTCATCATCAGTGAACAGCGGTGATACAATATATTCTCTTTCTACCTTCAGTGAAAGTTGGTAGACCATCGGCAGTGAACTTCGGTGTTTGTTATCTTTTTTCTACCCTCATGAATGTTGGTAGTTCATCGTCAATGAATGACGGTGATATGATATATTCTCTTTCTACCTTCAGTGAAAGTTGGTAGCCCATCGGCAGTAAACATCGATATTTGTTATCTTTTGCTACCCTCAGTGAACGTTGGTAGTTAATCGTCAGTAAAGGGCGGTGATATGATATATTCTATTTCTACCTTCAGTAAAAGTTGGTAGAGCATCGGCAGTGAACGTCAGTGTTTGTTATCTTTTACAATCCTCAGTGAACGTTGGTAGTTCATCATCAGTGATCGGCGGTGATATGATATATTCTCTTTCTACCTTCAGTGAAAGTTGGTAAACCATCAGCAGTGAACATCGGTGTTTGTTATCTTTTTTCTACCCTCAGTGAACTTTGGTAGTTCATCATCAGTGAACGGCGGTGATATGATATTTTCTCTTTCTACCTTCTGTGAAAGTTTGTAGATTATCGGCAGTGAACGTCGGTGTTTGTTATCTTTTTGCTACTCTTAGTGAACGTTGGTAGTTCATCATCAGTGAACGGCGGTGATACGATATATTCTCTTTCTACCTTCAGTGAAAGTTGGTAGACCATCGGCAGTGAACTTCAGTGTTTGTTATTATTTTTCTACCCTCATGAACGTTGGTAGTTCATCGTTAATGAATGGCGATGATATGATATATTCTCTTTCTACCTTCAGTGAAAGTTGGTAGACCATCGGCAGTGAACATCGGTGTTTGTTATCTTTTGCTACCCTCAGTGAATGTTGGTAGTTCATCGTCAGTAAACGGCGGTGATATGATATATTCTCTTTCTACCTTCAGTAAAAGTTGGTAGACCATCGGAAGTGAATGTCAGTGTTTGTTATCTTTTGCAATCCTCAGTGAACGTTGGTAGTTCATCATCAGTGAACGGCGGTGATATGATATATTCTCTTTCTACCTTCAGTGAAAGTTGGTAAACCATCGGCAGTGAACGTCGGTGTTGGTTATCTTATTGCTACCCTCAGTGAACTTTGGTAGTTCATCGTCAGTGAACGGCGGTGATATGATATTTTCTCTTTCTACCTTCTGTGAAAGTTTGTAGACTATCGGCAGTGAACGTCAGTGTTTGTTATCTTTTTGCTACCTTCAGTGAACGTTGGTAGTTCATCGTCAGTGAACGGCGGTGATATGATATATTCTCTTTCTACCTTCAGTAAAAGTTGGTAGACCATCGGTAGTGAACGTCAGTGTTTGTCATCTTTTTGCTACCCTCAGTGAACGTTGGTAGTTCATCATCAGTGAATGGTGGTGATATGATATATTCTCTTTCTACCTTTAGTGAAAGTTGGTAGACCATCGGCAGTGGACGTCGGTATTTGTTATCTTTTTGCTACCCTCAGTCAACGTTGGTAGTTCATTGTTAGTGAACAGCGGTGATATGATATATTCTCTTTCTACCTTCAGTGAAAGTTGGTAGACCATCGGCAGTGAACGTCGGTGTTTGTTATCTTTTTGCTACCCTTAGTGAATGTTGGTAGTTCATAATCAGGTAACGGCGGTGATATGATATATTCTCTTTCTACCTTCAGTGAAAGTTGGTAGACCATCGGCAGTGAACATCGGTGTTTTTTATCTTTTTTCTACCCTCATGAACATTGGTAGTTCATCGTCATTGAATGGCGGTGATATGATATATTCTCTTTCTAACTTCAGTAAAAGTTGGTAGACCATCGGCAATGAACGTCGGTGTTTGTGATATTTTTGCTACCATTAGTGAACGATGGTAGTTCATCATTAGTGAACGACGGAGATATGATATATTCTCTTTCTACCTTCAGTGAATCGGCAGTAAACGTCGGTGTTTGTTATCTTTTTTCTACCCTCATGAACGTTGGTAGTTCATCGTCAGTGAACGATGGTGATATGATATATTCTCTTTCTACCTTCAGTGAAAGTTGGTAGACCATCGACATTGAACGTTGGTGTTTGTTATCTTTTTGCTACCCTCAGTGAACGTTGGTAGTTCATCGTCAGTGAATGGCGGTGATATGATATTTTTTCTTTCTACCTTCTGTGAAAGTTTGTAGACTATCGGCAGTGAATGTCATTGTTTGTTATCTTTTTGATACCTTCAGTGAACGTTGGTAGTTCATCGTCAGTGAACGGCGGTGATATGATATATTCTATTTCTACCTTCAGTAAAAGTTGGTAGACCATCTGTAGTGAACGTCAGTGTTTGTTATCTTTTTGCTACCCTCAATGGATGTTGGTAGTTTATAATCAGTGAACGGCAGTGATATGATATATTCTCTTTCTACCTTCAATGAAAGTTGGTAGACCATCGGCAGTGAACGTCGGTGTTTGTTATCTTTTTGATACCCTCAGTGAATGTTGGTAGTTCATTGTCAGTGAACAGCAGTGATATGATATATTCTCTTTCTACCTTCAGTAAAAGTTGGTAGACTATCAGTAGTGAACTTCAGTGTTTGTTATCTTTTTGTTACCCTTAATGAACATTGGTAGTTCATCGTCAGTGAACAACGATGATATGATATATTCTCTTTCTACCTTTAGTGAAAGTTGGTAGACCATCAGTAGTGAATGTTGGTGTTTGTTATCTTTTTGCTACCCTCAATGAACATTGGTTGTTCATCGTCACTGAACGGAAGTGATATGATATATTCTCTTCCTACCTTCAGTGAAAGTTGGTAGACCATCGGCAGTGAACGTTGGTGTTTGTTATCTTTTTGCTACCCTTAGTGAACATTGGTAGTTCATCCTCAGTGAACGGAGGCGATATGATATATTCTCTTTCTACCTTCAGTGTAAGTTGGTAGACCATCGGCAGTGAACGTCGGTGTTTGTTATCTTTTTGCTACCCTCAGTGAATGTTGGTAGTTCATCATTAATGAACGGCGATGATATGATATATTCTCTTTCTACCTTCAGTAAAAGTTGGTAGACCATCGACAATGAACGTCGGTGTTTGTTATCTTTTTGCTACCCTCAGTGAACATTGGTAGTTCATCGTTAGTGAACGGTGGTGATATGATATATTCTCTTTCTACCTTCAGTAAAAGTTGGTAGACCATCGACATTGAACGTCTTTATTTTTTATCTTTTTACTACCGTTAGTGAACGTTCGTAGTTCATCGTCAATGAATGGAGGTGATATGATATATTCTCTTTCTACCTTCAGTGAAAGTTGGTAGCCCATCGGCAGTGAACATCGGTGTTTGTTATCTTTTTCTACCCTCAGTGAACGTTGGTAGTTCATCGTCAGTGAACGGCGGTGATATGATATATTCTCTTTCTACCTTCAGTAAAAGTTCGTAGACCATCGACAGTGAACGTCAGTGTTTGTTATCTTTTGCAATCCTCAGTGAATGTTGGTAGTTCATCATCAGTGAACGGCGGTGATATGATATATTCTCTTTCTACCTTCAGTGAAAGTTGGTAAACCATCGGCAGTGAACGTCGGTGTTTGTTATCTTTTTTCTACCCATAGTGAACGTTGGTAGTTCATCGTTAGTGAACAGCGGTGATATGATATATTCTCTTTCTACCTTCAGTAAAAGTTTGTAGACCATCGGCAGTGAACGTCGGTGTTTGTTATCTTTTTGCTACCCTTAGTGAACGTTGGTAGTTCATCATCAGTGAACAGCGGTGATACAATATATTCTCTTTCTACCTTCAGTGAAAGTTGGTAGACCATCGGCAGTGAACATCGGTGTTTGTTATCTTTTTTCTACCCTCATGAATGTTGGTAGTTCATCGTCAATGAATGGCGGTGATATGATATATTCTCTTTCTACCTTCAGTGAAAGTTGGTAGCCCATCGGCAGTAAACATCGATATTTGTTATCTTTTGCTACCCTCAGTGAACGTTGGTAGTTCATCGTCAGTAAAGGGCGGTGATATGATATATTCTCTTTCTACCTTCAGTAAAAGTTGGTAGACCATCGACAATGAACGTCAGTGTTTGTTATCTTTTGCAATCCTCAGTGAACGTTGGTAGTTCATCATCAGTGATCGGCGGTGATATGATATATTCTCTATCTACCTTGAGTGAAAGTTGGTAAACCATCAGCAGTGAACATCGGTGTTTGTTATCTTTTTTCTACCCTCAGTGAACTTTGGTAGTTCATCGTCAGTGAACGGCGGTGATATGATATTTTCTATTTCTACCTTCTGTGAAAGTTTGTAGATTATCGGCAGTGAACGTCGGTGTTTGTTATCTTTTTGCTACCCTTAGTGAACGTTGGTAGTTCATCATCAGTGAACGGCGGTGATACGATATATTCTATTTCTACCTTCAGTGAAAGTTGGTAGACCATCGGCAGTGAACTTCAGTGTTTGTTATTATTTTTCTACCCTCATGAACGTTGGTAGTTCATCGTCAATGAATGGCGGTGATATGATATATTCTCTTTCTACCTTCAGTGAAAGTTGGTAGACCATCGGCAGTGAACATCGGTGTTTGTTATCTTTTGCTACCCTCAGTGAATGTTGGTAGTTCATCGTCAGTAAACGGCGGTGATATGATATATTCTCTTTCTACCTTCAGTAAAAGTTGGTAGACCATCGGCAGCGAATGTCAGTGTTTGTTATCTTTTGCAATCCTCAGTGAACGTTGGTTGTTCATCATCAGTGAACGGCAGTGATATGATATATTCTCTTTCTACCTTCAGCGAAAGTTGGTAAACCATCGGCAGTGAACGTCGGTGTTGGTTATCTTTTTGCTACCCTCAGTGAACTTTGGTAGTTCATCGTCAGTGAACGGAGGTGATATGATATTTTCTCTTTCTACCTTCTGTGAAAGTTTGTAGACTATCGGCAGTGAACGTCAGTGTTTGTTATCTTTTTGCTACCTTCAGTGAACGTTGGTAGTTCATCGTCAGTGAACGGCGGTGATATGATATATTCTCTTTCTACCTTCAGTAAAAGTTGGTAGACCATCGGTAGTGAACGTTAGTGTTTGTCATCTTTTTGCTACCCTCAGTGAACCTTGGTAGTTCATCATCAGTGAATGGCGGTGATATGATATATTCTCTTTCTACCATCAGTGAAAGTTGGTAGACCATCGGCAGTGGACGTCAGTATTTCTTATCTTTTTGCTACCCTCAGTCAATGTTGGTAGTTCATTGTTAGTGAACAGCAGTGATATGATATATTCTCTTTCTACCTTCAGTGAAAGTTGGTAGACCATCGGCAGTGAACGTCGGTGTTTGTTATCTTTTTGCTACCCTTAGTGAACGTTGGTAGTTCATAATCAGGTAACGGCGGTGATATGATATATTCTCTTTCTACCTTCAGTGAAAGTTGGTAGACCATCGGCAGTGAACATCGGTGTTTTTAATCTTTTTTCTACCCTCATGAACATTGGTAGTTCATCGTCAGTGAATGGCGGTGATATGATATATTCTCTTTCTAACTTCAGTAAAAGTTGATAGACCATCGGCAATGAACGTCGGTGTTTGTTATATTTTTGCTACCATTAGTGAACGTTGGTAGTTCATCATTAGTGAACGACAGAGATATAATATATTCTCTTTCTACCTTCAGTGAATCGGCAGTAAACGTCGGTGTTTGTTATCTTTTTTCTACCCTCATGAACGTTGGTAGTTCATCGTCAGTGAACGGTGGTGATATGATATATTCTCTTTCTACCTTCAGTGAAAGTTGGTAGACCATCGACATTGAACATTGGTGTTTGTTATCTTTTTGCTACCCTCAGTGAACGTTGGTAGTTCATCATCAGTGAATGGCGGTGATATGATATTTTCTCTTTCTACCTTCTGTGAAAGTTTTTAGACTATCGGCAGTGAATGTCATTGTTTGTTATCTTTTTGATACCTTCAGTGAACGTTGGTAGTTCATCGTCAGTGAACGACGGTGATATGATATATTCTATTTTTACCTTCAGTAAAAGTTGGTAGACCATCTGCAGTGAACGTCAGTGTTTGTTATCTTTTTGCTACCCTCAATGAACGTTGGTAGTTCATAATCAGTGAACGGCAGTGATATGATATATTCTCTTTATACCTTCAATGAAAGTTGGTAGACCATCGGCAGTGAACGTCGGTGTTTGTTATCTTTTTGATACCCTCAGTGAATGTTGGTAGTTCATTGTCAGTGAAAAGCAGTGATATGATATATTCTCTTTCTACCTTCAGTAAAAGTTGGTAGACTATCAGTAGTGAACTTCGGTGTTTGTTATCTTTTTGTTACCCTTAATGAACATTGGTAGTTCATCGTCAGTGAACAGCGATGATATGATATATTCTCTTTCTACCTTTAGTGAAAGTTGGTAGACCATCAGTAGTGAATGTTGGTGTTTGTTATCTTTTTTCTACCCTCAATGAACATTGGTTGTTCATCGTCACTGAACGGAAGTGATATGATATATTCTCTTTCTACCTTCAGTGAAAGTTGGTAGACCATCGGCAGTGAACATCAGTGTTTGTTATCTTTTTGCTACCCTTAGTGAACATTGGTAGTTCATCCTCAGTGAACGGCGGCGATATGATATATTCTCTTTCTACCTTCAGTGTAAGTTGGTAGACCATCGGCAGTGAACGTTGGTGTTTGTTATCTTTTTGCTACCCTCAGTGAATGTTGGTAGTTCATCATTAATGAACGGCGGTGATATGATATATTCTCTTTCTACCTTCAGTAAAAGTTGGTAGACCATCGGCAATGAACGTCAGTGTTTGTTATCTTTTTGCTACCCTCAGTGAACATTGGTAGTTCATCGTTAGTGAACGATGGTGATATGATATATTCTCTTTCTACCTTCAGTAAAATTTGGTAGACCATCGGCATTGAACGTATTTATTTGTTATCTTTTTACTACCGTTAGTGAACGTTCGTAGTTCATCGTCAATGAATGGCGGTGATATGATATATTCTCTTTCTACCTTCAGTGAAAGTTGGTAGCCCATCGGCAGTGAACATCAGTGTTTGTTATCTTTTTCTACCCTCAGTGAAAGTTGGTAGTTCATCGTCAGTGAACGGCGGTGATATGATATATTCTCTTTCTACCTTCAGTAAAAGTTCGTAGACCATAGACAGTGAACGTCAGTGTTTGTTATCTTTTGCAATCCTCATTGAACGTTGGTAATTCATCATCAGTGATCGGCGGTGATATGATATATTCTCTTTCTACCTTCAGTGAAAGTTGGTAAACCATCGGCAGTGAACGTCGGTGTTTGTTATCTTTTTTCTACCCTCAGTGAATGTTGGTAGTTCATCGTCAGTGAACGGCAGTGATATGATATATTCTCTTTCTACCTTCTGTGAAAGTTTGTAGATTATCGGCAGTGAACGTCGGTGTTTGTTATCTTTTTGCTACCCTTAGTGAATGTTGGTAGTTCATCATCAGTGAACGGCGGTGATACGATATATTCTCTTTCTACCTTCAGTGAAAGTTGGTAGACCATCGGAAGTGAACTTCAGTGTTTGTTATCTTTTTTCTACCCTCATGAACGTTTGTAGTTTATCGTCAATGAATGGCGGTGATATGATATATTCTCTTTCTACCTTCAGTGAAAGTTGGTAGACCATCGGCAGTGAACATCAGTGTTTGTTATCTTTTGCTACCCTCAGTGAATGTTGGTAGTTCATCGTCAGTAAACGGCGGTGATATGATATATTCTCTTTCTACCTTCAGTAAAAGTTGGTAGACCATCGGCAGTGAATGTCAGTGTTTGTTATCTTTTGCAATCCTCAGTGAACGTTGGTAGTTCATCATCAGTGAACGGCGGTGATATGATATATTCTCTTTCTACCTTCAGTGAAAGTTGGTAAACCATCAGCAGTGAACGTCGGTGTTGGTTATCTTTTTGCTACCCTCAGTGAACTTTGGTAGTTCATCGTCAGTGAACGGCGGTGATATGATATTTTCTCTTTCTACCTTCTGTGAAAGTTTGTAGACTATCGGCAGTGAACGTCAGTGTTTGTTATCTTTTTGCTACCTTCAGTGAACGTTGGTAGTTCATCGTCAGTGAACGGCGGTGATATGATATATTCTCTTTCTACCTTCAGTAAAAGTTGGTAGACCATCGGTAGTGAACGTCAGTGTTTGTCATCTTTTTGCTACCCTCAGTGAACGTTGGTAGTTCATCATCAGTGAATGGCGGTGATATGATATATTCTCTTTCTACCTTCAGTGAAAGTTGGTAGACCATCGTCAGTGGACGTCGGTATTTGTTATCTTTTTGCTACCCTCAGTCAATGTTGGTAGTTCATTGTTAGTGAACAGCGGTGATATGATATATTCTCTTTCTACCTTCAGTAAAAGTTGGTAGACCATCGGTAGTGAACTTCAGTGTTTGTTATCTTTTTGTTACCCTTAGTGAACATTGGTAGTTCATCGTCAGTGAACGGCGATGATATGATATATTCTCTTTCTACCTTCAGTAAAAGTTGGTAGACCATCGGTAGTGAACGTCAGTGTTGTCATCTTTTTGCTACCCTCAGTGAACGTTGGTAGTTCATCATCAGTGAACGGTGGTGATATGATATATTCTCTTTCTACCTTCAGTGAATGTTGGTAGACCATCGGCAGTGGACGTCGGTGTTTGTTATCTTTTTGCTACCCTCAGTGAACGTTGGTAGTTCATTGTCAGTGTACAACGGTGATATGATCTATTCCCTTTCTACCTTCAGTAAAAGTTGGTAGACCATCGGTAGTGAACTTCGATGTTTGTTATCTTTTTGTTACCCTTAGTGAACATTGGTAGTTCATCGTCAGTGAACGAGGATGATATGATATATTCTCTTTCTACCTTCAGGGAAAGTTGGTAGACCATCGGTTGTAAACGTTGGTGTTTGTTATCTTTTTGCTACCCTCAGTGAACATTGGTAGTTCATCGTCAATGAACGGAGGCGATATGATATATTCTCTTTCTACCTTCAGTGAAAGTTGGTAGACCATCAACAGTGAACGTCGGTGTTTGTTATCTTTTTGCTACCCTCAGTGAACATTGGTAGTTCATCGTCAATGAACGGAGGGAATATGATATATTCTCTTTCTACCTTCTGTGAAAGTTGGTAGACCATCGGCAGTGAACGTCAGTGTTTGTTATCTTTTTGCTACCCTCAGTGAACGTTGGTAGTTCATTATCGGTGAACAGCGGTGATATGATATATTCTCTTTCTACCTTCAGTGAAAGTTGGTAGACCATCAGCAGTGAACGTCAGTGTTTGTTATCTTTTTTCTACCCTCATGAATGTTGGTAGTTCATCGTCAGTGAACGACGGTGATATGATATATTCTCTTTCTACCTTAAGTGAAAGTTGGTAGACCATCGGCAGTGAACTTTGGTGTTTTTTTATCTTTTTTCTACCCTCATGAACGTTGGTAGTTCATCGTCAATGAATGGCGGTAATATGATATATTCTCTTTCTAACTTAAGTAAAAGTTGGTAGACCATCGGCAATGAACACCGGTGTTTGTTATATTTTTGCTACCATTAGTGAACTTTGGTAGTTCATCATTAGTGAACGGCGGTGATATGATATATTCTCATTCTACCTTCATGGAAAGTTGGTAGACCATCGGCAATGAACGTAGGTGTTTATTATCTTTTTTCTACCCTCATGAACGTTGGTAGTTCATCGTCAATGAACGGCGGTGATATGATATATTCTATTTCTACCTTCAGTAAAAGTTGGTAGACCATCGGCAGTGAACGTCAGTGTTTATTATCTTTTTGCAATCCTCAGTGAACGTTGGTAGTTCATCATCAGTGAAAGGCGATGATATGATATATTCTCTTTCTACCTTCAGTGAAAGGTTCTAAACCATCGGCAGTGAACGTCGGTGTTTGTGATAATTTTTCTACCCTTAGTGAATGTTGGTAGTTCATCGTCAGTGAACAACGGTGATATGATATATTCTCTTTCTACCTTCAGTAAAAGTTGGTAGACCATCGGTAGTGAACGTCGGTGTTTGTTATCTTTTTGTTACCCTTAGTGAACATTGGTACTTCATCGTCACTGAACGGCGGTGATATGATATATTCTCTTTCTACCTTCAGTTAAAGTTGGTAGACTATCGGCAATGAACGTTGGTGTTTGTTATCTTTTTGCTACCCTCAGTGAACATTGGTAGTTCATCGTCAGTGAACGGCGGTGATATGATATATTTTCTTTCTACCTTCAGTGAAAGTTAGTAGACCATCGGTAGTGAACGTCGGTGATTGTTATCTTTTTTCTACCCTCATGAACATTGGTAGTGCATCGTCAGTGAACGGCGGTAATATGATATATTCTCTTTCTACCTTCAGTAAAACTTGGTAGACCATCGGCAGTGAACGTCAGTGTTTGTTATCTTTTTGCAATCCTCAGTGAACGTTGGTAGTTCATAATCAGTGAAAGGCGGTGATATAATATATTCTCTTTCTACCTTCAGTGAAAGTTGGTAAACCATCGGCAGTGAACGTCGGTGTTTGTTATCTTTTTTGTACCCTCAGTGAACATTGGTAGTTCATCGTCAGTGAACATCGGTGATATGATATATTCTCTTTCTACCTTCAGTAAAAGTTGGTAGACCATCGGCAGTGAAAGTCGGTGTTTGTTATCTTTTTGCTACCCTCAGTGAACGTTGGTAGTTCATCATCAGTGAATAGCAGTGATATGATATATTCTCTTTCTACCTTCAGTAAACATTGGTAGACCATCGGTAGTGAACGCCGGTGTTTGTTATCTTTTTGCTACCCTCAGTGAACGTTGGTAGTTCATCATCAGTGAACGGCGGTGATATGATATATTCTCTTTCTACCTTCAGTGAAAGTTGGTAAACCATCGGCAGTGAACGTCGATGTTTGTTATCTTTTTGCTACCCTCAGTGAACGTTGGTAGTTCATCATCAGTGAACGGCGGTGATATGATATATTCTCTTTCTACCTTCAGTGAAAGTTTGTAAACCATCGGCAGTGAATGTCAGTGTTTGTTATCTTTTTTCTACCCTCAGTGAACGTTGGTAGTTCATCATCAGTGAACAGCGGTGATATGATATATTCTCTTTCTATCTTCAGTAAAAGTTGGTAGACCATCGGCAGTGAACGTTGGTGTTTGTTATCTTTTTTCTACCCTTAGTGAACGCTGGTAGTTCATCATCAGTGAACGGAGGTGATACGATATATTCTCTTTCTACCTTCAGTGAAAGTTGGTAGACCATCGGCAGTGAAATTTGATGTTTGTTATCTTTTTTCTACCCTCATGAACCTTGGTAGTTCATCGTCAATGAATGGCGGTGATATGATATATTCTCTTCCTACCTTCAGTGAAAGTTGGTAGACCATCGGCAGTGAACATCGGTGTTTGTTATCTTTTGCTACCCTCAGTGAACGTTGGTAGTTCATCGTCAGTAAACGGCGGTGATATGATATATTCTCTTTCTACCTTCAGTAAAAGTTTGTAGACCATCGGCAGTGAACGTCAGTGTTTGTTATCTTTTGCAATCCTCAGTGAACGTTGGTAGTTCATCATCAGTGAACGGCGGTGATATGATATATTCTCTTTCTACCTTCAGTGAAAGTTGGTAAACCATCGGCAGTGAACGTCGGTGTTTGTTATCTTTTTGCTACCCTCAGTGAACTTTGGTAGTTCATCGTCAGTGAACGGCGGTGATATGATATTTTCTCTTTCTAACTTCTGTGAAAGTTTGTAGACTATCGGCAGTTAACGTTAGTGTTTGTTATCTTTTTGCTACCTTCAGTGAACGTTGGTAGTTCATCGTCAGTGAACGACGGTGATATGATATATTCTCTTTCTACCTTAAGTAAAAGTTGGTAGACCATCGGTAGTGAACGTCAGTGTTTGTCATCTTTTTGCTACCCTCAGTGAACGTTGGTAGTTCATCATCAGTGAACGGCAGAGATATGATATATTCTCTTTCTACCTTCAGTGAAAGTTGGTAGACCATCGGCAGTGGACGTCGATGTTTATTATATTTTTGCTACCCTCAGTCAACGTTGGTAGTTCATTGTCAGTGAAAAGTGGTGATATGATATATTCTCTTTCTACCTTTAGTAAAAGTTGGTAGACCATCGGTAGTGAACTTCGGTGTTTGTTATCTTTTTGTTACCCTTAGTGAACATTGGTAGTTCATCGTCAGTGAACAGCGATGATATGATATATTCTCTTTCTACCTTCAGTAAAAGTTGGTAGACCATCGGTAGTGAACGTCAGTGTTGTCATCTTTTTGCTACCCTCAGTGAACGTTGGTAGTTCATCATCAGTGAACGGCAGTGATATGATATATTCTCTTTCTACCTTCAGTGAAAGTTGGTAGACCATCGGCAGTGGACGTCGGTGTTTGTTATCTTTTTGCTACCCTCAGTGAACGTTGGTAGTTCATTGTCAGTGAACAACGGTGATATGATATATTCTCTTTCTACCTTCAGTAAAAGTTGGTAGAACATCGGTAGTGAACTTCGGTGTTTGTTATCTTTTTTCTACCCTCATGAACGTTGGTAGTTCATCGTCAGTGAACGGCGGTGATATGATATATTCTCTTTCTACCTTCAGGGAAAGTTGGTAGACCATCGGCAGTAAACGTTAGTGTTTGTTATCTTTTTGCTACCCTCACTGAACATTGGTTGTTCATCGTCAGTGAACGGTGTTGATATGATATATTCTCTTTCTACCTTCAGTGAAAGTTGGTAGACCATCGGCAGTGAATGTCGGTGTTTGTTATCTTTTTGCTACCCTCAGTGAACGTTGGTAGTTCATCGTCAGTGAACAGCGGTGATATGATATATTCTCTTTCTACCTTCAGTGAAAGTTGGTAGACCATCAGCAGTGAACGTCAGTGTTTGTTATCTTTTTTCTACCCTCATGAACGTTGGTAGTTCATCGTCAGTGAACGGCGGTGATATGATATATTCTCTTTCTACCTTCAGTGAAAGTTGGTAGACCATCGGCAATGAACTTTGGTGTTTGTTATCTTTTTTCTACCCTCATAAACGTTGGTAGTTCATCGTCAATGAATGGCGGTGATATGATATATTCTCTTTCTACCTTAAGTAAAAGTTGGTAGACCATCGGCAATGAACACCGGTGTTTGTTATATTTTTGCTACCATTAGTGAACTTTTGTAGTTCATCATCAGTGAACGGCGGTGATATGATATATTCTCATTCTACCTTCAGTGAAAGTTGGTAGACCATCGGCAGTGAACGTAGGTGTTTGTTATCTTTTTTCTACCCTCATGAACGTTGGTAGTTCATCGTCAGTGAACGGCGATGATATGATATATTCTCTTTCTACCTTCAGTAAAAGTTGGTAGACCATCGGCAGTGAACGTCAGTGTTTATTATCTTTTTGCAATCCTCAGTGAACTTTGGTAGTTCATCATCAGTGAAAGGCGATGATATGATATATTATCTTTTTACCTTCAGTGAAAGTTGGTAAACCATCGGTAGTAAACGTCGGTGTTTTTTATAATTTTTCTACCCTCAGTGAACGTTGGTAGTTCATCGTCAGTGAACAACGGTGATATGATATATTCTCTTTCTACCTTCAGTAAAAGTTGGTAAACCATCGGCAGTGAACGTCGGTGTTTGTTATCTTTTTTGTACCCTCAGTGAACGTTGGTAGTTCATCGTCAGTGAACAGCGGTGATATGGTATATTCTCTTTCTACCTTCAGTAAAAGTTGGTAGACCATCGGTAGTGAAAGTCGGTGTTTGTTATCTTTTTGCTTCCCTCAGTGAACGTTGGTAGTTCATCATCAGTGAATAGCGGTGATACGATATATTCTCTTTCTACCTTCAGTAAACATCGGTAGACCATTGGTAGTGAACGTCGGTGTTTGTTATCTTTTTGTTACCCTTAGTGAACATTGGTAGTTCATCGTCAGTGAACGGAGGTGATATGATATATTCTCTTTCTACCTTCATTTAAAGTTGGTAGACTATCGGCAGTGAACGTCGGTGTTTGTTATCTTTTTGCTACCCTAAGTGAACGTTGGTAGTTCATCATCAGTGAATGGCGGTGATATGATATATTCTCATTCTACCTTCAGTGAAAGTTGGTAGACCATCGACAGTGAACGTCGGTGTTTGTTATCTTTTTTCTACCCTCATGAATGTTAGTAGTTCATCATCAATGAACGGTGGTGATATGATATATTCTCTTTCTACCTTCAGTAAAAGTTGGTAGACCATTGGAAGTGAACGTTGGTGTTTGTTATCTTTTTTCTACCCTCAGTGAACATTGGTAGTTCATCGTCAGTGAACGGTGGTGATATGATATATTCTCTTTCTACCTTCAGTGAAAGTTGGGGGACCATCGACATTGAACGTCGGTGTTTGTTATCTTTTTGCTACTGTTAGTGAATGTTGGTAGTTCATCGTCAGTGAATGGCGGTGATATGATATATTCTCTTTCTACCTTCAGTGAAAGTTGGTAGACCATCGGCAATGAACATCGGTGTTTGTTATCTTTTGCTACCCTCAGTGAACGTTGGTAGTTCATCGTCAGTGAACGGCGGTGATATGTTATATTCTATTTCTACCTTCAGTAAAAGTTGGTAAACCATCGGCAGTGAACGTCAGTGTTTGTTATCTTTTTTCTACCCTCAGTGAACGTTTGTAGTTCATCGTCAGTGAAAAGAGGTGATATGATATATTCTCTTTCTATCTTCAGTAAAAGTTGGTAGACAATCAACAGTGAAAGTCGGTATTTGTTATCTTTTTGCTACCCTCAGTGAACGTTGGTAGTTCATCATCAGTGAACAGCGGTGATATGATATAGTCTCTTTCTACATTCAGTAAAAGTTGGTAGACAATGGGTAGTGAACGTCAGTGTTTGTTATCTTTTCTTTTACCCTTAGTTAACATTGGTAGTTCATCGTCAGTGAACGGCGGTGATATGATATATTCTCTTTCTACCTTCACTGAAAGTTGGTAGACCATCGACAATGAACGTTGGTGTTTGTTATCTTTTTGCTACCCTCAGTGAACATTGGTAGTTCATCGTCAGTGAACGGCGGTGATATGATATATTCTCTTTCTACCTTCATTGAAAGTTGGTAGACCATCGGCAGTGAATGTCGGTGTTTGTTATCTTTTTGCTACCCTCAGTGAACGTTGGTAGTTCATCGTCATTAAACAGCGGCGATATGATATATTCTCTTTCTACCTTCAGTGAAAGTTGGTAGACCATCGGCAATGAACATCGGTGTTTGTTATCTTTTTGCTACCCTCAGTGAACATTGGTAGTTCATCATCAGTGAACGGCGGTGATATGATATATTCTCTTTCTACCTTCAGTGAAAGTTGGTAAACTATCGGCAGTGAACGTCGGTGTTTGTTATCTTTTTTCTACCCTCATGAACGTTGGTAGTTCATCGTCAATGAACGACGGTGATATGATATATTCTCTTTCTACCTTCAGTAAAAGTTGGTAGACCATCGGCAGTGAACGTCGGTGTTTGTTATCTTTTTGCAACCCTCAGTGAACATTGGTAGTTCATCGTCAGTGAACGGTGGTGATATGATATATTCTCTTTCTACCTTCAGTGAAAGTTGGTAGACCATCGGCAGTGAACGTCGGTGTTTGTTATCTTTTTGCTACCCTCAGTGAACGTTGGTAGTTCTTCATCAGTGAACGACGGTGATATGATATATTCTCTTTCTACCTTCAGTGAAAGTTGGTAGACCATCGGCAGTGAACGTCGGTGTTTGTTATCTTTTTGCTACCCTCAGTGAACGTTGGTAGTTCATCGTCAGTGAACAACGGTGATATGATATATTATCTTTCTACCTTTAGTAAAAGTTGGTAGACCATCGGTAGTGAACATCGGTGTTTGTTATCTTTTTGTTACCCTTAGTGAACATTGGTAGTTCATCGTCAGTGAACGGCGGTGATATAATATATTCTCTTTCTATCTTCAGTGAAAGTTGGTAGACCATCGGCAATGAACGTTGGTGTTTGTTATCTTTTTGCTTCCCTCAGTGAACGTTGGTAGTTCATCATCAGTGAATAGCGGTGATATGATATATTCTCTTTCTACCTTCAGTAAACATTGGTAGACCATCGGTAGTGAAAGTCTGTGTTTGTTATCTTTTTGTTACCCTTAGTGAACATTGGTAGTTCATCGTCAGTGAACGGCGGTGATATGATATATTCTCTTTCTACCTTCATTTAAAGTTGGTAGACCATCGGCAGTGAACGTTGGTGTTTGTTATCTTTTTGTTACCCTCAGTGAACAATGGTAGTTCATCATCAGTGAACGGCGGTGATATGATATATTCTCTTTCTACCTTCAGTGAAAGTTGGTAGACCATCGACAGTGAACGTTGGTGTTTGTTATCTTTTTTCTACCCTCAGTGAATGTTGGTAGTTCATCGTCAGTGAACGGCAGAGATATGATATATTCTCTTTCTACCTTCAATGAAAGTTGGTAGACCATCGGCAGTGAACGTCAGTGTTTGTTATCTTTTTGCTACCCTCAGTGAACATTGATAGTTCATCGTCTGTGACCGGTGGTGATATGATATAGTCTCTTTCTACCTTCAGTGAAAGTTGGTAGACCATCGACATTGAACGTCGGTTTTTGATATCTTTTTGCTACCCGCAGTGAATGTTGATAGTTCATCATCAGTGAATGGCGGTGATATGATATTTTCTCTTTCTACCTTCTGTGAAAATTTGTAGACCATCGGCAGTTAATGTCAGTGTTTGTTATCTTTTTGCTACCCTCGGTGAACGTTGGTAGTTCATCGTCAGTGAGCGGCGGTGATATGATATATTATCTTTCTATCTTCAGTGAAAGTTGGTAGACCATCGGCAGTGAACGTTGGTGTTTGTTATCTTTTTGCTACACTCAGTGAACATTGGTAGTTCATCATCAGTGAACGGTGGTGATATGATATATTCTCTTTCTACCTTCATTGAAAGTTGGTAGACCATCGGTAGTGAATGCCGGTGTTTGTTATCTTTTTGCTACCCTCAGTGAACGTTGGTAGTTCATCATCAGTGAACGAAGGTGATATGATATATTCTCTTTCTACTTTCAGTGAAAGTTGGTAGACCATCGGCAGTGAACGTTGGTGTTTGTTATCTTTTTTATACCCTCAGTGAACATTGGTAATTCATCGTCAGTGAACGACGGTGATATGATATATTCTCTTTCTACCTTCAGTGAAAGTTGGTAGACCATCGGCAGTGAACGTCGGTGTTTGTTATCTTTTTTCTACCCTCAGTGAACATTGGTAGTTCATCGTCAGTGAACGGCAGCGATATGATATATTATCTTTCTACCTTCAGTGAAAGTTGGTAGACCATCGGAAGTGAACGTCGGTGTTTGTTATCTCTTTGCTACCCTCAGTGAACATTGGTAGTTCATCATCAGTGAACGGTGGTGATATGATATATTCTCTTTCTACCTTCATTGAAAGTTGGTAGACCATCGGTAGTGAATGCCGGTGTTTGTTATCTTTTTGCTACCCTCAGTGAACGTTGGTAGTTCATCATCAGTGAACGAAGGTGATATGATATATTCTCTTTCTACTTTCAGTGAAAGTTGGTAGACCATCGGCAGTGAACGTTGGTGTTTGTTATCTTTTTTCTACCCTCAGTGAACATTGGTAGTTCATCGTCAGTGAACGAAGGTGATATGATATATTCTCTTTCTACCTTCAGTGAAAGTTGGTAGACCATCGGCAGTGAACGTCGGTGTTTGTTATCTTTTTTCTACCCTCAGTGAACATTGGTAGTTCATCGTCAGTGAACGGCAGCGATATGATATATTCTCTTTCTACCTTCAGTGAAAGTTGGTAGACCATCGGAAGTGAACGTCGGTGTTTGTTATCTCTTTGCTACCCTCAGTGAACATTGGTAGTTCATCATCAGTTAACGACGGTGATATGATATATTCTCTTTCTACCTTTAGTGAAAGTTGGTAGACCATCGACAGTGAACGTTGGTGTTTGTTATCTTTTTTCTACCCTCAGTGAACGTTGGTAGTTCAGCGTCAGTGAACGACAGAGATATGATATATTATCTTTCTACCTTCAGTGAAAGTTAGTATACCATCGGCAGTGAACGTCGGTGTTTGTTATCTTTTTGCTACCCTTAGTGAACATTGGTAGTTCATCATCAGTGAACGGTGGTGATATGATATATTATCTTTCTACCTTCAATGAAAGTTGGTAGACCATCGACATTGAACTTCGGTGTTTGTTATCATTTTTCTACCCTCAGTGAATGTTGATAGTTCATCGTCAGTGAACAGCGGTGATATGATATTTTCTCTTTCTACCTTCTGTGAAAGTTTGTAGACCATCGGCAGTTAACGTCGGTGTTTGTTATCTTTTTGCTACCCTCAGTGAACGTTGGTAGTTCATCGTCAGTGAACGGCGGTGATATGATATATTATCTTTCTATCTTCAGTGAAAGTTTTAGACCATCGGCAGTGAACGTTGGTGTTTGTTATCTTTTTGCTACACTCAGTGAACATTGGTAGTTCATCATCAGTGAACGGCGGTGATATGATATATTCTCTTTCTACCTTCATTTAAAGTTGGTAGACCATCAGCAGTGAACGTTGGTGTTTGTTATCTTTTTGTTACCCTCAGTGAACGTTGGTAGTTCATCATCAGTGAACGGCGGTGATATGATATATTCTCTTTCTACCTTCAGTGAAAGTTGGTAGACCATCGACAGTGAGCGTTGGTGTTTGTTATCTTTTTTCTACCCTCAGTGAATGTTGGTAGTTCATCGTCAGTGAACGGCAGAGATATGATATATTCTCTTTCTACGTTCAATGAAAGTTTGTAGACCATCGGCAGTGAACGTCAGTGTTTGTTATCTTTTTGCTACCCTCAGTGAACATTGATAGTTCATCGTCTGTGAACGGTGGTGATATGATATATTCTCTTTCTACCTTCAGTGAAAGTTGGTAGACCATCGGCAGTGCACGTCGGTGTTTGTTATCTTTTTTCTACCCTCAGTGAATGTTGTTAGTTCATCATCAGTGAACGACAGTGATATGATATATTCTCTTTCTACTTTCAGTGAAAGTTGGTAGACCATCGGCAGTGAACGTCAGTGTTTGTTATCTTTTTTCTACCCTCATAAACGTTGATAGTTCATCGTCTATGAATGTAGGTGATATGATATATTCTCTTTCTACACTCAGTAAAAGTTGGTACACCATCAGTAGTGAACGTCGGTGTTTGTTATCTTTTTGCTACACTCAGTGAACATTGGTAGTTCATCATCAGTGAACAATGGTGATATGATATATTCTCTTTCTACCTTCAGTGAAAGTTGGTAGACCATCGACAGTGAACGTTGGTGTTTGTTATCTTTTAGCTACCCTCAGTGAACATTGGTAGTTCATCATCAGTGAACAACGGTGATATGATATATTCTCTTTCTACCTTCAGTGAAAGTTGGTAGACCATCGACAGTGAACGTCGGTGTTTGTTATCTTTTTGCTACCCTCAGTGAACATTGGTAGTTCATCGTCAGTGAACGGAGGCGATATGATATATTCTCTTTCTACCTTCATTGAAAGTTGGTAGACCATCGGCAGTGAACGTCGGTGTTTGTTATCTCTTTGCTATCTTAAGTGAACGTTGGTAGTTCATCATCAGTGAACGACGGTGATATGATATATTCTCTTTCTACCTTCAGTTAAAGTTGGTATACCATCGACAGTGAACGTTGGTGTTTGTTATCTTTTTGCTACACTCAGTGAACATTGGTAGTTCATCATCAGTGAACGGCGGTGATATGATATATTCTCTTTCTACCTTCAGTGAAAGTTGGTAGACCATCGACAGTGAACGTTGGTGATTGTTATCTTTTTTCTACCCTCAGTGAACGTTGGTAGTTCATCGTCAGTGAACGACAGAGATATGATATATTCTCTTTCTACCTTCAGTGAAAGTTGGTAGACCATCGGCAGTGAACGTCAGTGTTTGTTATCTTTTTGCTACCCTCAGTGAACATTGATAGTTCATCGTCAGTGAACGGTGGTGATATGATATATTCTCTTTCTACCTTCAGTGAAAGTTGGTAGACCATCGAAATTGAACATTGGTTTTTGATATCTTTTTGCTACCCGTAGTGAATGTTGATAGTTCATCGTCAATGAACGGCGGTGATATGATATTTTCTCTTTCTACCTTCTGTGAAAGTTTGTAGACCATCGACAGTTAACGTCAGTGTTTGTTATCTTTTTGCTACCCTCTGAATGTTGGCAGTTCATCGTCAGTGAACGGAGGTGATATGATATATTATCTTTCTATCTTTAGTGAAAGTTGGTAGACCATCGCCAGTGAACGTTGGTGTTTGTTATCTTTTTGCTACACTCAGTAAACATTGATAGTTCATCATCAGTGAACGGCGGTGACATGATATATTATCTTTCTACCTTCAGTGAAAGTTGGTAGACCATCGGCAGTGAATGCCGGTGTTTGTTATCTTTTTGCTACCCTCAGTGAACGTTGGTAGTTCATCGTCAGTGAACGGCAGAGATATGATATATTCTCTTTCTACCTTCAGTGAAAGTTGGTAGACCATCGACAGCGAACGTCGGTGTTTGTTATCTTTTTTCTACCCTCAGTGAACGTTGGTAGTTCATCATCAGTGAACAGCGGTGATATGATAAATTCTCTTTCTACCTTCAGTGAAAGTTGGTAGACCATCGGCAGTGAACGTCAGTGTTTGTTATCTTTTTTCTACCCTCATGAACGTTGGTAGTTCATCGTCTATGAATGGCGGTGATATGATATATTCTCTTTCTACACTCAATAAAAGTTGGTACACCATCAGTAGTTAACGTCGGTGTTTGTTATCTTTTTGTTACCCTTATTGAACATTGGTAGTTCATCGTCAGTGAACAGCGGTGATATGATATATTCTCTTTCTACCTTCACTGAAAGTTGGTAGACCATCGGCAGTGAACGTTGGTGTTTGTTATCTTTTTGCTACCCTCAGTGAACATTGGTAGTTCATCGTCAGTGAACGACGGTGATATGATATATTCTCTTTCTACCTTCAGTGAAAGTTGGTAGACCATCGGAAGTGAACGTCGGTGTTTGTTATCTTTTTGCTACCCTCAGTGAACATTGGTAGTTCATCGTCAGTGAACGGCGGCGATATGATATATTCTCTTTCTACCTTCAGTGAAAGTTGGTAGACCGTCGGAAGTGAATGTCGGTGTTTGTTATCTCTTTGCTACCCTCAGTGAACGTTGGTAGTTCATCATCAGTGAACGACGGTGATATGATATATTCTCTTTCTACCTTCAGTGAAAGTTGGTAGACCATCGACAGTGAACGTTGGTGTTTAATATCTTTTTGCTACCCTCAGTGAACATTGGTAGTTCATCGTCAGTGAACAACGGTGATATGATATATTCTCTTTCTACCTTCAGTGAAAGTTGGTAGACCATCGGCAGTGAACGTCGGTGTTTGTTATCTTTTTGCTACCCTCAGTGAACATTGGTAGTTCATCGTCAGTGAACGGAGGTGATATGATATTTTCTCTTTCTACCTTCTGTGAAAGTTTGTAGACCATCGGCAGTTAACGTCAGTGTTTGTTATCTTTTTGCTACCCTCGGTGAACGTTGGTAGTTCATCGTCAGTGAACGGCGGTGATATGATATATTATCTTTCTATCTCCAGTGAAAGTTGGTAGACCATCGGCAGTGAACGTTGGTGTTTGTTATCTTTTTGCTACACTCAGTGAACATTGGTAGTTCATCATCAGTGAACGGCGGTGATATGATATATTCTCTTTCTACCTTCATTGAAAGTTGGTAGACCATCGGCAGTGAATGTCGGTGTTTGTTATCTTTTTTCTACCCTCAGTGAACGTTGGTAGTTCATCGTCAGTGAAAGGAAGAGATATGATATATTCTCTTTCTACCTTCAGTGAAAGTGGGTAGACCATCGGCAGTGAACGTCGGTGTTTGTTATCTTTTTGCTACCCTTAGTGAACATTGGTAGTTCATCACCAGTGAACGGTGGTGATATGATATATTCTCTTTCTACCTTCAGTGAAAGTTTGTAGACCATCGACATTGAACGTTGGTGTTTGTTATCTTTTTGCTACCCTCAGTGAATGTTGATAGTTCATCGTCAGTGAACAACGGTGATATGATATTTTCTCTTTCTACCTTCTGTGAAAGTTTTAGACCATCGGCAGTTAACATCAGTGTTTGTTATCTTTTTGCTACCCTCAGTGAACGTTGGTAGTTCATCGTCAGTGAACGGCGGTGATATGATATATTATCTTTCTATCTTCAGTGAAAGTTGGTAGACCATCGGCAGTGAGCGTTGGTGTTTGTTATCTTTTTACTACACTCAGTGAACATTGGTAGTTCATCATCAGTGAACGGCGGTGATATGATATATTATCTTTGTACCTTCAGTGAAAGATGGTAGACCGTCGACATTGAACTTCGGTGTTTGTTATCTTTTTTCTACCCTCAGTGAATGTTGATAGTTCATCGTCAGTGAACGGCGGTGATATGATATTTTCTCTTTCTACCTTCTGTGAAAGTTTGTAGACCATCGGCAGCTAACGTCAGTGTTTGTTATCTTTTTGCTACCCTCAGTGAACGTTGGTAGTTCATCGTCAGTGAACGGCGGTGATATGATATATTATCTTTCTATCTTCAGTGAAAGTTGGTAGACCATCGGCAGTGAAAGTTGGTGTTTGTTATCTTTTTGCTACACTCAGTGAACATTGGTAGTTCATCATCAGTGAATGGCGGTGATATGATATATTCTCTTTCTACCTTCATTGAAAGTTGGTAAACCATCGGCAGTGAATGTCGGTGTTTGTTATCTTTTTTCTACCCTTAGTGAATGTTGGTAGTTCATCGTCAGTGAAAGAAAGAGATCTGATATATTCTCTTTCTACCTTCAGTGAAAGTTGGTAGACCATCGACAGTGAACGTCGGTGTTTGTTATCTTTTTTCTACCCTCAGTGAACGTTGGTAGTTCATCATCAGTGAACGGCGGTGATATGATATACTCTCTTTCTACTTTCAGTGAAAGTTGGTAGACCATCGGCAGTGAACGTCGGTGTTTGTTATCTTTTTTCTACCCTCATGAACGTTGGTAGTTCATCGTCTATGAATGGCGGTGATATGATATATTCTCTTTATACACTCAGTAAAAGTTGGTACACCATTAGTAGTGAACGTCGGTGTTTGTTATCTTTTTGTTACCCTTATTGAACATTGGTAGTTCATCGTCAGTGAACAGCGGTGATATGATATATTCTCTTTCTTCCTTCAGTGAAAGTTGGTAGACCATCGGCAGTGAACGTTGGTGTTTGTTATCTTTTTGCTACCCTCAGTGAACATTTGTAGTTCATCGTCAGTGAACGACAGTTATATGATATATTCTCTCTCTACCTTAAGTGAATGTTTGTAGACCATCGGCAGTGAACGTCGGTGTTTGTTATCTTTTTGCTACCCTCAGTGAACATTGGTAGTTCATCGTCAGTGAACGGCGGCGATATGATATATTCTCTTTCTACATTCAGTGAAAGTTGGTAGACCATCGGCAGTGAACGTCAGTGTTTGTTATCTATTTGCTACCCTCAGTGAACGTTGGTAGTTCATCATCAGTGAACGACGGTGATATGATATATTCTCTTTCTACCTTTAGTGAAAGTTGGTAGACCATCGATAGTGAACGTTGGTGTTTGTTATCTTTTTGCTACCCTAAGTGAACATTGGTAGTTCATCGTCAGTGAACGGCAGAGATATGATATGTTCTCTTTCTACCTTCAGTTAAAGTGGGTAGACCATCGGAAGTGAACGTCGGTGTTTGTTATCTTTTTGCTACCCTCAGTGAACATTGGTAGTTCATTATCAGTGAACGTGGTGATATGATATATTCTCTTTCTACCTTCAGTGAAAGTTGGTAGACCATCGACATTGAACGTTGGTGTTTGTTATCTTTTTGCTACACTCAGTGAATGTTGATAGTTCATCGTCAGTGAATGGCGGTGATATGATATTTTCTCTTTCTACCTTCTGTGAAAGTTTGTAGACCATCGGCAGTTAACGTCAGTGTTTGTTATCTTTTTGCTACCCTCAGTGAATGTTGGTAGTTCATCATCAGTGAACGGCGGTGATATGATATATTATCTTTCTATCTTCAGTGAAAGTTGGTAGACCATCGGCAGTGACCGTTGGTGTTTGTTATCTTTTTGCTACACTCAGTGAACATTGGTAGTTCATCATCAGTGAACGGCGGTGATATAATATATTCTCTTTCTACCTTTAGTGAAAGTTGGTAGACCATCGACAGTGAATGTCGGTGTTTGTTATCTTTTTTCTACCCTCAGTGAATGTTGGTAGTTCATCGTCAGTGAACGGCAGAGATATGATATATTATCTTTCTACCTTCAGTGAAAGTTGGTAGACCATCGGAAGTGCACGTCGGTGTTTGTTATCTTTTTTCTACCCTCAGTGAACGTTGGTAGTTCATCATCAGTGAACGGCGGTGATATGATATATTCTCTTTCTACTTTCAGTGAAAGTTGGTAGACCATCGGCAGTGAACGTCAGTGTTTGTTATCTTTTTTCTACCCTCATGAACGTTGATAGTTCATCGTCTATGAATGTAGGTGATATGATATATTCTCTTTCTACACTCAGTAAAAGTTGGTACACCATCAGTAGTGAACGTCTGTGTTTGTTATCTTTTTGTTACCCTTATTGAACATTGGTAGTTCATCGTCAGTGAACAATGATGATATGATAAATTCTCTTTCTACCTTCAGTGAAAGTTGGTAGACCATCGGCAGTGAACGTTGGTGTTTGTTATCTTTTTGCTACCCTCAGTGAACATTGGTAGTTCATCGTCAGTGAACAACGGTGATATGATATATTCTCTTTCTACCTTCAGTGAAAGTTGGTAGACCATCGGCAGTGAACGTTGGTGTTTGTTATCTTTTTGCTACCCTCAGTGAACATTGGTAGTTCATCGTCAGTGAACAGAGGCGATATGATATATTCTCTTTCTACCTTCATTGAAAGTTGGTAGACAATCGGCAGTGAACGTCGATGTTTGTTATCTCTTTGCTATCCTAAGTGAACGTTGGTAGTTCATCATCAGTGAACGACGGTGATATGATATATTCTCTTTCTACCTTCAGTGAAAGTTGGTATACCATCGACAGTGAACGTTGGTGTTTGTTATCTTTTTGCTACACTCAGTGAACATTGGTAGTTCATCATCAGTGAACGGCGGTGATATGATATATTCTCTTTCTACCTTCAGTGAAAGTTGGTAGACCATCGACAGTGAACGTTGGTGTTTGTTATCTTTTTTCTACCCTCAGTGAACGTTGGTAGTTCATCGTCAGTGAACGACAGAGATATGATATATTCTCTTTCTACCTTCAGTGAAAGTTGGTAGACCATCGGCAGTGAACGTCAGTGTTTGTTATCTTTTTGCTACCCTCAGTGAACATTGATAGTTCATCGTCAGTGAACGGTGGTGATATGATATATTCTCTTTCTACCTTCAGTGAAAGTTGGTAGACCATCGACATTGAACATCGGTTTTTGATATCTTTTTGCTACCCGCAGTGAATGTTGATAGTTCATCATCAGTGAATGGCGGTGATATGATATTTTCTCTTTCTACCTTCTGTGAAAGTTTGTAGACCATCGGCAGTTAACGTCAGTGTTTGTTATCTTTTTGCTACCCTCAGTGAATGTTGGTAGTTCATCGTCAGTGAACGGAGGTGATATGATATATTATCTTTCTATCTTCAGTGAAAGTTGGTAGACCATCGGCAGTGAACGTTGGTGTTTGTTATCTTTTTGCTACACTCAGTGAACATTGGTAGTTCATCATCAGTGAACGGCGGTGACATGATATATTATCTTTCTATCTTCAGTGAAAGTTGGTAGACCATCGGCAGTGAATGCCGGCGTTTGTTATCTTTTTGCTACCCTCAGTGAACGTTGGTAGTTCATCGTCAGTGAACGGTAGAGATATGATATATTCTCTTTCTACCTTCAGTGAAAGTTGGTAGACCATCGGCAGCGAACGTCGGTGTTTGTTATCTTTTTTCTACCCTCAGTGAACGTTGGTAGTTCATCATTAGTGAACAGCGGTGATATGATATATTCTCTTTCTACCTTCAGTGAAAATTGGTAGACCATCGGCAGTGAACGTCGGTGTTTGTTATCTTTTTTCTACCCTCATGAACGTTGGTAGTTCATCGTCTATGAATCGAGGTGATATGATATATTCTCTTTCTACACTCAATAAAAGTTGGTACACCATCAGTAGTTAACATCGGTGTTTGTTATCTTTTTGTTACCCTTATTGAACATTGGTAGTTCATCGTCAGTGAACAGTGGTGATATGATATATTCTCTTTCTACCTTCAGTGAAAGTTGGTAGACCATCGGCAGTGAGCGTTGGTGTTTGTTATCTTTTTGCTACCCTCAGTGAACATTGGTAGTTCATCGTCAGTGATCGACGGTGATATGATATATTCTCTTTCTACCTTCAGGGAAAGTTGGTAGACCATCGGCAGTGAACGTCGGTGTTTGTTATCTTTTTGCTACCCTCAGTGAACATTGGTAGTTCATCGTCAGTGAACGGCGGCGATATGATATATTCTCTTTCTACCTTCAGTGAAAGTTGGTAGACCGTCGGAAGTGAAGGTCGGTGTTTGTTATCTCTTTGCTACCCTCAATGAACGTTGGTAGTTCATCATCAGTGAACGACGGTGATATGATATATTCTCTTTCTACCTTCAGTGAAAGTTGGTAGACCATCGACAGTGAACGTTGGCGTTTGTTATCTTTTTGCTACCCTCAGTGAACATTGGTAGTTCATCGTCAGTGAACGACGGTGATATGATATATTCTCTTTCTACCTTCAGTGAAAGTTGGTAGACCATCGGCAGTGAACGTCGGTGTTTGTTATCTTTTTGCTACCCTCAGTGAACATTGGTAGTTCATCGTCAGTGAACGGCGGTGATATGATATTTTATCTTTCTACCTTCTGTGAAAGTTTGTAGACCATCGGCAGTTAACGTCAGTGTTTGTTATCTTTTTGCTACCCTCAGTGAACGTTGGTAGTTCATCGTCAGTGAACGGCAGTGATATGATATATTATCTTTCTATCTTCAGTGAAAGTTGGTAGACCATCGGCAGTGAACGTTGGTGTTTGTTATCTTTTTGCTACACTCAGTGAACATTGGTAGTTCATCATCAGTGAACGGCAGTGATATGATATATTCTCTTTCTACCTTCATTGAAAGTTGGTAGACCATCGGCAGTGAATTTCGGTGTTTGTTATCTTTTTTCTACCCTCAGTGAACGTTGGTAGTTCATTGTCAGTGAAAGGAAGAGATATGATATATTCTCTTTCTACCTTCAGTGAAAGTGGGTAGACCATCGGCAGTGAACGTCGGTGTTTGTTATCTTTTTGCTACCCTTAGTGAACATTGGTAGTTCATCACCAGTGAACGGTGGTGATATGATATATTCTCTTTCTACCTTCAGTGAAAGTTGGTAGACCATCGACATTGAACGTTGGTGTTTGTTATCTTTTTGCTACCCTTAATGAATGTTGATAGTTCATCGTCAGTGAACAGCGGTGATATAATATTTTCTCTTTCTACCTTCTGTGAAAGTTTTAGACCATCGGCAGTTAACATCAGTGTTTGTTATCTTTTTGCTACCCTCAGTGAATGTTGGTAGTTCATCGTCAGTGAACGGCGGTGATATGATATATTATCTTTCTATCTTCAGTGAAAGTTGGTAGACCATCGGCAGTGAAGGTTGGTGTTTGTTATCTTTTTACTACACTCAGTGAACATTGGTAGTTCATCATCAGTGAACGGCGGTGATAAGATATATTCTCTTTCTACCTTCATTGAAAGTTGTTAGACCATCGGCAGTGAATGTCGGTGTTTTTTATCTTTTTGCTACCCTCAGTGAACGTTGGTAGTTCATCGTCAGTGAACGGCAGAGATATGATATATTCTCTTTCTACCTTCAGTGAAAGTTGGTAGACCATCGGCAGTGAACGTCGGTGTTTGTTATCTTTTTTCTACCCTTATTGAACGTTGGTAGTTCATCATCAGTGAACGGCGGTGATATGATATATTCTCTTTATACCTTCAGTGAAAGTTGGTAGACCATCGACAGTGAACGTTGGTGTTTGTTATATTTTTTCTACCCTCATGAATGTTGGTAGTTCATCGTCTATGAATGGCGGTGATATGATATATTTTCTTTCTACACTCAGTAAAAGTTGGTACACCATCAGTAGTGAACGTCGGTGTTTATTATCTTTTTGTTACCCTTAGTGAACATTGGTAGTTCATCGTCAGTGAACAGCGGTGATATGATATATTCTCTTTCTACCTTCAGTGAAAGTTGGTAGACCATCGGAAGTGAACGTTGGTGTTTGTTATCTTTTTGCTACCCTCAGTGAACATTGGTAGTTCATCGTCAGTGAACGACGGTGATATGATATATTCTCTTTCTACCTTCAGTGAAAGTTGGTAGACCATCGGCAGTGAACGTCGGTGTTTGTTATCTTTTTGCTACCCTCAGTGAACATTGGTAGTTCATCGTCAGTGAACGGCGGCGATATGATATATTCTCTTTCTACCTTCAGTGAAAGTTGGTAGACTGTCGGAATTGAATGTCGGTGTTTGTTATCTCTTTGCTACCCTCAGTGAACGTTGGTAGTTCATCATCAGTGAACGACGGTGATATGATATATTCTCTTTCTACCTTCAGTGAAAGTTGGTAGACCATCGACAGTGAACGTTGGTGTTTGTTATCTTTTTGCTACCCTCAGTGAACATTGGTAGTTCATCGTCAGTGAACGGTGGTGATATGATATATTCTCTTTCTACCTTCAGTGAAAGTTGGTAGACCATCGGCAGTGAACGTCGGTGTATGTTATCTTTTTGCTACCCTCAGTGAACATTGGTAGTTCATCGTCAGTGAACGGAGGTGATATGATATTTTCTCTTTCTACCTTCTGTAAAAGTGGGTAGACCATCGGCAGTGAACGTCGGTGTTTGTTATCTTTTTGCTACCCTTAGTGAACATTGGTAGTTCATCACCAGTGAACGGTGGTGATATGATATATTCTCTTTCTACCTTCAGTGAAAGTTGGTAGACCATCGACATTGAACGTTGGTGTTTGTTATCTTTTTGCTACCCTCAATGAATGTTGATAGTTCATCGTCAGTGAACAGAGGTGATATGATATTTTCTCTTTCTACCTTCTGTGAAAGTTTGTAGACCATCGGCAGTTAACGTCAGTGTTTGTTATCGTTTTGCTACCCTCAGTGAACGTTGGTAGTTCATTGTCAGTGAACGGCGGTGATATGATATATTATCTTTCTATCTTCAGTGAAAGTTGGTAGACCATCGGCAGTGAACGTTGGTGTTTGTTATCTTTTTGCTACACTCAGTGAACATTGGTAGTTCATCATCAGTGAACGGCTGTGATATGATATATTCTCTTTCTACCTTCATTGAAAGTTGGTAGACCATCGGCAGTGAATGTCGGTGTTTGTTATCTTTTTTCTACCCTCAGTGAACGTTGGTAGTTCATCGTCAGTGAAAGGAAGAGATATGATATATTCTCTTTCTACCTTCAGTGAATGTTGGTAGACCATCGGCAGTGAAAGTTGGTGTTTGTTATCTTTTTTCTACCCTCAGTGAACGTTGGTAGTTCATCATCAGTGAACGGCGGTGATATGATATACTCTATTTCTACTTTTAGTGAAAGTTGGTAGACCATCGGCAGTGAACGTCGGTGTTTGTTATCTTTTTTCTACCCTCATGAACGTTGGTAGTTCATCGTCTATGAATGGCGGTGATATGATATATTCTCTTTCTACACTCAGTAAAAGTTGGTACACCATCAGTAGTGAACGTCAGTGTTTGTTATCTTTTTGTTACCCTTATTGAACATTGGTAGTTCATCGTCAGTGAACAGCGGTGATATGATATATTCTCTTTCTACCTTCAGTGAAAGTTGGTAGAACATCGGCAGTGAACGTTGGTGTTTGTTATCTTTTTGCTACCCTCAGTGAACATTTGTAGTTTATCGTCAGTGAACGACAGTGATATGATATATTCTCTTTCTACCTTTAGTGAAAGTTTGTAGACCATCGGCAGTGAACGTCGGTGTTTGTTATCTTTTTGCTACCCTCAGTGAACATTACTAGTTCATCGTCAGTGAACGGCGGCGATATGATATATTCTCTTTCTACCTTCAGTGAAAGTTGGTATGCCATCGGAAGTGAACGTCGGTGTTTGTTATCTCTTTGCTACCCTCAGTGAATGTTGATAGTTCATCATCAGTGAACGACGGTGATATGATATATTCTCTTTCTACCTTCAGTGAAAGTTGGTAGACCATCGACAGTGAACATTGGTGTTTGTTATCTTTTTGCTACCCTCAGTGAACGTTGGTAGTTCATCGTCAGTGAACGGCAGAGACATGATCTATTCTCTTTCTACCTTCAGTGAAAGTTAGTATACCATCGGCAGTGAACGTCAGTGTATGTTACCTTTTTGCTACCCTAAGTGAACATTGGTAGTTCATCATCAGTGAACGGTGGTGATATGATATATTCTCTTTCTACCTTCAGTGAAACTTGGTAGACCATCGACATTGAACTTCCGTGTTTATTATCTTTTTGCTACCCTCAGTGAACGTTGATAGTTCATCGTCAGTGAACGGCGGTGATATGATATTTTCTCTTTCTATCTTCTGTGAAAGTTTGTAGACCACCGGCAGTTAACGTCAGTGTTTGTTATCTTTTTGCTAACCTTAGTGAACGTTGGTAGTTCATCGTCAGTGAACGGAGGTGATATGATATATTATCTTTCTATCTTCAGTGAAAGTTGGTAGACCATCGGCAGTGAACGTTGGTGTTTGTTATCTTTTTGCTACACTCAGTGAACATTGGTAGTTCATCATCAGTGAACGGCGGTGATAAGATATATTATCTTTCTACCTTCATTGAAAGTTGGTAGACCATCAGCAGTGAATGTCGGTGTTTGTTATCTTTTTTCTACCCTCAGTGAACGTTGGTAGTTCATCGTCAGTGAAAGGAAGAGATATGATATACTCTCTTTCTACCTTCAGTGAAAGTTGGTAGACCATCGGCAGTGAACGTCGGTGTTTGTTATCTTTTTTCTACCCTCATGAACGTTGGTAGTTCATCGTCTATGAATGGCGGTGATGTGATATATTCTCTTTCTACACTCAGTAAAAGTTGGTACACCATCAGTAGTGAACGTCGGTGTTTATTATCTTTTTGTTACCCTTAGTGAACATTGGTAGTTCATCGTCAGTGAACAGCGGTGATATGATATATTCTCTTTCTACCTTCAGTGAAAGTTGGTAGACCATCGGAAGTGAACGTTGGTGTTTGTTATCTTTTTGCTACCCTCAGTGAACATTGGTAGTTCATCGTCAGTGAACGACGGTGATATGATATATTCTCTTTCTACCTTCAGTGAAAGTTGGTAGACCATCGGCAGTGAACGTCGGTGTTTGTTATCTTTTTGCTACCCTCAGTGAACATTGGTAGTTCATCGTCAGTGAACGGCGGCGATATGATATATTCTCTTTCTACCTTCAGTGAAAGTTGGTAGACTGTCGGAATTGAATGTCGGTGTTTGTTATCTCTTTGCTACCCTCAGTGAACGTTGGTAGTTCATCATCAGTGAACGACGGTGATATGATATATTCTCTTTCTACCTTCAGTGAAAGTTGGTAGACCATCGACAGTGAACGTTGGTGTTTGTTATCTTTTTGCTACCCTCAGTGAACATTGGTAGTTCATCGTCAGTGAACGGTGGTGATATGATATATTCTCTTTCTACCTTCAGTGAAAGTTGGTAGACCATCGGCAATGAACGTCGGTGTTTGTTATCTTTTTGCTACCCTCAGTGAACATTGGTAGTTCATCGTCAGTGAACGGAGGTGATATGATATTTTCTCTTTCTACCTTCTGTGAAAGTTTGTAGACCATCGGCAGTTAACGTCAGCGTTTGTTATCTTTTTGCTACCCTCAGTGAACGTTGGTAGTTCATCGTCAGTGAACGGCGATGATATGATATATTATCTTTCTATCTTCAGTGAAAGTTGGTAGACCATCGGCAGTGAACGTTGGTGTTTGTTATCTTTTTGCTACACTCAGTGAACATTGGTAGTTCATCATCAGTGAACGGCGGTGATATGATATATTCTCTTTCTACCATCATTGAAAGTTGGTAGACCATCGGCAGTGAATGTCGGTGTTTGTTATCTTTTTTCTACCCTCAGTGAATGTTGGTAGTTCATCGTCAGTGAAAGGAAGAGATATGATATATTCTCTTTCTACCTTCAGTGAAAGTGGGTAGACCATCGGCAGTGAACGTCGGTGTTTGTTATCTTTTTGCTACCCTTAGTGAACATTGGTAGTTCATCACCAGTGAACGGTGGTGATATGATATATTCTCTTTCTACCTTCAGTGAAAGTTGGTAGACCATCGACATTGAACGTTGGTGTTTGTTATCTTTTTGCTACCCTCAATGAATGTTGATAGTTCATCGTCAGTGAACAGAGATGATATGATATTTTCTCTTTCTACCTTCTGTGAAAGTTTTAGACCATCGGCAGTTAACATCAGTGTTTGTTATCTTTTTGCTACCCTCAGTGAACGTTGGTAGTTCATCGTCAGTGAACAGCGGTGATATGATATATTATCTTGCTATCTTCAGTGAAAGTTGGTAGACCATCGGCAGTGAACGTTGGTGTTTGTTATCTTTTTACTACACTCAGTGAACATTGGTAGTTCATCATCAGTGAACGGCGGTAATAAAATATATTCTCTTTCTACCTTCAGTGAAAGTTGTTAGACCATCGGCAGTGAATGTCGGTGTTTTTTTATCTTTTTGCTACCCTCAGTGAACGTTGGTAGTTCATCGTCAGTGAACGACAGAGATATGATATATTCTCTTTCTACCTTCAGTGAAAGTTGGTAGACCATCGGCAGTGAACGTCGGTGTTTGTTATCTTTTTTCTACCCTTATTGAACGTTGGTAGTTCATCATCAGTGAACGGCGGTGATATGATATATTCTCTTTCTACCTTCAGTGAAAGTTGGTAGACCATCGACAGTGAACGTCGGTGTTTGTTATATTTTTTCTACCCTCATGAATGTTGGTAGTTCATCGTCTATGAATGGCGGTGATATGATATATTCTCTTTCTACACTCAGTAAAAGTTGGTACACCATCAGTAGTGAACGTCGGTGTTTATTATCTTTTTGTTACCCTTAGTGAACATTGGTAGTTCATCGTCAGTGAACAGCGGTGATATGATATATTCTCTTTCTACCTTCAGTGAAAGTTGGTAGACCATCGGCAGTGAACGTTGGTGTTTGTTATCTTTTTGCTACCCTCAGTGAACATTGGTAGTTCATCGTCAGTGAACGGTGGTGATATGATATATTCTCTTTCTACCTTCATTGAGAGTTGGTAGACCATCAACATTGAACGTTGGTGTTTGTTATCTTTTTGCTACCCTCAGTGAACGTTGGTAGTTCATCGTCAGTGAACGGCGGTGATATGATATATTCTCTTTCTACCTTCGGTAAAAGTTGGTAGACCATCGGCAGTGAACGTCGGTGTTTGTTATCTTTTTGCTACCCTCAGTGAACATTGGTAGTTCATCGTTAGTGAACAGCGGCGATATGATATATTCTCTTTCTACCTTAAGTGAAAGTTGGTAGACTATCGGGAACGTTGGTGTTTGTTATCTCTTTGCTACCCTCAGTGAACGTTGGTAGTTCATCGTCAGTGAACGACGGTGATATGATATATTCTCTTTCTACCTTCAGTGAAAGTTGGTAGACCATCGACAGTGAACGTTGGTGTTTGTTATCTTTTTGCTACCCTCATTGAACGTTGGTAGTTCATCATCAGTGAACGACAGAGATATGATATATTCTCTTTCTACCTTCAGTGAAAGTTAGTATACCATCGGCAGTGAACGTCGGTGTTTGTTATCTTTTTTCTACCCTTAGTGAACATTGGTAGTTCATCATCAGTGAACGGTGGTGATATGATATATTCTCTTTCTACCTTCAGTGAAAGTTGGTAGACCATCGACATTGAACTTTAGTGTTTGTTATCTTTTTGCTACCCTCAGTGAATGTTGATAGTTCATCGTCAGTGAACAGCGGTGATATGATATTTTCTCTTTCTACATTTTGTGAAAGTTTGTAGACCATCGGCAGTTAACGTCAGTGTTTGTTATCATTTTGCTACCCTCAGTGAACGTTGGTAGTTCATTGTCAGTGAACGGCGGTGATATGATATATTATCTTTCTATCTTCAGTGAAAGTTGGTAGACCATCGGCAGTGAACGTTGGTGTTTGTTATCTTTTTGCTACACTCAGTGAACATTGGTAGTTCATCATCAGTGAACGGCTGTGATATGATATATTCTCTTTCTACCTTCATTGAAAGTTGGTAGACCATCGGCAGTGAATGTCGGTGTTTGTTATCTTTTTTCTACCCTCAGTGAACGTTGGTAGTTCATCGTCAGTGAAAGGAAGAGATATGATATATTCTCTTTCTACCTTCAGTGAATGTTGGTAGACCATCGGCAGTGAAAGTTGGTGTTTGTTATCTTTTTTCTACCCTCAGTGAACGTTGGTAGTTCATCATCAGTGAACGGCGGTGATATGATATACTCTATTTCTACTTTTAGTGAAAGTTGGTAGACCATCGGCAGTGAACATCGGTGTTTGTTATCTTTTTTCTACCCTCATGAACGTTGGTAGTTCATCGTCTATGAATGGCGGTGATATGATATATTCTCTTTCTACACTCAGTAAAAGTTGGTACACCATCAGTAGTGAACGTCGGTGTTTGTTATCTTTTTGTTACCCTTATTGAACATTGGTAGTTCATCGTCAGTGAACAGCGGTGATATGATATATTCTCTTTCTACCTTCAGTGAAAGTTGGTAGAACATCGGCAGTGAACGTTGGTGTTTGTTATCTTTTTGCTACCCTCAGTGAACATTTGTAGTTTATCGTCAGTGAACGACAGTGATATGATATATTCTCTTTCTACCTTTAGTGAAAGTTTGTAGACCATCGGCAGTGAACGTCGGTGTTTGTTATCTTTTTGCTACCCTCAGTGAACATTACTAGTTCATCGTCAGTGAACGGCGGCGATATGATATATTCTCTTTCTACCTTCAGTGAAAGTTGGTATGCCATCGGAAGTGAACGTCGGTGTTTGTTATCTCTTTGCTACCCTCAGTGAATGTTGATAGTTCATCATCAGTGAACGACGGTGATATGATATATTCTCTTTCTACCTTCAGTGAAAGTTGGTAGACCATCGACAGTGAACATTGGTGTTTGTTATCTTTTTGCTACCCTCAGTGAACGTTGGTAGTTCATCGTCAGTGAACGGCAGAGATATGATCTATTCTCTTTCTACCTTCAGTGAAAGTTAGTATACCATCGGCAGTGAACGTCAGTGTATGTTACCTTTTTGCTACCCTAAGTGAACATTGGTAGTTCATCATCAGTGAACGGTGGTGATATGATATATTCTCTTTCTACCTTCAGTGAAAGTTGGTAGACCATCGACATTGAACTTCCGTGTTTATTATCTTTTTGCTACCCTCAGTGAACGTTGATAGTTCATCGTCAGTGAACGGCAGTGATATGATATTTTCTCTTTCTATCTTCTGTGAAAGTTTGTAGACCACCGGCAGTTAACGTCAGTGTTTGTTATCTTTTTGCTAACCTTAGTGAACGTTGGTAGTTCATCGTCAGTGAACGGAGGTGATATGATATATTATCTTTCTATCTTCAGTGAAAGTTGGTAGACCATCGGCAGTGAACGTTGGTGTTTGTTATCTTTTTGCTACACTCAGTGAACATTGGTAGTTCATCATCAGTGAACGGCGGTGATAAGATATATTATCTTTCTACCTTCATTGAAAGTTGGTAGACCATCAGCAGTGAATGTCGGTGTTTGTTATCTTTTTTCTACCCTCAGTGAACGTTGGTAGTTCATCGTCAGTGAAAGGAAGAGATATGATATACTCTCTTTCTACCTTCAGTGAAAGTTGGTAGACCATCGGCAGTGAACGTCGGTGTTTGTTATCTTTTTTCTACCCTCATGAACGTTGGTAGTTCATCGTCTATGAATGGCGGTGATGTGATATATTCTCTTTCTACACTCAGTAAAAGTTGGTACACCATCAGTAGTGAACGTCGGTGTTTGTTATCTTTTTGTTACCCTTATTGAACATTGGTAGTTCATCGTCAGTGAACAGCGGTGATATGATATATTCTCTTTCTACCTTCAGTGAAAGTTGGTAGAACATCGGCAGTGAACGTTGGTGTTTGTTATCTTTTCGCTACCCTCAGTGAACATTTGTAGTTTATCGTCAGTGAACGACAGTGATATGATATATTCTCTTTCTACCTTCAGTGAAAGTTTTTAGACCATCGGCAGTGAACGTCGGTGTTTGTTATCTTTTTGCTACCCTCAGTGAACATTAGTAGTTCATCATCAGTGAACGGCGGCGATATGATATATTCTCTTTCTACCTTCAGTGAAAGTTGGTATGCCATCGGAAGTGAACGTCGGTGTTTGTTATCTCTTTGCTACCCTCAGTGAACGTTGGTAGTTCATCATCAGTGAACGACGGTGATATGATATATTCTCTTTCTACGTTCAGTGAAAGTTGGTAGACCATCGACAGTGAACGTTGGTGTTTGTTATCTTTTTGCTACCCTCAGTGAACGTTGGTAGTTCATCGTCAGTGAACGGCAGAGATATGATATATTCTCTTTCTACCTTCAGTGAAAGTTAGTATACCATCGGCAGTGAACGTCAGTGTATGTTATCTTTTTACTACTGTTGTACCCCAAATTTTGACCTAAGATATCGTCTTCTACCTGCATTATTACATTACATTTGTTTTGATCCATCGATTTTAAAATTCATGACTTTTTCTGGCCAAGAGCTATTTGTGGTGAACATTAAATCATTTAATCGATTCGTGCTAAAACGATGTTCATTAATTATTTATTATCTAAACTTTAAATAATTGAAATTCATTTTCGATTATTATGTAGTTTAAAGATGTATAGATAATAAAATGAACATCAGAGAAGAGGCGCATTAATTATGCGGGCAGTATTTATTTATTACTCATTATCTTAAATTTAAGTAACGGGAATTTATTCTTAGTTATTACATAATTTAAAGGTTTATGAATAATATAATAAGCATTCAGAAAAGTTCATTGGTCAATAACGATTGTTTAATCATTCGTCGTTCTAAGTTAAATAATTGAAACCCTGTTTTAATTATTATAATTTAGTTATGAATGATGAATTAAATAATTGAAGATATTAGTTGATCAACGATAATTATTTATTTATCTGTTTATTATTTTGAATGTAGGTAATTGAAATTTGTTTTCAATTATTATTCATTTGGAGAATTGTAAACAATAAATAAATAATTAAAAGGAAAGAAGAATTTAATTGGTAAATAGTTTTTATTCATTTTTCTAATTGTACAGTTATTATGTAACATTGTATCTATTACAATAAATTACAATAATAAATTGACAAAAACTAAAATGAAATAAAAAACTAATCTATCCTACATCTAAAACTTCCGATCCAATGCGTTTTGTCCGCTCACTTAATGTTACCTGCGCAATTAAAAAGAAAGAAATTAGAATTCGAATAAACAAATAAAAAGCGAAATTATTAAAAGTTCATCATTAAATGCAATGGCCGGAATCAGTTATTCTTTTTTGCAAATCACGGGATTGCTCCCGGTTCACAAAAAAGAAAGGAATTTTAAAATAAATGCACAAGTTTATGTTTTCCAAAACTGCATGTTTAAATTAATTACATTTGTTTAAAATCCCAAATGAAAGTTTAAAAAAAAGACATACAGTATAAGCATACAAAACCATGCAGTAACTACATATGCAAGCATGCTCACGTAACCATTGCCCACACAGCAGAAAACAAAACAAGTTTGTATTAAAGGGAAAACATGCAGTTTGACCACATTTGCAAGCAATATAAAAGTTCCATTTTCATCATTTTCTGGCCATTACAGTTTCAGAAAAAATGTACAGCTTATCACTTTTTTATCAAAGCTATACTGAGAGAAAAAGAGAGGGAGAAGTGTGGGATTTGCAGGCTTGGCATAGGCAGAAAGAGGTTATACAAGACAAACACAATATAGCCAGTAGAGATAATAACACAAAAGAAGAATAGAAACAAATTGGAAGGACAGCATAGTGCAGAATGCCCAGGAATCCCAAGGCATTTTTAAAAATCTCCAGCCTGTAGCGAAAGAAAAGGAGGGAGTTGTTATAACACATAACAAAAAGAAAACCAATATCACAGCAGAACATATATCCAAGCCTCCAAGAAAAAAAAACTTAGTGATTTTAGTTATCAGAAAAAAAAAAACACACAAAGCTAGCAACCTGCATAATCACCCATACTGTCAAAAACCATTTCAAATACCATACACCAAAACTTTGCATTTGGATTGAGCCATCAAAGCCAACATCATCATCCTGTCATCAAAAAAATATCAAAATAATCTCATAGAAAACCAGTTAAAATCACCATCAATATGGCCTAGCAAACTTCTGCCCCAAGATCCATCAATCTGTCCAAACCACATAAAATCCCTACATTCATCACCATGTCAAATCGTTGTTCAAGCTTGAATTTCCTCAATCCAAAACCTGAAAATTTCTAAGGCAACCGGCTAGGCCTCAGTTCAACATCATTGGCCTTTCAAACAATTACTTAAGCCAACCTCATTCCAAAAAAATCATTATTCAGACCAACAGAACCAAGAACAACATCACGTTCAAGCAAGAACAGAAGAACAAGTGCAGTATCATGTTCAAAGAAGAAGAAAAAGAACAAGTGCAGTAATCCATTCAAAGAGAGAAAAAAAATCATCGTACAACATCATATTCAAAGAAGAAAAAGAACAAGTACAGTATCACACTCAAGAAGAGGAAGGAAAACAAAGTACGGTACCCAGACCAACAAGAAGAAGCAATACAGTACAGTACAGTGGCAGCAACCAAGAAGAGGAAAATCATAAATACCGTTCACCGTTGGGCTCGCTTTTCCCTCTCCTCGCCGCCTGGCCTCCGTCACCCCCTAGCCTCCTCCTCCGTCTCCACCTAGGTAACGCTCCTCTCTCTTTTTATTCCTTTGAGCATACTCGCCAAGCATTAACAATCAAGTATAAGAATTAATAACAAAGATCAACATAGTGGAAATCGTGAAATCAAATCAACATGCAAAAAAAAAACCGAATCGATTGTAACAATCAAACGCGCTCTTACCGAATCCATTAGCCGTCTCGTTTTTATCTTTCAGTGGAGGGAAGAAGGGCCGGAGTGGGTGGCCGTAGAAAGGAGACAGCAAGGTTCAAGAGAAGAGATGCGAAGGAGAGGCGAAGAAGATGAAGATCGTGAAGAGAAGAGGCGCCGTTTCTGTCTCATAAGACAAACCCTAAATCCCAATTTTTGTTAAACAACAATTAACCCTAATGTTGTGTTTAGCTATTGGGCCTCATCCCTTTATTCCCAGCTTAAGCCCACGTTTCCTTTGTGCACCCCCCCTGTTTTCAATTTGTGCCTTGGGCCTTATCCCAACCTTCTAGCCCATTCTGACTTATTTATACACCTCCTCTTAATACATTTTTTTTTCTATTTTGTTTACCTCTTAGAATCTTATCGGTTTTAATTGTAATTTAATTAATCAAAATAAAAGATGTAATCTAAAGTTTTTTTTAATAATGGACCATTTTATTAATTTAAACTCTTAGGATTTAATTTAGTAATCTTAGTATCCTTTCAAAATTAGATTTAAGTTAGTAACATTGAGTTTTAATTTAATTTAATCATTAAGGAATTCTTAAAGTAATACTTTTATAATAAAACTAAAAAAAAATATTTTATTTTCTTATCTTAATATTAATATCAAAAAATATATAAAAAAAACTTAAAAACTTAAAACTAAAAAAAACGTCACGTCCTCGTTAAATAATTCTTTTGTTTTATCCTTATCAAAAATGCGTAAAAAAATTTAAAATACTTTCTTCCCGTTAACATTAAACCGAAAGATCATAAAAACGCCCTATTCGCATCTTTTATTCCATCATTTAGATTATCGTTATTTAATCGTTATTCGCATATTTTGTCTGTGTATTTATTTGTTTATTCGGTTTATGCTTAAATCCAAAGGAAAAACAGTAAATTTGTTGACTTCATGTCTCCAAGTCTAACTGCGCGAATTTTTGCATTTCATTAAAACTTAGGATAATTTTTCCTCAAATATTCACCTTTCTTCAAAATTTCAACCTTTCCAAGACTTATACCTTTAAGCAAAAACTTTGACATTAGGTCGTCGCATCTTCAAAAACCCGTCCGTACCCCTTTTCGGCCAAAACGATTCATTTTCAATCAAGCGATCAATTTTAAATAAACAGATATTTCAAAAGGTTCCTATAGAGTACTATAGATGCATTGGGTGCTAATACCTTCCCATTGTATAACCAACCCCCGAACCATAAGATCTCTCTTTTCAAAAACGCTTTGTATCTTATTATTATTTACATTGCATATCTAGGGTTTTATTTCGCTCTTTTCCATTTTCCTTTGGAAATAATAAAGCGCGGTGGCGACTCTTGCTTTTGCGAGACGAATTAATCAATAATTCGATCTCCGATTTACCCCGCTACATTTTTTATCGCTACAGCTACCCTAAGTGAACATTGGTAGTTCATCATCAGTGAACGGTGGTGATATGATATATTCTCTTTCTACCTTCAATGAAAGTTGGTAGACCATCGACATTGAACTTCCGTGTTTATTATCTTTTTGCTACCCTCAGTGAACGTTGATAGTTCATCGTCAGTGAACGGCGGTGATATGATATTTTCTCTTTCTATCTTCTGTGAAAGTTTGTAGACCATCGGCAGTTAACGTCAGTGTTTGTTATCTTTTTGCTACCCTCAGTGAACGTTGGTAGTTCATCGTCAGTGAACGGAGGTGATATGATATATTATCTTTCTATCTTCAGTGAAAGTTGGTAGACCATCGGCAGTGAACGTTGGTGTTTGTTATCTTTTTGCTACACTCAGTGAACATTGGTAGTTCATCATCAGTGAACGGCGGTGATATGATATACTCTCTTTCTACTTTCAGTGAAAGTGGGTAGACCATCGCCAGTGAACGTCGGTGTTTGTTATCTTTTTTCTACCCTCATGAACGTTGGTAGTTCATCGTCTATGAATGGCGGTGATATGATATATTCTCTTTCTACCTTCAGTAAAAGTTGGTACACCATCAGTAGTGAACGTCGGTGTTTGTTATCTTTTTGTTACCCTTATTTAACATTGGTAGTTCATCGTCAGTGAACAGCGGTGATATGATATATTCTCTTTCTACCTTCAGTGAAAGTTGGTAGACCATCGGCAGTGAACGTTGGTGTTTGTTATATTTTTGCTACCCTCAGTGAACATTTGTAGTTCGTCGTCAGTGAACGACAGTGATATGATATATTCTCTTTCTACCTTCAGTGAAAGTTTGTAGACCATCGGCAGTGAACATCGGTGTTTGTTATCTTTTTGCTACCCTCAGTGCACATTGGTAGTTCATCGTCAGTGAACGGCGGCGATATGATATTATCTCTTTCTACCTTCAGTGAAAGTTGGTAGACCATCGGCAGTGAACGTCGGTGTTTGTTATCTCTTTGCTACCCTCAGTGAACGTTGGTAGTTCATCATCAGTGAACGAAGGTGATATGATATATTCTCTTTCTACCTTTAGTGAAAGTTGGTAGACCATCGACAGTGGACGTTGGTGTTTGTTATCTTTTTGCTACCCTCAGTGAACATTGGTAGTTCATCGTCAGTGAACGGCAGAGATATGATATATTCTCTTTCTACCTTCAGTTAAAGTGGGTAGACCATCTGCAGTGAACGTCGGTGTTTGTTATCTTGTTGCTACCCTTAGTGAACATTGATAGTTCATCATCAGTGAACGGTGGTGATATGATATATTCTCTTTCTAACTTCAGTGAAAGTTGGTAGACCATCGACATTGAACGTCGGTGTTTGTTATCTTTTTGCTACACTCAGTGAATGTTGATAGATCATCGTCAGTGAGCGGTAGTGATATGATATTTTCTCTTTCTACCTTCTGTGAAAGTTTGTAGACCATCGGCAGTGAATATCGGTGTTTGTTATCTTTTTTCTACCCTCAGTGAACGTTGGTAGTTCATCGTCAGTGAACGGCAGAGATATGATATATTCTCTTTCTACCTTCAGTGAAAGTTGGTAGACCATCGGCAATGCACGTCGGTGTTTGTTATCTTTTTTCTACCATCAGTGAACGTTGGTAGTTCATCATCAGTGAACGGCGGTGATATGATATATTCTCTTTCCTCTTTAAGTGAAAGTTGGTAGACCATCGGCAGTGAACGTCGGTGTTTGTTATCTTTTTTCTACCCTCATGAACGTTGGTAGTTCATCGTCTATGAATGGAGGTGATATGATATATTCTCTTTCTACACTCAGTAAAAGTTGGTACACCATCAGTAGTGAACGTCGGTGTTTGTTATCTTTTTGTTACCCTTATTGAACATTGGTAGTTCATCGTCACTGAACAGCGGTGATAAGATATATTCTCTTTCTACCTTCAGTGAAAGTTGGTAGACCATCGGCAGTGAACGTTGGTGTTTGTTATCTTTTTGCTACCCTCAGTGAACATTGGTAGTTCATCGTCAGTGAACAACGGTGATATGATATATTCTCTTTCTTCCTTCAGTGAAAGTTGGTAGACCATCGGCAGTGAACGTCGGTGTTTGTTATCTTTTTGCTACCCTCAGTGAACATTGGTAGTTCATCGTCAATGAACGGAGGCGATATGATATATTCTCTTTCTACCTTCAGTGAAAGTTGGTAGACCATCGGCAGTGAACGTCGGTGTTTGTTATCTCTTTGCTACCCTAAGTGAACGTTGGTAGTTCATCATCAGTGAAGGATGGTGATATGATATATTCTCTTTCTACCTTCAGTGAAAGTTGGTATACCATCGACAGTGAACGTTGGTGTTTGTTATCTTTTTGCTACCCTCAATGAATGTTGGTAGTTCATCGTCAGTGAACGGCAGAGATATGATATATTCTCTTTCTACCTTCAGTGAAAGTGGGTAGACCATCGGTAGTGAACGTCGGTGTTTGTTATCTTTTTTCTACGCTCAATGAACATTGGTAGTTCATCATCAGTGAACGGTGGTGATATGATATATTCTCTTTCTACCTTCAGTGAAAGTTGGTAGACCATCGACATTGAACGTTGGTGTTTGTTATCTTTTTGCTACCCTCAGTGAATGTTGATAGTTCATCATCAGTGAACAGCGCTGATATGATATTTTCTCTTTCTACCTTCTGTCAAAGTTTTAGACCATCGGCAGTTAACGTCAGTGTTTGTTATCTTTTTGCTACCCTCAGTGAATGTTGGTAGTTCATCGCCAGTGAACGGCGGTGATATGATATATTATCTTTCTATCTTCAGTGAAAGTTGGTAGCCAATCGGCAGTGACCGTTGGTGTTTGTTATCTTTTTGCTACACTCAGTGAACATTAGTAGTTCATCATCAGTGAACGGCGGTGATATGATATATTCTTTTTCTACCTTCAGTGAAAGTTGGTAGACCATCGATAGTGAATGTCGGTGTTTGTTATCTTTTTTCTACCCTCAGTGAACGTTGGTAGTTCATCGTCAGTGAACGGAAGAGATATGATATATTCTCTTTCTACCTTCAGTGAAAGTTGGTAGACCATCGACAGTGCACATAGGTGTTTGTTATCTTTTTTCTACCCTCAGTGAACGTTGGTAGTTCATCATCAGTGAACGGCAGTGATATGATATATTCTCTTTCTACTTTCAGTGAAAGTTGGTAGACCATCGGCAGTGAACGTCGGTGTTTGTTATCTATTTTCTACCCTCATGAACGTTGGTAGTTCATCGTCTATGAATGGAGGTGATATGATATATTCTCTTTCTACACTCAGTAAAAGTTGGTACACCATCAGTAGTGAACGTCGGTGTTTGTTATCTTTTTGTTACCCTTATTGAACATTGGTAGTTCATCATCAACGAACAGCGGTGATATGATATATTCTCTTTCTACCTTCAGTGAAAGTTGGTAGACCATCGTCAATGAATGTTGGTGTTTGTTATCTTTTTGCTACCCTCAATGAACATTGGTATTTCATCGTCAGTGAACAACGGTGATATGATATATTCTCTTTCTACCTTCAGTGAAAGTTGGTAGACCATCGGCAGTGAACGTCGGTGATTGTTATCTTTTTGCTACCCTCAGTGAACATTGGTAGTTCATCGTCAGTGAACGGAGGCGATTTGATATATTCTCTTTCTACCTTCAGTGAAAGTTGGTAGACCATCGGCAATGAACGTCGGTGTTTGTTATCTCTTTGCTACCCTAAGTGAACGTTGGTAGTTCATCATCAGTGAAGGACGGTGATATGATATATTCTCTTTCTACCTTCAGTGAAAGTTGGTATACCATCGACAGTGAACGTTGGTGTTTGTTATCTTTTTGCTACCCTCAGTGAACGTTGGTAGTTCATCATCAGTGAACGGCAGAGATATGATATATTCTCTTTCTACCTTCAGTGAAAGTTGGTAGACCATCGGCAGTGAACATCGGTGTTTGTTATCTTTTTTCTACCCTCAGAGAACGTTGGTAGTTCATCATCAGGGAACGGCGGTGATATGATATATTCTCTTTCTACCTTCAGTGAAAGTTGGTAGACCATCGGCAGTAAACGTCGGTGTTTGTTATATTTTTTCTACCCTCATGAATGTTGGTAGTTCATCGTCTATGAATGGCGGTGATATGATATATTCTCTTTCTACACTCAGTAAAAGTTGGTACACCATCAGTAGTGAATGTCGGTGTTTATTATCTTTTTGTTACCCTTAGTGAACATTGGTAGTTCATCGTCAGTGAACAGCGGTGATATGATATATTCTCTTTCTACCTTCAGTGAAAGTTGGTAGACCATCGGCAGTGAACGTTGGTGTTTATTATCTTTTTGCTACCCTCAGTGAACATTGGTAGTTCATCGTCATTGAACGGCGGCGATATGATATATTCTCTTTCTACCTTCAGTGAAAGTTAGTAGACCATCGACAATGAACGTCGGTGTTTGTTATCTCTTTGCTACCCATTAGGGAACGTTGGTAGTTCATCATCAGTGAACGACGGTGATATGATATATTCTCTTTCTACCTTCAGTGAAAGTTGGTAGACCATCAACAGTGAACGTCGGTGTTTGTTATCTTTTTTATACCCTCATGAACGTTGGTAGTTCATCGTCAATGAACGGCGGTGATATGATATATTCTCTTTCTACCTTCAGTAAACCTTTGTAGACCATCGGCAGTGAACGTTGGTGTTTGTTATCTTTTTGCGACCCTCAGTGAACATTGGTAGTTCATCGTTAGTGAACGGTGGTGATATGATATATTCTCTTTCTACCTTCAGTGAAAGTTTGTAGACCATTGACATTGAACGTTGGTGTTTGTTATCTTTTTGCTACCGTTAGTGAACGTTGGTAGTTCATCATCAGTGAACGGCGGTGATATGATATATTCTCTTTCTACCATTAGTGAAAGTTGGTAGACCATCGGCAGTGAACATCGGTGTTTGTAATCTTTTGCTACCCTCAGTGAACGTTGGTAGTTCATCGTCAGTGAACGGCGGTGATATGATATATTCTCCTTCTACCTTCAGTAAAAGTTGGTAGACCATAGGCAGTGAACGTCAGTGTTTGTTATCTTTTTTCAATCCTCAGTGAACGTTGGTAGTTCATCATCAGTGAATGGCGGTGATATGATATATTCTCTTTCTACCTTCAGTGAAAGTTGGTATACCATCGACAGTGAACGTTGGTGTTTGTTATCTTTTTGCTACCCTCAGTGAACGTTGGTAGTTCATCGTCAGTGAACAGCGGTGATATGATATATTCTCTTTCTACCTTCAGTAAAAGTTGGTAGACAATCGGTAGTGAACGTCGGTGGTTGTTATCTTTTTGTTACCCTTAGTGAACATAGGTAGTTCATCGTCAGTGAACGGCGGTGATATGATATATTCTCTTTCTACCTTTAGTGAAAGTTGGTAGACCATCGGCAATGAATGTCGGTGTTTGTTATCTTTTTTCTACCCTCAGTGAACATTGGTAGTTCATCATCAGTGAACGACGGTGATATGATATATTCTCTTTCTACCTTCAGTGAATGTTGGCAGACCATCGACAGTGAACGTCGGTGTTTGTTATCTTTTTGCTACCCTCAGTGAACGTTGGTAGTTCATCGTCAGTGAACAGCGGCGATATGATATATTCTCTTTCTACCTTCAGAGAAAGGGTGTAGACCATCGGCAGTGAACGTCGGTGTTTGTTATATTTTTTCTACCCTCATGAATGTTGGTAGTTCATCGTTAATGAACGGCGGTGATATGATATATTCTCTTTCTACCTTCAGTAAAAGTTGGTAGACCATCGGCAGTGAACGTTGGTGTTTGTTATCTTTTTGCTACCCTCATTGAACATTGGTAGTTCATCGTCAGTGAACGGTGGTGATATGATATATTCTCTTTCTACCTTCAGTGAAAGTTGGTAGACCATCGACAGTGAACGTCGGTGTTTGTTATCTTCTTGTTACCCTCAGTGAACGTTGGTAGTTCATCGCCAGTGAACGACAGAGATATGATATATTCTCTTTCTACCTTCAGTGAAAGTTGGTAGACCATCGGCAGTGAACGTCGGTGTTTGTTATCTTTTTTCTACCCTCAGTGAACGTTGGTAGTTCATCATCAGTGAACGGCGGTGATATGATATATTCTCTTTCTACCTTCAATGAAAGTTGGTAGACCATCGACAGTGAATGTCAGTGTTTGTTATCTTTTTTCTACCCTCATGAACGTTGGTAGTTCATCATCAATGAATGGCGGTGATATGATATATTCTCTTTCTACACTCAGTAAAAGTTGGTAGACCATCGGCAAGGATCGTCGGTGTTTGTTATCTTTTTGCTACCCTCAGTGTACATTGGTAGTTCATCGTCAGTGAACGGTGGTGATATGATATATTCTCTTTCTACCTTCAGTGAAAGTTGGTAGACCATTGACATTGAACGTCGGTGTTTGTTATCTTTTTGCTACCCTCAGTGAATGTTGATAGTTCATCGTCAGTGAACGGCGGTGATATTATATTTTCTCTTTCTACCTTCTGTGAAAGTTTGTAGACCATCGGCAGTTAACGTTAGTGTTTGTTATCTTTATGCTACCCTCAGTGAACGTTGGTAGTTCATCATCAGTGAAAGGCGGTGATATGATATATTCTCTTTCTACCTTCAGTAAAGTTTGGTAGACCATCGACAATGAACGTCAGTGTTTGTTATCTTTTTGCTACCCTCAGTGAACGTTGGTAGTTCATCATCAATGAACGACGGTGATATGATATATTCTCTTTTTACCTTCAGTGAAAGTTGGTAGACCATCGACAGTGAACATCGGTGTTTGTTATCTTTTTACTACCCCCAACGAACGTTGGAAGTTTATCGTCAGTGAACATCGGTGATATGATATATTCTCTTTTTACCTTCAGTAAAAGTTGGTACACCATCGGTAGTGAACATCGGTGTTTGTTATCTTTTTGTTACCCTTAGTGAACATTGGTAGTTCGTCGTCAGTGAACGGCGGTGATATGATATATTCTCTTTCTACCATCAGTGAAAGTTGGTAGACAATCGGCAATGAACGTTGGTGTTTGTTATCTTTTTGCTAACCGCAGTGAACATTGGTAGTTCATCGTTAGTGAACGGCGGTGATATGATATATTCTATTTTTACCTTCAGTGAAAGTTGGTAGACCATCGGCAGTGAACGTCGGTGTTTGTTAGCTTTTTGCTACCCTCAGTGAACGTTGGTAGTTCATCGTCAGTGAATGGCAGGGATATGATATTTTCTCTTTCTACCTTCAGTTAAAGTTGGTAAACCATCGGCAGTGAATGTCAGTGTTTGTTATCTTTTTACTACCCTCAGTGAACATTGGTAGTTCATCATCAGTGAACGACGGTGATATGATATATTCTCTTTCTACCTTCAGTGAAAGTTGGTAGACCATCGGCAGTGAACGTCGGTGTTTGTTATCTTTTTTCTACCCTCATGAACGTTGGTAGTTCATCGTCTATGAATGGCGGTGGTATGATATATTCTCTTTCTACACTCAGTAAAAGTTGGTACACCATCGGTAGTGAACGTCGGTGTTTGTTATCTTTTTGTTACCCTTAGTGAACATTGGTAGTTCATCGTCAGTGAATGGTGGTGATATGATATATTCTCTTTCTACCTTCAATGAAAGTTGGTAGACCATCGACAGTGAACATTGGTGTTTGTTATCTTTTTGCTACCCTCAGCGAACATTGGTAGTTTATCGTCAGTGAACGGCGGTGATATGATATATTCTTTTTCTACCTTCAGTGAAATTTGGTAGACCATCGGCAGTGAACATCGGTGTTTGTTATCTTTTTGCTACCCTCAGTGAACATTGGTAGTTCATCGTCATTGAACGACGGCGATATGATATATTCTCTTTCTACCTTCAGTGAAAATTGTTAGACCATCGGCATTGAACGCCGGTGTTTGTTATCTCTTTGCTACCCTCAGTGAATGTTGGTAGTTCATCATCAGTGAATGATGATGATATGATATATTCTCTTTCTACCTTCAGTGAAAGTTGGTAGACCATCAGCAGTTAACGTCGGTGTTTGTTATCTTTTTTATACCCTCATGATTGTTGGTAGTTCATCGTCAATGACCGGCGGTGATATCATATATATTCTCTTTCTACCTTCAGTAAAAGTTTGTAGACCATCGATAGTGAACGTCGGTGTTTGTTATCTTTTTGCTACCCTCAGTGAACGTTGGTAGTTCATCGTCAGTGAATGGCAGGGATATGATATATTCTCTTTCTACCTTCAGTTAAAGTTGGTAAACCATCGGCAGTGAATGTCAGTGTTTGTTATCTTTTTTCTACCATCAGTGAACATTGGTAGTTCATCATCAGTGAACGGCGGTGATATGATATATTCTCTTTCTACCTTCAGTGAAAGTTGGTAGACCATCGGCAGTGAACGTCGGTGTTTGTTATCTTTTTTATACCCTCATGAATGTTGGTAGTTCATCGTCAATGAACAGCGGTGATATCATATATATCCTCTTTCTACCTTCAGTAAAAGTTTGTAGACCATCGACAGTGAACGTCGGTGTTTGTTATCTTTTTGCTACCCTCAGTGAACATTGGTAGTTCATCGTTAGTGAACGGTGGTGATATGATATATTCTCTTTCTACCTTCAGTGAAAGTTGGTAGACCATGGACATTGAACATTGGTGTTTGTTATCTTTTTGCTACCGTTAGTGAACGTTGGTAGTTCATCATCAGTGAACGACGGTGATATGATATATTCTCTTTCTACCTTCAGTGAAAGTTGGTAGACCATCAACAGTGAACGTCGGTGTTTGTTATCTTTTTTATACCCTCATGAACGTTGGTAGTTCATCGTCAATGAACGGCGGTGATATGATATATTCTCTTTCTACCTTCAGTAAACCTTTGTAGACCATCGGCAGTGAACGTTGGTGTTTGTTATCTTTTTGCGACCCTCAGTGAACATCTGTAGTTCATCGTTAGTGAACGGTGGTGATACGATATATTCTCTTTCTACCTTCAGTGAAAGTTTGTAGACCATTGACATTGAACGTTGGTGTTTGTTATCTTTTTGCTACCGTTAGTGAACGTTGGTAGTTCATCATCAGTGAACGGCGGTGATATGATATATTCTCTTTCTACCATTAGTGAAAGTTGGTAGACCATCGGCAGTGAACATCGGTGTTTGTAATCTTTTGCTACCCTCAGTGAACGTTGGTAGTTCATCGTCAGTGAAAGGTGGTGATATGATATATTCTCTTTCTACCTTCAGTAAAAGTAGGTAGACCATCGGCAGTGAATGTCAGTGTTTGTTATCTTTTTTCAATTCTCAGTGAACGCTGGTTGTTCATCATCAGTGAACGGCGATAATATGATATATTCTCTTTCTACCTTCAGTAAAAGTTGGTAGACCATCGACAGTGAACGTCGGTGTTTGTTATATATTTTCTACCCTTAGTGAATGTTGGTAGTTCATCGTCAGTGAACAGCGGTGATATGATATATTCTCTTTCTACCTCCAGTAAAAGTTGGTAGATCATCGGCAGTGAACGTCGGTGTTTGTTATGTTTTTGCTACCCTCAGTGAATATTGGTAGTTCATCATCAGTGAATGGTGGTGATATGATATATTCTCTTTCTACCTTCAGTGAAAGTTGGTAGACCATCGGCAGTGAAAGTCGGTGTTTGTTATCTTTTTGCTACCCTCAGTGAACGTTGGTAGTTCATCGTCAGTGAACAGCGGTGATATGATATATTCTCTTTCTACCTTCAGTAAAAGTTGGTAGACCATCGGTAGTGAACGTCGGTGGTTGTTATCTTTTTGTTACCCTTAGTGAACATGAGTAGTTCATCATCAGTGAACGGTGGTGATATGATATATTCTCTTTCTACCTTCAGTGAAAGTTGGTAGACCATCGGCAATGAACGTTGGTGGTTGTTATCTTTTTGCTACCCTCAGTGAACATTGGTAGTTCATCGTCAGTGAATGACGGTGAAATGATATATTCTCTTTCTACCTTCAGTGAATGTTGGTAGACCATCGGCAGTAAACGTCAGTGTTTGTTATCTTTTTGCTACCCTCAGTGAACGTTGGTAGTTTATCGTCAGTGAACAGCGGCGATATGATATATTCTCTTTCAACATTTAGAGAAAGTTGGTAGACCATCGGAAGTGAACGTCGGTGTTTGTTATCTTTTTGCTACCCTCAGTGAATGTTGGTAGTTCATCATCAGTGAACGTCGTTGAACTGATATATTCTCATTCTACCTTCAGTGAAAGTTAGTAGACCATCGGCAGTGAACGTCGGTGTTTGTTATCTTTTTTCTACCCTCATGAACGTTGGTAGTTCATCGTTAATGAACGGCAGTGATATGATATAATCTCTTTCTACCTTCAGTAAAATTTGGTAGACCATCGGCAGTGAACGTCGGTGTTTGTTATCTTTTTGCTACCCTCAGTGAACATTGGTAGTTCATCGTCAGTGAACGGTGGTGATATGATATATTCTCTTTCTATGTTCAGTGAAAGTTGGTAGACCATCGGCAGTGAACGTCGGTGTTTGTTATCTTTTTTCTACCCTCAGTGAACGTTGGCAGTTCATCGTCAGTGAACGGTAGAGATATGATATATTCTTTTTCTACCTTCAGTGAAAGTTGGTAGACCATCAGCAGTGAACGTCATTGTTTATTATCTTTTTTCTACCCTCAGTGAATGTTGGTAGTTCATCATCAGTGAACGACGGTGATATGATATATTTTCTTTTTACCTTCAGTGAAAGTTGGTAGACCATCGGCAGTGAACGTCGGTGTTTGTTATCTTTTTGCTACCCTCAATGAACATTGGTAGTTCATCGTCAGTGAACAGCGGTGATATGATATATTCTCTTTCTACCTTAAGTAAAAGTTGGTACACCATCGGTAGTGAACGTCGGTGTTTGTTATCTTTTTGTTACCCTTAGTGAACATTGGTAGTTCATCGTCAGTGAACGGTGGTGATATGATATATTCTCTTTCTACCTTCAGTGAAAGTTGGTAGACCATCGGCAATGAACGTTTGTGTTTGTTATCTTATTGCTACCATCAGTGAACATTGGTAGTTCATCGTCAGTGAACGACGGTGATATGATATATTCTCTTTCTAACTTCAGTGAAAGTTGGTAGACCATTGGCAGTGAACGTTGGTGTTTGTTATCTTTTTTCTACCCTCAGTGAACATTAGTAGTTCATCGTCAGTGAACGGTGGCGATATGATATATTCTCTTTCTACCTTTAGTGAAAGTTGGTAGACCATCGGCAGTGAACGTCGATGTTTGTTATCTCTTTGCTACCCTCAGTGAAAGTTGGTAGTTCATCATCAGTGAACGGTGGTGATATGATATATTCTCTTTCTACCTTCAGTGAAAGTTGGTAGACCATCGGCAGTGAACGTCACTGTTTGTTATCTTTTTCTACCCTCATGAATGTTGGTAGTTCATCGTCAATGAACGGCGGTGATATGATATATTCTCTTTCTACCTTTAGTAAAAGTTGGTAGACCATCGGCAGTGAACATCGGTGTTTGTTATCTTTTTGCTACCCTCAATGAACATTGGTAGTTCATCGTTTGTGAATGGTGGTGATATGATATATTCTCTTTCTACCTTCAGTGAAAGTTGCTAGACCATCGACATTGAACGTCGGTGTTTGTTATCTTTTTTCTACCGTTAGTGAACGTTGGTAGTTCATCGTCAGTGAATAGTGATGATATGATATATTCTCTTTCTAACTTCAGTGAATGTTGGTAGAACATGGGAAGTGAACATCAGTGTTTGTTATCTTTTGTTACCCTCAGTGAACGATGGTAGTTCCTCGTCAGTGAACAGCGCTGATATGATATATTCTCTTTCTACTTTCAGTAAAAGTTGGTAGACCATCGGCAGTGAACGTCAGTGTTTGTTATCTTTTTGCTACCCTCAGTGAACATTGGTAGTTCATCATCAGTGAATGGTGGTGATATGATATATTCTCTTTCTACCTTTAGTGAAAGTTGGTAGACCATCTGCAGTGAAAGTCGGTGTTTGTTATCTTTTTGCTACCCTTAGTGAACGTTGGTAGTTCATCATCAGTGAACAACAGTGATATGATATATTCTCTTTCTACCTTTAGTAAAAGTTGGTAGACCATCGGTAGTGAACGTCGGTGGTTGTTATCATTTTGTTACCCTTAGTGAACATTGTAGTTCATCGTTAGTGAACGGCGGTGATATGATATATTCTCTTTCTACCTTCAGTGAAAGTTGGAAGACCATCAGCAATGAACGTTGGTGTTTGTTATCTTTTTGCTACCCTCAGTGAACATTGGTAGTTCATCGTCAATGAATGACAGTGATATGATATATTCTCTTTCTATCTTCAGTGAATGTTGGTAGACCATCGGCAGTGAACGTCGGTGTTTGTTATCTTTTTGCTACCCTCAGTGAACGTTGGTAGTTCTTCATCAGTGAACAGCGGCGATATGATATATTCTCTTTCTACCTTCAGAGAAAGTAGGTAGACCATCGGCAGTGAACGTTGGTGTTTGTTATCTTTTTCCTAACCTCAGTGAACGTTGGTAGTTCATCATCAGTGAACTGCGGAGATATGATATATTCTCATTCTACCTTCAGTGAAAGTTGGTAGACCATCGGCAGTGAACGTTGGTGTTTGTTATCTTTTTTCTACCCTCATGAACGTTGGTAGTTCATCGTCAGTGAACGGCGGTGATATGATATATTCTCTTTCTACCTTCAGTAAAAGTTGGTAGACCATCGACATTGAACGTCGGTGTTTGTTGTCTTTTTGCTACCGTCAGTGAATGTTGGTAGTTCATCATCAGTGAACGGAGGTGATATGATATATTCTCTTTCTACCTTCAGTGAAAGTTGGTATACCATCGGCAGTGAAAGTCGGTGTTTGTTATCTTTTCGCTACCCTCAGTGAACGTTGGTAGTTCATCGTTAGTGAACGGCGGTGATATGATATATTCTCTTTCTACCTTCAGTAAAAGTTGGTAGACCATCGGCAGTGAACGTCAGTGCTTGTTATCTTTTTGCAACCCTCAGTGAACATTGGTAGTTCATCATCAGTGAGTGGCAGTGATATGATATATTCTCTTTCTACCTCCAGTGAAAGTTGGTAGACCATCGGCAGTGAACGTCGGTGTTTGTTATCTTTTTTCTACCCTCAGTGAACATTAGTAGTTCATCGTCAGTCAACGGTGGCGATATGATATATTCTCTTTCTACCTTTAGTGAAAGTTGGTTGACCATAGGCAGTGAACGTCAGTGTTTGTTATCTCTTTGCTACCCTCTGTGAAAGTTGGTAGTTCATCATCAGTGAACGGCGGTGATATGATATATTCTCTTTCTACCTTCAATGAAAGTTAGTAGACCATCAGCAGTGAACATCGGTGTTTGTTATCTTTTTTCTACCCTCATTAACGTTGGTAGTTCATCGTCAATGAACAGCGGTGATATGAAATATTCTCTTTCTACCTTCAGTAAAAGTTGGTAGACCATCGGCAGTGAACATCGGTGTTTGTTATCTTTTTTCTACCCTCAATGAACATTGGTTGTTCATCGTTAGTGAATGGTGGTGATATGATATATTCTCTTTCTACCTTCAGTGAAAGTTGGTAGACCATCGACATTGAACGTCGGTGTTTGTTATCTTTTTGCTACCGTCAGTGAACGTTGGTAGTTCATCATCAGTGAACGGAGGTGATATGATATATTCTCTTTCTACCTTCAGTGAAAGTTGGTATACCATTGGCAGTGAATGTCGGTGTTTGTTATCTTTTTGCTACCCTCAGTGAATGCTGGTAGTTCATCATCAGTGAATGGTGGTGATATGATATATTCTCTTTCTAACTTCAGTAAAAGTTGGTAGACCATCGACAGTGAACGTCAGTGTTTGTTATCTTTTTGCTACCCTCAGTGAACATTGGTAGTTCATCATCAGTGAATGGTGGTGATATGATATATTCTCTTTCTACCTTCAGTGAAAGTTGGTAGACCATCTGCAGTGAAATTCGGTGTTTGTTATCTTTTTGCTACCCTCAGTGAACGTTGGTAGTTCATCATCAGTGAACAACAGTGATATGATATATTCTCTTTCTACCTTCAGTAAAAGTTGGTAGACCATCAGTAGTGAACGTCGGTGGTTGTTATCATTTTGTTACCCTTATTGAACATTGGTAGTTCATCGTCAGTGAACGGCGGTGATATGATATATTCTCTTTCTACCTTCAGTGAAAGTTGGTAGACCATCAGCAATGAACGTTGGTGTTTGTTATCTTTTTGCTACCCTCAGTGAACATTGGTAGTTCATCGTCAATGAATGACAGTGATATGATATATTCTCTTTCTATCTTCAGTGAATGTTGGTAGACCATCGGCAGTGAACGTCGGTGTTTGTTATCTTTTTGCTACCCTCAATGAACGTTGGTAGTTCATCATCAGTGAACAGCGGCGGTATGATATATTCTCTTTCTACCTTCAGAGAAAGTTGGTAGACCATCGGCAGTGAACGTTGGTGTTTGTTATCTTTTTCCTAACCTCAGAGAACGTTGGTAGTTCATCATCAGTGAACGGCGGTGATATGATATATTCTCATTCTACCTTCAGTGAAAGTTGGTAGACCATCGGCAGTGAACGTTGGTGTTTGTTATCTTTTTTCTACCCTCATGAACGTTGGTAGTTCATCGTCAGTGAACGGCGGTGATATGATATATTCTCTTTCTACCTTCAGTAAAAGTTGGTAGACCATCGACATTGAACGTCGGTGTTTGTTATCTTTTTGCTACCGTCAGTGAACGTTGGTAGTTCATCATCAGTGAACGGAGGTGATATGATATATTCTCTTTCTACCTTCAGTAAAGTTGGTAGACCATCGGCAGTGAACGTCAGTGTTTGTTATCTTTTTGCAACCCTCAGTGAACATTGGTAGTTCATCATCAGTGAGTGGCGGTGATATGATATATTCTCTTTCTACCTTCAGTGAAAGTTGGTAGACCATCGACAGTGAACGTCGGTGTTTGTTATCTTTTTTCTACCCTCAGTGAACATTAGTAGTTCATCGTCAGTCAACTGTGGCAATATGATATATTCTCTTTCTACCTTTAGTGAAAGTTGGTTGACCATTGGAAGTGAACGTCGGTGTTTGTTATCTCTTTGCTACCCTCTATTAAAGTTGGTAGTTCATCATCAGTGAACGGCGGTGATATGGAATATTCTCTTTCTACCTTTAGTAAAAGTTGGTAGACCACCGGCAGTGAACATCGGTGTTTGTTATCTTTTTGCTACCCTCAATGAACATTGGTAGTTCATCGTTAGTGAATGGTGGTGATATGATATATTCTCTTTCTACCTTCAGTGAAAGTTGGTAGACCATCGACATTAAACGTCGGTGTTTGTTATCTTTTTGCTATCGTTAGTGAACGTTGGTAGTTCATCGTCAGTGAACAGTGGTGATATGATATATTCTCTTTCTACCTTCAGTGAAAGTTGGTAGATCATCGGAAGTGAACATCAGTGTTTGTTATCTTTTGTTACCCTCAGTGAACGATGGTAGTTCCTCGTCAGTGAATGGCGGTGATATGATATATTCTCTTTCTACCTTCAGTATAAGTTGGTAGACCATCGGCAGTGAACGTCAGTGTTTGTTATCTTTTTGCTACCCTCAGTGAACATTGGTAGTTCATCATCAGTGAATGGTGGTGATATGCTATATTCTCTTTCTACCTTCAGTGAAAGTTGGTAGACCATCGGCAGTGAAAGTCGGTGTTTGTTATCTTTTTGCTACCCTCAGTGAACGTTGGTAGTTCATCGTCAGTGAACAACAGTGATATGATATATTCTCTTTCTACCTTCAGTAAAAGTTGGTAGACCATCGGTAGTGAACGTCGGTGGTTGTTATCTTTTTGTTACCCTTAGTGAACATTGGTAGTTCATCGTCAGTGAACGGCGGTGATATGATATATTCTCTTTCTAGCTTCAGTGAAAGTTGGTAGACCATAAGCAATGAACGTTGGTGTTTGTTATCTTTTTGCTACCCTCAGTGAACATTGGTAGTTCATCGTCAATGAACGACCGTGATATGATATATTCTCTTTCTACCTTCAGTGAATGTTGGTAGACCATCGGCAGTGAAAGTCAGTGTTTGTTATCTTTTTGCTACCCTCAGTGAACGTTGGTAGTTCATCATCAGTGAACAGCGACGATATGATATTTTCTCTTTCTACCTTCAGAGAAAGTTGGTAGACCATCGGCAGTGAACGTCGGTGTTTGTTATCTTTTTGCTAACCTCAGAGAACGTTGGTAGTTCATCATCAGTGAATGGCGGTGATATGATATATTCTCATTCTACCTTCAGTGAATGTTGGTAGACCATCGGCAGTGAACGTCGGTGTTTTATTATCTTTTTTCTACCCTCATGAACGTTGGTAGTTCATCATTAATGAATGGCGGTGATATGATATATTCTCTTTCTACCTTCAGTAAAAGTTGGTAGACCATCGACATTGAACGTCGGTGTTTGTTATCTTTTTGCTACCGTCAGTGAACGTTGGTAGTTCATCATCAGTGAACGGCGGTGATATGATATATTCTATTTCTACCTTCAGTGAAAGTTGGTATACCATCGGCAGTGAATGTCGGTGTTTGTTATCTTTTTGCTACCCTCAGTGAACATTGGTAGTTCATCATCAGTGAATGGTGGTGATATGATATATTCTCTTTCTACCTTCAGTGAAAGTTGGTAGACCATCTGCAGTGAAAGTCGGTGTTTGTTATCTTTTTGCTACCCTCAGTGAACGTTGGTAGTTCATCATCAGTGAACAACAGTGATATGATATATTCTCTTTCTACATTCAGCAAAAGTTGGTAGACCATCGGTAGTGAACGTCGGTGGTTGTTATCATTTTGTTACCCTTAGTGAACATTGGTAGTTCATCGTCAGTGAACGGCGGTGATATGATATATTCTCTTTCTACCTTCAGTGAAAGTTGGTAGACCATCAGCAATGAACGTTGGTGTTTGTTATCTTTTTTCTACCCTCAGTGAACATTGGTAGTTCATCGTCAATGAACGACAGTGATATGATATATTCTCTTTCTATCTTCAGTGAATGTTGGTAGACCATCGGCAGTGAACGTCGGTGTTTGTTATCTTTTTGCTACCCTCAGTGAACATTGGTAGTTCATCATCAGTGAACAACGGCGATATGATATATTCTCTTTCTACCTTCAGAGAAAGTTGGTAGACCATCGGCAGTGAGCGTTGGTGTTTGTTATCTTTTTCCTAACCTCAGTGAACGTTGGTAGTTCATCATCAGTGAACGGCGGTGATATGATATATTCTCATTCTACCTTCAGTGAAAGTTGGTAGACCATCGGCAGTGAACGTTGGTGTTTGTTATCTTTTTTATACCCTCATGAACGTTGGTAGTTCATCGTCAGTGAACAGCGGTGATATGATATATTCTCTTTCTACCTTCAGTAAAAGTTAGAAGACCATCGACATTGAACGTCGGTGTTTGTTATCTTTTTGCTACCGTCAGTGAACGTTGGTAGTTCATCATCAGTGAACGGAGGTGATATGATATATTCTCTTTCTACCTTTAGTGAAAGTTGGTATACCATCGGCAGTGAACGTCGGTGTTTGTTATCTTTTTGCTACCCTCAGTGAACGTTGGTAGTTCATCGTTAGTGAACGGCGGTGATATGATATATTCTCTTTCTACCTTCAGTAAAAGTTGGTAGACCATCGGCAGTGAACGTCAGTGTTTGTTATCTTTTTGCAACCCTCAGTGAACATTAGTAGTTCATCGTCAGTCAATGATGGCGATATGATATATTCTCTTTCTACCTTTAGTGAAAGTTGGTTGACCATCGGCAGTGAACGTCGGTGTTTGTTATCTCTTTGCTACCCTCTGTGAAAGTTGGTAGTTCATCATCAGTGAACGGCGGTGATATGATATATTCTCTTTCTACCTTCAGTGAAAGTTGGTAGACCATCGGCTTAAAAGTCGGTGTTTGTTATCTTTTTGCTACCCTCAGTGAACGTTGGTAGTTCATCATTAGTGAACAACGGTGATATGATATATTCTCTTTCTACCTTCAGTAAAAGTTGGTAGACCATCGGTAGTAATCGTCTGTGGTTGTTATCTTTTTGTTACCCTTAGTGAACATTGGTAGGTCATCTTCAGTGAACGGCGGTGATATGATATATTCTCTTTCTACCTTCAGTGAAAGTTGGTAGACCATCAGCAATGAACGTTGGTGTTTGTTATCTTTTTTCTACCCTCAGTGAACATTGGTAGTTCATCGTCAGTGAACGACTGCGATATGATATATTCTCTTTCTACCTTCAGTGAATGTTGGTAGACCATCGGCAGTGAACGTCGGTGTTTGTTATCTTTTTGCTACCCCCAGTGAACATTGGTAGTTCATCATCAGTGAACTGCGGCGATATGATATATTCTCTTTCTACCTTCAGAGAATGTTGGTAGACCATCGGCAGTGAACGTCGGTGTTTGTTATCTTTTTCCTAACCTCAGTGAACGTTGGTAGTTCATCATCAATGAACAGTGGTGATATGATATATTCTCATTCTACCTTCAGTGAAAGTTGGTAGACCATCGGAAGTGAACATCGGTGTTTGTTATCTTTTTTCTACCCTCATGAACGTTGGTAGTTCATCGTTAATGAATGGCGGTGATATGATATATTCTCTTTCTACCTTCAGTAAAAGTTGGTAGACCATCGACATTGAACGTCAGTGTTTGTTATCTTTTTGCTACCGTCAGTGAATGTTGGTAGTTCATGATCAGTGAACGGCGGTGATATGATATATTCTCTTTCTACCTTCAGTGAAAGTTGGTATACCATCAGCAGTGAATGTCAGTGTTTGTTATCTTTTTGCTACCCTCAGTGAAAGTTGGTAGTTCATCATCAGTGAACGGTGGTGATATGATATATTCTCTTTCTACCTTCAGTAAAAGTTGGTAGACCATCGGCAGTGAACGTTAGTGTTTGTTATCTTTTTGCTACCCTCAGTGAACATTGGTAGTTCATCATCAGTGAATGGTGGTGATATGATATATTCTCTTTCTACCTTCAGTGAAAGTTGGTAGACCATCGGCAGTGAAAGTCGGTGTTTGTCATCTTTTTTCTACCCTCAGTGAATGTTGGTAGTTCATCATCAGTGAACAACGGTGATATGATATATTCTCTTTCTACCTTCAGTAAAAGTTGGTAGACCATCAATAGTGAACGTCGGTGGTTGTTATCATTTTGTTACGCTTAGTGTACATTGGTAGTTCATCGTCAGTGAACGGCGGTGATATGATATATTCTCTTTCTACCTTCAGTGAAAGTTGGTAGACCATCAACAATGAACGTTGGTGTTTGTTATCTTTTTGCTACCCTCAGTGAAAATTGGTAGTTCATCATCAATGAACGATAGTGATATGATATTTTCTCTTTCTACCTTCAGTGAATGTTGGTAGACCATCGGCAGTGAACGTCGGTGTTTGTTATCTTTTTGCTACCATCAGTGAACATTGGTAGTTCATCATCAGTGAACAGCGGCGATATGATATATTCTCTTTCTACCTTCAGAGAAAGTTGGTAGACCATCGACAGTGAACGTTGGTATTTGTTATCTTTTTACTAACCTCAGTGAACGTTGGTAGTTCATCATCAGTGAACGGCGGTGATATGATATATTCTCATTCTACCTTTAGTGAAAGTTGGTAGTCCATCGGCAGTGAACGTCGGTGTTTGTTATCTTTTTTCTACCCTCATGAACGTTGGTACTTCATCGTCAGTGAACAGCGGTGATATGATATATTCTCTTTCTACCTTCAGTAAAAGTTGGTAGACCATCGACATTGAACGTCGGTGTCTGTTATCATTTTGCTACCGTCAGTGAACGTTGGTAGTTCATCATCAGTGAACGGCGGTGATATGATATATTCTCTTTCTACCTTCAGTGAAAGTTGGTATACCATCGGCAGTGAACGTCGGTGTTTGTTATCTTTTTGCTACCCTCAGTGAACGTTGGTAGTTCATCGTCAGTGAACGGCGGTGATATGATATATTCTCCTTCTACCTTAAGTAAAAGTTGGTAGACCATCGGCAGTGAACGTCAGTGTTTGTTATCTTTTTCCAACCCTCAGTGAACGTTGGTAGTTCATCATCAGTGAGTGGAGGTGTTATGATATATTCTCTTTCTACCTTCAGTGAAAGTTGGTAGACCATCGGCAGTGAACGTCGGTGTTAGTTATCTTTTTGCTACCCTTAGTGAACGTTGGTAGTTCATCGTCAGTGAACATCGGTGATATGATATATTCTCTTTCTACCTTAAGTAAAAGTTGGTAGACCATCGGTAGTGAACATCGGTGTTTGTTATCTTTTTGCTACCCTTAGTGAACATTGGTAGTTCATCGTCAGTGAGCGGAGGTGATATGATATATTCTCTTTCTACCTTCAGTGAAAGTTGGTAGACCATCAGCAATGAACGTTGGTGTTTGTTATCTTTTTGCTACCCTCAGTGAACATTGGTAGTTCATCGTCAGTGAACGACGCTGATATGATATATTCTCTTTCTACCTTCATAGAAAGTCGGTAGACCATCGGCAGTGAACGTCGGTGTTTGTTATCTTTTTTCTACCCTCATTGAATGTTGGTAGTTCATCATCAGTGAACGGCGGTGATATGATATATTCTCTTTCTACCTTCAGTGAAAGTTGGTAGGACATTGGCAGTGAACGTTGATGTTTGTTATCTTTCTCTCTGCCTTCAGTAAATGTCGGTAGCTTCGCCTTTAGAAGAAGTTGGTGTGTCCTTTTACCATCCTACCATTCTCTCTGTTTCAACTCTCTGGGTCCACCAGTGATTTATTTTCCTGGTGGGGGGGGGGGGGGGGGGGGTTCTCCTTTGTTTCTTTATTATTTTTGCGTCTCTTTGGACCTGTTCATATGCATTCATGATCATAAGCATTTGCATGGTATATTAGGGCCAAAAATATGGTTTGTTTTATATTTAAGTGTCTTCGATCGCGTCGACACGAAGATTTTTAACCTTCTTATTTATGTTGTACCCCAATTTTTTCCCCTAAGACCCCTTCATCATATTATGTTGATTCACTCACAACAAGATCACACTAGGATTCTTGGTTCCCCTCCCTACATTTAGTTTTTCCCTTTTTGAGGGATTACCAAGCACCTTGACTTATGTTCCTTTTGTGAACATGAGTATTGTTTTGTTTTCTTCATTTAACTAATAAAATGCAATGTTGGTTTGTCTTGCTTGTTATCCATGTAGGTGAAGGCAATGAGATTTAACAAGCTACCCCATGGGTTCATGAGTTTATTTCCATGCCCTAGTCAATATAGCTTGAGAAGTTCAAACCTCACCATTGGATTGGTTTTGGGAGAATTGGCATGGCAAGGTTGATTTGGTTCATCACATTTCAAGGTTATTAGATTTGACTCAAAAGTACAAGGGGTTGATTGGAGAAGTTGTCATTTTTGGACAAGGCCTTGTTCCTATTGGTCACAAGAGCATATTTCTATCAAATTTCAAGATATAAAAGTGGTTTTCGTGGCTATGAGTCCTCATTATCATCCTCAACAACTTCTATTCACAAAGAAAGAATATTGGTACAAGAACTTCTTGGGGAAATGGAAATATATTCCTGTTTAAGAGATAAAAATCTTCACGTGCAAAATTAATGCACATTCTAAAACTGGGGCTCAAAGCTTGCCGAAATCAAAATAATAATACTGCTGGGGACCACCCATTCGAACAAGAAATAAACCGAAATAAAGCAGTCGATCAAAATAACACCTCATGAGAAATAAATTCACGAGGGAACCACATTCCATCTAGACGATGAATTGAACAGGAAGGCCAAAGCAAAATTCTTCCACGAGGGATAACTCAGTGGGGAAATTGAAAGAATATACACTTTCTGCTTAAGGTTGACACTCTATTAGAGAGAGATTAAAACAACTCTGCAAAACAAAGGAATATGTTAACAAAATATTAATTAATGCAAATGATCAATGATTTTCTAAATTCAACTAAGCATGATGTATGTATGAATGTATGAATGTTATAATGTATATGCTGACAACACAAACATATAATATTGGGGATAACCAGAAAAACCAATTTGGATACAGTCAATACTCGGCTAAAACACATCAAAGGTGAAAATTTCATGAGAAAGTAAGCACCGACTGTGGAAACAAATTCTTACTTCATGGCTTAACTCTACTGGGAAGGAGCATAATCCAAAAATAATAAGATCATAACAATAAACCAGTAAAAATACAGGGGTATAACATCCCCCTCCAGGCATCACCGGGGAATATCACACAGACTTTAATGGGGAAAACAAATGTTTCATGGTGTATACTTCTATTGGGGATTGTGATACTGATTTCAATGGGGAAAACAATACCATATTGTTTATACATCAACTGTGGATATTGTACTGACTTCATTGGGGAAGGCAATAACATATTGCCGAGGGGAAACCAGGATACATTCTTCAATACTGAGAGTGAGGATTGCACCAACTTTTCAAGGGAGAACTTATGAAACTTCATGGGGATAGATTTATCCAGTTAAAACAAGAATTGTGGCCTCCATCATATATGAACAATGGAAAGCTTCCTCACATTTGGGGTTAAAAGGGAACTAATGTGATTCAATCAAAATCAAGTAATGGAAAAAGAATGAATGGTATGGTAATTATACAAATGATAATTTTCCTAAACATGTTATGTTATAGAAAGCGATAAACGAGTACCTGGCGTTACCAACTTCAAATACTATTATTACCATACATTCTCAAGTTGAATCAATCAAACTTGGAAAATCACCTCGAAATTCTTTAAGTTATCAGACTAAAATTGGAGTCCAAAAAACAACAAAAGAATTATAAAAATAATACTATTGTTATTTACTAATACAAATCCTTGGTGAAAGTACGAAAAAGTAGGGCCAAGTGAAATAAAAGGAATTCAGTGGCACATTATAAGATAGCGTGCTCAGCGGGCTCTACCGCGCTAAGTGTGCTACACCAGATACCGAAAAACAGAATAGATGGTGCAACATAATGTTGTAACCCAATTTCCCCCCCTAATATCCCTTCATCATACCATGTAGATTCACTCGCAACAAGATCACACTAGGATTCTTGGTTCCCCTCCCTATATTTAGTTTTTTTTTCCTTTTTGAGGGATTACCAAGCACCTTGACTTATGTTCCATTTGTGATCATGAATATTGTTTTGTTTTCTTCATTTAACTAATAAAATGCAATGTTGGTTTGTCTTGCTTGTTATCCATGTAAGTGAAGGCAATGAGATTTAACAAGCTACCCCATGGGTTCATGAGTTTATTTCCATGCCCTAGTCAATATAGCTTGAGAAGTTCAAACCTCACCATTGGATTGGTTTTGGGAGAATTGGCATGGCAAGGTTGCTTTGGTTAATCACATTTCAAGGTTATTAGATTTGACTCAAAAGTACAAGGGGTTGATTGGAGAAGTTGTCATTTTTGGACAAGGCCTTGTTCCTATTGGTCACAAGAGCATATTTCTATCAAATTTCAAGATATAAAAGTGGTTTTGGTGGCTATGAGTGCTCATTATCATCCTCAACAACTTCTATTCACAAAGAAAGAATATTGGTACAAGAACTTCTTGGGGAAATGGAAATATATTCCTGTTTAAGAGATAAAAATCTTCACGCGCAAAATTAATGCACATTCTAAAACTGGGGCTCAAAGCTTACCGAAATCAAAATAATAATACTGCTGGGGACCACCCATTCGAACAAGAAATAAACCGAAATAAAGCAGTCGATCAAAATAACACCTCATGAGAAATAAATTCATGAGGGAACCACATTCCATCTAGACGATGAATTGAACAGGAAGGCCAAAGCAAAATTCTTCCACGAGGGATAACTCAGTGGGGAAATTGAAAGAATATACACTTTCTGCTTAAGGTTGACACTCTATTAGAGAGAGATTAAAACAACTCTGCAAAACAAAGGAATATGTCAACAAAATATTAATTAATGCAAATGATCAATGATTTTCTAAATTCAACTAAGCATGATGTATGTATGAATGTATGAATGTTATCATGTATATGCTGACAACACAAACATATAATATTGGGGATAACCATAAAAACCAATTTGGATACAGTCAATACTCGGCTAAAACACATCAAAGGTGAAAACTTCATGAGAAAGTAAGCACCGACTGTGGAAACAAATTCTTACTTCATGACTTAACTCCACTGGGAAGGAGCATAATCCAAAAATAATAAGATCATAACAATAAACCAGTAAAAATACAGGGGTATAACATCCCCCTCCAGGCTTCACCGGGGAATATCACACAGACTTTAATGGGGAAAACAAATGTTTCATGGTGTATACTTCTATTGGGGATTGTGATACTGATTTCAATGGGGAAAACAATACCATATTGTTTATACATCAACTGTGGATATTGTACTGACTTCATTGGGGAAGGCAATAACATATTGCCGAGGGGAAACCAGGATACATTCTTCAATACTGAGAGTGAGGATTGCACCAACTTTTCTAGGGAGAACTTATGAAACTTCATGGGGATAGATTTATCCAGTTAAAACAAGAATTGTGGCCTCCATCATATATGAACAATGGAAAGCTTCCTCACATTTGGGGTTAAAAGGGAACTAATGTGATTCAATCAAAATCAAGTAATGGAAAAAGAATGAATGGTATGGTAATTATACAAATGATAATTTTCCTAAACATGTTATGTTATAGAAAGCGATAAACGAGTACCTGGCGTTACCAACTTCAAATACTATTATTACCCTACATTCTCAAGTTGAATCAATCAAACTTGGAAAATCACCTCGAAATTCTTTAAGTTATCAGACTAAAATTGGAGTCCAAAAAACAACAAAAGAATTATAAAAATAATACTATTGTTATTTACTAATACAAATCCTTGGTGAAAGTACGAAAAAGTAGGGCCAAGTGAAATAAAAGGAATTCAGTGGCACATTATAAGATAGCGTGCTCAGCGGGCTCTACCGCGCTAAGTGTGCTACACCAGATACCGAAAAACAGAATAGATGGTGCAACATAATGTTGTAACCCAATTTCCCCCCCTAATATCCCTTCATCATACCATGTAGATTCACTCACAACAAGATCAGACTAGGATTCTTGGTTCCCCTCCCTATATTTAGTTTTTTTCCTTTTTGAGGGATTACCAAGCACCTTGACTTATGTTCCATTTGTGATCATGAATATTGTTTTGTTTTCTTCATTTAACTAATAAAATGCAATGTTGGTTTGTCTTGCTTGTTATCCATGTAGGTGAAGGCAATGAGATTTAACAAGCTACCCCATGGGTTCATGAGTTTATTTCCATGCCCTAGTCAATATAGCTTGAGAAGTTCAAACCTCACCATTGGATTGGTTTTGGGAGAATTGGCATGGCAAGGTTGCTTTGGTTAATCACATTTCAAGTTTATTAGATTTGACTCAAAAGTACAAGGGGTTGATTGGAGAAGTTGTCATTTTTGGACAAGGCCTTGTTCCTATTGGTCACAAGAACATATTTCTATCAAATTTCAAGATATAAAAGTGGTTTTGGTGGCTATGAGTCCTCATTATCATCCTCAACAACTTCTATTCACAAAGAAAGAATATTGGTACAAGAACTTCTTGGGGAAATGGAAATATATTCCTGTTTAAGAGATAAAAATCTTCACGTGCAAAATTAATGCACATTCTAAAACTGGGGCTCAAAGCTTGCCGAAATCAAAATAATAATACTGCTGGGGACCACCCATTCGAACAAGAAATAAACCGAAATAAAGCAGTCGATCAAAATAACACCTCATGAGAAATAAATTCATGAGGGAACCACATTCCATCTAGACGATGAATTGAACAGGAAGGCCAAAGCAAAATTCTTCCACGAGGGATAACTCAGTGGGGAAATTGAAAGAATATACACTTTCTGCTTAAGGTTGACACTCTATTAGAGAGAGATTAAAACAACTCTGCAAAACAAAGGAATATGTCAACAAAATATTAATTAATGCAAATGATCAATGATTTTCTAAATTCAACTAAGCATGATGTATGTATGAATGTATGAATGTTATCATGTATATGCTGACAACACAAACATATAATATTGGGGATAACCAGAAAAACCAATTTGGATACAGTCAATACTCGGCTAAAACACATCAAAGGTGAAAACTTCATGAGAAAGTAAGCACCGACTGTGGAAACAAATTCTTACTTCATGGCTTAACTCCACTGGGAAGGAGCATAATCCAAAAATAATAAGATCATAACAATAAACCAGTAAAAATACAGGGGTATAACATCCCCCTCCAGGCTTCACCGAGGAATATCACACAGACTTTAATGGGGAAAACAAATGTTTCATGGTGTATACTTCTATTGGGGATTGTGATACTGATTTCAATGGGGAAAACAATACCATATTGTTTATACATCAACTGTGGATATTGTACTGACTTCATTGGGGAAGGCAATAACATATTGCCGAGGGGAAACCAGGATACATTCTTCAATACTGAGAGTGAGGATTGCACCAACTTTTCTAGGGAGAACTTATGAAACTTCATGGGGATAGATTTATCCAGTTAAAACAAGAATTGTGGCCTCCATCATATATGAACAATGGAAAGCTTCCTCACATTTGGGGTTAAAAGGGAACTAATGTGATTCAATCAAAATCAAGTAATGGAAAAAGAATGAATGGTATGGTAATTATACAAATGATAATTTTCCTAAACATGTTATGTTATAGAAAGCGATAAACGAGTACCCGGCGTTACCAACTTCAAATACTATTATTACCATACATTCTCAAGTTGAATCAATCAAACTTGGAAAATCACCTCGAAATTCTTTAAGTTATCAGACTAAAATTGGAGTCCAAAAAACAACAAAAGAATTATAAAAATAATACTATTGTTATTTACTAATACAAATCCTTGGTGAAAGTACGAAAAAGTAGGGCCAAGTGAAATAAAAGGAATTCACGGGCACATTATAAGATAGCGTGCTCAGCGGGCTCTACCGCGCTAAGTGTGCTACACCAGATACCGAAAAACAGAATAGATGGTGCAACATAATGTTGTAACCCAATTTCCCCCCCCTAATATACCTTCATCATACCATGTAGATTCACTCACAACAAGATCACACTAGGATTCTTGGTTCCCCTCCCTATATTTAGTTTTTTTCCTTTTTGAGGGATTACCAAGCACCTTGACTTTTGTTCCATTTGTGATCATGAATATTGTTTTGTTTTCTTCATTTAACTAATAAAATGCAATGTTGGTTTGTCTTGCTTGTTATCCATGTAGGTGAAGGCAATGAGATTTAACAAGCTACCCCATGGGTTCATGAGTTTATTTCCATGCCCTAGTCAATATAGCTTGAGAAGTTCAAACCTCACCATTGGATTGGTTTTGGGAGAATTGGCATGGCAAGGTTGCTTTGGTTAATCACATTTCAAGGTTATTAGATTTGACTCAAAAGTACAAGGGGTTGATTGGAGAAGTTGTCATTTTTGGACAAGGCCTTGTTCCTATTGGTCACAAGAGCATATTTCTATCAAATTTCAAGATATAAAAGTGGTTTTGGTGGCTATGAGTCCTCATTATCATCCTCAACAACTTCTATTCACAAAGAAAGAATATTGGTACAAGAACTTCTTGGGGAAATGGAAATATATTCCTGTTTAAGAGATAAAAATCTTCACGTGCAAAATTAATGCACATTCTAAAACTGGGGCTCAAAGCTTGCCGAAATCAAAATAATAATACTGCTGGGGACCACCCATTCGAACAAGAAATAAACCGAAATAAAGCAGTCGATCAAAATAACACCTCATGAGAAATAAATTCATGAGGGAACCACATTCCATCTAGACGATGAATTGAACAGGAAGGCCAAAGCAAAATTCTTCCACGAGGGATAACTCAGTGGGGAAATTGAAAGAATATACACTTTCTGCTTAAGGTTGACACTCTATTAGAGAGAGATTAAAACAATTCTGCAAAACAAAGGAATATGTCAACAAAATATTAATTAATGCAAATGATCAATGATTTTCTAAATTCAACTAAGCATGATGTATGTATGAATGTATGAATGTTATCATGTATATGCTGACAACACAAACATATAATATTGGGGATAACCAGAAAAACCAATTTGGATACAGTCAATACTCGGCTAAAACACATCAAAGGTGAAAATTTCATGAGAAAGTAAGCACCGACTGTGGAAACAAATTCTTACTTCATGGCTTAACTCCACTGGGAAGGAGCATAATCCAAAAATAATAAGATCATAACAATAAACCAGTAAAAATACAGGGGTATAACATCCCCCTCCAGGCTTCACCGGGGAATATCACACAGACTTTAATGGGGAAAACAAATGTTTCATGGTGTATACTTCTATTGGGGATTGTGATACTGATTTCAATGGGGAAAACAATACCATATTGTTTATACATCAACTGTGGATATTGTACTGACTTCATTGGGGAAGGCAATAACATATTGCCGAGGGGAAACCAGGATACATTCTTCAATACTGAGAGTGAGGATTGCACCAACTTTTCTAGGGAGAACTTATGAAACTTCATGGGGATAGATTTATCCAGTTAAAACAAGAATTGTGGCCTCCATCATATATGAACAATGGAAAGCTTCCTCACATTTGGGGTTAAAAGGGAACTAATGTGATTCAATCAAAATCAAGTAATGGAAAAAGAATGAATGGTATGGTAATTATACAAATGATAATTTTCCTAAACATGTTATGTTATAGAAAGCGATAAACGAGTACCCGGCGTTACCAACTTCAAATACTATTATTACCCTACATTCTCAAGTTGAATCAATCAAACTTGGAAAATCACCTCGAAATTCTTTAAGTTATCAGACTAAAATTGGAGTCCAAAAAACAACAAAAGAATTATAAAAATAATACTATTGTTATTTACTAATACAAATCCTTGGTGAAAGTACGAAAAAGTAGGGCCAAGTGAAATAAAAGGAATTCAGTGGCACATTATAAGATAGCGTGCTCAGCGGGCTCTACCGCGCTAAGTGTGCTACACCAGATACCGAAAAACAGAATAGATGGTGCAACATAATGTTGTAACCCAATTTCCCCCCCTAATATCCCTTCATCATACCATGTAGATTCACTCACAACAAGATCAGACTAGGATTCTTGGTTCCCCTCCCTATATTTAGTTTTTTTCCTTTTTGAGGGATTACCAAGCACCTTGACTTATGTTCCATTTGTGATCATGAATATTGTTTTGTTTTCTTCATTTAACTAATAAAATGCAATGTTGGTTTGTCTTGCTTGTTATCCATGTAGGTGAAGGCAATGAGATTTAACAAGCTACCCCATGGGTTCATGAGTTTATTTCCATGCCCTAGTCAATATAGCTTGAGAAGTTCAAACCTCACCATTGGATTGGTTTTGGGAGAATTGGCATGGCAAGGTTGATTTGGTTCATCACATTTCAAGGTTATTAGATTTGACTCAAAAGTACAAGGGGTTGATTGGAGAAGTTGTCATTTTTGGACAAGGCCTTGTTCCTATTGGTCACAAGAGCATATTTCTATCAAATTTCAAGATATAAAAGTGGTTTTGGTGGCTATGAGTCCTCATTATCATCCTCAACAACTTCTATTCACAAAGAAAGAATATTGGTACAAGAACTTCTTGGGGAAATGGAAATATATTCCTGTTTAAGAGATAAAAATCTTCACGTGCAAAATTAATGCACATTCTAAAACTGGGGCTCAAAGCTTGCCGAAATCAAAATAATAATACTGCTGGGGACCACCCATTCTAACAAGAAATAAACCGAAATAAAGCAGTCGATCAAAATAACACCTCATGAGAAATAAATTCATGAGGGAACCACATTCCATCTAGACGATGAATTGAACAGGAAGGCCAAAGCAAAATTCTTCCACGAGGGATAACTCAGTGGGGAAATTGAAAGAATATACACTTTCTGCTTAAGGTTGACACTCTATTAGAGAGAGATTAAAACAACTCTGCAAAATAAAGGAATATGTCAACAAAATATTAATTAATGCAAATGATCAATGATTTTCTAAATTCAACTAAGCATGATGTATGTATGAATGTATGAATGTTATTATGTATATGCTGACAACACAAACATATAATATTGGGGATAACCAGAAAAACCAATTTGGATACAGTCAATACTCGTCTAAAACACATCAAAGGTGAAAACTTCATGAGAAAGTAAGCACCGACTGTGGAAACAAATTCTTACTTCATGGCTTAACTCCACTGGGAAGGAGCATAATCCAAAAATAATAAGATCATAACAATAAACCAGTAAAAATACAGGGGTATAACATCCCTCTCCAGGCTTCACCGGGGAATATCACACAGACTTTAATGGGGAAAACAAATGTTTCATGGTGTATACTTCTATTGGGGATTGTGATACTGATTTCAATGGGGAAAACAATACCATATTGTTTATACATCAACTGTGGATATTGTACTGACTTCATTGGGGAAGGCAATAACATATTGCCGAGGGGAAACCAGGATACATTCTTCAATACTGAGAGTGAGGATTGCACCAACTTTTCTAGGGAGAACTTATGAAACTTCATGGGGATAGATTTATCCAGTTAAAACAAGAATTGTGGCCTCCATCATATATGAACAATGGAAAGCTTCCTCACATTTGGGGTTAAAAGGGAACTAATGTGATTCAATCAAAATCAAGTAATGGAAAAAGAATGAATGGTATGGTAATTATACAAATGATAATTTTCCTAAACATGTTATGTTATAGAAAGCGATAAACGAGTACCTGGCGTTACCAACTTCAAATACTATTATTACCCTACATTCTCAAGTTGAATCAATCAAACTTGGAAAATCACCTCGAAATTCTTTAAGTTATCAGACTAAAATTGGAGTCCAAAAAACAACAAAAGAATTATAAAAATAATACTATTGTTATTTACTAATACAAATCCTTGGTGAAAGTACGAAAAAGTAGGGCCAAGTGAAATAAAAGGAATTCAGTGGCACATTATAAGATAGCGTGCTCAGCGGGCTCTACCGCGCTAAGTGTGCTACACCAGATACCGAGAAACAGAATAGATGGTGCAATATAATGTTGTAACCCAATTTCCCCCCCTAATATCCCTTCATCATACCATGTAGATTCACTCACAACAAGATCACACTAGGATTCTTGGTTCCCCTCCCTATATTTAGTTTTTTCCTTTTTGAGGGATTACCAAGCACCTTGACTTATGTTCCATTTGTGATCATGAATATTGTTTTGTTTTCTTCATTTAACTAATAAAATGCAATGTTGGTTTGTCTTGCTTGTTATCCATGTAGGTGAAGGCAATGAGATTTAACAAGCTACCCCATGGGTTCATGAGTTTATTTCCATGCCCTAGTCAATATAGCTTGAGAAGTTCAAACCTCACCATTGGATTGGTTTTGGGAGAATTGGCATGGCAAGGTTGATTTGGTTCATCACATTTCAAGGTTATTAGATTTGACTCAAAAGTACAAGGGGTTGATTGGAGAAGTTGTCATTTTTGGACAAGGCCTTGTTCCTATTGGTCACAAGAGCATATTTCTATCAAATTTCAAGATATAAAAGTGGTTTTGGTGGCTATGAGTCCTCATTATCATCCTCAACAACTTCTATTCACAAAGAAAGAATATTGGTACAAGAACTTATTGGGGAAATGGAAATATATTCCTGTTTAAGAGATAAAAATCTTCACGTGCAAAATTAATGCACATTCTAAAACTGGGGCTCAAAGCTTGCCGAAATCAAAATAATAATACTGCTGGGGACCACCCATTCTAACAAGAAATAAACCGAAATAAAGCAGTCGATCAAAATAACACCTCATGAGAAATAAATTCATGAGGGAACCACATTCCATCTAGACGATGAATTGAACAGGAAGGCCAAAGCAAAATTCTTCCACGAGGGATAACTCAGTGGGGAAATTGAAAGAATATACACTTTCTGCTTAAGGTTGACACTCTATTAGAGAGAGATTAAAACAACTCTGCAAAATAAAGGAATATGTCAACAAAATATTAATTAATGCAAATGATCAATGATTTTCTAAATTCAACTAAGCATGATGTATGTATGAATGTATGAATGTTATTATGTATATGCTGACAACACAAACATATAATATTGGGGATAACCAGAAAAACCAATTTGGATACAGTCAATACTCGGCTAAAACACATCAAAGGTGAAAACTTCATGAGAAAGTAAGCACCGACTGTGGAAACAAATTCTTACTTCATGGCTTAACTCCACTGGGAAGGAGCATAATCCAAAAATAATAAGATCATAACAATAAACCAGTAAAAATACAGGGGTATAACATCCCTCTCCAGGCTTCACCGGGGAATATCACACAGACTTTAATGGGGAAAACAAATGTTTCATGGTGTATACTTCTATTGGGGATTGTGATACTGATTTCAATGGGGAAAACAATACCATATTGTTTATACATCAACTGTGGATATTGTACTGACTTCATTGGGGAAGGCAATAACATATTGCCGAGGGGAAACCAGGATACATTCTTCAATACTGAGAGTGAGGATTGCACCAACTTTTCTAGGGAGAACTTATGAAACTTCATGGGGATAGATTTATCCAGTTAAAACAAGAATTGTGGCCTCCATCATATATGAACAATGGAAAGCTTCCTCACATTTGGGGTTAAAAGGGAACTAATGTGATTCAATCAAAATCAAGTAATGGAAAAAGAATGAATGGTATGGTAATTATACAAATGATAATTTTCCTAAACATGTTATGTTATAGAAAGCGATAAACGAGTACCTGGCGTTACCAACTTCAAATACTATTATTACCCTACATTCTCAAGTTGAATCAATCAAACTTGGAAAATCACCTCGAAATTCTTTAAGTTATCAGACTAAAATTGGAGTCCAAAAAACAACAAAAGAATTATAAAAATAATACTATTGTTATTTACTAATACAAATCCTTGGTGAAAGTACGAAAAAGTAGGGCCAAGTGAAATAAAAGGAATTCAGTGGCACATTATAAGATAGCGTGCTCAGCGGGCTCTACCGCGCTAAGTGTGCTACACCAGATACCGAGAAACAGAATAGATGGTGCAATATAATGTTGTAACCCAATTTCCCCCCCTAATATCCCTTCATCATACCATGTAGATTCACTCACAACAAGATCACACTAGGATTCTTGGTTCCCCTCCCTATATTTAGTTTTTTCCTTTTTGAGGGATTACCAAGCACCTTGACTTATGTTCCATTTGTGATCATGAATATTGTTTTGTTTTCTTCATTTAACTAATAAAATGCAATGTTGGTTTGTCTTGCTTGTTATCCATGTAGGTGAAGGCAATGAGATTTAACAAGCTACCCCATGGGTTCATGAGTTTATTTCCATGCCCTAGTCAATATAGCTTGAGAAGTTCAAACCTCACCATTGGATTGGTTTTGGGAGAATTGGCATGGCAAGGTTGATTTGGTTCATCACATTTCAAGGTTATTAGATTTGACTCAAAAGTACAAGGGGTTGATTGGAGAAGTTGTCATTTTTGGACAAGGCCTTGTTCCTATTGGTCACAAGAGCATATTTCTATCAAATTTCAAGATATAAAAGTGGTTTTGGTGGCTATGAGTCCTCATTATCATCCTCAACAACTTCTATTCACAAAGAAAGAATATTGGTACAAGAACTTCTTGGGGAAATGGAAATATATTCCTGTTTAAGAGATAAAAATCTTCACGTGCAAAATTAATGCACATTCTAAAACTGGGGCTCAAAGCTTGCCGAAATCAAAATAATAATACTGCTGGGGACCACCCATTCTAACAAGAAATAAACCGAAATAAAGCAGTCGATCAAAATAACACCTCATGAGAAATAAATTCATGAGGGAACCACATTCCATCTAGACGATGAATTGAACAGGAAGGCCAAAGCAAAATTCTTCCACGAGGGATAACTCAGTGGGGAAATTGAAAGAATATACACTTTCTGCTTAAGGTTGACACTCTATTAGAGAGAGATTAAAACAACTCTGCAAAATAAAGGAATATGTCAACAAAATATTAATTAATGCAAATGATCAATGATTTTCTAAATTCAACTAAGCATGATGTATGTATGAATGTATGAATGTTATTATGTATATGCTGACAACACAAACATATAATATTGGGGATAACCAGAAAAACCAATTTGGATACAGTCAATACTCGGCTAAAACACATCAAAGGTGAAAATTTCATGAGAAAGTAAGCACCGACTGTGGAAACAAATTCTTACTTCATGGCTTAACTCCACTGGGAAGGAGCATAATCCAAAAATAATAAGATCATAACAATAAACCAGTAAAAATACAGGGGTATAACATCCCTCTCCAGGCTTCACCGGGGAATATCACACAGACTTTAATGGGGAAAACAAATGTTTCATGGTGTATACTTCTATTGGGGATTGTGATACTGATTTCAATGGGGAAAACAATACCATATTGTTTATACATCAACTGTGGATATTGTACTGACTTCATTGGGGAAGGCAATAACATATTGCCGAGGGGAAACCAGGATACATTCTTCAATACTGAGAGTGAGGATTGCACCAACTTTTCTAGGGAGAACTTATGAAACTTCATGGGGATAGATTTATCCAGTTAAAACAAGAATTGTGGCCTCCATCATATATGAACAATGGAAAGCTTCCTCACATTTGGGGTTAAAAGGGAACTAATGTGATTCAATCAAAATCAAGTAATGGAAAAAGAATGAATGGTATGGTAATTATACAAATGATAATTTTCCTAAACATGTTATGTTATAGAAAGCGATAAACGAGTACCTGGCGTTACCAACTTCAAATACTATTATTACCCTACATTCTCAAGTTGAATCAATCAAACTTGGAAAATCACCTCGAAATTCTTTAAGTTATCAGACTAAAATTGGAGTCCAAAAAACAACAAAAGAATTATAAAAATAATACTATTGTTATTTACTAATACAAATCCTTGGTGAAAGTACGAAAAAGTAGGGCCAAGTGAAATAAAAGGAATTCAGTGGCACATTATAAGATAGCGTGCTCAGCGGGCTCTACCGCGCTAAGTGTGCTACACCAGATACCGAGAAACAGAATAGATGGTGCAATATAATGTTGTAACCCAATTTCCCCCCCTAATATCCCTTCATCATACCATGTAGATTCACTCACAACAAGATCACACTAGGATTCTTGGTTCCCCTCCCTATATTTAGTTTTTTCCTTTTTGAGGGATTACCAAGCACCTTGACTTATGTTCCATTTGTGATCATGAATATTGTTTTGTTTTCTTCATTTAACTAATAAAATGCAATGTTGGTTTGTCTTGCTTGTTATCCATATAGGTGAAGGCAATGAGATTTAACAAGATACCCCATGGGTTCATGAGTTTATTTCCATTCCCTAGTCAATATAGCTTTAGAAGTTCAAACCTTACCATTGGATTGGTTTTGGGAGAATTGGCATGGCAAGGTTGCTTTGGTTCATCACATTTCAAGGTTATTAGATTTGACTCAAAAGTACAAGGGGTTGATTGGAGAAGTTGTCATGTTTGGACAAGGCCTTGTTCCTATTGTTCACAAGAGGATATTTCAATCAAATTTAAAGATATAAAAGTGGTTTTGGTGGCTATGAGTCTTCATTATCATCCTCAACAACTTCTATTCACAAAGCAAGAATATTGGTACAAGAAGTTTGTTCAAACTTGTCAAAGTTCCTCAAAGCATTTTCTTGATCTAGGAGCTAGGGTTTTGAACTTCAAAGGAGTACATATTGCTCACCTTTTTGTATTTTTGAGTGATTCCAAAGATATCCTCCTCTTCAAAGGGTTATCAACAAATCACTTCAAAAGTTCAAAGGAGTTTTCATGTGGAAGGAACTTGGTGAAGAAGAAAGATTACAAGTCATCCAGATGAATCCACAATTTTACATGAGTGAATTCAAATGGTCCTAACTTGGTAAATTTTTATCACCTTAAGTCCATTATTTTTCCATAATGATCTTGAAGATGTGAAATTTATTCCTTCTTTTATGTGCAAAGTGGGAAAATGGATGGAAGTTGCCTTAAAGATGCAAAAGATTATAGGCCATTTCATGATTTTTTTCCAACTTCAATAAGTCATAACTTGCTCAAATTTTGGAGATTTTGAATGATTCAAGTTTAAAAGTTTCATTCAAGAAGTCTACTTTATGCCATCTTTTTTAGTCAAGAGAAAATTCCAAGTGGAAGGCCATGTTTGGATGCAACACATTATAGGTCATTTTTGAAGAAGAATGTGAAATAATTCTAAGTATGGAAAGTCAACCCTTTTTCTTCAAATTTGACTCAATTCAACTTTCATCTCAAGCATCCATTTAACTCCATTATTTTTCCATTTCAAAGCTTGTAACCTCATCTTTCTAAAGCATCAAGAATCATACCCTAAGACCCCTTGAGTTGAAATTGCCATTGGTCAGAAGTTGGCACTTTGAAATTGAATTTCTCACCAAGTCAGAATTTTGAAATCCATAACGTGGCCTCTAATCACAAGTTTTCCGCGCGTTTTTGCCTTTAAACATGTTTAGTGAAGTTCCAGATTTGTTTAGCGCGTCAAAAAGCAATAATTGGAAGAGTTTTTATGAAGTTTGTATCACACTTCACTTGTGCATAAGGTGTGCACGACTTCCCTCCAAAACATATCATTCAGTCTTCCTTTTGATCCCATTCGCTTATCCTATAAATACATGAACTATCCCATTCAATTTCCCAAGCTTGGATAGCTAGAATCACCCTGCCAAACTTGCTCCATAACTCAATTTTCTGTAACTTCAAAATCCATTCTCGACCCTTTTTCAATCCAATTTTTCCATCAATTCACCTTCCTTGATCTTCCATGAAGCTAACCATATAATTACATTCAAGAATCATGCCCTATACTGCTCCATAGAAGTCCAGTTTCAGAGCTCTGCAACTCAACTTTAATAGGTAGATTCCTTCATCAATTCTTCAAAACTCTGATATCATTGTGTTGCTCTCATTGCCCTAGTTCTAGTCGTAACACTTACCTTTTACTGGAAACACCTTTTGACCATGAAATTTCAAATCCCTTTTCAAAACTTTCCTTCCAATTTGCTTGAGCTACAATTTATATAAATTTGGCGCGGAGGTGTGGTTGTCTTCGTCTTGAAGAGACGAAGCGAATGGCATAAGTCTGAGCTTCTGATTTTACAGTTTTTAGAGACCTGCAATTCATGATGGCTGGAGGTTGAAGATGACCAACGTGTCATCTTCTAACCAATGAAGGCACGCCATTTGTATTTTTCGAATTCTGATTTAATTAATGATTCTGTAAAATATTCACTAATGACCATGATATGCACAGCGCGCCAGATCCCTTGGATTTGATTACTAAAGCATTTTGACTTTCATCCAATGGTCCACATATTTTACTTTTATTTTCATTTTCTAATTTTTTATATTTTAATTGTTTTAAATTTCAAAAAATCATAGAAAATTCATTTTTAGTCCAAAAAATTTGAAAAAATTATGAAAAATATTTTTGATTATTCTCTTTTTGATTTTTACTTTTTCACAATTTAATTTTGTGTTTTGGTATTTTTTACAAATTTTACACTTATTTGATTTGTTTTAAATGCTTAAAAATGGTTTTATGCATTTTTAATTCTGAAAAAATTATGGAATGATCCAATGATATTGTGACAAATGTTGGTGACCTCATTTTATTTTTGTTACTGACTTTACTATTTTTTTAACCATTTTTTGTTTATTTGACCCATTTATTTTAATTTTAAAAAATAGTTTCTGACTTTAAAAAATTATCAAAAAAAATTGTAAAATTACTTGGGCCTTTTTCTGATTTTTCTATGGTATTAGTTTTCATTTCTTGATTAATTTGAACATAGTTGATATTTTTCTCATTATTTTCTATTTTTAAAACATTTTTAAAAATCCTTTTTGTGTATATTAAATGTGATATTATTTTGTGGTTATTTTCTGGCTGATCCTGGGTTAGATTTTGGATCATGACCTTTATTAACATCATTGGATCTATGGTGTTGAGTTTAACTCCACAAAAATGGATGAATGATTTTATTAATAGTTTGATTAAAATTTAATTCAAATGTGGTTTGTATATTTTTCCCATCCCTTTTCATCTCATCCCTTTCTTATTGCACTAGATGTTGTTGGAGCAGGATCTCTATATCATGTCTCAAAACAAATGGTGCATAGATTGCTATTGACCAACCTCAAAATAGGTGCGACTTCTATATAAGTCCACTTACGATTGCTTAACATAGCGCTAAATTTTATCCCGATTCGAATAAATGATCACTCGTGGCCCAAACTTATGATTGCAAACCCATGTATGTTAATTTGATCTCTTTGATCCAATAACCTTGAGATTCATTATGTGGAGGCTTTGGTTCTACCAATCCTCTAATGGATCTACAACACCTTTGGTCAACGCGGATCACTTAAACATCATTGATCATTAAATGGTACTTATGAGAACTCCAAATGGATGATATACTTGACAAAAAGCAAATGCAACTTGTTGTGTGGAGGCTTTGGTTCTACCAATCCTCTAATGAGTTCCAAATGCAACCTTCAAGATGGTCATCCAACTAACCACTAATTATTGACTTGTTTACCTTATACTTTTATTATTTTTTTATGATTTATATACTATTTACTTTTAGCATTTACATTTCATGCCATTTTCATCTTTGCTCATTTGAGCATTTATTTTCTTGCCATTTTATTTTGCTCACTTGAGCTTTTCTTTTCCTTTCTTAATACACTTAATAATCAATATAAACCCTAAAGAATATTTAATGGTGCTTGGACTATTTGGTTACTATCCTTGGCATTATAGAGCATGGGACTTTTCTTGGACTTAGGATTAGAAACCTTGACCTATCTTGGAGATCTTATCTGATTATTTTGTCTGGAGTACTTGAGGTTTATCTCAAGACATTAGGTTGCTTGTTTGTTTTTGTGTGCAGGTTTTTGTGATCACACCCTTTATTTGTAATCTGGAATTCACGCGTATACAGCCGTTACTCTGCCCATTTTTTTGTGAAGACTTAATACACTTGAAGTTTGGTTCTTTCAAGAGGTCTAGTATTTCTTTGCTTGATTGGTTTCAATCGAAGGAATGGGAATTCTATCTTGGCTCATAATGTCAAGTATTAGTTTCTTGTTGGTTACATGGTTCTTATCCATAACTTTAACCTTATGCTTTAGGATAGTCCCTTCTTCTCCTCCCATCTTCTTTAATTTCAAAAATATTCTTTCTCTTTTTGAAAACTCTTCTTGTTTTTGAACTTGAACCACTTTCATAATAAACTTGGACTTATGTCGATGCATTTTCAAAACATTTTTCATAAATAAAATACAAGCAACTTAATAATGCCTTGACATTTTTGTGAGAATACTAAAATTCAATCAATCTCATTTCAAACCATTTTGCCACTTTGGCTCTTTTATTTTAAAAACTTTTCTCAAAATAGGTTGAACTCTTGTCAATCCTTGTAGTGATGCAAACAACTATACATCTACAATATGTAGTAAAGAGAGATCTTTTCCACTTGGGTGTTGAGTGAGGAATTTTTGATATTTTTAAAATCCAACCCATATCCTACACTTTAAGATGATGCAAATTATCCTTTCTCATAATTGTGGGTAGTAGGTATGTTTTCCATACGAACAATGACAATGATGTTTCATCTCATAAAATTAATCAACACATTTGTGTTTTAAATTTTTAAAAGAGGAACTACGCGTACCCTGATCCCCTATTGCACGAAAAAGGTGGTACGTAGGCACTAAAGGTTCGCAACCGCGGCGGGTGCAAAAATTATAAAAATATATATTTATTTTCTCACCTCCACCATCCATTTTTTTATATGTACAACATTTTTTATAGCCAAAATATACAGATTTTACAAAGAGGCTCTTGTAGAGTACCGTAGAAGTTTAGGGTGCTAATACCTTCCATTTGCATAACCAACCCCCTTACCTTGAATATTTCCCCCTCTTTTTGGTTTATTCGCTCTTTTCCCATTCCTTTGGAAACAATAAAGCGCAGTGGCGATTTTTATTTTGATTTGTATAAAGTCTAGTCAATCCAATGGCTTAGTCTTGAACATTTCTACAACTACACATAATAGCCTCCACTTATCACATATACTACTCTCATTTACACATCTAAACAACATTTATAACACATACACACTTCCACAAGCTAAACACGACAAGCTTGAACAAAACCAAACGGGCGAAAGTGAATAAACAAGTTGAAAAGTGAAGATTTGAAAGTTAAAATAGGTCCAATTTCAACTTGTTTAAACAACAATCAACACACTACCTAAACATACACAAAAAAACAATAAAACATGTTTGTTTTACGTCATAAGCTTGACGCCTGTTATTTAAGAACGTTCCTCCAAGTTGTTAGAATATAGTTTGGTTTTCTACATCTTAGTAATAGTTTTGATGATAAAAAATACATGATATATATAATGAACAATTATGCTCTCTAATAAATTATTTAAATATGCAGAGAATTTCTGATAAAGAAGCATAAAAGTTGGTGAACTATTTATGCTAAGAATTTCTGATAAGAAAATCTATACAAACTAAATTAAAGTATCACACATAGAAGAAGTTCAGATGTTATAACTTCTAAAGCACCAAAGTTGCAAGCTAAAATCTGATGAAGAAATACTCTGATGATCTGATGTTCTAAAGACTCAACACTTAAGTTCAAGCAATACTCTGACAGTGAAATTCTAAAGAACATATAAGCTTCAACGTGTCTGTCACATTCAAAGTTCTAATTACATGCAGTCAAGCTCAAGAAACTAGGAAAAGACAGAAGATCCAACATCAAACTAATGATAATAAATACATTATTAAGAAAGTAACGGTTGAATAATTATGATTGGGAACAAGATCTGTATTTTTGGAAAGGGCATTAACAAAAGTTTAAAAACCTTCCAAAAACATCTTCTTATGTCTCCAACGGATCTCTTGAATCAAATTCCTATATAAAGAAGACTATGAAGAAGAATAAAAATGACTCACATATACCAATAATAGCGATAACAAACATTCTCTCTTATTTTTATCTCTTGAATTATCATTGTGCTTTAATCTTGTGTAAACATCACAGTTGTGATATAGCTTTTAGGAAGCATTTGTTAGACACATTATTTTTTCTAAAAAAGTTATAATTTCTTGAGAAACCAAGTTATGGTTTGATCTCAAGAAGACTTCGACAATTGTCTTTGTGTTGTGTAAATTAATTTTTATTAGTGGTTTAAGACCTCGAATAAGAGAGGAAAAATCACCTTGGCGGGTGGACTGAAGTAGTTTGAGTTCAAATGAACAAAGATAACCAAACGTGCCATACTGTTTTTTTTAAAACCCAATTCAAACCCCCTTTCTTGTGTTTTTCTATACTTCAATTGGTATCAGAGCACCTGGTTTTGGGTGTTTACATATAACCACGTAAGAAAAAGATCCTCGCAAGAAAAACATTATGGTGGAACCAGTTCAGAACAACAACAATGATAACTATGATGATAAAGATAAAATCAGCGGCAGACCCCCAATGCTTAATGGTGAAAATTTCGATTACTGGAAAGACAGAATTGAAATTTTCTTTCTAGCTTATGATGCTGATCTTTGAGATATGGTGACTGATGGCTACATTCATACTGGTGATGAAAATGGTCAAAAGATTGATAGAAAGAAAATGACATATCAACAAAAGAAAGAGTTCAAAAATCATCACAATGTCAAAACGATTCTCTTGAATTCCATTTCATACACCGAGCATGAGAAGATCATAAATAGAGATTCTGCTAAAAACATGTTTGACTCTCTGAGAATGATGCATGAAGGTAACACACAAGTTAAAGAGACCAAAGATCTTGCACTAATCCAGAAGTACAAAGCTTTCAATATGGAAGAAGATGAAACAGTTGAGACAATGTTCTCAAAATTTTAAATTTTGGTTGCTGGGTTGAAAGTTCTGGACAAAGGGTGCACAACAACAGATCATGTAAAGAAAATCATCAGAAGCTTACCAAAGAAATGGAGACCCATGGTCACATCCTTAAATATTGTCAAAGATCTGAACAAAATATTTCTTGAAGAACTTGTCAGCTCTTTGAGAAGTCATGAGATAGAACTTGAAAAAGATGAGCCCTAAAAGAAAGGTAAGTCTCTTTCTCTTAAATCTAATAAAAAATATGAAACTAAAGCCTTTCAGGCCGAAGAAGAAAGCTCTGGAGGATCCTCATCAGAAGAATACAAATTATCTCTTCTCTCCAGAAGGGTTCAACAACTATGGAACCATAAACAAAAGAAATTTAGAAATCCTAGGAGATCAAGCAATTATTATGAATCATCCTCTGGCTACAAAAAGTCAAGAAACAAATATATTTTTTGTTACGAGTGCAAGAAACCTGGTCACTACAAAAGTGATTGTCCTAAACTTTAGAAAGAAAAGCCAAAGAAGAGATTTAACAAAGAGAAGAAGAAAAGTCTTATGGCTACTTGGGATGACTCAAAATCTTCTGAGGCAGAATCAAATTAGAAGATGAACATGCCAATATCACTTTAATGGCCAACATATCATATGAAACTAATTCATCTGAATCATAATCAGACTCAGAAGCAAAATAGGAATTCTCTAACTCTTCTAGATCTCAATTAAAAGATAGTCTGCCAGAAATTTTTGAAAAATATCAACAACTTCAATTCAAATACAGGAACCTAAAACATGGTATAGTATATGACTCTGCAGAAACTAGAAAACTAAAAGAAAAAAATTATGAGCTCAAAGAAACCTTCTCTAAACTTAAAAATGAAAATGCTGTTATTAAAAATGAGTTACAAAAAGCTCAGAAAGAATCTGTCTTAAATGTTTCAACTAGTTCTGATAGCATCATAAATAAATATGATTATAGTTTTCAAATATTTGTAGATAAAAATATAGATAGAAGCAATATGGCTTCAATGATCTATGGATTTAGCAGAAATGGAAGAAAAGGCGTAGGATATGTGAAACCAAAAGGAGAAGAATCATATCAACCAAAGAAATTTGATGATTTGGTCATAAAACGTGCACCTTTAAACTCACACTTCACATATGGACACCCATATGATATAAAATATACTAGTGAATCTTACTCTGCGAATTCTCTTGTGAAACCAAAATTCAATCAGAATTTTGGAAATTCTAATAAACAAGGACCCGAAAAGATATGGGTACATAAGGATAAAGTCATCAATATTGCAGATGTCTTTAACAGCAAAGTTGAAACACCAGTCTTGGTACATGGACTATGGATGCTCTCTACACATAATGGGAAGAAAGAATATGTTCCAAAGCATGGAACTTAAATTTGGAGGATACATAGGTTTTAGAGGCAATTAGAAAGGAAAGATTATTGGCTATGGAATTATTGGTAACGGTATACTTCCCTCTATAAATATTGTTCTGTTAGTAGATGGATTAATGCATAATTTGTTATCCATAAGTCAATTAAGTGATAAAGGTTATGATATAACCTTTAATCAAAAGTCCTGTAAAGCAGTTAGTCAGAAAGATGGAACAATTCTCTTTAATGGTAAGAGAAAGAACAACATTTATAAAATAAAACTTTCTGAACTAAAAATTTAGAATGTAAAATGTCTTATGTTTGTTAACGATGAGCAATGGGTATGGCACAGAAGATTGGGGCATGTTAGTATGAGAAGAATATCTCAAATTAACAAACTCAATCTGGTCAGAGGACTTCCTAACATGAAGTTGAATTCAGATGCTTTGTGTGAAGCATGTCAAAAAGGTAAATTTGCAAAACCCTATTTCATATCTAAAAATGTTGTGTCTACCTCTAGACCATTAGAACTTCTACATATAGATCTATTTGGACCTTTTAAAATTACATCCATCAGCAGTAATAAGTATTGATTAGTAATCATAGATGACTATAGAAGACGGACATGGGTAAAGTTCTTAAGACACAAGGACGAGTCACACTCTGTGTTCTCTACATTCTGAAACCAAGTTCAAAATGAAAAAAGAGTTCAGAATTGTATAAGTCAGAAGTGATCATGGTGGGGAATTCGAAAACAAAAGTTTTGAAATTTTATTTTTAATGAAAATGGCATTTCTCATGATTTCTCGTGTCCTAGAACTCCTCAGTAAAACAGAGTTGTAGAACGAAAGAATAGAGCTTTACAAGAAATAGCCAGAACCATGATCAATGAGACTAACATTTCTACACACTTCTAGGCAGGAGCATTTAACATAGCGTGTTATATTCAGAATATAATCTCAATAAGACCTATTCTAGAAAAGACTCCATATGAACGGTGGAAGAACATAAAGCCCAACATTTCTTATTTCCATCCATTTGGATGTAATTGTTTTATGTTGAACACCAAAGATCATCTGAGCAAGTTTGATTCTAAGGCACAAAAGTATTTTATGTTAGGATACTCTAAATGTTTAAAAGTTTATAGAGTATATAACACAAAAATACAAATTGTGGAAGAATCTATTAGTGTCAGATTTGATGATAAGCTTGACTCTCAAAAGTTAAAGCAGTGTGAATCTTTTGCAGATATAAAAGTTCAAATTATAGGTAGTAAAGACAAATCTTAAGAAAATAAAAGTTCAGAACTTCAGCCAAATATAGAAGAAGACATCACAAATATTACAACAACTTCTGAAGAATCCATCCAGAAAAGATAATCCAAAAGAAGATTAGCACATCCTGAAAACATGATTCTAGGAAAGAAAGATAATCCAACCAGATAAGATCTACATTCAAAAATACTGACGAGTCTCTCGTGGGATTAGTGTCCCTGATCGAGCCTACTTCCATAAACGAATCACTTTTAGACAATCATTAGATACTTGCAATGCAGGCATAACTAAATCAATATACTAGATATGATGTATGGGATCTAGTTCATAAACTAAAAGGATGCAACATCATTGGAACTAAATGGGTCTTCAGAAACGAGCTAAGTAAACAAGGAGAAGTTGTCAGAAACAAAGCCCGACTAATTGCACAAGGTTATAGTTAGCAAGAAGGGATATACTATACATAAAACTTTTCTCCAGTCTCCAGGTTAGAATCTATTAAACTTTTAATTTCATTTGATGTAAATAATGACATTCCTCTTTATCAGATGGATGTCAAAAGTTCCTTTTTAAATGGTTACATTGATGAAGACGTTTATTTGCACCAACCCCCTGGTTTTGGAAATACAAAACATCTAGAATATGTTTATAAACTTAAGAAATGGTTATATGGTCTGAAACAAGCTCCCAAAGCTTGGTATGAAAGACTAAGTAACTTTCCCTCAGTAAATGATTTTACCAGAGGGAAGGTGGACAAAACACTATTCTATAAATCATTTAAAAATGACATTCTGATTTGTCAAATATACATAGATGATATGATTTTTGGATCTACTAAAGCCTCCTTGGGCAAACAATTTGCTAAGACTATGCAGGCAAAATTTAAAATGACCTTGATGGGTAAACTCAAGTTATTTATTGGAATTCAAATCAATCAAACTCCAGAAGGAACCTACATGCATCAAATCAAGCATGTTAAATAACTTATGAAGAAATTTCATATGTCAGAAAGTTTGTCATCCAAAACTCATATGCATCCTACATGCATTCTGGAAAAGGAAGATGTAAGTAAGAAAGTAGGACATGAGCTCTACAAAGGTATGATTAGTTATCTCCTATATTTAACAGCTTCAAGACTTGATATTCTATATAACATTTGTCTTTGTGCTAGATTCCAATCAGATCCTAGAGAATCTCACTTAACAACAGTTAAGCAAATTTTCGAGTATCAGAAAGGTACTACTAATCTTGGTCTTTGTTATAGAAAATCCGGAGAATATAAATTAGTATGTGTTGTACCCAAAATTTTCCCTATCATTTCAAAATACTTTTTCATACTCCCAATCTTACCAAGTGTTAAAGACTACTAAAGAATGATCAGATGATCTTCCTCCTAAGTAGTGGCCTATAATTAGGGTTTTGGTTTTCTCAGAGGAAATTTGACTTCTAATGCCTCAAGTGGACTTCATGGTTTCTCATATGTATCAAGGTATCCTCATGTTAAATTTCAAGCCTTGTAGTACAAATTTGTTCAGTCAAAATAGTCTGATGATTGAAAATCAATTGTATTGAGTAAAAAGTCAATTATGGTCAACATATAGTCAAACTTCAAAAATTTTGGTCAACATCAATATTTTGAAGCTACATTCACTATTTGATCAAGGGTCGATCATAAATCATCAATAAAACTCAAGATTCATCAAAAGTCAAAAGTTACTAAATATGGGTTTTCATAAGGAGAAGTCAATTGAACTTTGACCAAGCATTACTTTAACATGCTTCATCAGAAAATTCTCAACCAAATCTTATTTTGATGGAAATTAAATTCTGTACAACTTTGTCGCTCTAAGCTCAAGGCCAAAAAGTGCTTCATTTGAGAGATACGGGCTAAAACATTATAGGTCATTTTAAAAGTAAAAAAAAAGAAACTTTTTGTCAAAGGAGTTTACATAAATATAAATTCTTCAAATTGAAAAAGAACCATCATAGATTTTGTAGACGACATCTTTAGAATTCTAAAAAGTCCCAGATCACCTTCATATGATAAAAATTGAGCGAGTTCTGATTGGTGCAAGTTAAGCAATTTTGAGAAAGTGCGTGAAATCAAATTTGAGCAAATTTGAATTTTGGGACAAATGGGCTTATCTTTTAGAGTCCAAATGTGTTCTTGACCTTATAATGGTACTCTAAATCTAGTCATACACCCTTTTAATTTTTTATTTCATTTATTTTGATTTTATTTATTTAAATTCAAAATTAAATCAAATAAATATTGAAAGGTGGTGAAAAGCATAATAGGCCTTTGTTTCAAATCTGTTGGAGGCCCAAGATGGTATAAGAAACTGTGTGGAGCTTATTTTCAAAACAATATCCATGTTTGTCTTATTCAAGTTTCTATTTTTCAAGCAAAATCAAATTTCTTCCATACAAAGTCCAAGCCCATGCCTTAACCTAATCTCTTCATCTATATATAGCCAGCATATTCAGGCAATAAGGGCACGAAAACTTTGCAAGAAAGACACACCCTAAAAACCTCAAATTTTTTCAAAGTTAAGGCAAACTTGCAATTCTAGTTTCAGCCATTTTCAAAGAAAACCAACCACTCAAATCAATCCCTGAGACATTACAAAGTAACTTGGGATCATCCTTGATGATCAAAGAGGCCCGAAACATGCATCCCATGCATCATCGGTTTCCATACCTTTGTCAATTTCAATTTTTTATTTTTACCATGCTTTGATCCATACTAATGCTTTCATTATGTTTCTGAGAGGTAACAATACATGTTTAATCCCTTGCATGAGGTTCATGAGGCCAGAATCGTGCATCACTATGCTTACATTGTTTTATGTTATCTTGTTCATATCTCTCTGTACAGGATAATTCAGCCAAAACTAAGGCCACCAATGAGTTTGTAGCCCTCAAATTCGGGGGGTAGGATTCTATTTGATCATTAATACGCTCTGTTTTACAGGTTGATAAAACGTACTCACCGGAGAAGACGAACGGAGCTAGGGCTCCGGCGCTTCTCCAGTCCATCTAGTTTTGTTTATCTTATATTTATTTTGTTTGGTTTTATTAACGGATGTATAGCCACCCCAGTGGCAAGAGCGCGCGCGTTAAGGCATTTGTCATTTTTTTTGTGATTTTCCAATTTGCGCAAATTTTATATATTATGTACAACACATGTCTTTCTAACACCAACCAACGCTTGGCCTGGTGGCAAGCTATACAGTGAAGAATGTTGGGGGTGTGGGTTCAACACCCACGCCATGCAATTATTTTGCTTCTTTTTGCATTAACCCTATTTTCTTTTTTTCCCACTTATTTTCCTTTTCTATTAATTAAAACCCTAATTTTAATTAAACCTAATTTTAATAACTTAATAATTTTCTAATACTAATTAAATTAGGTTTTTTTTTTAACAATTAAAATTTTGACTTTTATTTTATTAATTAAATTAGTCATACCTATTTTTTTTAATATTAAAATTAAATGTAGATTTTAGGTCTTATTAATTATTTTTTATCACTTAAAATTATTTTCTAAAATACCAAAACTTTTTCCTCATATTTTCTTTTCTTTTTGCTATTTTAATTTTTAGATAAATGTGTATAGGTCACATTATTTGATTGTAATAATTTAGGTTTATTTTTCTCGCACTTTTTCTCTATTATGTAACTACTTACAGGATATAATAGTCTAGAGCTTAATTTCCTCACTTTATTTTTCCGCATTTTTTATGTAACTTCCCCAAAGTCCTGTAATAGCTTTGGATTTACTTCCTGCCACTTTACTTTTCCGTATATTATACTGCTAGTAATTAGGCATGTATGGTAAGATTAAAATCAACCGATAACATAACCCTAAATACAAGATAAAATAACCGAATTGAACACACTTACACACTTGCACCTCTAGGGTAACTTCTCTTCGTTTCCTTAAGGATAAACGGTCATGTCCCTCAAAAATAGAGATACTTTAGCAAAAGACCCTCGAATAAAGATCATAGTCCTTCGATGACCCTTCGTCGTTGACTGTGAAAAGTGATCTAGTCCCTCTATTAAATTGCTAAAGTATCTTTATCTGTTGTTGGACGGTGGAAGAACTGAATTGGTTTGTGTTTTATCGCAAATGTTGCGGATAGAAAGAGTCGCTACCGACTTTTGTTTTATCCAATAAGGAAAGGGTGAAAAGAACATGAAAGCCATTGATATATTTTGAGTTCAAGGGGTAGATTATCAAAAGGGACGGTTTTAACACCCTTTTAATCCGTAGTTATCTACGGGATCTTAATTGCTTAACTCACTTTGAAAATTACTTTTTTGTGTAAGTGTTTTGTAAAATATTTTTAAAAGTTTCCAATGTAAGGAGAAACTTTGTAATGATTCTCGTATCTATCTTCGAGAATATGTACAAAGTGCTTTGAAAATGTTTGGAAAGTGTTTGTGTGAATTGTTTTTGTTTTGAAAGATTGTGAGCAAGCGATTAATATTATCTACCCACTCAAGGTAGTTCTTGTAATTTTCCTCTTCCTTTGGACAATGCTATCTGTACCATTAGTTAGTAGGAAGCCCATCGTTGGATGTGAAGAAACAAGCGAGGGTCATCGTAAAATCATCGAACTCAACTCGTAAGACGGATTTAGCAATTTTCGTAAGGGACTAGATCATTTAATGAAAGGCAACGTCGAAGGGTCATCGAGGGACTATGATCTTTGAATCGAGGTACTTTTGCTAAAGCATCCCCACGTTCGAGTGACATGACTGTTTATTTTCCGAAGGCAACAAGGGATGTTACCCTAGATGTGTAAGTGTGCGAGTGATTTGTATTAAGTTATTTTATCTTTGCAGTTAGGGTTTTCTAACGATTCGTTTTAGTATTTTTATACAAACCCTAATTACTAACAATAATATAGTAAAATAACAGCAGGAAAAGTAAAATGCAGAAAATAAAGGTTCCTACGTTATTACATATCCTTGGGGCAGTTACATAATAGTAGAGTGGAGAATAAAATCCCTAAGCTATTACAACTCATAAATAGTTACATAATAATGAAAAAAGGAAATGCGAGAAAATAAAAATTACATTCGCGATAGCACAATCGATGTAAAAATCTGAAATAGAAAAGAAAAGATTTTTGGTAATTTTTTTTGAAAAAATGATTTGTGATTAATTAATTAAAAAAACCCTAATTCATTTTAATAAAAGAGTAAATTAACTTAATTAAAAAACCTTAAGAATCTTGTTGATTTTAATTAATAAAATTAATAAATTAAAAAAAAAGGTAATTAAAACTAAACCTAATCAATTTTAACCTAAAGCTAATATTTTGGTATTTTAAATAAATAGTAAAAACAAATAAATAAAAAATAAAAGAGGAAAATATAAGAAAAAGAGTTTGGACCTTATATAGCAAACAAGGGGGTGTGAATTGCAATTATGGTCCAAGCACACTAGTGCCAGCGCTGGATCTAATGTGGTCGCTCCATGAGGTTGCATCGTAGACTTGCATATCTGGAAATGTTAGATCATATCTATGAGGATCTAATGGTGAAACATGATTGGGTGCTCGGTGGGTTTATGGGACGCGCTGCACCTGATCTGCAAAAGTCAAAAAATATGTGAAAAACACAAAAGGCAGGGATCGAACCCACGCCCTTGCATAATAAGACCTTAACGCGCGATCGCTTGCCACTGGGGTGACCATACATCCGGTGATATAAATGAAACAAAATAATTATATTATAAAACAGAGTAACTGGACCAGACACGCGCCAGAGCCCTAACTCCGGTCATTTTCTCCGATGAATATTATTTTCAACCTGCAAAAACAATAATTGTTAGCGATTCAAAGGGACCCTACCCCCCTAAATCAAGCCCTGCGAGTATAATGGAACCATTATTTTTGGCTGATTCGCGTTGGTTTGTGAGGTGTGGCAAAAATAACTTAGATCGGTGTAATCATGGCCATTCATTGTCCCGGTACCATGGGGTTTGCGCAATGGTCTATTCCTGCATTATTAAACCTCAGAAACAAGTCGTATCATTAGTATGCATTGAAACGTGAAAAAAATAAAGATACGAATTTGCAAAAAAAAACAAGAAACACAAGTGCATGCATGCTAATTCTATGCCCTTTGGATCATCACGTTCGGTCCCATCTTACTCTATAGTTCTTCAGGAAGTGAATGGAACGGCTGGCTTCGCTTGAATGTGGCTACAACTAGGATTCTTGCTTTTCCCTAATTGTTTGAGAATTTTTAAACTTTGGAGTGTTTCTTGTTGCAAGGATTTCGTGTCCATGCTTGTCTGAATTGATGAGAATATATAAGGATGGAATTAGGTCAAATGTTGGACTTGGACCTTGTAAGAAAAAACCTTGATTTATCTAACTTATTTTGATTTTAAAATAAATCAAAATCAAAATAAATATAATAAAAAGGCCAAGGGGTGTATGAGTAAGCTCTTAGATTCATCTTGAGGTATAAAACACGCATGGACTTTGAATCACAAGCCCCATATCCCAAAATTCCAAGTTTGATCACTTTTGGTTTCATTTATTTGCTCAAAAATTCCCAAATTACACTAGTCATAACTCTTTAAATTTTCATCATTTGATGGTGATCTTGAACTTTTTGGAAATCTCAAGATTTCCTCTACAATATTTATTTTGATCATTTTTCCATTTGAAGAATTTATCTTGATGTAAGTTGCCTTGACAACAAATGTCTTTTGTCAACTTTTGAAATGACCTATAATGTTTTGGCCCATATCTCTCAAATGAAGCATTTTCTGGACTTGAGCTTAGAGAGACCAAGTTTTAGAGAATTAAATTTCCTTTAATATGAGCTTTAGTTGAGGAAAATCTGATGAAGCATGTGAAACTTATGCTTGGTAAAAGTTCAGTTGACTTCTCTTAAAGAAAACACTAATTTGACAACTTTTGACTTTTGATAAATTGGAATTTTTCTTGATGAATCATGATCAACCCTTGATTAAATGATGAATATCACTTCAAAATCTTGATGTTGACCAAAAATCTTGAGGTTTGACTGTATGTTGACCACAGTTGATTTTTTGTCCAATATAGTTGATTTTCAGTCATTTGAGCAATTGATTGAGAAAGCTTGTGTTGCAAGGTATGAAACTTAGTATGAGCATTCTTGGAGACATATAAGAAACCATGAAATACACTTGAGGCATTAAAATTCCAATCTTCTTAAAGGAAAGTGAAACCCTAGTTGTAGGCCAATTGCTTAGGAGGAGAATTTGTCTGATTAATTCTTGAGTAACCTTGAGCAAATGAAAACCCTAGGAGCATGAAGAGATATCTTGAAGAAAATGGGAGGGAAAATTTTGGGGTGCAACCGTTGCCTTCAATGACCACACGATGACCCTTCGATGGTCCCTTCACATCCAATAGATAGGGCTACCTACCAACTAATGGTACATATATCACTATCTATAAATGAAAAGGAAAATAACAAGGACAAACTTGAGTGGGTAAAACTGTTAACCACTTGCTCACAACCTTTCTGAAAAACATTTTCACACATCACTTTCAAAAATATTTTCTAAATAACGTTGTACGCGTTCTTGAGGACTGATATAAGAACCATTACAAAGTTGGCCTTACATTGGCATTTAAAAATATTTTTCAAAACACTTACACAAATAAGTGATTTTCAAAAGTGATTTAAGTAATTAAGATCCCGTAGACAACTACAGATGAAAAGGGTGCTAGCATCTTCCCTTTTCATACCTTACCCCCAGAACTCAAAATCTTCAAGGTCTTTCATGTTATTTTCACTCTTTCCTTATTGGATAAAAGAAAAGTCGGTGGCGACTCTAACTATCCACACATTTGCGATAAAATTCAAAAGTCAGTTTTCCCAGCGTATTACAGTATGGTACTATGATGTTGACTTTGCTGGAGATAGAATAGAAATAAAAAGTACTTCTAGAAGCTTCCAGTTTCTGAGAGATAACTTAATCTCATGGTATAGAAAAAGACAATCCAGTATTGCACTATCAACTGCTGAAGCTGAATATATAGCTAAAGCTGGATGAAGTACTCAGATGCTCTGGATGAAGAGTCAGCTTGAAGATTTTAATATTTTTATAGTAACATTCCTATCCTCTGTGATAATACTTCTGCTATCTATCTTTATAAAAATCCTATTTTACACTTTAGGGCTAAACATATAGAAATTAAATATCATTTCATTAGGGACTATACTCAGAAGGGAATTCTTTGTTTAAAATTTATAGACACAGACCATCAATAGGCTGATGTTTTCACAAAACCCCTTACAAAAGATATATTTAATTTCATTCTGAAAAACATCAGTATGGAATTATGCCCATAATGAAAATATAGTTTCTGTATATTTAATCCTCAAAACTTTTTGATTTGTTTTTGTGAACATCTGAACAATAGTTCTTCAGAAGTGAGAAGGAAAATTATCTCAGAAACTATCCAGAAGATCTTAACATTTTCTGAAAACGCTTCATTTCAAAGATAGACGCAAGCAATTCACCACATTAACATTTATCAAACCTAAATGCTAAGTCACTCTATGAGGCTGAACACGTGTTCAAATTATGAAGGTCTGAAATGTTTGAGTTGATGCATTGAGGCGCGAGTCACATCGGTACTATTTTCAAAATCTTCACCCCATCCCCTTGTCAGAAATCATTATTGGTGTTAATCACTTTGGTTATTTTATTAATTTCAATTAATTTCATGTTTTCTCTCTGTTGGCTATTTATACCTCACTTTCACCAAATCACTTTCACACCTTCACACCTTCACTCTCACTCACCCTATTTTCTCTGAATTGTACTTTTTCCCATTTATGTGCTCTAAAACCCTAGGTGTGCGAACAATGGCTTCCTCTTCTCAATCACAACAAAAGTCTCAAGATCCTACTCCTAAAATCAACATCCTTGGTTCATCCTCTACTCCAAACGAAGAAAGATATGTTGAACCTATAAGAACTCTCCTCACTTTGGTTGATACTCTTGAAGTTCAGTGTGAACTTATAGTTGATTTTGAAATCAAGAAAGAAAATCGGCATGATCTTACTCCTGATGATGAGTTTCAAGGATGGACAAAATACTTTGATCGATTAATTGGTCATGTTTTTCCAAAATTGGTTAAAGAATTATGGATTCATGCTACTGCAGCAAATCATCAAGTAACTTCATATGTAATGGGAAAGAAGATTGTCATCATCGAAGATCTCAATGGGAAGCTCATTGGTCATGATGAAAGCGACATCAAGTGAAGTGAAATGGCAGAAAAACGTTTTGACATAAACATTGTATCCAAAGAAATCTCCTCTTATGTATTACCCTCCAACAAGATCAAAGATATTAAAGACAATCTCAGAATTTGGTCTAGAATATTTCTAGGATGTATCAATCATAAAAAACCAACTAGTTTACAAGACTACTTCAACATTATTTAACAATACTTGCTTTACTCCATAGCAACCAAGGTCAAAGTTTACCTCCCTCATATTCTTTTCAATCATATGAAGACCAGTGTCAAGGAAACAAGATAATAAGAAAGAACTAAAAGATATTGGATTCCACTAGGAAGGCTGATCTCAGATATTCTGACAAAGAACAAGCTGATAGAACATCTGAGTGAAGCTAAACAAGCTAGTGTTCTGGAACCTTGTGCTGGAAATCCTCTTAACGCCAAGAACCTCAAAAATATAAAGATTATAGAAACCATCAAAAAGGATCCCACACTACTTCAAAGGAAGTCATCACCACCAGAAGACAATCTATAGGGGCAATATTGATCTCCAATCATGCGGTAGTGCTGCAACAACATAATAATCAGCGTAGGCAGGATGCACCTAGGATACAGTTTACAAAGATCAACATGCCATTGTGTAAGCTTTGCAACACATTTTGAAGGCAGGGCTAGTTATATAGAGAGAACCTCCTCCAAATCTAAACACTTCATCTCCCCCTAAAATCTCAATGCAAGGTATGTGTAATACGGTGGAAGATTTGACTTTTGCATTTTATTGCAAATGTGAGGATAGCTAGAGTCGCCATCGACTTTTATTTTATCCAATAAGGAAAGGGTGAAAAGAACAAGAAAAACCTTGGAGATTTTGAGTTTGAGGGGTAAGTTATGAAAAGGGAGGTTGTTAGTACCCTTTTCATCTGTAGTTATCTACGACTCTTAATTGCTAGATCACTTTTGAAAAATGCTTTTTTGTGTAAGTGTTTGAAAATATTTTGGAATAGCCTAAAGTACGACCAATTTTGTATTGGTCCTTGTATCAGTCCTCAAGAATGCGTACAAAGTGTTTTGGAAAATATTTTTGAAAGTGATGTGTGAAAATGTTTTTTTGTTTTGTGAAAAAAGGTTATGATTCTGAGAGAGCAATTAACAGTCTTACCCACTCAAGGTCGTTCTTGTTGTTTTCTTCCTCCTTTAGAGATAGTGTTATCCGTATCATTAGTCGGTAGGTAGCCCCATCTATTGGATGTGAAGGGACAATCGAGGGTCATTGTATGGTCATTGAAGGCAACAAAGAAGGATACCTTAGCAATTATCGGAGGGACTAGATCATTTGTTTGTAGGCAACATCGAAGGGTCATCGAGGGACTATGATCTTTTATTCGGAGGGACTTTGCTAAAGTATCCCTATTTTTGAGGGACATGACCATGTTTTCAAAAGGCAACGAAGAGAGATTACCCTAAACGTGTGTGTGTGTGTGTGTGTGTGTGAATAGTGATTTAATTCAGTTATTTTATCTTGTATTTTAGGGATTTCCATCGATTGGTTTTAGTCTTGCCATACACGCCTAATTACTAACATCATACAAATACAACAAAAACATAAAGTGTGGAAAAATAAAGGTCCTACACTATTACATGGCTTCGGGGTAGTTACATAAGTATAGATGCAGGAAAATAAACCCTGAGCTATTACATACTCAAAATAGTTACATAATAGTGAAAAAGAAAGAGGGAAATAAAGATCTAAGCTATTACATAGGAAACACGCGGCTTATACAATTGATCTATGAAATTAAAATAAGAATAAGGAAAATAAAAATAGAAAAGAATGTGAAAAGATTTTTTGGTGATTTTTCATGAAGAAAATAGTTTTTTATGATAATTAATTAAAAACCTAAAATCTAATTAATTTAAAAATAAAAAGACTATTTAATAAATTAAAAAAAAGGGTTAATTAAAAACCTAAACCTAAATAATTAGGGTTAAAGAAAAATGTTTTTTTAATGGTTAATAAAAAAGAATTAGGGTTAACCAAAAAATAATTAGGGGAAGAAAAACCAAAGAAATAAGGGTTTGAAACCAAAACAATGAAAAATGTCAGGGATGGGTGTTGAACCCACGCCCTTTGCCTTCTCTATTGCATACCTAGCCACTGCGCTAGGCGTGTGCTGGTGTTAGGAGAATGGATGCAATGAAAAATATATTAAACATGCAAGAATATTGGAAAATATGAAGAAAACAACAAAAGGCAGGGATCAATCCCACACCCCCTGTATCAATGCCTTAACATGTGCACACTTTGCCACTTGGGTGGCTGTTTCATCCGGTATTATGGAAGGAATCAATAAATATAAAATAAAACAAATTGATTATACTAGAGAGGCACTAGGGCCCTAGCTTCTGTCATCTTCTCCGACGAGCAAGTGTTGTTAACCTGCAAAATAAGAAATGTTAGTGATCCAAAGGGACCATACCCCCTAATTTGACCCTTGCGAGTTTAATGGTTGCCATGGTTTTTGCTAATTCTCCCTGCATGATGAGATATGAAGCAAACAAGGTCAAATAGTGCAAGAATGGAAACACATGATTCTGGCCTCATAAGGGGCATGTGATGATTCAAACTTGTATATTTACATCTCAGGAGCACATTAGCAATGTTAGTTTTGATCAAAGCATGATAGAAATTAAAAATACGAATTTACAAAATATATGGAAATTGAAGATGCATGGGATGTTTTTTTCATGCACTTTGGATCATCAGGGTCGATTCATATTCACTCTATGAGACTCCTGGATTTGATTGGGATGGCTAGCTTGCTTTGAGGAATGCTGAAAATAGGGTTTTAAAGTTTGCCCTAATTTTGATATTTTTTAAAGTTTTTGGAAGGTCATTTCTCTTGCAAGTTTTCGTGGTCTCTTTGTCTGAATATAATGTATATTTATAGGCCATGAATTAGGTTAAAAAGTTGGGCTTGGACCTTATATGAGAAAATTTGATTTTGTTTGAAAATAGAACTTCAATAAGACAAAGAAGAAGACTTTGATGCAAAGGAAAACTCCACACGGTTTTTAATGTGTTCTTGGGCCTCCATAATGTTTGAAACAAAAGCTTTCTAAGCCTTACACTTCCCTTTACTATTTATTTAATTTAATTGAATAAAATCAAAATAAATGAAATAAAAAATAAAAGGGTGTATTAATTAATTTATAAGTTCATTATAAGGTCAATAACACGTTTGGACCTTGAAAGATAAGCCAATTAGCCCAAAAATTCAAGTTTGATCAATTTGGGTTTCGTGCATTTTCTCAAAATTTTCCGACTTGCACCAATCATAACTCTCTCAAGTTTTATCATATGAAGGTGATATTGGACTTTTTGGAAAGCTCAAGATGTCCCCTACAACTCTCATGCTGATCATTTTTCCATTTGAAGAATTTATCTTGATGTAAATTGCTTTGATAAAAAGTGTCTTTTTGTTAACTTTTGAAATGACCTATAATATTTTGGCCCATATCTCTTAAATGAAGCATTTTTTGGACTTTACCTTAGAGAGACGAAGTTGTAAAGAACTTAATTTCCTTAAAAATGAACTTTGGTTGATATTATGGATGAAGCATGTGAAAGTTATGCTTGGTTAAAGTTTAGTTGACTTCTCCTTAATAAAAACCTAATTTAGTAACTTTTGAGTTTTCATGAATCTTGAGTTTTCTTGATTAGTTATAATCAACCCTTGATCAAATGATGAATTTAACTTCACAATATTGATGAGGAACAAAAATCTTGAAGTTTGATTGTATGTTGACAACAGTTGAGTTTTTACTCAATATAAATTTTTAATCATCTGAGCAATTGACTGGGCAAATTTGTACTGCAAGGCTTGAAATTTGACATGGGGATACCATAGTACATATTAGAAACCATGAAGTCCAATTGAGGCATTAGAAGTTAAATTTCCTCTGAGAAAACCAAAACCCTAATTGTAGGCCATTGATTAATAGGAGAGTTTGTCTGGCCAACCCTTTAGTAGTCTTGAGTACTTGAGCACCTTGAATCAATTTGTCTTTGAAAAATGGGAAGGAAATATTGGGGTATAAAAGTTGCCCCTGTTCAATCTTCTTAAACCAGAGGAGCTAGACTGGCATGTAGGTGGAAGAGGATTGAACACTTAAGTACCCATCAATTTTCACTCGCATGTGCACGAAGCAACACTTCTTGGTTGATTGTATTGATTGAATGGGCTTAGAGATCCAATTTAGAGAGGTGATAGGGTGTCACCAGATATGGGCTTAAAGATGACATCCAAAGTAACCGTTGATAGGAATATCAGAAGAATGCTTTTCAGGATTCTGTTTCTAAAGGGGAAATGTTTTTCAGAACGAAGTGCTAAAGGGGATGCTTTTTAGAATAAAGTTATGAAGGAGTTTCTTTTCAGAATAAAGTACTGACAGGGAGAAGCATTTTATAATTCCTATGAAGGAAATGCTTTCCAGAACTCGGTCTATGGGGGAAACTCTTTTCAGGGTTCTATCTCTGAAGGGGAAATGCTTTTCAAAATGAAGCGCTGAAGGAGAATGCTTTTCAGAGTAATCTTCAGAAGGAGATGATTTTCTTAAGGATGTGTTGAAGGGGAAATGCATTTCAAAACTCCTCTAAAGGAAATTCTCACCAAAACTCAATCTCTGGGGAAAATGCTTTTCAGGGTTCCATCTCTGAAGGAGACATCCTTTTCAGAATGATGCGCTGAAGGAGAATGCTTTTCAGAATAAACTTCTGAAGGAGTTTCTTTTCAGAATGAAGTACTGAAGGGGAGATGCGTTTCAGGACTCCTCTAAAGGAAATGCTTGCTAGAACTCGGTCTCTAGGGGAAATGCTTTTTAGGGTTCCAACTCTGAAGGGGATATGCATTTCAGAATGAAGCGCTAAAGAAGATGCTTTTCAGAATAAATTTCTGAAGGGTGATACTTTTCAGAATTAAGTGATGAAGGGGAAATGTGTTTCATAACTCCTTTGAAGGAAATCACTTGGTCATGTAGATAGTCGCCCCGTCTTGTTTCGGGAATTGATCTATAACATGTCTGTAAATTACTTGTAATATCTTTATGTTTGTGAACTCACCCTGAAAAGACAAAGTTAGTTCTGTGCAATGTCATGATGTTATATTTGCATTGTGTAATGATGCTCTCAAATTAAATGAGAATGTTATCAGCGTTTCATACGCATATGTTATGATTTTTCATAAATGATGGATGTAATGTGTTATTGAAGCGTATTGTTAGCCTTGTATAATAATGTCTGTAGGGGAAAATAAATCCCTGATTGTATCCATACTTAGTGTATGGTAATTCAGATAATTTCCACTCTTGAAGAATTACAACCCGCCTTTGGCCTGAGGGATTTTGTAGTTCTTGCATATTTGCAAACTTTTAAAGCCCAACGCATGTTGGCAATCCTTGTTTAGAGTCCTTACAGTTGGTCTCTTTTGTCTAATCGCAAGTTTTCCTTCGACCAACATTCTGATTGGGTTCAATATAAACGTTAATCCCTAGTAAGTTCTTTCTCAAAGATTTCTCTTCGGCAGGTCTCTTTTCTTCATAAGTTCGCCTTCGATCGGAGTTTTATTCAGAGTTGATGTCTATTGGTATCTCTAGAAAGCCTGCCTTTGGTCAGCGGTCTCTCTCCAAAAGTCTATCTTTGGCTAGTTTTCCATTCATCGGTGGGGCTGCCTCTCATCGTTGTATCTTGATTGGAGTATGTTTTGGTCGGTCTCTTTTCCATATATTTAAAATTTTTGGTTAGGTTATGTTTTGACCATTTCCTTCCCTTGTTTAGGTTCTGTTTTGATCAGTTCCTTCTCCCTAGTTTATTCGTTTTGATCGGGTTTACCTTCTATTAGCTTAGCTAACATTTTCGGTTAGGTTATGTTTTTATCATTTCCTTCCCTTGTTTAGGTTCTGTTTTGATCAATTCCTTCTCTCTGGTTTATCCATTTTGATCAGCTTTACCTTCCGTTAGCTTAACTGACATTTTCAGTTAGGTTATATTTTGGTAATTTCCTTCCCTTGTTTTGGTTCTGTTTTGATCAGTTTCTTCTCTTTGGTTTATCCGTTTTGATCGAATTTACCTTTTGTTAGCTTAGCTAACATTTTTGGTTAAGTTATGTTTTGATCATTTCCTTCCATTGTTTAGGTTATATTTTGATCAGTTACTTCTCCCTGGTTTATCCGTTTTGATCGGGTTTACCTTCTATTAGCTTAGCAAACATTTTCGGTTACGTTATGTTTTGATCATTTCCTTCCCTTGTTTAGGCTCTGTTTTGATCAGTTCCTTCTCTCTGGTTTATCCGTTTTGATTGAGTTTACATTTTGTTAGCTTAGCTAACATTTTAGGTTAGGTTATGTTTTTATCATTTCCTTTCCTTGTTTAGGTTTTGCTTTGATCAGTTCCTTCTCCCTGGTTTATTCGTTTTGATCGTGTTTACCTTCCATTTTGATCGGGTGCTGAAAGACAATTTGCTTGGCCCAAAGAGGAGAGGCCCAATACACTAGCTAGAGTCTGTATGATCATGTGATTTTCTCCAGGGAGGGTTTACTATAAGTGCGTAGATCTAGAGAGCTGGATCTTATGGTCAACTGTGATGACCAGATCTGATGATAGGATAAGCTGATTGTGCATTGTGAAAGCTAGATTGCATGTATTGGATCTGTAAAGAGAAAATATGTGAAAAAATATTGTGAAGTGCTAGGATCGAACCCACGCCCTGGGACAAGTATGCCTTAACATACACTCGCTTGGCACTGGGGTGGTTGTACATCTATTGATTAAAACACAAACAAATTATTAAATAATAAAACTGCACTTATATTTTGAATTAAAAAACAACCACCAGCGCCAGTGGGACCCTGTACAAAATGATAGCCAATCAAAATGTCTCCAGATGCCATGCCATGGTCAACCTGTTTCAGAGAAAGTTTGACTGACGGAGAAGTGACCGTAACCCTAAGTACGGTCATCTTCTTCGATGAGCTCTAACAACCAACCGACAAATTACATGAAATTGAAACGCAAGATGAACCCTATCCTCCTTTTTTGGGGTCTGCGAATCCAACGGTGCCCTTTGTTTTGGCTAAAGATCTCTGTACATGAGTTTCGAAGAAAAAACCCTAACTCGGTTCAAAAATGGAAAACCAAGATCTGGTTTTTCTAAACTCCATGTAACGACTGCAACCTGTTCTAAACATTCATGTGAATTGATATGGTAGTTTAGAAATATTCAACAATGCATGGAATTAAAAAATATGAATGGTCAAAAAAATTAATAATCATACATGGCTTGTATGCGTGTTTCAGACATAGATGGGCAAGAAAAAACACCTATTCTTACCCTATGGATGTCTAGGAGGTGTTTTCAGTGCTTGTCTTAGGATGCGAGTGCTTGTAATTTTGACTTCGAATTTTTTCTTTTTCTTGGAAATTTAGTGATCAAGAATCCTAGTTTATGTGGCTTCCAATCCATGTGTTCACCTGAGTGTGTCTTCTTATTTGTAGTGCTTGGATTAGGTCAATAATTGTGAATATAATCTTTTTGTATTATGATCAAAATATTTTCTTTCAATCTTGCATGAAAAGTTTTTATTTTTAGGCCAAATCATATTTTCATGCCTCCCACGATTTTCTAGTTGTACATGAGCTCTTTGGGCTTCAAATCTAGCCCAAGAAAAAAGCCACGCGCCTAAGTCCATTCATTTGATGTTTATTTAATTAATTTTGAATTAATAATGAATAAAAATAAAAATAAATAGAATAAAATGTCAAAGGGTTCATAAGTAAGATGTGAAGTTCATTATAAATTGCAAAAAATGTTTGGACTTTGAATCAATGGCCCATTAGCCCAAAAATTCAAGTTTGGTCACTTTAGATTTCATGCATTTTCTAAAAATTTCCCAACTTGCACTGGTCATAATCTCTCAATTTTGATCTTTAGAAGGTGATCTTGGACTTTTTGGAAAGCTCAAGATGTCCTCTTCAATCTCTCTTTTAATCATTTTTGCATTTGGATAATTTATCTTGATGTAAGTCTCCTTAACAAAAGGTTTCTCTTGTTGAATTTTAAAATGACCTATAATGTATTGGCCCATATCTCTCAAATGAAGCATTTTTTGGACTTGAGTTTAGAGAGACAAAGTTGTAGAGAATTTAATTTTCTTCAAAGTGAGATTTTGTTAGGGAAAAAATGATGAAGCATGTGAAAGTTATTCTTGGTCAAAGTTCAGTTGACTTTTCCTAAGAAAACCCTAATTTGGCAACTTTTGACTTTTGATGATTTGAGAGTTTCCTTCATGAGTCATGATAAACGCTTGATCAAATGATGAATTTGACTTCAAAATCTTTATGTTGACCAAAAATCTTGATGTTTGACTGTATGTTGATCATAGTTGACTTTTTACTCAATACAATTGATTTTTAGTCATCTGGGCAATTGACTAGGCAAACTTGTGAAGCAAGGCATGAAATCTGGTATGAGCCCTCTTGGAGACCTATAAGAGAGCAGAAATTCCATTTGAGACCTTAGAAACCCAAACTTCCTTGAGAAAAATGAAACCCTAGTTGTAAGTCCATTGCTTAGAAGGAGAATTTGTCCGATCAATTCTTGAGCAACCTTGAGCATTTGAGAACCCTATGACAATGTTTTGAAGAAAAAGGGAGTGAAAATTTTGGGGTACAACAACATGCTTCTTGGATATTACGTCTTATCCTCAGTGGGTTGAAAATTTGGTGCCAGTACCTAAGAAATATGGTAAGGTACGTATGTGTATAGACTGCAAGGATTTGAATAGGGCAAGCCCCAAAGATGACTTTCTGCTTCCACATATTAATGTTCTGGTTTACAACACAACTCAACACAAAGTATTTTCCTTCATGGATGGTTTCTCCGGATATAATCAAATCAATATGGAACCTGAAGACATGGAAAAGAATACTTCTGTCACACAGTGGGGCACTTTCTGTTACAAAGTTATGCCTTTCAGTTTGAAGAACTCTAGTGCAACATATCAGTATGCTATGGTATCTTTGTTCCATGATATGATCCATCAGGAGATAGAGGTTTATGTTGATGACATGATAGCCAGATCCTAGACTGAAGAAGAACATATTGACCACCTACACAAGCTGTTTGAAAGATTGAAGAAATATAAGCTGAGGTTAAACCCAAACAAATGCACCCTTGGGGTATCATCCGGTAAGCTCCCATGTTTCATTATTAGTGGCAAGGGTATTGAAGTTGATCCAACCAAGGTTAAATATATTCAAGAAATGCCAACTCCCCGGTTTTCTGGGACGATTGAACTATATTGTCAGATTTATTTCCCATTTGACCGCTACTTGTGAGCTAATCATCAAGTTACTAAAGAAAGATCAAGTATTGAAATGGAACGACTATTGTAGGATAGCCTTTGATAAAATCAAAGAATATCTTCAAGAGCCTCCAATTTAGATGCCACCAGTTAAAGGACGACCTCTAATCATGTACCTAACAGTGTTAGAGAACTCAATGGGGTATGTATTGGGGAAACATGACGAGTCTGGTCGAAAAGAGCATGCAATATACTACCTTAGAAAAAAGTTTACCGATTGTGAAATAAGATACTCACTGCTCGGAAAAAATTGATGCGTTTTGGCATGGGCTGATCACTGACTAAGACAGTATGTGTTGACTCATACTACTTTGTTAATCTCTAAGATGGATCCGATAAAATACATATTCGAGAAGTCCGCTCTCTCTGGAAGAATAGAAAGATGGAAAATGGTCTTGAACAAATACGAAATTTAGTACACCACTCAGAAAGCAATCAAAGGAAGTGTACTGGAAGATCATTTGGCTCATCAGGCTGTATACGACTACCAGACTATGAATTTTGAGTTCCTAGATGTGAATATCATGCTTATTACTGACTATGAAAAACCTGGACCGTATGAAGGACCTGAGCTGGGATCCCGATGGACTATGGTTTTTGTTGGAGCTTCTAACATGCTTGGTAATGGAATTGTTGTTATGATTTTCTCTCCTAAGGGTTACCATACGCCCTTCACCGTCAGATTATGTATCGACTGTACCAACAACATGGCAGAGTACGGAGCGTGCATCATGAGTATCACGGCTGCTATCGATATGAGAATTAAAATCTTGAATGTATATGGGGACTCATCCCTAGTAATCAGTCAAATTAAGGGAGAATGGGATACGAAGCACCCGAATCTCATCCCTTATCGAGAGCATGTATTGACGCTAATTCCATACTTCGAAGAAATCATTTTTGAACACATTCCGGGAGAAGAGAATCAATTGGCAGATGCATTGAGTACCATGTCGTCCATGTTCAAAATCAGATGGGATAATGAAGCTCCTCGAATTACTATTGAGAGATTAGACGGACCCGCACATTGCTACAAGTTGATACTGATGGAGTAGAGGAAAAACATTGGTACCATGAAGTGAAAAGATACCTCGAGACTCAAGAATATTATGAAGGGGTATCCATTAATGATAAGAAATTTCTACAGAGGTTCTCATCCAAGTTCTTTATGAGTAACGAAATCTTGTACAAGCGCAATCATGATTCAACTCTACTTTGTTGTGTAGACAAAAAGGAAGCTGAGAAGATTATGGAACATATGCATGAAGGAGTCTTTGGTACTCACTACAGTAGGCATATGATAGCTAAGAAAATAATGAGAGCAGGTTATTATTGGTCGACCATGGAAACAGATTGCCATCGTTATTCCAGAACTTATCATAAGTTCCATACTTATGCTGACAAACTACATGTGCCTCCAATTCTTCTGAGTGTCTTGATTTCTCCTTGGCCGTTTGCGATGTGAGGCATTGATATGATTAGAGAAATTAAGCCTATCGCGTCTAATGGGCATCATTTCATCCTAGTCGCTATCGATTATTTCACGAAGTGGGTTGAAGCAACCTCGTTTGCCTCTATTACCAAGAATGTTGTGGCCCGATTCATCATGTATAACCTCATTTATCGGTATGGAATACCCGAAAGGATCATCACAAACAACAGTAACAATCTCAATAATACTATGATCACAGAACTTTGCACACGATTCAAGATTAAACACCATAACTCTTTTCCATATCGACCAAAGATGAATGGCACAGTGGAAGCTGCCAATAAGAAAATCAAGAAGATTTTGCAGGAAATGACGGTGATATACAAAGATTGGAATGATATGTTACCATTTACTCTTCATGGTTATCGGACTTCAACACGTACATCAACTAGGGAAGCTTTGTTTTCTCTAGTCTACGGTATGGAAGTTGTCCTGCCTGTCGAGGTCCAGATCTCTTCTCTAAGGATTATGGATGATGCTGATTTAGATGAAGACGAATGGATTCGAACCAGAATGGACCATATAGGCGCATGATTAAGGCCTTTAACCAGAAAGTCAAACCTCAGGTTTACGAGGCTGGCGATTTGGTAATAAAATACATCATATTAACACAAGGTGATCCTAGGGGCAAATGGACCCCAACATACAAAGGGCCATTTGTGATTATGAAGATATTTTCTGGTGTTGCTATGATACTTACCACCATAGATGGTGAAGATCTTCCTCACATGTGAACACAGACATAGTTAAAAAATACTACGCATGAAAAAGAGACTCGCTAGGTTGATTGGCCTAGGAAAAAATAAGGGCATCCCGACGAACCAAAAGGGTTCAGGTAAAAATTAGGGATATATATAAAAATTGTACATCTGGCAAGTCAAAAACCCGAAAGGGCGGCTTGGGCAAAAAAGGATATCCCAGTGGACTGAAAACACAAAAGGGCGGTCCAGGAAAAAGTTAGGGATTAAAGCGTACAACTATGTCCCATTGGATCACCAACCTACTTATAGCCAACATAATTATCTACATCAAGTTCAAATGGTACTGATCAATTCAATCAACTTCTTTCGACAACGAGGGATAAGATGCTTGAAGACAAATGGGCAATAACAGAGTTGAAACTCGATGGGATCATTTCCACATAGTTGTCTTTCTTTGTTTTTCTTTGTACACCTTTTCTTTTACGACGATTTCCTCTTACTTGGATTTCTGTCTCTTTGTATAAAACTATTTGTTTATAGGCAAATTTTTCAAATCAATAAAATAAATTTAAAATTCAAAAGCTATTTTTACTTCCTCTGTTATGTTTGCAAAAAATGTCCAATGATTATTTTGAATGAACATATGCATTTGAATATGATTACCATTTACAAATATATGCATGAAAATAGGATTAGCATTTACGAAAGACTCCAGGAGTTGGGATAAACGTTTGAAGCTAACCGTAAGTTCCCAAAGAGCAATTTCCTCAGATCTTTCCCCACAAGTTAATCCTCATCAAAGATTATTTCCCCAGTGAAGTCACCATAGTCTATAGGGTTTATTTCCTCAACAGAGTTTATTTCTCCAACATTGCAAAAATTCCTCGACAAGATTCTCTTCTCCGACCAGATGACATTCAACATAGTAATCCCTAGAGGATTTAATACTCATATCTGAAACCAGATCAAACAACACATCAAGGAATTTCATCTCTTTCATCTAAAGTCAGAACACCAATCTTACAAAGAACAATGAATGATCGACTCTCCTTGAATGTTTCTATCCCTAATCAGAAGTCGAAGATTCTCAGCGAAATATCCTCAAATCAAAAGCATATATTCCCAGTAAAGTCAAGTTGAAGAACTATTATCTTCATCCAGCAACAATCAGAGATTTTTTCCCCAGTCAGACGTTATTACACAAGGCTATTGATACGCTCCAATAAAACATTGCATATATACATCATTTACAAAACATCATAACATATGCATACGAAACGCATATAACGTTCTTATTTATTTTGAGAGCATCATTACACAATGCATTTCATACATCATGACATTGCACATAAATAACTTTGTCTTTTCAGGTTAAGTTCGCAAAAGGAGAGATATTACTAGTAATTTACAGACAAGTTATAAATCAATTCCCAAAACAAGACGGGGCGACTATCTACATGACCAAGGGATTTCTTTCAGAGAAGTTCTGATATGCATTTCCCCTTCAACACTTCATCGTGAAAAGCATCACCTTCAAAAGTTTATTCTAAAAATCATCTCCTCCAGCGCTTCATTCTGAAAAGCATGTCCCCTTCAGAGATGGCCCTAAAAAGCATTTCCTCCAGAGACCGAGTTCTGGAAAGCATTTCGTTCAGAAGAGTTCTGAAACACATTTCCCCTTCAGTACTTATTTTGAAAAGCATTTCCTTCAGAAGTTTTATTCTGAAAAGAATCTCCTTCAGTGCTTTGTTGTGAAAAGCATGTCCCCCTCAGAGATAGAACCCTGAAAAACATTTCCCCCAGAGACCGAGTTTTGGCGAGCATTTCCTTCAGAGGAGTTCTGAAATGCATTTCCCATTTAGCACTTCATCCAGAAAAGCATCTCCTTCAGAAGTTTATTCTGAAAAGCATCTCCCATTCAGAGATGGAGCCCTAAAAAGCATTTCCTCCAGAGACTGAATTCTGGGGAGCATTTCCTTCAAAAGAGTTCTGAAATGAATTTCCCCTTTAGTAATTCACTCTGAAAAGCATTTCTTTCAGAATTTTTATTTTGAAAAGCATTTCCTTCAGCACTTCATTCTGAAAAGCATGTCCCCTTCAGAGATTAAACCTCGAAAAGAATTTCTCCCATAGACTGAGTCCTGGCGAGCATTTCCATCAGAGGAGTTCCATAACGCATTTCCCCTTCAGCACTTTATTCTGAAAAGAATCTCCTTCAGGGCTTCGTTCTGGAAAGCATTTCCCCTTCAGATACATAATCCTTAGAAGCATTTCCCCCAGAGACCGAGTTATGGCGAGCATTTCCTTCAGAGTAGTTCTGAAACGCGTTTCCCCTTCAGCACTTCATTATGAAAAACATCTCCTTCAGAAGATTATACTGAAAAGCATATCGTTCAACGCTTCATTCTGAAAAGAATTCCCCCTTCAGACACAGAATCCTAAAAAGAATTTCCCCCAGAGATCGAGTTCTGGAGAGCATTTCCTTCAGAGGAATTCTGAAGCGCATTTCCCCCTCAGCACTTCATTCTGAAAAGCATCTCCTTCGGAATTTTATTCTGAAAAGAATCTCCTTCAACGCTTCATTCTGCAAAGCATTTTCTCTTCACATACAAAATCCTGAAAAGCATTTCCCCTTCAGATACGCAATACATACAAGCGTAGAATGGATGGCGTAGAATCATTCAGATACTCCTATCAACGATTACTTTGGATGGCATTTGTAAGCCCATATCCGACAACACTCTATCACTTCTTCGAATGGCATCTTGAAGCCCATTCAAGCAACACAATCAATCAACAAGCGTTACTTCATGCACATGCGAGTGCAAATTTTTGGGTACTAAGGTGTTCGATCTTCTTCTACCTTCAGATCCCGAATGGCGAGTAAGCCAATCTAACCCTTTAGGTTTAAGAAGATTTAACAGGGGCAATTGTTGTACCCCAAAATTTTCCCTCTGACTTCAAAAGAATTTCTCATACTCCTAAGCTTACCAAGTGTTCAAGACTAATCAAGAATGATCAGATGATCCTCCTACTAAGCAGTGGCCTATAATTAGGGTTTTGGTTTTCTAATAATAAATTGGACTTATAATTCCTTAAGAGGACTTCATGCTTTCACATATGTATCAAGGCATCCTCATGTCAAATTTCGAGTGTTGCAGTACAAGTTTGTTCAATCAATTGTTCAGATGATTGAAAATCAACTATATTGAGCAAAAAGTCAATTATAGTCAACATACAGTCAAACATCAATTTTTTGTCAAAATAAATATTTTGAAGCTATACTCACTATTTGATCAAGGGTTTATCATAACTCATCAATAAAACTCAAGATTCTTTAAAAGTCAAAAGTTGCTAAATTAGGGTTTTCATAAGGAGAAGTCAACTGAACTTTAACCAAGCATAACTTTCACATGCTTCATCAGAAAATTCTCAACCAAAGATCATTTTTATGGAAATTCAATTCTCTACAAATTTGTCTATCTAATATAAAGGCCAAAAAATGCTTCATTTGAGAGATATGGGCTAAAACATTATAGGTCATTTTAAAAGTCAACAAAAAGACACTTTTTATCAAAGCAGTTTACATCAAGATAAATTCTTCAAATGGAAAAATGTCAAACATAGAGATTGTAGAGGAAATCTTGTGGATTATAAAAAGTCTAAGATCACCTTAATATGATAAAAATTGAGAGAGTAATGATTGGTGCAAGTTAGGAAATTTTGAGAAAGTGCATGAAATCAAATTTGAGAAAATTTGAATTGTGGGACAAATGGGCTTATCTTTTAGAGTCCAAATGTGTTCTTGACCTTATAATATACCTCTAAATCTATTCATACACCCTTTTATTTTTATTCATTTACTTTTATTTTATTTATTTAAATTCAAAATTAAATCAAATAAATATTAAAAGGAGCTGCAAAGCATAATAGGCCTTTGTTTCAAATCTGTTGGAGGGCCAAGATGGTATAAGAAACCGTGTGGAGCTTATTTTCTAAACTAATCTCCATGTTTGTCTTATTGAAGTTTCTATTTTTCAAGCAAAAAATTTTTTTTTCCATACAAAGTCCAATCCCATGCCTTAACCTAATCTCTCCATCTATATATATCCAGCATCTGCAGACAATAAGGACACGAAAACTTTGCAAGAAAGACACACCCTAAAAACCTCCAATTTTTTCAAAGTTAAGGCAAACTTGAAATCCTAGTTTCAGCCCTTTTCAAAGCAAACCAACCTCTCAAATAAATCCCTGAGACATTACAGAGTAAGTTGGGATCATCCTCGATGATTAAAAAGGCCTGAAACACGCATCTCATGCATTATCGTTTCCATATTTTTCTCAATTTCGATTTTTTATTTTTACCATACTTTGATCCATACTAATGCTTTCATTGTGTTTCTGAGAGGTAACAATATAGGTCTAATCCATTTCATTGTGTTATCTTGTTCATATCTCTTTGTACAGGATGATTCAACCAAAAATAAGGCCACCAATGAGTTCGCGAACCTAAAATTAGGGGGGTAGGGTTCTATTTGATCATTAATACGCTCAGTTTTGCAGGTTGATAAAACATACTCGCCGGATAAGACGCTCGGAGCTAGGGCTCCGACGCTTCTCTGGTCCATCTGGTTTTGTTTATCTTATATTTATTTTGTTTGGTTTTATTAACAAAAATATATCCACCGAAGTGGCAAGAGCACGCGCGTTAAGGCATTTGTCTCTAAGGGCGTGGGTTCGATCCCTGCCTTTTGCAACCTTTTTTTTAATGATTTTCCAATTTGTGCAGATTTCATATATTATGTGCAACGCATATTTTTCTAACACCAACCAGCGTTTGGCCTGGTGGCAAGCTATGCGGTGAAGAATGCTAGGGGTGTGGGTTCAACATCCACCCCATGTAATTATTTTTGCTTCTTTTTGCACTAACCCTATTTTCTTCTTTTTCACTTATTTTTCTTTTCTTTTAATTAAAACCCTAATTTTAATTAAACCTAATTTTAATAACTTAATAATTTTATAATACTAATTAAATTAGGTTTAATTTTTTTTAACAATTAAAATTTAGACTTTTATTTTATTAATTAAATTAATCAAACCTATTTTTTTAAATATTAAAATCAATTAGAGATTTTAGGTCTTATTAATTATTTTTTATCACTTAAAATTATTTTCTAAAATACCAAAACTTTTTTTCATATTTTCTTTTCTTTTTGCTATTTTAATTTTGAGATAAAGTGTATAGGTCGCATTATTTGATTGTAATAATTTAGGTTTATTTTTCTCGCACTTTTTCTCTATTATGCAAGTGCTTACATGATGTAATAGTCTAAGGCTTAATTTTTGTACTTTATTTTTCTAAATCATTTTTATTTAACTGCCCCAAGTCCTGTAATAACTTAGGATTTACTTTCCGCACCTTTACTTTTCCGTATATTATACTGCTAGTAATTAGGCATGTATGGCAAGATTAAAATAAACCGATAGCATAACCCTAAATGCAAGATAAAATAACTGAATTAAACACACTTTCACACTTGCACCTCTAGGATAACCTCTCTTCGTTGCCTTACGGATAAATGGTCATGTTCCTCGAGAATAAGGATACTTTAGCAAAAGACCCTCGAATAAAGATCATAGTCCCTCGATGACCGTTCGACGTTGCCTATAAAAATGATCTAGTCCCCCCCGATAATTTGCTAAAGTATCTTTATCTGTTGCCTTCGATGACCACACGATGACACTTCGGTTCTCCCTTCACATCCAATATATAGGGCTACCTACCAACTAATGGTACATATAGAACTATCTCTAAAGGAGAAGGAAAATAACAATAATGACCTTGAGTGGGTAAAATTGTTAATCGCTCACTCATAACCTTTCTAAAAAACATTTTCGCACATTATTTTCAAAAATATTTTCTAAAAAACTTTGTACGCGTTCTTGAGGACTGATACAAGAACCAATACAAAGTTGGCCTTACATTGGCATTTTAAAATATTTTTCAAAACACTTACACAAAAAAGCGATTTTCAAACGTTAGTTAAACAATTAAGAGTCCGTAGATAACTACGGATGAAAAGGGTGCTAACACCTTCCCTTTTCATATCTTACCCCCTAAACTCAAAATCTTCAAGGTCTTTCCTGTTCTTTTCACCATTTCCTGTTCTTTCCGGTGGCGACTCTAGATATCCCCACATTTACGATAAAACCCAAAAGTATGTTCTCCCACCGTATTACAATATGGTACTGTGATGCTGACTTTGTTGGAGATAGAATAGAAAGAAAAAGTACTTCTAGAAGTTTCCAGTTTTAGGGAGATAACTTAATCCCATGGTATAGAAAAAGACAATCGAATATTGCACTATCAACTTCTGAAGCTGAATATATAACTGAAGCCGAATGAAGTACTCAGATGCTCTGGATGAAGAGTCAGATTGAAGATTTTCATATTTATGAGAGTAAAATTCCTATCCTCTGTGATAATACTTCTGCTATCTGTCTTTATAAAAAGCCTATTTTACATTCTAGGGCTAAACATATAGAAATTAAACATCAATTCATTAGGGACTATACTCAGAAGGGAATTCTTTGTTTAAAATTTATAGACACAAATCATCAATAGGCCGATGTTTTCACAAAACCCTTTGCTGAAGATAGATTTAATTTCATTCTTAAACACCCCAGTATGGAATTATGCCCATAATTAAAATATAGTTTATGTATATTTAATCCTCAGAACTTTTTGATTTTTTTTATGAACATCTGAACAATAGTTCTTCAGAAGTGAGAAGGAAAATTATCTGAAAAACTATCCAGAAGATTTGAAAGTTTTTTGAAAATGCTTCATTTCAAAGATATACGCAAGCAGTTCACCACATCAACAATTGTCAAACCTAAACGCTAAGTCACTCTCTGAGGCTGAACATGTTAGACGAATTGGTCGATCTAGAAGGGGGGTTGAATAGATTGTTTAAAATAATTTGCGCTTTTTAAAATTGTCTTTCAGAAAAATATGTGAAAGCTTCCTGGAATATCCAATCGTCTAAACGATCCTCTAATGAAAAGATTAGATATGCGTAATCGTATAGGATATAATGAAAAAGTAAGAACCAATGCATTTTACTCAGTTGATCAATCATTTATACACCCTCAATGAATATTAATTACTTCCAATGAGTTGAATGAGATAAAGCGAAACACAATGAATAATATGTGGATTAGTAAATTTGTCAAACACCTTATGAGCAGAGCACCTTAGGTTTGATTTTACTGAATTGTAGTGGTGAGTTTTCTTAGGTATTAATCAAAAGGATTGTTACCAATGTTTTGAAATGAACTCAACACACCACAATTTCAGTATATGCAGATTTGACAAATTAATTTTCACACAGTATAGTAATCAAGTATGGAGATAAATAAAAAGAAGAAGAAAACACGAGTTGTTAAAGCAGTTCCCCTTGTCATCCTCGCGTAGGGTACATCCGCCCCCAATTCTAAAATCTAGAATTGAGATACTTGATATTAAGTTGCAAATGTTACAAGAGAAGAGATAGTTCACAATACAAATAAACCAATGTTATTGATGTAACAATCATATTCCCTTTCCTTGGTTTTAGAAAACCCAGTGCCAAATTATTTGAACAAACCTCCAGTTACCTCTACTAGATTAAGCAAATCCACCGTTTCTTTATCCTTGCACTCGGCTGATTTAGGAATTTGACCCCAAATCTATCTTCACAATCCTCCGGTTACTGCTACTTGATTCAGAAAAACCAATGTTTCTTAATCCTTTCACTTGATTGAATTCAATGAAGCAAGGACTTATGAAAAAACCCTCGCACTAACAGGAATTATGGAGGAGAAAATCCAAACGATTTTATTCAAGAACAACCCACAATTGCTCAACCCAAATATGAATTGAATCCTTAACTTGAACGTTATCACCACAACACTGTTCGTGAGTCAACAACCATGATTATCTGTAGATGTTGATTTTTGAGAAGATAGGATGAAGATGATGAGCACTATGTGTATCTTTCACTAGTTCTTGTTAACTGCTCACAAGAAATCTAAACTCTATTTATAAGTGTTAGTGAAAAACCAATAATATCTGAGAAAGAAAAGAAAATAAGACAAACATAATTTTGAGAATGTTAAGTGAGCGACCGACCGCTTCAGAGCTTTGGGTCGATGCAACACAACCCGTACCAAGGAGATGAGCCAAAAATATTGAATGCGTCAACCGCACCAGAGTCTTGGTTCGGCGCAACACAACCCGTGTCAAGAACATTAGCCAACCTTATTGAATGTGTCGACCAAACTAGGGGGTTGCTTCGACGCAAACTTCAATTTTATTTGATAAATAGGTTGAGTCGACCAAGGGGTCGGCACAACACATCCATGGAGAAACACACGGATTTGAGTCGACCGGAGCCAATTTTGTCTCGACGCAATCTTTGTTTTTCCTGCCAAAAAGGTTATTTTCATCTAGGCTTGCATTTCACTCTTTGTCCTGTTGTAACCCAAAATTTTCCCTCTCATTTCTCACGAAATCTCTCATAAGATCTCCATTGATTCAAGACTACACAAGGTTTGATCCGCTCAAGACACCTCCTCAAGCACTGACAACTCAAAATTAGGGTTTGAGTTTTCACAAGGACAATTGGATTTTCAGGTCCTCAAGTAAATTTCATGGATCATTAGAAACCCTCAAGATTGCTCATGTCAATTTTCAAGTCTTGGATTACATTTTTGCTCAGTCAGTTAATTAGTTGACCTAAAATCAATTATATTGGGGGAAAAGTAAATTGTGGACAATTTGCATTCAAACTTCATAATTATTTATCCATATCAACATTATAAACTCATATATGTCAATTGATCAAGTTTGGATCACAATTCCTCAAAGAAATTTGATCAGAACACCAAAAGGGAAAAATGGTCAAAATTAGGGTTTTGACTGAAAAGGCTCAATTTTTTACTTTTGACCTAATACATGACATGTTGGTTTGAGACATGGTATCAAGGATTCAAATACATCATTTTTCTATAAATTCTTGGATTTTAAGGTATAAATTCATGAAGTCATGTCATTTTTGAATAAACACTTAGAGAAATTTTCAGCAGTTTTTGTCAGGTTTTTATCCCAAATTCTTGGCAAATTTTCATCAAGTTCCAGTTTGAGTTAACAAAAATGGTCAACATGAAAGTTGTAGAGGGTGTTTCAAGCTTTCCAAAACATCTAAGAGAAGGAATTTATCATATTTGAGCTAGGAGATTCAAGGGCCTAAAGTTGGGCATTCATTCCTGAATTGCAAGACATTTTTGTTGAAGAACACATAATCCAATCGGCATGATGTGCTGCATAATCTTACTTTGCAAGCCTTGTGACTTACAAATCTTACCATAATTTAATATTTACACAAACGTTTGAGCTATGGTCCATTTGGTTTAAGCATTGTCCAAGTGATCTTTCCATTTTTGGCATAAAGTTGACATTGCCATTCTTTCAAAGTAGCTTTAATCATAAAGTCAGCTCTCCTTGAGCCTCTAACTTATTCCTTATACACACACTCAACATACAAAATCATAAGGGAATGCTTAAAGTGTCCAAAAACTCTATGCAATAAAGTAAAAAGCATTGGAACTATAATCTTCAAGCTTGCTTCATGTACATTCTAACCTAGCCATAACATGTGATTCAAAATCTGAGTTTTGTTTCAAGTCTCAATCCTTCTCTATAAATAGAGAGGCCAATTGCAAGAGAAAAGGGTCAAAAAAATATAGAGAAAAGTAAGAAGTTCTCTTATGTAGAAACCCTCAAAAATCCATGCACTCTAAAAAAAAATAATTGTCCACAAAACCCCCCATTGTTGAGCTTTGAAGTCCAAATCCTTGAACCTCTCACTCCTTGCAATTTTTGTCCAAAAAAACCATCTAAACACTCCACATACATTATATAGAAGTTGTTCAAACACAAGAACAACTTCTGTAACATCACTATCATCACTTCCCAAGCTTAACAACAGCCCATACAACAGCTCAAACTCAAAGCACAAATTTCAGTTTCAAGGCACGTTTTCTTGACTTTGAACTCTTCGTAAAAGAATCATTAATGGTTCATTTGTGAAGATAAAATGTAGATATCATTGCCTTGAAGCTAACCATATGCTTGCTTTTCATTTTCACTAACCATGTATTGAGAACTAACTTTTACATGTATCAAAATAGTGATAAAAGCAAAAAGCAACAGTTATGAGTCGACACGAAATGCTATGAGTCGACACATATTATGTTCAAAACAGGTTATGAGTCAACACGAAACACGTATGCATCGACACGAAATGGTTATGAGTCGACACGAAACCAGTATGCGTCAACTCATACTGATTTGTTCTAACTTCCAGGAGCAAGAAACATACATGAGCCAATACATGAGTCGACACATGAGCCAATACGAATCATGCATAAGCCAATACATGAGCCAATACATAAGCTCATGTGTCAGCTCATAAAATATTATTTTTTAATCTTTTTTTTAATTTTATTTTTACTTTTTCTTTATATTTTTATTATTATTATTTTCATATAAAAAATTAAAAAAAAACTTTTATTTAAATATGTATGCATACACTTTTTGTTTTATTCATTTTTTCTAAACTAAAAAAGACAAAAACATTTTCTTATTAAAATCAATTTTGTTTCTTAAAATTAATTTAATATTTAGACTTAGGTTTTATTTCAATTTGTTTATTTTGATTAAATTAATTTATACATTAGGATTTTAATTAATTTCATTTCAAATCATTTAGAACCTTTTTCATAAAAAAATATAAAAACAATTTCTCTTCTCTTTATATTTCTTTGTACATTTTATTATTTCGCACTATAATTATGAATTTGTCAAAGCCTTGTAATAGTAAATTAGGTTTATTTTCTTTCATCTCCCCATTTGTAAATTTGTACCCCCATCCCGAAATGATGTAATAGCGTAGGACTTTACATTTCCGCAATTTTCCGCTTTCAAATATAAATGCTAATAATTAGGGTTTGTATGGCAAGACATAAAATCAACAAGTGGAAAACCCTAATTCAAGACAAAAATGCATGAAAACAAAACACTTTGCACATTTGCACCTCTAGGATAACCCACACTTGTTGCCTCAGATAAAAATAGTCATGTCCCTCGAACGTGGGATACTTTAGCAATGACCCTCAAATATAAGATCGTAGTCCCTCGATGACCCTTCAATGTTTCCTTTGTAAACGATCTTAGTCCCTTACAAAAAATTGCTAAGGTATCCTACAATGTTGCCTTCTATGACTATACAACAACCCACGTCCGTCCCTTTTACATCCAAAGATAAGGCTTCTTACCAATCAATGGTAAGATAGCAATATCAAAAGAAAGGAGAGAAATGAACAAAATACTTTTGAGTAGGTAGAAACGTTCTTAGTTGCTTGCTAACTTTCAAAACAAACACACACCAAACACTTTCAAAACAAACAACAAACACTTTCAAAACATGAAATATTTTCAAAAGTCCAACACTTTGTATACGTTCTTACAAAACGAGAAACATTACAAGGTTTCCCATAACGAAGGCGCCTTTTCAAAAATATTTTCAAAAAACACCACAAAGCAAATTTTCAAACAAAACATATTTTCAAACAAAGCAAGTGATCTAGCAGGCAACTAAGAGCCCATAGATAACTATGGACGAAAAGGATGCTAACACCTTCCCTTTTCATAATCTACCCCCCGAACTCAAGAAATAATTTCAAAGGTCTTTCTTGTTCTTTCCACCTTTCCTTTTGGATAAAAGAAAAGTCAGTGGCGACTCTTGCTAACGGCAACATTTGCGATCAAACACAAAACATACCAAGTCAGTTCTCCCACCGTATTACAGAACTGACGACTCTGCTGGGGATTTTTTAAAAGAAGGGTTAGCTTAGAGCTAGACCACCTTTATTTGCTTTCATTGTTTGACTTGCTTTCTTTATATTTTGGTTCCTTGTTTGGGCTTGTTTTGATCCTCTACCCGGATTTGGGATACCTTATAGGTAAGTAGAAATATATTATGGAAACTATGCGGGGTATACCGACATGGTCTAAGCAATAGTTACGTTAGTGTGACACATTTATTGGTACCGATAGCCCTTGAGTAGTCAAGAAGTATACGGGGCCACTGTTTGGTGTCATGAATCACTAACTGACTTTAGAACCTTTACTTGACCAACTTGACCAACTTGGCCATTGGGGAAGTCTGAAGTTGGTTGATACTCGATACTACGCTCATTGGGATCAGACTTCTCGGGATATTTCGGTCTCCATTAAAGAGTCTTGCGCTAAAACAATGCCCGATAAGAAAGATAAGTGATATTGAGATCCCTTAGAACCCAGTTGCTATTATTAGGACAAGTTGAGGCAACTAAACTTCAAGATGGTACTTACCTACAAACTCCATGCAAGCCTAAAGCTAAGGACTTGTTTGCTTTATATGTATATAACAACTTGCTTACTTGTACATGACATCATAAACATCATAACGTCATACGCATTTTCAATATCCATTTCAAGGGTCTCAAAGGCCTATGATGCAGGGTCACGTTGAACTAGGCATCTATCAAGGGGCAAGAGGATTTATTTTCCTCTAAACAAATTCTGTCAAGACCAAAGCACGGTAACTTGAGTCAAGGGCTACGACCCACTTAACATTGTGAGCTTGATTCTCGTGGAAGGACATCCACCGATACAAAGTTTTTCAATCAAAGTTGTTGATCAACGTTCAAATTCTAACATCTTCTTGTGTTTACCCTACGAGATCCTTGAAAACATTGCATCCACATATCATGCATGTCATAAAAGGTTTTCCCATACACGTTTCCTTATATTCTTACTATTTATTTCAGTAAGAGGTGGCGCTATAACAAACAGTTAGAGATCTCCAAGCTCAAAATGCTCAGTTCCAGCTAGCACTCTTGAACTTCGCCAAGGGGCAGAAAGATCTGAAAACACTCTTCACCAAAGAGAGCAAGAAGAAGAAATTTTTTGTCATCCTCAACGTGAGAAGAAGGTCCAAGGGGCATGCCCAGATAGCTCAAAGAGAAGATGCTTTTTCTAAAGACAGTCAAGAAGAGGAAAATTGAAGCAGTAGGGCTAACATAGATGTTGATGACGAAGACTCTTCCGAGGAACGGTACCCACCAGCGGATGAAAAATACATACAACTTGAAGACAAACAAAAAGCTGTAGAGATCCAAGCTGTTCCTGGTTTGGACTTATGAGACATGAGTTTTGTTTCGTGAGTGGTCATCCCACCAAAGTTCAAAGTCCCTACCTTTTCCCCGTATGATGGAGTCTCTTGCCCTAAGATGCATCTAAAGTATTATGTCTGCAAGATTCAACCATATACAACTGATCAGAAGCTTTGGATCCACTTTCAAGAGAGTTTAGCTAGGATGCAACTTGAGTGGTTCTATCAATTGAAGAGTTCCCACATTCACACTTGGGAAGATCTAGCTGCTTCTTTTTACAATCAATATCAGTACAACGCTGATCTTACACCAACTCGTGTGCAATTGCAGAACATGACCATGTGTTCCAACGAAGGCTTCAAAGAATACGCCCAAAAGTGGAGAGACTTGGATGGCAGGGTGCAGCCACCCTTAACTGATAGGGAACTAATTTACATCTTTATGGGAACTTTGACGGGACCTTTCTTCAATCATTTAATCAGAAGCTCCTCAGTCGGGTTCACCGAGATAATACTGACTGGTGAAAGGGTCGAAGTCGGCATCAAAAGTGGAAAGATCTAAAGAGCTAAATCCTCTGATGCTCCGAAAAAGCCATACAATGGAAATAGAGAGTCTAATGTTATTTACGGTGAAAAGGGACCTAACCAGAACAATCACGACCAACATGTGGGGGCAGTCCTGATCTCTAATCCTACATCGGTGCAACAACGGCAACAGGGGCATCAGGGTAATGAGGTCGCGCCTTAAAGTTAATTCACTAAGATCAACATGCCATCGTCTCAAGTGCTATAACACATGTTGAAAGAAGAGTTGATTACATTAAAGGCTCTTCTTCAGAACCCTAACACTTCTGCTCCCACCTATCATCCCAATGAAAGGTGCACATACCACTCGGATAGTCCCGGACACAACACGAACAACTATTGGATTCTGAAGAACAATATCCAAGACATGATTGATGCCAAGGAGATTGAGTTCGACCCTCAAGGGGCTCCTCATGTGATCACTACTCCTTTGCCAAATCATTAAGAGCGCTTTGTTCATTTGTGAATTTTCAATTGTAATTTCTTTTGCTTGTTCAAACACTTATCTATTAATGTCAAACTCCATTTCATTAATGCATTGCATATGCTTGTCTTGAATTGATCCATTCATTTTAATTACATTTAAATTATGCTGTTTACTCCCTTTAAGATATTCAACTCTTGTTTCAAAAGTTACAAGCCTTTAGAAGGAGGATGACGAAAACAATGCCTTAATCTCATACAATATGCTTTTGGACAGACCTTGCTGACGATGCACAAGCGTTCTTTCAAATCCAAAACACTAGAGTTATAAGAAATATAATCCCTAGTAAACCCATTTGAGCCAAAGAAGTAGGAGTTTCCTTTTTACCAAAATCAAAACCTTTAATCAAAACCTAGGGCAGGGTAGTCTCTCAGTTAATTCAAATGTGCGTTAAGTCACAAACTTTCACTTCGTAATACAACGAATGACATCAAAAACATTCCTCTGGAATCAAAAGTCAGTGATGGTTCCCTATCACGTAGGCAGTCATTATTTCTCAAAATAATAAAATCCCACTAAGTCAAAACCAACGAAGGAGACTTAAGAAAAATTGGGGCATCCCGCTGACTGTAATCTCAAAAACAAGAACAATCAGGCAAAATCAGGGATAATAAAAAAAAGGTCACTACAACTCCTCAACAACACGAAAAGTGTTTCAAAATTGGCTGCCTTTCGACAAACTTAACTTGGTTGAACTATCACTAAAACGTCATTCCAAACTCAATTGGAGTTCAAACGCACAGTTAACTGAGTTTAAGACTGAAGAACATCACGAAGAACGGGCGGGTACAAATACTCTTTGAGCCTTATCCTTTGTTTCTTAAACCGTGAACCAAGCCACGTTACAACCCTTAAAAAGTCCTAATTGAAGCACGGGTTAATTCAAAAGCATACGGTTACAAAAGGTATCCTGACTCTTGTAAGGCTTTACTCTAAATCCTAAGTTGGATTTTCCTGCAAAAATTCTTTTATCTGCTAAAAACGCATTTTCAAAACTTCAAGACAAGCACAAACTTTGCATTATTCTAATATCGTTGTTTGCATATGGCTATTTCTTTGATAACAGAGAAATTCGCACGACGAATATCTAGTGAACAAAAACCCTCAATAAACAAAATCACTTCAAGTGGGAAGACACTTCCCAAAAATAGATCTCCTATAAGCAATGGGGTGTGACGCGTCACTGTCCAATACACCTGGGGCAGTCCAGTCGAGATTCTGAGAAATCTCTCAAGAAATGCTGAATATACCAGGGGCAGGTCTCCGTCTGAATCACTTGGGGCATTGAGCACGAATCCCATCAAAGGGTTAGGTACAGTCAAACATTTCCTAGCGGTGCCACAAACACCTGCTACTAGGGGCGGTGACAAATCTCCCCCAAAATCGTGTTCATGGGATGACCCCCATCCTGGGTTTCAATCTCTGAAAACTTCTCCCCAACTGAGTCAACCTCAAGAATCCTAGGGGATTTATGCCAAGAAGAAGACACCTCTCTGATAGACCGGCGATATGGTTTATTTCCTCAACAAACTACAAATTCCCCAGCTTGATTTTTCCTATCCGATTGCTACAAATCAAGGGACTATAACTCCTCCTCCCCAGTAGACTGCTCTACAATCCCCAACAAGTTACTGCGAAACCTCGAAAGCGATCAGATAACAATTAACTTCAGTAAGTTGTTGAGAAGCCTGGACCCAACCAAATATTAGTTCAACTTCATCCTTTCAAGTAAGTTACTGCGGAGCCTGAATCTGACCAGATAACAGCCTAACTTCACTTTCCCCAAGAAATTTTCTGCGACGCCTGGAATATGACCAGATAACAATTAATTTAATCTTCCCCAAGATAAATCGCCAGTAGAGCAACAAACGAGTGAGGCTCTTGAACTCGTTTCTCGAAGCAGAACTCAACGTCCTCCATAGAGTTTTCTTCTCAAGTGAAATAAGTATTCCCCAACGGATTTTCTCCTCAAATAACAAAACAGGAATTCCCAGTGGAAACATCCTAAAACAAGGTCAGAAGAGGAGCATACTCTTCGTCTACAACAACAGTCTCGAAGCTTATTTCCCAAGGCTCATCAGCATGTTGTCAAGGATTTATTTTCCTAGACAAAGACATGATGCAAGGATCACATCACATCCATAAACCATAACGCATACATGACAAATGCATACGACATAATCTCATTTATTTTGAGGAAACCATGTATTTCATACATCATGACATTGCATACAGCTAATGCTTTTCCTTTTCAAGAAAATGACAATCAACAGATGACTATCATCAACAATTTTCAACAGGTCCAAGTTTAGTTTCTGAAGCAAGACAGAGCAACTACCTATGTGACCAGATGCAACTTTACATGGGCTCATCATGAAACAATCTTACATGGATTCCTATATCATCATAAAGCAATCTCACACGGGTTCCTTTTGACTTCCAAATACAGCTTTACACAAACAACATTTCCAGATGCAGTTTTACACGAACTCATCATGAAGAAACCCTACCCATGTTCCTTCTCATTTCCAGATGCAGTTTTACACAGACTCATCATGAAGCAACCCTACCCAGGTTCCTTCTCATTTCCAGATGTAGTTTTACACGGACTCATCATGAAGCAACCCTACCCAGGTTCCTTCTCATTTCCATATGCAGTTTTACACGGACTCATCATGAAGCAACCCTACCCAGGTTCCTTCTCATTTCTAGATGTAGTTTTACACGAACTCATCATGATGCAACCCTACCCAGAATCCTTCCGATTTTCAAGTGAAGTTTAACACAGACTCATCATGAAGCAACCCTACCCAGGTTCCTTCTCAGACATTTCCAGATGAAGTTTAACACGGACTCGTCATGAAGCAACCCTACCCAAGTTCCTACTCAGACATTTCTAGATGAAGTTTTACACTGACTCATCCTGAAGCAGCACCACAAATGCCCATCATGAATTAAAGAACCAAATACCTCTTCTGCCTAAACTTATCTCTTCCAATTAATCTACAGACGAAGACATCTGCCACTCTAGTTTAAATCAACCAAAAGATTTATCCTGATACTCATCTCACTACATCTGCTATTTCAGTTTATATATCTCAATGGTTTAACTTAATTCCGTATCCGACAACTCTCCATCATCCCTCCAAATGGCATCTTCAAGCTCATTCCCTACACAGTTAGCTAACACATCATCGAGTGCAAATTTGTGGGCACTCTAGTGTTCAATCATCTTCCACCTTAAAGTCACGAATGAAAGGCGTGCCAATCTAACTCTTCAGGTTGAAGAAGATTTAACAGGGGAAGCTATTGTACCCCAAAATTTTCCATTTCATTTATCAAGAAATATCTCATAAGATCTCCATTGATTCAAGACTACACAAGGTTTGATCAGCTCAAGACACCTCCTCAAGCACTGACAACTCAAAATTAGGGTTTGAGTTTTCACAAGTACAATTGGATTTTCAAGGCCTCAAGTAACTTTCATGGATCATTAGGAACCCTCAAGATTTCTCATGTCAATTTTCAAGTCTTGGATTACATTTTTGCTCAGTCAGTTGATCAGTTGACCTAAAATCAACTATATTGGGGAAAAGTCAATTATGGTCAATTTAGAGTCAAACTTCATAATTTTTTATCCATATCAACATTATGAACTCATATATGTCAATTGATTGAGTTTGGATCATAATTCCTCAAAGAAATTTGATCAGAACACCAAAAGGGCAAAATGGTCAAAATAAGGGTTTTGACTGAAAAGGCTCAATTTTTGACTTTTGACCTAATACATGACTTATTTGTTTGAGACATGGTATCAAGGCTTAAAATACATAATTTTTACATAATGGCACGGCTCAAAACATTTCTCAAGATCAATTGATTGATAATTGAAATTTGGTCAACTGATGGAAAAGTTAATTGTACACTGAAAAGTCAAACTTTGACTTTTTGATCAAAGTCAAGTTCAAAAATCATATTTTCAACAAGACATGTCAAAATATGAAGATTTTTCATCAAGAAATAAAGAAAGTCAAAATTCATTTTGAAAAGTCAAACTTTTCAAGACTTAAATTTTTTTTCTAAGTGTCTTTTATACATGATAATTTCATTACTTTATCCCATTCTTTCACCAAGATGCAAGATGATTCAAGGAAAACTTCCAACTTGAAAGTTGTAGATCTCTATGAGATCTAAAACAATATAGATATCGAATTTTTCTAGAAATTCTTTGATTTTAAGTTATAAATTCATGAAGTCATGGCATTTTTGAATAAACACTTAGAGAAATTTTCAGCAGTTTTGGTCAGGTTTTTATCCCAACTTCTTGGCCATTTTTCATCAAGTTCCAGTTTGAGTTAACAAAAGTGGTCAACATGAAAGTTGTAGAGGGTGTTTCAAGTTTTCCAAAACATCCAAGAGCAGGAATTTATCATATTCGATCTAGGAGATTCAAGGGCCTGAAGTTGGGCATTCATTCTTGAATTGAAAGCCATTTTTGTTGAAGAACACATAATCCAATTGGCATGATGTGCTGCATAATCTTACTTTGCAGACCTTGCAACTTGTAATTCTTACCATAATTTAATATTTACACAAATGTTTGAGCTATAATCCATTTGGTTTAAGCATTGTCCAAGTGATCTTTCCATTTTTGGCACAAAGTTGACATTGCCATTCTTGCAAAGTCGCTTTAATCACAAAGTCAACCCTCCTTGAGCCTCTAACTTATTCCTTCTACACACACTCAACATACAAAATCAGAAGGGCATGCTTAGAGTGTCCAAAAACTCTATGCAACAAAGAACAAAGCATTGGAACTATGATCTTCAAGCTTGCTTCATGTACAATCTAACCTAACCATAACATGTGATTCAAAATCTGAGTTTTGTTTCAAGTCAAAAAAATAGAGAGAAAACTAAGAAGTTCTCTTATGTAGAAGCCCTTAAAAATCCCCGCACTCTCAAAAAAACAGAATTGTCCACAAGACCCTCCATTGTTGAGCTTTGAAGTCCAAATCCTTGAACCTCTCACTCCTTGCAAGTTTTGTCCAAACAAACCATCTAAACACTCCACATACATCATATAGAAGTTGTTCAAACACAAGAACAAATTCTGTAACATCACTATCATCACTTCCCAAGCTCAACAACAACACATACAGCAGCTCAAACTCAAAGCACAAATTTCAGTTTCAAGGTATGTTTTCTTGACTATGAACTCTTCATACATGCATCATTAATGGTTCATTTGTGAAGATAAAATGTAGATATCATTGCCTTGAAGCTAACCATATGATTGCTTTTCATTTTCACTAACCATGTGTTGAGAACTAACTTTTACATGTAGCAAATCAGTGATAAAAGCAAAAAACAGCAGTTATGAGTCGCCACGAAATGCTATGAGTCGACACATATTATGTTCAAAACAGGTTATGAGTCAACACGAAACACGTATGCATCGACACGAACTGGTTATGAGTCGACATGAAACCAGCATGCGTCGACTCATACTGTGTTGTTATAACTTCCAGGAGCAAGAAATATACATGACCCAATACATGAGCCAACACATAAGCCAATACGGAACATGCATGAGCCAATACATAAGCTCATGTGTCAGCTCATAAAAATTTTTTTAATATGCTTTTTTAAAATTTTATTTTTACTTTTTCTTTATATTTTAATTATTATTATTTTCATATAAAAAATTAAAAAAAATATTTTATTTAAATATGTATGCATACACTTTTTGTTTTATTCCTTTTTCCTAAACTAAAAAAGACAAACATTTTCTTATTAAAATTAATTTCTTTTCTTAAAATTAATTTAATATTTACACTTAGGTTTTATTTAATTTTTTTTTTGATTAAATTAATTTAGACATTAGGATTTTAATTAATTTCTTTTCAAATAAATTAGAACCTTTTTCATAAAAAAATATAAAAACAATTTCTCTTCTCTTTATATTTCTTTGTACATTTTATTATTTCGCGCTATAATTATGATTTTGTCAAAGCCTTGTAATAGTAAATTAGGTTTATTTCCTTTCATCTCCCCATTTTTAAATTTGTACCCCCATCCCCAAATGATGTAATAGCATAGGATTTTACATTTTCGCAATTTATCGCTTTCAAATATAAATGCTAGTAATTAGGGTTTGTATGGAAAGACATAAAATCAACAAGTAGAAAACCCTAATTAAAGACAAAAATGAATGAAAACAAAACACTTTGCACACTTGCACCTCTTTGGTAACCCACACTCGTTGCCTCGGATAAAAATATTCATGTCCCTCGAACGTGGGATACTTTAGCAATGACCCTCGAATACAAGATCGTAGTCCCTCGATGACCCTTCAATGTTGCCTTTGTAAACGATCATAGTACCTTACAACAAATTGCTAAGGTATCCTACAATGTTGCCTTCTATGACTATACGACGACCCACGCCCATCCCTCTTACATCCAAAGATAAAGCTTCTTACCAATCAATGGTAAGATAGCAATATCAAAAGAAAGGAGAGAAATGAACAAAAGACTTTTGAGTAGGTAGAAACGTTCTTAGTTGCCTGCTCACTTTCAAAACAACCATACACCAAACACTTTCCAAAAAAACACCAAACACTTTAAAAACATGAAATATTTTCAAAAGTCCAACACTTTGTATATGTTCTTACAAAACGAGAACCATTACAAAGTTTTCCTAAACGAAACCGCCTTTTCAAAAATACTTTCAAAAACCACCACAAAGCACATTTTCAAACAAAGCATATTTTCAAACAAAGCAAGTGATCTAACAAGCAACTAAGATCCCATAGATAACTATGGATGAAAAGGGTGCTACACCTTCCCTTTTCATAATCTACCCCCCGAAATCAAGAAATAATCTCAAAGGTCTTTCCTGTTCTTTTCCACCTTTCCTTTTGGATAAAAGAAAAGTCGGTGGCGACTCTTGCTAACCGCAACATTTGCGATCAAACGCAAAACATACCAAGTCAGTTCTCCCACTATATTACATGTTCCAAGTATCCTTTAAGTACCAAACATGTCATTGCGGGTAGGATAGATTTTGACATCATGAAAACATGAATCTTGCCCTCACATACTCCCCTTTTTTGATGATGGCAAAACCTACACAATATTGTTGAGTCAAGACTTACGGAAACTTGACATAATAAGAAAGAACTCCCCCTGAATTAGTGCACATTTTCAGAACTCAGAAATTGTAGGTCTATTTCACACTCATATCACTTCTCCCCCTTTTACAACATCAAAAAGAGAAAAGCAGATGATTAGTTAAAAAAAGAGTAAAGATCATAAATTTGCATCTTAACGCACTACAACCCATTCACAAAAACTGAGAAATAGTGCAAATGAGATAAATAGTCAGACAACACAAAGTACTATATATAAACTAAATGATAAAAGTACTTAAACAAACATATAGTAGTTTTTAGGAAAGCAAATAGAGTTAGGCAAGACATTACAAAAATGTAGCAAAGTGAAATTTAAGTGAAAAGACACAAGATACAAAGCATGTTCAATTATCATTGTCTTGGTTTTGGGTTGAAGAACCTTGTTGAGAGGGATGCTGAAGGTGTTGCATAAAGGTGGATTGGAAGGAGGCAAGGTTGTCAGCCTGTGTTTGAATTATTCCATGCAAGGTTGAATACCTTGGATCTTGGACAACCGAATAGGAAGCAAAGTTTTCACTTTGGACCTTGATGATAATGTAGAGGTTTGAGATTCGTTCATTTTGGAGGGAAGCATATTCATTTTGTTGAATTTGCATCCTTTCCAATTGGGCTAACACACTAGTATTGTATCTTTAAGCAGTAGGAGTATTCGCTTCCATATCTTTATCATTTTCATTATTTGTTTCTTTTTCACTTTCGATATCAATTTTATCATCCTCTTCATCATCGATATTTTGGAGTTGTGCACGGTGACTTCTTACGATATGTCTATATTTTTGTCTTTGGGAATCCCACAGAAAACCCATTAAGGTAAGAGATTTGCTGGAAAATTCTTGTTCCATCCCTAAACTTATGTAGGAGATACTAGGCACCCGGATACACTCTCTGTTTAGAGCTCGTTGGATAAATGACGGATAGCATAATGCAATTCCTCTATCAGACTTGTGTAGATCAAAAATTCTGCTAACAAAGTAGTATGGCCAATGAATTTTGAGTTTGTTCTTGAGTACATACATGGGCTGAACCTCTGGCTTGTCCACATGAGAGTACCCACCCTTTTTGGGTCGAATGATGTGGAAGACGATCCAAAACAAAATCATATCAATAGGAGCTAGTGCACCCGTGGTCACAGATTTTGGAAATAGATCACTGTTCATAGAATCAGAGTCAACAGGGCACATCTGAACCAAATCTTCCCAAACATGAGAATTGATCATGTAATTTTTGTTATTCATTCTATACCTAAACTCAAAATCCTTAAAAATTCCTTGAACACTCACAAAGAATATCCTAACAAAATCTTCATTCTATTTATCCTTACATTCAAGAAAGTTGTGAAGATTTTGAAATCTAATAAGGTCAATGATCTCCAGAAGGTGTAAATGACCCAAGGTTGTCATTTCCAAAAAGAATTTCTTAACAACTTATCTTTTTCCAAACTTGGCTTCATAAGATTCAACAATGTCATCATAGATAAGAGAAAGAACATTTACCAGAGATTTTGAAGGAGCATTGGAGGAGCTACCTCTAATGGTTCTCTTCTTTGCAACCTTAGATATGGCCATGATGAAGTTTTATTGAGAAGTTTGGAATAGAGGAAATTTCATTTTTGGTATAGAGGAGTTTAGGGTTTTTGGGTTTTTGGAAAAGTTAGGGATAAGTGAATCAATATAAACCACTAAAAAAAGTTTGAAAATTGGATAGGTGCGTCGACCAAACCAGTTTGTGCATCGACGTAATGTTAAAAAAATAATATTGAAGAGTTTATATAAGAGTGCATTGACGCACTTTGGTTATGAGTCGACTCATCCTGCGAAATTTTGAAATTTACTACATTTTTGAAGGAATATCATGAAATAGGGAAAAATGATAATAAATCACAAATGCATATCAACAGTGTAATGAATGTAGAGTAATAAGATGACCTAAATAAGCATATATATATATATATATATATATATATATATATATATATATATATATATATATATATATATATATATATATATATATATATATATATGATCAAGAAAGGGAGATATATAGGATGAATATTACCTTTATGAAGATTGATATGATTTTCACTAAACTATTAATAAGTGCATTGAACATAAAGGAAATATTTGTAATAAAATAAGAAGCATGCAACTAAATTAAGTTACAACCTATCCGAGATATCGAGAACACGAAGTTCCCTACGGATGTGAAAGAAGGGTTCCGTAGCGAGAGGTTTAGTAAAGATGTTTGCAAGTTGATTTTTGCTGTCAACATGCTCGAAAATGACGTCACCCTTTTCCACATGATCCCTTAGGAAATGATGCCTTATCTCAATATGTTTTGTGCGAGAGTGCAAAATCAGATTTTTTGTAAGATTTATGGCACTTGTATTGTCACAAAAATAGGAATATGATCAAGTCAAACATTGAAGTCGAGCAATTGTTGTTTGAGACACAAGATTTGGGCACAATAATTATTGGCTGCAATGTATTCCGCTTTGACGATTGACAAGGCAATAAAAACTTGATTTTGTCTATGCCAAGTGACCAAATGGTTTGAAAAGAAATGACAAGTACCACTAGTGCTTTTTCTATCCGATTTGCAACCAGCAAAGTCAGAATCTGAATAGCTATCCAAAGAGAAATCACTACCCTTAGAGAACCAAAGTCCATACTTAGTTGTACCATTAAGGTACCTAAGTATGCACTTTACGACTTTCAAATATGACTCCTTAGGACATGATTGAAACCGAGCACACATGCAAACATAAACATGATATCTGGATAAGAGGCCGTAAGATAGATAAGTGAACCAATCATACCTCTATACCTTTTTATATTAACGGGTTTACCATTATCATCTCGGTTGAAGCTAATGGTTGTAGGCATAGGAGTATCAATAGCCTTTGAGTTTGTCATGTCGAATCACTTAAGTAGGTCAACACAATATTTCGTTTGACTCACGAATGTCCCTTCATTTAGTTGCTTGAGTTGAAGTCCAAGGAAGTAGTTTAACTCCCCCATCATGTTCATCTCAAATTATCCCTGCATTAGCTTAGAGAATTTATTTACCAAATATGTGTTAGAAGAACCAAAAATAATGTCATCTACATAAACTTGAACTAAAATAAAATTCTTTCCTTCATGCTTATTAAAAAGGGTTGTGTCAACCTTTCCTCTTTAGAATCCTTGACTATGTAAGAATTTGCTAAGACGTTCGTACCAAGCCCTAGGGGCTTGTTTAAGACCTTATAAAGCACACTTAAGTTTGTAAACATAGTTAGGATTCTCAAAATTCTCAAAACCGGGAGTTGGAGACACATAAACCTCTTAATTAATGTATCCATTTTAAAAAGGCACTTGGTTACATCCATTTGAAATAATTTGATGTTTTTGAGTATGCATATGCAAGCAAAAGGCGTATAGCCTCAAGTCGGGCCATCAAAGCATAAGTTTCCTCATAATCGATGCGTTCCTCTTGGATATACCATTGGGAAACAAGTCGAGCCTTGTTGCAAGTTATAATTTTGTTTTCATCTAGTTTGTTCCTAAAAACGCATTTAGTTCCAATAACTCGATGATCTCGCGGAAGGGGGACAATGTCTGAAACCTCATTTATTTAAACTGATTTAGTTCCTCTTGCATGGCTAAAAACCAATATTCATCGATTAAGGCATCTTTAGAGTTTTTGGGTTCAATTTGAGGGATGAAAGAAAAATGATAACAAAATTTACTTAACTTATAGCGAGTGGTGACTCCCTTTGAATATCTCCTAGGATGTTGTCGATGGGATGATCCTTAGAGGTTTTCCATTCCAAAGGAAGATCATTTTTATTGCTTGGATAATCTTCCACTCTTTCATCGAATACTTGATCCAGCTCTTCTTCAATTTTAGTAGATTCTGAGTGCTTTTCTTTGGGATCTTGTAGTATGCTTTCCAAAGACACACCTGCACCATCATAAACACTACCCTTTCCAACTAATTTCAGATCGGAATCATCAAAGGAAACATGCACAGACTCTTCAAATATATGTAATCTTTTATTAAATACTCTATAGGCTTTACTTGATTAAGAGTATCCGAGAAAGATATCTTCGTCACCTTTTGAATCAAATTTACCTAAATTTTCTTTACCATTATTTAACACAAAGATTTTACATCCGAAGACATGAAGATAAGAAATATTTGGTTTTCTTCCTTTCAAAAGTTCATAGGGAGTTTTGTTTAGAATATCACGTATTAGAACCCTATTCAACACATAACATGCCGCGTTAACGGCATCAACCCAAAATTATTTTGGAAGACGATGTTCATTGATCATAGTTCTTCCGAGTTCTTCTAAGACACAGTTTTTACGTTCCACCACTCCATTTTGTTGAGGAGTTCGTGGGGCGAAAAATTATGATCAATGCCATATTTTTCACAAAATTTATCAAAGATATCATTCTAAAATTCACCACCGTGATCGCTTCGAATAGTAACTATGCTAGTGTTCAATTTGTTTTGAGAAAACTTGCCAAATTTTTCAAATGCCGAAAAGGTGTCACTTTTATTTTCTAAGAAAATTGTCCAACAAAATCTTGGGTAGTCATCTACAATAACGAATCCATAGTAGTTACCACGTATAGTTTTAATTCTAGATGGTCCAAAAAGGTCCATATGGAGAAGTTCAAGAGGTCTCATTGTAGAAACAATGTTTTTATATTTAAACGAGATTCTAGTTTGCTTCCTCATTTGGAAAGCATCACATAAGTGATCCTTGGAAAATTTTAGTTTTGGAAAACTGACTACTAAATCTTTTGAGACAACTTTATTTAACAAATCAAAATTCAAGTGAGCTAGACGTCTATGCCACAACCATGAATCCTCATTTAAGGTGACTAGACATTTAGCTCCGGTTAGGGACACTTTATTCAAGTCAAGCATGTATACATTGTTTACCCTCAAGCCTTTGAACACATCATCTTTCTTATCATTGTGTTCAATCATGAAACAATCTTTTGAAAATGATACATTGTATCCTTTGTCGCATAATTGACTAATGCTAATAAGACATCTGAGATAGTAGTAGAAGAGTGATTACCTACACTACCTTTACCAAGTATTTCTCCCTTGTTATTTTTGCTATAGGTGACGAATCCTTTCTTTTTCGCCACAAAGTAAAAAAATAGGGAGATGTCACCCGTCATATGTCTTGAGCACCCATTATCTAGAAACCATCTTTTCTCCGTAGTCTCAAGACAGTCCACCTACAAATTTAAACAAGGGAAATAGGTACCCAATTTTTATTGGGTCCTTATGTGTGAGTGATACTTGAGCTGCATTTTGGCAACCATTTGAAAATTCCTTGAGGAACCAAAAACCTCATAAATCGACATTTGCCAATGGTGTGCCCCCTTTTGCAACAATATAACAAGTTAGAGTTTTGGGTAAGTTACTTTTGCTTGGAGGATCTCTTATTTCATAAGTGTATTTTTTATATGGATTTATCATACTACTTCTGAAATTTGATCTATCAAAGCTAAAAGTAATTTTGGGTTGTGAAGCCTTGTCATGTTTGGCTTTAGGAGTTTTTACCTCTCTTTTCCAAATATAACAAGTTTCACATTCAGCCCAAGCATGCCAAGAAAACATATTATCTTTGCTATTAGTTTTGATTTTCTCTATCATGGATGCCTTGAGAGCTTCCAGCTCTTTTTGGGATTTGGACACTTTATGCTCAAGGTATGAATTTTTTTTCTTATTTGAGGCTAATCATTTAAAAGCCTCCTTATCCTCATTTTGTAGAGTATCAAAAGCTCTTTGCAATTCTATGTGAGAAATTTTATCAATATGATCATATTTAGAGTGACTTACATTGCTTTTCTTTATTTGATGAGCCATGAGGCAAAGGTTGATCATTTCTTCTTCGTCACTAGAGTCACTTTTTCTTGAGGCATCACTATCACTCTCCCAAGCAATGTATGCTCTTCATGCTTTGTTCGGTATCTTTTGGAATTTGTATTTTCCTTTGTCTTTCTTGAGCAACGGGTAGTCCGGTTTATAGTGGCCGGGTTTTTCACGGTTGAAACATGATGCTCTTGATTTATATTTGTTACCTTCATCTTGTCTTGAAGGTTTTGATTGGCTTCTATAATTTATGAGTTTTTGTCTGAGTGCTGGACTTCATTCTTTCGGAGATATCTATGATATTTTCTCATAAACAACCCCATGTCTTCAGTTGAGCTTTCATCATCATCACTAGAATCACTCACACAAGAGTTATTGGTGGAGGACTTTAAGCTTGAAGCCTTTAATTCAATAGACTTCTTTTCCGTGTCTTTTGGTTTTTTCTTCTTTTCCTTTTTCTCATTCTTATTGAGATTTATGAGCTCTTTCTCATGCTCTTGAAGCTTCCCAAACAATGTTGTTATGTTGAGTGTAGCTAAATTGTTGGCTTCCTTAATCACTGTAACTTTAGAAATTCATTCCCTATTAAGACATCTTAAAATTTTGTTAGTAGCAACAACATTGGGAGTAACATGACCAAGAGTGTGTAAGATATTGATTATATGAGAAAATGTATTTTGCATATCAGCAATGGTTTCACCATCCTTCATGTGAAAAAGATCAAACTCTTGAGTCAATGTATTGATTCTAGCAAGTTTAACATCATTTGTTCCCTCATGGGAAATTTGTAGAGCATCCCACATTGCTTTAGCAGTAGCATAATGTGACACTCGAAAATATTCATCAACACCTACAGAAGCGATAAGCATATTTTTATCTTTCCAATCATAACTATACTTTTTCTCGTCTTCCTCATCCCATAGTGCTTCTGGTTTGGGTATGGTGATGTTATCCTCATTGGTCATGGTTATTTGCATAGGACCATCTTCGATAACTTTCCATATCTTTCTATTAACAGAGTTAATATGCACACGCATACAATCTTTCCAATAGCTATACTTTTCACCAGTGAAAATAGGAGCTCTCGTATAAGCCCCTTTTGGATTATTCTCCATATTCTACAAAGTAATATGTGAAGCACCAGATGAACCGGTGCTCTCATACCGCTTGTTAGATGATGTGATCGATCTAGGAGGGGTTAAATAGATCATTTAAAATAATTTGTGTTTTTTAAAATTGTTTTTCAGAAAAATATGCGAAAGCTTCCCAGAATCTCCCATCGTCTAAACGATCATCTATTTAAAAGATCGGATAGGCGTAACCCTATGGGATATAATGACAAAGTAAGAATCAATGCATTTTACTCAATTGATCAATCACTTATACACCCTCAATAAATATTAATTACTTCCAATGAGTTGAATGAGATAAAGCTAAACACAATGAATAATTTGTGGATTAGTCAATTTGTCAAATACCTTATGAGCAAAGCACCTTAGGTTTGATTTTACTAAATTGTAGTAGTGAGTTCTCTTAGGTATCAATCAAAAGGACTATTACCAATGTTTTGAAATGAACTCAACACACCACAATTTCAGTATATGCAGATTTGACAAATTAATTTTCACACAGTATAGTAATCAAGTATGGAGATAAAGAAAAAGAAGAATAACATACGATTTGTTAAGGCAGTTCCCCTTGTCGTCCTCGCGTAGGGTACGTCTGCCATCAATTCTAGAATCTAGAATTGAGATACTTGATATTAAGTTGCAAATGTTACAAGAGGAGAGATAGTTCACAATACAAACAAACCAAAGTTGTTGATGTAACAGTCTTCTTCCCTTTCCTTGGTTTGAGTAAAACCAAGTGCCAAATTCTTCGAACAAACCTCCAGTTACCGCTACTTTATTAAGCAAACCCACCGTTTTTATTAATCCTTTCACTCGGCTGATTTCAATCGCAAGCAATTTGACCTCAAATCTATCTTCACAATCCTCTGATTACCGCTACTTGATTAAGCAAACCCACCGTTTCTTAATCCTTTCACTCGGCTGAATTCAATGAAGCACAGACTTGTGCAAAAAAACCCGCACCAACAGGAATCTTTGAGGAGAAAATCCAAACTATTTTATTCAAGAACATATCACAATTACTCAACCCAAATCTGAATTGAATCTTTGATTTGAACGTTATCACCACAACACTTTTCTTGAGTCAACAACCATGATTATGTGTAGATATTGATTTTTTTAAAAAGAGGATGAAGATGATGAGCACTATGCGTATCTTTCACTAGTTCTTGTTAACTGCTCAAAAGAAATCTAAACTCTATTTATATGTGTTAGTTAAAAACCAATAATATCTGAGAAAGAAAAGAAAATAAGACAAGCAAAATTTTGAGAATGTTAAGTAAGCGGCCGACCGCTTCAGAGCTTTGGGTCAGCATAACACAACCCGTGCCAAGGAGATGAGCCAAAAATATTTAAAGCGTCGACCGCACAAGAGTCTTGGGTCGGTGCAACACAACCCGCGCTAAGAACATGAGCCAAACAGATTTAATGTGTCGACCGCACCAGGGGGTTGCATCAACACAAACTTCGATTTTCTTTGATAAACTGGTTGAGTCGACCAACGGGTCGGCGCAACACATCCAGGGAGAAACACACATATTTGAGTCGACCAGAGCCAGTTTTGCATCAACGCAGTCTTTATCTTTCCTGCCAAAAAGGTTTTTTTCATCTAGGCTTACATTTCACTCTTTGTCCCAAGTATGTTGTAAGTACCAAACATGTCATCGAGGGTAGGAGAGGTTTTGACATCATGAAAACATGAATCTTGCCCTCACAGAACACATGTTCAAAATCTGCAGGGCTAAAACATTTGAGTTGATGCATTGAGGCGCGAGTCACTTACCTAACTATTTACAAAATCTTCACGCCATCCCTTTGTATGAAATCATTACTGGTGTTAATCACTTTGGTTATTTTCTTAATTGCTATTAATTTCATGTTTTCTCTTTGTTGGCTATTTATACCTCACTTTCACCAAATCACTTTCACACATTCACTCTCACTGACCCTGTTTTCTCTGAACTTGTACTTTTTTTCCCTTTTGTGTTCTCTAAAACTCTAAGTGTGTGAACAATGGCTTCCTCTTCTCAACAACAACAAAAGTCTCAAGATCCTGCTCCTTAAGTCAACATCCTTGGTTCATCCTCTACTACAAAGGAAGGAAGATATGTTGAACCTATAAGAAATCTCCTCACTCCGGTTGATACTTTTGAAGTTCTCTGTGAACTTATAGTTTATTTGAAAGCATGTAAGAAAATGGGCATGATCATACTCCTGATGTTAAGTTTCAAGGATGGACAAAATACTTTGATCGGTTAATTGGTTCTATTTTTCCCAAATTGGTTAAAGAATTCTGGATTCATGCTACTACATCAAATCATCAAGTAACTTCGTATGTAATGGGAAAGAAGATTGTTATCACTGAAGATATCATTGGAAAGCTCATTGGTCATGATGGAAGCGACATCAAGTGCAGTGAAATGATGGAAAAAGGTTATGACCTAACCATTGTATCCAAAAAAATATTCTCTTCTAGATAACCCTCCATCAAGATCAAAGATCTAAAAGACTATCTCATAACTTGGACTATAATAATTATGGGATGTATTAATCACAAAAAACCAACTACTTCTCAAGACTACATCAACATTGATCAACAATACTTGTTGTACTTCACAGAAACTAAGGTCAAAGTCTACCTCCATCATGTTCTTTTCAATCACATGAAGACCAGTGTCAAGGAAACAAGAGAATAAGAAAGAACTAAAAGAGATTGGATTCCATTGGGAAGGCTGATCTCAGATATTCTGACAGAGAACAAGCTGATAGAATGTCTGAGTGAAGCTCAACAAGCTAGTGTTTTGGAAACTTGTGCTGGAAAGACTCTCAATGCCAAGAACCTAAAAAATATGAAGATTATAGAAACAATTAAAAAGGATTCCACACTTACTGCAAAGGAAGTCATCACCATCAGAAGATTCCCTCTGAAGGATTTTCCTCTGTTCACTCAAGCAGACTGATCTCCTGAAATTATCCTCAGATACCTAGAAGCTTGAAAAAGTGATGGAATAACTCTAAATGTAAATATCCTAGATCTCAGGAAATAACCTCTAGAAGTTTCTACCAGAAAGTCAAGGAAAAGGAAAGCTGCAGGGGAAGGAACTTCTCAGAAAACTCGTAAAGCTGCTAAAAGAAAGATAACTCTTCTTTCGTTTCTGTTGTCGAATCAGTTTTCTTATCCACATCTGAACCCTCCTCATCTCCAAAACATGTTGAAAATACCTCACCACAAACTCTTAATGACTTTGACATAGAAATTGACACCACCATACCCACTAATCATTCTCTTATTATTTCCTCTTCTACCCAATTTGCTCAAACTCAGCCAGACTTGCACAAGTTCTATCTGATATTGATCAATTTAATTAACTCTTTGAAGGTCCCCAAACAAAAAATCCAAATACTACCTCTAAAAAATGCCTGAAACCACACCAGCCATTCCAAGAATCACCTACCCTCTCCACACCTCTCAAACACCAAATATCTTCACCAAACATTCACAAGAATTTTTCCTTCCTGATATTCCCTATCCTTATGATTCAACTCCACCTTACACTCCTATCATCATTATCGACTCTCCAACTCCCAATGACTACTCAAAATATCCTCTCAAAACCATAATCTACCTAGAAGTTTGGGACAATCTTGTCACATCTTCTCAGAAAATAGCCATTCCAAAACCAACACCAAAACCATCCAAATCATATGTTGGTAAATCTCTGCTGGTTTGCGAGACAGAAATGCAAGAATGGGTTAACTCTCTAAATCAAGCTTGCGTGGATAATCTTAATCCAGCTGCTTCTGATTCTCTCTTGACTCAATTTAGAAAATGGTTTAACTCCGAATCTCTGAAGATGAAGGAACATAGTTATGAAATTGCACAACAAAACTTATGCGATCATTTGAATATCTTCAAGGATCAAGTTCTACGTCACTGGGTAAGGAAACCCCTTCATCTTCTGGACAACACTCCTTGAGAATCACCACAAGAATCAGAATTTTAGGAACCATCTCCTGAACCACAACCTCAACCTATGGTCATTTTTTAAGACAAAGGAATGTCAGTTGAAGAATCTCCTGAGAAAGAATCTAATGTAGTAACTTTTGAGAATATGGTTTCTGAAGGGTTAAGAAAACACTTAGAAGGGGGGGTTGAATAAGTGACTCTTTTTGTTCTCAATACAAAGCTCAAACAATAATGGAATAACACCGTTATTTTTATCCTGGTTCGTTTGAACTCAAACTACTCCAGTCCACCCGCCAAGGTGATTTCACCTTTCTCAACAAGGACTTAATCCACTATAATCAACTGATTACAATCACACAACAACAGTTGTGACTAACAATGCACAAGTAAACTTACAAGTGACTAACACCACTAAGACTTAAATCTAGTCCTAGTCTGCTTGAGAAATCTGACCAAACTTGGTCTCTCGAGGAACAAATACAAGAGTTTAATCTTTAAATATATTGAAATAGAGTATGCTTCTAATCAAGCTATATCACAACTGTGATTTTTCACTTAGAATCTAATACACAAATTGTATGAATAATGAGTTTGTGAGCTTTTGGATCTTTCACATAGTTTCTTGTTTGAACGTTGTTGTTCGCTTGCAATAAATGTCCTTCTACTTATTGTAGGAACAATAAGACCGTTTCTTCCTTCAGAGGAAATGGAGAGCATTAAATGCTTTGCGTATATCCTTGCAATCTTCCATTTTCCAAGAAACTAGTTGTAGGAACTTGAGTGCTTTCAGCCGTCTTTGCATTAATGAGCAAAAGTCAGAATGTAAGAACGTGTTTCCTTTTCTTTGACAAGACAAGTTTATTTAGACGTTGTTTCAGAGTTTGCTTCCCGTGTCTTTAAGAAGTCAGAGCATGCTTCATTCAATCTTCTGATCAAAGCGTTGTTTGCTAAGAACTTTGAACAACGCTTGCTTTCAAGTTATCTTCAGAATCAAGGAGCCTGCTAGAAGTTAGAAGATACATTTAACAAGTAAAGGTTCTTACCAGAGTCAGCAGATGCATTTGAATAAAAGGTTATTTTAATCAAAGAACTTCCTCATAATCTTTGCTTAGTACTTTAGAATGTTTTCTGTCAGAACATTAACTAAGACATTCAAACCATATTCATCAGAGCATAAATTATCTTAAATATAATTTAGTTATCATCAAAACTCTTGAGATAGGTCATAACTAATCTTGTTCTTTCAATCTCCCCCTTTTTGATGATGACAAAAAATTATTTTAGATAAAGAAAGGAAACAAATTAAGAGATAAGAATGTCCCCCTGAAATGAATATTTCTATGCATAAGACATCCTGAGATTATTTAGTCAGAGTAATACACAGCCTTCTTGAATTTCTTCAGAACTTCTTCAAGAAGATAAATCTTAGCTGGAATATTCTTTCAGAGTTAAAGTGATACCTGTAAAAAAAATTTTTTTTCACAGAAGGAATTCTTGCAAATTTGTTAGAATGTCTGAGACATAGTCCCATAACTGTTAAATAGTGATTAGTTCAAAAATGCACATTTTATCCCCCTTTTTGGCTTAATCAAAAAGTGTAATAAATGAGAAATTTTGAAATATTTCATAAAAAAATGTTTAAAAAAAAGATATCCAGAAGTAAAAACAAAACATCCAAATAAGAGACAAAAAGAACTAGGATTTCTTAGAGACAAGTGCCATCAGAAGATTCTTGATTTCAGAGGCAGATTCATTTTGCATTGTCATCCAGTTCTTGAACTCTAGATTTGTTTGATCTTGCTTAGCCATGCGTTTATTCAAGACTTCATTCTCCTTCTTTAGCTCTTTCAGAGTGTCCATAATGAGTGAGGTAGGAGCAGTAGATGATGAAGCTTCAGTAGAAACAGGCTCAGAAGCAGCAACTGTTGAGTCATACTTCACAAAGGTGGAGAGCAGAGTGCCTAGATCCATTGCAAGAGTTGGCACAGGTTCAGGTCCATCCTTAACTGAAGGTTGATTCAATAGAATAATAGCCAGAGGATTTGAATCTTCAGAGGATTCTTCAGATTCATCTTCTGATATGTCCATCTTATCAGATTGTGTATCAGCAATCAATAGCGAAGACTTCTTATTCCAAGTATCAGCAACTTCTGTCTTGAAAGCATGCATAAGCTTGAAAAAGTTGTCCAACACCTGAGAATGGCACAAATCCTGTAACTTCCATGATTCAGCAACCAAAGTTCTTCTGAAGGTTTCCCATAGAAGATTTGTTGCTGCTGTGTTCACACTTCTGGAGAAATCTTCTTTTAGCGTTTGTAACCATGCTTGAACATTTGTTATAAAATTATGAAACAACGTATTTACATCTGCCTGAACGGGTTTAGGGACAGTCGTTCTGTAAGTTTTATTTTTCAAGAATTGTAGAGATTGAAAGTCCACTACATTTCTTAAAAAGCTATTGGGTTTAGGATTATTTGTAGGTTCAGGTTCAGGTTGGTTGACACAAATAGGAGGTTCTGATATTTCATGAGGTACGAATGGTTCAGCAGTTTAAGTTTGTTCAAAAGTTTGTTGTTCTGAAAATTGAGGAGTTAAGAGTGGTGTTGTATGTTGTGGTGAAGTGGGTGGAGTGACATCAGGAGAAATTATTATTGTATAAGCGGGAGTGGGAATGGGATTTTGAGGCTGTGGTTGGTTCATAGCAAAAATATTCTCAGATGGTAGGTTGAAAGGAGGTTTTATGGTTGCTAGAGGTTCATTTATCCCTGGAATTCTACAAGAGCCAGCATCATACCATCCAGTGGGTCTGGGTGATAGAGGTCTGGGAGGGGGTCTTGAAAAACGTTCAGCAGGAATAGGGTGAAAAACAGATGGTTCAGGAGGTTCTGATTGAGAGGGTTCTGATTGGCTATCAGAATGTTCATCAGAGTCAGAATCACTTAAATCTGTTGAAAACTGATTTTTACTAGGGTTGTCAGCAAGGGGTTCAGATGGTAAGGTCAGATCAATGTCTACATCTAAGTCTCCTAAGGTTTGAGAGGGTTCAGCAGATGCAGATACATTTTCAAAATTATAAACAGGTATAGTTTCAGCATGATTACCTGTCTTCTTTTTCTTCTTCTGAGGAGTGTCAGAAGGTCCTTCTACAGCTTTTCTCTTCACAGATTCTTGGAGAACAGCATCAGGAGCAGCTTGATTTCTTCCTTGAAGCCAAGCTGGATCAATGGGTGATCATGTTTCTTTGCAGGTATCAAGATAGTGCAAAACCATACGAGGATGCTCCCATGAGTTGAACATAGGAAAGTCAACAATAGGAATTCTTCTCCTCTTCACAATAGTTGACAAAGATGGAGAGGGTTCCACCAGCAGTTTGTCAATAATTTTCCTCTTCAGCAAGTTCTTTCCAGTCATAGTCTTACCACAGATAGGTTCAAGCTCCCCTAGAAGATTTGCTTCTTTTAGGTGAGCAATCAGACCATTCTCAGTCAGAATGTCTGATAATAACCTCCCCATAGGAATCAAATTCCTCTTTGATTTGGGATTCTTCATCCTTTCAGCTTCTCTGGTTTCTTTGACATGGTTCCAGAGATGTTCAAAAAGCAAGTAGGGCAAATCAATTTTGACATTGGTTCCAAGGCAAAACAACAAATATTATTGATCAGCATTGATGTAATAAGGAGAACTGGTGTCTTTCCTGTGGTGAATACATCCATGAATAATCCTTGCCCAAATCTTATATTTGTCTTTCAAGTCCCTGACTTTGGAGGAACCTTGATCGTTGGTAAAAATCTCTAAATATACCCTAGACATCTCCATTCTTCCACTGGGCATTCCTATAACTCCAAGTCCTTTAAATCCCAGCAGCCTCCTGATTTGATTTTCTGTAATGGATATTTCCTTGCCCATTACAAATGAGAGAATAACCTTGGGAGTTACAATAGCGTGAATCCAGAATTCTTTTACCAAAAGAGGAAAGACAGGACCAATAAGGCGATCAAAGTAGCTTTCCCAACCTTGAAACTTCACAGCAGGGAACAAGTCAAATCCATTCTCTCTGAGATTCTCAAAGTCTACATTTAGCTCACTCAAAACTTCCAAACTTTCTACCGGAATGAGAGTGGTCCTTTCAGGTATAATGTATTTCTCAGAGTGAGTAGAAGAAGAAGAAGAAGCCATTGAAGGTCTTTAGAAAAGAGAAATTTACGAAAAGGGTTTTAAGAGAAAAGTACAGTAAAAAAAACTTGAGTTGAAAGAGATAGTAAAGAATGAAAAAGGTTTTTCAAAAAGTATTTATAGGCATTAATTTCAGAAAATAGGTTAAGAATTAAAATTAAAAGTATTTAAGACATAATTAAAATAAAGATTAAAACAGATTTAAAAACGAATCTCATCATTACTTGTATTTAATGATTTGCTAAAAATGAGGGAAAACGTGAGATTATGGCTAATCATCAACAGTTACCTAGAACGTCATCAGTAGCTTTTGCACGCTTGACCTTTCAGAAACACACCACGTGTTCATCTCCTGAAGGATGCATGTAACAGCTGTTTGTTCTAATGAATTTCTGAACTACACTTGGACATGAAGCGTTAGAATGTTTCATAACTTTTCATATAGCTTCTGTTACAACTTCTCTTATAACTTCTGAAGAGTTGTTGATCAGAGCATTCATTTTAGAAAGTTCTGAAGTCAGTCACAGAAAATAAATATTATTTTATTCAGGACATAATTCCATACAAATATTTTTTAGAATGAAATTAAATCTATCTTCTGAAAGGGGTTTGGTAAAAATGTCAGCCCATTGATGGTCTGTTTTTACAAAAATCAAGTTTAATATTCCCTTCTTAATATAGTCCCTTATGAAATGATATTTAATTTCTATATGTTTGGCTTTAGAATGTAAGATTGGATTTTTAGAAAGACAAATAGTAGAAGTATTGTCATAGAAGATAGGAATCTTACTTTCATAAAGGTTGAAATCTTATAGTTGACTTTTCATCCAAATTATCTGAGAGCTATATCCAGCAACAGATATATATTCAGCTTCTGTAGTTGATAGAGCAATTGTTGCTTGCTTCTTGCTGTACCATGAGATAAGATTGTCAACCAAAAACTGGCAGCTTCCAGAGGTGCTTTTTCTTTCAATTCTATCTCCAGAAAAGTCAGCATCACAATAACCTGCTATTTTGTAATCTTGTGATCTTCTATAACACAGACCAAGATTAGCAGTACCTTTAAGATACCTAAGAATTCTCTTAACAGCTGTTAAATGAGATTCTCTAGGATCTGGTTGGAATCTAGCACACAAGCACACGCTAAATAATATATCAAGTCTAGATGCAGTTAGATAGAGAAGGGATCCAATCATACCTCTATAGAGCTTCTGATCTACTTTCATACTTACCTCATCTTTACCTAGAATGCAGGTTGGATGCATAGGTGTCTTGGCATCTTTGCTTTCTGTCATTTGAAATTTCTTCAGAAGTTCTTTAACATACTTCGTCTGATGTATGAAAGTTCCTTCTGGAGTCTGGTTGATTTGAATTCCCATAAAGAATTTCAATTCACCCATCATGCTCATTTCAAATTCTGCCTGCATGGTCTTAGAAAATTCTTTTCCAAGAGAGATATTAGAGGTTCCAAAAATTATGTCATCAACGTAAATTTGACAAATTAAAATATAATTTTTAAATGTTTTTCTGAAAAGAGTTGTGTCCACTTTTCCTCTGGTAAAATCTTTTTCTAATAGAAAATTACTTAGACGATCATACCAAGCTCTGGGAGCTTGTTTTAAACCGTACCAAGACTTTTTCAATTTAAAAACATGTTCCGGATGCTTTGAATCATTAAATCCAGGAGGTTGATGGACATATACTTCTTCTTCAATATAACCATTTAGAAATGCACTTTTAACATCCATTTGATATAGTGAAATGTTATTTTGTACAACAAAAGAAATTAATAATCTTATAGATTCTAACCTGGCGACTGGGGCAATGGTTTCATTATAATCAATTCCTTCTTGTTGACTATAACCCTGTGCAACCAGTCGTGCTTTGTTTCTGATTACTTCTCCTTGTTCGTTCAATTTGTTTCTGAAAACCCATTTGGTTCCTATAACATTGAATCCTTTGGGTCTTGGAACTAAATTCCATACATCATTCTTGGAGAATTGATTTAGTTCTTCTTGCATTGCTAAGATCCAATCATTATCTTCCAGAGCTTCATCAATGGTAGTTGGCTCAATCAGAGAGACTAAACCAAACAAAGATTCTTCATTGATTATTAGAGAGGATCTTGTCCTGATGGGATCTTCTTTTCTTGTAATGATTACGTCTTCTTTGTGAACTGAAGTTATTATAGGAAACCTTTTATGTGTGGGTTGGTCAGAGATTCTGAGATTGTTCAGAGCATTGTCAAGAGGATGATCTGCTACGTCTTCTTTTGCTTCTGAACTTTCAGAGTTTGAGTGATGATCATCTGTACCTACAGAAAAATCAATTTGCTTTGGCTGTTGTTGGCCAAGCTTATCATCAAACCTGACTTTGATTGATTCTTCAACAATCAGAGTTTCTGTGTTGTATACTCTATAATCTTTTGAGCGTTCAGAGTATCCAAGCAGGAAACACTTTTGTGCTTTGGAATCAAACTTATTCAGAGTTTCTTTGGTGTTTAGAATAAAACAAGTACATCCAAAAGGATGGAAATAAGAAATGTTGGGCTTTCTGTTTTTCCACAATTCATAGGGAGTCTTTTCAAGAATAGGTCTTATAGAGATTCTATTCTGAATGTAACACGCTGTATTCACAGATTCTGCCCAAAAGTGCTTAGCCATATTTGTTTCATTGATCATGGTTCTGGCCATCTCTTGTAATGTTCTATTCTTTCTTTCTACAACTCCATTTTGCTGGGGAGTTCTAGGACAAGAAAAATTATGAACAATACCATTTTCTTTAAAATATTTTTCAAAATAATGATTTTCAAATTCACCAACATGATCACTTCTAACTTTTGTGATTTTAAAATCTTTTTCATTTTGCACTTGAGTACAGAAGTCAATGAATACAGAATGTGACTCATCCTTGTGTTTTAAAAACTTTACCCATGTCCATCTGCTGAAGTCATCAACGATGACCAATCCATACTTCTTCCTATGATGGATGCAGTTTTAACTGGCCCAAACAGATCAATATGTAGTAACTCTAATGGCTCAGAGGAAGAGACAACATTCTTAGATTGAAAGGAAGGTTTTGAAAATTTTCCTTTTTGACATGCTTCGCACAGAGCATCTGAGTTGTACTTTAGATTGGGAAGTCCTCTGACTAAATTTAATTAATTTAGTTGAGAGATTTTTCTAAGACTGACATGTCCCAATCTTCTGTACCAAACCCATTGCTCATTGCTAACAGACAAAAGACATTTGACGTTTTGAGATTCAAGATCTGATAAATCAATTTTGTAAATGTTGTTCTTTCTCTTTCCAGAAAAGAGGATTGATCCATCCTTTTGACTTACAACTTTACAGGAGTTTTGATTGAAGATTATGTCATATCCATTGTCACTTAATTGACTTATGGACAATAGATTATGAGCTAATCCTTCTACTATTAAAACATTTGAGATAGAAGGAAGCTTATCGTTTCCTATGGTTCCAAAACCAATAATCTTCCCTTTCTGATTACCTCTAAATTTCACATCTCCTCCAGCTTTAAGTTCCAGGCTTTGGAACAGAGACCTTTTTCCCGTCATGTGTCGTGAGCACCAAGAGTCCAGGTACCATGACTGGTGTTTCAATTGAGCTGTTAAGGACATCTGCAACAAATATTATTTTATCCTTAGGTACCCATATCTTTTTGGGTCCTTATGGGTTAGCATAAGAGTTTCCAGAATGTGATGTATATTTTATATCATGTGAGTGTCCAAACTTGAATTTCTTATTTAGAGGTTTGTAAGTGAAGTTCATTTTAGCAAAAGGTTTTGGAATGTATGTCTCCTTCCCTTTGGGAGGTTCATATCCAATTCCTTTTCTGTTTTTCCCACTAACTCCATAGATCATTGAAGCCATTTTGCTTCTGTCTATGCCTTTAGCAAGAAAATATTGAAAGCTATAGTCATATTCTTTCAGAATATCTTTTGAACCAGACACAGACTCTGAACTAAAATCCTTTTGAACAATTTGAATTTCCTTTTTAAGTTTAAGATTGTTTTCTAAAAGTTCAGATTTTTCTGTTTCAAGTTTCTCAAAATCAGATGCAAGACTCTTCTTGAGTTTCTTGTATTTGATTTTGAGCTTACTATAGTTTTCCAGAAGTTCTGATAAACTATCCGCAAGTTCTTCTCTAGAAAATTCATAAATTACCTCTCTTTGTTATGACTCACAGTCTTAGTCATCTTCTGTGATAACCATTAGAGCTAGGTTGGCATTTACATCTTTAGAACCAGATTCATCTTCAGAAGAATATGGGACATCCCAGGTTGCCATCATTCCTTTCTTCTTTCCAAATCTCTTCTTTGGTCTTTCTTTTTGAAGCTTTGGACAATCACTTTTGAAGTGACCAGGTTCTTTGCATTCATAACAGATGATCTCTCTTCTGTTTGACTTTTCGTGTCCAGAAGATTCTGGTTTATCTTCTGACTTCTTGAAGTTCCTTGACTTCTTTTGTCTATGCTTCCATAGATGATTGATCCTTTTGGAGAGCAAAGATAGTTCGTCTTCTTCTGAAGCTGATTCTTCAGAGTTTTCTTCTTCATCCTGAAAAGCGTTAGTATCAAATTTCTTAATTGATTTAAGGGCTAAAGACTTACCTTTATTTTGAGGCTCATGCTCATCCAGTTCAATCTCATGACTTTTGAGAGCGCTGATGAGTTCCTCCAGAGACACATTGTTTAGATCTTTTGACACCTTGAAGGAAGTGACCATATGTGCCTATCTTCTGGGTAAGCTTCTGATGATCTTTTTCACATGACCTGCTTTGGTATATCCTTTGTTCAAAAATATCAGACCAGCGGTCAGAGTTTGAAACCTAGAGAACATTGCTTCTATAGACTCACTTTCTTTGACTTTGAAGGCTTCATACTTCTGAACTAAAGGCATAGCTTTAGACTCCTTAACTTGAGTGTTTCCTTCATGAGTCATTTTGAGAGACTCAAACATATCATGCGTTGTATCTCTATTAGTGATTTTTTCATATTCTACTTTAGATATAGCATTTAAAAAAATATATCTAGCTCTGTGATGATTTTTAAAATCAGCTTTTTGTTGTCTATCCATATTTTTTCTATCCACCTTGTTTCCTTCTGAATCTGTAGGATATTTGTAACCATCCAAGACTATATCCCAAAGATCATTATCATGACCTAGAAAGAAACTTTGTAGTCTATCTTTCCAGTACTCAAAATCTTCTCCATCAAACACTGGAGGTTTGTTGTAACTATTATTGTTTTATTCAGCGACCATTGTGTTTTCTTCTGGATCTTTTCCTGACACGGTTAAGTGTTGTGCTAAGAGTCAAGCTCTGATACCAATTGAAGGGTTAAGAAAACACTTAGAAGGGGGGTTGAATAAGTGACTCTTTTTGTTCTCAATACAAAGCTCAAACAATAATGGAATAACACAGTTATTTTTATCCTGGTTCGTTTGAACTCAAACTACTCCAGTCCACCCGCCAAGGTGATTTCGCCTTTCTCAACAAGGACTTAATCCACTATAATCAACTGATTACAATCACACAACAACTGTTGTGACTAACAATGCACAAGTAAACTTACAAGTGACTAACACCACTAAGACTTAAATCTAGTCCTAGTCTGCTTGAGAAATCTGACCAAACTTGGTCTCTCAAGGAACAAATACAGGATTTTAATCTTTACAGATATTGAAATAGAGTTTGCTTATAATCAAGCTATATCACAACTGTGATTTTTCATTGAGAATCTAATACACAAATTGTATGACCAATGAGTTTGTGAGCTTTTGGATCTTTCACGTAGTTTCTTATTTGAATGTTGTTGTTCAATTGCAATAAATGTCCTTATACTTATAGTAGGAACAATAAGACCGTTGCTGCCTTCAGAGGAAATGGAGAGCATTAAATGCTTTGCGTGTATCCTTGAAATATTCCATTTTCCAAGAAACTAGTTGTAGGCACTTGAGTGCTTTCAGCCGTCTTTGCATTAATGAGCAAACGTCAGAATGTAAGAACGTGTTTCCTTTGCTTTGACAAGACAAGTTGATTTAGACGTTGTTTCAGAGTTAGCTTCCAATGTCTTTAAGAAGTCAGAACATGCTTCATTCAATCTTCTGATCAGAGCGTGGTTTGCTAAGAACTTTGAACAACGCTTGCTTTCAAGTTATCTTCAGAATCAAGGAGCCTGCTAGAAGTTAGAAGATACATTTAACAAGTAAAGGTTCTTACTAGAGTCAGCAAATGCGTTTGAATAAAAGGTTCTTTTATCAAAGAACTTCTTCATAATCTTTGCTTAGTACTTTAAAATGTTTTCTGTCAGAACATTAACTAAGACATTCAAACCACATTCATCAGAGCATAAATTATCTTAAATATAATTTAGTTATCATCAAAACTCTTGAGATAGGTCAGAACTAATCTTGTTCTTTCAGTTTCCACTATTGAAACAGCTACATCTTCTCTAGCGTTAAAAACTATGGATGAGTTGAAGAAAGAGAATGAAGCTAAACCAACAAAGAGATTAAGGGGATGCAAGGAAAGCAAGAAAGATAATAATCTTAGATCTAGACTTTTGCTTGTTTCTACTGCTATATGTTTAAACTTTTATTTGTCTGTTTCTATTTGTATTAATCTTTGTTCTTGAATGTATAACCTTTTTGTTCTCTTTACGTGCTTTTATTGCTTTTTGATTAATGACAAAAAGGGGGAGAATGTAAGATATTTTGAATATAACAGTGTCGGGACTTAGTCTCAAATATTTTTGATACCATAACCTCATTTTCACTTTTTGAAACGCGAATAGGAATAATGTCTCTTGAAAGTAACTTCTGCCACATGGACTTATCAGAACTTCCATCAAAAGCTCTGATCAAACATCTTCAGGGAAGTATAAAGGTTTTTCTTTATTTGAGTATTCAACTCAGGGGGAGACCCCAATACTTTATGTTCTTACTTATTCATCAAAATATACAAGTTTTTGTCATCATTAAAAAGGGGGAGATTGTTAGAACATAGTTTGGTTCTACATCTTAGTAATAGTTTTGATGATAACAAATACATGATATATATATATATATATATATATATATATATATATATATATATATATATATATATATATATATATATATATATATATATATATATATATATATATATATATATATATATATATATATATATATATATATATATATATATATATATATATATATATATATATATATATATATATATAAGAACAATTAAGCTCTCTAATAAATTATTTAAATATGCAGAGAAGTTCTGATAAAGAAGCATAGAAGTTGGCAAACTATTTGTGCTAAGAAGATCTGATAGGAATATCTGTACAAACTAATTAAAGTATCATGCACAATAGAAGAAGTTATGATGTTATAACTTCTGAAGCACCAAAGATGCAAGCTAAAATCTGATGAATAAATAATTTGATGATCTGAAGTCTTAACACACTCATCTATTATGAAGTTTTAAAGACTTAGCACTTAAGCTCAAGCAATACTCTGACAATCAAATTCTGAAGAACAAATAAGCTTCAATATGTCTGTCACATTCAAAGTTCTGATTACATGTCGTCAAGCTTAAGAAACTCTAAAAGGACTAAAGATCCATTATCACATTAATAACAATCAATACAGGATCAAGAAAGTAACGGTTGAATAATTATGATAGGGAACAAGATCTGTATTTTTGGAAAGTGCATTAACAACATTTTATCAACCTTCCAAAAACATCATTTCATGTCTCCAAAGGATCTCTTGGATCAAATTCCAATATAAAGAATACTATGAAGAAGAATAAAAAATGACCCACAAATACCAACAAGAGAGATCAAAAACATTCTCTCTAATTTTTATCTCTTCAATTATCATTGGGCTTTAATCTTCTGTAAACATCACAGTTCTGATATAGCTTTTTGGAAGCATTTGTTAGACATATTATTTTTTATAAAAAAGTTGTAATTCCTTGAGAAACAAAGTTGTGTTTTGATCTCAAGAAGACGTCGAAAGTTGTCTTCGTGTTGTGTAAACAATTTTTTATTAGTGGATTAAGACCTCGATTGAGAGAGGCTAAATCACCTTGGCGGGTGGACTGGAGTAGTTTCAGTTCAAAGGAACCAGGATAACCAAACATGTCATACTATTTTTATTTTTTCAAAACCCAATTCAAACCTCATTTTCTTGTGTTTTTATATCCTTTACAAGTTTCTTCCACCTGGTTATTCCTAACCAACACACAAGTAAACGTGAAAGGAAATAAACAATGATATAACTAACTCACAAGTATATAAAACATGTACAAGTGTGGTAAACATAAACAAATAAATTCACAAGTAAACATAAACAAGTTCATGCACAATTTCTATACAATATATACATTAATTACAAAACTCAAAAACAAAGAAACTATCACAATGCGAAACAATAAACACCAATCCCCGACAATAGTGCCATTTGGCTGGAGTGGTTAAGAGACAAGCAAAAAGTAAAGTATTATTTTACCAGATAATATTTAGGTTATATCCTGTCGTTTCCACGGATATTGGTGTATTTAAATATCGTTCGACAAATCTCTCGTTAATGAGTTTGGGGTTTGAATGGGTTAGAAGGAAAAGTAAAAGGTATCAACAGAAAATAAATGTATAAAAAGGAAAGATAAACTTATCCGACTTGAATGTCCTCTACTCGTCACAAACTTAAACCTCTCGACAAGTTATACTTAACCTAAAATATTCATAAATGTCATCACATGTCAAACACAACACCCACTGTATCACCTAAGTGGTGATCTCTCAACCAACCTCAACAATACAAAAATCAATTGTGCTAATCACATCGACAATCTCTCAGAGCGACACAACCAACATAGAGGCATTAATCACAGACACCCTAAGTGAATAACATCTCTAAATCTATCTCTAAATCCAGAAACTAACATATAATCATCCTAGATAAGAATCCGAGCAGTATATGTCTATAGCAACTAAAATCCCTAACATAGAGCAAAAATAAAGGATAACAATCGACAAAGATTTATAAAGCAAGTTTTATACAACACCATGGGCGACAAATATATATAGATTTCAAAGTAAAAATATATACAAAACCCAATAAAAGATAAATACAAATAGAGGAGAAGAGATAAACCACCAATCTTCTAGTTTTCCAGTGCTGGTCGATGAGAAATCCACCTCCAATCATCCATAAGCAAAGCCCTAATGTTGTTTTCTAAGCTAATCTATCAAAAATAAGGTTGATGTAATTTGGGAACAAAAACAACCCAAAAAACATAACCTAAAATGTAATGAAAATGAAGTTATAAAACAAATCTCAGCAGACCGCACTTAGCGGGCTCACTGCGCTAAGCGGGATGTCTGATATTTACACATTAAACCGTGTAAACCGCGCTAAGCGAGCTATCCACTCTAAGTGGGCTAAAAAACAAAGCTTATTCCAAAATTTACAAAATTTCTCGTACCATTCTAGAGGATGTGCTTAGCACGATCCCATGAGCAGAACTGTCTCAAAATTGGGTTTTTATTCTGAAATCACGCATCCGGAGCCGTGTCTTGGATACCATATTACTTGATGCTCCAAATAAAATAAATACCTAGAAAATGAATGGAAAAACATCAAACGGTACATTGTGTACACAAAAACATAAATAAACACAAACTAAACATATTTACACAAAAGTCGGGTTTATTCAATGAATATTAACAACAAAGAGTCGAAGAGTGCAACAAAAAGTATATATGAAAAAAGCTACAATTTGCACTTATCAACTGCCAAACTTGTAATGACTCTTTCTGGAAAATGGGCATATGAAGTGGAATCTTACGATGAAAGTGTTCTCTAAGACCTTGATGTATCCTAAAAGGACACATGTGACAGGTGTGACGAATATCTTAAGACAATAGAAGAATAGAGAAAGATCATAGCTCAAATGGAGAATGAAAAGAAGAAGCTTCTATGTTATGTTTCAAATCTTCAAAGTGAGGTAACTATCTTAAATAAGCTTAATAACATTTTAGATTCCTTGAAGAAAATGAAAAGTAGAGTTGATATAGTGAAGGAGGATGGAGGTGCAAGAGTTGATTATCAATCTAATAATGAAAAAAGAAGAGTGTCTGAAGAGAAGTCATTTCCTCTTGAAAGGAAGAGAATGATCAACATGTCCAACCACATCTTACAACTTCCTGACAGACATGGTAAAACATTATCCAGATTCCAATCATAAACATGGATATGTCATTATTATGGTGAGGATGTCCTTATTAAGCCTTTGTGTTATATTGTATGGAGATACAAAATCTCCAGTTCATTTTAACACTGGTCAAGGGATTAAGAAGAGAAGTGTTTAAAATAGAGATATTTGAAGGGTGAGAAAACACTTAGAAGGGGGGGGGGTTGAATAATTTTTTTCCTTTTTCTCGCGTAATAATAATGGAAGGACACAGGTATTTTTATCCTGGTTCGTTTGAAACACAAACTACTCCAGTCCACCAACCAAGGTGATTTTGCCTCTCTCAACGAGGACTTAATCCACTATAATCAAACTGATTACAAATGTACAACCAAATTGTTGTGACTAACAATATAATGCACAAGCCAACTGCAAGTGACTAACACCTCTAAGACTCAACTAGTCCTAGCCCTCTTGAGAAATCTGACCCAACTGGTTACTCAAGGAACAATTACAAAGATTATCTTTTAATAGTAGTGAATCAGAATGCTTCTAATAAGCTATATCTTAAACTATGATTTATCACTAAGATTTTAGCCCAGTACTTAAGAATTATCCACTATACAATGAGTTTACAAGAATGAAAATAGTGAGCTTCAGTATATTTTTCGTGGATCAGTAACCTTGCTTTGAAACAAATGGTCTTCTATATATAGCTTCAAGTCTTGACAGTTACTGCTTTTAAGAGAGTGTATGCATTAATGATGCATGTTAGCTTGGTCTTTATGTTTCCAATGCTCTCGTGCGTAGTACCACTTGAGTGTGTTAGCCGTCTTAGCATTAAATGATCAACGGTACTATTAGAGCTTGCCTCTGGAAGTTTAAGAGTTTGCTTACAGCGTTGCAACTTTAGAGTTTACTTTAACTTTTCTTCTATAAGAGTTTTCTTCATTTTATGTTCATCAGAGTTTGCTTCAGCTTGCATTATCTGATGTTGCTTTTAGCGTTCTTCTTTCAAATCTTTGCTTCAGCTAGCTTTATCAGAGGTTGCTTAAGATTGCTTTTCATCAGATTTTTCCTTGGAGTGCTTCCTTCATAGTTTGCTTCAGACTTGCGGAGAATGATGTTTCTCTTTTGAGAGTGGTTGAGTCAGAACATCATTTGAATTAGAAAAAATGCACATCAGAGTATAAAATATATTATACAAAATTTATTTCATCGCTATCATCAAAACTCTAAGATATGATTAGAACCAAACTTTGTTCTAACAATCTCCCCCTTTTTTATGATGACAAGACAATTCAGATTTTGATTAAAAAAATGTTTGTACAAGAGTGAGAATCTCCCCCTGAGATTGATAATCTCCCCTTGAGATAAATATTTCTTCTTCTGAAATAAATAATAAAAGAATTTAATTTCATAAGAGAAACTTCCTGAGATTTTTCTACAGAGCTTTGAGACATTTTTCTCTCAGAGTTTCTTTAAGAGCTCCTGATCTTTTCTTCAGAGTTTCTTTACCAGATGATGTTTTGAGCTTAGTATTCCAGAGTCTTGAGGTACCTGCATATCTCTTAAATAGGAAAAAAACTTTGTATTTTGTTAGGAATGTTTGAGACTTAGTTCCATAACTGTTATCATGGATCAGATCAGAATCACATTTTCTCCCCCTTTTTGTCATAATCAAAAATCCAAAAAAAACTAAAGAGATGCAAAAGATTTTTATATTGAATATTCAAAAGACAGAAGTACAAAACAAAAAAAAATAGAAAATTGGAGAAATAAAATCTAAGATTGACGAGAGACAAGAGAAAGAAGAAGATTCTTGATTTCTATTGAGGATTCCTCTTGTTTCATCATCCAAGTTATGATTTCATTGTTTGTTTCATCCTGTTTGTCCAGACATTCATGTATGGCTTCATTTTCCTTCTTCAGCTCATTCAGCATGTCAATCACCAACGAAAATGGAGCAGATGTTGAAGCAGCTTCAGAAAATACAACCTTTGGAGCCAAACCAGCTAAGTCTGGGCCTACAACATTGGAGAGAAGGGTGCCAAGATCAATCAGAAGAGTTGGCACTTTCTCAGAGGCATCTTGAGTAGAAGGTTGGTGATACAGAGTCATTTCCAAGGGATTTGGATCTGACTCAGAGCCATCTTCAGATTCATCTTATGAAATTTCCATGTGATCAGCAAGTGGTAAAGGAGCGTTGGTAATATGCAGAAGAGACTTCTTATCCCAGATATTTACCACTTCTGTTTTGAAGGAATTCAGATTCTGGGTGAAATTCTCAAGAACCTGAGAATAGCACATATCTTTCATTTTAAAGGATTCATCATTGAATTTCCTTCTGAATTCTTCCCACATAAAATAAGATGCAGTTGGGTTCAGATTGCTGGCACTGTTATCCTTCAGCAGGTCTATCCAAGTCTGCATTTCTGTTGCAAAATCCTGGAAACGTACATTAACATCTGACGGAATAGGTTTTGGGGTTGGTTTGGGAACAACCTTCTTGGTGGATTTTATTTGCAGATACAGTAGAGAATCAAGATCAACTATAGTCCTAAGAAAGTCAGATGGCTCAGATGGTTCAAGAGGTTCTGATGAAGATGGACTAAAGGTAGGTTCTAGAGAGTGAGGTGGTGAGGGTTCTAGTTAGGTAGGTGAGGGAATTTATGGTGACGTAGGTGGTGTGATGTCAGGAGAGATGATGGTGGTGGTTTGAGCCGAGGAAGAAGGAAGAGGTGGTGGGGATTCATTCAGAGCGAAAATGTTTTCAGAGGGAATGATGAAAGACGGAGGTTGTGTAGCCAGAGGCACATTGATTCCTGGTAATCTCCAAGAACCATCATACCACTTAGAGGATTTTGGGGATAAAGGTCTGATGGGGGATGTTTGAAGAGGGTTTTCAGCAGGAATATTTGGATTTTGTTGGTGGGGAGAAGAAGTAGAGATTTCAGGTTGAGAGATATGTGGAGAGAGTGGTGGTTGTGTTTGAGTTTATGGAGGAACTACAGTATCAAAATTATCTATGTCTGATATTACCTGATCAATTTGAGGGTTATTATGTATGGGTTCAAAGGGAATAGTGAGGTCTATGTAAAATTCAATATCTCCTAGAGTTTGGGGTTCAATAGATGTTGTTATACTCATAGAATCACAAACAGAGATGGTTTCAGAGGATATACATGAAGATTTCTACTTCTTCTTCTGAGGACGTGCAGAGGGACCTTCTCCTGCTTGCCTTTTCTTCTACTTCTCGAGGAAAACTTCTGGAGCAGGTACATTCCTTCCTTGAAGCCATGCTGGGTCAATGAGAATGCCACTTTCCTTGCAAGCCTCAATCTAGTGCAAAATGATCTCAAGATGATCACCAGAGTTGAAGAGAGGAAAATCTGCATCAGGAATTCTCCTTCTGGTGACAGTTGCAGACACATATGGAGTAGGTTCCACCAGAAGTTTGTCAATCAGGTTCCTTTTGAGCAGGTTCTTCCCAAAAAGAGCTTTTCCACAAGTGGGCTCCAATTCACCAAGCAAATTTGCGTGTTCTAGATGAGCTATCAAACCATTCTCTGTCAGAATTTCCGAGATTAATCTTCCTAGACGGATCCAATTTCTTTTTGACTTAGGGTTTTTTACTCTTTCAGCTTCCCTGGTTTCTTTTACATGCGTCCAAAGATGGTTGAACAGAAGATAGGGCAGATCAATCTTCACATTTATGCAAAGACAGAATAGAAGATATTGTTGGTCAACATTGATGTAGTCAGGGGAACTGGTTTCCTTCCTGTGATGAATGCAACCATGAATTATTCTTGCCCAGATTTTGTATTTGTTCTTCAAATCTCTGACCTTTTTGGATGCTTGCCCAATAGTGAAAATCTCAGCATAAAATTTAGACATATCCATTCTTCCACTTCAGATTCCAGTAACACCATTACCTTTAAAACCTAGTAGCCTCCTTATGAGATTCTCAGTGATGGAAATCTCTTTTACCATTACAAATGATAGAATAACCTTTGGTGAAGCGATAACATGAATCAAGAATTCCTTGACAAGATGAGGGAACACTGGTCCAACTAGACGATCAAATAAATTTTGCCACCCTTGGAACTCTACAGCCTGGAACAAATCAAACCCATTTTCTTTCAGATTTTCAAAGTCGACCATTAGTTCACTAACCACTTTCAAGCTATAAATAGGGATGAGTGTTATTCTCTCATGAGTGACATATCTTTCTGCATGTTGAGAGTTGCTTGAAGAAACATGAATGCTTTCGGAAGGGGATGAAGATGAAGCCATTTAGAATGCTTAGGTTTAGGATTTAAAGAGAGAGAGAGAGAGAGAGAGAGAGAGAGAGAGAGAGAGAAGAGAGAGAGAGAGAGAGGAGAGAGAGAGAGAGAGAGAGAGAGAGAGAGAGAGAGAGAGAGAGAGAGAGAGAGAGAGAGAGAGAGAGAGAGAGAGAGAGAGAGAGAGAGAGAGAGAGATAGAGAGAGAGAGAGAGTTTACATAAAACGCAGAAGCGATTGAAATTTGAGAGAGAGAGAGAGAGAGAGTAAAAAGCAAAAAAGGAATTTTGCAAAGTATATATAGCTTATGAAAAAATAATTTTAAAGTAATAAACCCGGTAAAGAATTTAGAACGATTGAATTAAAAAAACAATCATTACAAGCAATTAATGAAATTTATCAATTAGGGGATGCGTGAGATTTTGATCAAATCTGAACAGTTACCTAGAAACGGCGTATCAATAGCAGTGCACGCATGCGTGACCTTTCAGAGTTGAAACACGCGTTCAACTTCTGAGGATAGCGTGTGACAGTTGTTTTAATGTAATGAACTTCTGAACCATTCTTGTAATGAAACGTTAGACACATTTTAGAACATTATAGATGGTTTCTGATGTAACTCCTCTTCTAACTTCTGAAGAGTAGTTAATCAGAACATTCATTTCAGAACATTCTGAAAACATATATAGATTTTTTTTCATTAAGGACAAAGTTCCATACTGATGTTTTTCAGAATGAATTTAAAGTTATCTTTAGAAAGGGGTTTAGTGAAAATATCAGCCTATTGATGGTCAGTGTCTATGAAGTTTAAACTTAAGATTCCTTTCTGAATGTAGTCCCTTATGAAATGATGTTTAATTTCTATATGTTTGGCCTTAGTATGTAAGATAGGATTTTTTGAAAGACAAATAGCAGAGGTATTATCATAAAAGATATGAATCTTACTTACATAGAGGTGATAATCTTCCAGCTGGCTCTTCATATAGATCATCTGAGTGCTTCATCCAGTAGCAGATATATATTTTGCTTCAGTTGTTGATAGTGCAATAGTGGCTTGCTTCTTGTTGTACCATGAGATAATGTTATCACCCAGAAACTGAAAGCTTCCAGAGGTGCTTTTTCGTTCTATTCTATCTCCAGCAAAGTCAACATCATAATAACCTACTAGTTTAAACTCTTTGGATCTTTTGTAACACAGTCCAAGGTTAGTAGTACCTTTCAGATACCTCAGAATTCGCTTAACAATAGTTAAGTGAGATTCTCTAAGATCTGATTGGAATCTTGCACATAAACATACATTGAATAATATATATGGTCTAGATGCAGTCAGATAAAGAAGAGATCCAATTATACCTCTGTAGAGTTTATGATCTACTTCCTTACTTACCTCATTTTTTCCCAATATGCATGTAGGATGCATTAGTGTCTTTGCTTCTTTACTTTCTGATAGCTGGAATTTCTTCAGGAGTTCTTTAACATACTTTGTTTCATGTATGTAAGTACCTTCTGGAGTCTGATTTATTTGAATTCCCAGAAAGAATTTTAGTTCTCCCATCATGCTCATCTCAAATTCAGCCTGCATAGACTCATCAAATTCTCTTCCAAGAGAGACATTAGAAGTTCCAAAAATAATATCATCTACGTATATTTGACAAATTAAAATGTCATTTTTAAATTTTATTCTGAATAAGGTAGTGTCCACTTTCCCTCTAGTAAAATTCTTTTCTAAAAGAAAGTTACTTAGACGTTCATACCAAGCTCTAGGAGCTTGTTTCAGACCATACAAAGAATTTTTCTGTTTTAAAACATGTTCTGGATATTTTGAGTCATCAAAACCCAGAGGTTGGTGGACATAAACTTCTTCTTCTATGTAACCATTTAAAAATTCACTTTTAACGTCCATTTGATATAATGAGATGTTATGTTGAACAGCAAAAGAAATTAATAATCTAATTGATTCTAACCTGGCGACTGGGCAAAAGTTTAATTATAATCAATTCGTTCTTTTTGACTATAACCTTGTGCAACAAGTCGTGCCTTGTTTATGACAACCTCTCCTTGCTCATTTAACTTGTTTCTGAATACCCATTTTGTTCTTATGATATTGAATCCTTTAGGTTTTGGAACTAGATCCCACACATCAATTCTGGAGAATTGATTTAGTTCTTCTTGCATAGCTAGGATCCAATCATTGTCTTGTAGAGCTTCCTCTATTGAGGTTGGTTCATCAGAGAGACCAGTCAAAACAGTGATTCTTCACTGTTTCTGAAAGAGGATCTTGTTCTGAAGGGATCTTCTTTCTTTCCAATAATCACATTTTCTGGATGTGCTTATGTGATTCTGGGGAATCTATTCTAGGAGGTTTGTTCATAAATTCTTAGATTGTCCATAGCATTCTCCATAGAAGGATCTTCTAAGTTGTCCTTTGCTTCTGACTTTTCAAAGTTTGTAAGATGATCTTCTGTACCTGCAGGATTTTCATTCTACTTTGGCTTTTGCTGGCCAAGGTTATCATCAAATCTGACTTTGATTGATTCTTCAACATTCAGAGTTTCTGTGTTTTATACCCTATAGCCTTTTGAGCGTTCAGAATATCCAAGCAGAAAACACTTTTGTTCCTTAGAATCAAACTTGTTCAGATTATCTTTAGTATTAAGAATATAACAAGTACATCCAAAAGGATGAAAATATGAAATGTTGGGTTTTCTGTTTTTCCACAATTCATAAGGAGTCTTTTCAAGGATAGGTCTTATAGAGACTTTATTTTGAATATAACATGTTGTGTTCACTGCTTCTGCCCAGAAGTGTTTAGCCATATTGGTTTCATTAATCATGATTCTGGCCATTTCTTGCAAAGTTCTATTTTTTCGTTCTACAACTCCATTTTGTTGGGGAGTTCTAGGACAAGAGAAATCATGAGAAATGCCATTTTCTGCAAAAAAAAACTTTTCAAAATAATGATTTTAAAATTCTCCTCCATGATGACTTCTAACTTTTATGATTCTAAACTCTTTTTCATTTTGCACTTGGTTGCAGAAGTCGAAGAACGCAAAATGTGACTCATCCTCGTGTTTTAAAAATTTAACCCATGTCCATCTACTTTAGTCATAAACAATGACCAATCCATACTTCTTGCCTCTGATGGATGCAGTTTTAACTAGTCCAAACAGATCAATGTGAAGAAGTTCCAACGGCCTAGAGGAAGAAACAACATTTTTTGACTTAAAATAAGTTTTTGAAAATTTTCCTTTCTGACATGCTTCACACAGAGCTTCTAAGTTGAACTTCAGATTGGGAAGTCCCCTGACCAGACTGAGTTTGTTAATTTGAGATATTCTTCTCATGCTAACATTTCCCAATATTCTATGCCAGACCCATTTCTTATCGCTAACGGACATAAGGCATTTTACAATCTAATTTTTAAGATCAGAAAAATCAACTTTATAGATGTTGCTCTTTCTCTTGCCAGTAAAAAGGATTGTTCCATCTTTTTGACTAACATCTCTACAGGATTTTTGATTAAAGATTACATTATAACCATTGTCACTTAATTGACTTATGGGAAGAAAGTTATGTGCTAATCCTTATACCAACAAAATATTAGTTATAGAGGGTAGGTTGTCGTTTCCAATGGTTCTAGAACCAATAATCTTTCCTTTCTGAATCATCCCAGGTGGCCATCATGCCTTTCTTTCTTCCAAAACTTTTCTTTGGTCTTTCTCTTTGTAGCTTAGGACAACCACTTCTGTAGTGTCCCGGTTCTTTACATTCATAGCAGACTATATCTCTTTTGCTTGACTTCTTATGTCCAGAAGATTCTGGTTTATCTTCTGACCTCTTGTAGTTTCTGAACTTCTTTCATTTGTGCTTCCACATCTAGTTGATCCTTATGGAGAGCAGAGATAACTCATCTTCTTCTGCTGCAGAGTCTTTAGAGTTTCCTTCTTCTTCCTAAAAAGCATTAGTTTCACATTTTTTAATATATTTAAGGCCGATAGACTTACCTTTCTTCTGAGGCTCATGTTCATCAATTTCTATCTCATGACTTCTTAATGCACTGATAAGTTCTTCAAGAGATACATCATTCAAATATTTTGACACTTTAAATGCTGTAACCATAGGTGCCCATCTTCTAGGTAATCTTCTGATAATTTTCTTAACATGGCCTGCTTGGTGTATCCTTTGTTCAGAACTCTCAGGCCAATGTTCAGAGTTTGCAATCTTGAGAAAATAGCTTCAATGGACTCATTTTCTTCCATTTTGAAGGCTTCATACTTCTGGATGAGAGCCATAACTTTTGTCTCTTTTACTTGAGCATTGCCTTTATGAGTCATTTTGAGAGACTCAAACATGTCATGTGATGTATCTCTTTTGGTGATTTTCTCATATTCCATTTTAGAGATAGCATTCAGAAAGATATTTCTAGCTCTGTGGTGATTTTTGAAATCTAATTTCTGTTGTTTATCCATGTTCTTTCTGTCAATATTGTTTCCGTCTTTGTCTTCTGGGTGTGTGTAACCATCTAGGACCATATCCCATAGATCACCATCATGACCTAGAAAGAAACTTTCTAGTCTATTCTTCCAGTATTCAAAGTCTTCTCCATCAAACACATGAGGTTTGGTGCAGTTGTTGTTGTTGTGTTCAGTTGCCATATTGTTTTCCTTCTGGATCTTTTTCTGACACTGTTAGGTGTTTGCACCCAGAACTAGAGCTCTGATACCAATTGAAGGGTGAGAAAACACTAAGAAGGGGGGGTTGAATAAGTTTTTCCTTTTTCTAGGGAAATAATAATGTAAGGACACAGGTATTTTTACCGTAGTTCGTTTGAAACTCAAACTACTCCGATCCACCCGCCAAGGAGATTTCGCCTCTCTCAACGAGGACTTAATCCACTATAATCAAACTGATTACAAATGCAAAACCAAACTGTTGTGACTAAAAATACAATGCACAAGCCAACTGCAAGTGACTAACACCTCTAAGACTCAACTAGTCCTAGCCCTCTTGAGAAATCTGACCCAACTGGTCTCTCAAGGAACAATTACAAAGATTATATTCTAACAGTAGTGAATCAGAATGCTTCTAATAAGCTATATCATAAACTGTGATTTATCACTAAGATTTTAGCCCAGTACTTAAGAATTACCCACTATACAATGAGTTTACAAGAATGAAAATAGTGAGCTTCAGTATATTTTACGTAGATCAGTAACCTCGCTTTGAAACAAATGGTCTTCTATATATAGCTTCAAGTCTTGACTGTTACTGCTTTGAAGAGAGTATATGCATTAATGATGCATGTTAGATTGGTCTTTATGTTTCCAATGCTCTTGTGCGTAGTACCACTTGAGTGCGTTATCCGTCTTAGCATTAAATGATCAACGGTATTGTCAGTGCTTGTCTCTGGAAGTTTAAGAGTTTGCTTGCAGCGTTGCAACTTCAGAGTTTGCTTTAACTTTTCTTCTATCAGAGTTTTCTTCATTTTATGTTCATCAGAGTTTGCTTTAGCTTGCATTATCAGATGTTGCTTTCAACATTCTTCTTTCAAAACTTTGCTTCAGTTAATTTTATCAGAGGTTGCTTCAGGTAGCTTTATCAGAGGTTTCTTAAGATGTCCATAACGCGTTCTAAAAGTCGTCTTCTGGATATCTTCATCCTTCACCTTAATCGGATGGTATCCCGACCTCAAATCAATCTTACTGAACACACGAGCATCCACCAATTGGTCCATCAAGCCATCTATTCTTGTAAGCGGATACTTGTTCTTAATCTTCTCTTTATTCAATTATATATAATCAACACAAAGCCTCATACTTCCATCTTTCTTCTTTACCAACAACACTGGAGCTCCCCACGGTGATACACTTAGTCTTACAAACTTCTTTTCAAGTAACTCTTCCAATTGCTTCTTTAACTCTGACAATTCTAATGCAGACATACTGTATGGTGCCATAGACACAGGTCTAGTACCAGGTACAAGATCAATAGCAAATTCAACTTCCCTCTCCGGCGGTACATCATGAATCTCCTCAGAGAAAACTATAGGAAATTCACACACCACATGTAATTCCTCAATTATAGCTTGAGTCTCTACAGATAGTGACACCATAAATGAGAACATCCGTGCTTCTTCTTGCATCAACTTCGCCAACTATATAGCATAAAACAAACTATCTTCCTCTTCTTCAGGAGTAGAAAACCTCACAGACTTGTCATAACAGTTAATATGAACATAGTTATGCTCTAACCAATTCGTACCCAAAATCACATCCAACCCTCTTAAAGGTAAACAAACCAAATCAACAGCAAAGTCTTTGTCGAAGATCGACAAGGAACACTTCAAACACACAAAAGATGTAGTCACTGACCCCTTGGCTGGAGTATCGATGACCATTTCTCCATTCATAGAAGACAACATAAGACCCAATCTTTCAACACAATCAGTAACAATAAAGCAATGAGTAGCACCGGTATCAATAATAATAATTAAAGGAGTACTATTAATAAAACATGTACCTCTGATAAGTCGGTCCTCGACAGCTGTCTGATCCTCAACCAAAGCGAACACTTTACCTCTTGTCTACGCCCTCTTTGGTTTCTGACACTGACTACCAATGTGCCCTTCTTCACTACAATTGAAACAAATCATGTCCTTATGCTTTCACTCAGATACAACATATCCAGTATTACCACAACGGAAACATCTCTTTACTTCAGCAAAACATACATTACTCTTATGCCCATGTTTTCCACATTTAAAACAAACCACACCAGCAGGAGCATCTCCCCCACTAGTCCTATGACCCTGAGCAACTTTCTGTTTACCTTTACCGGCTGCGGTATCATAAGGCTTACCACAATTTTGTTGGTGCTTACCCCTCTTCTCACTGATAATATTGTAATGAACATTATTATCCTCTTCATAGATCCTATAACTATCAATCAAATCAGCAAAGACACGGATCTTCTGGTCTCCAACTACGTTCTTGATCTCTGGGCGTAACCCGTTCTCAAACTTGATACACTTCGAAAACTCAGCATCTGCCTCACCGTAGTGCGGATAAAACTTAACCAACTCAGCAAACTTTGTAGCTTACTAAACAACCGACATATTCCCTTTCTTCAGCTCAAGGAACTATATCTCCTTCTTACCACAAACATATTCAGGAAACTACTTCCTCAGAAATTCCCTACAGAACACAACCTAAGTTACATTTTCACCCGCAACTTCCAATCTCTGACAAGTCTCTAGCCACCATTCATCAACCTCAACTGCTAGCATATGAGTACCATATCGAACCTTCTGCGCTCGAGTGTAGTCCATCCCATAGAATATTCTCTCAATCTCTTTCAACCAATCCAATGCAACGTCAGGATCATACTTTCCCTTGATGGTAGGCAGATTATCTCTCGGGAAAGTCGCCAAACTACGAGATCCAGCATTCCCGTCAGTATTCAGCTGATTCTCCATCGCATGTGCCATTGCTTCTAAAGCAGTAACAAGTGAAGCATCATTCCTTCCATCCATATTAACTTATCACTATAACCTAAACAACGGTTAGAACTCAATTAACAATACTCGATTGTTAGAAAACTACGACTCGACAACTTGGTCGGACGGACCAACCTTTGCTCTGATACCAACTTTGTAACACCCCAATTCTACCTGGAAAATTATGAATGTAAATCAGAGTTATAAAATTCATACAACTGAATCAGGATACCACATATTCAACTTAAAGACACATTGCATTTCAACATGGATACATAACATTTTAAAACTTCAGATGAACCAACAGCAAAATAATTTAATCTCTAAATTCAACAACTTGAACAACTACGCAGCGGAATCATAATAACATCTTTGTCAATCTTTACAACAACTTAAAAATAACATGTACTTAGCAACAATCAAATTAAAGTTCAACAACTGAAGTAATCAGTAATAAAAAGCAACAAGTGTTCATCCCCCCCGAGTGTTACGTATCCGAGCAATGACATCGACTCGAACTACCGAAGGTATACTGCCTTCACTCTCGATTACCTGCACGTTACCAACGTAAGGGTAACATTCAAACAGAAGGGGTGAGATATCTAACAATATAATAAAACATATGATAAATAATATATTAAATTAGATCATATAATATCACCACTTCTCATCTTATAAACAACAATAATCGCAACAGAATACTAACAATATACACATTCACCGCATTAATACACAACTTCTTTAGGGAATCATATAATGTGACTCAATACTATGCAAATGCATGTGGTACCATTGGAGCCGGACTCCCATCTCAAAATAATTGCCAATAAATAGAGACATCAACAAGGCATAAGCCTTCATCTTAATATTCACCAATACATGCCATCTTAACGAGCATCAGCTCCATCTTGATATGCAATGTATGTGACACAATCATGAATGTAGTAACAACAACCATAATTAACAAAATCTCAACACAACATCATCATTGGCTAGAATCCTATATCTTAATAGCTGCCAATTTTTAGAGGCATCTCAACATCATTCATCAACATAATTGATCAACATAATTCATCAACAAAATTCATCAACATCATTCATCAACATAATTCATCAACATAATTCATCAACATAATTTATTAACATAATTCATTAACATAATTTATCAACCTAATTCCACAGCAACTCATCCAGATCAATAATACAACGACATATCAACAATCCCTCAACGTTGGCCATAGGCCCCCACATGATAATGCCTATAATTAATTAATCATCTAAGGCTTATCTCTAATTACCAAAACTCTACATATTATTATTCTTTAATACTATATCATTATCATCATTAACCTTATTGTTATGAGCCAAGCAATAATCTATAATCATCTTATCGTCAACATATTTCACAAAATCATCATAGCGATTAACGCGGGAAGCTAACTATAATATTAATTTGGGTTACTAAGATTATTTTTCTTATTCTTCATTTTAATCCTTAAGAATGAAGTTCATCGCGTCATCTATTCAACGCTTCAAATGGCACCTCAAACGGAGTCCGGAAACTCACGTTACAGCCTTTGGAAACGAATCTGTCTAAAATCAGACTGCGCGAGTCAACGCATAATGTTTTGAGTCGACGCGTACTGGGTTAAAATCCTGCATGAGTCGACGCGTAATCCTCTTGTGTCGACTCATATTGAGTTTGAAACACTGCATGTATTGACACATACTCCTATGTATCGACTCATTCTGAGTCCAAAAACCTGCATGTGTCGATGCATAACCTTTAAGGTCGACTCATACTATTATGTCATGAATATTTTATGCGATTTCACTATGTTTTCACTATTTTTTCACTGCGTTTTCCTTTCCTTAGGCCCTAAAAACATCCTCTAATCATAGGTAATCATCAATTATAATAATCCTACGTTTCTACATCAATTATACAGCATTAGGGCATCATTACTCATCTCTAAATCATTGATCTTCATCAAAAAACAATATATACATTTCAATCATAAACAAGAAACTTTTCACATCTAATCCCACATACTACTCATCACAAACCCTATTATAGAGTTAGAACCCCACCCTTACCTTGGATGAAGGTTTCTCTATAACTTTTCCGGTTGAATTCCGTTCTGGCTCTTTTCCTTCTTTTCTGCAACTTTCACGTTCTCTTCCAAACCTTATTTTCTTTCTATTCTTACTCCTACCTCCTTTTTCCTTATTATTATAAATAACTAATATATGAACCTTATAATTCTCATTATGTCTTAATGAGCTTAAAACTCCTACACCCCCTTTCTACTACTTCTAGTCTTTAAAATAAGCCCACATCAAATAATATTATTATTCTAATATTATTCCACAACTTAATAGAATAAATAAATATAATAACAACAACACATCAACTATCATCATAATACAACTTCACAAACCCAAATATAATTTAATTAAATAATTAATTAAATTTCAAGCGTTACAACATCCCTCTCTAGATCGTACCTGAATTGTTGCTAGAAGAGAATCTGGAGTAGGTGTTAGGATGACATCCGTTTCTGGATCGTACCTGAACCATTTCTAGATGATAATCTGAATAAGTATCAGGATGACATCTGTCTTTGTATCGTACCTGAACTGTTTCTAGGAGAGAATATGGAGTAGGTGTTAGGATGACATCCATTTCTGGATCGTATCTGAACCATTTCTAGATGATAGTCTGAACAAGTATCAGGATGACATCCGTCTTTGTATCGTACCAGAACCGTTTCTATATGAGAATTTGGATTAAGTGTCAGGATGACATCCGTCTTTGGATCGTACCTGAATCATTTCTAGATGAGAATCTGGAGTAACTGTCAGGATGACATCCATTCCTGGATCGTACCTGAACCATTTCTAGATGATAGTCTGAATAAGTATCAGGATGACATTCGTCTTTGTATTGTACCTGAACCGTTTCTAGATGAGAATCTGGATTAAGTGTCAGGATAAAATTCGTCTTTGGATCGTACCTGAATCGTTTCTAGATGAGAATCTGGAGTAAGTGTCAGGATGACATCCATCTTGAATTGTACCTGAACCATTTCTATATGAGAATCTGAAATAAGTGTCAGGATGACATCCGTCTTTGGATCGTACTTGAACCGTTTCTAGATGAGAATCTGGAGTAAGTGTCAGGATAACATCCGTCTTTGGATCATACTTGAACAGTTTCTAGATGAGAATCTGATTAAGTGTCAGGATGACATCCTTCTTTGGATCCTACCTGAACCATTTCTAGTTGAGAATCTGGAGTAAGTGTTAGGATGAGATCTGTATTTGGATTGTACCTTAACCGTTTCTAGATGAGAATCTGGAGTAAGTGTCAGAATGACATCCGTCCTTGGATCGTACCTGAACCGTTTCTAGATGAGAATTTAGAGTAAGTGTCAGGATGACATCCGTATTTGGATCATATGTGCACCGTTTCTAGATGATAATATGCTTTATTCAGAATGTTTCTGTTGGGGAAGGGAAACTCCATAATCTACTTGGGGAATATTGAGAAGCTTCGCGACTTCACTTAGGAGTTTTAGTTGGAGCAATAATTTGTAGATTTTTCTCTGCCGTGGGTATGAGAACACCTGACATCAATAGGTTGTAAGCTGAGAATATGGCAGTGACCTTGTAGTAGAATGCCCCTGTCTCGATAACTGTTGTAGAAAAAATAAACTGGGGATTTTGTAGATGGTTTGACTGTTATCCCAACTCTTGGAGTCCTTGGTGAATGCAAATCAAGGTAATAAACCTTCTAATGATTAGATAAGTGACGAGATAACGAGACGTAGTCGTACACTTTAATCCCTAACTTTTTCCTGGACTGTCTTTTCAGATTTTTAGTCCACCAAGATACCCTTTTTTGCTCAAGCCGCCTTTTCAGGTTTTCAACTTGCTGGGTGTATATTTTTTTTTATCCCTAATTTTTTCCCAAACCCTTTTGGTTCACCGGGATGCCCTTATTTTTGCCTAGGGCAGTCAACCTAGCGGGTCTTTATTCATGCGTAATAATTTTCGACTATGTCCATGTTCACCGGGTACGGATGATTGTCATTGTCTATAGTAGTAAGTGTTGCCACATTTCTAGAAGATGTTTGTTTGATCGTACAGGATTCGTTGCTGGAATTCATGCCCAATGCCCCAAGTGATTCAGATGGAGATCTGCCCCTGGCTATTTGGAATCTTGAGAGATTCCTTGAATCTTGACTTGACTGCCCCAGATGATGGACAATGATCATGCCGTGCCCCTTGGTTGGAAGTGTTTTTCCATTTGAGGTGATCCTTTTCATTGAGAAGTTTTTTGTTCACTAGATATTCATCATGCGAAATTCTGTGCTGTTGAACAAATAGTCGTATGCAAACAATGGTATTTTAAGAATGCAAAGCTTATGTCTGTCTTGAAGTTGAAAATTCATTTTTTAGTAAAACAAACAAATTTTGTAAAAGTGTGATGTCAAATCAGGATTTATAGCAAGTCTTACAAGAGTCAGGATACCTTTTGTAACAGTAAGCTTTCGAACTAACCCATGCTTCAGCTAGGACTTTTAAGGGCTACATAGTGGCCTGGTTCACGGTTTAAGAAACAAAGGATAAAGGCTCAAATTTTATTTGTACCCAACCCGCTCTTCGTGATGTTCTTCACTCCTATGCTCAATTAATTGTGTGTTTAGATCCCAATTGAGTCTGGTATCTTGTCCTTCATGTTTCGGTGATGGTTCAGATACTGAAAGTTTATTTGAAAGAGGCAGTCATTTTGTAATTTTTTTTATGTCGAGGGTTTGTAGTAACCTCTTTTTTTTGTTTTCCCTATCCCTTCTTTTTCCTGAACTAATTCTTTTGTGATTACAGTCAACGGGATACCCCTGTTTTTTTTCTTAATTCTCCTTCATAGGTTTTGATTTAGCCGGATTTTATTTTGAAAGGTAATGACTATCGGTTTTAATGATTATGCAAAACCATCACCATCTTCTGATTTGGAAGGACGTCTTTGATGCCATTCATTATGTATGAAGTAAATATTGCGACTGAGTGCGTATCTGAATTAACTGAGAAAACTACCCTGCCCCAAGTTATAATTAAGGGTTTTAATTTTTAAGAAAACAAAAAACTCCTACTTCTTAGGCTCAAAGGGGTTGACTAGGGATTATCTTCCTTATAACTCCACCATTTATGATTTGAAACAATGCATGTACATCGTTAGCGGGGTCTGTTCAAATGCATACCATATTGATTGTGGTATCATTTTCATCATCCTCCCTCTAAAGGCTCAGAGCTTTTGATCGAGAGTTGAATATCATAAAAAGGAAAGCAGTTTAAATATAGTGAATACGAATGAATTGATTCAAAACAAACATATGTAATGCATTGATAAAGTAACAAAGTTTGACATGAATAAATGTTCGAACAATAAAAAGAAAATAACAAATTGAAAATTCTAATGAATAAAAGCTTCTTCGTTTGATCTTGTCACTTCAGACGGCGTGCCTTAGAGGGATGGAAGAAGAACTCAGCCTGACCATCTTGTGTAAACTCCAGCACTCTTTCATCAATCAAGTTTTGAATTTTATATTTCAACATCCAACAATCGTCAGTATCATGCCCCAGATTGTTGGAGTGATATGCACACCTTGCATCAGGATTGTAATTAGGTAAAGAAGTCTAGGGATTCGTAGGAGGCCCTATCAATGTAACCAGATTCATCCTCAACATGTGTTGTAAAGATTGAGACAACGGCATGTTGAGTTTGGTAAACTGCCTCTTGGGTGTATCCGGCTTACTCTGATTAACCCATTGTTTTTGGTGAGGTTGTTGTTGGACCCGTGATTTGGTAGAAGTTTAGAAAGGTACACTTTACACCAAACATACCTCTTGTCTTCTCGGAGGTTTATCAATGACTTGGTCCCTAACCTCGACTATTTTCTTCACACGATTGCATCCATCTTGATGAAGCTTGTTGACAATGACTCTCAGCTCTTCTTGTACCCGGGTCAGGTCTTGGATAAGAGCCATCTGCCCCAACATATGGGTTCTCATTGTTTCAACCTCAGCTTGCAGTTGTTCCAACCGTTCGTCCTTATTTCTTCAGGATTTTTCTTGGCCAGGTTCCAAGCGAGGAGTTCTTTCAACTCTTCCTTCCCCTTGGATAGGTTTAGGAACATTTCCATGAACTGAGCCTCTTGAATTTGGAGATCTCTGTTATCTTGTTTGAGAGCCATTGCTGAAATAAACAGCGAGAAGAGAGACCTGTTATGAAACCGGATTATGCAATGATATGTATGATATATGTATGCAATGTTTTCAAGGGTTTTGCGGGGTAAACAAGAAAATGTCAGATGTTGAAATTTTCAGCATTGATTGAACAACTTCGTATCGTTGAGTGTCCTTCTACGAGAGTCAAGCTCACAATATCAAGTGGGTCATAGCCCTTGGCTTAAGTTGTTGAGTTTTGATCTTTTGACGGCATGGGCTAGAGGAAAATAAATTCACTTTCCCCTTGCAAGACGTTTGATTTATCATAACCTGCATCACAAACCCCTGAGATCCTTGAAATGGTTAAGGAAATGTTGTGGCATGATGTTATGATGTGTATGCTATGTGTTAAGCAAAAGTGTAAGGTGACGAAGACAAGTGAGTCTAAGAAGTCCAGGTTACTGGATAATGACCGTATACAAATCCTACAAGGAGATCATGTTGTTAGACAAAAACCCAGCAAGTAGCTCAAGTTGAAAGTAAACAAATCACACAAGCAGCCTTAGGTTTAGGCTTGCACGGGGTTTGTAGGTAAGTACCCTCTTGAAATTTAGTTGGCTTAACCTGTCCTATAAATAGTAACCGGGTCCTAAGGGATCTCAATATCACTAGTCTTTCCCACAAGTTTCGTTCAATAGGCGACTGACTCAAAACCAAACAAAATTCAAGAGTCAAATCTCAATGAGTGTAGCATCAAGTTTCTGCCAACTTTGGAAATACACCAAAGAAGGCCATCTCGCTACGTCCTAATGGCCAAATTGTTTAATTAAAGGTTCTAAGGTCAGTTGACGCTTCATGACAATATGCAGCGGCCCTGTATTCTCCTTGATTAACTCAAAGGCTATTGTGATACGGTGGGAGAACTGACTTGAGTTTTGAGTTTGTTTTCGCAAATGTTTCGGTTGAGCAAGAGTCGCCACCGACTTTTTATTTTATCCTAAGGAAAGGTTAAAAAGCACAGAAAAAACCTTTGAGATGTTTTCTTGGGTTCGGGGAGTAGATTATAGAAAGGGAAGGTATTAGCACCCTTTCTATCCATGGTTATCCATGGGCTCTTAGTTACTTGCTTAGATCAACTTGCCTTGATTTTCAATTGTTTAAAATGGTGCTTTGTGTGTGGGTTTGAAAATGTTTTGAAAAGAGGCCAATGTGGTGGCAACCTTTGTAATGATCCATGTTGGGATGTATACAAAGGTGTATGTCTTTTGAAAAGTTTTCAATGTTTTTGAAAGTTGTTTTGAAAGTGTGTTGTGATGTGTGTTTTGAAAAATAGGCAAGTGTTTTTGTTTTGCAAGTTGGCAAGTAACCAAGAGCTATCTACCCTAAATTTCTCAAAGATCTTTGCTATGTTTCAACCCTTTTAACAATTTTGTTCCACCATTGTATTTGGGGGACAATCTTGTGTTAGGATGTGAAAGGGACGGGCGCGGGTCATCGTTTAGACCATAATTGCAATGGTGCCAAGTGTCTTTGGGCAATTTTCTTTAAGGGACTTGATCATTTTTAGGCAACTTTCGAAAGCGTCATCGAGGGACTATGATCATTTGAATTGTGTTTGTTTTGCCCAAAGAGACCTAACATGCAATATGGCCCATTATTGAAGGCAACAAGTGGAATACCCTAGGGGTGCAAGTGTGATTGGTGATGTCCATTTTCATGCTTATTTATATTGAATTTAGGTCCAACTATTTTTGGTTAATTGATTCGCATACAAACCCTAATTCTAACATGGCATAATTAGAAAGCTTTAAAGTGCGAAAAATAAAGTTCCTAAGTTATTACAACACAATATATGGGAAGGGGGGTACAAATGTTCAAATGGGGATATTTTAGCAAGAAATTAAATCCTAAACTATTACAATCCAAATGGAATTATACAAATTATTTAATATGCAATAATTAAATAAAATAAGATAAATATGCAAGATGCAAAAATGATTTTTTATGTGTATGTAAAAAGTGTTTTTTATGTGTCAAGAAAATAAAAATAAAAGTATTAATTTTTGGGCATTTTTATATTTAGGGCAAAAACCCTAATTTTTACAAATAAAAGTATTTATTGTATAATATATGCAATATTTATTAATTATATACAAAAAATAAATAAAAGAGAAGTATATTTGTCAAAAGGTATTTTTAATGTTAAATGTTAATAAAAATAAAAATGTATATATTTTGTATTTTTTAACCTAAATATACTAATAAATATATATATGTATTTATATTATTTACTAAATATATTAAATATATACAAAAATAATAATATTTAATATTTACAAAAAAAGGATATTTTATATAAAATATTTTCAGGAGATAAAATAACATACAAATTAGAAAATAAATGTATTTGGTATTATTCCTAATATTCTAAACAAAAAAGTATTATGTATTATTTACATACAAATATCAATTTAAACAAATAAATGCCTAATAAATACAAAAATGGCTTGGAAAATATTTTTTATATTTTTAATATTATGAGAAAAAATGAATAAGTCAGAAATAACAAAAAAAAGTCAAAAAAGGTTTCAAATAAGCACAATGGGCCAAGGGGGTTCAAAAGTAGAAATAGGGTGCAAATAAGAAGTCAACTCAGGCCCAGCCCAAGAAGACTTTGTCTTCAACCTCCGAACAACACATTTGAAAAACGCGCGCCTTTGATGCTTCAAACACAACTCCTGATTCCTGGACTTTTAGCACAAACTTACAACATGAAAAATGTTAAGCATCAAGCCACGATTCTGGACATATAAAGAACTCATCCTAACTCTCAGAAATGAGAGAGAATTTCTCCATTCCCAATTCCTGACCTAGTTTTTATTCAATGTTCAGACTTAAAATTCTCTAAGCACACATAACATAAATGAAAACTAATGATATGGGCATGCTCAGGGCTATGAATGTGACATAATTTCTTCACAAATCTAAACCTAACTATGCCTGGATAGAGAGATAAGAGTTCATGAACTTACCTGTTCAGTTGGAATTGTGTCTGGCAATGGAGGAGCTTTCAGGGCAAGATAATGATTTGTATAGCTTGCTTGATGTCCAGGGATGCTATTCCAAGCTTTAGTTTGCTTTGAAATCAAGTGAATCGTGTTATGGCACTTCAACTGCAAAACAGAAAAATGAAAATGGTGATGTTGGTTAGGAGTGTTACAGTCTGCTTCTAATGCTTTGGAAAGTTTGTATGGATGGTAGGGAAAGTGTTTGAAGTGGTTTTGGCCAAGATGCACGATGGAAATGAGCTAGCCAAGTCCAAGTGCAGAATGCCCTGTTTTTGTGCAGTTTAATGGTGATTCTGTGTTTGAGAAAGCAATGGAGATGGTTGGCTCGTGTTTTAGGTCAGGGTGGTTGTTTAGAATGTGTTTAACAAGTTTGCTTAAGTTGGTCTTGGCAGAAATGAGAGTTGGTAGGTGTTATGTCAAGTTTCTTCTTACTTAAGCAACAAAAGTTCAAGTTGTGTTCTAGACTGATGCAGACCCCCAATCTATGCTGCAACCTTTCCCCTTGATCCGTGTGTTTTCTTCTGAACTTGTGCCCAAAGATATGGCCTTGTACTTCTTGATTTGCAACTTTGACATAAAGTTCATCTTTTCTAAAATGGATAATTTGCTTTTTCTATTTAAGGGTTAAACTTCCATGTAATGCTTAAACACATAATGCAAGGCTTGAACACAAGGGGTTTGCATTAAATTATTGAGTGTGAATGAGATAAGGACCTGTAATCTAGCTTAAGGCATGCTGAGTTCAAAAATGCAAGGTTATGGACATGTAACTTGGTCATGAACAAAGTGAGTTTTTCCCATATTGCCAAATTCGATTCTCCCTAACCATGAGGTTGTTTGATGAGTTCTTGGACATTTTGGAAATATTGGAATGTGTACTACAATCCATCTTTGTAATGCAAATTAAAATTCCAAGTGGAAGTATGTGAAAAGTGGTCTTGAAGTTAGGCAAAAATCTTGCCTAAAATAGGTCAAAATTTCTCTAAGTTAAGAATGGTTTGGTACCCTTGTTCCAAAAATTGTAACTTGAGTTACAAGCTTCTTTTGAGGAAACTTTGTGAATCAAAGTTTTAGATTTTTCAATAGACTACAACTTTCATGTTTTGACTTTTGTTTGAATCCAAATGAATCTTGATGAGAAAGTGGGACAAGGTTAGGAAAAAATTAGGGTTTTTCATAACTTAGAAAAATTCTAAGTTATGAAAAATCTTCATTTCAAACCCTAATTTGCAATTCTTGATTTCTTGATGAACAAGTTTCATGATTTGGCATGTTTTGATGAAAAATGAATCTTGACACTTGATTTTGACCAAAAAATCAAAGTTTGACTTTTCAGTATACAGTCAAAAATTGATCAATTGATAGGAAAATTCATCTGTCAACCTTGTGCATTTGGGATCTTTTGAACTTGTTGAGCATGTCAAGACAATTCCATTGGGTCCTTCAGTCCATATGTGAGCTTGGTTTGCCATTGGCTAGATCAAATAGTCAAAAACTGCCTTTGTGCGGTCAAAACCCTAAAAATGACCATTTTGCCCTTTTGGTGATCTGATCAAATTTCTTGTGGAATTGTGATCCAAACTTTATCAAATGGTCCATATGAGTTTATAATGTTGATGTGGGTCAATTTTCATGAGGTTTGACTGTCAATTGGCCATAGTTGACTTTTTCCCCAATACAGCTGATTTCTTGGTCAACTGTCCAATTGACTGGGCAAAGGTTGGAATCAAGGCTTGAAACTTGGTATGGATAAACTTGGGGGTCCAACATGAAGCATGAAAGTCATCTTAGGAATTTTAGGTCAAAATATCTTTGTGCAAACACAAACCCTTATTTGGGTCAACAGTGCTAGGAGAAGTCTTGCAGAGGAAACCCTAACTGGATCTTGAGCTCCAAGGGCCTTGTGATGGGAAAATGTTGAGAGAATGGGAGGGCAAATTTTGGGGTACAACAGTTGACCCTGTTCAATCTTCTTGAACTTGAAAAGTTAGATTGGCAAGTTTGCCTTTCGTGACTCGAGGGTAAAAGGAGATTGGACACTAGAGTGCCCGGAAATTTGCACTCGCATGCTGGAGTATTTGCAATGTGATATCGGGAATGGGCTTATAGATGCCATTCGGAGAGATGGTGGACAGGGAGATGGGATTATAGATGCCATCTGAAGGCGTGACAGAACCTTGTCGGGAATGGGCTTATAGATGCCATTTGGAAGTGTTGATCGCGTAAGAGATTCCTTAGCGAGAACTTGCGTATTTTGAGAAAGGAAGATGTTTCCTGGCCTGTTACAGGTGTTGATCTTCAATCTATTCATGCAGATATGCCCTGGATGGATGCAGGTATTGAATCTGGGATTAGTCGTCAACAAATATGCCCTGGCTGGATACAGGAATCGAATCTTCAAACTCTTCAGATGTGCCCTGGCTGGATACAGGAATCGAATCTGGAATTGTGACAGTTGATAGATATGCCCTGGCTGGATACATGAATCGAATCTTCAAACTCTTCAGATGTGCCCTGGCTAGATACAGGAATCGAATCTGGAAACTGTGACAGTTGATAGATATGCCCTGGCTGGATACAGGAATCGAATCTTCAAACTCTTCAGATGTGCCCTGGCTAGATACAGGAATCGAATCTGGAATTGTGACAGTTGAAGGTAGTCGTCTTTTGGATTGTCTTTTTTCGCTGAAAAGGAAAAGCATCAGTTGCATGCAATGTCATGATGTATGAAATGCATGATGTCATGATGTTCAAAATGAGATAGTGTTGTATGCACTTTATCATGTATGTAAGAAAGATGTATGAAATATGAAATGTTTATGAATGTATTTTCGTCTAGGAAAATAAATCCTTGACGACCGGCCGGGGAATTAAATCCTGGGCTGACGTTGAAGAGTAGAGTTCTTCGTTTCCGCTGGGGATGATGGTTGCAAGAATACACCGGTAGGAGAAGATGACTCCGTTGGGGAATAAACTTGTTGGAAAGATTACTTTGAGGGGAATTACTCTGTGGGAAGAGATACTTTGTTGAAGTTTTGATGAGAGCTCCGCTGAGGATTTCAATGATGGACTCCGCTGGGGATAACAATGATTAACTCCGCTGGGGATGACAATGATAAACTCCGCTGGGGATTGTGTTGATAAGTTATGTTGGGGAACTTTGATGAACTCCGCTGGGGATTGGAAGAACTTTGCCGAGGGCGATCTTCTGTGATAATTAGCTGAGGATAACCCAGTTATAAGCCTTTGGGAGGAATAACTTTGAATAAAGCCCGGGAGAGACGTCCGTACTCTACAGGGGATAAGCTTCCAGAATCTACTGGGGATAAGCTTCAAGACCTGCTGGGGCTATGGATTCCAGTTTTCCTGGGGAGACTTTCGAACTGTACTGGAAAATGGTTCCACTGGAGTGTCTATATTCCGCCGGGGAACAATCTTAGATCAAGACTGCCGGGGATGCTTGCTGAGGAATGCCTATACTCCGCTGGGGAATATTGATATCTTCTGGGGATACCCAACTTCCTTTAGGCTGACCGTAGACTAACTCTGCTAGAGGAGAGTATTGCTGACTTGCTAGGGGAACAGGGTGCCTATTGTAAGGCTGATGATAGACTAACTCTTCCTGGGGAGAGTGTTGCTGAATCTTGTCTTACTCTGTGGGGAGTTGAGGTAGCCTGGTCACATTCTTCAGTTGGACCTACCTTGGTACCTTGGCGGACAAAGCAAATATACTGCCTGGACAATTCTACATTGCCCCTGTTTCTGATGTCACATGTAATCAATCTTTTGTTTCGTATGCAAGTATTTATGAATTAGCAATTTAATGTAAAATGCATATATCAAAAATGAACATTGGACGTTCTTCGCAAGACAAAACAGAAAAAGGAAAAACAATTGGCAATTTGTTTGGAAAAGTGAACTTGTATTGATTTTGAAATTTGCCTGTAAATAGGCGTTTTTTGTACAAGAGGTTGACGTCCTAGTAAGAGAACGCCGCCAAATAACATAAAGTTTATACAATTTTGAAAAGGAAACAAAACAGCTATGTGAACAATATTCCCACTGGGTTCCAACTCTGCTATTGCCTTTATGTCTTCAAGCGTCTCATCACTTTGCTGCTTAGTTGAAGATGAAGCTGATTGACCGATGCCGAAGTCTGAGCCCGATAGTTGATGCCGAATTCTGGATGCAAGGTGATCCAATGAGACATAGTGTTACACTTTATCCCTAACTTTTTCCTGGACCGCCCTTTCGGGTTTTCAGCCCACCGGGATACCCATTTTTGCCCAAGTCGCCTTTTCAGGTTTTCGACTTGCCGGATGTACAGATTTTTTTTCATTTCATCCCTTATTTTTGCCCGAACCCTTTTGGTTCTCCGGGAAGCCCTTATTTTTGCCTAGGTATGTCAACCTAACGGGTCTTTTATTCATGCGTAGTATCTTTTTACTATGTCTGCATTGGCGGGGTGAGGAAGGCCGTCACCATCCATGGTGGTTAGAATCATGGCTCCTCTTGAGAACACATGTTTAACCACAAATGGCCCTTTGTACGTAGGGGTCCATTTTCCCCTGGGATCACTTTGAGGAAGGATGATGTGTTTGATTACCAGGTCCCCAACTTGATACTCTTGTGGTCTAACTTTCTTGTTAAATGCCCTGATCATCCTTTTTTAGTCTGTCTGACCATGACAGATAGCGGTGAGTCTCTTTTCGTCAATTAGGTTTAATTGATCAAGTCGAGTCTGGATCCAGTCATCTTCACTCAAGTCTGCATCCTTCATTATCCGGAGAGAGGGTATCTGGACTTCAATTGGCAAGACTGCCTCCATGCCATAGACCAAGGAAAAGGGTGTTGCCCCGGTTGACGTCCGTGCTGAGGTACGGTACCCATGAAGAGCAAATGGTAACATTTCGTGCCAATCTTTGTAGGTCACTTCCATCTTCTGCACAATTTTCTTGATGTTTTTATTTGCTGCTTCGACAGCTCCATTCATCTTTGGCCGGTAAGGAGAAGAGTTGTGGTGCTGTATCTTGAATTGCTCGCAGAGCTCAGCGATCATCTTGTTGTTAAGATTGGTACCATTGTCCGTAATGATTCTTTCCGGGACGCCGTACCGACAGATCAGGTTATGTCGAATGAAACGTGCCACGACGCTCTTGGTTACGGTGGCGTAGGAGGCTGCTTCCACCCACTTCGTGAAGTAATTAATTGCTACTAAGATGAAGCGATGCCCGTTGGATGCCGTCGGTCGGATCTCGCCGATCATGTCAATGCCCCACATTTCAAAAGGCCAAGGTGCCGTTAGGACGTTCAGAGGAACTGGAGGGATATGCACCTTATCAGCATAGATCTGGCATTTATGACAAGTTCGAGAATGTTGGTAACAGTCGGCTTCCATTGTGGACCAGAAATATCCTGCCCGAAGGATTTTCTTTGCCATGGTATGTCCACTGGAATGTGTTCCGAATGTACCTTCATGTAGTTCTACCATGATCTTCTCTGCTTCAGCCTTATCCACACAACGCAGTAAAGTTGAATCATGGTTTCGTTTGTAGAGAATGTTGTTGCTGAGGAAGAATTTTGCCGCAAACCTTCTTAGGAACTTCTTGTCATTGACCGATGCGCCTTCGGGGTATTCTTGAGCTTCCAAATATCTCTTCACCTCATGATACCAGAGTTTTTCGGTTACCTCTTCGGCCTCAAGATCGCAGCAGTATGCAGGTTCGTCCATCTTCCAGATAATGATTCGGGGAGCCTCGTTGTCCCATTTGACTTTGAACATTGTAGACATTGTAGCTAGTGCGTCCGCTAACTGATTATCCTCTCTTGGGAAGTGTTCAAAAGTTATCTCTTCAAAGTGGGGAAGCAAAGTCAACACATACTCCTTGTAAGGAATAAGATTCGGGTGTTTCGTATCCCACTCTCCTTTGATCTGATTGATCATGAGAGCGGAATCTCCGAAGACACTCAGAAACTTGATCCTTAAGTCAATTGCAGCTTGAAGACCCATGATACACGCCTCATATTCTGCCATGTTGTTGGTGCAGTTGAAACACAGTCGGGCGGTGAGTGGAGTATGAGTGCCTTTAGGGGATATGATCACAGCGCCGATGCCGTTACCCAAAGCGTTCAAGGCTCCGTCAAAATGCATAGACCATCGGGATCCTTCCTCAGGTCCTTCATCCGGTCCAGGTATTTCACAGTCAGTTACTACCATGATATCTTCGTCTGGAAATTCGAAGTTCAATGATTGGTAATCGTCCACAGGTTGGTGTGCCAAATGGTCTGCCAATACACTTCCCTTGATTGCTTTTTGAGTTCTGTATTGGATGTCATATTCCGTCAAGATCATTTGCCATCTTGCTATTCTTCCAGACAGAGCAGGCTTTTCGAATATGTACTTGATTGGATCCATCTTTGAAATCAACAGAGTAGTGTGAGTCAGCATATACTGTCTCAGCCGGCGAGCAACCCATACCAGAGCGCAGCAAGTTTTCTCGAGCAGTGAGTATCGAGTCTCACAGTCGGTAAACTTTTTGCTCAGGTAATAAATAGCGTGCTCTTTTCGGCCAGACTCGTCATGCTGCCCCAGCACACACCCCATCGAGTTGTCAAGTACTGTCAAGTATAGTATTCGAGGTCTCCCTTCCACTAGTGGCATAAGAATGGGTGGCTCTTGGAGATATTCCTTTATCTTTTCAAAAGCAGCCTGACATTCATCGTTCCAACGTACTACTTGATCTTTCTTCAGCAATTTGAAGATTGGCTCACAGGTAGCAGTTAGATGCGAGATGAATCGGGCAATGTAATTCAGTCGTCCTAGAAAGCCTCTGACTTCTTTCTCTGTCTTGGGAGTCGGCATCTCTTGTATGGCTTTCACCTTGGTAGGGTCCACTTGAATACCTTTGTCGCTTACAATGAAACCTAGCAATTTTCCAGATCTCACCCCAAAGGTGCATTTGTTTGGGTTCAACCTCAGCTTGTACAACTTCAGTCGGTCAAACAGCTTCCGCAGATGGTCAAGGTGTTCCTCCTCAGTTTGGGACCTCGCAATCATATCATCGACGTATACTTCAATCTCATGGTGGATCATGTTATGAAATAAAGCAACCATGGCACGTTGGTAGGTTGCCCCAGCATTTTTCAACCCGAATGGCATGACCTTGTAGCAGAAGGTACCCCACTGAGTAACAAAGGTAGTCTTTTCCATATCTTCAGGAGCCATCTTGATCTGATTATACCCGGAAAAACCATCCATGAAGGAGAACACCTTGTGTTGAGCGGTATTGTCAACAAGAACGTCGATGTGAGGTAGAGGGAAATCGTCCTTAGGGCTGGCCCTGTTCAAATCCCTGTAGTCAACACACATTCTGACTTTACCATCTTTCTTTGGCACTGGAACCACGTTGGCCACCCACTGAGGATAAGAAGTCACTGCTAGAAACCCGGCATCAAATTGTTTCATAACCTCAGCCTTGATTTTTTCGGACATCTCTGGGCGCATGCGGCGGACCTTCTGTTTTACCGGAGGGCAGTCTTCCTTGGTAGGCAGGTGATGAACTACAATGTCGGCATCCAAACCGGGCATGTCTTCGAAAGACCAAGCAAAGATTTCCACGTAATCATGCAGCATCTGAATCAATCGTTGCTTCACGCTGAGCTCTAGATTGGCACCAATCTTGACTTCTTTTCTATCTGTCTCCGTACCCAGATTTACCGTCTCCACTGGCTCTTCATGCGGCTGAATGGCCCTCTCTTCCTGGAGTAGCAGTCTTGCGAGTTCACCAGGCACTTCGCAATCATCTTCACCTTCGTCTTCGGCCAAGTTGATCGGATTTTCGAAGTCATAACTGGCAGTAACAGAGCCGTTACCAGTGAGATCCAGAGTGGATTGGAACCTGTATAAGTGAGTGTGTGTAAATATAGATGTTTTGCAATATATAACAAAGAAAGAAAAAGAGCACAAGATTTGAAATGCAACAACGTCCAATGTTTTGATTAATGATATATGGAAATGTCATACAAAAAGCCCTCACAAATGGAGCCACGGTGCCCCGGGTAGGACACCGAGCCAATAAAAGTTTCAACATATTGTTTGTTACAAATTGAAAACAAAAGAGTTCATTACTGCGTGACAAATGTAATAGGTGTAAAATCTTTTGCCGTCCAGTTGCTTGGTCCGTTGTTGGTTGTTGGATAGATCCAACTGTCAAATTCCGCTTCCTCTACGTCATCCTCAATAGCGTTCACTCTTGGGTTGGTGATGAACACCGGAGGCTTTCTGATCCTTTCTTTGCGAACAACCCTCTGAGCCTCTGCAGTGAAGCCCAGCCCAAACTTGTCGGTCTTTTGAGTGAAGTCAGGAAGTTGACCCCAGTTTGCGCACTTGCCTTTCTCAATCACCGCCCGGGCATCCTTCAAGGAAGCCATCTTTAAAGGAAAGTCTTCTTCAACCACTGTCTCAACTGACGCCAATGTTGGAGGTACCTCCTCAAAATGTTGAAAGGGGGTTTCAATAAACTCCCCGTCCATCTCGATATACCGGAATGAATTCAGATGACTTACCATGTATTCCTCCTCTCCCTGCACAGTAACAATCTTCCCTCTGACAGGGTATTTGAGCTTCTGGTGTAGAGTGGATGTTACGGCCCCAGCCTTGTGAATCCAAGGTCGACCCAGCAAACAGGAATAAGATGGACGAATATCCATCACGTAGAACGTTGAGTCAAAGACTTGGGAACCCACGCGAATAGGAATGTCTACCTCACCATGCACCATCCTCTTAGAACCGCCGAAGGCTCTAACAATGATGTTACTAGGTTTCAATTCCAGGCCCTCACAATCCAACCGATCTAAGGCCTTCTTGGGCAATACATTCAGGGAAGAACCGGTGTCCACCAACACGTGTGCGAGAGTAGTGCCCCTGCATTATATGGAGACATGCAGGGCATCATTGTGGTTTTTTCCCTTGGCGGTCAGATCGGCATCCGAGAAACCCAAACCATTGTCAGCGGTCAAATTAGCCACACAGTCAGTGAACTGATCTGCAGATGTCTCTTGCGGCACATGGGCCGTTTTCAGAAATGAAATCAGGGCCTTGGCGTGGGCCTCTGAGCACAGCAGCAATGATAGCATAGAGATCATGGAGGGGGTATGCCCCAGCTGTTCAACGACATTGAAGTCACTCTTTTTAATGATTTTAAGGATTTCCTCCATCTCTTGCTGGGAGGCTTCAACAGCGGTCTTTTTTGGTGGCTCCGTCCGGGCAGGCAAATCGGTAGTAACTCCTTTGCCCCGAGCATCAGAGGACTCGGCGGTAGTAGTAGACACAAGAACTTGATTTGGAACATGCACACTTGCGGGTGTGATGATAAGAGGTTTTCGGATAACTGGTGGTGCAATGACAGGAGAGAAGAGCCTGCCACTGTGAGTAATTTTGGCGGGACCAGTGATGTTACTGATACTGGTACCGGTGTTGAACTCCTGCTTCACTCCAAGCACATACACGTCTGCCCCATAGTGCCATGGGATAGCCTTGTCAGATTCATAGGGGAGGGGCCCCGGAACAGTAATGGTAATGGGTGCAACAGACATAATTTTGACTGGCTTCCTCGGGGGAGCCTTGGTAGGATTGTTGAAAATTGTGACGACAGATACTTCTTCAGCGGAAACAAATGGAACAGCGGTTTTCTTAAACAGAATCTCTTTGCTATCCATCAGGCTTTGGATGCCTGACTTCAGCAGCGGACAACCGGTAGGGGTAATAGCACACAGGAGGCAACCCTTGCTACAACCCGGAAATAAACTGGCTAGCAGTAGGTTCCTCTTAACAGTCAATAGAGGGGTAGCAACATCATTCACCGAAACAGCATACAAATCTTCCTCGACGGCATTTACTCTATGCTGGGGCATAGGAGCAGTTACAACATTTGGCCTCTCAGGCGCCTCAAACTGAATTTCCTTCGCATCAATAAGGTATTGAACCTTATTTCTCAGGGCCCAGCAATCATCAGTAGTATGCCTGGGGCTATCAGAGTGATAAGCATAACGGGCATTTGGGTTATACTTAGGAGATGCAGTATTCACGACCTTCGGAGCTTCTCTGGTGGTCACCAAGTTGGTTGATAGCAGTTGCGGTAAGATTTGTGGCAGGGTCATACTCAGCCGAGTGTATTGCCTTTTGGGCCTCTCACCCCTTTGTTGATTGTACTGCTGAGGAGCAGCAACAGGTTTTGAGATTACCAATGCATTGACGGCTTGGCGACGTTCTGGCTTAACTTGCCTTCTAGGACCATAGACGGCACTAGCTTCCTTCTTGAAAGGCTTCTTCTCAGTACTTGCGGAGGCACCTTTCTGTATCTTTCCTGACCTGATGCCAGCTTCTATCCTTTCACCCGTCAGGATCAAATCTGTAAACCCAGCGGAGGAATTACCAACCAGATGATTGAAGAATGGACCAGACAAGGTCCCTAGAAACATGTCAACCAGTTCACGGTCAGTCAAAGGAGGCTGCACCCTGCCAGCCAGATCTCTCCATTTTTGTGCATATTCTTTGAATCCTTCGCCCGTTCCCAGTGACATACCCTGAAGTTGGGTACGCGTAGGAGCGAGGTCAGAGTTGTATTGATATTGTCTATAAAATGCGGTAGCCAAATCCTCCCAATGTCGGATATTGGTTCCATCTAGCTGATAGAACCACTCAAGCTGTGACCCCGAAAGGCTATCTTGGAAGAAATGGATCCAAAGGTTTTTGTCTGCCGTGTAAGGTTGGATCTTCCTTACGTACGATCTGAGATGCAGCTTTGGACAGGAAGCCCTGTCGTATTTTGCAAAGGCAGATGCCTTGAACTTGTGTGGGATTACCACCCCAGAAGATAAGCCTAAATCTCCGAAATCCAGCCCCGGCACATTTTGAATCTCCATGGCACTCAAGCGGTCTTCTAATTGCTTGTATCTGTCAGCAGCAGGAGGGTATTGTTCGTCATTGTAATCCGTCTCGTTGTCAGAGACTGCAGGACTAGGAGCCCCTCCCCCTTGGGGACTGTCTTTCTCTGCAGAGGAAGTAGCTTGATCAGCCTCATTATGGAGTGTATTCCCAAACCTGCGTCCAGTGTTGAATAACGCAATCCTCTTCTTCTTCTTCTTCTTTAAGAGCAAAGCCTTCAACTCTTGTTGACCTTGGGCCAGGCTCATGACCATCTCTTGAAACTGGGCGTTCTGGGCCTGGAGGGCCTTGATAGCTTGTTCACTGGATGATTCAGGATTCATGATGACTGTTCAAAATAAACAGCGAAGAAGATTAAGCAACCTGTAGAAAAAAGGGTACCTGTTATGCACATGATGCATGAGATGCTATCTATGCAATGCATTCAAGGATTTTAGAAATTCACAATTGTTGCAGACAAAAAGAACGCACGTCATATTAATAAGAAGAAATTTGTTAGTACATAAATTCCCCATGGGCCAAATATTACAAAAACAACTTCTCAAGGTAAAAAGACGTTGCGCATCCTCTTTGGCGCAATGTAGGTGTTGAGGGTCTCTTGCTCATGGAGTCGGCGGGTGAGCTCTAGAACCTTCTTCTCGCTGGCATAGAAGCTGGCTTCAAAAGTGTTACGTTCCTCCTTGAGTTGGATCCAACTCTTCAGCATCTCCTCCCACGATGTAGGCATGTCAGGATGTAGGATGGTGTAGGGAACCTCTCCTTCCTTGACGGGCTCTTTAATCACAGGGAGAACATGGGGATAAGGCATCATTAGACTCTGGGCTCGGGCTCGTACCCACTTGAGATAAGGCTCAAGAGGGATGGAGTTCTTGTGCCCCAGAGTCTTGCTATCAACCTTGTTGGGCATCCTCCAAGCTCTGATGAATCTTTGGCGAAGTCCTTGCGCATCATTGTCGAAGTCAAAAACTAGGTCAGGAATCAACATGTCGTGAGGGCCATCCCTCCGTGCATATCGAAATTGCCTCAAAGCTAGGCAAGGGTTGTAGGTAATGCCCCCTCTAATGCCAAGTAATGGAACATTAGGGAACTCTCCACAACGATCGACGATGATGACATTTTCTCTGGACCAAGAACACCAATGTACATCAGAGTGAGTAAGAGTCATCAACTGTTGGGACCACCTTGAGCCTTGGTCATTCTTCAAGACAGATTGTGGAAGGTGCGAAATAAACCACCTCGCAAGGAGAGGAGTACAGCACATGAGAACACCCCTCTTTCTCATTGTTCGTGTGTAAAATGAGTGAAGGATGTCCCCAAGCAATGTTGGTATTGGATTTCTAGACAAGAAGATTTTGACGGTGTTGACCTCTACAAGCTGGTCAGGATTTGGGAACAGGACCAACCCATAGATAAGGAGTGCCACAATCTCTTCAAAGGCTTGTAGGTCCAATGAATTCCAACACTCTTGTGCCTTTTCAAACAAGAATTTTGCTAAGAAGCCTTTGACACCGCTTCTAGTTTCCCAATGCCCCTTGATGTCGGATGGCTGTAGATGTAATGCTCGGGCAACATCTTCAGGCTTTGGTTCCTTTTCCGTACCGTTGAAAGGTGGTTGATTAAGGATAGGAATTCTCAAGAGTTGAGAAAATTCCTCCAAAGTGGGCACCAACTGGTAGTCGGGGAAAGTGAAACAGTGGTGAAGAGGGTCAAAGAACTGGAATAGCACTTTCATCATGTCCTCTTCAATGTTGGTGTTGACTAAGCTGAGCAGTCTACCATGTCTTTCACTGAAGGGAGAGCTTTCCGGAATTCTTGATGTGAGCTCCTTGAGTTGAGGAGGGATTCTCACAAGGTTGACTTGGATGGTTTTTCTGCGAGGAATTTCCATGACCTACAAAACAAGAACAAAAATGAAGATCTAAACCCTTGAAGTGGTTAGTAAATGCATATGATGCTTTATGATGTTCATGATGTATGCACAAACATATGTACAAGCAAATCACACCAAACCCTAGTTTCAGGCTTGCATGAGGTTTCATAGGTAAGTACCCTCTTGAGTGTAGTTGGCTTAAAAAAACATGTCCTATAAATAGTAACCGAGTTCTAAGGAGCTCAATATCACTGGATTGTTTTCATTATTCATTGTTTTGGTTTAGCCACTTAACTAGCAACCAAAATATTCCAAGAAGACAACCCTCAATGAGTGTAGTATCGAGTATCTACCAACTTCGGACTGCACCAAAGCCGGTCATCTCACTACCCCTAATGAAAGGCCAAGATGGTCAAGTAAGGTTCTAGGTCATTAGTGCTTAGTGACATCACTCAACGGCCCCGTACTCTCCTTGATTGAACTCAAGGGTTACCGGTACTCACAAATATGTCGCACTAATATAGCTATTGCTTCGACCGTCTCGGTATACCCCGCACAGTTTCCATAACGTATTGCTATCTATGAATGTTTCCCAAAATCCTGGTGTAGGATTGTAAACCCAAACAAAAGAGCCAAGATATAAAGCAATCAAAACAATCAATTAGTCATGCAAGAGGGTGATCTAAGCCCTAAGGTTACCCCATTTTAAAGAAATCCCCAGCAGATTCGCCAGTTCTGTGATACGGTGGGAGAACTGACTTGAGTTTTGCGTTTGTTTTCGCAAATGTTTTGGTTGAGCAAGAGTCGCCACCGACTTTTTATTTTATCCTAAGGAAAGGTTAAAAAGCACAGCAAAAACCTTTGAGATGTTTTCTTGGGTTCGGGGAGTAGATTATAGAAAGGGAAGGTATTAGCACCCTTTCTATCCATGGTTATCCATGGGGTCTTAGTTACTTGCTTAGATCAACTTGCCTTGATTTTCAATTGTTTGAAATGGTGCTTTGTGTGTGGGTTTGAAAATGTTTTGAAAAGAGGCCAATGTGGTGGCAACCTTTGTAATGATCCATGTTGGGATGTATACAAAGGTGTATGTCTTTTGAAAAGTTTTCAATGTTTTTGAAAGTTGTTTTGAAAGTGTGTTGTGATGTGTGTTTTGAAAAATAGGCAAGTGTTTTTGTTTTGCAAGTTGGCAAGTAACCAAGATCTATCTATCCTAAATTTCTCAAAGATCTTTGCTATGTTTCAACCCTTTTAACAATTTTGTTCCACCATTGTATTTGGTGGACAATCTTGTGTTAGGATGTGAAAGGGACGGGCGCGGGTCATCGTTTAGACCATAATTGTAATGGTGCCAAGTATCTTTGGGCAATTTTCTTTAAGGGACTTGATCATTTTTAGGCAACTTTCGAAAGCGTCATCGAGGGACTATGATCATTTGAATTGTGTTTGTTTTACCCAAAGAGACCTAACATGCAATATGGCCCATTATTGAAGGCAACAAGTGGAATACCCTAGGGGTGCAAGTGTGATTGGTGTTGTCCATTTTCATGCTTGTTTATCTTGAATTTAGGTCCAACTATTTTTGGTTAATTGATTCGCATACAAACCCTAATTCTAACATGGCATAATTAGAAAGCTTTAAAGTGCGAAAAATAAAGTTCCTAAGTTATTACAACACAATATATGGGAAGTGGGGTACAAATGTTCAAATGGGGATAATTTAGCAAGAAATTAAATCCTAAACTATTACAATCCAAATGGAATTATACAAATTATTTAATATGCAATAATTAAATAAAATAAGATAAATATGCAAGATGCAAAAACGATTTTTTATGTGTATGTAAAAAGTGTTTTTTATGTGTCAAGAAAACAAAAATAAAAGTATTAATTTTTGGGCATTTTTATATTTAGGGCAAAAACCCTAATTTTTACAAATAAAAGTATTTATTGTATAATATATGCAATATTTATTAATTATATACAAAAAATAAATAAAAGAGAAGTATATTTGTCAAAAGGTATTTTTAATGTTAAATGTTAATAAAAATAAAAATGTATATATTTTGTATTTTTTAACCTAAATATACTAATAAATATATATGTATTTATATTATTTACTAAATATATTAAATATATACAAAAATAATAATATTTAATATTTACAAAAAAAAGGATATTTTATATAAAATATTTTCAGGAGATAAAATAACATACAAATTAGAAAATAAATGTATTTGGTATTATTCCTAATATTCTAAACAAAAAAAGTATTATGTATTATTTACATACAAATATCAATTTAAACAAATAAATGCCTAATAAATACAAAAATGGCTTGGAAAATATTTTTTATATTTTTAATATTATGAGAAAAAATGAATAAGTCAGAAATAACAAAAAAAAGTCAAAAAAGATTTCAAATAAGCACAATGGGCCAAGGGGGTTTAAAAGTAGAAATAGGGTGCAAATAAGAAGTCAACTCAGGCCCAGCCCAAGAAGACTTTGTCTTCAACCTCAGAACAACACATTTGAAAAACGCGCGCCTTTGATGCTTCAAACACAACTCCTGATTCCTGGACTTTTAGCACAAACTTACAACATAAAAAATGTTAAGCATCAAGCCACGATTCTGGACATATAAAGAACTCATCCTAACTCTCAGAAATGAGAGAGAATTTCTCCATTCCTAATTCCTGACCTAGTTTTTATTTAATGTTCAGACTTAAAATTCTCTAAGAACACATAACATAAATGAAAACTAATGATATGGGCATGTTCAGGGCTATGAATGTGACATAATTTCTTCACAAATCTAAACCTAACTATGCCTGGATAGAGAAATAAGAGTTCATGAACTTACCTGTTCAGTTGGAATTGTGTCTGGCAATGGAGGAGCTTTCAGGGCAAGATAATGATTTGTATAGCTTGCTTGATGTCGAGGGATGCTATTCCAAGCTTTAGTTTGCTTTGAAACCAAGTGAATCGTGTTATGGCACTTCAACTGCAAAACAGAAAAATGAAAATGGTGATGTTGGTTAGGAGTGTTACAGTCTGCTTCTAATGCTTTGGACAGTTTGTATGGATGGTAGGGAAAGTGTTTGAAGTGGTTTTGGCCAAGATGCACGATGGAAATGAGCTAGCCAAGTCCAAGTGCAGAATGCCCTGTTTTTGTGCAGTTTAATGGTGATTCTGTGTTTGAGAAAGCAATGGAGATGGTTGGCTCGTGTTTTAGGTCAGGGTGGTTGTTTAGAATGTGTTTAACAAGTTTGCTTAAGTTGGTCTTGGCAGAAATGAGAGTTGGTAGGTGTTATGTCTAGTTTCTTCTTACTTAAGCAACAAAAGTTCAAGTTGTATTCTAGACTGATGCAGGCCCCCAATCTATGCTGCAACCTTTCCCCTTGATCATTGTGTTTTGCTTCTGAACTTGTGCCCAAAGATATGGCCTTGTACTTCTTGATTTGCAACTTTGACATAAAGTTCACCTTTTCTAAAATGGATAATTTGCTTTTTCTATTTAAGGGTTAAACTTCCATGTAATGCTTAAACACATAATGCAAGGCTTGAACACAAGGGGTTTGCATTAAATTATTGAGTGTGAATGAGATAAGGACCTGTAATCTAGCTTAAGGCATGCTGAGTTCAAAAATGCAAGGTTATGGACATGTAACTTGGTCATGAACAAAGTGAGTTTTTCCCATATTGCCAAATTCGATTCTCCCTAACCATGAGGTTGTTTGATGAGTTCTTGGACATTTTGGAAAGCTTGGAATGTGTACTACAATCCATATTTGTAATGAAAATTAAAATTCCAAGTGGAAGTATGTGAAAAGTGGTCTTGAAGTTAGGCAAAAACCTTGCCTAAAATAGGTCAAAATTTCCCTAAGTTAAGAATGGTTTGGTACCCTTGTTCCAAAAATTGTAACTTGAGTTACAAGATTCTTTTGAGGAAACTTTGTGAATCAAAGTTGTATATTTTTCAATAGACTACAACTTTCATGTTTTGACTTTTGTTTGAATCCAAATGAATCTTGATGAGAAAGTGGGACAAAGTTAGGAAAAAATTAGGGTTTTTCATAACTTAGAAAAATTCTAAGTTATGAAAAATCTTCATTTCAAACCCTAATTTGCAATTCTTGATTTCTTGATGAACAAGTTTCATGATTTGGCATGTTTTGATGAAAAATGAATCTTGACACTTGATTTTGACCAAAAAATCAAAGTTTGACTTTTCAGTATACAGTCAAAAATTGATCAATTGACAGGAAAATTCATCTGTCAACCTTGTGCATTTGGGATCTTTTGAACTTGTTGAGCATGTCAAGACAATTCCATTGGGTCCTTGAGTCCATATGTGATCTTGGTTTTCCATTGGCTAGATCAAATAGTCAAAAACTACCTTTGTGCAGTCAAAACCCTAAAAATGACCATTTTGCCCTTTTGGTGATCTGATCAAATTTCTTGTGGAATTGTGATCCAAACATGATCAAATGGTCCATATGAGTTTATAATGTTGATGTGGGTCAATTTTCATGAGGTTTGACTGTCAATTGGCCATAGTTGACTTTTTCCCCAATACAGCTGATTTCTTGGTCAACTGTCCAATTGACTGGGCAAAGGTTGGAATCAAGGCTTGAAACTTGGTATGGATAAACTTGGGGGTCCAACATAAAGCATGAAAGTCATCTTAGGCATTTTAGGTCAAAATATATTTGTGCAAACACAAACCCTAATTTGGGTCAACAATGTTAGGAGAAGTCTTGCAGAGGAAACCCTAACTGGATCTTGAGCTCCAAGGGCCTTGTGATGGGAAAAATGTTAAGAGAATGGGAGGGCAAATTTTGGGGTACAACAAATATCGATACTAACCAAAGTGTCGCATCAACGTAGCCATCGCTTCAACCGTGTCGGTATACCCCGCACAATTTCCATGATCTATTGCTACTTACCTAACATGTTTCGCCAGATTCGGGTGTAGGATCTATAGTAACCCAAACAATCCCTTAAAAGTGAAGCAATCAAAGCACACAAAGCAGTTAAATAATGAACTAACTATAAGGTAACCCAACTTTTATCTATGTTCCCCAGTAGAGTCTCCAGTTATGTGATACGGTGGCAGAACCGACTGTTTAATATTGGTTTTTGCGTTTGTGTTTTCAAATGTTGCGGTAAGCAAGAGTTGCCACCGAGTTTTCTTTTATCCAACAAAGGAAAGGGTGATAAGAACATAAAAAGACCTTTTCGAGAGTTTTATGAGTAAGGGGGTAGATTATGGAAAGCGAAGGTGTTAGCACCCTTTCCATCTGTGGTTTTCCACGGGCTCTTAGAGGTTTACTCATTTTTAAAATACCTTTGTGCTTTGTGTGTTTGATAATGATTTGAAAACGCCTTAGTACGGCGAACTTTGTAATGTTGCTCGGGATAGTGGAGAAAATATACAAAGTGTTTTGAAATTTTTTTTGTTAAGTAGTTTTCTGTGTAAGTGCAAAATATTTGAGAAAACTTCTAACAGCTATCTACTTTGTTACTCGAAAAGGGTCGTTCTATTCCCCTTTTCCTTTAGACAGTTCTATCCTACTATTAGTGAGTAGTTATCCATGTCGTTGGATGTTGAGGGACAATCGAAGGGACGTTTACAGTCATAAAGGCAACATGTGGAGACGCTTTAGCAATTTTGTTTAACGGACCAGATCATTTACCGAAAAGGAAACTGTTGGGTCATTGAGGGACTATGATCTTTTGATTTTATGGGTCTTTGCTAAAGTGTTCCTACCTCATGACTATTTTATTGAAGGCAACCAAAGTGGGTGTACCTTAGAGGTGTATATGTGCATATGTGTTATGTTCAATTATTTTTTGTCTTTTTGTTAAGTTTGCTAACGTTTGATTATTAGTCTTTTCATACATGCCTAGTTACTAGTAGTGAATATGAAAAGCAGTAAAAAAATGCAGAAAATAGAGGTCCTACTCTATTACAACCAAATCGAAAGACAAGTAAAAAAAGTAAAAATAAAGAAGAGAAAAGACTTCTTCGATCCATGCCATGTACTCATTCGATCCACCCTTCTTTGACCTTCTTTCGATTGGGCTTGAGAAATGAAGTGGGAAAACTTCGATTTGCAACTTCTCTATTTCTTTTGATTGTGCTAGGGAGTGGGCATGAATAGCCTCGATTGGGCTTGAAAATTGATGGGGAAAGCTTCGATTTACACCCTTTCCCGCCCTCTTCGATTGGGTTTGGGAAGGATATGGGTACACTTCAATTATAGGCGGAAAGGGGGGCTTCTATTTAGAGGAAGAAGGCTTCCTTTTGACTCTATGAAGGGTGTTGCTGGAAAGGCCTGAAGGATCACCTGTGGGGGCACTGCATCTGCAAAAATATGTTAGAAAGATAAAAAAAAAGTCTCAAATTTGAGTCGAATCTTGGTCTTGGATTCGATAGATCGTGGTTGTGTCGTCCTAATTCGACTCTCTTGTATCTGAATCGAAAGTCCCCTTGTCATATAACACCATGAATCCTGAGATTTGAAAGAAGAGATATATCGTGCCCTAGCAATGGCACGATATCCTCCATGTACTTCAACTTGTATATAATACATTGAAACAATCACAAACATTAACAATAACATGCATGTAATGATTAATATGGATTTTGAAGAAATTGCATATTTAACTAATTTGAGATCGAACAGATTACCAAACGGAGGGAGCGTGAGATCGAACAGATTACCAAACGGAGGGAGCGTGTGTTGGATCTTCCTAATGCTTGGAAACGTCTCCGGGGACCTGGTGAAGATTTTGAGATTTTGGGGAGCTTCGATGGGCAATCTGTATGTGTGTGATGCAATACGTGTGATCTCTCCTCTTTTTCATCCCCCCTGGAACTGTGTCTTTGGCCTTGTATTTATAGGAGTGTGATGGTGCATAGTAACGGCAAGAGATAACCATTTAACTAGGCTTTTAATGCTATGAGACAAGAATCAGACATATTAAAAGATTTCCTTTTTGAAATATTTATGCCCCTTTTGAAATCTTAGATGAATCTGGACATTTGACTCCTTCGAACGTCCTCTAGCGTTGCTCTTCGATTGGCCTATTGTTACTTCCTTCAAATGGCTTTCAAACCAATCGAAACATCATCTCTCCCTTTTAAATGGTCGAAGGTTGCTTCAGCTCTCTATCAATCGAAGGCTTTGAACTTGATTCAAATGGCTCATATTCTCAGCACCAGAGTTTCTTCGATTATACCCTAAACATTATTATTCTTGATGGCGCTGAGTCCTGATTCGTATTGCTCAAGGCTCCACTCAGCAGAGCTTCTTCGCTTGAGCCATGATTTGTATCGATTCGAATGGCCCATCATCACAATTTATGGAAACCTCTCAGTTCTTGCTCTTCTTGATCTTCTTTTCTCTAACTTGTACAATCAGAATATCACCCTGTTGATATGTCAATCGAAGGACACAATTAATATGCCTATCGAAGCTTCCATGGTTTGAGATGCTAAATCGAAGAATCCCTTGCCATGCCAATCGAAAGGCTTGGCCCAAGGTGCCAAACGAAAGGTCTTTCAACATGCCAATCGAAGGCCTTGACCCAATGTCAATCGAAATGCTTGTGATGAGGCCAATCGAAAGGCCTTGTATCCATGCCAATCGAAGGGCTTGGCCACAATGCAAATCGAAGCATTTTTTGGAATGTAAAACGAAAGGATTGGCCACAATGCCAATCGAAGGGCATTGTCTATGCCAATCGAAAGGCTCCTTCAGAATACCAATTGAAGGGTCTTTCAGAATGCCAATCGAAAGGTACTTAAAACACAACTCAAAAATTTTCTTTTTCCTTAGGCAAGGGTTTGTGGTCAACCATGTAGGGGGAAGACCTTGGAAAACATGAGAGGGAAAATTTAGGGTACAACACTCTGTGCCCAAGTTTATTTTCTCAATCGTCTCTTCATGAGGCCGTATAGCCCTCTCTTCCTACTGTAATAGCCTAGCAAGTTCTCTAGGTACCTCACAATCTTCCTCACCTTCGTCCTCAGCTTGGTTGATCGGATTTTCAAAGTCATAACTGGAAATAGCAAAACTATTATCAATGGGATCCAGAGTGGATATGGATCTGTAGTTTGATACGTGAGTGTATGTAAGAGCATAGATGTATAGACAAAGTAAAAGCAGAAAATAAAAACAAAGAGCGCAAAATTTGTATGTGTAAACGTCCAATGCTTTATTAATGCCATATGTAATTGAAATATGATAACCCTCACAAATAAACCATTGTGCCCCGGGTAAGACACATGGCCAAAGAGTTTATATTGTTTATTACATATCCAAAAAACAAGAAAGACAATTACTTCTGAATAAAAGTAATTGGTACAAAGTCATTTGTTGTCCAGTTACTAGGTCCACCGTTGGTAGTAGGGAATATCCAACAATCCATGTCATTGTCACTGTCGTTATCTTCTAGAGCGTTGACTCCATGATTGCTGATGCGTGGAGGAGGTCTTCCAGCACTATCATGATGAACAACCCTTTAAGCCCCTTAAGAGAAACCCAAACCAAACTTATCAGACTTGTACGGAATATCAGGGAGCTGACCCCAGATGGTAGACCCACCTTCTTCAATAACTGCTTTTGCGTCCTTGAGAGAAGCCATCTTCAATGGAGGTCTGGTGATCTTGGTATCTCTTCAAAGTTTTGACACAGAGTCTCGATGAACTCTCTATCCATTTCCACATACCTGATGGAGTTGAGGTGACTGACCATGTATTCCTCTTCACCATGTACCGTGATGATCTTTCCTTTTACCGGGTATTTGATCATCTGATGCAGAGTGGACATGACAGCTCCCGCCCCATGGATCTAAGGGCGACCCAACAAACAAGAATAAGACTGTCTAATATCCATCATGTAGAAGGTGGAGTCAAAGGTCTGGGAACCAACTTTGATGGGGATGTCCACCTCCCTGTGCACCATTCTTTTCGAACCATCGAAAGCCCTCACTAAAATGTTGCTGGGATTCAAAGTCAAACCTTCACAATCTAATCTGTCCAGAGCCTTCTTGGGAAGCACGTTCAACGATGATTCAGTATCTACTAGAAAATGGGCCAAAGTAGAAGCCCTGCATTCAACGGAAACATGTAGCGCATCATTGTGTTTTCTCCCTTGGGGTGTCAGATCACCATTAGAAAAACCGAAACCGTTATCAGCTGTCAAACTGGCCACACAATCTTCAAATTGGTCAGCAGAGGTTTTCTGTGCCACATGGGCAGTTTTAAGAAATTTCACCAAAGCCTTCGCATGAGCTTCGGAGCACAACAATAAGGATAGAATAGAAATATTTGAAGGGGTCTGCCCCAGCTGTTCGACCATATTGTAGTCGCTCTTCTTTATAATCTTCAAAATTTCTTCCATTTCTTTCTTGGAAGCCTCTGGGATAGATTCTGAATGCGCCTTCATCTGGTAAGGCTCAATCAGTATGTCTTTGCCCCGAGTCTAGGCCGACTCGTTGATAGGGGTATCAGCAGGGGTAATCACAGGAATTGCAGTAATAGTATTAGTAGGAACAAAAGTAGGAATTATTACAGGACCAATAATAACTTTTGGAGGAGAAATCTCAGGGGAGAACACTTTTATGCTTCTTGTTATTTTGATGGTTCCAACAATGTTAACAATATCGGGATTTGTGTTTTCAGAAACCTGGTCTTCAACAGCCAGTAGGTCTTGTTTTACGCTATGGTAGTAGACATCACCCCCATAGTTCCAGGGAACAGTTTTGTCCAAGGAGTATGGGATTATCCCTGGCATAGTGATAATCAGTGGAGCCAACTTCAGAGTAGATGTAATCCTGACTGGTCTTTTGGTGGAGACCCTGGGATAATTGGCGGAAATGGTTATGATTGAAACATCCTTGCAAGATATAGTCGAAACGGGAGTCTTTTCAAACAAAATATCTCTGCCATCCATCAGGAACTGAACATCTGCCTTAAAAAAATGACGACCAGTCGGTAAATTTAGACATGAGTGGCAACCTTCACCATATCCCAGAAATAAACTGGATTTCAACAAGTTCCACTTAACGGTCGTGAGAGGAGTAACAAGTTACTCAATAGAAGTAACGAACACATCATCTTCAATAGCGTTAACACCACGACCGTGCTTGGGCATAGGAGCAGTGATAACATTGGGGATCTCAGGGGCATCAAATTCAATTTACTTCACCTCGAGAAGTTCTTGCACCTTGTTTTTCAAAGCCCTACAGTCGTTTGTATCATGACCTGGACTTTCTAAATGGTAAGCACAACGAGCATTTGGATTATAGCGGGGAGATGCAGTGTTGGGATTCTTGGGAGCTTCCCGCAAGGTTACCTGATTAGATTTCAACAAATGTGGCAAGACTTGAGAAAACGTCATATTTATCCGGGTAATCTGTCTTACCGGCCTTTCTGTTCTAGAATGATTATTTCTTTGTTGAATAGGTGCAGGTTTAGAGATCATAACAGCCTCTACCGCTGGACTGCGTTCAGTTCTATCCTGATTCCTTTGGCTATAGGTGGCACTGACTTCCTTTTTCCCATAAAATGGCTTCCTTGCTGTACTGGAGGATGCATCCTTTTGGATCTTACCACTTCTAATTCCAGCTTTCAATCTTTCTCCAGTCAAGATCAGTTCAGTAAAGCCGACCGAGGAGCTTCTAATCAGGTGATTAAAAAATAGACCAGATAGAGTACCTATAAACATATCCACCAACTCCCTATTAGATAGGGGAGGTTGGACTCTTCCTGCTAAGTCCCTCCACTTCTGAGCATAGTCTTTAAAGCCCTCGCTCGAACCTATAGACATACTTTGGAGTTGTGTACGGGTGGGAGCAAGGTCTGCGTTATACTGATACTGCTTGTAGAAAGTAGCAGCCAGGTCTTTCCAATTACGGATGTTGGCCCTTTCCAGCTGGTAGAACCATTCTAATTGAGTTCTGGACCGACTATCCTGAAAGAAGTAGTCCAATAAGTCCATGTCAGCAGTGTGAGGCTATATCTTCCTTATATAAGATCGGAGGTGCATCTTGGGACATGAAACCCCATCATATTTGGCGAACACCGGCACTTTGAAATTTTTTGTGATGACAACCCCAGAAACCAAATCCAGTTCTTTAAAATCCAGACCTGGTACCTTCCGGACCTCCATTGCATTCAAACGATCCTCCAGCTGTTTGTATTTTTCATCAACCGGATGATACTGTTCCTCATCATAGCCAGATTCATCATCGGATTCTTTTGGATTGGAGTCTTCCTCTCTTGTTTCCTCCTCTTGATTGTCTCCTTCCTTTGATGAAGTTACCAGTTCAGAGGCTCGCCGCACTGGTCCTCTGATCCTTCTCCCCAAATTCACCACACCAGCTGGTTTTCTTGGCTTCTACTTTTCTTTAACAAGCAGGGCTTTCAGTTCTTCTTGCCCCTTGGTGAGAGCCATTATCATCTGTTGAAACTGGGCATTCTGAGACTGTAGATCCTTCAATGTTTGTTCTAGAGCCATTGCTAAATAAATAACGAAGAGGATGAGAAACCTGCTTTAAACCTGCTTATGCAATGATATGTATGATATATGTATGCAATGTTTTCAAGGATTTCTAAGACTCAAATTTTCTTAAACAGAAAGGGAACAAACGTTAATTTCATTAAGAAGTTTTATCGATCACAATGACACCTCTTGGGCTTACAAGGAAATAGCAAAGCAAAAGTAAAACTCTCCAAGCAAAAGAAGACTCAAGCTTCCCATAGGCGCATCCTCTTTGGTGCAATGTAAGCATTTATACTTTTCTCTTCGTGAAGTAGCCTGGTGAGCTCCAAAACCTTCTTCTCGCTGGCGTAGAATTGGGTTTCGAAGGTATATCGTTCTTCTTTGAGTTGGATCCAGGATCTCCGTAGCTCCTCAAGATCAGTCAGCATGTCAGGATAAAGCACAATGTAAGCAGTGTCTCCCTCAGCAATTGGCTCCATAACACAGGTAAGATGGCGGGGTAAGGCATCATAAGACATTGAGCACAAGATCACACCCATTTGAGGTAAGGTTCAAGAGGGATGGAATTCTTATGTCCCAGTGTCTTGCTATCAACTCTGTTTGTCATGCTGCAAGCTCGAATGAACATCTTGCGATGACTTTGAATATCATTCTCATAGTCAAAGATGATTCTATGGACGAGTGCATCGTTAGGACCATCCATTATAGCATAACCAAACTGTCGCAGCTTCAAACAAGGATTATAAGTGATTCCTCTCCTAATTCCTAAGAGAGGGACATTAGGGAATTCCCCATAGCGATCAATGATAGTAACATTCTCTGAGGATCGCGAACACCAATGAATATCCGAATATGTAAGGGACATCAACCGATGAGACCATCTCATACCCTGCTCATTTCTCAAAATAGACCAGGTTAGGTGAGAAATAAACCACCTAGCCAATAGAGGAGTTCAACAGAGAAAGGTCCCTCTTCTCTTAAGAGTGCAAGTATGCAGAGAGTGTAGAATATCCCCAAGTAAAGTAGGCACCAGATTATGCGACAGAAAAACCTTAACCGCATTTACATCTATCGGTTGGTCCGTGTTAGGGAATAGTACCATCCCATAGATGAGAAGGGCCAAAACCTCTTCAAAAGCTTGTAAATCTAGATTAACCCAAAAGTAGTGAGCTATCTCCAATAGAAACTTAACTAGAAATCCTTGGACAACTGCTATGGTTTCCCAATTTGCCACTACATTAGACCGTTGTAAAGGAAGAGCTTGAGCAGTCTCTTCAGGATTTAGGTCACTTTCCGTACCGTTGAATGGTAGCTGATTAAGGATAGGTACCCCGAATAATTGAGAAAACTCCTCCATAGTAGGCACTAACTGGTAATCAGGTAAAGTGAAGAAGTGATGTAACGGGTCAAAGAATTAAAAGAGAACCTTTAACATTTCTTCATCATGGTTTGAAGTGACCAAGTTGAGAAGCCGACCATGTTTTTCAGTAAAGGGAGAGCTTTCAGGAATCCTTGATGCTAAGTCCTTGAGTTGAGGAGGTACTTTCACAAGGTTGACTTGGATAGTGTTCCTGCGAGCGAATGTCATGTCCTACAAAACAAGACAAAGATAAGCCCTAGAAAATCCTTGAAACGATTAGTATGATATTCCATGCTATGATGTCATGATTATTCAAAGAAATCACATATATAGAAAGCACAAGCAAATCACACCAATACCTTAGATTTAAGGCTTGCATGGGTTTTATGGTAATACCCTCTTTAAGTTGGATTGGTTCAACCTGTCCTATAAATAGTAACCGGGTTCCAAGGGATCTCGATATCACTGATCTTTCCCACAAGTTTTTTTCGATAGGCAACTAACTTGCAACCAAACAAAAATCGAGAGTCAAATCTCAATGAGTGTAGCATCAAGTATCTACCGACTCTTGGAATACACCAAAGACGGCCATCTCACTATGTCCTAATGGCCAAGTTGTTCAATTAAAGTTTCTAATGTCAGTTTACGCTTTATGACACCACGCAGCTTCCCCGTATTCTCCTTGATTAACTCAAGGGCTACCAGTACCAACCAAAGTGTCACATCAACGTAGCCATCGCTTCAACCATGTCGGTATACCCCATACAGTTTCCACGATCTATTGCTACTTACCAAAAAGGTTTCCCTAGATCCAGGTGTAGGATCTATAGTAACCCCAAACAGTACCCTTAAAAATAAAGCAAACAATTAGTCAAAGAAGCTAAATAATCTAGACCCTAAGGTAAAACCCACTTTATTATCCTCCCTAGCAGAGTCTCCAGTTCTATGATACGGTGGCAGAACCGACTGTTAATATTGGTTTTGCATTTTTTGTTCGCAAATGTCGCGGTAATCAAGAGTCGCCACTGACTTTTCTTTTATCCAACAAAGGAAATGGTGAAAAGAATAGAAAAAGACCTTTTTCGAGATTTTTAGAGTACGGGGGTATATTATGGAAAGGGAAGGTGTTAGCACCCTTTCCATCTGTGTTTTTCCACGGGCTCTTAGGTACTTGCTCATTTTTTAAAACTGTTTGTGTTTGTGTGTTTTGAAATAATTTTGTTTGCTTTATGGTAACTCTTGTATCAGTCCTCAAGAGTGTGATAAAGTGTTTTTTAAAATATTTTTTGAAAGTGTGTAAGTGTGAAAATTTCAGGTTTGAGCAAGTACTTAAGAGTCATCTACCTACTCGAAAAAGGACGTTCTTTTCCTCCTTTCCTTTAGATAGTGTTATCCTACTATTAGTGAGTAGGTAGCCCTATCCTTGGATGTTGAGGGACTATCGAAAGGGACGTTATGGTCATTGAAGGCAACATGTAAGGATATCTTAGCATTCGAAGGGATTGTCATCATATAGGCAACACCGAGGGACAAGATCATTTACCATAGGCAACTCGAGGGACAATAAGGGACTATGATCTTTATGATGAATTTTAGATTGAGGGTCTTTGCTAAGATATCCCTACATTCGAGGGACATGACCATTATTTTTCGAGGCAACCGAGTGAGGAATACCCTAAGGGTACAAGTGTGCAATAGTGTGCTTTTTTCAAATATATTTGTCTTGCAGTTAGTGATGTAACTATTATTTGACTTTATCTTGTCATGCACGCCTAAGTTATTAATAATTTATATACAGACATATAAGAAATATAAAACGAGAAATAAAGTTCTACAACTATTACAAGGCTTCAGGGCAGTTACATAAAAAAGGTGCAAAATTAAAGTGCTGAATTTTAAATCTAGACTATTACATCCCATAATCAGTTACATTATTATATAAAATGCGAGAATAAAAGTAATGCGCGCGAAATGAAATATTATGTCTAAAAACCTAGTAAATAAAAATAAACAACAAGAAAATATTTTTTTGGTTTTTTGCTAAGAGAATGATTAATTTTAAAATTATTTTTAATTAAGAAAATAAAAGTTGAATAAAATGAACCCTAATTCTAATATTTTTGGTAAGAAAATAATTTAAATTAAATAAAGAACCTAAGTCTAATTTGATTTTAAGTTGATAAAATTGCATTAAAATAATTAATTAATTAATTAATTATTTTAGAAAGAAACTAATCCTAATTTTTTTGATTTTTTATGACTTATTAAAAAATATATTTTTGAAAATAATAAACAAAATAAAATAAATAAATAAAAAAAGAAAATAAGCAACATGGGCCTGGTCATCAAAAACAAAAATGGGGGGTGTTGTTATCAAAACACTTGGCCCAAATTAGAAATTGCGCTAGAATTCAGTGTGGAGCACCTTTGATGGCTCATGGTGCACCTGCATATGGTAACCTTTTGATCTAGATCAATCAAGATTCAATGGTGGTGGTCTGGAGGCACATGATGGACTGGCGTGGCTAACACGTACTGAATCTGTAGTTAACAAATGTTAGAAAAATAATATGCTGGACCTGGGACTCGAACCTAGGTCCTCTCCCTTATACACACGCCTCATCACCATCTGAGCTGCCTTGCAATTCATTTATCAAAATACAAACAAGGTATTATATGTAAGAATGATTTCCAAATATATTAAAAATAATATGCATGCACTGATGGGCCCCCTTGTATTTGAATGGGCCAATTAGGACGTGCGATCTTGCCACTACAGCGCCCACCTGTTGTCAAACTCTGGTCGTCTTCTCCGGGATGTCAAACCATGAAACCTGCAAAAATGGAAGGATCAAAGCCCACAATCAAGGCTACCCCCCTAAACCAACCCTCCTGATTCCATTTTCGGGGTTTGTTCATCTTGAAACGACCTGAAAAGTGAGATATGGTGAAGCACACAGATCGTGCCCTAGAAATGGTACGATCTTGTTCTGGCCCCCTTTCTCATATATTTTACATTGGTCCTGTCCTATAGACTATCCTGAATACAAATCAATCAAAGAAATAAGTTAGTTCATCATGAAAACCAAAAATATGAATTCAAAAAAGTTACCAATAATGAGTGTTTCAGTTTGGTGCTACTGTGCATGAGATTGCTCAAACAAGGATTGATACGTGTTCCTGAGAGTTTCTGGACGTGAAAGGAGGGCTTACACTAGGCTGAAACAGGCTGGGAAAGTATGTTTTGATTTTCACAATTTTGATGATTTTTTTGCAAATTTGGTAGAGCTTTTTGTGTAGTGTATACGCGTGTGTTTGGGTTTTCAAAGGGATGTACTTATAGCATAGAAGAAGGGGACAAGATAAGGAGGAAAGAATCAATCCCATAAAGCCATTGTTTAAAGCCATTATCACCATTTTGAAAAATTGCCAAACTTGAGATTTCATGCCATTTTTCCATGTTCAATGTATCTGGTTAGGTTTGCACGAATCCTTGGGCCTCCAAGCAAGCCAAAACACTATCCCACATGCCTAAGTCCATTTCCAAATATTTTATACCATTTATTTTATTTACTTGAAATAAATTAAAATAAATATGTAAAAAAAAGGTAGAAAATACAAGGTCATGCAAAAATAAGATTATAGGTCCTCTATGACCTTTGGAAGATATTTGAACCTTAAAAAGTTAGGCCATTGACCCAAAAATTCAAATTTGATCAATGCACCATTCTTGAAATTTCCAACATTTGCCAACTTGGGCAAGCCATAACTTGCTCAATTTTTACCTCATGATGATGATCTTATACTTTTTGGAAAGCCCAATATGTCTACTTCAATCCCTCCTTTTATCAATTTTGCATTTGAAGATGTTATCTTGATGTAAAATGTCTTGGTAAAAAGTGACTTTTGTTGACTTTTTTAAAATGACATGTAATGTCTGAGCTCATATGTTTCAAATGGTGCATTTCTTGATCTTGGGGGCTGAAGAGAAGTTTTAGGTAATTGGATTCTCTTCGAAATAAGCTTTGGTTGGAAAATTTTAGATAAAGTATGAGAAAGTTATGTCTGGTCAAAGTTTGGTTGACTTTTTCTATCGGAACCCTAATTTAGCAATTCTTGACTTTTGATAGATTAGAAGCATTTCTTGAGGAGTAATGATCAAATTATGGATATCACTTTAAAATATTGATGTTGATAAAAAAATGTTGAAGTTTGACTGTACATGGGCCACAATTGACTTTTGATCTAGCACAGTTGATTTTCCAACACTTGAGCAATTGACTGAGCAAACTTATTGTGCAAGGCATGAAATTTGGCATGGATGATCTTGAAGACATATTAGGACCGTGGAGAGCATTTGAGACCTTTGGAGCTCAACCATCTTGATGAAAATTGAAACCCTATTTGGGGGTTCATTTCCTTAGGAGGAGAATTGTTTGGTCAATTCTTGATCAACCTTGAGCAACTGGGAACCTCTAGGAGTATGTCTTGTATGAAAATGGGAGGGAAAATTTTGGGGTACAACAATGAGGTTGTTTTATCTTCTGTTGTTGTTGCCTCTGATGTGTGAACTCGGGTAGTTCATATTTGGTATTTTTGGTTTTCTGTTGTTTTGGGTTTTCCCTTTGATGGGGAGTCTTAATCATGTGTAACAGAGGGAGTTTGATTCTGTTTGTGATGTGAGACCTCGTGTCAGGACTTCTATCTTCTGAAGTATTGAAGATGGTGATCTTGAACTATATTCATTCTCTGATATATTTTTTTGTTCTAGTTTGTATAAAGTTTACATGTTTTCATGTAGCTTTTGTTGTGGTTTTATTCATCTCTCTAGGGTTATTGTGCATTGGTTGTTTTAGTCAAAAAAATTCAAAGGGGGAGATTGTTCAATCTATGATTTTAGGTTTGGCAAATTTTTTTCTAAAATATGGTTTTAGACTGATGTTGAGCAAGATATCTTAACATCTTGACCAGCTGTCATGACAGGTTCTGCTGTCATGTAGCAGACGAATTGAGCCAGATGCCTTGACATCTTGGCATGTTATGCAGCAAGCGCTGCTATTTTATCTCTTGAAATATCTAATTTTTTTAAAGACTCTTTTAGATATATCTCATTTTCCTTTGCAGGTCAAAGATATTTTTTGGGAGCAAGTGTAGATTTATTTTGCTTTAACTAAAAAGGATATTGAAGATTTTTTAGGAAACTTTAAAAGATTTATTCCTATTTTTATGTGAAGATATTGCAACTGATTTAAAAAGTGAAGATTGGATTTGATTTTAAGAGTCCAAACTCATACTGCAAGAGTCTATAAATAAGGACTTGCAAAACCTAAAATAGCAAGCATTCACATTGAAGAAACCGTGGGTGCAACATAAGAATCACGGTATTAGGAGTCTTTTAACTTTGTGTTTATGTTATGTGTATGTCACTCATGTATCTTTTGATGCATTGAGTTTGGCTGATTGTTACTTGATTTTATATCAAGTTATTGTTCTCACTCATGAGCTTTTAAGCAAAGAGTTGAGTATTGTACATAGTTGAAGCTTTTAAGCAAAACTAAGTATTATTTATTTCAAGTGTAATATTCTATTTGGTTCTTTTGGTCTAGTCACAAGGATTATGACTGTAGGTATCACTGCAATAATTGAAAGTGAGAGAGCGTTCTCATATCTAGAGGCGTCTAGGTAGAAGTTTCACAAGATAGTGGTGTATAAATGAAAGAGGATTCAATACTTGTGAAGTAGCGCAATTTCATCTTTAAATAAGAAAAATGGTTGACAACTAATCGTGTGTGAAACAGTGTGAAATATGTATGACCTGCTGTCATATTAATCTGGGCACTTGACATGACATTGGCTCAAAAAATACTCTCTTAAGTGGAAAGAAAGAGTCTATCAATTCTACATTCATAACTCCTTTGTTTCACCATTAAACTTTGAACCTTGCGGACGATTCATAACCACTATCCAATTAAATAAAAAGTTATAACTCTCTATCATTATAATATCTTTAGAATGGTCAATTTTCGTGTTCAAACACACTATAATTTAATTTTAAATAGGGTAAAATACCATAGCAATATGTCATGGGATAATGAATTTGTTTATGAAAACTTAGAATAGTGTTATTTGAAACGTATCATGTAATGTTAACATGCCTTTGACTTCTTATTTTACTTTTAAAAATCAGTAACAATGAATGTTTAATATTTCTTATGTCAGCTTAGAAGACTTCCTATTAGAACCAACATTATAAGCAAATGATTTGAGAATCTTGTAGAAAGTATCTATGTTCTGATCTTATAAAATACTAGCTTCTCTTTGTTTATTAGGCATAGAAGCCATAAAGAAAAAGCTAAAATCTCACATTTAACTAATTATTAACTACTATTAAAAGTATTTACACCTAACTCATTCATCAATGAAAATTGACAAGGCTATGATTGAAGGTTTTTAATGAGCAATATGAGCAAAATTTTATTGGTTATACGTTGCTTTCAATTTTTCTTGTTTGACTTGATTAATAAGATTGATTTGTTTATGTTTGTTTATAATTGGAGTTATAAGCCAACTAAAAGTTGTAAATGCTTTTTCTTCCCATCCTTTTGTTTGGATTAAGGGTTATCAACAATCATTGTGATACATATTGGTGATTATTGTTAGATGACAAAACATTCAAAAATCTCAAACTTTTGGTAACTTTTATATGGTTGGAAAAAAAGTGTCGTTTGGAAAAGTATTCGTTTCTTTCTCATCTATTTAACATAATTGTCATTTGGATGTATTACTTTGTTTTTAATTATTTGTCACCCAAAATTTCATTCATAGATTTTTTTTAAATTTTGTCCTTGTCTTTTGGAGTCACCACTCTCTCTTAAGTGGAAAGAGAGGGAGTTTTTTTATTTGTTAATTTTTTTGAAGGTTCTATAAGTAAAGTTAGTAATATATGAAATAATAAGGATACTTTTCTAGGTTAAATTTAAAATTTTAATTTTCCACATTGTAGAAATTTAATCATTCTCGTTAGATCTATACTTTGTTGGTTAAAAATATGTAAATTCAAATTGATATAAATAAAACTTATAAAAACTTGAAAAATAGTAGAAAATTGTTTTTTTTTTATAATTAATTACAAAATTACAATATGAAGTTTGAATATTCAAATATTTATTTAAATTAAATCGCATGGGAACCTTAAATATGTGAAGATCAAACGAACTTGAGTTCAACTTCAGTGGAGTGAACCTCCAGCAGGTGGAATGAGAATGGATGTGCAAGGTTAGCACTCTAACTTCTAAGTTATTTAGTGAGTGAGAAAACAACTTTGTTGTGTGAATGTGAGAATGCTTAAAATGGTGTATGTTGGACTTTGTATTAGTATGGTGGTTAAAGTCATCCCAGTGAGATACATCGCCTCACGCAGGGGACCATCCGATAATATCTGATGATGGACGATCTCCCAAGGGAGAGGATCGGGTGCAAGTCCCTTGGTTGTGACCACCTTGAGTCTTCAATGTCTTGGCACACACGTTCTAGGATTGAGCCTCATCATAATTAGGATTTACTTCTCGTGAACATGTGGTCGGTCTAGAACAGTTGCCCTAAGGTATGTCATTACATTGAAATGGAAATAATTTTTAGAGTACCTTCCCGTCGCCCTCTTGATCGTGGTCCTTGTGATGAATTTTGTACTTTCCGAAAAATACAATGAGGTGAGAGCTTGCTTGCTTAGGGTTGCAAGAGACTCTCTATATGTATTTTGTGTGGAATCAATAAATGTCCTCTTAATTATGGAATTGAGATATTTATAGAAAACCTCTTGGGCTTGGGATAGAAAGTCAATGGTGGTTTCTCTCATTTCATGATCAGAATCATGAGAGTAATGGAAGAATTATTCTTCTATAGTTTATGGGGAAGACAATTTCCTTGTTAATTGACCTCTTTATTCAATTATTGTTTGGACACATCATCTCCCACATTTGTTTAGTAAGTGAGTATTGGAGTTAGTTTGGGAGGCACAATTCGGCGACCTATATTGTTGTTTTTTAGGAAACTATATTGCTTGTTTCAGTCGGCCTTTTGGCCCATTTTTTATGGCCATTTAATTCTTAAGGTGTTTGTCAATCAATAGTGTGTTTGGCTTGTCTTACTTTTTTACTGACTACAATTTCTCAGTGCCTCAAAAAATTATACTTGTACAAATTTGTATCTTTTAGAAGTAGAAAGGTTTTAAGAGTGGATGAAGGTGACCTTGGGAATGCACATATTAAATGCTAGTCTTATCACTGTAACATTTCATAATTCTACCACGCGAATATAGATCCCTAGGATAGGGTGTGATGTTTCGCTTTATGATGCTAAAGTGAACTCAAGTGTCATTGTGATCTTGGGGTGAATCTTGTTTGTTGCTTTTTGTTTACCTACCTACCTTAATTATAGGTTGTTTATTTGTTCATCTTACTTCTTAATACAAAGGATGTTTCTCTTATAAGGTTATATTTTACCTTTGCACGATCAATCTTTTTAGTTCTTTCCAACTCGTTTAACTTTTCCCCGATCTTTGTGCTGGAGCGACAAAGCGGCAAGCAAAAAGTAAAATTTTATTTTACTGGGTGATATTTACGTTATATTGTATCGTGTCTACAGAGATTGGTGTATTGAAATTCTGTTCGATAAATCTCTTGTTAATGAGTTTGGGGATAAATGTGTTGAAAGGAAAAGTATCAAATAGAAAATAAATGTATAAAAAGGAAAGACAAACTTATCCAGCTCGAATGTACTCTACTCATCACAAACATAAACTTATCAGCCAGTTATACTCAACCTACAATATTCATCAATGTTATCACGTGTCACTCACAACCAAAGTCATTTCTAACCAAAATTAGGAGACCGACTGTATCACCTCAGTAGCGATCTCTCAACTACCTCAACAACACAGAAGTGAACCATGCTTCCTTGCATCGGCGATCTCTCAGAGCGACACAAACAACACAGAGGCATTAATCACATATACCCTAAGTGAATCTCAGCTCTAAATCTATCTCCAGAATCCAGAAACTATCAGATAATCATCCTAGATAAGAATCTAAGCAGTATATGTCTATAGCAACTCAATTCCCCGGCTTAGAGCAAAAATCAAGGATAACAGTCGATAAAGATTTGTAAAGCAAGTTTTATGCAATACCATGGGCGAAAAATATACATGACTTCAAAGTAAATATACATACAAAACCCAACAAAAGAGAAATACATAGAGAGGAGAAGAGATAAACAATAAATCTTATAGTTTATCAGTGTCGTTCGATGAGAAATCCACCTCTAATCATCAATAAGCAATGCCCTAGTGTTATTTTCTAAGCTAATCTATCAAAAATAAGTTTGATGAAATTTGAAAAAAAACACCCCAAAAAGCATCACAAAAAATTAACTGAAACTGAAGTTATAAAACAATTCTCAGCATATCACATTTAGCGGCTCACAACGCTAAGCGGGCTGTACGAAATTTACACATTAAACTGACCTAAACCGCGCTAAGCATGCTATCCGCTCTAAGCGGGCTCCAAAACTAAGCTTCTACCGAGATTTCAAAACTCAAGAAGCGCGCTACAAAATACGCTGAGCGCACTCGCGCTTAGTGGCCTTTTTCACGCTAAGCGGGCTCTCTTAGACATAACTTCCAAAAAATGGTCTTTTATTCCAAAAACATGCACCTGGAGCCGTGTCTTCGACACCTTATTCCTTGATGCTCTAAAATGTAACAAATACCTACAAAATGAATGGAAAAACATCAAACAGTACACTATGTACACAAAAACACAAATAAACACAAACTAAACATATTTACACAAAAGTAAGGTTTATTCAACTGATATTAACAACAAAAAGTATATACGAAAATAGCTACAATTTGAACTTATCAAACTCTCCCCAACTTGAACTTGTTTGTCCTCAAACAAGGCCAAACAACTCAAAGAACCAAAAGTAATCAACCAAAATATCATGAATTACGAAGTTTTAAAACGGAAAACAAATGTATGGTTCAAACAAAAATGCACACGCAAGGTAAATACTTACCACAATCCTACAACGACAATACGTAAACGAAACGAATACTAATTACAAAAATGATACTAAACATTATAAAACAAAACGAGCTCAATCTTAAATCACACCTAGTAAAAATTCATAGGAAGATAAAGAACACACAATAATGAGGGACAAAAAAAACTCATCCACAATCTTACAAACAATAGACTAAACTATGCATTCATCCAAAAGCTCATATTGAAGATACAAAGGCAAGAATCACAAGGGTCTCTTAAGGTTGTAATGTGGTTTGGTTAACAAACAAGGATAAGTCCTAAAGCTAATCGAACTAAAAATTGGCCTTAACCTAAGGGAGTGATCAACTCACAAAGACTCAAGCAAAATAATTTCAATCAAACTTCTTCTTCATTCCAAATTCCTCAAACCAACACACATCAGTTATTAACACAACATTATTCCATACTCTTTTTGTTTTTTTTTTCAAAACTTTTTCAATTTTTTTCTTTCATTTCCTTTCTTTCTTTTTCACTTTCTTTTTCTTTCTTTCTTTTTCTTTCTTTTTTCTCTTTCTTTCTCTCTCAACTTCATAGTAATACACGCAAACATATAAATATTTCTCTCTCCAACTTAAGTTCAACCATAACATAATGTGAATACTCCCTTCTTTATAAGGCAAGATAAAATTTCAAACCATAAATCATAGTTGAGGGTTCAACAAGGCAAAGAATCAATATCCATACAAAAAGATGAACCAAACACTCATAGACAAGCATTTAACAAAAAGAACATGAATATCGACAAAAAGGGTAAAAAAGAGATACTAATGATCACACACTTAAAAGGTGAATTGACTATTTGGCCATGGTAGTTGTGATCAAAATGAAACAAAAAATGCACTGTTCATGTTCATGATTTCATACAATCAATACAAATAAAGGATTAAACATAATAAAATCCAGTTAAAACAAGAATTGTGGCCTCCAGCATATATGAACAATGGAAAGCTTCCTCACATTTATAGATAAAAAGGGAACTAAAGTGATTCAAGTCATGAGCAAGTAATGCAAAAAGAATGAAGGGTATGGTAATTATACAAATGATAAATTTCCTAAACATGTTATGTTATAGAAAAAGATAAACGAGTACCTGGTGAGTACCAACTTAAAAAACTATCATTACCATACATCCGCATGTTGACACACTCAAAATTGAAAAATCACCAAATGCGACTTCAAGCTATCGGACCAAAATTTGAGTCCAAAAAAGAAAAGAAATAATTAAAAAAATTTAGTAATTACTATACTATAAAGAATTGGGTGAAGTGGGAAAAAAGAGAGAAAGGAGAAAAATTAAAAAGAATTCACTGGCTCTACACAACAGGGCGTGCTAAGCACGATCAAGCGCTAAGCGCGCTACCCTAGAACAGCAAAAACCAGTCCAGCAGACAGCAGTGCCACCTCCATATTTACCCACACAATCTAAACTACACATGTACAATATTTACAACCAACAACAGACCTCAATTTAAACACGACAAGCTTGCGGAAAAACATAAATTGAAATAACCTAACAAAAGGGTGAAAGTGAATTAAACAAGTTGAAAAGTGAAAATTTCAGTTTTTAAAACAGGTCCAATTTCAATTTGATTAAATAAAATTCACCACACAATATAAACGAACATAAACATGCTTTTTTTACGTCGTAATTTCGACGCCTTCATTGTGCAAGCTAATAACCTCCTCTCATCGTGCCATGGTATTGTCACACTGTGCGAACCTAAAGAAAGTGTCCTAAGAAGCACACAAGAAACGTTACGAAAATGAGGCAATTCACAATAATACGTGAAAACAAATAAAAACACATATATGCACAAGTATGGAAAGTAAACAGAAAACATGTACAAGTAAAAATAGACAATTTTATGTACACATTCTATAAAACATATATATTAATTACAAAACTCAAAAACAAAGGAACTATCGCAATGCGAAACAATAAACACCAATCCCCGACAACAATGCCATTTTGCTGGAGCGGTAAAGCGGCAAGAAAAAAGTAAAGTATTATTTTTCCGGGTGATATTTAGTTTATATTGTATCATGTCTACAGAGATTGGTGTATTGAAATTCCGTTCGACAAATCTCTTGTTAATAATTTTTGGGATAAATGGGTTGAAAGGAAAAGTATCAAACAAAGTAAATGTATAAAAAGGAAAGACACACTTATACGGCTCAAATATACTCCACTCATCACAAAACATAAACTTATCGACCTGTTATACTCAACCTACAATATTCATGAATGTCATCATGTGTCACTCACAACCAAAGTCATTTCTAACAAAAATTGGGAGACCGACTGCACCACCTTGGTAGCGATCTTTCAACTGCCTCAACAACACAGAAGTCAACCATGCTTGCTTGCATCAACGATCTCTCAAAGCGACAGAAACAACACAAGACCATTAATCACAGACACCCTAAGTGAATGTAAGCTCTAAATCTATCTCTAGAATCTAGAAACTATCAAATAATCATCCTAAATAAGAATCTAGGTAGTATATGTCTATAGCAACTCAATTCCCTAGCTTAAGAGCAAAACTAAAGGATAAAAATCGATAATGATTTGTAAAGCAAGTTATATACAATGCCATGGGCGACAAAATATACATGAGTTCATAGTAAATATACATACAAAACCCAACAAAAGAGAAATACATAGAGAGGAGAAGAGATAAACCACAAATATTCCGGTTTGTCAGCGTCGGTCGATGATATATCCACCTCAAATCATCAATAAGAAAAGCCCTAGTGTTGTTTTCTAAGCTAATTTATCAAAAATAAAGTTGATGAAATTTGGGAACAAAAACACCCAAAAAACAATCACAAAAAATGAACTGAGACTAAAGTTATAAAACAAATCTCAGCAGACCGCGCTTAGCGGCTCACTGCTCTAAGCGGGCTGCACGATTTTACACATTAAATTGACCTAAACCGTGCTAAGCGCGCTATCCGCTCGAAGCTGGCTCCAAAACTAAGATTCTATCAAAATGTCAAAACGCAAGCAGCGCGCTATAAAATATGCTAAGCGCACTAACGATTAGCCACCTTTTTCATGCTAAGTGGTCTCTCTTGGACACAACTTCCCATAAATGGTCTTTTATTTCGAAAACATGCATCCGGAGCTGTGTCTTTGACACCCTATTCCTCGATGCTCTAAAATGAAACAAATACGTACAAAATGAATGGAAAAACATCAAACTTTACACTATATACACAAAAACACAAATAAACACAAAGTAAATATATTTACACAAATGTCAAGTTTATTCAACTGATATTAACACTAAAAAGTATATATACTAAAATAGCTACAATTTGAAAACTCTCCCCAACTTGAACTTGTTTGTCCTTTAACAAGGCCAAACAACTCAAAGAACCAAAAGTAATCAACCAAAATATCATGAATTAACATGTTTTAAAACGGAAAACAAATGTATGGTTCAAACAAAAACACACGCACAAGGTAAACACTTACGACAATCCTACAATGACAAAATGTAAACAAAACGAATCCTAAGTACAAAAATCATACTAAACATTCTAAAACAAAATAAACTCAATCATGAATCAAACCTAGTAAAAATTCATAGGTAGATGAATAACACACAAAGGTAAGGGACAAAAAACACTCATCCCCAATCTTGAAAACAATAGACTACACTATGCATTCGTCCAAAAGCTCATATTGAAGATACAAAGGCAAGAATCACAAGGGCCTTTTAAGGTTGTAACGTGGTTTGGTTAACAAACAACGGATACGTCCTAAAGCTAATCGAAACAAAAACATTCCTTAACCTAAGGGAGTGATCAACTCACAAAGACTCAAGAAAAATAATTTCAATCAAACTTCTTCTTCATTCCAAATTTCTCAAACCAACACACATCACTTATTAACACAACATTATTCCATACACTTTTTGTTTTTGTTTTTCAAAACTTTTTCAATTTTTTTCTTTCTTTTCCTTTGTTTCTTTTTCACTTTCTTTCTTTTTCTTTCTTTCTTTTTCTTTCTTTCTTTTTCTTTCTTTTTTATCTTTCTTTCTCTCGCAACTTCATAGTAATACACGTTGTAATGCGGTGTGAGAACTGACTTGGTCGTTTTGCATTTGATTGCAAATGTTGCGGTTAGCAAGAGTCACCGCCGACTTTTCTTTTATCCAAAAGGAAAGGCTGAAAAGAATAGGAAAGACATTTGAGATGTTTTCTTGAGTTCGGAGGGTAGATTTTGAAAGGGAACGTGTTAGAACCCTTTCCATCCATGGTTTTCCATGGGTTCCTAGTTACTCGCTAGATCACTTGCTTTCGTTTGAAAATGTGCTTTGTGTGGTTTTATGAAAGTACTTTGGAAAGATGCCATCGTTTAGGAAAACTTTGTAGTGATTCTCGTTCGTAAGAATGTATATAAATTGTTGATCCTTTGAAAATGTTTTCAAGTTCGAAAGATGTTTTCCAAAGTGTTGGCGTTTGTTTTGAAAATAGCAAGGATGTTTTTGGTTTGAAAACGAGCAAGCAACTAGGAACATTCTACCTACTCAAAATTCTTTCATGTTTATTTCCTCTTTCCTTTGACATTTTTATCTTACCATTGATTTGGTAAGTAACCCTATCTTTGGATGTAAAAGGGACGGGCGTGGGTCATCGTATAACCATGATTAGCAATGTTGTAAGATATATTAGCATTTTCTTTAGGGACTAAGATCATTTTTGAAAGACAACTTTGATAGCGTCATCGAGGGACTATGATCTTGTATTTTGTTTGTTTTTACTAAGATACCCCACATGCATAATATGGCCATTTTCATAAGGCAACAAAGTGGATTTACCCTAAGGGTGTAAGTCTGCGAGTGTATTGATTTACATGCATTTAGTCTTTGATTTTTGGGTTGTCTATTTTTTGTTTTTATCTTACCATACACACCTAATTACTAGTAATATATGAAAACAATAAAAATATAAAAAATAAAGTCCTACACTATTACATCATTAAGGGGATGGGGTGTACAAATTTACAAATGGGGATTGCAAGAAATTAAAGTACTAATCATCTATTACAATCATATTGAAATAATGTACAAGAATTGAAATGGACTTATTTTGTTTAAGCAAAGAAGTTAGTTTACTTAAGAAAATATTTTTGATCTTTTGGTTTACAAAGGAGATAAAATAAAGTATGTAAATATAAAAATGTTTTTTTTTTATATGTGTTTTTGGTTATTAAAATATAAAATAAGATAAATAAGAAGAAAGGGAGCCAAAATCATCACGTTGCTGAAACGAGAATGAATCAGAAGTTTTGACTCTGATACACTGCAAGAGAGAAAATGTTAGTAGGAAAATAGAGGGTCAGAAGTTCTGGGCCTGGGTACACCAAGTTTGAGGTTGCTGGGAATAAAGGTAAACCTAGAAGTTCTGATTGTTGAAGGGGGTTCAGAAGTTGCAGTGTAGTTGGGAACCTAGAAGTTCATATATCACTGGCAAGTCGGAAGTTCTGGATATTTGAGAGAGTGAGGTGATAATGTTGTTAGGTAAGGTTGACTAGAAGTTCTGATTTAGGAGTATTGTCTGACAGATAAATGGGTAAAAATGTCAATAAATAAAACTAAAAAAAAGATGCTTCTGGGGCTAGAACCCAGGAGCCTTAGCAAAAATATCTTATGCGCGTTCTACCACTAGGGTGGTTGTACATCCGGTATTAGAAGCAAGAACATAAACATAGACCATAAAGTAAGTTCTGATGATGAACTTCGTCTCCTTCTCCATGCTAATCAGAACATCTACAACTCATTCATTTCTCAACAGAATAGAAAATACAAACATAGCAATTATGGCAGGTTTCCATCATGATTTCAGAAGCATAAAAATGTCAAGACTATAAGTCAGAAACAAGCATGTATCTGCTAGTCCTAGTTTCCTTAAGAAGTTTTGAACTGATGTTTTCTCTACTTAGGCAGGCAAATACATGAAACCTCAGAATATGTACAACATCAGAATCAAGATGTCTACATTGTATTTTGAACATGCAAGTCTAACAATGCTTAAGTGATATGATGAGGGTTAGCAGAAGCTTACCTTGCAGCTGGAAAATGTTATGTGCGCTGGAGGCTGGTTCTGATTGCTTGTAATGTTCTGATGAGATTCCTCACGTGCTCAGCAGGTTGGAACAACCTTTATCTTGGGCTATGAATGATTGGAAAATTCTGGAACAGTCAAGAAGTAAAGTTCTAACTTTTTGAGAACGTGTTACAGTCTGAAAACAGGAGTTAGGATGGTTTCTAAATGTATAGCAGAAGCTGTATGGATGGTTTGGTCAAGAAACACTTGAGGAAAATTGGAGTTTGAATGCAAGAATAAAAAAGTAGCAGGTTTTGTATTTGTGTTTGCAGTTTCGGATTTCTAGAAATTTTAGCAAGGTTTCAAAGCTTTTTCTTTTCAATTTTCCGACCGGCTTTCTCACAGTTGCAAATGAAGTCTAATTTATATGCAAGAACTTTGTAGCTTGGAGAAGTCAAAAGTAACAACATCATGCTAGCGTGCTGGCTTGTTCTTGAAGCAAGATAAACAAGTATGTTGGTTAGCAGCTTTTAGCCGTGCCTAAGCTGGATTTGTAAGCATGAATTAAGGAAAAGTACCCTCAGAGGAAAAAGTAAAGCATGGGCCTAACATAAACTTGTACAAAATTTTGCTTTTCAAGGACAACAATGGTACTTCTATCTCACACGTTGGGAAATCCTTTAGATAAAAACTCAAAAGTGGTTCTAAGCATTAAATGATGATGAGATTTATCAAACCATAAATCCAACTCTAAGAGATTGTGCATCATAGCTTAATTCTGGGCCAGAAGTCCAACACCAGCGCAACTTAGAACAAACATCCAACTTCTGATCCCTGAATCTCTTTGCTCCAGAATGTTCTAAGCGAGTTCTCAAACATTCCATAAAGCTTATGATATACTTTGTAAGCCCTTTTTGAATTACTCTTACAACTTCTGACTGAACCTATGTGAAAATTGGCCTAGAAGTTGTAAACAAATTCTAATTTGAAAATGCTCAGAATTTACTAAGTGTTTAAGTTTCACGAACGTGACTTTGAAGATGTATAACTTGAAATCCCAACATTTCTAGATGAAGTTCTGTTCTGCAATGTTTTAAGTCTCATTAGGATCTAAACTCTCGAGTTAGAAGTTCTTCCAGAATCAGCTCGCATCATGGTGATAATCTGATCAGAAGTTCTGAGCTTGTCATATTTCTTAAACACTTAGAAAAATTCTAAGTATTTAGAATTTTGACCTTTCCAAAGTAATTTTGACTTTTGAATTTCTTTATGAAACAAACTTCATATTTCAACATGTCTTGATGAAATATGGTTCTTGAAACTTGATTTTTGATCCAAAAGTCAAAGTTTGACTTTTCAATGTGCAAATGACCATTTAGCGCTTGCGAATGACTTTCTGGAAAAATTTGTAATTCAAAGATTGAAATTGGAAGGAAGCAAACCTGAGGGTATAGGATGATCTTTTGAGAAATGAGAGGGCAAAATTTTGGGTTCAACAGTTACCCCTGTTCAATCTTCTTACGGTTGAAGAGTTATATTGGTGAATCTGCCATTCGTGACTTGAAGGTGGAAGATTATTGGACACTAGAGTGCCCAGAAATTTGCACTCGATGATGTGGTGGTTGATTGTGTAGGGAATTGGCTTAAAGATTCCATTCTAAGGTGATTATTAATGGAAACTAGATTAAGTCTAACCTTGACTTTCACTGGAAAAGAATCAGAATAAATCTTGGAATGACTTATCTGAACTAGAGAAACTATCTGTCGGAAAGAATCAGGATAAACCGTTGAGAGATTTAAACTGAACCGGCATGGATCTAGAGAAGAATCAGAACAAATCATTGAGAGATTTACCTAAACCAGAAAAGACGTCTGCGGGAAAGAATCAGAATAAAACATTGAGAGATTTAAACTAAACAGACAGGGATCTGGAGAAGAATCAGAACAAATCATTGAGAGATTTACCCGAACCAGAAAAGACGTCTGCGGGAAAGAATCAGAATAAAAAATTGAGAGATTAAAACTGAACCGGCATGGATCTGGAGAAGAATCAGAACAAATCATTGAGAGATTTATTTGAACTAGAAAAGACGTCTGCAGGAAAGAATCAGAATAAACCGTTGAGAGATCTAAGCTGAACCCGAAGTGTTCCTTTGGAAAGTATCAGGATAAACCATTGAGGGATTTAAACTGAACCAAAAGAGATCTTGAATATTCTTTAACTGGAAAGAATCAGAGTAAATGTTTGAGTGATTTATTTGAACCAGAGAAAGCGTCTGCGGAAAAGAATCAGAGTAAACTGTTGAGAGATTTATACTGAATCGACAGTGTTCCTTTGGAAAGTATCAGGATAAACCATTGAGGGGTTTAAACTGAACCAAAAAAGATCTTGAATATTCTTTAACTGGAAAGAATCAGAGTAAATCTTTGAGTGATTTATCTGAACCAGAGAAAGTGTCTGCGGCAAAGAATCAAAATAAATTGTTGAGAGATTTATACTAAACCGACAGTGTTTCTTTGGAAAGTATCAGGATAAACCATTGAGGGGTTTAAACTGAACCAAAAGAAATATTGAATATTCTTTAACTGGAAAGAATCAGAGTAAATCTTTGAGTGATTTATCTGAACCAGAGAAAGCGTCTGCGGGAAAGAATCAGAATAAACCGTTGAGAGATTTATACTGAACCGTTAGTGTTCTGAAAGAAATATCTGTTATGTAGATGGTTGACCAGTCCTTTGGGAATTGATCTGTAATTGACTTGCTGAAAATTTTGACGATAATTTTCTGTTGTTTGATCTTTCCTACAAAGATGAAAGGTTAGTTGTATGCAATGTTATGATGTATGAAATGCATGGTGTAGTGATGTTTTCAAAATAAATTAGATATGTTATACGCATCTGTGTTGTCAATGTTATGACGTATGGATGTAATGTATGGATACATTAATTGTTATGCCACATTATTGTTAGAGTCGGGGAAAATAAACCCCTGAGCATTGTTGGGTATGAGGAGTGCAAGTCTTCATGTTTTGAAGTTTCATTTTTGACGAGTTTCTAATTTTTAGAGAAATAAACTCTGTTGTGTAAGGGAAATTTCGTGTATTGCTTGTAGACCTCGTGAAATCCTATTGGGGAATACTGAGAAGCTAGGCGACTTTCACTGGGGAATCTTAGGAGCGGTAACTGGAAGTTTTCTTCATTATGGGATTTGAGAGAGCTTGATATCATTAAGCTGCATACTGGAGATAAGTTAGCGATCCTGTTGTGGGATGTCCCGTTTTACGCTTTTGCTGGAAAAGAATCTGCAAGAGACTTTATGGAATAATCTAAATTTATTATCCTATTTCTTAAAGCCATTAGTGATTATTTCTATTTTCTGTTCTCCTTTTTGCTCATTTGTAAACAGTAGTCATGTTCAAATGCATATGTTCAAAAATAATCATTGGACGTTTTCGCAAACAAAACACGGAAAAAGAAAAAACAAATAGTTTTGTACTTTCAAAGGGATATCTTTGTATTAACTTGAATAAGTATTTTTGTAAAATGAGACGAGCATTCTAGTAAGAGAATATCATCGGAAAAATGAAAATTGATACAAAGAAAAGATAGCTACGTGAAATGATCCCATGGGGTTCCCATTCTGCTATACCCTTTGTGTCTCTGAGCGTCTTGTCTACTTGTTGCCTTGTCTGAAGTTGATTGGATTAATTAGACCTGTTTGAGCTTGTCAGTCGATGCTAAAGGTTGTCTATAAGGTGATCCAATGGGACATAGTGATACACTTTAAATCCCTAACTTTTTCTTGGACCGTACTTTTGGGTTTTCAGTCCACTGGGATACCCTTTTTTGCTCAAGTCGCCCTTTCAGGTTTACGCCGGGTGTATAGATTTTTTATATATTTTATCCCTAATTTTGCCCGAACCTTTGTGGTTCTCCGGGACGCCCTTGTTTTGCCTAGGTGTTTCAACCTAGCGGATCTCTTATGCGTAGTATCTTTAGTGGTTACGATCATTTCTCCACCAGAGAAAATGCTTTTGGTCACAAACGGTCCTTCGTATGTAGGAGTCCATTTACCCCTAGGTTCACCTTATTTTAATATGATACTCTTGATTACCAAGTCACCAACCTGATATACCTGACATCTGACCTTTTTGTTAAAAGCTTTGATCATATGTTTTTGGTACATCTGGCCGTGGCAGACATCCGTAAGCCTCTTCTCATGAATTAGGTTCAACTGGTCTAGTCGAGTTTGGATCTAATCCTCTTCATTCGGCCCAACATCCTTTATGATTCTTAGAGAAGGTATTTGTACTTCAATTGGTAGAACAACTTCCATGTCGTATACCAAGGAGAAAGGAGTTACCCCTGTTGATGTGCATGCCGTGGTACGGTAACCGTGGAGAGAGAATGGTAGCATCTCATGTCAGTCCATGTACGTTACTGTCATTTTTTGTATGATCTTTTTGATGCTCTTATTTGCGGCTTCGACAACGCCATTCATCTTTGGCCGGTAAGGGGAAGAATTATGGTGCTGGATCATGAATTGCGTGCATAGTGCAGTGATCATAGTATTGTTGAGATTCGTACCATTGTTTGGGATGATTCTTTCTGGGATACCGTACCGACAGATGAGATTCTGTTTGATGAATCGGGCCACAACATTCTTGGTAACGGAAGCGAAAGAAGCTTCCTCAACCCACTTCGTGAAATAGCCAATGGCCACTAAGACGAAGTGGTGTCCATTAGAAGTTGTAGGTTTGATTTCTCCAATCATATTGATGCCCCACATTGCGAATGGCCAGGGAGCAGTCATGACATTTAGAGGAACTAGAGGCACATACACTTTGTCAGCATAGATCTAACACTTGTGACAGGTTCGTGAATGCTGATAGTAATATGCCTCCATGGTAGACCAGTAATACCCTGCCCGTAGGATCTTTTTATCCATCGTATGCCCACTAGAATGGGTGCCAAAAGTGCCTTCATGTAGATCAGCCATGATCTTTTCTGCCTCATCCTTGTCTATGCAACGAAGTAAAACATAATCGTGGCTGTGTTTGTAGAGAATGTCATTACCAAGTAATAACTTAGCAGAGAATCTCCTTAAGAACTTTTTATCATTGACTGAAGCTCCTTACGGATACTCTTGAGCCTCGAGATACCTTTTAACTTCATGGAACCATGGTTGGTCCACAACTTCTTCAGTGTCGATCTCGTGACAGTAAGTTGGTTCATCAATCCGTTCAATGGTGATCTTAGGAGCCTCGTTACCCCACTTGAGTTTAAACATGCATGACATAGTGTCTAGCGCATCTGCTAGTTGATTTTCCTCTCGTGGAAAATGCTCAAAGGTAATTTCCTCGAAATATGGGATTAATGTCAACACATGCTCATTGTAAGGGATGAGGTTAGGGTGCTTTGAGTCCCATTCTCCTTTGATCTGACTGATGACTAAGGCTGAATCTCCAAATACACTTAAGGACTTGATTCCCAAATTTATGCCAGCTTTGAGACAAAAAATACACGCTTCGTATTCTGCCATATTATTAGTATAGTTGAAACAAAGTCTTGCAGTGAAGGGAGTATGACATCCTTCCCGGGATATGATTACAACACCTATGCCATTGCCGAGTGTGTTGGAAGCTCCATCAAAAACCAAGGACCATCGGGATCCTTGTTCAGCTCCATCATATGGTTTGAGTTCTTCACAATTGTTTACCATCATGATGTCTTCATCTGGGAATTCGAAATTTATTGACTGATAGTCATCCACAGCTTGATGAGCAAGGTGATCGGCTAGCACAATGCCCTTTATTTCCTTTTGGGTAGTGTACTAAATATCATATTTAGTCAGGATCATCTGCCATCTTCCTATTCTCCCAGAGAGGGCAGAATTCTCAAATATGTATTTAATTGGATCCATCTTGGATATCAATAAGGTAGTATGGGTCAGCATATACTTTCTTAGCTGGCGAGAAGCCCATGCCAGAGCGTAGAAAGTTTTCTCGAGCAATGAATATCTTGTTTCACAGTCGGTAAAATTTTTTCTTAGGTAATAAATAGCATGCTCTTTTCGGCCAGACTCGTCATACTGCCCCAGCACACATCCAATTGAATTTTCCAAGACAGTTAGTGTAGGTGTTTAGGTATTGGCTTGCATTTTTGGTAAATTCCAAGTGTATGTGTGAATGTCATGACTGATGTCATAACATTCTAGTTCAGGTTGTACTAACTCTTTAGGTACATGTGCAGAAAAATATTGTAACTCAAATACTGATGTTTATAAGTGTGTATCTGAGCATGTTTGCAAAATGATCACATTTTGCTAATCAGTAGACAGGTTTTCTCAGATGTCATAACAGATGTTATGACATCCTGTTCTGAACTAGCAGGATTACAGGATTGGATAAGTCTGAGTTTTTTCAGGAAATAACTCAGTCCTTCCTAAACAGAATCCTGCGTTTTCTGAGGAGTAACCTAGCTCAATCCTAACCTGATCAATAAAGTACTGTGACCTGGTCTTAAGGTCAAACGGAATCAACCCTAGGTTTTTGGAAACCCTAACTGAAGTTGCAGCTGCTATATATTCAAACAGAGTTGCGGTTTTTGAAGGATCCCTGCTGATTGATTAGAAGATCAAGTTTGTAATCTGTATAGATTTGTTTATTGTACTCCAAGCAATTATCATTGTGATAAGTGTCTTGGAATAGGTTTCAATTGTAAGGGTTGTGTAGCACTCAAAGCTTTGAAGCAAGAGTGTTTGAATGTTACTTGACTAAAGCTGTGAAGCAGAGTCAAGTTAGTTGTGTGCATCACTCAAAGCTGTGAAGCACGAGTGATTGTGTTACTTGATTAAAAAGCTGTGAAGCTTAATCAAGTGTGTGTTTTGAAGAGTGTCTTCATCAATTCTCAAGTCAAATTGGTTTATGTATCACTGCTGTGATTGAGGGGGAGTGAGTAGGAACTCAGGTTTAAGTTGTACTTAGATTAGAATTGCATTGGGTAGGTCTTAAGTGAAGGAGATAAACTGGTTGGTTTATTCCTGAATTAACATCTCTTATAGTGGATTCTCTCCCTGGCTTGGTAGCCCCCAGAGTAGGTGTTGTTGCACACTGAACTGGGTAAACAATTGACTGTGTTATTTACTGCTTTTGTATTTACTGTCATATAGTAAGTCAGATACGGTGTCATAACATTGGACGTGACATTGAGTATCTGTAGCCAGAATTTCAATTGGCATCAGAGCGGGCACCCTGCCTGTATTACTGGGTGAGATCTAGGGATATCACTTTCTGGCACTATGGACAAAGAAGGAGTTTTTGGAAATAGACCACCCATTCTGGATGGAACTAATTATGACTACTGGAAACCTCGTATGATTGCCTTCCTAAAATCTCTGGACAAAAAGGCTTGGAGAGCTGCTGACAAAGGATGGATTCATCCCACCATAACTGAGGAAGATGGGACAATCAGTCTGAAGCCTGAGGAAGATTGGAGTAAAGAAGAAGATGAGCTAGCCCTGGGAAATTCCAAAGCTCTAAATGCCTTGTTCAATGGAATTGATAGAACTATTTTCAGATTAGTTCATCAATATGAACTGGCCAAGGAAGTTTGGGACACTCTCAAAACTACTCATGAGGGAACTTCCAAAGTAAAAATGTCAAGGCTTCAGATGTTGACCACTAAGTTTGAGAATCTAAAAATGATGGAAGATGAAACCATTCATGAGTTTCACATGAACATCTTGGAGATTGCCAACACCTCAGGAGCACTGGGAGAAAAAATGTCAGAAGAAAAACTGGTGAGGAAGATTCTCAGATCCTTGCCTAAAAGATTTGCAATGAAGGTGACTGCCATAGAGGAAGCCCAGGACATTAGCAAGTTGAAAGTGGATGAACTTATTGGGTCTCTTCAGACCTTTGAGATGGGAATCACTAATGATGATGTCAAAAAGAACAAGAGCATAGCACTTATGTCCAACACTGATGTTGAAGAAAACATTTCAGAAGCTATAGCCATGCTAGGAAGACAGTTCAACAAACTCATCAAAAGAATAGATCCAAAGTCAAGGTCTAATGTTCATAACATTTCCTCTGACATTGACAGTTCCAGCAGAAGACCAAGGTCAGATGAGAAAGGAGTTCAAGGCAGAGGAATTCAATGCCATGGTTGTGAAGGATATGGGCATATTCGAGCTGAATGTCCTACCTTTCTTAAGAAACAAAAAGGAATGACAGTTACTTGGTCTGACTGCGATTCAGAAAGTAATTCTGAAGAAGAGACTGCCAAACGAGTTACTGCTTTAACTGGTGTTTGTACCTCTGAAAGTGATGAAGAGGTGACTTTTGAAGAACTGGCTGAAGCTATGAATACAGCTTGTTATGTTCATAACAGGGTCACCTTGAGAAAGGGAACCTCATCCACCATATATGAACTCTGGAAAGGAAGAAAACCAACTGTGAAGTACTTCCATGTGTTTGGCAGCAAATGCTATATCCTGTCTGATCGGGAACAGAGAAGAAAACTGGACTCCAAAAGTGATGAAGGCATATTTCTAGGATACTCCTCAAACAGCAGAGCTTATAGAGTATTCAACTCCAGAACCATAACCATGATGGAATCAATAAATGTCATAATTGATGACTATCATGAAGAAACAGATGTTCCTTGTACTGTTGAGACATTCTTTGAAACTTCAACTCAACAGGATGATCTACCCAACTCCACCACAACAGAATCAGAATCAAAGGAAGCTAGCAAGACTCCTTCCATCAGAATTCAGAAGGATCATCCAAAAGAGCTCATCATAGGAGATCCTAATAGTGGAGTCATCACAAGATCTAGAGAAATCATCTCAAATTCTTGTTTTGTGTCCAAAATAGAACCAAGAAATGTCAAGGAAGCCTTAACTGATGAATATTGGATTGGTGCAATGCAAGATGAACTGAACCAATTCAAGCAACATGAAGTTTGGGAACTGGTTCCTAGACCTGAAGGAACTAACATCATTGGGACAAAATGGATATTCAAGAACAAGTCAGATGCTGAAGGAGTTGTCACCAGAAATAAGGCGAGACTTGTTGCTCAAGGATACACCCAAGTTGAAGGGGTTGACTTTGATGAAACCTTTGCACCTGTAGCCAGGTTGGAATCAATCAGACTCTTGTTGTCAATTGCTTGTCTTCTGAAGTTCAAGTTATTTCAGATGGATGTGAAAAGTGCCTTTCTAAATGGGTACTTAAATGAGGAAGCTTATGTGGAACAACCTAAAGGTTTTGTGGATCCAACCCATCCTGATCATGTCTACAAATTGAGAAAAGCTCTATATGGGCTAAAACAAGCTCCTAGAGCATGGTATGACAGGTTAACAAAGTTTCTCTCAGACAAAGGCTACAGAAAAGGAGGCTTGGACAAAACTCTATTTGTCAAAACTGAAGGAGGGAAGTTGATGGTTGCCCAAATATATGTTGATGACATAGTGTTTGGCGGAATGTCAGAACATATGGTTAAACACTTTGCTGACCAAATGCAGGCTGAATTTGAAATGAGTCTCATGGGAGAACTAACTTATTTTCTTGGACTACAAGTCTCACAGATGGAGGACTCAGTCTTCTTATCTCAAAGCAAGTATGCTAAGAATATTGTAAAGAAGTTTGGTATGGAGAATGCAAGTCACAAAAGGACTCCTGCTCCTACTCATCTAAAGCTCTCCAAAGATTCAAGTGGGGTTAAGGTGGATCAAAGTCTGTACAGAAGCATGATAGGAAGCTTGTTGTACTTAACTGCCAGCAGACCTGATATTGCCTTTGCAGTTGGAGTTTGTGCTAGATACCAAGCTGATCCCAAAGTCAGTCATATCAATCAAGTGAAGAGAATTTTGAAGTATGTAAGTGGTACTTACAACTATGGATTGTTGTATACTCATGGCTGTGAACCGACTCTGACTGGTTACTGTGATGCTGATTGGGCTGGTAGTGCTGATGATAGAAAAAGCACCTCTGGAGGATGTTTCTTTTTGGGAAGTAATCTGGTTTCCTGGTTCAGCAAGAAACAGAATTGTGTGTCTCTTTCCACCGCTGAAGCTGAATATATTGCAGCTGGCAGTAGCTGCTCTCAAATGTTATGGATGAAACAGATGCTCACTGAGTATAATGTCACACAAGATGTTATGACATTTTACTGTGACAATCTGAGTACAATCAACATATCCAAGAACCCCATTCAGCATAGCAGGACCAAACATATTGACATACGACATCACTTTATTAGAGACCTTGTAGAAGAGAAGACCATCAAATTGGAACATGTTGCCACTGAGCTACAGCTGGCTGACATTTTTACCAAGGCTTTGGATGCAAATCAATTTGAAAACCTAAGGGGTAAGCTGGGTATTTGCCAACATGAGGAATTGTAGCAATTAATTTTGCTTAAAACAAAGACCAAAGGACTTATGCCTGTTCTGATTGGTTTAAAATTGTATTTTCTCATTTCCTACAACTGTTTTAAGAAGTTGAATAGGCACTCCTTTGCTTCGTTCCTCTCTCGTCTTCTCATCAATCAGGAAATTCTTCTCATTTGCTGTTGGTCCTTCAAAACTGACAAAATGTCTCAAACGCCATCATCATCCAATACGACCATCTCAACCTCTTCATCTGATCAAGATTCTGGGACAATCTCTTCCTGTCTGGACTCTGATGTTCTGGAGATCTGTTCTCATAGAATTAACTCCACCAAGGCCAAAGAGTTGAGAACAAGACATACAGGTAATCCATCTCATCCTTCCTCTTCAGTTCCCCCTGAAATTGCAAATAGGGAAGGGACAGCCTATGTTAATCAAGCAATAGCAAAAATTGTTTCCCGAATTCTGAACGAGAACCACTCAGTTCCTGGCATTTCTGTTCCTCTGAACCAAGAAAACTCAAATGCTGAAACAAATCCAAATGTCTCTAAGAATGTTGAGACATCAAACAAAGAGAGAAATGCTGACATTGCTCACAAGAAAAGAAAGAAGCCTGAATTCTCTGGATCTGATGACAGTACTTGAAGGATGATTGCTGCTTGGTGGTGTTGCTGGTGGAGTTTGGAAGTATGTTCTGCTGTTGTCTGCTGCTGATCTCATTATTTTGTCTTGGATAACTGTATAACTTTATAAACATGTAATCTTTGGCCCATTTGTGGCTAAAGTGGGGGAGAATATTTTTGGTACTGCTTAATTAGTACTTAACACTATATTTTTCTGCTGTCACTTATTTCTGCTGCTATCTATCTATCTCTGATTGTTTAGGGACTTTAGCCAAAAATCTGCCAAAGGGGGAGTTCGTAGGTGTTTAGGTATTGGCTTGCATTTTTGGTAAATTCCAAGTGTATGTGTGAATGTCATGACTGATGTCATAACATTCTAGTTCAGGTTGTACTAACTCTTTAGGTACATGTGCAGAAAAATATTGTAACTCAAATACTGATGTTTATAAGTGTGTATGTGAGCATGTTTGCAAAATGATCACATTTTGCTAATCAGTAGACAGGTTTTCTCAGATGTCATAACAGATGTTATGACATCCTGTTCTGAACTAGCAGGATTACAGGATTGGATAAGTCTGAGTTTTTTCAGGAAATAACTCAGTCCTTCCTAAACAGAATCCTGCGTTTTCTGAGGAGTAACCTAGCTCAATCCTAACCTGATCAATAAAGTACTGTGACCTGGTCTTAAGGTCAAACGGAATCAACCCTAGGTTTTTGGAAACCCTAACTGAAGTTGCAGCTGCTATATATTCAAACAGAGCCGCGGTTTTTGAAGGATCCCTGCTGATTGATTAGAAGATCAAGTTTGTAATCTGTATAGATTTGTTTATTGTACTCCAAGCAATTATCATTGTGATAAGTGTCTTGGAATAGGTTTCAATTGTAAGGGTTGTGTAGCACTCAAAGCTTTGAAGCAAGAGTGTTTGAATGTTACTTGACTAAAGCTGTGAAGCAGAGTCAAGTTAGTTGTGTGCATCACTCAAAGCTGTGAAGCACGAGTGATTGTGTTACTTGATTAAAAAGCTGTGAAGCTTAATCAAGTGTGTGTTTTGAAGAGTGTCTTCATCAATTCTCAAGTCAAATTGGTTTATGTATCACTGCTGTGATTGAGGGGGAGTGAGTAGGAACTCAGGTTTAAGTTGTACTTAGATTAGAATTGCATTGGGTAGGTCTTAAGTGAAGGAGATAAACTGGTTGGTTTATTCCTGAATTAACATCTCTTATAGTGGATTCTCTCCCTGGCTTGGTAGCCCCCAGAGTAGGTGTTGTTGCACACTGAACTGGGTAAACAATTGACTGTGTTATTTACTGCTTTTGTATTTACTGTCATATAGTAAGTCAGATACGGTGTCATAACATTGGACGTGACATTGAATATCTGTAGCCAGAATTTCAGTTAGATATATGATAAAAGGTCTTCCCTCGAATGGCGGCATCAAAACATGAGGCTCTTGAAGGTAACCTTTGATCTTGTCGAAGGTAGCTTGGCATTCATCATTCCATTTGACCACTTGATCTTTCTTCAGTAATTTGAAGATTGGTTCACAAGTAGAGGTTACGTGAGAAATAAATCTTGTTATGTAGTTTAGTCGTCCTAAGAATCCTCTGACTTCCTTCTCGGTGCAAGGAGCAGGCATTTCTTATATTTCTTTTACCTTGACAGGGTCCACTTCAATACCTTTTCCGCAGAAGATGAAGCCTAGGAGTTTACCGGACCTCACCCCAAATGTGCATTTATTTAGGTTCAACCTTAGCTTGTATTTCTTTAGTTTTTCAAATAGTTTCTGCAAATGGTCAAGATGTTCCTCTTCAGTTTGAGATTTGGCTATCATGTCATCCACATAAACCTCTATTTTGTGATGGATCATGTCGTGAAATAGATCTATCATGGCACGCTGATAGGTTGCCCCAGCGTTCTTCAATCCGAATGGCATAACCTTGTAACAAAATATGCCCCACTGGGGGACGAAGGTCGTTTTTTCCATGCCCTCAGGTTCCATTTTGATCTGGTTGTAGCCTGAGAACCCATCCATAAATGAGAACACTTTATGCTGTGAGGTATTGTCAACCAAAATATCGATATGGGGAAGTGGGAAATCATCCTTATAGCTTGCCCTATTCAAATCTCGGTAATCCAAACACATGCGTACTTTGCCATCCTTTTTAGGCACTGGAACAAAATTGGCAACCCATTAGGGATAGGAGGTGATGGCTAAGAATCCCGCGTTGAATTGTTTCATGACTTCAGTCTTGATCTTCTCTGACATGTCTGGCCGCATGCATCAGACTTTCTATTTTACCGGAGGGCAATCTTCTTTTGACGGTAGACGATGGACCAAGATATCAGCATCAAGTCCAGGCATGTCTTCGTATGACCAAGCAAAGACCTCAACATAATCACGTAGCAACTAGGTTAAACGCTTCTTGACACTGGGTTCTAGATTGGCACCCACCTTGACTTCTTTCTTTCCCTCTTCGGTACCTAGATTAACTGTGTCCACTGGTTCTTCGTGGGGCTGTATGGTCCTTTCTTCTTGTTGTAGTAACCTGGCTAGTTCCCCTGCCACTTCAAAATCTTCCTCACCTTCTTCTTCGACTTGGTAGATTAGATTTTCAAAGTCACAATAGGCCATAGCAAAATCGTTACCCATGGGATCCTAAGTGGATGTAGATCTGCATTTGATATGTGAGTGTGTGTAAGAACATAGCTATCTTTGAAAGAAATAAAAATGTAGAAAAAGAAAGACAAACGACATAAAATTTATATGCAAAAACGTCCATGATTCATTGATGACATATGAAAATTACGTAACAACCCTTACAAATGGACCGTTGTGCCTCGGGTAAGACACAAGGTTTTAAAAGTCTGAATTGTGTAATTATTACAAGTCCGACAAAAATTTAAAGACAACTACTGTTGGATAAAAGTAATTGGGACAAAATCTTTAGCTTCCCAATTATTGAGTCGTCCGTCGATAGTTGGAAAAATCCATTCTTCCATGTCGCAACTATCATGACTATCCTCCACTGAGTTGACTCCATGGTTGCTGATCCTCAAAGTTGGTCCCCCGGCACGAGCACAACAAACAGCTTTCTGGGCTCCTGAATTGAAACCCAAACTAAATTTTTCAGATTTGAAAGGGATATCCGAGAGTTGGCCCCAAATAGTACACCCACCTTCTTCGATTACTGCCTTGGCATCTTTCAGAGAAGCCATCTTTAGCGGAGGTCAGGTAATCTTCGGGACTTGGGAAATAGTCTTGGTTGCTGCCACTATTTGTGGGACTTCCTTGAAATGTTGAAACAGATTTTCAATGCATTTACCATCAAATTCCACGCATCTGAAGGAGTTCAAGTGACTGACCATATATTCCTCCTCTCCATGAACAATAATTATTTTTCCCTTGGTTGGGTATTTCAGCATCTGATGTAATGTAGAGGTGACGACACCAGCGTCATGAATCCAAGGTCGGCCCAATAAACAGGAATAGGAAGGACGAATGTCCATCACGTAAAAAGTTGAATCAAAGGTTTGAGTTCCAACTTTAATGGGTATGTCTACCTCCCCATACACCATTCTTTTCAAACCGTTGAAGGCCCTTACCACTATGTTGTTGGGTTTTTAGGTCATACCTTCATAGTCTAGTCTATCAAGAGCCTTCTTAGGCATCACATTCAAAGATGAACCAGTATCAACCAGGACATGGGCCAAAGTTGTTCCCCTGCATTCGACAGAGATATGCAATGTATCATTGTGTTTCCTCTCTCTAGGTGTCAGGTCAGCATTAGAAAAGCCTAAACCATTATCAGTGGTCAAACTAGCCACACAGTCTTGGAATTGGTCAGCAGAAGTTTCCTGTGGCACGTGGGCAGTTTTGAGAAATTTCACCAAGGCCTTCGCATGAGCCTCGGAGCACAACAGTAAAGCTAGCATAGAAATCTTTGATAGAGTTTTCCCTAGCTGTTCGACTATGTTGTAGTCGTTTCTCTTTATAATTTTCAGAATTTCTTCCATCTCCTTTTTGGAGGCTTCCGGGATAGATACTGATTGTGCCTTCATTCGGACAGGCTCAACCAGAATGCCTTTGCCCCTATACTCGGTCGACTCGGCAGTAGGGGTGTCTGTAGGGATAACCATAGGGACTGTAGTAGTAGTGTCAATAGGAACAAAAGTAGGGATGATCACAGGACCGATAACAGTTTTTGAGGAGAAATCTCTGGGGAGAATACTCTTCCACTTTGGGTAATTTTGCTGGTTCCCGTAATGTTACTGATGTTGGGGTCAGCCTTTTCAAAAATCGAGTCTTCATCAGCCAGCCAATCCTGTTTGACGTCGTGATAGTAAACGTCACCCCCATAGTTCCATGGGACAGTTTTATTGGAGGACTACGGGATTAGTCCAAGAATAGTAATTATCAATGGAGCCACTTTAGGAACAGATGTAATCCTAACGGGTCTTTTGGTGGAGACCCTTGAAGGATTGGCGGAAATGGTTACTATTGAAACATCCTTGTAAAAAATGGTCAGAACGGGTGTTTTCTCAAACAAAATCTCATTGTCATCCATTAGGCACTGAAAACCTCCTTTCAAAAAATGAGAACCAGTTGGTAGGGATAAACAGAGGTGACAACCTTCGCCACAGCCTGGAAATAAACCGGCCTTCAATAGGTTCCTCTTGATAGTCATGAGAGGAGTGACAAGTTCATCAACAACAGTAATAAACATATTGTCTTCAACGATGTTAATATCACGGCCATGTTTAGGCATATGAGCGGTGATAACATTTGGGATATCGGAAGCATCAAATTCAATTTCTTTTGCCTCGAGAAGGTCTTGCACCTTGTTTTTCAAAGCCCATCAATTGTTGGTATCATGGCTTGAACTTTTTGAGTGGTAAGCACAACGAGCATTAGGGTTGTAATGAGGACAGGCGGTGTTGGGATTTTTCGGGGTTTCCTTCAAAGTTACTAGAAGAGATCTCAATAAATGTGGCAAGGTTTGAGACAACATCATATTTATCCGGGTAAATTGTCTTACTGGCCTTTCCCTTCTAGGCTGGTTATTCTTTTGTTGAGTAGGTGTAAGCTTAGGGATCATGACGGCCCCTACCGTTGGACGATGTTCAATTCTGTCTTGACTCTTGTGAGGAAACACAACACGAACTTATTTCTTCCCAATAAATGGTTTTCTCATGGCCCTGGAGGATGCGTCCTTTTGGATATTCCCACTCTTAATCCCATCTTCCACTCTTTCCCCGGTCAAGATTAATTCAGTGAAGCCTGCTGAGGAGCTTCCAATTAGATGATTAAAGAAAGGACCGGACAGGGTACCCAAAAACATGTCTACTAGCTCTCGTTCAGACAGGGGAGGCTGGACTCTTCCTGCTAAGTCCCTCCATTTTTTAGCATAGTCTTTGAAACTCTCGCTTGAAACCATAGCCATGCTCTAGAGTTGAGTACGGGTGAGAGCAAGGTCTGCATTATATTGATATTGTTTATAAAAAGCAACAACAAGGTCTTCCCAATTATGGATATTGGCCCTTTCCAGTTGATAGAACCAATCTAGCTGAGTTCCGGATAGACTATCCTGAAAGAAGTGGACCCACAAATCTCTGTCGCCAGCGTGAGGTTGTATCTTCCTCACATAAAATCGGAGGTGCATCTTGGGACACGAAACCCCGTCGTACTTAGAAAACACTGGTGCCTTGAACTTTGGTGGAATAACAATCCCATACACCAAACTCAGCTCTTCAAAGTCCAGCCCTGGCACTTTTTGAATCTCCATTGCACTTATACGTTCTTCTAGATGTTGGTATTTGTCGTCGGCCGGAGGATACTTCTCTTCAGTGTAATCATCTTCTTCTTCCTCTTCAGATTCTGGCTGGGAAATCACTTCCTTTCCTTTCCCTTCTTGATTATCCTTTTCACCAGATGATGTTGTGAAGTCTAGGGTCTGGCTGGCTGGCCCTAGAAACCTTCTTCCTAGATTCAGAACACCGGTTGATTTCTTTGCTTTCTTCTTCTTTTCTTTGATCAAGAAAGTTTTCAAATCTTCTTTTCCTTTGGCTAGAGTCAAGAACATTTGTTGAATTTGAGCATTATGTACCTGGAGATCTTTTAATGTCTGCTCAAGATCCATCTTACTGAAATAAACAGTAGAAAGATAAGGAGACCTGTGGTACAAAACCTGTTTATGTGATGATGAATGAAGATGTATATGCAATGATATCAAGGAAGTTTGAGACTTAAATTTTCTTTAGACCAAAAAGGAACACACATTATATTAATAAATCAATGTTTTAGTACATCATGCCTCTTTGGGCTTACAAAGAAATACTGAAATTCTGGCTGCAGATACTCAATGTCACGTTCAATGTTATGACACCGTATCTGACTTACTATATGACAGTAAATACAAAAGCAATAAAGAACACAGTCAATTGTTTACCCAGTTCAGTGTGCAACAACACCTACTCTGGGGGATACCAAGCCAGGGAGGAAATCCACTATAAGAGATGTTAATTCAGGAATAAACCAACCAGTTTATCTCCTTCACTTAAGACCTACCCAATGCAATTCCAATCTAAGTACAACTTAAACCCGAGTTCCTACTCACTCCCCCTCAATCACAGTAGTGATACATAAAACAGTTTGACTTAAGAGTTGATGAAGACACTCTTCAAAAACAATCACTTGATTAAGCTTCACAGCTTTTTAATCAAGCAACACAATCACTCTTGCTTCACAGCTTTGAGTGATCCACACAACTAACTTGACTCTGCTTCACAGCTTTAGTCAAGGAACATTCAAATACTCTTGTTTCAAAGCTTTGAGTGCTACACAACCCTTACAATTTGAAACCTATTCCAAGTCACTTATCACAATGATAATTTCTTGGAGTACAATAATCAAATCTATACAGATTACAAATGATCTTCTGATCAATAAAAAGGGATGCCTTGCAAAACAGCAGCTCTGTTGAATATATAGCATCTGCAACTTCAGTTAGGGTTTCCACAAAAACCTAGGGTTAATTCCGTTTGACCTAAAGACCATGTCACAGGACTTTATTAACCAGGTTAGGGTTGAGCTAGGTTACCCCTCAGAAAACGCAGGATTCTGTTCAGGAAAGACTGAGTTATTTTCCTAAAAAAACTCAGACTTATCCAACCTGCAAACCTGTTAGTTCAGAACAGGATGTCATAACATCTGTTATGACATCTGAGAAAACCTGTCTACTGATTTAGCAAAATGTGATCATTTTGCAAAATGCTCAGATACACACTTATAAACATCAGTACTTGAATTACAATATTTTTCTGCAAAGGTACCTAATGAGTCAGTACAAACTAAACTAGAATGTTATGACATCAGTCATGACATTCACACATACACTTGGGTTTTACCAAAAATGCAAGCCAATACCTAAACAACTACAAACTCCCCCTTTGGCAGATTTTTGGCTAAAGACCCTAAGCAATCAGAGATAGATGGCAGCAGAAATAAATGACTGCTGAAAAATAGAATGTCTAATTGAGCAAGAACATATTAAGTACCAAAATATTCTCCCCCTCTTTAGCCACAAATGGGCCAAAGATACATGTTCATAATGATTATACAGTTATCCAAAAACAATTAATAAGAGCAGCAGCAGAAAAAAAAGAACTAAACACACTTCCAAACTCCACCAGATATCAGCACTGACCAGCAACACCACCAAACAGCAACCATCCTTCAAGCACTGTCATCAGATTCAGAGGATTCAGGCTTCTTTCTTTTCTTGTGAGCAATGTCAGCATTCTTCTCTTTGTTTGATGTCTCAACATTCTTAGAGACATCTGGATTTGTTTCAGCATTTGAACTTTCTTGGTTCAGAGGAACAGAAATGCCAGGGACTGAGTGGTTCTCGTTCAGAATTCTTGAAACAATTTTTGCTATTGCTTGATTAACATAGGTTGTCCCTTCCCTATTTGCAATTTCATGGGGAACTGAAGAAGAAGGATGAGATGGATTACCAGAGGCAGAAGCTTGGGGCTTTCCTGCATGTCTTGTTCTCAACTCTTTGACCTTGGTGGGGTTAGTTCCCACTTTTCTACGAGAAGAGATCTCCAGAACTTCAGAGTCTAGACAAGAAGAGATTGTCCTAGAATCTTGAACAGAGGAAGAGGTTGAAATAGTCGTATTGGATGATGATGGTGTTTGAGACATTTTGACAGTCCTAGAGGACCAACAACAACTGAGGAGAAAATTATGATTGAGAGACTGGGTTTTGATGAGGAGACGAGAGGGGAAGGAAGCAAGGGAGTGTCTATTCAACTTCTTAAAAGAATTATAGGAAATGAGAAAATACAATTTTAAACCAATCAGAACAGGCATAAATCCTTTGATCCTTGTTTTAAGCAAAATTAATTGCTACAATTCCTCATGTTGGCAAATACCCAACTTACCCCTTAAGTTTTCAAATTGATTTGCATCCAGAGCCTTGGTAAAAATGTCAGCCAGCTGTAGCTCAGTGGCAACATGTTCCAATTTGATTTTCTTCTCTTCTACAAGGTCTCTGATAAAGTGATGTCGTATGTCAATATGTTTGGTCCTGCTATGCTGAATGGGATTCTTGGATATGTTGATTGTACTCAGATTGTCACAGTACAATGTCATAACATCTTGTGTGACATTATACTCGGTGAGCATCTGTTTCATCCATATCATTTGAGAGCAGCTACTACCAGCTGCAATGTATTCAACTTCAGCAGTGGAAAGAGACACACAATTCTGTTTCTTGCTGAACCAGGAAACCAGATTACTTCCCAAGAAGAAACATCCTCCAGAGGTGCTTTTTCTATCATCAACACTACCAGCCCAATCAGCATCACAGTAGCCAGTCAGAGCTGGTTCACAGCCATGAGTATACATCAATCCATAGTTGTAAGTACCACTTACATACTTCAAAATTCTCTTCACTTGATTGATATGACTGACTTTGGGATCAGCTTGGTATCTTGCACAAACTCCAACTGCAAAGGCAATATCAGGTCTGTTGGCAGTTAAGTACAGCAAGCTTCCTATCATGCTTCTGTACAGACTTTGATCCACCTTAATCCCACTTGAATCTTTGGAAAGCTTTAGATGAGTAGGAACAGGGGTCCTTTTGTGACTTGCATTCTCCATACCAAACTTCTTTACAATGTTCTTAGCATACTTGCTTTGAGATAAGAAGATTGAGTCCTCCATCTGTGAGACTTGTAGTCCAAGAAAATAAGTTAGTTCTCCCATGAGACTCATTTCAAATTCAGCCTGCATTTGGTCAACAAAGTGTTTAACCATATGTTCTGACATTCCTCCAAACACTATGTCATCAACATATATTTGGGCAACCATCAACTTTCCTCCTTCAGTTTTGACAAAGAGAGTTTTGTCCAAGCCTCCTTTTCTGTAGCCTTTATCTGAGAGAAACTTTGTTAACCTGTCATACCATGCTCTAGGAGCTTGTTTCAGGCCATATAGGGCTTTTCTCAATTTGTAGACATGATCAGGGTGGGTTGGATCCACAAAGCCTTTAGGTTGTTCCACATAAGCTTCCTCATTCAAGTACCCATTTAGAAAGGCACTTTTCGCATCCATCTGAAATAACTTGAACTTCAAAAGACAAGCAATTGACAACAAGAGTCTGATTGATTCCAGCCTGGCTACAGGTGCAAAGGTTTCATCAAAATCAACCCCTTCAACCTGGGTGTATCCTTGAGTAACAAGTCTTGCCTTATTTCTGGTGACAACTCCTTCAGCATCTGACTTGTTCTTGAATATCCATTTTGTCCCAATGATGTTAGTTCCTTCAGGTATAGGAACCAGTTCCCAAACTTCATGTTGCTTGAATTGGTTCAGTTCGTCTTGCATTGCACCAATCCAATATTCATCAGTTAAGGCTTCCTTGACATTTCTTGGTTCCATTTTGGACACAAAACAAGAGTTTGAGATGATTTCTCTAGATCTTGTGATGACTCCACTATTGGGATCTCCTATGATGAGCTCTTTTGGATGATCCTTCTGAATTCTGATGGAAAGGATCTTGCTAGCTTCCTTTGATTCAGATTCTGTTATGGTGGAGTTGGGTAGGTCATTCTGTTGGGTTGAAGTCTCAAAGAATGTCTCAACAATACAAGGAACATCTATTTCTTCATGATAGTCATCAATTATAACATTTATTGATTCCATCATGGTTTTGGTTCTGGAGTTGAATACTCTATAAGCTCTGCTGTTTGAGGAGTATCCTAGAAATATGCCTTCATCACTTTTAGGATCCAGTTTTCTTCTTTGTTCACGATCAGCCAGAATATAGCATTTGCTGCCAAACACATGGAAGTACTTCACAGTTGGTTTTCTTCCTTTCCAGAGTTCATATATGGTGGATGAGGTTCCCTTCCTCAAGGTGACCCTGTTATGAACATAGCAGGCTGTATTCATAGCTTCAGCCCAAAAGTACATAGGAAGTCTTTTGGCATGTAACATTGCTCTGGCAGATTCCTGTATGGTCCTGTTTTTTCTTTCCACAACTCCATTTTGTTGAGGTGTTATAGGAGAAGAAAACTCATGACTAATTCCTTCTGAAGAGCAGAAATCACCAAACTTGCTGTTTTCAAATTCCTTGCCATGATCACTTCTGATTCTGACAATACATCCTTCCTTCTCTCTTTGAATTCTTTTGCACAATTCTTTAAAAACTTCAAATACATCTGATTTTTCCCTAATGAAATTAATCCAGGTGAATCTGGAAAAATCATCCACAACCACATAGGCATATCTTTTACCACCAAGACTCTCTACTTGCATTGGTCCCATCAGATCCATATGGAGGAGTTCTAAAACCTTAGAGGTGGTCAGATGTCTTGACTTTGGATGTGACATCCTAGTCTACTTACCAACCTGACATTCACCACAAACTCTTCCTTCATCAATTTGCAGTCTTGGAATTCCTCTGACTGCCTCCAAGGAGATGATCCTCTTCATACCCCTTAGATGAAGATGGCCAAGTTTTTGGTGCCACAGTTTCACCTCTTTTTCTTCTCTTGCAATGGAACACACAGATGAGAAATTAGTGTTCTCAGGCTCCCACAAGTAACAGTTGTCTTTGGATCTGACTCCTTTCATTATTATCTCTTGTTTGTCATTGATTACAAGGCATTCAGATTTTGAGAAATTGACCTTGAATCCTAGATCACACAATTGACTGATACTAATGAGATTAGCGGTCAGCCCTTTCACCAGCAGTACTTCATTCAGACTTGGAACTCCAGGGCAGTCCAAATCACCAACTCCTTTGATTTCACCTTTAGCCCCATCTCCAAAGGTCACAAAACTGGTAGTGTGAGGCTTAACATTATTGAGGAGGTTCTTGATTCCAGTCATGTGTCTGGAACATCCACTGTCAAAGTACCAATCTTCCTTTGCAGAGACCCTCAGGGAAGTGTGAGTTATCAGTGCAGTAGCCTTTTTCTTCCATTTAGGAGCATGTGGTACCTTTTCAGACTTAGGTTTGACACCTGAGTTCTGATTAGGATATCCATGTAGTCTGAAGCAGAAGGGATTTATGTGGCCATATCTCCCACAATGATGACATTTCCATCTTTGGTACCTTTTCTTCATATGTCTTTGTTCCTGATGTTGAGAGTTGTGTTGAGACATCTGTTTTGACATTTGCTTACCAGTACCAGATTTCTTTGCTTCCATAAATCCTAGTCCAGATTTATTTCCCACATTTTGTCCAACCTGAAGGATCTCTTCCAATTTGTCTGTTCCATTGGTCAACATCTTGACAGATTTGGTCATTTGATTCAGTTGTGAGTTCAGCAATTGAACTTCTCCTTCTAGATGACTTATAGTTTCAAGATTTGCCCTTTTTTCAGCCTCCAGCTTTATGATGAGTTTTGATTGTTTCTCATTCTGCACACAGACTTCAGTACTTCTGATACATAATTTCTTGTAAGTATCAGCCAGTTCTTTAAAAGTCACTTCTTCATCACTGATGTCACTTTCAGAGGTACACACACCAGTTAAAGCAGTAACTCGTTTGGCAGATTCTTCTTCAGAATTACTTTCTGAATCACAGTCAGACCAAGTAACTGTCATTCCTTTTTGTTTCTTAAGAAAGGTAGGACATTCAGCTCGAATATGCCCATATCCTTCACAACCATGGCATTGAATTCCTCTGCCTTGAATTCCCTTCTCTTCTGACCTTGGTCTTCTGCTGGAACTGTCAATGTCAGAGGGAATGTTATGAACATTAGACCTTGACTTTGGATCTATTCTTTTGATGAGTTTGTTGAACTGTCTTCCAAGCATGGCTACAGCTTCTGAAATGTTTTCTTCAACATCAGTGTTGGACATAAGTGTTATGCTCTTGTTCTTCTTGACATCATTATCAGTGATTCCCATCTCAAAAGTATGAAGAGACCCAATAAGTTCATCCACTTTCAACTTGCTAATGTCCTGGGCTTCCTCTATGGCAGTTACCTTCATTGCAAATCTTTTAGGCAAGGATCTGAGAATCTTCCTCACCAGTTTTTCTTTTGACATCTTTTCTCCCAGTGCTCCTGAGGTGTTGGCAATCTCCAAGATGTTCATGTGAAACTCATGAATGGTTTCATCTTCCATCATTTTTAGATTCTCAAATTTGGTAGTCAACATCTGAAGCCTTGACATTTTTACTTTGGAAGTGCCCTCATGAGTAATTTTGAGAGTGTCCCAAACTTCCTTGGCCAGTTCATATTGATGTACTAATCTGAAAATGTTTCTATCAATTCCATTGAACAAGGCATTTAAAGCTTTGGAATTTCCCAGGGCTAACTCATCTTCTTCTTTACTCCAATCTTCCTCAGGCTTCAGACTGATTGTCCCATCTTTCTCAGTTATGGTGGGATGAATCCATCCTTTGTCAGCAGCTCTCCAAGCCTTTTTGTCCAGAGATTTTAGGAAGGCAATCATACGAGGTTTCCAGTAGTCATAATTAGTTCCATCCAGAATGGGTGGTCTATTTCCAAAAGCTCCTTCTTTGTCCATAGTGCTAGAAAGTGATATCCCTAGATCTCACCCAGTAATACAGGCAGGGTGCCTGCTCTGATACCAATTGAAATTCTGGCTGCAGATACTCAATGTCACGTTTAATGTTATGACACCGTATCTGACTTACTATATGACAGTAAATACAAAAGCAATAAAGAACACAGTCAATTGTTTACCCAGTTCAGTGTGCAACAACACCTACTCTGGGGGCTACCAAGCCAGGGAGGAAATCCACTATAAGAGATGTTAATTCAGGAATAAACCAACCAATTTATCTCCTTCACTTAAGACCTACCCAATGCAATTCCAATCTATGTACAACTTAAACCTGAGTTCCTACTCACTCCCCCTCAATCACAGCAGTGATACATAAAACAGTTTGACTTAAGAGTTGATGAAGACACTCTTCAAAAACAATCACTTGATTAAGCTTCACAGCTTTTTAATCAAGCAACACAATCACTCTTGCTTCACAGCTTTGAGTGATCCACACAACTAACTTGACTCTGCTTCACAGCTTTAGTCAAGGAACATTCAAACACTCTTGCTTCAAAGCTTTGAGTGCTACACAGCCCTTACAATTTGAAACCTATTCCAAGTCACTTATCACAATGATAATTGCTTGGAGTACAATAATCAAATCTATACAGATTACAAATGATCTTCTGATCAATAAAAAGGGATGCCTTGCAAAACAGCAGCTCTGTTGAATATATAGCAGCTGCAACTTCAGTTAGGGTTTCCACAAAAACCTAGGGTTAATTCCGTTTGACCTAAAGACCAGGTCATAGGACTTTATTAACCAGGTTAGGGTTGAGCTAGGTTACCCCTCAGAAAACGCAGGATTCTGTTCAGGAAAGACTGAGTTATTTTCCTAAAAAAACTCAGACTTATCCAATCTGCAAACCTGTTAGTTCAGAACAGGATGTCATAACATTTGTTATGACATCTGAGAAAACCTGTCTACTGATTTAGCAAAATGTGATCATTTTGCAAAATGCTCAGATACACACTTATAAACATCAATACTTGAATTACAATATTTTTCTGCAAAGGTACCTAATGAGTCAGTACAAACTAAACTAGAATGTTATGACATCAGTCATGACATTCACACATACACTTGGGTTTTACCAAAAATGCAAGCCAATACCTAAACAACTACAAATACAAAAACTCTAAGATAAAAAGTCAAACGCATCCTCTTTGGTGCGATGCAGGCGTTCAGATTCCACTCCTCATGAAGCTACTTAGTGAGTTCCAAAACCTTCTTCTCGCTGGCGTAGAATTGGGATTCGAAAGTGTCTCGCTCCCCCTTAAGTTGTATCCAATCCCTTTGCAAGTCTTCGAGAGAGGTGGGCATGTCAAGATGTAGGATAGTGTATGGGACATCTCCTTCCATAATAGGCTCTTTGGTAACCGGGAGAATAGAGGGGTAAGCCATTATAAGACTTTGAGCACGGGCTCATACCCATTTGAGATAAGGCTCAAGAGGGATGAAATTATTGTGCCCCAATGTCTTGCTATCCACCTTGTTTAACATCCTCTAAGCTCGGATAAATCTCTGGCGGTGATCTTGATCTTCATTCTCGTAGTCAAATACCAACCCTTGAATAAGCATCTCATGTGGGCCATCCCTTCGGGTGTAACCAAACTATCTTAAGGCTAAATAGGTGTTGTAGGTGATACCTACTCTAATTCCAAGTAAGGGGACATTAGGAAATTCTCCACAATGGTCGACGATAGTAACATTCTTTACAGATCAGGAACACCAATGAATGTCTGAATGTTTGAGCATCATCAACCCATGTGACCACTTTGCACCTTGCTCGTTCTTTAATACAGATTGGGGAAGATGCGAAATAAACCATCTGGCCAAGAGAGGAGTACAACACGTAAGAATACCTCTTTTCCTCATAGTGCGAGTGTGAAAAGAATGTAGGATGTCTCCTAACAAAGTAGGCACCGGGTTACGAGACATGAATATTTTGATGGTGTTTACATCTATGAGTTGGTCAGGATTTGGAAACAAAACCATCCCATAGATGAGGAGAGCTACAATTTCCTTAAAAGCTTGCAAGTCCAAGGAGTTCCAACAGTTTTGAGCTTTCTCAAACAAGAACTTGGCTAAGAAACCATTGACACCACTCCTTGTTTCCCAGTTAGTTGTGACATCATATGGTTGCTAGTGTAGGGCTTGAGCAATCTCTTATGGTTTTGGATCTCTTTCTGTACCATTGAAAGGTAGTTGATTGAGAATGGGAATCCTCAAGAGTTGGGAGAATTCTTCCAAAGTTGGCACAAGTTGATAATCGGGAAATGTGAAGCAATGGTGTAGAGGATCAAAGAACTGGAAGAGCATCTTCACCATATCCTCATCAGTGTTGGAGGTAACCAAGTTTAAGAGGCGACCATGTCTTTCGATAAATGGAGAATTTTTGGGAACCCTTGATGCTAACTCTTTAAGTTGAGGAGGGATCCTTACGAGATTAACTTGAATGGTTTTCCTGCGAATAGAACCCATGTCCTACAAAATAGAACAAAGATAAATCTCAAAATCCTTGAAATGGTTGGTGAGTATGAGGATGAGGTTATGATGTTTATGATGTTATGTACAAGTAAATATATACAAACAAAACAAACAAGTCCTTAGGTTTAGGCTTGCATGGAGTCTCATAGGTAAGTACCCTCTTGAAGTTTAGTTGGCTCAAACCTATCCTAGCAATAGTAACCGGGTTCTAAGGGAGCTCAATATCACTGGTTTGTTTCTTCGGGCATTCTTTCAGTGCAAGCCTCTTTAATGGCTACCTAAATATCCCAAAAAACCAAACCTTAATGAGTGTAGTATCGAGTATATACCAACTTCACACTGCACCAAAGCCGAATATCTCACTACGTCCTAATGGCCAAGTTGATCAAGTAAAGGTTCTAGAAGTTAGTTAGTGCTTCATGACATCACTCAGCGGCCTCGTATTCTCCTTTACTACTCAAGGGCTACCGGTACCCAAAAATATGTCACACTAACGTAGCTATTGCTTAGACCATGTCGGTATACCCCGCACAGTTTCCACAATGTATTGCTACTTACCTATAAGGTATCCCAAATCCAGGTAGAGGATTCAAACCCAAACAAAGAACCACAATGTAAAGCATACAAGTCAAATAATGAAAGCAAGTAAATGTGATCTAGCCCTAAGGTAACCCCACTTTCAAGATTTTCCCCAGTAGAGTCGCCAGTTCTGTAACACGGTGGGAGAACTGACTTGGTCATTTTATGTTTGATCGCAAATGTTGCAGTTATCAAGAGTCACCACCGACTTTTCTTTTATCCAAAAGGAAAGGCTGAAAAGAACGGGAAAGACCTTTGATATGTTTTCTTGAGTTCGGGGGGTAGATTAGGAAAAGGGAAGGTGTTAGCACCATTTCCATCCATGGTGTTCCATGGGCTCTTAGTTACTTTCTAGATCACTTGCTTTCGTTTGAAAATGTGCTTTGTGTGGTTTTTTGAAAGTATTTTGGAAAGATGTCATCGTTTAGGAAAACTTTGTAATTATTCTCGTTCGTAAGAATGTATAAAAAGTGTTGATCCTTTGAAAATGTTTTCAAGTTAGAAAGATGTTTTTCAAAGTGCTGGTGTTTGTTTTGAAAATAGCAAGGATGTTTTTGGTTTGAAAATGAGCAAGCAACTAGGAACATTCTACCTACTCAAAAGTATTTCGTGTTTATTTCCTCTTTCCTTTGACATTGTTATCTTACCATTGATTTGGTAAGTAACCCTATCTTTGGATGTAAAAGGGACGGGCGTGGGTGTTCTACCCTAATTTCCCCCCCTAAGATCCCTTCACCATACCATATTGATTCAATCACAACAAGATCACATTAGGTCTTTTTGTTATCCTTCCTATCTTTAGCTTTTCTCTTTGAGAAATCACCAAGCACTTTGACTTGTTTGTCTTGTGTAATCATTCATGTTTTTGTTTTGAATTTCCTTTTAATTAATAAAATGCAATGTTGGTTTGTCTTACTTGTCAACAATGAAGGTAAAAGCAATGGGGCTTAGCAAGTTGATGCATGGGTTCATGAGTTTATTTCCATGACCTAGTCAATGAAGCTTGAGAAGTTCAAACCTCACCATGGAAGTTGTTTTGGAAGGTATGGCATGGCAAGGTTATTTTGGTTCACTACATTTCCAAATTATCAAGGTCGATTCAAAAGTACAAGGGGTTGATTGAAAGAGTTGTCATGCTTGGATAAGGCCTTGTTCCCATTGATCACAAGTGCATATTTCTCTCAATTCTCAAGATATAGAAGTGGTTGTGGTTGCTATAAGTTCTGATTATAATCCTCAACAACTTATATTTACAAAGCATTTGTTTTGGTACAAGAAGTTTGTTCAAAATTGTCAAAGTTCCTCAAGGCATGTTTCTTAATCTAGGAGCTAGGACTTTGAACTTCAAAGGAGTATATATGGCCCATATTTTGGTATTTTTGAGTGATTCCAAATATATCCTTCTCTTCAAAGGGATATCAACAAATAACTTCAAAAGTTCCAAGGAGTTTTCATGTGGAAGAAACTTGATGATGAAGAAAGATTACAAGTCCTCTAGATGAACCCCCATTTTTCCATGTGTGACTTCAAATGATCATAACTTGGTCAATTTTTATCACCTTGAGCCCATTCTTTATCCATAATGATATTGAAGGTGTGAAATTTATGCCTTCTTTTATGTGCAAAGTGATAAAATGAATGGAAATTGCCTTAAGGATACAAAAGATTATAGGTCATTTCATGATTTTTTGCCCACTTCAACAATTCATAACTATCTCAATTATTGTATATTTTTAATGGTTCAAGTTCCAAAATGTCATTCAAGAGATCTACTTCTTGCCATCTTTTTTGGTCAAGAGCAAATTCCAAGTAGAAAGTTATGTTTGGATGCAAGACATTATAGGTCACTTTTGAAGAAAAATTTGAAATATTTCTAAGTATGGAAAGTCAACATTTTTTCTCTAACTTTGACTTAACACAACTTTCATCTTAAGCATCCATTTGATTCCATTATTTTTTCATTGCAAATCTTGAAACCTCTCCTTTCTAAAGCATTAAGAATCATGCCCTAAGACCCCTTGAGTTAAAAATACCATTGGTCAGAAGTTGGCACTTTGAAACTGAATTTCTCACCAAGTCAGAATTTTTAAATCCATAACGTGGCCTCTAATCACAAGTTTTCCATGCGTTTTTGCCTCTAAACATGTTTAGTGAAGCTCCATATTTTTTTAGCACCTCAAAACACAAGGATTAGATAAGTTTTGGTGAAAATTAGATCACACTTCACTCGTGCATCAGGTTTGCACGAATTCCCTCCAAAATGCATCATTCACTCTTCCTTTTGATCCCATTTGCTTCTCCTATAAATACATGAACTATCCCATTCATTTTTTTCAAGCTTGGATAGCCAGAATCACCTTGCCAAACTTGTTCCCTAACTCAGAATTCACCAACTTCGAAATCCATTCTGATGCCTTTTTCAATCCAATTTTTTCATCAATTCACCTTCCTTGATCTTCCCTGAAGCTAACCATATAATTACATTCAAGAATCGTGCCCTATATTGCTCCATAGAAGTTCAGTTTCAGAGCTTTGCAACTCAACTTCAATAGGTAGATTCCTTCATCAATTCTTCAAAACTTTTATATCATTGTGATGCTCTCATTTCCCTGGTTCTAGTCGCAACACTTTCTTTTTATTGGAAACAAGTTTTAACCATGAAATTTCAAATCCCTTTTCAAAACTTTCTTTCCAAATTGCTTGAGCTACAATTTATATAAATTTGGCGCGAGGGTGTGGTTGTCTATGTCTTGAAGAGACGAAGTGAATGGCATAGGTATGAGCTTCTGATTTTACAGTTTGAGAGACCTGCAATTCATGTTGGCTGGAGGTTGAAGATGACCAACGTGTCATCTTCCAACTAATGATGGCACGCCACTTGTTATTTTTGAATTCTGATTTTATTTCTGATTCAGTGCTTTATTCACTAATGACCATTATATGAACACCGTGCAAAATCCCTTTGATTTGATTACTAACACATTTTGACTCTCATCCAATGGTCCACATATTTTTGACTTTTATTTTCTTTTCCGATTTTATATATTTAATTGCTTTAAACTTTAAAAAATCATAGAAAATTCATTTGAAGTCCAAATATTCTAAAAAAATCATGAAAAATATTTTTGATTATTCTCTTTCTAATTTTTATATTTTCACAATTTAATTTTGTGTTTTGGTATTTTTTATAAATTTACACTTTATTGGAATTATTTTAAATGTTTAAAAATACTTTTATGCATTTTTAAATTCTGAAAAAATTATGGAATGATCCAATGATGTTGTGACAAATATTGGTGACCTTATTTTATTTTTGTTTGACTTTGCTATTTTTTATCATTTTTTGGTTTATCTTACCCCTTTCTTTTAATTTTAAAAATAGTTTCTGACTTTTAAAAATTACCAAAAATTTTGTAAAAAATATTTGAGTCCTTTTGTGATTTTTCTATGGTCTTACTTTGTATTTCTTGATTAATTTGAACATAGTTGATATTTTTCTCTTTTATTTCTATTTTTAAACATTTTAAAACCTTTTTAATGTATATATTAAATGCAATATTATTTTGTGATTATTTTCTGGCTGATCTTTGGTTGAATTTTTATCATGAACTTTGTTAACATCATTGGATCCATGGTGTTGAGTCTAACTCCATAAAAATGGATGAATGATTTTAATAATAGTTTGATTAAATTTAATTCAAATGTGGTTTATATATTCTTCCCCATCCCTCTTCATCTCATCCCCTTCTTATTGCACTAAATATTGTTGGAGCATGATCTCTATATCATGTCTCAAAACAAATGGTGCATAGATTTCTATTGACCGGCCTCAAAATAGGTGCGACATCTATATAAGTCTACTTACGATTGCTTAACATAGCACTAAATTTTATCCCGATTCGAATAAATGATCATTCGTGGCCCAAACATATGTTTGCAAGCCCAAGTATGTTAATTTCATCTTTTTCATCCAATAACCTTGAGATTCATTGTGTGGAGGCTTTGGTTATACCAATCCTCTAATGGATCTACAACACCTTTGGTCAACGCGGATCACTTAAACATCGTTGATCATTAAATGATACTCATAAGGATTCCAAATGGATAATATACTTGACAAAAAGCAAATGCAACTTGTTGTGTGGAGGCTTTGGTTCTACCAATCCTCTAATGAGTTCCAAATGCAAGTTTCAAGATGATCATCCAACTAACCACTAATCACTAATAATTGACTTTATTTTGTGTTTTTATTTTATGTTCTTTACTTTATGCACCATTTACTTTTAGCATTTACATTTCATGCTATTTTTCATCTTTGCTCACTTGAGCCCCTTTATATTCTTGTCATTTTTTTATTTTGCTCACTTGAGCTTTTTCTTTTCTTTTAAAGACACCTAATAAACAACATAAACCCTAAAAATCTTTAATTATACTTGGACTATTTGTTTACTATCCTTGGCATTATGGAGCATTGGACTTTTTGGACTTAGGATTAGAAACCTTGGCCTATGATTGGAGACCTTGTGATCTTATCTGATTATTTTGTCTGGAGTTCTTGAGGTTTAACTTAAGACATTAGGTTGTTTGTTTGTTTGTTTTGTGTGCAGGTTATTGTGATTACACTCTTTGTTTGTAATTTGGAATTCACCCGTATACAGCCGTTACTCTACCCAATTTTTGTGAAGACTTAATACACTTGAAGTTTGGTTCTCTCAAGAGGTCTAGTATCATTTGCTTGTTTGGTTTCAATCCAAAGAATAGGAATTCTATTTTGGCTCATAATATCAAGTATTGGCTTCTTGTCGGTTAGATGGTTCTTATCCCTAGCTTTTACCTTATGCTTTAGGATAGCCTCTTCTTCTCCTCCCATCTTCTTTAATTAAAAAAATCTTCTCCCCACTTTTTGAAAACTCTTCTTGTTTTAAACTTGAATTACTTTTATAATAAACTTGGACTTAGGTCCATGCATTTTCAAACATTTTCATAAATAAACTCTAATAAACTTAACAATACTTTGACATTTTTATGATAAGAATAAAAGTCAATCAATCTCATTTCAAACCATCTTGCCACTTTGGCTTTTATCTTTAAACTTTTCACAAAAGATTGAACTATTGCCAATCTTTTTAGTGATTCAAATAACTATACTTCTACAATATGTAGTAAAGAGAGATATTTTCCACTTGGGTGTTGAGTGAGGTATTGTTGATTTTAAAATCCAAGCCATATTCTCCACTTTGAGATGATGCAAATTCTCCTTTCTAATGATTGTGGGTAGTAGGTATGTTTTCCACACGGACAATGACGATGATGTTTGATATCATAAAATTGACCAACACATTTGTGTTTTAAAATTTTTAAAAAGAGGAACTACGTGTACCCTGATCCCCTATTGCACGAAAAGTCAGTACATAGGCACTAAAGGTTCACTACCGCGGTGGGTGCAAAAATAATAAAAATATGTTTCTTTTCCCACCTCCACCATCTATTTTATACAATATATTTCATAGCCAAAATTTAAAGATTCTACAAAGAGGTTCATGCGGAGTACCGTAGATGTTTAGGGTTCTAATACCTTCCCTTTGCATAACCAACCCCCTTACCTTGAATCTTTCCCCATGTTTTTGGGTTATTCGCTCTTTTCCCATTCCTTTGGGAACAATAAAGCACAGTGGCGATTTTTATTTTGATTTGTATAAGTCTAGTCAATCCAATGCCTTAGTCCTCAACATTTCTACCACCAACAGAAAAATGGCAACTTCACTGCGGAAAGATTGACCTTTTACTGGTCCATCCCTAAGTTGGTTGGGCCTATCTTTGTTTATATCTATATATGTGTTATTATTGTTTTTGTGTTGTATATTGTATATATGTTTGTATGGATTTTCCTGGTTTTCAGGGTGGTTGGTGATTACTCATAAGTCCTATACTCGGACTTGGGCAAACTTTAAGATAGGACGGGCGGAATAGTCATGTTAAATTTGACTGTAGTGTCGTTTACCGAGTAATTGAGAAGACGTACTACTTTCGACCTGAAAGCCTGCTGAAATTGAGGACCGTAGAATACCTACCCCATCTTGGCCTTTTAGGTGTATTGAGGAAGCTATAACAGAGTAATTCGGAAATAGTTGTCACGCGATACTACGCTCGACAGAGTTTTTCTTGAGAATATTACTAATTACCGAGTTAATCGGGAAGTTGGTAATATCCGAAGGAAGGATGTAGACTCTAGGAACCTCTAGAACCTTGATCTACAGGTGATAAATTTTAGACCAATACCTTATGGGTAGTACCTTTAATCTCATGCTCGTGACGTTGAACCTATGAACCCTATATATGTGATCTTGTGTGTGATTGATGCATCATGCATCCATGCACTCATAAGCATCTTTTGGAGAGATCATATTTCAAGGGATTTAAAGGTTGGCCATTTGTGAATATCTCAAGTAATTTTTAACCATGGATTCTGGAAAGAGAAAGATCGGGAAGTACAGTTTCAAGGATCCCAAGATAGATGAGTTAATCAGTCTAATTCCCAAGATCGAGTGTTCTGCATACTTTCGGAAGAAGTATGGATCCATTATTCCTCTCATGAACATGAAGATGAAAGAGGGTATTCTCTCACTCTTGGTCCAGTTCTATGATCCGATGTATCATTTATTTACTTTTCCCGACTATCAGTTGATGCCTACACTGGAGGAGTATTCTTTTTTATTGGATTTACCTGTTACCGATTATGTTCCTTTTACTGGTTTGGAGGGTGAGCCAAAACTACATGAGATTGCTGCTTTGATTCGTCTGGAGAAGTCTGAGGTGGAAGCCCATATGACTACTAAAGGTGGGATTAGAGGATTAACAGCATAGTTCTTATTGAAGAAAGCTCGTTACTTTGCCAGGATGAATAGTACAGTCGCTTTTGAGGCCATCTTTGCTCTACTTGCTTACGGGTTGTTCTTATTTCCTAAAGTGGACAAGTTTGTTGACATTAATGCTATCAGGATCTTCATGATTGGAAACCGAGTTCTTACCTTGTTGGGTGATGCTTATTACTCTATTCATCATCAGAATTCTTATCATGGGGGATGATTATCTGTTGCATGCCTCTGTTGTACCGGTGGTGCATCTCTCATATGCCTCAGTCTGATGCTTTTTGGGATGTCAAGAAAGAACCCCGTTGGGCTCCTAAGATCATGGCACTTACTCACTCGGATATTGATTGGTATTATCGAGCTTACCAGGATATACCTATTATTGACAGTTGTGGTAGTTTCCTCAATGTATCTCTTCTTGGTATAAAGGGAAGAATTAACTATAACCCTGTTCTTGCACGACGACAGCTTGGTTATCCGATGAGGGATAAACCAAATAATATTCATTTGAGTAGTTTCTTTTTAAAGGAAGGATAAGAGCATAGGGAAGCTAAGGAGAAGATTGCGAAGGCCTTACGTTACATTCATAAGAAGAGTAGGAAGGATTTGGGACCTAGGGGTGTTGTTTCTATGGAGCCATATCTTTAGTGGGTTCGAACGAGAGCTATTTAGTTGAAGATTCCGTATTCCTAGGAAACACCTATGCCTGATCTGTTTGTGAAGACCACTCCTCCCTTATTAGATGATCTAGGAGAGCTGCGACTTACTTTGGTTAGGATGCAACAGGAAAAGGACGATTGGAACAACAAGTTCCAAACATTAGAGATTTCTTATAGAGTGGACTTAATGGAGAAAGACGACTTGATTGAGATCCTTGAGAGTCGAGCGGTATAGACTATAGAGAGGCAAGGGGATTTATTTTCTCCTAAGCCTCAATCAAATGCTGATCACTCACTTCCTGATTCAGGTGATTGGAAGGAGGTTGCCATCAGACATGTGGAAGAAAACCAGAGGGTAAAGACTCAGATTTCCAGGCTCACATGGAAGCGCCAACGTATAGAGTGATCTCTATCAATTTTACTTCTCAGGGTTTTATATTTTTATTTCATCTTGTACTTGGGATCATTGAAACTTGTAATCCAGTTTGGAATTGTTATAATAAAATTTTTCAGTATTTTAAATGCGTTATTACTTTGATATTTGCAATATGTCCACAAATTTTAAATCCCTTGAAATATTAAATAAAATCATGTGCGTTGCATATCATGCATCATATTGTACATATTCCTTGCATTTGTTAGGCATATCCAGGTGTCTTACCAAGCTTCTTTACTTCGTTCAATAAGCTGACTCACCACTATAACACTCTGGCTAATATCAGAAAGTGGATGGATAACCTAAAACAAGAGAATCGCGAGCTGCGCAAGGAGGTTTTTGCTTTGAAGGCCGACATGGAAATCTGACTACTCTGATGGAAGCTCTGGTGGTTGTTCAGAATCAACCACTGAGTGTTCAACCTCAACCAACAATGGCAACTACTGAAGCTCCGACTATTCCCGTATCTACTACTCCAGCTGCTGTTCAGAATCGCATGCCTCAAGGTTATCCATGGGAATGATAGAGAATTTTACACCTAAAGGTTTCAATCTTGGTCCTTAAGATACTCCGATTGTTCAGACTATTGTTACACTGGCACCTCTTGTGGTGCATGCTGCTCCTGTTGTGCCTCCGTCGATGAATATGGTTTTGTTTGTTAATGATGATGTGTGTCGTCCTTTCCCTCCACCGAGTGAAGACTTGGGTCTTTATGACAGAATGTATGATTTTCAAGAGCATTTTGACAAGATGCAAAGAGAGATGAAGGCCCTCAGGGGAAAACAGTTATTTGGGCAGAATGTGAATGAGTTATGCTTGGTCCCGAATGTTAAGATACCTGCTAAGTTTAAGGTCCCGGAGTTTGAGAAGTACAAAGGCAACACTTTCCCTCGTGCTTATCTAGTAATGTACATGAGGAGAATGTCTACCCATATTGATGATCAACGTCTGCTGATTCACTTTTTGCAGGATAGTTTTACCAGTGCTGCGCTAAAGTGGTATATAAGTTTCGACAGCGCCAATATCCATACTTTCAATGATTAGGGGGAAGCATTCATCAAACAATACAAGTACAACGTGGACATGGAGCCTGACCGTGATCAACTCAGGGCCATGGTTCAGAAAGACAGGGAATCATTTAAAGAGTATGCACAGATATGGCGTGAGGTAGCCGCCCAAGTGATTCCTCCCATGGAAGAGAAGGAGATGACTAAGATTTTCTTGAAAACACTGGGTGCTTTCTACTATGAAAGGATGGTGGCAAGTGTGCCAAGTGACTTTACTGAAATTGTAGTAATGGGTATCCGCTTAGAAGAGGTTGTAAGAGAGGGCCGTTTAACAAAGACTGAAAGTTCTAGAGGTGTGAAGAAACTATCTTATGAGTTTACCAGGAAGAAGGAAGGGGATGCAAATGTTGTTATGCAAGAGAGAAGGGTTAATAACCCTAGAAGGAATTATCAGCGTCATCAGCAGGTCGCCTTAAATACTCTAGTTGTGGGTGCCGCTCCAACTACCGTTGCTTATCAGAGACCGTCCCAACACGGGAATCAAGGGTATAATCAGAGAAGGAAGAGTTATGACCCTATTCCTATGAGATATACAAAGTTACTACCGGCATTGATTCAGAAGAAGCTGGTTCAGACCCGACCACCTCCCGTCGTACCATCACCATTGCCTTGGTATTACAAAGCAGACCAAACAAGTTCTTTTCATCAGGGAGCACCAGGGCATAATGTTTAGAATTATTATCCTTTGAAGACTGAGGTGCAGAAGTTGGTAAAGTCTGGTGTTCTATCTTTCAAGGACGTGGGACCTAATGTGAAAGACAATCCTCTACCTAAGCATGGGGGAGTAAATGTTGTGAATATGGTGGCCGATTGTCCAGGCGACTTCCAGATTTTTTATATTAATCTGGTTAGAGGAGATTTGGTGAAAATGCATGCAAACCTTTGTGAATTTAGCTACTATACGCATGACCATGCCGGTTGTGCTATTTGCAGTACAAATATATAGGGTTGCGATAAGATAAAGGCTGATTTACAAGAGATGATGGATGAGGGCCTAATCCATATAATCAGGCCTAGGGAAGAGTATGAAGAGGAGGTGAATATGGTTTTTGGATGTCCTGGATAATTCATAATTTTTGATGTAGAGTATATGAATGAAGACCTTGTGCAATTTCATGCTACCTTCTGCCATATGGCTGACCAGGTGGAACACCAATATGGATCTTGCCGAGTTTGCTGTCGAGATTCCCGAGGATGTTCAATCGTGAAGAAGGGTGTTTAGTTGTTGTTAGACAATCGAACTATCAAGGTTATAAGTCAAAGGGATGATTACCATGAAGTTTATATGGTTGAGATTTGTTTGACTGAAGAAGGGTCGGATGAAGAGTATGCCTTCGCAGATGAGTGTTTCTCCTCAGATGAGGATTTATTTTCTAGAAATGAATCAATAATGACTGATTGTGTTAAGAAGGGGTAAACATCATTATACCTTGTTTTGGGGCACCCGTCCATTTTGAAGTTGAATATTATAGCAAGCCAGTTGTTACCCCATTGGTGATTAGTTTGCCGGGTTCTATCCCCTACAAGTCAGATAAGGTTGTTCCTTACAAATACAACGCTACAATCTTAGAGGATGGAGTGGAAGTTCCCATCCAACCAATGCCTGATGTTGGGAATATTTCTTAAAATAGCAGGGTGAACCGTAGTGGTCGTGTGTTTGCACCAGTTGTTTGAAGAGATGTTAGTAATGGAAAGAAAATTACTGAGAATGTTGAACCCAAGAAGGCTACGGGTGAGACTAGTGGGGCTGCATTAGAGAAAGAAGTGGATGATATTTTGAAGATAATCAAGATGAGCGACTACATAATTGTAGATCAGTTGCTACAGACTCCTTTAAAAATATCTATCTTAGCTTTATTGATGAACTCTTCTGCTCCCAGAGAATCCTTGATGAGGGTACTGGACCAAGCTTTTGTGGAGAGTGATATGCCAATAGACCAATTCAGCAGTGTAATAGGGAACATTACATCATGTAATAACTTGAGCTTCTGCGATGATGAATTACCAGATAAAGGAGGGAATCACAACTTGGCCCTCCACATCTCTATGAACTGCAAGAATGATTCACTATCCAATGTGTTGATTGATAATGGATCCGCATTGAATGTTATACCGAGGAGTACGCTTATGAAGTTGAAATATCAAGGAACGCCCATGCACCCAAGTGGCATCATTGTGAAAGCGTTCGATGGATCAAGGAAATCTGTTATTGGTGAAGTGGACTTGCCTATTCATATAGGACCATATTTTTTTATGATTACTTTTCAAGTCATGGACATTGTTCCCACTTATAGCTGTTTGTTGGGACGGCCGTGGATTCATGAGTCAGGGGCTGTCACTTCAACTTTACACCAGAAACTGAAGTTTGTACGTAAAGGGAAAGTAGTGATCATAAATGGGGAACAAGCATTATTTATATCTCATTTGTCCTCTTTCAGCTTTGTGGAGGCGGATGAAGCTGCTGTTGGAACTTAGTTCCAAGCCTTATCCATTGATAATATAAGAGGAAATGATAATTCCATGGTTTCACTTAAGGATGCACATCAAGTTATGCGTAATGGTCATAGTGAGGTATGGAGACAGATTGTGGATCCACCTGTAAACAAGAATAGAGCTGGCTTAGGGTTCTCTTTGAAGAATGACAAAGGTAAGGACATGAAGCCGAGGTCTGTCGAAAGCAAGTATCAAGACATCTTTCGTAGCGGGGGTTATCTTCATCCAACTATTTCCAGGATTAATTCCATTATAGAAGATGAAGCAGAGCAGGAAATGCCGAATTATGTGACACATGGAGTTAGGGTTCATAACTGGATCACCATTGATGTTCCTTCTTGCATTCATGTTTCAAAGTAATTTGTTTTGTTAATATTTTTGAAAAGCTTTCACTCTGCCCAAGGTGAAAGTATTATTATTGTATGGGATTATCTGTTGGCTTTGATTTTTAAAATTAATAATAAAAGTAGTCTTTGTTTCCCAAAATTGTATTTTTAGTTGTTACTTTTTTCTTGGAAAATGGTAATCAGAAATAACCTTTCAAAATAAATAATAACTGAAATTCAATTTGCATGATCACTTGTTATATGTGTCAGTTTCTAAAAGCCATCATAAATCATATGTGCAGATTAATTAAAAAACCCATTGAATACAATGACCCTGCACCCTCTCCCAACTTTGAATGTCCTGTGTATGGGGCTGAAGAAGAAGATTATGATGAGATTCCAGAAGAGGTCTCATGGTTGTTTGGGCACGAGGAAAATACCATTCATCCATCTAAAGAGCCATTAAAAGTGATTAATTTGGGTTCAGAAGAAGATCAGAAGGATGTCAAGATTGGAGCATTGCTGCATCCTAATGTGAAGAGCAGGTTGATTGAGCTATTGAAAGAGTATGTGGATATTTTTGCTTGGCCTTACCAAGATATGCTTGGTCTAGATATAGATATTATAGAGCACTGTTTGCCGTTGAAGCCAGAGTGTCCACTAATTAAACAAAAGTTGAGAAGAACTCACCCATATATGGCAGTGAAAATCAAAGAGGAGGTTCTAAAGCAGATTAATGTTGGTTTTCTTGTGAAGTCAGTATATCCTCAATGGATTTCCAATATTGTCCCAGTAGCAAAAAAAGACAAAGAAGTCCGCTTGTGCGTAGGATACAGAGATCTAAATAAAGCTAGTCCAAAAGATGATTTTCCATTGCCACACATTGATATGTTAGTGGATAGCACAACAAAATTCAAAGTATTCTCGTTCATGGACGGATTTCCTGGGTATAATCAAATAAAAATGGCTCCGAAGGACATGGAAAAAACAACTTTTGTCACACCATGGGGAACTTTCTGTTATACAGTGATGCCATTCGGGTTGAAGAATGCTGGTGCAACGTACCAGGGGGCTATGAAAACCCTATTCCATGATCTGATGCAGAAGGAAATTGAAGTATATGTTGATGATATGATTTCCAAATCCCAGAATGAAGAAGGGAATCTAGAAGATTTGTCGAAGTTGTTTCAGCATTTGAGGAAGTATCGTCTCCGCTTGAATCCAAATAAATGCACCTTCGATGTTCGATCCGGGAAATTGTTGGGTTTCATTGTTAGCCAAAAAGGAATTGAAGTTAACCCTGATAAAGTCAAAGCAATTCAAGAGATTCCAGCGCCAAAAACTGAAAAGCAAGTCAGAGGTTTCCTCGGGTGTTTGAATTATATTTCCATATTCATTTCCAACATGACTACAACATGTGAACCGATATTTAAGTTGTTAAAGAAAGATCAAGGTTGTGTGTGGACGGATAAATGCCAAAGAACATTTGAAAGTATTAAAGAATATCTTCTTGAACCTCCTATCTTGCTCCCTCCTGTCGAAGGAAGACCGTTGATTATGTATCTGACAGTGTTAGATAATTCCATGGGTTCTATTCTGGGACAACAGGATGAAACAGGGAAGAAAGAGTTCGCCATTTATTACCTCAGTAAAAAATTCACTGATTGTGAGTCACGGTATTCCATGCTGGAAAATACATGTTGTGCTTTGGCCTGGGCGGCAAAGCGTTTGCGGCAGTATATGTTGAATCACACTACTTGGTTTATCTCCAAAATGGATCCAATCAACTACATTTTTGTAAAGCCTGCTTTTACTGGGAGAATTTCCCGCTGGAAGATGTTGCTATCTGAATATGATTTCGAATACCACACTCAAAAAGCTATTAAAAGCAGTATGTTGGTAGATTATCTTGCTCACCAACTAGTGGAGGATCATCAGTCTGTAAAATACGAATTTCCCGATGAGGATGTGATGTTCCTGAAAGTGAAGGATTATGATGAACCATTTCCTGAGGAAGGTCCTGACCCTGAATCTCATTGGAGTATGATATTTGATGGAGCTGTGAATGCTTATGGTAAAGGAATTAGTGTTGTGATTGCCACTCCACATGGATAGCACATTCCTTTTACCGCAAGGTTAACGTTTGATTGTACTAATAATATGGCAGAATACAAGGCTTGCATCATGGGTCTCGAAGAAGCTATTGATCTCAGAATTAAAAATCTAGATGTGTATGGTGATTCAGCTTTGGTAATAAATTAGATTAAAGGAGAATGGGATACTCGTCACTCCGGCTTGATCCCTTACAAAGACTATGCTAGAAGATTGTTACCCTTCTTTAATAAAGTTGAATTCCATCACATTCCTAGAGATGAAAATCATATGACAGATGCTCTAGCAACTCTGGCTTCTATGTACAAAGTGAATACTTGGAATGATATACCTCGAATTATGGTTCGGCGACTGGATAGGCTCACTCATGTGTTTACAACAGAGGACGTAGTAGATGAAAAACCTTGGTATCATGATATCAAACATTTTCTTCAGACTCAAGAATACCTGATCGGTGCATCGAAGAAAGATAGAAAGACACTGAGAACATTGGCCGGCAACTTCTTCCTTAGTGAAAATGTGTTGTATAAAAGAAATTATGACATGGTCTTGCTAAGATGCATGGATAGATACGAAGCAGAGATGTTGATGCATGAGGTTCATGAAGGTTCATTTGGCACTCATGAAAATGGACATTCGATGGTTAAAAAGATGCTAAGGGAAGGTTACTATTGGCTGACAATGGAATCTAATTATTATAAATTTGCAAAGAAGTGTCATAAATACCATATTTATGCGGACAAGGTCCATGTGCCTCTGGCACTTCTCAATGTGATATCTTCCCCATGGCCTTTCTCTATGTAGGGTATTGACATGATCAAGATGATAGAACCCAAAGCATCGAATGGGAACCATTTTAACTTGGTAGAAATTGATTACTTCACCAAGTGGGTGGAAGCTGCTTCATATGTCAATGTTACTAAGTAGGTGGTTGTGCGCTTCATCAAGAATAATCTTATATGTCGGTATGGCGTGTCGAGCAGAATTATCACCGACAATGGCTCGAATCTGAATAATAAAATGATGACAGAACTGTGCGAAGAATTCAAGATTGTCCATCATAATTCCTCTCCGTACAGGCCAAAGATAAATGGGGTTGTTGAAGCCTCTAATAAGAATATCAAGAAGATTATCCAAAAAATGGTCGTTACTTATAAGGATTGGCATGAAATGCTCCCTTTTGCTTTGCATGGATATCGAACATCTGTCCGCACTTCAACAGGAGCAACCCCTTTTCTCCTTGGTGTATGGAATTGAAGTTGTACTCCTAGTCGAGGTTGAGATTCTCTCTTTGGGTGTGATAATGGAAACCAAGTTGTCAGTGGCTGAATGGGTCCAGACCCGGTTTGACCAAATGAATCTGATCGAAGAGAAGAGGATGACTGTTTATGTCATGGAAAATTATATCATAAAAGGATGAAGAAAGCTTTTGATAATAAGGTCAAACCTCGTAAATTCAGAGCAGGCGACCTCGTGCTCAGGAAAATCATGTCTTTCAACACTAATTCTAGGGGAAAGTGGACTCCCAACTTTGAAGGCCCATATGTTGTCAAGAAAGCCTTCTCTGGTGGTGCCTTAATTCTTGAAACTATGGATGGCGAGGAGTTCCCACGTCCCATGAATGTTGATGCATTCAAGAAATACTTCGCCTAAAGAAATAAAAGAACAACTCGCTAAATTGAAAACCCGAAAGGGCGGCTTAGGAAAAAAAGAGCGTCTCGGTAGGCCGAAAACCCGAAAAGGTGGTCTAGGCAAAAACTAAAGACATAAACAGAATAAATTTCCCGCTAAGTTGAAAACCCGCAAGGGTAGCTTAGGAAAAAGTTAGGGACTTTCTTGGCAAGTAAATACATCAGACGAGACTTGATCATTGGAGCATTAATCTTCTCGGATTCTCATCACAACTTCAACAGAAGTTGCTGCTCAGGATTTCAAAAGTTGTTAGAGGGGATAGTGGTCATTGTATCTCAATATATCTTTTCCATTATATATTACCATTTTCGAACTTTGTAATTATCCATGGAGTCTCGCCATTCGCAGACTACCATTCTATTAATGAAATTTGAGCTTTTACCCAATTCTTTGTATTTCTTATTTTATTTAGCTTGCAAAGACTCCATTTATTATTGATAATGACTTTAAAAGCAAAAAGATTAAATAACAAAATCAATTTTTAAAAAAAATTTACAATTTGCTTTTACTTTAGAATTTGTGATGCGAAAAAAAAACAACAAAATGGTGATCCCAGGAATGGACAAACTCCAGTTTGTTTTAAGAAGTTTTTGTTCCCCTTGGGAAGGTTTACTCAGGATGATTCACCATATTGGGTTCGTGACTCCAGTATCCTAAGTCAAGTTTGTATCCATTTCTCCTCTTTTCTGAGTTTTCATGATGTGAAGTCTCAATCCGAGATTTCTCCAGTGAAGTTTTCGTTCGGTCTAATGGAAGTTCTTTTCCCGAGAAGTTGGTACCATAATCACTATTGAAGAGTGCAGGTCACTGGTTTCTCTAGTGAAGAACGTATTATGGTTTTCCCTTTGAAGATGTGGTGTTAATCTCCCCAATGAAGTAGGCCTGAATTCCCCAGTGAATGTTTTGATGATTTCGTGTCCATCTTCTTTACTTGAGACTGGTTTTGCAATCCCCAATAGAAGTGTTACTTTTGAAAATGTTTGTTTCCCCGGTGTAGCTTGAGAAAGATGTTTTATCCCTGTATCTGTACTATTTTATCACTTTGTTTTGTTTACTTCCGGATTATGTTTCTCCCCAGTAAAGCTAAAGCAGGAAGTAGGTTTTAATTCCTAATTTGGCATTTACTTTTTCTTGGAATGATCATCCTGGATGTGGTTTAGTCGAGTGTTGTTTGTGCAAGAGTTGGTTTTGCTTGGTTACTCACAGGGTTGTGTACCTGTTTTGTCAACATACGCACGATAACACTCATACATTCATACATACATCATGCATAGCTAAAATTGGCAAATAATTGTACATTGACATTTTTTAATTCTTTGTTGACATATCACCCTGTTTTTCATAGTTACGTTGTCCTCTCTTCCATAGAGTGGTGTCCCTAAGCAGAAAGCGTATATTCTTTCAATTTTCCCACTGAGTTATCCCTCGTGGAATATTTTTTTATTTATCCTTCCTATACAGTTCCTTGTTCGGATGGATTTGGTTTTCTCTGTTGAGTTTATTTCTCAAAGGATGTATTTTGGTTGACTGTTCCATTCCAGTTTATTTCTGGTTTGAATATGTTGTTCCACAACAATATTATATACTTTGGATTTTTTAAAGCTTCGAGTTTTTGTTTGTGCATTTATTTTGCACGAGAAGACTTTATCTCCTCAGCAGGAATATCATGGCATTTCCCCAGGAAGTCATATTTCTTTCCCCAGGAATCCATATTTCTATCCCCGGAAAGTCATTTCTTTTTACAATCCTCCATGACAACAAGTAGTAGGTCTCTTTATTTGAGTAACTTGTGCTTCCCCGAAAAAGTCGAAATAACCTTTTTGCTATCTCCTCTATGAGTGGACAATTTGAAGTCCGTCGTCAGTTTACACCAGTGGATGGCAAGAAATTCAAATTCGCAGAATCAGCTCATTGTGAAATCTTCGCAAGTGAAAGTCTCTTTATTTGAGACGGTTTACATATTACCCTTTCCAGGCAGAGTGCCTCGGTTAAAGAAGGAGTTGAGACCCTTCCTAGGTGAAATGCCAGAATTTTAGGGAAGCTTGTTATCTTTTTGCTACCCTCAGTGAACGTTGGTAGTTCATCGTCAGTGAACGGCGATGCTATGATATTTATTTTCCTTCTACCTTAAGTGAAAGTTGGTAGATCATCGTCAGTGAACATCGGTGTTATGGTATTTCTTTTCCTTCTACCTTCAGTGAAAGTTGGTAGATCATCGTTAGTGAACGACGATGCTATGATATATTCTCTTTCTACCTTCAATGAAAGTTGGTACATCACCATTAGTTAAAGTTGGTGTTTGTTATCTTTTTCCTACCCTCAGTGAACGTTGGTAGTTCATCGTCAGTGAACGGCAATGCTATGATATATTCTCTTTCTACCTTCAATGAAAGTTGGTAGATCACCATCAGTGAAAGTGGGTGTTTGGTATCTTTTTACTACCCTCAGTGAACGTTGGTAGTTCATCATCAGTGAACGGCGATGCTATGATAGTTATTTCCTTTCTACCTTCAGTGAAAGTTGGTAGTTCATCATCAATGAACGACTATGCTATGATATATTCTCTTTCTACCTTCAGTGAAAGTTGGTAGATCACCACCAGTGAAAGTTGGTGTTTGTTATGTTTTTGCTACCCTCAATGAATGTTGGCAGTCATCGTCAGTGAATGAAGATGCTATGATATATTCTCTTTCTACCTTTAGTGAAAGTTGGTAGATCACCATTAGTGAAAGTTGGTGTTTGTTATCTTTTTTCTACCCTTAGTGAACGTTGGTAGTTCACCGTCAGTGAACGGCGATGCTATGATATTTCTTTTCCTTCTACCTTCGGTGAAAGTTGGTAGATCATCGTCGGTGAACGGAGGTGTTATGATATATTCTCTTTCTACCTTCAGGGAATGTTGGTAGGTCATTGGCAGTGAACGTCGATGATTGTTATCTTTTTTCTACCCTCAGTGAATGTTGGTAGTTCATCGTCAGTGAACGGCGATGCTATGATATTTATTTTCCTTCTACCTTCAGTGAATAATGGTAGCTCATCGTCAGCGAACGTCGGTGTTGTTATTTCTTTCCTTTTTCTACCTTCAATGAACGTTGGTAGCTTTACCTCAAGTAGGAGTTGGTGTATCCTTTGACCATTTTACCATCCTCTCTAGGTCGGGTCGCTCTCTTGTTTCTTTATCATTATTACATCCCTAATGGTGTTCTGTGTCTCATTGGTTTTTTTCATATGCATTCATGATCATAAACATTTTCATGGCATCTTAGCGCCAAAAATAGGGTTTGTTTTATATTTAAGTATCTTTGATCACGTGGATACGAAGATTTTTAACCTTCGTATCTCCGGATAGAAGAAACTTAAATAAGGGCAGTTGTTGTACCCTAATTTTTACCCCTAAGATCCCTTCACCATACCATATTGATTCAATCACAACAAGATCACATTAGGGCTTTTGTGAAGGGGTAAGAAAACACTTAGAAGGGGGGTTGAATAAGTGACTCTTTTCCTTTTCAATACAAAGCTCAACAAGAATGGAAGGACAAGGTTATTTTTATCCTGGTTCGTTTGAACTCAAACTACTCCAGTCCACCCGCCAAGGTGATTTCTCCTTTCTCAACAAGGACTAAATCCACTATAATCAACTGATTACAAACACACAACAACTGTTGTGACTCACAATGCACATGTAATCTTATAAGTGACTAACACCACTAAGACATAAGACTAATCCTAGTCTACTTGAGAAATCTGACCAAACTTGGTCTCTCAAGGAACAATTACAAGAGTTTAATCTTTACAGATAGTGAAATAAAATTTTCTTCTAATCAAGTTATATCACAACTGTGAATTTTCACTTAGAATAAATTACACAAATTGTATGAACAAAGAGTTTGTGAGCTTAGAATCTTTCACGTAGTTTCTTGCTTCTATTTTGAAAATTGATTGGTTAAATTGGTGGTTAGCTTTGCAATAAATGTCCTTCTATTTATTATAGGAACAATAAGACCGTTGCTGCCTTCAGAAAAGTTGGAGAGCATTAAATGCTTGCGTGTTTCCTTGCAATATTCCCTTTTCCAAGAAACTAGTGTAGACACTTGAGTGCTTTCAGTCGTCTTTGCATTAATGAGCAAACGACAGAATGTAAGAACATGTTTCCTACGCTTTGACAAGACAAGTTGGTTTTAACGTTCTTTAAGAATTTGCTCCAATGTCTTTAAATCAGAACATGCTTCACTCATCTTCTAGGCAGTGCTTTGCTTGCTAAGAACTTGATCAACGCTTGCTTTCAAGTAATCTTCTGTGCAAGGAACCTGCTAAAATGTTTGAAGATATATTTAAAAAATAAAGTGTCTTACCAGAGTCAGCAGATGCGCTTGAAAAAAAGGTTCTTTCATCAAATAACTTCTTCAAAATTTTTTGCTCAGCACTTCAGAATGTTTCTGTCAGAACATTATCTGAAACATTCAAACACATTCATCAGAGTATAAATTATCTTAAATATAATTTATTGTTATCATCAAAACTCTGAGATAGGTCAGAACTAATATTGTTCTTACAATCTCCCCCTTTTTGATGATGACAAAAATTATTTAGATAAAGAAAAAACAAGATAAGAGATAAGAATCTCCCCCTGAAATGAATATTTCTATGTATATAACATCCTGAGATTATTTATCGGAGCAATACAAAGTCTTCTTGGATTTCTTCAGAACTTCTTTAAGAAGATAATGTTCAGCTGGAATATTCTTTCAGAGTTAAAGTGATACCTGCAAAAAAAAAATTCTTTTGCACAGAAGGGAATCTTGCATTTTATTAGAATGTCTGAGACTTAGTGCCATAACTGTTAAACAGTGATTAGTTCAAGAATGAACATTTTCTCCCCCTTTTTGGCATAATCAAAAAGTGTAAAAAAAATTGAGAAGTTTAAAAGATTTCATAAAAAAAATATCCAGAAGTACAAACAAAACACCCAAACAAACAACAAGAGAGAAAAAGAAACTAGGATTTCTTAATAACAAGAGCCATCAGAAGATTCTTGATCTCAGAGGCAGATTCTTCTTGTTTCACCATCCAGTTCATGATTTCTTGATTTGTTTGGTCTTGCTTATCCAAGCGTTCATTTATGACTTCATTCTCCCTCTAGAGCTCTTTCAGAGTGTCCATGATAAGTGAGGTATGAGCAGAGGATGACAAAACTTCAGTAGAAACAGGCTTGGAAGCAGCAACCATTGAGTTAGAATTCACGAAGGTGGAAATCAGAGTGCCCAAATCCATTACAAGGGTTGGCACAGGTTCAGGGGCTGCTTTAAAAGAAGGTTGATTCAATAGAACAATAGCCAGAGGATTTGAATCTTCAGAGGATTCTTCAGATTCATCTTCTGATATGTCCATCGTATCAGCTGGTGTATCAACAATCATTAATGAAGACTTCTTATTCCAAATGTCAGTAGCTTTTGTCTTGAAAGCATGCAGAAGTTTGGAAAAGTTGTCCAGCACCTGAAAGTGGCATAAGTCCTGTAACTTTAGTGACTCATAATTCAAAGTTCTTCTTAAGGATTCCCATAGAAGATCCATTGCAGCTGTGTTCACGCTTCTGGAGCAATCTTCTTTCAGCAGTTTTAACCAAGCTTTAACATCTGTTATAAAATTCTGAAACAAAGTATTCACATCTGGCTGAACAGGTTTTGGGACATCCTTCTTAAAAGATTTGTTTTTCAAGAATTGTAGAGATTCAAAATCCACTATAGTTCTTAAAAATCTAGTAGGTTTAGGATTTTTGGTAGGTTCAGGTTGGTCACCAAAGATAGGAGGTGCTGATAGATCATGAGGTTCAGATGGTTCAGCAGTTTCAGGTTGATCAAAAGGTTGTTATTCTGGAATATGAGGGGGTGAGAGTGTAGGTGAGTTTGGTGTTGTGTGTTGTGGTGAAGTAGGTGGAGTGACATCAGGCGAAATCATTATTGTATTATCAGGAGTGGGAATGGGGTTCTGAGGTTGTGGTTGATTCATAGCAAAAATGTTTTCAGATGGTAAGTTGAAAGGAGGCTTTATGGTGGCAAGAGGTTCATTTATCCCTGGAATTCTCCAAGAGCCAGCACCATACCATCCAGTGGGTCTGGGTGATAGAGGTCTGGGAGGAGGTCTTGAAAAACGTTCAGCAGGAATGGGTTGAAAAACAGATGGTTCAGGGGGTTCTAATTGAGAGGGTTCTGATTGGGTGTCAGAGTGTTCATCAGAGTCAAAATCATTCAAATCTAATAAAACCTGATTTTTATGAGGGTTGTCAGCAAGGGAGTCATATTTTAAGGTCAGGTCAATATCAACATATATACCTCCTAAGGTTTGGGAGGGTTCAGCAGATGGAGATACATTGACAGAATCATAAACAGAGATAGTTTCAGCGGGCTTACCTGTCTTCTTTTTCTTCTTCTGAGGAGTGTCAGAAGGTCCTTCTACAACTTTTCTCTTCAAAGATTCCTGGAGAACAACATCAGGAGAAGCTTGATTTCTTCCTTGAAGCCAAGTTGGATCAATAGGTGATCCAGTTTCTTTGCAGATTTCAAGATAGTGCAGGATGATACGTGGATGATCTCCTGAGTTGAACAGAGGAAAGTCAGCAATAGGTATCCTTCTCCTCTTCACACCAGCTGACACATACGGAGTTGGTTCCACCAGAAGCTTGTCAATTATTTTCCTTTTCAGTAAGTTCTTTCCAGTCATAGTCTTACCACAAGTAGGTTCTAGCTCCCCCAGAAGATTTGCTTCTTTTAGGTGAGCAATCAGACCATTCTCAGTCAGAATGTCTGATATTAATCTCCCCATAGGAATCCAATTCCTTTTGGATTTGGGTTTTTTCATCCTTTCAGCTTCCCTAGTCTCTTTTACATGGTTCTAGAGATGTTCAAATAGCAAGTAAGGAAAATCAATTTTGACATTAGTTCCAAGGCAGAACAACAAATATTGTTGATCAACGTTGATGTAATCAGGAGAGCTGGTATCTTTCCTTTGGTGAATACATCCATGAATAATCCTTGCCCAAATCTTATATTTGTCTTTCAAGTCCTTGACTTTAGAATAACCTTGACCATTTGTGAAAATCTCTGAATATACCCTTGACATCTCCATTCTTCCACTTGGCATTCCTGTAACTCCAAGTCCTTTAAACCCTAGCAACTTTCTGATTTGATTTTCTGTAATGGATATTTCCTTGCCCATTACGAAAGAGAGAATAACCTTAGGGGTTGCAATAGCATGTATCCAGAATTCCTTCACCAGATGTGGAAAGACTGGACCAATGAGACGATCAAAAAAGCTTTCCCAACCTTGAAACTTCACAGCAGGGAATAAGTCAAAACCATTCTCTCTGAGATTCTCAAAATCTACCATTAACTCACTCAAAACTTCCAAACTGTCTACCGGAATGAGAGTTGTTCTTTCAGGCACTATGTATTGCTCAGAGTGGGTAGAAGAAGAAGCCATTGAAGCTCTTTAGAAATGAGAATTTGAAGAAAATGGTTTTAAGAGAAAAAGTACAGAAAACGCTTGAGTTTGAAAGAGACGGTAAAGAATGAAAAAGGGTTTTTCAAAAAGTATTTATAGGCAAAAATTTCAGAAAATACGTTTAGAAATAAAATTAAAAATATTTAAGACAAATTTTAAATAAGTTTTAAAATGGATTTAAAAATGAATCTCATCATTACGTGCATTTAATGATTTTGCTAAAAATAAGGGGAAAACATGAGATTATGGCTGATCATTAACAGTTACCTAGAACGTCATCAGTAGCTTTTGCACGCGTGACCTTTCAGAAACACACCACGTGTTCATCTCTTGAAAGATGCATGTAACAACTATTTGTTCTAATGAATTTATGAACTACACTTTGAAATGAAGCGTTAGAACATTTCATAACTTTTCATATATCTTCTGTTACAACTTCTCTTCTAACTTATGAAGAGTTGTTAATTAGAGCATTCATTTCAGAGAATTCTGAAGTCAATCACAGAAGATAAATATTATTTTATTCAGGACATAATTCCATACAAATATTTTTTCAGAATGAAATTAAATCTATCTTCTGAAAGGGGTTTGGTAAAAATGTCAGTCCATTGATGGTCTGTTTTTACAAAAATTAAGTTTAAAATTCCCTTATGAATATAGTCCCTTATGAAATGATATTTAATTTTAATATGTTTGGCTTTAGAATGTAAGATTGGATTCTTAGAAAGACAAATAGCAGAAGTATTGTCACAGAAGATAGGAATCTTACTTTCATAATGGTTAAAATTATCTAGTTGACTTTTCATCCATATCATCTGAGAACTACATCCAACAGCAGATATATATTCAGCTTATGTGGTTGACAGTGCAATTGTTGCTTGCTTCTTGCTGTACCACGAGATAAGATTGTTACCCAGAAACTGACAGCTTCCAGAGGTGCTCTTTCTTTCAATTCTATTTCTAGCAAAGTCAGCATCACAATAACCTACTAGTCTGTAATCTTGTGATCTTCTGTAACACATACCCAAATTAGTAGTACCTTTCAGATACCTAAGAATTCTCTTAATAGCTGTTAAGTGAGATTATCTAGGATCTGATTGGAATCTAGCACACAAGCACACGCTAAATAGTATATCAGGTCTAGATGCAGTCAGATAGAGAAGGGATCCCATCATACCTCTATAGTTCTTCTGATCTACTTTCATACTTACCTCATCTTTACCAGAATGCAGGTTGGATGCATAGGTGTCTTGGCATCTTTGCTTTCTGACATCTGAAATTTCTTCAGATGTTCTTTAACATACTTCGTCTGATGTATGAAAGTACCTTCTGGAGTCTGGTTGATTTGAATTCCCAGAAAGAATTTTAATTCTCCCATCATGCTCATTTCAAATTCTGCCTGCATGGTCTTATAAAACTCTTTTCCAAGGGAGATATTAGAGGTTCCAAAAATTATATCATCAACATAAATTTGACAAATTAAAATATCATTTTAAATGTCTTTCTAAAAAGAGTTGTGTCCACTTTCCCTCTGGTAAAATCTTTTTCTAATAGAAAATTACTCAGACGATCATACCAAGCTCTAGGAGCTTGTTTTGAATCGTATAAAGACTTTTTTAATTTAAAAACATGTTCTGGATGTTTTGAATCATTAAATCCAGGAGGTTGATGGACATATACTTCTTCTTCAATATAGCCATTTAGAAATGCACTTTTAACATCCATTTGATATAATGAAATGTTATTTTGTACAGAAAAGGAAATTAATAATATTATAGACTCTAACCTGGCTACTGGGGTAAAGGTTTCATTATAATCAATTCCTTCTTGTTGACTATAACCATGTGCAACCAGTCGTGCTTTGTTTCTGATTACTTCTCCTTGCTCGTTCAATTTGTTTCTGAAAACCCATTTGGTTCCTTTAACATTGAATCATTTGGGTCTGGAACTAGATTCCATACATCATTTATGGAGAATTGATTGAGTTCTTCTCGCATTGCTAAGATCCAATCATTATCTTTCAGAGCTTCATCAATGGTAGTTGGCTCAATCAGAGAGACCAAACCAAACAAAGATTCCTCATTGATTCTGAGAGAGGATCTTGTTTTGATGGGATCTTCTTTTCTTCCAATGGTTACGTCTTCTTTGTGAGCTGAAGATATTCTAGGAAACCTTTTCTGAGTGGGTTAATCATAGATTCTGAGATTGTTCATAGCATTGCAAGAGGATGATCTTCTGAGTATTATTTTGCTTCTGAGTCTTCTTTTGCTTCTGAAGTTTCAGAGTTTGAGGGATGATCTTTTGTACCTACAGAAAAATCAATTTGCTTTGGCTGCTGCTGGCCAAGCTTATCATTAAACCTGACTTTGATTGATTCTTCAACAATCAGAGTTTCTGTGTTGTATACTCTATAGCCTTTTGAGCATTCATAATATCCAAGCAGGAAACACTTTTGTGCTTTGGAATCAAACTTGTTCAGAGATTCTTTAGTGTTCAGAATAAAACAAGTACATCCAAAAGGATGGAAATAAGAAATGTTGGGCTTTCTGTTTTTCCACATTTCATAGGGAGTCTTTTCAAGAATAGGTCTTATAGAGATTCTATTCTGAATGTAACACGCTGTGTTCACAACTTCTTCCCAAAAGTGCTTTGCCATATTAGTTTCATTGATCATGGTTTTGGCCATTTCTTGTAATCTTCTATTCTTTCTTTCTACAACTCCATTTTGCTGGGGAGTTCTAGGACAAGAATAATTATGAACAATACCATTTTCTTTAAAATACTTTTCAAAATAATGATTTTCAAATTCACCAACATGATCACTTCTGACTTTTGTGATTTTAAAATCTTTTTCATTTTGCACTTGAGTACAGAAGTCAATGAATACAGAATGTGACTCATCCTTGTGTTTTAAAAACTTTACCCATGTCCATCTGCTGAAGTCATCAACGATGACCAATCCATACTTCTTGCCTCTGATGGATGCAGTTTTAACTGGCCCAAACAGATGAATATGAAGTAAATCTAATGGCTTAGAGGAAGAGACAACATTTTTAGATTTAAAGGAAGGTTTTGAAAATTTTCCTTTTTGGCAGGCTTCGCACAGAGCTTCTGAGTTATACTTCAGATTTGGAAGTCCTCTGACTAAATTTAATTTATTTAGTTGAGAGATTTTTCTAAGACTGACATGTCCCAATCTTCTGTGCCATACCCATTGCTCATTGCTAACAGACAAAAGGCATTTGACATTTTGAGATTTGAGATTTAAGATCTGATAAATAAATTTTGTAAATGTTGTTCTTTCTTTTTCCAGAAAAGAGGATTGATCCATCTTTTTGACTTACAGCTTTACAGGAATTTTGATTGAAGATAATGTCATAGCCATTGTCACTTAATTGACTTATGGACAATAGATTATGAGCTAATCCTTATACTAATAAAACATTGGAGATAGAAGGGAGGTTCCTTTTTCCAATGGTTCCAGAACCAATAATCTTCCCTTTCTGATTACCTCCAAACATCACATCTCCTCTAGCTTTATGTTCCAGGCTTTGGAACATAGACTTTTTTCTCGTCATGTGTCGTGAGCACCCAGAGTCCAGGTACCATGAATGGTGTCTCAATTGAGCGGTTAAGGACATCTGCAACAAATATTATTTTATCCTTAGGTACCCATATCTTTTTGGGTCCTTTTGGGTTAGCATAAGAGTGTCCAGAATGTGATGTATATTTTATATCATGTGAGTGTCCAAACTTCAATTGTTTATTCAGAGGTTTGTAAGTGAAGGTCATTTTAGCAACAGGTTTTGGAATGTATGTCTCCTTCCCTTTGGGAGGTTCATATCAATTCCTCTTCTGTTTTTCCCACTAACTCCATAGATGATTGAAGCCATTTTGCTTCTATCTATGCCTTTAGCTAGAAAAGATTGAAAGCTATAGTCATATTCTTTCAGAATATCTTTTGAACTAGACACAAACTCTGAACTAAAATTCTTTTGAACATTTTGAATTTCCTTTTTAAGTTTAAAATTGTTTTCTAAAAGTTCAGATTTTTCTGTTTCAAGTTTCTCAAGATCAGATGCAAGACTCTTCTTGAGTTTCTTGTATTTGATTTTGAGCTGACTATAGTTTTCCAGAAGTTCTGATAAACTATCAGCAAGTTCAACTCTAGAAAATTCAAAAAATACCTCTCTTTGATCTAACTCACAGTCTGAGTCATCTGCTGTGATAGCCATCAGAGCTAGGTTGTCATTTTCATCTTCAGATCCAGATTCATCTTCAGAAGAATCTGAGTCATCCCAAGTTGCCATCATCCCTTTTCTTCTTACCAAACCTCTTCTTTGGTTTTTCTTTTTGAAGCTTTGGACAATCACTTTTGTAGTGACCAGGTTCATTGCATTCATAACAGATGATCTCTCTTCTGTTTGACTTTTTGTGTCCAGAAGGTTCTGTTTTATCTTCTGATTTCTTGAAGTTCCTGAACTTCTTTTGTCTGTGCTTCCACAGATGATTGATCCTTCTAGAGAGCAAGGATAGTTCGTCTTCTTCTAACGCTGATTCTTCAGAGTTTTCCTCTTCAGCCTGAAAGGCGTTAGTATCAAATTTCTTAATTGATTTAATGGCCAGAGACTTACCTTTCTTCCGAGGCTTGTGCTCATCCAGTTCAATCTCATGACTTCAGAGAGCGCTGATGAGTTCCTCCAGAGACATATTGTTCAGAACTTTTGAAACTTTGAAAGCAGTGACCATTGGTGCCCATCTTTTGGGTAAGCTTCTGATTATCTTTTTCACATGATCTGCTTTGGTATATCCCTTGTTCAAAACTCGCAGACCAGCGATCTTAGTTTGAAACCTAGAGAACATTGCTTCTATAGACTCACTTTCTTCTACTTTCAAGGCTTCATACTTCTGAACTAAAGCCAGAGCTTTAGACTCCTTAACTTGATTTTTTCCTTCATGAGTCATTTTAAGAGACTCAAACATATCATGTGATGTATCTCTATTAGTGATTTTTTCATATTCAACTTTAGAGATAACATTTAGAAAAATATTTCTAGCTCTATGATGATTTTTAAATTCAGCTTTTTGTAGTCTATCCATATTTTTTCTGTCAACTTTGTTTCCTTCTGAGTCATCAAGATGTGTGTAACCATCTAAGACTATATCCCATAGATCACTATCATGACCTAGAAAGAAACTTTCTAGTTTGTCTTTCCAGTACTCAAAATCTTCTCCATCAAACACTAGAGGTTTGTTGTAACTATTATTGTTTTGTTCAGCGGCCATTGTGTTTTCTTCTGGATCTTTTCCTAACACGGTTAAGTGTTGTGCTCAGAGTCAAGCTCTGATACCAATTGAAGGGGTAAGAAAACACTTAGAGGGGGGGGGGGGTTGAATAAGTGACTCTTTTACTTTTCAATACAAAGCTCAACAAGGATGGAAGGACAAGGTTATTTTTATCCTGGTTCGTTTGAACTCAAACTACTCCAGTCCACCCGCCAAGGTGATTTCGCCTTTCTCAACAAGGACTTAATCCACTATAATCAACTGATTACAAACACACAACAACAGTTGTGACTCACAATGCACAAGTAATCTTACAAGTGACTAACACCACTAAGACTTAAGACTAATCCTAGTCTGCTTGAGAAATCTGACCAAACTTGGTCTCTCAAGGAACAATTACAAGAGTTTAATCTTTACAGATAGTGAAATGAAATTTGCTTCTAATCAAGCTATATCACAACTGTGATTTTTCACTTAGAACAAATTGCACAAATTGTATGAACAAAGAGTTTGTGAGCTTAGAATCTTTCACGTAGTTTCTTCCTTCTATTTTGAAAATTGATTGGTTAACTTGGTGGTTAGCTTTGCAATAAATGTCCTTCTATTTATAGTAGGAACAATAAGACCATTGTTGCCTTCAGAAAAGTTGGAGAGCATTAAATGCTTGCGTAATTCCTTGCAATATTCCATTTTCCATGAAACTAGTGTAGACACTTGAGTGCTTTCAGTCGTCTTTGCATTAATGAGCAAACGACAGAATGTAAGAACATGTTTCCTACGCTTTGACAAGACAAGTTGGTTTTAACGTTCTTTCAGAATTTTCTCCAATGTCTTTAAATCAGAACATGCTTCACTCATATTCTAGGCAGTTTGTTTCTTGCTAAAAACTTGATTAGTGCTTGCTTTTAAGTAATCTTCTGAGCAAGGAACCTGCTAAAGTGTTAGAAGATATATTTAAAAAATAAAGTGTCTTACCAGAGTCAGCAGATGCGCTTGAAAAAAAGGTTCTTTCATCAATGAACTTCTTCATACTTTTTTGCTTAGCACTTCAGAATTTTTCTGTCATAACATTATCTGAAACATTCAAACACATTCATCAGAGTATAAATTATCTTAAATATAATTTATTGTTATCATCAACACTCCGAGATAGGTCAGAACTTATCTTGTTCTTACATTTTGGTTCTCCTTCCTATCTTTAGCTTTGCTCTTTAAGGAATCACCATGCACTTTGACTTGTTTTTCTTGTGTAATCATTCATGTTTTTGTTTTGACTTTCCTTTTAATTAATAAAATTCAATGTTGGTTTGTCTTACTTGTCAACAATGCAGGTAAAGGCAATGAGGCTTAGCAAGTTGATCCTTGGGTTCATGAGTTTATTTCCATGACCTAGTCAATGAAGATTTAGAAGTTCAAACCTCACCATGGAAGTTGTTTTGGAAGGGATGGCATGGCAAGGTTATTTTGGTTCACTACATTTTCAAATTATCAAGGTTGATTCAAAAGTACAAGGGGTTGATTGAAGGAGTTGTCATGCTTGGACAAGGCCTTGTTCCCAATTATCACAAGTTCATATTTCTCTCAATTATCAAGATATAGAAGTGGCTTTGTTTGATATTAGTTCTCATTATCATCCTCAACAACTTATATTTATAAAGCATTTATTTTGGTACAAGAATTTTGTTCAAAATTATCAAAGTTCCTCAAGGCATGTTTCTTAATTTAGGAGCTAGGGTTTTAAACTTCAAAGGAGTATATCTTGCCCATATTTTGGTATTTTTGAGTGATTCCAAAGACATCATTCTCTTCAAAGGGATATCAACAAATCACTTCAAAAGTTCCAAGGAGTTTTCATGTGGAAGAAACTTGATGATGAAGAAAGATTACAAGTCCTCTAGATGAACCCCCATTTTTCCATGTGTGACTTCAAATGATCATAACTTGGTCAATTTTTATCACCTTGAGCTCATTAATTTTCCATAATGATCATTATGTGGTGAAATTTATGCCTTATTTTATGTGCAAAGTGAGAAAATGAATGGAAATTTCTTTAAAGATACAAAAGATTATAGGTCATTTCATGACTTTTTGCCCACTTCAACAATTCATAACTCTCTTAATTTTTGGAGATTATGAATGGTTCATGTTCCAAAATTTCATTTAAGAGATCTACTTCATGCCATCTTTTTTGGTCAAGAGCAAATTCCAACTAGAAAGCTATGTTTGGATGCAAGACATTATAGGTCACTTTTGAAGAAAAATTTGAAATATTTTTAAGTATGGAAAGTCAACATTTTTTCTCCAACTTTGACTCAACAAAAATTTTAGCTCAAGCATCCATTTGATTCCATTATTTTTTCATTGCAAAGCTTGAAACCTCATCTTTATAAAGCATCAAGAATCATGCCCTAAGACCCCTTGGGTTGAAAATACCATTGGTCAGATGATGGCACTTTGAAACTGAATTTCTCACTAAGTCAGAATTTTGAAATCCATAATGTGGCCTCTAATCACAAGTTTTCCACGCGTTTTTGCCTCTAGACATGTTTGGTGATAATTAGATCACACTTCACTCGTGCATCAGGTTTGCAAGAATTCTCTCCAAAATGCATCATTCACTCTTCCTTTTGATCCCATTTGCTTCTCCTATAAGTACATGAACTATCCCATTCATTTTCTCAAGCTTGGATAGCCAGAATCACCCTGCCAAACTTGTTCTCTAACTCAGAATTCACCAACTTCAAAATCCATTCTCAAGCATTTTTCAATCCAATTTTTTCATCAATTCACCTTCCTTGATCTTCCCTGAGGCTAACCATATAATTACATTCAAGAATCGTGCCATGTATTGCTCCATAGAAGTCCAGTTTCAGAGCTCTGCAACTCAACTTGAATAGGTAGATTCCTTCATCAATTTTTCAAATCTTTGATATCATTGTGATGCTCTCATTGCCCTGGTTCTAGTGGAAACACTTTCTTTTTACTGGAAACACATTTTGACGATGAAATTTCAAATCCCTTTTAAAAACTTGCTTTCCAAATTGCTTGAGCTACAGTTTATATAAATTTGGCGCGAGGGTGTGGTTGTCTTCGTCTTGAAAAGACAAAGAGAACGGCATAGGTCTAAGCTTCTGATTTTACAGTTTGAGAAACCTGCAATTCACTTTGGCTGGAGGTTGAAGATGACCAACATGTCATCTTCCAACCAATGATGGCACGCCACTTGTTAATTTTGAATTCTGATTTTATTTTTGATTCAGTGCTTTATTCACTAATGACCATGATATGCACAACGCGCCAGATCCCTTGGATTTGGTTACTAACGCATTTTGAATTTCATGCAATGGTCCACATATTTTTTTTATTTTATTTTATTTTCTGATTTTTTATATTTAATTATTTTAAACTTTAAAAAATCATAGAAAATTCATTTTAAGTCCAAAAAATCTGAAAAAATCATGAAAAATATTTTTCATTATTCTCTTTTTCATTTTTATTTTTTCGCAATTTAATTTTGTGTTTTGGTATTTTTTTTTATAAATTTACACTTTATTGGAATTATTTTAAATATTTAAAAATACTTTTATGCAGTTTTAAATTCTGAAAAAATTATGGAATGATCCAATGATATTGTGACAAATATTGGTGACCTTATTTTATTTTTGTTTTTGACTTTACTATTTTTTATCATTTTTTGGTTTATTTTTCCCCTTTCTTTTAATTTTAAAAATATTTCTGACTTTTAAAAATTACCAAAAATTTTGTAAAAAACATTTGATTCCTTTTCTGATTTTTCTATGGTCTTACTTTTTATTTATTGATTAATTTGAACATAGAGTATATTTTTCTCTCTTATTTCTATTTTTAAACATTTTAAAACCTTTTTAATGTATATATTAAATGCAATATTATTTTGTGATTATTTTCTAGCTGATCTTGGGTTGAATTTTGATCATGAGCTTTGTTAACATCATTGGATCCATGGTGTTGAGTCTAACTCCATAAAAATGGATGAATGATTTACTACGCCAAAAATAAGTTTTAGCAGCACATATAAGAAAGCGCTTTTAGGAAAAAGCGCGGCTGTAGGTTTTAAAAAAAATCGCTTAAAAAAAGAGCTTTCAAAGGGTGCCTTAAGAAAGCGCTTTTCAAAAGCGCTGCTAAAGGTCACCCTTAGAAAGCGCTTTTTGGGAAGCGCTGCTAAAGGGTGCCTTTCAGAGGGTACCTTAAGAAAGCGCTTTTCAAAAGCGCTGCCAAAGGTTAGCCTTAGAAAGCGCTTTTCCAAAGCGCTACTAAAGCAGGCCTTTAAAAAGCACTTTTAAAAACGCTGTTATAGGATATGCTACGAAAGCACTTTTACATTAAAAAGCGCTGTTATAGGTGACCTTTAGAAAGCGCTTCCGTAGGTAGTTTTATAATAAATATCAAAATTTTATATCATCACTTTTCTTTTGTTCTTCACGATATCATCAAAACCCTAAACCAGAGCTCTACCTCCGTTAGCATCTACGAGCAGATTTTCTTCACGATCAAGACTACCACTTTTTTATTCGTCATCAGGACCTCTGCCTCCGTCTTCTTGTTCAGGACTACCGGGGCAGTTTCAAGACTTCTTCATCAGGACCTCCGCCTCCGTTAGCATCTGCAGAGAGAACAACGACCACCGCTTGCCACAGGAGAACCACAAGGTGAAATCACAAAGTTTGCTGCATCAGAAATCACAATAATATACAACACAAAGTTACACAACTCAGCTCCAGGTATTTCAATTTCTAGTATAGTTTTGTATGAATAAATTGTTATATGCTTGCTTTGATTCTAATTTATTATATTTACATACAATTAATTTGCTTCCTTACGTGCTGTTCTAATCCGATTAAATTCTATGGTCCTGATATTAATAGAAAACAACACATTTCCATGTGCCTTTTATTTTATCAAACATCATTTATATTAACAAGTTGTGCATTGGTAAAACAAGCTAAGAGATAAATAATAGAGAGCATAACAAAATATTTAATAAAGGTAGCCATGTATATATATTGTTAACTCTATTAATATATTGTTTTTTTCGTGTGCTTTTTATGATTGATTTTGAGCAATGATGGTTTCTTGTTTATGGTTTCTTGTGTTATACTTGTGTACTAAAGTAGTTGATAGAATAAAATGAATTTAGTGAAAAGTATTGAGTATTGGTTTTGTTATATGGTTGTGCAAGAGCAAGTGCAAGTTTTGAGTATTGGTTTTGTTTTCTAATTTATCATTTAGCTCAGATTGACTCAGAAACCGTAAACCATGAATAAGACATGGATGTATTCCAATCGATTGTCGAAAGAGTACGAGAACGGGGTATCAGAATTCGTTAAGTTTGCTGTTGCGTACGCCGAAGACCCCAGTCGAATGACATGTCCTTGTTTGTGTTGCTGTTATGGGAATCGGGTTGAAGCGGTTCAGTTGGCATCGCATTTAATACGGTATGGAATTGATAAAAGTTATACATGTTGGAATATGCATGGTGAGAAAAGTGACAGGAATGATGAATCGGGGGATAATAGGACCTATGCTTCAAACGACAATGGCACAGATACATACGATTATGATCGAGTTGAAGAGATTGCAGAAGCGCTTGAAGAAGATCTTAATGATTGTCCCAAAATGTTCGAGAGGTTGGTAAGCGATGTAGAGAAACCGTTGTATAATGGTTGTACAAAATTCACAAGATTGTCTGCGGTATTAAAGTTGTACAACTTAAAGGCGAGCAATGGATGGTCGGATAAAAGTTTCAGAGTTATTAACCCTTATGAAAGATATGCTACCAGAGGATAATGTTCTCCCCAATCGAACGTATGAGGCCAAAAAGATGTTGTACTATATTGGCATGAGCTATGACAAGATACATGCCTGTCCAAAAGATTGCGTTTTGTTTCGAAACGATTATGCATCATTAAATGAGTGTCCTAAATGCGGTGCCCCTCGATATAAGAAAAAGTTGTCTCTGGCAAAAGTCTTATGGTATTTTCCTATAATTCCGAGATTTAGACGGATGTATCATAGTGAAACTGATTCAAGACACTTAACTTGGCATGCAGATGAAAGAATTGTAGATGGAAAGTTTCGACATCCGGCAGATTCACCACAGTGGATGAAAATTGATAATGATTATCCTGAATTTGGAAAAGAAGCAAGAAACCTTCGCTTGGCATTGTCTACTGATGGAATGAACCCACACGGTATTCAAAGTATCTAGCATAGCACATGGCTTGTGATTCTTATGATTTATAACCTACCTCTGTGGCTATATATGAAGCGTAAGTACATGATGTTATCTATGTTAATTTCTGGGCCTAAACAACCAGGAAATGACATAGACGTATATTTGGAACCTTTAATCGAAGATTTGAAGATTTTGTCGGAGAACGGTGTGGAGGTTTATGATGGGTATAGGAAAGAAAGTTTCAACTTGAGGGCGATGTTGTTTGGAACAATTAACAATTTTCCAGCCTACGGAAATCTATCCGGGTATAGCATTAAAGGTGAAAAAGCGTGTCCTATCTGTGAAGATGGAACCGATACGATGCGATTGAAACTTTGTCAGAAGAATGTCTTTCTCGGTCATTGTATATCCTTAAATTCTAAACATCAATATCGTGGATGGAGAAAAGCGTTCAATGGAGATACCGAAAAACGTAGCGCTCTGCCTAGATTGACAGGTGATCAATTATTTGAAAAGGTGAAAGATGTGAGTATTCAGTTTGGTAAGCCTTTTGCACATAAAGTTGTCATAGGTGGGTGGAAGAAGAGGTCGATTTTTTTTGAATTGCCATATTGGAAATCTTTGTACGTAAGACATTTTCTTGATGTTATGCATATTGAAAAAAATGTAATTTAACAGTGTTATTGGTATGTTACTCAATATAAAATGGAAGTCTAAGGATGGTCTTAAAGCAAGGGGGGACATGGTAGATATGGGAATAAGAACTAAATTGGGACCCGTGAAAAAAGGAAGACGAACATATCTACCACCTGCTGTTTACACTCTATCCAGAAAGGAGAAAAAATATTGTGTAAGTTCCTAAGTGAGGTTAAAGTTCCAGAAGGCTACTCATCAGATATTAGAAGACTTGTGTCTATGCAAGACCTCAAGTTAAAGAGTTTAAAGACGCATGATTGCCATGTTATAATGGAACATTTTCTACCGATAGGTATACGTTCTATTCTTCCAGAAAAAGTAAGAAGCGCAATAACTAAACTGTGTTTTTTCTTCAAGTCAATTTGCAGCAAGGTGATCGATCCTGAGATCTTACCAACATTGCAAAAAGAAATAGTTGTTACTTTGTGTGATCTTGAAATGTATTTCCCTCCCTCTTTTTTTGACATAATGGTTCATCTTGTCGTTCATCTTGTCAAAGAGACACAACTGTGCGGACCAGCTTATATGAGATGGATGTACCCTACTGAACGTTATATGAAAATATTAAAAGGGTATGTGAAAAACCAAAGTCGACCAAAGGGTTGTATTGCTGAGCGATATATTGTTGAAGAAGCGGTTGAGTTTTGTACTGAATATCTGTCAAATGTTCAATCAATTGGACTCCCCAAATCTCATGTTGTTGAAAAAAAATAAGGTAAGAAGCTAATTGGAAATAAAGTTGTGACAGTATCAATGGTCAAACGGGATCAAGTGCATTTGTATGTTCTGCATAATGAGCTTGAAGTTGAGCCGTATGTTGAAATTCACAAGGGTGTTCTTCGAGGTTTAAATTCGAATAGAAATGAGAATTAGATTGTATGAGAGCATAATCGAAGTTTCATACCATGGTTTAAGGAACATATTTATTCAAAGTATCGTTCAGATCATGCTTCAGTAATAGAAAGATTGAGATGTTTAGCATACGGTCCAAGTTTAGTTGTGTTTTCTTATAGCACATATGCAATTAATGGATACACATTTTATACCAAAGAACAGGATGACAAAAGTACTATGCAAAATAGTGGTGTCACCTTGATCGCTGAAGCAATGCATATATCAAGTGTGAAAGACTTAAACCCAAAATTTTCAAATCTGTCATATTTTGGGGTTATCGAGCGCATTTGGATGTTTGATTATGAGAAGTTTCAGATTCCTATATTTGGTTGCAAGTGGTTTGAAAATAATAATGGCATACGAATGGATAAGTCAGGTTTTTTGCAAGTGGATCTTAATAGGGTGGGGGTACAAAGATGAGCCTTCCATTCTAGCCTCTTAAGCTAAACAAGTGTTATATGTCAATGATCTGACAAGTACGAAATGGTCTATAGTGCTATTATCTAACAAAGTAATTGATGAAAGCATTGGAGATCAAAGTGATATTGGTGTTGACATTGAATCTATAACCATAACTGATCAAAATGATAATGAATCATGTATTAGAAATGATCATAATGAGGGTATTTGGATCAATCCAACTGTCCGCGTTGTTAAGAGACGAGTAGAACACATTCCTACCAAGAAAAGAAAGAGACCTTAGTGAAAAGGGTAATAGTATATATAATTATAGCCTATATCATTCAATAAAATTTAATTTGTCATTTCATTTTTATTTGTCATTTCATTTTTATTTGTCATTTCATTTTTATATTTGTCATTTCATTTTTATTTGTCATTTCATTTTTATTTGTCATTTCATTTTTATATTTGTCATTTCATTTTAATTTTTTTTCATTATTACAGGTCAAATGGATAGTAATCAAGAAAACTTAAAAGATGCAAATGCTCCTGAAAATGCTCCTGAAAATACTCCAGAAAATACTTCAGAAAAGACTTCAGAAAAAGATATTACACGAGGTATAACTATTATGAGGGGAATCATCCGTGATAGAGATAGATGAGTAACATATAATGTAGATTGGAATGATAATGACCAACTAATTGGGTCTAATGCTGCAAAGTTGACAAGCTACATTGGTACGCTTGTTCGTATACACATTCCGATCACCACTACTAGATGGAAAAGAGGAGAGTTGGATGAGGCTAAGGAGAAAGTTTGGACTGAGATAAAGGTACATATATGGACGATAATATGTGTTTAAATTTCTTTTACTAACACACTTTATGCGTATGTTTTTTTGTAGAGGTCTTTTAACATTGAAGATACCCGTAAAAAGTATATAATGGGTTTGGCTGGAAAAAGACACAGAGGGTGGAGAACATTTTTAACAAACAAGTATCTTAAAGATGATGAAGGAAATTTTCTTGAAGAGGATCCGGAACGTCCAAAGAAATATGAGAACTTCATTACACCTGAAGAATGGGTTGGTTTTGTAGGCCAAAGAAGAGACGAGAATTTCAAGAAAGTGAGTGCTATCAATCGCGAGAGATCGTCAAAACCCGCATATCCATACAAAAAAGGGTGTTTGGGATATGCTCGCTTAGAGGAAAAATTGTAAGTAAATATAAACTCTACGATCTTATTAATTCTCTCAATGTGTTATAATTGATGATCTTAAGACTTGTGTCAATGCGTAGTTAGAAGAGACGAAAAGTGACGCAACATCACTACCGGCACATTTGTTGTGGAAGGAAGCCCGTGTGGGCAAGGATCAAGTTGTTAATCCCGATATTCAACTTGTGTATGATGAATGTGTAAGTATAAGATTGTGTCTTTAGTTAAATCAATTAATGTTTATTAATATTTAAATAATTTTTTATCTCCACTAATAATTTTTGATATGTAAATGAATTACAGGAGACCTTGTCGCAATCGGTATCCCCAGGTGAGGATCATCAGGATACCAGGAGCGTACTTAGTCGAGCACTAAATATTGCTGAGTATCCGGGTCGAGTAAGGGGTAAAGGTCATGGTGTGACTCCAACCTCTTTGTATAAGCATCCAAGGAGAAGAAATCCTAGCAATGCAGAAGTGATGCAAACATTGCAGGATTTACAAGCTCAAGTCCGTGAATTGCAGAAGGATAAAGAGAGAGATATGGCGGAAAAGAGCAGTTCACAATTGAAAGAAACTAGTGACAAAGCTAGTATCAACTGTCAGCATAAATTTCCCGAGGTAATTTTCAATATATATCTGTTATTATTATAGAATATTTTTAGTCACTTCTAACGGTTATTATTGGTTTAAGGCATTTCATCTTGCCAGCTATACCTATCGTCGCCGACTTATCGACTAGTTTGCAAGGTAAAATTCCATAACACTTCGGGATATTTACTTCACCATAGACCGCTTCCAGATGGACACATGAAAGTATCGGTTGACATTGCTTTAGATATGGATGTGTTGTTGTCGGTACCTGACATTGTTGCTGAGACCACATTGCTGCGAGATGCAATAGGATCTTTTATTGCATGGACATCTGACCTCATTTTCATAGATGATCAGGTATGTTGAAAACAATTATGAATCTTTAAGTCTTCAACTGTCAGTTCTGACCTCATTTATTTCCACGGTAATTATAGACTCCTACAACACCCGCATCTAAGGGTAAAGGGATTTTGCGGCACGACAAGTCTGATGTATCACAAAAAGAGGTACGTTTAAAGTGTTAATTATATGATCCGAATAAAAAACTGCATAATTTTATAATTTAACTGAGTCTATATGATTTTTAGGTACCTTTTCAAGGGTCACAACAAGTGAGCCAGAAAATGGTTGGCGTACCACCCAAGAAAAAGGTGCCTACTAGATTTTTCCCTCGATACCGGCAGTGTCTTGAAACAATAGTGGGAACAACAGATTTGATGGATGGTGGTATTTGTCAAATGGATATGGATCAAGGTATCTTTGGTTTTCCTTGCACCGAAATAATTGGACATGAGGACGTGGAACAGATTTTCCGTCATAAAGAATTAGGCATCAGTATTATGCACGCATACATCCGGTAACCCCATCTTTATATTATGTAATTAGCTGAAATCTTTTTTAAACATTTCAATGAATATAGTCTAATATTAATTATGTTTTTATTTAAGGTTGTTATATGACAAATTGATGCGCGGGAATCAATTGTCAAACAGATTCCATTTCGTGTCTTCCTCCCGTGTCAGCGGAGCGACAATTGGTAGGGAACCGAATTCAGTAAGAGAGCACTTAGTCGAAAGATTCATGGCAACTGGCAGTACATAAAGCTTATATCTTTGGGCGTATAATACTATTCCTACAGGGTTAGATTTTCATTCTAAGTTCATTTTAATATTTGTAATTTTTGCGTAGAAAAATTTCTTCTAAACTAATGTTTTAATTTATAGACGTCACTGGTTGTTGGTTGTTATCGATCCTATAAAAGAAGTGGTCTATTATCTGAATTTGGTTGACGGTGATTGGATAAATTACCCGGATATGAAGTTAATGATTGATACGTAAGTGAGATTATTCTAAATATTTGTGTATATTTATATATTTATTTATTTCTGTGACATTGTTCTAAATATATATTTTTATTTTGTTAGAGCGATACAAGTATTCTGGTGTCAAAGAGAAGCTCGGGTACGACGGTCTAAATCAAACAACATTAATTGGATCAAAGTGCAGGTATATTAATTTCCACTATTTTGCTTATAATATTTATGCTATTTGATAAAACAATACAACTATATATTCTTATTTGTTTTTCTATGTAGTGTCCTCAACAGCAAAACGGTATAGATTGTGGATACTTTGTTATGCGGTTTATCAAATAAATCATTCAACTGAATCAAATAGAGATTCCAGTCACGGTATGGATTTATAACTTAGGATTTGTTTTATTATTTCTCGGATATTTCATATAATTTTTTACTTTTAACTAAATCATGCATATTATGTTTTGTTATGTAGTACTTCGATGAATACAAATGTGCATATTACACGAAACTTCAGTTGGAAGAAATAAAAGAGGAATTGTGTCAATATTTTATTGAGCAGAGAATCATATAAGGTATGAATACATTATTATGTGAAAATTACGTGTTATGAATACGTTACATGTGAACATGGAATACCATATTGACCGTGTTATTATGTTCAAACCTCGCAGGACCAGGACCTTAATACATAATTGACCGTGTTTCTTTCATACATTAGGACTGGTTTAATTGTTGTTAGGGTTGATTTTGTAAAACTGATTTTGAGTTACAATGCTGATAACAATGGTTTTTATATATTTTGAGGTACAAAAATGGTGTATATATATTTTGGATTACAATGGTATACAATGCATTACCGCGGTTTATGAATTACAGGTTGTGGCAACTGGTTTATATAAATAATATGCTGCAAACAATGCAGGTATATGAATTATATAAATTATACCTCTAAAAACAACACCCTATGAAAGCGCTTTTTCAAGAAAAACGCTGCCTTAGGTAGACCTATGAAAGCGCTTTTTCACATAAAGCGATGTCTAAGGTAAACATATGACAGCGCTTTTCCAGGCAAAAGCGCTGCTAAAAGACAACCTATGAAAGCTCTTTTCCAGAAAAAAGTGTCACCTTAGGTAGACCTATGAAAGCGCTTCTTCATAAAAAAAGCGCTGCCAAAAGCCTACTTAAGAGAGCGCTTTTTAGAAAAAGTGCTTCCAAAAGCCTACTTAAGAGAGCGATTTTTAGAAAAAGCGTTGTCTTAGGTAGACCTACGAAAGCGATTTTCATTAAACAAAAAGCGCTGCTAAAACCTATAGCAGCGCCACCTTAGAAAGCGCTTTTAAGCGCTTTTAAAGGCCAAAAAAGCGCTTTCGTAGGTCTTTTTTGGCGTAGTGATTTTAATAATAGTTTGATTAAATTTAATTCAAATGTGGTTTATATATTCTTCCCCACCCCTCTTCATCCCATCCCCTTCTTATTGCACTAAATTTTGTTGGAGCATGATCTCTATATCATGTCTCAAAACAAATGGTGCATAGATTGCTATTGACCGGCCTCAAAATAGGTGCAACTTCAATATAAGTCCCGTTATGATTGCTTGACATAACACTAAATTTTTTCCCTATTCGAATAAATGATCATTCGTGGCCTAGACTTATGTTTGCAAGCCCAAGTATGTTAATTTGATCTCTTTGATCTAATAACCTTGAGGTTCATTGTGTGGAGGCTTTGGTTCTACCAATCCTCTAATGGATCTACAACACCTTTGGTCAACGCGGATCACTTAAACATCATTGATCATTAAATGATACTCATAAGGATTCCAAATGGATGATATACTTGACAAAAAGAAAATGCAACTTATTGTGTGGAGGCTTTGGTTCTACCAATCCTCTAATGAGTTCTAAATGCAAGTTTCAAGATGATCATCCAACTAACCACTAATGACTATTAATTGATTTTATTTTGTGTTTTTATTTTATGTTCTTTACTTTATGCACCATTTACTTTTAGCATTTACATTTCATGCTATTTTTCATCTTTACTCACTTGAGCCCTTTTATATTCTTGTCATATTTTTTTTCTCACTTGAGCTTTTCTTTTCTTTTCAAGACACCTAATAATCAACATAAACCCTAAAAATATTTAATGATACTTGGACTATTTGGTTACTATCCTTGGCATTATGGAGCATTGGACTTTTTGGACTTAGGATTAGAAACATTGGCCTATGATTGGAGACCTTGTGATCTTATCTGATTATTTTTTTCTGGAGCTCTTGAGGTTTAACTCATTACATTGGGTTGCTTATTTTTTTTGTGTGCAGGTTATTGTGATTACACCCTTTGTTTATAATCTGGAATTCACCCGTATACAGCCGTTACTCTGCCCAATTTTTGTGAAGACTTAATACACTTGAAGTTTGGTTCTCTCAAGAGGTGTAGTATCATTTTCTTGTTTGGTTTCAATCCAAATAATGGGAATTCTATTTTGGCTCATAATGTCAAGTATTGGCTTCTTGTTGGTTAGATGGTTCTTATCCCTAGCTTTTACCTTATGTTTTAGGATAGCCTCTTCTTCTCCTCCCATCTTCTTTAAATTCAAAAATCTTTTCCCCCCTTTTTGAAAACTCTTCTTGTTTTAAACTTGAATTACTTTTATAATAAACTTGGACTTAGCTCCATGCATTTTCAATACTTTGACATTTTTATGAGAATACTAAAAGTCAATCAATCTCATTTCAAACCATTTTTCCACTATGGCTTTTATCTTTAAACTTTTCTCAAAATATTGAACTCTTGTCAATCCTTGTAGTGATGCAAACAACTATACTTCTACAATATGTAGTAAAGATAGATATTTTCCACTTGGGTGTTGAGTGAGGCATTGTTAATTTTAAAATCCAAGCCATATCATCCACTTTGAGATGATGCAAATTCTCAATTCTCATGATTGTGGGTAGTTGGTATGTTTTCCACACAGACAATGACGATGATGTTTGATCTTATAAAATTGACCAACACATTTGTGTTTTAAAATTTTTAAAAAGAGGAACTACGTGTACCCTGATCCCCTATTGCATGAAAAGGTGGTACGTAGGCACTAAAGGTTCGCTACCGCGGCGGGTGAAAAAATAAAAAAAATATTTTTCTGTTCCCACCTCCACCATCTATTATATACAACATGTTTCATAGCCAAAATATACAGATTTTACAAAGAGGTTCTTTCCAGACTGTTAGTGCAAGATGAAAAGGCTTTACAACTGCACAAAGAGTCGGTCGAGGTTGTAAACTTGGTTATTGAAGCAGACAGGAAAGAAGTCAAGATATGTGCTAACCTAGAAGACAATATCAAGAATAGGTTATAACAAATGTTACATGAATATTTTGAAATATTTGCTTGGTCGTACAAGGACATGTCAGGGCTCGATACTGATATTATGGTTCACCGTCTTCCGATGAAAGAGGGTTGTTCTCTGATAAAGAAAAAAGTTCGTCGCATGCGTCCCGGATAGTAGATAAGATCAAGGTTGAGGTTATGAAGCAATTCAACGCGGGTTTCTTAGCAGTTACACCATATCCTCAATGGGTGGAAAATGTGGTGCCAATACCTAAGAAGGATGGAAAAGTGAGTATGTGTGTAGACTACAGGGATCTGAATAGGGAAAGCCCCAAAGATGACTTCCCACTTCCATATATTGATGTTCTGGTTGACAACACTGCTCAAGATAAAGTATTCTCCATCATGGACGGTTTCTCAAGTTATAACTAGATCAAGATGGCACATGAAGATATGTAGAAAACTACCTTCGTCATACAGTGGAGCACTTTCTACTACAAACTTATGCCTTTTGTTTTGAAGAACGCCGATGCAACATACCATCATGCCATGGAAGCTCTGTTAAATGACATAATCCATCACGAGATAGATATTTACGTCGACGACATGATAGCCAGGTCTCAGACCGAAGAAGAGCATCTTGACCACCTACACAGGCTCTTTGAGAGACTGAAGAAGTATAAGCTGAGGTTGAATCTGAACAAGTGCACCTTTGGGGTGAGATTCGATAAGCTCCTGGGTTTAGTTGTCAGTAGTAAAGGTAATGAAGTTGATCCTGCCAAGGTCAAAGCTATTCAAGAAATGCCCGCTCCCCGTACTAAGTAGGAAGTCATAGGTTTCTTGGGACGACTGAATTATATAGGCCAATTTATTTCTCATTTAACTGCAACTTGTGAGCCGATCTTCAAGTTACTGAAGAAAGATCAGGTAGTGAAGTGGAATGACGATTTCCAGATAGCCTTTGACAAAATCAAGGAGTACCTTCAAAAACCTTCGATTCTGATGCCACCAGTCGAAGGAAGACCTCTGATCATGTATCTAACAGTGTTAGAGAACTCAATGGGGTGTGTACTGGGCAAACATGACGAGTCTGGTCGAAAAGAACATGCAATATACTACTTTATAAATAAGTTTACCGACTGTGAAACAAGATACTCACTACTCGAGAAAACTTGTTATGCTTTGGCATGGGATGCTTGTCGACAAAGATAGTATACGTTGACCCATACTACTTTATTGATCTCTAAAATGGATCCCATAAAGTATATATTCGAGAAGCCCGCTCTCTCTAGAATAATAGCCCCATGGAAAATGGTCTTGACAAAATAAGATATTCAGTACACCACTAAAAAAGAAACCAAAGGAAGTGTACTGGAAGATCATTTGGCACATCAAGCTGTAGATGGCTACCAATATATGAATTTCGAGTTACGGGAAGAGAATATTATGCTAGACACAAATTGTGAAGTACCTGGAATGTATGAAGGACCTGAGCCAAGATCCTGATGGACTATGGTTTTTGATGGAGCTTCCAACATGCTTGGTAATAGAATTGGTGTTGTGATCATCTCCCCCAAGAGTTTCCATACGCGCTTCACCGCCAGACTTTGCTTTGACTGCACCAATAATATGGCCGAATATGAAGTGTGCATCATGGGTATCAAATTCGCTATTGATATGAGAATAAAGTTTTTGAACGTATATGGGGACTCAACCCTAGTAATCAGTCAAGTTAAGGGAGAATGGGACACAAAGCATCTGAATCTCTTTCCTTACCGAGAGCATGTACTAGCTTTAATTCCATACTTCGAGGAAATCACTTTTGAGAACATTCCACGAGAAGAGAATCATCTGGAAGACGCATTAGCTACCATGTCACCTATGTTCAAAGTCAGATGGGACAACGAAGCTTCTCGAATTACTATCGAAAGATTGGATGAACCAGCACATTGCTACGTAGTTGATACTTATGAAGTAGAATAGAAGCCTTGGTTTCCTGAATTGAAAAGATACCTCGAGGCTCAAGAATATCCCGAGGGGGAATCTTTCAATGACAAGAAATTCCTATAGAGGTTCTATGCTAAGTTCTTCCTGAGCAATAAAATTTTGTACAAGTGCAAAAATGACTCGACTTTGCTTCGTTGTATGGACAAGAAGGAAGTTGAGAAAATTATGGAGGACATGCACGAAGGTGACTTTGGTACTCACTTCAGCAGACATATGATGGCTAAGAAGATTCTTAGAGCAGTTACTATTGGTCGACTATGGAAACTGATTGCCATCATCACTCAAAAACTTGTCACAACTGAAAAATCTATGTTGATAAAGTACACATACTCCCGGTTCCTCTGAATGTCTTGACTGCTCCTTGGCCATTTGCAATGTGGGGAATTGATATGCTTGAAGAAATTAAGCCTACTGCCTCTAGCAGAAATCGTTTCATCCTCTTCACCATTGATTACTTCATAAAGTGGGTTGAAGCGGCCTCACTTGCCTCCGTCACCAAGAATGTTATGGCCCGGTTCATTAAGCATAACCTCATCTATCGGTATGGCATCCCCTAAACGGTTATCACGGATAATGGTACTAATCTGAACAATACAATGATCACAAAATTTTGCAAATAGTTCAAAATCAAGCACCAAATTTCTTCTCTGTGTCGACCGAAGATGAATGGAACAGTAGAAGCCGCCAATAAGAACATCAAAAATATTATAGAGAAGATGACAGTGACATATAAATATTGGCATGAGATGTTACCATTTGTTCTTCATGGCTATCGCACTTCAGTATGAAAATCAACTGGGGAAACCCCATTCTCTCTAGTGTACGGTATGGAAGCTCCCAACCCGTTGAAGCCAGATTCCTTCCCTAAGGATTATGAATCACGCAGGTTTAGAGGAAGACGAGTGGATTCATACTAGGCTGGACCAGATAATTTTAACCAACAAGAAAAGGCTTGCGACTATTTGTCATAGTCAGATGTACCAGAAGGGCATGATCAAGGTCTTCAACAAGAAAGTCTAGCATCAGGTATATATATCAGGCTGGTGACTTGGTAATAAACGGTATCATCCTACCGCAAGGTGATCCCAGGGACAAATGGAATCCCACCTACGAAGGGCCATTTGTAATCAAGAAGATATTTTCTGGCGGTGCTATGATACTTACCCCCATGGACGGTGAAGACTTTTCGCACCCTATAAACAAGGACATAGTCAAAAGATACTATGCATGAAAGAGACCCGTTAGATTGACTGGCCTAGGAAAAAATAAGGGCATTTCGACAAACTAAAAGGGTTCGGGGAAAAATCAGGGATATATATAAAGATTGTACACTCGGCAAGTCAAAAACCTGAAAAGGCGGCTTAGGAAAAAAAGGGTATCCCGTTGGACTGAAAACCCAAAAGGGAGGTCCAGGAAAAAGTTAGGGATTAAAGCGTACAACTATGTCTCGTTAGATCATCTACTTAAAAGAGCTTTGTTACCAACATTAAGTTAAAACGGTACAGATAAATTCAGTCAACTTCTTCTAACAAAGAGGGATGAGATGCTTGAAGACATAAAGGAAATTATAGAGTTGAAACTCAATGGGGTCATTTACACATAGCTATATTTTTTTTTAATCTTTTCATTTCATGATTTCCTCTTACTAGTATTTCTGTCTCTATGTACAAAAACGTATGTTTATAGGCAAATTATCAATACAAGACAATGTCAGAATTCAACTTTTTTTTACTTTTTCTTTTTTGGTTGCAAAAACATCCACTGACTAAATTGAATTAAAATATGCATATGAATATGATTACTATTAACAAATATATGCATAAAAAAAGGAATAGGCATTTACTAAAGACTATAGGAGTTGGGATAACGTTCAAGTCGTCCACAAATCCCCACAGAGCAACTTCCATGGGACTATCCCCACAGAGCAACCTCCACGGGATTATCCCCACAAAATTACCTTCACAAGCTCATCCCAGACAGAGATACAATCCCCCCATAAGTCTAATATGCCTTCAAGCAGGAATTGGGGCATCTTCCAGCAGCTCACATGATCATACTCACTAACAAATCCCCTATCGGATAAAGGAGTTGATCATTTCTCTAACATATAGTGGGAACTTCCTCCGCACAACCTACGAAATTACAATTCCCATCAGAAATGACTACCTCAACACAGTTCACAAGAATTCAATTCCCCAGCTGAGTTATTTCTCTAACACTGCAAAATCCCCTGTAGAATTCTTTTCTCCAGCAAGGTTTACTTCTCAAACAGGGTTTATCTCCCCAACAGGTTTTATTTCCCCAACAAAATTTAACTTCCCAAGCAGAGTTCATTCCTCTGATTACTACAAATCCCATGTAAGATTATCTTCTCCAACAAAGTGTAGTCCAATTTGCAATCCCTAGAAAGTTTCTATGGAATCTGAAACCAAGCCAAACATCACTTAACTTTGTCCTCCCCCAGAAGAGTTGACGTCCATATCAGAAACTCGGTCATACAACACCTCTGAAGGTCATTCATCTCTTTTATCCCCAGTCAGGGTATATAATAACTAAATTCCCTAGTAGAGCGATGAACGACCAATGTTCCTGAACTCTCCTATCCCCAAACAAGAGTTAAGCATTCCCAGCGGAGTATCCTCAAACAGAAAGCAGGAATCCCCAACGGAGACATTCTAAACAAGATTGAAGATTCATATTCTTCATCCCCAATAACGGTCAGGGATTTATTTTCGCCAACAAAGATGTTATATGAAACTACTGATACACTTCAATGACATCATATATCCATACATCATTTAAAAATATCATAGCATATGCATACGAAACACATATAACACACTCTCATTTACTTTGAGAACATCATTATGCAATGCATTACATACATCATGAAATTACACGAATCTAAATTTGTTTCTTTCAGGTTAGTTCACAAACAGACGAATATCATCAACAATTCTCAAATAGGTCGCAGATTAATTCCTGAAACAAGACAGGGAAACTATCCATAAAACCAGGCAGTATGAATTCCCGAGACATGACGGTTTTACCAACAAAAAGCAGGTCCAAGTTTAATTCCTAAAACAAGAAGGGGAAACTATCTAGGTGACCAGGTCATAGATTATTTCCCGAAACAAGACGAAGAAACAATCTATACGACCAATAAAAAGCGGGTCCCAGATTAGTTCCCAAAACAAGACAGGGCAACTATCTGGATGACCATGCACAAATTAATTCCTGAAACAAGATGGGTTAACTATTTGTATAATAGGTCCAAAATTAATTCCTGAAACAAGAAGGGGACACTATCTATATGACCAGGTCAGATATTAATTCTCGAAACAAGACAGGGCAACAATCTATACGACCAATAAAAAGCGGGTCCCAGATTAATTCCTGAAACAAGACTGGGAAACTATCTGGATTACCAGGAACAAATTAATTCCCGAAACATGACGAGGCAACTATCTGTATATTAGGTCAGAGATTAATTCCCAAAGCAAGATGGGACAACTATTTGTAAGACCAAGGGAAGATTAACTACTGAAATAGGACGAGAAAACTATCTTTATAACCAAGAAAAGATTAAATCCCTAAACAGGATGGGGAAACTATCAATACGACCAGGTGGTATGAATTCCCGAAACAGGGCGGGTTTACCAACAAAAGCTGACAGTAGATCAATTCCCAAAACAAGATCGGGAGACTATCTACATGACAAGAATTTACCTCAAAGACTAAAATCTAACAAGAATTTCTGTTAAAGATTTAATCTGAAGCAGCTACTTAAGCACCTTCCCCAGAGGTTCATTCTGGAAAGCATTCTTCATATACAGTCGAGCGTAGGCTCATTCTGGTACTCCTATTGACAATTATTTTGAATGGCATCTATAAGCCCATCTCTGAAGACACTCTATTATCTTTCCAAATGGCTTCTTTAAGCCCATTCAAGCAATACAATCAACAACCAGTGTTACTTCATGCACATGCGAGTGCAAATTTCTAGGCACTTAAGTTTTAAATCCTCTTCCAACTTCAGAACACAAAGGATGAACATGTTTTACCCTAAAATTTTCCTTCCCATTATTCAGAACATTCTCCTAGGGTTCTTAGTTGCTCAAGAATTAACCAGACAAACCCTCCTCCCAAGTAGTGACCTACAACTAGGGTTTTGTTTTTCTCAAGGAAAATTGGACTTATAATGCCTCAAGTGGATTTCATGGTTTCTCATATTCTTCAAAGAATCTTCATATCAAGTTTCAAGCCTTACATCACAAATTTGTTCATTCAATTGTTCAGATGAATGAAAATCAACTGTATTCAGTAAAAAGTTAACTGTAGTCAACACACAGTCAAACCTCAAGATTTTTGGTCAACATCAATATTTTGAAGTTATATTCATGACTTGATCAAAGCTTGATCATGATTCATCAATAAAACTCAAGATTCATCAAAAGTCAAAAGTTACAAAATTAGGGTTTTCTTAAGAAGAAGTCAACTGAACTTTGACCAATTATAAATTTCACATACTTCATCAGAAAATTCTCAACAAAAGATCATTTTGAAGGAAATTTAATTCTCTACAACTTTGTCTCTCTAAGCTCAAGGAAAAAAATGTTTCATTTGAGAGATATAGGCCAAAACATTAAAGGTCATTTTAAAAGTCAACAAAAAAAAACACTTTTTGTCAAAGCAATTTACATCATGATAAATTCTTCAAATGAAAAAATGACAAACATAGATATTTTAGGGGACATCTAGAGGATTCTAAAAAGTCAAAGATCACCTTCATATAATAAAACTTGAGTGAGTTCTGATTGGTGCAAGTTGGGCAATTTTTAGGAAATACATGAAGTCTAAATTGAGAAAATTTGAATTTTCGGGCTAATGGGCTTATCTTTTAAGGTCCAAACGTGTTCCTGACCTCATAATAGACTCCTAAATCCATTCATTTATTTTTCTGGTTTTTATTTCTTTTTAATTTGATTTTTATTCATTTAAAAGCAAAATAAATCAAATAAAATATCAAATAAATGATACAAGGTGTGGGGATCTACTTTGAATCAAATCTTGAGTCTAATATCACATAATCATGCTAAAAATTGTGAGAGATCTTGAACATTGGATTTGGCACAAGATTGAGCTTAAAAATATAAGTTTCCATGCAAAAAAATCAAATCAAACATTTTGTTATGAAATACAAAGATTTGATTCATCTTTGTTGACCTAGTTCATGGCCTATAAATAGAGAACACATTCATACAAGGAGATCACAAAATTTCCTTCAAATAAATCCTAAAGAAATCACAAAAAATCTAGAAAACGTGAGCAATCGAATTCTAAATTCCAAGCAGTTTTAGTCCAAACCAAAGCCAGCAATCGCTTTTTGAGGATCAAAGGAGTTGAACCAAGTCATTTTCTAAGGAATTCCACGTCCAAAACAACCACTTCCATGCATCGCCGATTTCAAGTTTTTTTGTGGTTGTGAAATTCATATTTTAATATTCATGATGCTTTGATTGAAACTAACAATTCTAATGTGTTCCTGAGATGAATTAATGCATGTTTCATGTATATTATGCAGCTCCTATTCTCAAACACCAATGAGCGTCTGGCTTAGTGGAAAGCGATGCAATAAAAAGCCAGGAGGACGTGGGTTCAACACCCATCCCATGCCGTTTTTTTTGTGTCCTATTTTTGTCTTAACCTAATTTCTTTCCTTTTTCTCTTTTCTATCCCTATTTTTTTAATTAACCATTTATTAAACTAACGTAATCTTTTTACTAATAAATTAGGATTATGTTTTTTTACTAATATTTTATTTTTCATGATATATTAATGTAACTAACATTTTTCTTAATATTAAAATTAATTAGAATTAGGGTACTTTTAATCAATAATTCATTTTTGACATATTTTTTATTTACTAATTAATTAGGCTAATTAATATTTTATTAAATAGTAAAATCAAACGACATCATTTAAATTATTTTCTATAAAAATACAAAAATACAAACTTAGGTTTTATAACATTCAATTATTTTTCTAAATATTTTTCTTATTTCTTTTTGCTATTTATTTTCTTAGAAAACTGTATAGGATGCATTCTTTAATTGTAATAGCTTAGATTTGTTTTCTTACACTTTTTCTCTATCATGTATTTGCATTCAGCATGTAATAGTTTTAGGGTTTACTTTCCCGCATTTTTATACTTATGTACCTCTCCTTAAGCCATGTAATAGCTTAGGACTTTACATTCCACGATTTATTTTTGTGTACATATTATTTAACTTCTAGTAATTAGGGTTTGTATGGAAAGAATAATAATTGAACTTAGAAAACCCTAATTTTCAAAGAGAAATAACTGAAAACAATAAAATCTTCACACTTGCACTTCTAGGGTACCCTCTCTTGTTGCCTTACAAAATATTGGTCACATCCCTCGAAATTGGGGATACTTTAGCAAAAGACCCTCGATCAAATCATCATAGTCCCTATGATATAAAAGATCATAGTCCCTCGAGTTGAATACGAAAAATGATCTAGTCCCTTCAAATTGCCTACGAGTAATATGATGATAGCCCCTTCGAATTGCAAAGGTATCCTTAAATGTTGCCTTCTATGACCATACGATGACCCTACGCTTGTCCCTATACATCTAATATATAGGGCTACCTACCAACTAATTGTACGGATAACACTATCTCTAAAGGAGAAGGAAAAGAATAAGAATGACCTTGAGTGGGTAGGATACTTTTAATCGCTTTCTCACAAACTTTTCAAAAACAAAAACATTTCTTACATCACACTTTTAAAACTAAATATTTTCAAACACTTTGTATAGATTCTTGAGGATCGATACAAGAGTTATTACAAAGTTCCCCTTGCATTGGCAATTTCAACATATTTTCAAATCAAACACACAAAAAGCAAATTTTCAAAGTTAGCTAAGCGATTAAGAGCCCGTAGATAACTACAGATGAAAAGGGTTCTATCAATTCCATTTTAATAACTTACCTCCCAAACTCAAAATCAAAAAGGTCTTTCGTGTTCTTTTCACCCTTTCCTTATTAGATAAAAGGAAAGTCAGTGGCAACTCTTGCTATCTACAACATTTTTGATAAAACACAAAACAAGTCAGTTCTCCCACCGTATTACAAACATTGTGGGAGGAGTTGAAGGGGGTAAACATTGATCTTCCCCTTAGTGTAGAAGCAATTCCTCGTTCTATTACATTTTCATTTCCCATGGCTAATTCTAAGGCATTTGAAGCATATCGTGATGATCTTAGTGCTTTCCTTTATATTTCGACTTTTAGGTATTTTAATTGTTGGGAACCTAGTGGAAAGGAACGTAGTGAGCATATTAATATCTCGGGTCATTCTAGAGCTTATGAATGAAATTTTCTTTCTGTTGAAAATGGGGCGAAGATGGTTCTAAAGGAACACTACTACAATTAACCCCATTTCACCTGAGACACAAAGAGGATATAACCCAGGTTACACAAGTGAGATAACAAAGGGTGACATGAAAATATACAACTTCACCTCTTCAGAGTCTGAGTCTTTAGAGTATAATGCTCAGTTTCTGATCCTTCAGATTCTAAAACTTTAAGCTTCTCTTAAATTTTCAATTTTAGTGCTAGAAATTAACTTGTATCACAATTTTTAATCTATGGTCCTTCACACTTTAACATATATTAGTATACTCAATGGTTCTTTAAATATTTTGTTATAATCAAAACTTTGACAAGTTGACTCCAGGGTCTAAGGCCTATAACATTCCCCTGGGTCTATAGTCCTAAGGGTGAGGTTGGTAAGATCCTCCTATGTTTTATCTAGGTTAATTAAATTGAAATTTAAAGCACAATAATAACTCTATAGAAGTTAAGAAATAATTTTTAACTGTTACATCAGGATCTTAAATACTTATTATCTTACTCCTCAATTTGTCATCAACAAAAACAAAAATTAAAGGAAATAAGAAAAGAGATTGAAGAGAGAAATTTATTAAAAAGCAAGGAAAATGATGTTCAGAAGCAAAATATTTATAAATATAGACAAAAATCAACAAAAGGTTTAGGTCTAAAGCCTAGGGTTTCTTCATAAGCTCCAGGATGTCCTTTATGTATGAACCCATGTCATCTTGTCTTGAAATCACTGTCTTCAGCTAAGCATCCATTTCTCTTTGAGTAGCAACCACATATTGAATTTGAGCACCCATATCCTCTTAGTTACCTGCAAAATAAGTCCCTTTAGCTTCTAGTTTCTCTTAATTATGACTACAAGAAGCTATAGAATCTGTGGACATGGGAAGTTATAGAAGAAACAACTATGACAGAAGATGCAGCTACCTTATGAGGTAATCTTCCAATTGCTCCATAATAAGCTTGAGATCATTCTCTCTGATCTCCATTGTTTTGGGTCTGATATGAAAACTCTTTCCAATTTCGACAACCATATGAACTTGTTGAGTACATGATTCCATTGCTATTAAGTTTTAGGGTAATAAGAAGTTTTTTTTATGAGAAAGCTTGAGAATGAAAGTGTGGGTTGTGAAGTGAAAGATAAAAGTTTGTGAATATTGAGAAAAGTGCTTTTAGTGAAACGTCCTTTTAAGTTTTGGATAAGATAAAAATTAATGACAAATGGGAGGAGAACATACTATTCAAAGAAACTCATCATTGTCTTCCTGTTAATACCCATCATCTAATTAGTGGGAGAGAGGTTAAAAGAATTTTAAAATATTTTCCACTTATGTGGTATTAGAGACGCGTCATTAGATTCTCATCCATATGCTTAATGTCTAAGGAAGATAAAGTCAAGACGTCACACCAGAATTTACAACATCAGACTTCTGACAAAGTTCTACAACTTCCTTTTATGGATCTAATGAGGCCAATTCAAGGTGAGAGTATTGATGGTTAGAAGCATATCTATATGTTGTTGATTATTTTTCTAAAATAACTTGGGTTAACTATAACAAAGAAAAATCAAATATCTGAAGTCTTCAAAGGCCTTTATCAACTTCTTCAGGGAAAGATGAGTCCCAAATGTGATGAAGAGATATTTCTTGGTTTCTCTACTGATAGCAGATCATATACATATGTTAACTCCAGAATTAAAGTCAATGATTCAATCATTAATAAAGAGACATATGTTGAAGCAAATGTTGAAACATCTTCTTAGCAGTATGAGATTTTAGAAAATAAGGCAGACTCTGAAAAGCTAGAAGTCACTGATTTAGAGAGTTCTCATGCCATCAAATTTCAATCTTGTGTTCAAAATACTTATAAAAATGGAATTCATTATCAGGAGTTTGTGTTAATGGAGGATGTTTCTTCTTGGGAAACAATTTTGTCTCTTTTATCAGCAAGAAGATAATTTATGTATCCTAGTGTTTCTCATGACATTGTATTGTGGCAAGTTGGTTACAATAAGTATATGTTAAAGCACTCTCTCCTTGATTAGTTAGGAGTTATAAGCAAGGACCTCCTTCTCTTTTAAAATAAAAACCTTCTGCCTCTCCCTTCTCTCAAGTTATGTTGTAACATGAGTTAATCATCCAAAAATGTTGATGCTAAAAAGGTCCATTTGCTGGAAGCTAAGTCAGGAAAGCAGGCTAAGAGTACTAATCCAAAGAAGGTTGAATCCAAGGTTAAACATTGTTAGATCATCTACTGGAGACTCTATAACAAGGAAAATGTTTGCAACAAAGATGAATTCCTATAAGAAAATTCATGCTCAATTACATGACCCTGACTCAGATGTTGAATTGATGATTTTAAATATGACAATTTCTTTTTGTTGTTCTTGGCAAGTTGGATATGTAATAATTTCCTAAATTTTTATTTTGTTTCCATTTATAATTTTTGTTTCCATTACTAGTGTATGTTTTCATCTGCGATATTGCTTTTGTACAATATGTGTGCTTCCAATTTGTTTTACATTTACTCTATTTTTTGTAAATTTTTGGCTAAAAAGGGGGAGTAACATGATAGGTTGTTTGTCCTGATGTCATGTTGACTAACATTGTGATAGGACAATACTACTTCTAACGGAAGAGTAGTCTATTATGGTTGCTTGATGTATGTAACTATTTAAGGGGAGCATGATTTCCTGTCATGCTTATTGGTGATTCTGCTGCTGCAACTGTTGATGTGGTGTTTGTGTGCATGACGTCTTACAAGATGTTTTGACATCCCGCCTAATGTGTTTATGGGAAATAATGGTTACTCTCTAGTAATTTATTACTCCAGGGCTCTAAGGCTTCTGCTGCATGTGCTTCTGATGTGTGTATTTCGATAGTTCAGGTTTGGTTTTCTTATGATTTGGGTTTTCCCCTTGAGGGGGAGGATTGATTAGGTGTGACAGGGGGGAGTTTTTGAAGATATTCTTGTAATTGAAATGCATCTCTAACATATTTTTATGTTTGCAGTTTGTACAAAGTTTACATGTTTTTCATGTAACTTGTGTTTTATGTTTGTGGTTTTACTCCTCTCTCCAATTTTGATTGTGCTAAGGGAATTTTAGTTAAAATTTGCCAAAGGGGAAGATTGTTAGATCCATGGTTTTAGGATTTGCATAAATTTTTATATAACATGGTTCACAACAAGATGTTGCATGAGATGTCCTAACATGATTGGTCGGTGTATATTGAATATAGATGTTTTGACAAATGTTATGACATGTTGTACGAGAACATCAGTACAAGTTGTTGTTATTCTTGACAAATTTGATTTGATTTGTGAGATTCCTTTTCGATATATCTAAATTATTTGTGCATGTCAAGAAGATTTAATTTAGACATTTGATTTGATCTCCAACTATACATAAGTTTCTAAAATTGGATGCTGAGACAATTTAGGAAACTTGATATTTTGTTCCACGACTTAAGGAGATTCTTCTACAAAATTAGCGCAACCCTCAGCTTGTGGATCAAGAAATATCTGTGTGAAGATTTTGAAGCCCATGGACTGTTGAGGAGTATATAATGAGAAACCTAAACCTAATGTAATTTGGCTTTCATAATTTCGTAAAAAATAAGGGGAAGTTTATAGTCTTAGGTTTTGAGAGTGTCTTGTGTGTTTTCTGGGTCACCCATGTATCTTTTGATACATTGAGGTAGACTGATTATTCATTTTTTCTTGGCAATCACTCATGAGCTTTTAAGCAAAGAGTTTATTGTGTATTAAGTTATTATTCTTAATTAAAAGCTTTTAAGAAAAACTAAGTATTGTTCTCAATCAAGAGCTTTTAAGAAAAGAGTAGAGTATTGTTTATTGGAAGTTGTTGTACCCCAAAATTTTACCTCTCGTTTTCAAATCAAATTATTTCAAGAGGTCTCCTCATCTTCCTAGGGTTCTCAATTGCTCAAGATTACTAAAGGAATTGATCAGACAAGTCTTCTCCTAAGCAATTAGCCTACAACTAAGGTTTTTCTTTTCTAAAAAGAAATTGGACTTCTAATTCCTCAAATGGTTTTCATGACTCTTTATATGTCCCTAATAATGCTCATGTCAAGTTTCAAGCCTAACACCACAAATTTTCTCAATCAATTGCTAAAATGATGGAAAATCAACCATATAGGGTAAAAAGTCAACTATGGTCAACATGCAGTCAAATCGTCAAGATTTTTGGTCAACATCAACATTTTGAAGTGATATCCATCATTTGATCAAGGATTGATCATGATTCCTCAAGAAAATCCCTCAAATCGTCAAAAGTCAAAAGTTGCAAAATTAGGGGTTCCTTATAAGAAGTCAACTAAACTTTGACCAAGCATAAATTTCACATGATTCATCAGTTTTTCCCCAACAAAATCTCATTAGGAACGAAATAAAATTCTCTACAACTTTATCTCTCCAAGCTCAAATCCAAAAGTGCAACATTTGAGAAATATGAGCCAATACATTACAGGTCATTTCAAAAGTCAACAAAAAGACACTTTTTGTCAAGGTAAATTACATCAAGATAAACTCTTCAAATGAAACAATTACAAACATGGATATCATAGGGGAAATCTTGATATTTCCAAAAAGTCAAAGATCACCTTCAAATGATAAAAACTGAGAGAGTTATGATTTTTGCAAGTTGGGAAATTTTGAGAAAATGCATGAAACTTCATTTAAGAAATCTTGAACTTTTGGACTAATGGGCCCAACTTTTGAAGTTTAAACATGTTTATAACATGTTATAGGACCTCTAAGTCCATTTATACATTACTTTTATTTTTTATTTTATTTATTTTTATTTTATTCAAATTAATTCAAAATAAATAAAATAAAATATGAGTTGATGGACCAAAGGGCGTGTGGGCTTCATTTGGGTATCTTCTAGAAGGCCCAAGGACTCTTAAGAGCTTGCCAAACTGTGAAAACATTTTTGAAACCAGAATCTTCAATTTTGTAATGTTTTTAAAACAATTTTGGAAATATTTCGATGTATTTTCTTTGCAATGAATTGTGACATAATGATACAAGATCCTTGCCTTGTTTTGATCCATTTTCATTCCACTATAAATACATGCAACACTCAAGTGCAAGCTCGTATGAAAATTTCTAACCACTCTCAATCAAAACCAAGCCTAAAATCATGTTCCTGAAGCTCTTAGGAATCTCACCAAGTCCACAAACAAATATATTCATGTCTAGAATATCTTACACAAGCCCACCAGTTTTGGTAATTTTCTTGAATTTGAATATTTTAATCTATGCATATTTAACTAATTTTATGTGAATAGATGAGTTTATCATGCTGTTTAGAACAAGTTTGAATAAGAAAATGCATGTTTTAACGCAGGGATGATGAGTTACCATGTATTGGGCACGATCAAACTCTCTCTTTGAAACTACATTACCATGCATATTTAACTAATTTCTAACGTTTTAGATTTTAGGACTTTAAAACAGCTTTTTTAACATTTTCTTATTTATTTTCCCCTTTACTTTCTTAGAGAAATTGTATAGGTCACACAGTTTTTTTTTTGTAATAGCTGTAGTTTTATTTCTCGCAAATTTATACTATTTTATTTTCCCCAAATCCTTGTAATAGCTTAATTAGGGTTTACTTTTCTGCACTTTACTTTCTGCACAAATATTATGCTTGCTTGTCTGTATATATTTAACTATTAGTCATAGGCTTGTATGTGTTGTATCCCAATCCCCCCCCCCCTCCAGATTCCTCTATCATCTCATATCAACTCAATCACAACAAGATCAAACTATGGTTTGTTTCTTCTCCCTATCTCTAGGTTTGCTCATGAGGAATCACCAAGCACATTGCTTTGTATATTGTGATCATCTGTTTTTTGTATTGATTTACTTTTAACTCTTAAATACAATGATTGTTTTCTCTAATTGATGATATTGTAGGTGAGGGCATAACACATTTAATCTAGTTGATTCATAGGTTCATGAGTTTATTTCCATGCCTTCTCCAACAAAACTTCATTGACATTCAAGCTCCACCATTGAAGATTATTTAAAGTAATATCATGACAAGGTCTACTATGATTCATCATACCTAAATTTATCAAAGAAAGTCAAAATATGCAAGGATTGATTGAAGAAGTTTGACCTAATTGTACAAATTCTTGATTCTTTGATCACAAGTACATAACTCTCTCAATATTTAGTATTTGTAGGTGGTTATTATTGGTATGGGTTCTTATTATCATCCACAACAACCTCTATTCACATGGAAAAAGTTATTGTGCAAGAAGAGCTAGGGTTTTGAACTTCTAAGGGTTATATCTTGCTCATATTTTGATATTTTGAGTAATTCCAAAGACATTATTCTCTTTAAAGGGTGATAAACTAATCACTTCAAGAGTTTCAAGAAAATTTGGTGTGGAATATGCCTAATGATGAAGAAATATTACAAGTCTTCTAGATAGGCCATCAAATTTCCTTATGTAATTAAAAAAGATCCTAACTTGGTAAATTTTTATCTACTTGAGCCCATTATTTTTTCACAATGATCTTAAGGATATTAACTTTAACTCTTCTTTTATGTGCAAAGCCTGAAAATGAGGGGAAGATGCCCTAAGAACCCAAAAGATTATGGGTCACCTCATGAATTTTTACCAATTTTACAAGGCCATAAATTTTTCAATACTTGGTATTTTTTAATGATTCAAGTTTAAAATTTCTCTTTGGGAAGTCTAATTAAAGATAGAATCATTGGTCAAAGCTCAATTTTCGAGGAAGAACTTGTTTGGAATCCAAACATTATAGGTCACTTTTGAAGAAAAACTTAGAATTTTTCTAAGTACAAAAAGTCAACATCTTTTTCTCAACTTTGACTCATTAGAATTTCTAGCTCAAGCATCCATTTAATCTCATTCTTGGCACATTGAAAATATTGTGACCTTATCTTTCAAAAGCTTCAAGAATCATGCCCTAAGACCCCTTGAGCTGTGAACACCATGGATTCAAAGATTGTACCTTGAAACTGAAATTTTCTCCAAAGTCAGAATTTGAAACTCATCATGTGGCTTCTAAACACCAAATTATCACGCGCTTTTGGTTTAGACATGCTTAAACAAGATCCCAAAGTTGAATTAAGGATCAAAACACAAGAGTTAACTGCGTTTTGATCAAAATCGAGTCACAATTTTCTCATTTTCGAGCTTCTTTATTTTCCCTCCAAACTTCACTTTTGCTTCTAATTCTTTTTATCATTCACTCTCCTATAAATAGAGGGACATATTGCATTCATTTTCTCAAGTTTGAACAACCATAATCACCCTTCCAAACTATCTCCTTAACCCACTTTTCTGCAACTTTGAATTTCGTTTTACAGCCTTCCTCAATCCATTTTCTTTGTCAATTTTTCATCCTTTAACTTCACTGAAGCTAACACAAGAAGAACCAAACCCTAAAGAATCCTAAATCGTGCTAGCCAAGTCAAGTTTCAGAGCTCTGAATTTGAACTTCAATAGGTAGATTCCTTCATCCATTCTCTTATAATTTGTTACTACAATGAAGCTCTCATCATTCTCATACTAGTCACAACATTTGTTTTCAACTGGAAGTGGGTTTTGGTCATGAATTTTCAAATCCCTATTCAAAATTCTCCTTCTGGTTTTTTGCAAATCGACTAAGCTACACCTTAAATAAATTTTTCACGAGAGTACGGTTGCTTTCATCTTGATGAGACGAAGCGAATTCACATGGCTGGAGGTTGAAGATGACCAACATGTCATCTCTCAACAAATGATAACGCACCACTTATTTTTTTCAAAAATCTGATTTAATAATTGATCTGATGTTTTATTCACTAAGGACCATAATATGCAAAGCTTGCCAGGTCCCTTGGAACTGATTACTAACGCGTTTTGACATTCATCCAATGGTCTATATTTTTTTGTTTTATTTTTATTTTCTGATTTTTATATTTTAATTGATTTAAACTTCAAAAAATCATAGAAATTTCATTTTTGACTCAAAAATTATGAAAAAATTCACAAAAATATTTTCAAATATTCTCTTTCTGATTTTTATTTTTTCATGATTTTATTTTCAGATTTGATATTTTTTATAATTTCTTCTTTATTTTAAGTTGTTTTTAATTATTTAAAATTGCTTTTTGATATTTTTAAATTCTAAATTTTTTTATAAAAATCATTTTCCTTATTTTTGACCTTATGAAATTTTTCTAGAATTTTATTTTGACTTCAACTATTTTTGAGGTCATTTTTTATTTTTCTATTTAAAAATAGTTTTTGTTTTAAAAAATTACCAAAAAAGTTTATTAAAATATTTGAGGTCATTTCAAATTTTTCTATGGTCTCTATAATTTTTCTTTGATACTTTGAATATAGTTCGCTATTTTACCTTTTATTTTCATTTTAAAAACAATTTAAAAGTCACTTTTCTTTTTTATTTTATTTATTAAAAGCAATTTAATTTTTAATATATTCTAGTTATGGGATTGTTGATCAAAAACTTCATTAACATCATTGGATCTTGAGTGTTGAGTTTAACTCCACTAAAATGGATGGATGATTTTAATGATACTTTGATTAAATTTTTTATTAAAATATATCCCCTCCCTCTTCATCTCATCCCCTTCTATTTTGTGATAGATGTCGTTAGAGGATGACCTACATAAAATCACTCCAAACATATGGCACATAGATTGCTATTAACCGGCCTCAAAATAGGTGTGACTTCTACATAAGTCCACTTATGATTGCTTAACGTAGCGCTAAATTTTGTCTCGATTTAAGAAATGATCATTCGTGGCCCAAACCTATGTTTGCAAGCCAAAGTATGTTTAATTTGAATCATTTGATCTAATAACCTTGAGGTTCATTGTTAGGAGGCTTTGCTCTTATCAATCCTCTAATGAATCATTATAAATTTTTGACTAAGTGAATCATTTAAACATCGTTGATCATTTGTAGTTTCCTTGAGAATTTGAAATGAATTATATACTTGACAAAAAGAAAATGAAACTTATTATTGAGAGGCTTTGATTTCATCAATCTTCTAATGAGTTTTCAAATGCATGTTTTAAGATGATCATTCAACTAACCTATAATTTCTAACTCATTAACAATTGACTTTATTTTCATGCTTTTACTTTATGTTTTTAATTTAAGCATAATTTATTTTAGCATTTACATTTAATTTTATTTTCATCTTTGCCTAGTTGAGCATTTATCTTTATGTCATTTTGTTTTGCTCACTTGAGCTTTTCATTTTCTTTTTGAAGATACCTTTATAATCAACTTGAACAATAAAAAGCTTTAATGTTACTTGGACTATTTGGTTACTATCCTTGGCATTTGGGAGTAATGAACTTCTTGGAATTAGGATTAGAGACCTTGACCTACCTTGAGACCTTGGTGACTTCTTTTGTAATTTTGTCTGGAGTTCTTGGGGTTTACCCAAAGACATTGGGTTGTTTGTTTTCTTTGTGTGCATGTTATTTTGATTATATGCTTTGTCTGTGATCGGGAATTCATCTGTATACAGCCGTTACTCTGCCAAATTTTTGTGAAGACTTAATGCATTTGAAGCTTGGTTTTCTTAGGAGGTTGATTATCTTTGCTTGTTTGGTTTAAAATCCTAAGGATTGGAATTCTACATGGACTCATTGTGTCAAGTGTTGGGTTCTTGTTGGTTAGACAGTTCTTTTCCCTAGCTTTTACTTTATGATTTAGGATAGTCCCTTCATCTCCTCTAATCTTCTTTAATTTCAAAAATCTTCTCCCTACTTTAAAAACTATTCTTGTTTCCTAAACTTGAACAACTTTTATAATAAACTTGGACTTAGGTCCATGCATTTTCAAAAAAATATTTTCTTAATCATTCTTTAACCAACTTAATCAAATTTTAACTGATTTAAAATTTTATTAAAAGATTAGACTCTTGCCAATCCTTGTAGTGATGCAAGCTATTATACTTCTATGATATGTAGTTAAGTGAGATATTTTCCACTTGGGTGTTAAGCGAGGCTTTATTGATTTTAAAATTCAAGCCATATCCTCCACTTTGAGACGATGCAAATTGTTCTTTCTCATAATCGTGGGTAGTAAGTATGTTCTTCCACTCAGATAAGACGATGATGTCTCGTCTGTTAAAATTAACCAACACACATGTGTTTTAAAATTTTTAAAGGTGAACTACGAGTACCCTGATCCCCTATTGCATAGAAGGTGGTATGTATGCACTAAAGGTTCGCAACCGCGACGGGTTCCAAAATTGTAAAAAAGTATACAACTATTTTTTGTATACAACATTTATAGCCAAAATACACAAATTTTCAAAGAGGTTCCTGTGGAGTACTGTAGATTTTTAAGGTGCCAATACCTTCCCTTTGCATAACCAATCCCCGTACCTTAGATTCTCTCCCCTTCTTTTTTGGTTTATTCGCTCTTTTCCCATTCCTTTGGAAACAATAAGCGCGGTGGCGATTTTTATTTTGACTTGTACGAGTCAAGTCAATCCAATAGCTTAGTCTCAATATTTCTACCGCTATAGAAAAATGGCGACTTCACTAGGGAACGATTTACCAAATGTTAGTCCATCCATAAGTGGGTTGAGCCTATCTTTGTTTATTTGCGTATGTGTTATTATTTGTTTATATATTATATGGTGTATATATGTTTGTCTGGATATTCCTGGTTTTTAGGGTGCTTGGTAATTTCTCATAAATCCTATACCCAGACTTGGGAAAACTTAAGATAGGATAGGTGGTATAGTCATCTTAAATTTGAGGGAGTAATCCCAAAAAAGGAGACATCAGATCCCCCACTCCGTAGAGGCCCCTTTGACTGTAGTATCATTTACCAAGTAATTTTGAAGACGTGCTGCTTTCAACCTGGGAGCCTGCTGAAGTTGATGACCGTAGATCCCTTAACCCATCTTAGCTTTTTAGGTGTAGTGCGGAAACTATGACAGAGTAATCTGGAAATGGTTGTCATGCGAAACTACACTCAGACGAGTTTTTCCTGAGAATATTACTAATTACTGAGTCAATAAAGACGTTGGTAATATTCGAAGGAAGGATGTAGGCTTTGGGATCCTCTTAGAACCTTCTTCGGCATGTGATAAACTATTAGACCATACCTTGTAGGTAGTACCTTTGACTTCATGCTCGTGACGTAGAACCTATGAACCCCCATGTTTGTGATCTTGTGTGTGTTTGTTGCATCATGCATTCATGCACTCGTGGGCATCCTTTAAAACATGTGTTCTAGGGACTTAAAGTTTATTTTTTAAGAATAACTCAGGTACTTTTGACAATGGATTCTGGAAAAAGAAAGAATCAGAAGTACAGTTTCAAGAATCCTAAGATATATGAATTGGTGAATCTAATTCCTGAGATTGAGAGTTCTACATATTTTCATAAGAAGTATGGATCCATCATGTCACTTATGAAGCTCAGGATGAAGGAGGGTATATTCTCGACTTTGGTCCAATTCTATGATCCAATGTATCGATGTTTCACTTTCCTTGATTATCAGTAGATGCCAACATTGGAGGACTATTCTTACCTACTTGGTTTACCTGTTACCGATCGTGTTCCTTTCACAGGTTTAGAGGGAGAACCCAAGTTCCATGAGATAGTTGTCATGGTTCATTTGGGGAGGTATGAGATTGAGGCCCGCATGACTACCAAAGGAGGATTTAGAGGATTTCCCTCTAAGTTTTTATTAGAGAAAGCTCGCTAGTTTGCTAGGATGAAGAGTACAATTGCTTTTGAGGCTATCTTTGCTCTACTTGCTTATGGGTTGTTTTTATTTCTGATCGTTGACAACTTTGTGGATCTCAATGCCATCAAGATCTTTTTGATAGGGAATCCAGTCCCCACATTATTAGGAGATTTTTATTACTCCATTCATCTTCAGGATTCTTATTATGGAGGGATGATCATTTGTTTCACGCCTTTGTTGTATCAATGGTTTCTTTCTCATATACCCCAGGTCGATGCTTTCTGAGATGTCAAGAAGGAACCTCTTTGGGCTCCGAAGATTATGGCTCTCACTCGTTCTTCCATTGATTGGTATCATCAGGTTTATCATGATGTGGAGATTGTCGATATTTAGAGTAGTTTCCCCAATATACCTCTTCTTGATATAAAGGGAGGAATTAATTACAATCTCGTTCTTGCACGAAGACAACTTGGATATCCGATGAGAGATAAGCCAAGTAGTATTCATCTGAGTGGTTTCTTTCTCAAAGAGAGAGAAGATCATAAGGAAGTTAAATAAGATATTTTAAAGGCTTGGCCCCATAATAAGAATAGTAGAAAGGACTTGAACCTAGAGGAGCTGTTGCTTTGGAGCCTTATCTCTGTTCGGTATAAGCGAGGTGAATTCAGTTGAAGATGCCATATTCCTGTGAGGAACATTTACCTGATATGTTTGTGAATACCACTCCTCCCCTTTTAGATGACGTGGAAGAGCTTCATCATTCCCTAGTCAAGATGTAGCAGGAGAAGGAGGCTTGGAAGAACAACTGTCAGACTTTAGAGATGTTCTACTAAGCAGACTTGAAGGAGAAATACGACCTAATTGAGATTCTTGAGAGTCATGTTTTATAAATGATGAAGAGGCAAGAGGATTTGTTTTGCTCTAGAGCTCGTTAAGGACTTAGTCATTCCCTTCCTGACTCTGGTGATTGGAAAGGGTTGCCGAGAGGTATGTAAAAGAAAACAAGCAGTTTATGGCTCAGATTGTAAGACTCACAGGAAAGCACCAGTGTGTGGAGAGATCTACATCATCTTTTCCTTCATAGGATTTTAGATTTTATCTTCTCTTGTACTTAGGATTGTTGAAACTTGTACTAAAAGTTGTAATCCATTTTGAAGTTATTATAATTATATTTTCAGTATTTCAAAATTGTGTTAGTACTTTAATATTTGCAAATTATCTATAATTCTTTGAGTCTATTGAAATATTAATAATAATAAAATAAATTATGTGCATTGCATATCATGCATCATCTTATGCATATTTCTTGCATTTTTGTTCATACCCAGGTGTCTTATTGTGTTTCTCTGACTTTGTTCAGCAAGTTGTCTCACGGATACAATACTCGGGCTAATTTCATGAAGAAAATGGAGAATCTTGAACAAGAGATTCGCGAGCTACGCGAATAAGTTACTTCTTTGAAGGTCGATATGCCCAATCTGACTGCTTTGATGGAATAATTGATGGTTTCTCAGAATCAGCCACCACTTGTTCTGCCACAACAACCAACAATTACTTCTAAAGGTCCATCAGTTCCTGTTTCTGTTACCCCAAGTATTGTTGCTTAAAATCGTATGCCTCAGGGTTACCCGTGGGATATGCCTAAAAATTTCATGCCAGAAGGTTTTAATCTTGACCTTCAAGCTTCTCTAGTTGTGTGAGGTGCTTCTACTCTTGCACCTCTTGTGGTGCATATTACTCCTGCTGTTAGAAATGAGATCCACTATACTGCACCTCCTTCGGTGTAGGCTATGCCATTTGTTAGTGTTGTACCCCAAAATTTGCCCTCCCATATTCTTCAAGATTTGCCAAGAGCATGCTTCAAAATCTCCCAAAGATTGCACAGTCCAATGGCCTCCTAACAGTTAAAAATTAGGGTTTTGGTTCTGGCAAAGAAATTAAAGTTTCCAAGGGTCCAAAAAAGTCCCACATGCCTATAAACATTGTCAAGCATCCTCATGTCAAGTTTCAAGACTCACAGCACAAGATTGCACAGTCAAAAACCCTAATTGCTCAACAGTCAACTGCAGGGGCAAAATGGTCATTTGACAGTCAAAAGTCAAAAATTTTGGTCAACATCTTATTTTGAAGCCACAAACATCATTTGATCAATTCTTGATCATGATTCTCAAGGCATGGTTCAAAAAGTCTCAAGATGCAAAAGTTTCTATTTTTGGACAGGTGAAAAAGTCAACTGCAAATTGACCAAGGCATAACTTCCACATGGTTTATCAGTAAAATTCCATCTAAATCTCATTTTGAAGATAATGACATTTCCTACAACTCCTCTTCACACTTCAAGTCCAAGAAATTATCTCACAAAAAGTTATCGATCTCAACATTATAGGTCATTTTCAAAAGTCAACAAAAAGGCACTGTAAGTCAAAGACCATAACTTGAGATTGGTAAATCAAAATGACAAGGGACCAAAGGCATTGGTTAGAGGACTTCAAGACCTTTCCAAAATGTCCAAGAACATGATCAAAGCTTAAAAGTTGAGCAAGATATGCCTTGTGGAAGTTGGGAGATTTTTGGGAATTTTGAAAAGTCAACTTTGCTTCAAATGCCTCAAAATTGCTAATGGGCCACAATTTATTCCAAGAATCATCACCCAAAAGCTATGCACGACCCATTGACCCAAAGGGGAGTTATTTTCTTATTTTTAATTTATTAATTGAATTTTTTAATCTATTAATTCATTTAATTAAAATTAAATATGAGAAAAATACTAAACAAATGTTTTCAAATCTTTTTATGCAGTATTTCCACTCATCATTCACTCAAGATTTCGTGCATACCCAAAAAGGAAAGGATCTCCAATAATTGGCATGTTCTTCATGGTAAAAAGATTGAAAAAATCATGGAAAATCACAAACTTGAAAGGCATTAAAACAAGGCTTTGGGCTTGATCTTTTTACCCTAATTCATTGACATATATGTGTACATCACAAACCTAATCACAAGAACAAGCAAGCTGCGCCTCAGACCAAGAAACAAACTTGCATTTTTCTTAAAAAAGCTCAAAACTGTTTTCATAGTTTCAGTGTGTTGCAAGGCCTAAAAACGATTACAATAGCTTGCTTACACATCCAGGAATCTTTTCCAATCAAAATCACATCCCCTAACCTCAAGAACTGGTAGAACGCAGTCGCCCTTTTCTTGAAATTTTTCTTAATCGCATTTGAATTTACATGCCATATCAATGCATTTCCATTATTGTTTTACACTAACATGATCATGCTGAAGCTTTTGGTGTCATTTAATTGAAGAATGCTTGCACGTATGGAAAGTTACCATGAACGATGCTTAGGGTTTCAAAGCTCCAGATTTGGGGTTTTATGCATAAGGCAAAATTAGTCAACCAAAATAGCACCATTGAAACTAGGACCTCCCAACGAATTGAACAATCACATCGCGCCCTTTTTATTTTTCACCATAAGCTAATCGTTATTTTTCTGGTTTAAGGTTAGTGGGGGTTTAAAACCCCCGCTATTCATCTGTATTTTCAAACAAAAGCGAAGAAGCCAGGAAAGAGATGATGAGGTGTTGAACGATGACTGGCCAGTTTGAATAACTGGCGCCTTTTTTTATTTGTTCCACTAACACTTGTTTTCTCTCTCTTATTGATCATTGCCCACTAAATGAACAAAGAAACGCGTTTGGCTGGTTGGTGAGTGATGTGTCCTTCAAGCAATGGGACCTGGGTTCGATTCCCAGGTCCCCTCCCTTCTCCAATATTATTTTTCTTCATATGTTTCCTTGCAGCGCCTCACCTGAAGTCCACCATACATGCATCTGTATTTGCCTGCCACATGTCCAGCAACACTAATCCAAGGGCCAGAATGGGAGGACTACCCTAGACGCCAGTCAACTGCTTCTCACACGTGCCAGAAAAGTCAACATGGGCTTGCATTTCATGGGCCAAATTGCTTGCATATACCTCCTAATTGGGTCAGAAAACCCCCCATGTTTGCACTTCCTTCTCTCCTTTTTTCTTTTCTTTTATTTATTTTAATTATGTTAATTGTTTATTTAAATCCACAAATTAATTTTTATAACATAAAAATACAAAAAAAATCAGAAAGTCAAAAATAAAATATTTTTATTATTTAATTCACTAAATGTTTTATTTTGTAAATAAACTTAATAATCAATTTAGTTTTAATTTTAAGTTTTTTAACTTTAATGCTTTTTCTTAGATAATTAAAAAAAATATAGAAACAAGTCTTTTAGCATTTTTTATTCCTTTTCTTAATAAATAATCTTTTTTTCTTATCACTATTAATTATTAATTATTTTTGTAAATAACTTATAATTAAATAATTAGTAAATTAGGTCAAACTTGAATTTATTTCTTTAATAATTAAAAATGCTTAGAATTAGGGTTTTAAGTCCAATTAATTTTCTTCATTTCTATTAAATACAAAAACACCAAAAAATAAGTTCTTTCCTTTATTTAATTTAATTAATTTATAATTTCAATTTAATTTCCTTAAAGGGTCCAACGCCCTCGCACTCTCGATTTTAATTCCATTTCGCACGTTTGCTTGTATTTCCTTTTTAAATCTCATGTAATTGCCCCAAAGCTTTGTAATAGATAATTAGGACATTTACCTTCCGCATTTTATTTATTCAAATCGGGTCTTGGTTTAATTTGGCGATGTAGACCCGCGCCTTGTAATAGCGTAGGACCTTTATTTTTCACATTTTAATTCCCGCACCTTTTAACTGTTAATAATCACATGAAAGAATGTATGCCCAAATAAAAACAAAGCGTAGATCACCAATGCATGACAAGATAAACATAATTGAAAATGACACACAATTCACACACCACTCTTAGGGTACGCCTCGCTGTTGCCTTGCCCCTCGAAACGTGGTCGTCGAGTAGAGAACGTTTTAGTAAGTCCTCATGTCCATGAACATGGCATGGGGGTAGCTTCTAAGGTATCCTCCTATTGCTCTGGTGACCACACTGTCCCTAACAAACGAATTGACCCGAACACCTTCAACGGTGGTGCTACCTACCTCTCAATGGTGGGATGGCACTACCTCAAGGACATTTACACAGACTAATCCCTTAGGGTAGGTAGATGACTCGTAGATACTTGCTCTAATTCAAAATAAATCAAAAAAACTTTTTTTCACACCGAAACTTTGCAAAAAGCTTTCAAAAAAAACTTTTTAAACACTCTTGAGGACTGATACAAGAGTCGAACTGAAATTTTAAACGATACTTTTTCAAACCCACTCACCTTGAAAAGCAAACAAACATTTTTGAAAACACAAATGAGCAAGTATCTAAGAGCCCATGGATAACCATGGATAGAAAGGGTGCTAACACCTTCCCTTTCTATAAATCTACCTCCCGAACCGAGAACTAATCTCAATAAGGAATTTTTCTGTGCTTTTGTCCTTTCCATATTGGAGAAAATAAAAGACAGTGGCGACTCTTGCTTCCGTGACATTTCGCGAACCAGCGTTAAACAGTCAGTTCCAGATCCACCGATCACAGAACTGGCGACTCTGCTGGGGAATACTTTATAAAGTGAGGTGTACCTTAGGATAGTTCATAACTGTGTTTTCAATTGTTTTGACTTGTTTGCTTTAAATTGTGGGTTGCATCGGAGTTACATAGATCCTAACCCGGATCTGGGGATACCCTGTTTAGGTAGCATAAGCTGTGAGGGACCTGTCCGGCGTAGACCGACATGGGTGAAGCAGTGGCTACGTTGGTGTGGCACCTTGGTCTGTACCGATATCCCTTGTGTTGCAACGAGGAGAATATGGGTCTTCTGAGGAGTCATTAAGCACCAATAGACCTTAGAACCTTAAATGACACAACTTGGCCAATAGAACAGTAGCAGTATGCTACGCCCATTGAGGCTAAACTCTCGTGATGATTCTGGCTGCAAGAAAAGATTGTGATGCTGGAGTTATGACCGATTGAGGGTAGTCAATGATATTGGGATCCTCTAAGAACCCGGTTACTTTTGATAGGACAGGTATGAACCAACAAACTGAAAGAGGGTAATACCTAGACCTCATGCTGGCCTAAACTTTAAGGGCTTGTCTTGTGTGACTTGTGTGCCTCATCATGTTTGCCTTTGTAAATATTTGTGGCGTGCTTTATCATAACATCATAACATCATGAGCATTGCATGCATCCTGCATAAGGACTGACCATTTCAAAGACAAGAGGGTTTCACCTTTGCTCTGTTTTGTAGGACATCATGATGCCTATGCGAAGGAATACTATCCGGTTCAACTTTGTTCACCCACCTGAGTTACTTGAAGAATTGGTTAGCAGAATTCCAAACACCACGTCCTTCATCCAGAGGCATGGTTCTCTTCTCAGTTTAGTCACTGCAAAGCGGGATCAACAGTTGATGAGTGTCCTGACCCAGTTCTATGACCCTCTGTACCAGTGCTTCACCTTTCAAGACTTCCAGCTGGTCCCTACCCTGGAAGAGTTTTCTGATTTGCTTGGTATCCCTATCTTGGATCAGACTCCCTACACTAGTTGGGAAAAGACTCTTAGGCTTGAGGAGGTTATTGTAGCTCTTCCCTTAACCCATCAAGAAGTAATGGACAACTGGGTGACTTGAAGCGGAGTTAAGGGTTTCTTGGCCAAGTTTCTGATTGGTAAAGCTAACAGTTTCTGGAATGACTTGGATTTTAGGGCATATGAAGACATCTTGGCTCTCTTAATATATGGGCTAGTCTTGTTTCCTAATCCTGACAACTTCATCAATGTCACTGCCATAAGGATCTTCATGTCTCAGAATCCTGTGCCCACTCTCTTGGGTGACATCCTGCAACAACTTTATGCTCGTACTGCCCGAAAATGAGGAACTCTGTGGTGTTGTATCCCTTTATTGGTGAGGTGGTTTATTTTGCACCTCCCTAAGTTCGTACTGAAGAACCAAGAAGGAAGAGGTTGGGCTCATAGGTTAATGGCTCTCACTGATAAGGACATCATTTGGACTCTCATAGGTTTGGATGAGATAGCTGTTATTGATCGTTGCGGAGAATACCCTAATGTTCCTTTGATTGGTACTCAAGGAGGAATCTCTTATAATCCATGTCTAGCTCTCCGTCAGTTTGGAAGAGCCAGAAGAGCAGGACCTCGTGAGATATTAGTGCCTCACATCAGTTTTGAGTTTCAGGTGGATAGTGACGAGCTGCGTCGGAGGTTCATCAAGGCTTAGGACAGAGTTCATAAAGCTGACCCACAAGAGTTGGGGCCAAAGACTTCTCTACCTATGGAAGCCTACTACAAATGGGTTCGCATCCGTGCTCAGAAGTTAGGTATGCCATACGAAGTTGTCAGACCTGTCATTCTTGAGTATCCTGACAAAGAAGGGGCTCCTCCGACTGTCCTTCCTCCTCAGATACCTACTGATTATGAGACATTAAAGAGGTCTTGGTCGCAACTGCGAGAAGAACGGGATTCTTATCGGGATAAGTTCAACGAGCAGGAATTGAAGATCCAGAAGCTGACAAAGCAGTTGGAGAATGAGCGAGCTCTGAATGACTATATCCGTACTGAGAAGAGGAGACCCTGGGATCAATGATGAGCTTTGGATGTTCTTTTACAGTTTTATTTCCCTTTTCAGTACTTCCATTTTATGTAATGCCTAAGGGCAACCTGTTGAACAATTTAAATTTCAAAGTTGAATCTAATGAAGTGCGTTCCTTTTTGTTTACAAAGTTGATTCCCGATTGTCTTTGAAAACATAAATCATACGCATTTCATTCATCATGTGCATAGAAGGTATTCTTCTTTTCAGGTTGCTTACTGTTCTTCGCTGTTTATTTCAGCATCATGAACCCTGAATCATCAACCGAGATGTCTATCAAGGCCCTTCAGGCGCAGAACGCATAATTTCAGGAGCTGATCATGGGTTTGGCTCAAGGTCAAGAAGAGCTGAAGGCTTTGCTCCTGAAGAAGGAGAAGAAGAAGAAGAGAATTGTTCTTTTCAACTCGGGCTGGAGGTTTGGTAATACTCTGCAGAATGAGGAAGCTGGTTCTTCTGTAGGCAAAGACAGTCCCCAGGGGGGAAAGGCTCCTAGTCCAGTAGTCTCTGACAACGAGACTTATTTTAATGAGGAACAGTATCCTCCTGCTGAAGACCGGTACAAGCAGTTGGAAGACAGACTGAATGCCATGGAGATCCAACAAGTGCCTGGGCTGGATTTCGGAGACTTGGGCTTATCTACTGGTGTGATTATTCCTCACAAGTTTAAGGCACCATCTTTCACCAAGTATGACGGGGCGTCTTGCCCCAAGCTACACCTCAGATCTTATATGCGGAAGATTCAACCGTACAGAGTGGACAAGAACTTGTGGATCCACTTCTTCCAGGAGAGTCTTTCAGGGACTCATCTCGAATGGTTCTATCAGCTGGATGGGACCAAGGTTCGTAACTGGGAGGAGTTGGCTACTGCTTTTTACAAGCAGTATCAATATAATGCCGACCTTGCTCCTACACGTACCCAACTCCAGGGTATGTCACTAGGATCAAGCGAAGGTTTTAAAGAGTATGCACAAAAGTGGAGGGATCTGGCTGGCAGGGTGCAGCCTCCGTTAACTGACCGTGAGCTGGTGGATATGTTCTTGGGGACCCTGTCCGGGCCATTCTTCAATCATCTTATCGGTAATTCATCTGCAGGGTTCACTGACCTCATTCTGACTGGGGAGAGGATAGAGGCTGGAATGAAGTCCGGTAAAATTCAGAAGGGTGCATCTTCAAGTTCTGAGAAGAAACCTTTTAAGAAGGATGCCAGTGCTGTGTATGGGCCTAGGAGGCAAGATAAACCAGAGCGCCGCCAATCTATCAACGCGGTGGTGATTGCTAAACCTGTTGTCGCTCCTCGGCAAACCAATCAACAAAGGGCTGAAAGACCCAGAAGAGAGTTTACCCGGTTGAGTATGACCTTGTCACAAATCCTGCCGCAGTTGCTATCCACCAATTTGGTAACTGTCAGAGAGGCCCCGAAGGTTGTGAACACTGCCTCTCCTAAGTACAATCCAAATGCCCGTTGTGCTCATCATTCCGATAGCCCGGGGCATTCCACTGATGATTGCTGGGCCTTAAGGAACAAGGTGCAAGACCTTATTGATGCAAAGGAGGTACAGTTTGAGACACTTGAGAAGCCCAATGTGGTGACTGCTCCCATGCCCAACCATGGAGTGAATGCTATCAGGGAAGATGACGAAGTGGAAGAATCTGAGTTCGACAGCTGGATTTATCCGACGGCCGACAGTGGACCTAGCAATTGGAGTGCAAAGGACAACCTACCTGTTTCTTTTGTTACGCAGTAATAAACTCCTTTGTTTTTGTTATTTGTAATAAACAATGAATTGAAACTCTATGGCCCGGTGTCTTACCCGGGGCACCGTGGCTTCATTTGTGAGGGCATATTAATTGTCATTTCATATATCATGAATAAAGACCTTAGACGTTTTCTCGAACTTCAAATCTTATGCTCCTTTTCTTTCTTTCCTTTCTTTATATATTGCAAAAACAGCTGTATTTACACACACTCACCCATACAGGTTTCAATCCACTCTGGATCTCACTGGTAACGACTCTGCTACTGCCAGTTATGACTTCTAAAATCCGATCAACTTATCCGAAGACGAAGGTGAAGATGATTACGAAGTGCCTGGCGAGCTTGCAAGACTGTTACTCCAGGAAGAGAGGGAAATTCAACCACATGAAGAGCCGGTGGAAACGATAAATCTGGGTACTGAGACGGACAGAAAGGAGGTTAAGATTGGTGCCAACCTAGAGCTCAGCGTGAAGCAACAGTTGACTCAGATGTTACATGATTATGTGGAGATCTTTGCCTGGTCCTACAAAGACATGCCCGGATTGGATACCGACATCATGGTCCATCACTTGCCTACCAAGGAAGACTGCCCTCCGGTTAAGCAAAAGGTCCGCCGTATGCGTCCAGAGATGTCTGAGAAGATCAAAGCTGAGGTTATGAAGCAATTCGATGCTGGGTTTCTTGCAGTGACTTCTTACCCTCAGTGGGTTGCTAATGTGGTGCCAGTGCCAAAGAAAGATGGTAAGGTCAGAATGTGCGTTGACTACAGGGATCTGAACAGGGCCAACCCCAAGGATGACTTCCCTCTACCTCACATTGATGTCCTTGTTGACAATACTGCTCAGCACAAGGTGTTCTCTTTCATGGATGGTTTTTCAGGGTATAATCAGATCAAGATGGCTCTTGAAGACATGGAGAAGACTACCTTTGTCACTCAGTGGGGCACCTTCTGCTACAAGGTCATGCCATTCGGGTTGAAAAATGCTGGGGCAACCTACCAACGTGCCATGGTTGCTTTATTTCATGACATGATCCATCATGAGATTGAAGTGTATGTTGACGACATGATCGCAAGGTCCCAAACTGAGGAGGAACACCTTGATCATCTGCAGAAATTGTTTGACCGTCTGAAGTTGTACAAGCTGAGGTTGAACCCGAACAAATGCACCTTCGGGGTTAGATCTGGGAAATTGCTAGGATTCGTTGTAAGTGATAAGGGTATTCAAGTGGACCCTGCCAAGGTCAAAGCCATTCAAGAGATGCCAGTTCCTAAGACAGAGAAAGAAGTCAGAGGCTTTTTAGGACGCCTGAATTACATTGCTCGGTTCATCTCGCACCTAACTGCTACTTGTGAACCAATCTTCAAGCTGCTGAAGAAAGATCAGGCAGTATGTTGGAATGATGAATGTCAGGCCGCTTTTGACAGAATCAAAGAGTATCTCCAAGAACCACCCATTCTTATGCCTCCGGTTGAAGGGAGACCTCTGATACTATACCTGACAGTACTTGACAACTCAATGGGGTGTGTGCTGGGGCAGCATGACGAGTCTGGCCGAAAAGAGCATGCCATTTATTACCTTAGCAAAAAGTTTACCGATTGTGAGACCCGATACTCACTGCTCGAGAAAACTTGCTACGCTTTGGTATGGGCTGCTCGCCGGCTGAGACAGTATATGCTGACTCACACTACCTTGTTGATCTCAAAGATGGATCCTATAAAGTACATATTTGAAAAGCCTGCTCTGTCTGGGAGAATAGCAAGATGGCAAATGATCTTGACAGAATACGACATTCAGTACACGACCCAGAAAGCTATCAAAGGAAGTGTATTGGCAGACCACTTGGCACATCAGGCAGTAGACGACTATCAGTCAATGAACTTCGAGTTTCCAGACGAGAGTATCATGATAGTGACTGATTATGAAGTACCTGGACCGGATGAAGGACCTGAGGAAGGATCCCAATGGTCTATTCACTTTGACGGAGCCTCCAACGCTTTGGGTAACGGTATCGGCGCTGCGATCATATCCCCTCAAGGCACTCATACTCCACTCACTGCCCGGCTATGTTTCAACTGCACCAACAACATGGCGGAGTATGAGGCATGCATCATGGGTCTCCAAGCTGCGATTGATTTAAGGATCAAGTTTCTGAGTGTCTTCGGAGATTCCGCTCTCGTGATCAATCAGATCAAAGGCGAGTGGGATACGAAACATCCGAATCTTATTCCTTACAGAGAATGTGTGTTGACAATGATCCCCCATTTCACAGAGATAACCTTTGAACATTTCCCAAGAGAGGAGAATCAGTTGGCGGACGCGTTAGCTACGATGTCTTCCATGTTCAAAGTCAAATGGGATAATGAGGCTCCCCGGATCATTATCTGGAAACTGGACGAACCGGCATACTGTTGTGATCTCGAGACTGAATTGGTGACTGAGAAGCCTTGGTACCATGAGGTGAAGAGATATTTGGAAGTTCAGGAATACCCTGAAGGTGCATCTGTCAACGATAAGAAGTTTCTGAGAAGGTTCGCAGCAAAGTTCTTCCTTAGCAACGGCATCCTGTACAAGCGAAACCATGATTCGACCTTACTGCGTTGTGTGGATAAGACTGAAGCAGAAAGGATCATGGCGGAGCTGCATGAAGGTACCTTCGGAACACATTCCAGTGGACACACTATGGCAAAGAAGATCCTTCGGGCAGGGTATTACTGGTCCACAATGGAAGCCGACTGCTACCAACATTCTCGGACATGCCATAAATGCCAGATATATGCAGATAAGGTGCACGTTCCTCCGGTTCCTCTAAATGTTCTGACTGCACCTTGGCCTTTTTCAATGTGGGGCATAGATATGATCGGCGAGATTAAACCTACAGCGTCCAATGGGCATCGCTTCATCCTGTTGGCGATTGATTACTTCACGAAGTGGGTTGAAGCAGCTTCTTATGCTACAGTAACCAAGAACGTTGTGGCACGGTTCATTCGGCATAACTTGATCTGTCGATACGGCGTCCCAGAAAGAATCATTACAGACAACGGTACCAATCTCAATAACAAGATGATCACTGAGCTCTGCGAGCAATTCAAGATACAGCACCACAACTCTTCTCCTTACCGGCCGAAGATGAATGGGGCTGTAGAAGCAGCGAATAAAAATATCAAGAAAATTGTGTAGAAGATGACAGTGACTTATAAAGATTGGCACGAGATGTTACCGTTCGCTCTACATGGGTACCGTACCTCAGCAAGGACGTCAACCGGGGCAACTCCTTTCTCCTTGGTCTACAGTATGGAGGCAGTCTTACCGATCGAAGTGCAGATACCCTATCTCCGGATAATGAAGGATGCAGACCTGAATGAAGATGATTGGATCCAGACACGACTTGATCAGTTAAACCTGATTGACGAAAAGAGACTTGCTGCTATTTGTCATGGTCAGACGTATCAAAAACGGATGATCAGGGCATTTAACAAGAAGGTCAGACCACAAGAATATCAAGTTGGGGATCTGGTAATCAAACGCATCATCCTTCCTCAGAGTGATCCAAGGGGCAAATGGACCCCTACGTACGAAGGGCCATTTGTGGTTAAACATGTGTTCTCATGAGGAGCCATGATTCTAACCAACATGGATGGTGACGACCTTCCTCACCCCGCCAATGCAGACATAGTAAAAAGATACTACGCATGAAAAAGACCCGCTAGGTTGACATACCTAGGCAAAAATTAGGGCTTCCCGGCGAACCAAAAGGGTTCGGGCAAAATGAAGGGATGAAATGAAAAAAATCTGTACACCCGGCAAGTCGAAAACCTGAAAAGGCGGCTTGGGCAAAAATGGGTATCCCGGTGGACTGAAAACCCGAAAGGGCGGTCCAGGCAAAAGTTAGGGATAAAGCGTAATACTATGTCTCATTGGATCACCTTGCATCCAGAATCTGGTATCAACACCAAGTTCAGACGGCATCGCTCAATCAGCTTCATCCTCGACTAGGTCATCAAGTGATGAGACGCTCGAAGATATAAAGGCGATAGCAGAGTTGGAATCCAGTGGGATTATTCTCTTCACACAGCTGTTTTGTTTTCCCTTTGTACAAATTGTAAAAACTCTTTTGTTCGGCGGCGCTCTCTTACTAGGACGTCAGCCTCATGTACATAAAACGCCTATTTACAGGAAAATTCAAAATCAATACAAAAATTACTTTTCAGTTAAAATTGCCAATTGTTTTCCTTTTCTGTTTTGTTTTGCGAAGAACGTCCAAGGTTCAATTTGTGATATATGCATTTGACGCTAATTGCTAACTCATAAATATTTGCATACGAAACAAAGGATTAATTACAGGTAATATTAGAAACAGGGGCAATAATGAGTTGTCTAAGCGATCTAATTGCTCTGTCCACCAAGGTATCAAGTTAGGTTCAGCTTAAGAACACAACCAGTATATCTTAATTCCCCAGAGAGTGAGTCAGCAAGTCAATGCGCTCTCCCCAAGCAAAGCTATACAAACAGCCTTAAGGAAGTTGGGTATCCCTAGCAGATCTCAACATTCCCCAGTGCAATATACGAGCATTCTTAACAAGCATCCCCGGCAGTCTTGATCTAAGATTGTTCCCCGGCGGTCATACCAGACATTCAGCGGAGCCACTTCCCCAATAGATCTCAAAAATTTCCCCAGGAGAGTCCAATCAAGATTTCCCCAGGAATGTTTGAATCATCTCCCCAGCAGTAACCTTATCCCCAGTAGATTCTGGAAGCTTATCCCCTACAGAGCACGAACGCGTCTCCCGACTTTATTCAAAGGTTATTTCCCTACCAGGATATAACTGGGTTATCCTCAGCCAAAAGCCACGGAAAGATCGTCCTCGGCAAAGTCTTCCTATCCCCAGCGGAGTCTATTAACACTTCCAACATAACAATGGTATCCCCATCGAAGTTACCATCAACATCCCAGCAAAGTACCTCTCTCCCCACAGAGTACTGTTCCCCAGCAAGGTAGCTAGAGTAATTTTCTCCCTGCAGAGTAGTCTCTTCGTCAAGTTTATCCCCCAACGGAGTCATCTTCTCCTATCGGTATTCTTGCAACTATCATCCCCAGCGGAAACAACAAAGCACTATTCTCCAAACATTAGCCCAGGATGTGACTTTCCGGCACCCGTCAAGGATTTACTTTCCTAGACAAAAACATACATTCATAAACATCGCACTTCCATACATTTATAGCATGCATATATGCATCATGAACATACAATCTCATTTATGTTGAGAACATCATTGCTTGATCCATATCATGCATTGCATATGACTGACCTTTACCTTTCAGGAAAGATCCAGTTAAATTCTCAGCTATATTCCAAGACTTTAGTCTGGTTCAGTTAAATCGATTCTAAGATTTTTCTGATTCTTATCCAGTCAAAGTTAATCCAAGACCTTCTCTGGTTCAGTCAGATCGACCCTAAGATCTCCCTGATTCTTATCCAGTTGAAGTTATTTCAAGACCTTGTCTGGTTCAGTTAAATCGACTCCTAAAGATTTTTCTGATTCTTATCCAGTCAAAGGCCTTCTCTGGTTCAGTCAGATCGACCCTAAGATCTCCCTGATTCTTATCCAGTTGAAGATTCCAGGACCTTGCCTGGTTCAGTTAAATCGACTCCTAAAGATTTTTCTGATTCTTATCCATTCAAAGGCCTTCTCTGGTTCAGTCAGATCGACCCTAAGATCTCCCTGATTCTTATCCAGCTGAAGATTCCAAGACCTTGCCTGGTTCAGTTAAATCGACTCCTAAAGATTTTTCTGATTCTTATCCATTCAAAGGCCTTCTCTGGTTCAGTTAGATCGACCCTAAGATCTCCCTGATTCTTATCCAGTTGAAGATTCCAAGACCTTGTCTGGTTCAGTTAAATCGACTCCTAAATATTTTTCTGATTCTTATCCCGTCAAAAGCCTTCTCTGGTTCAGTCAGATCGACCCTAAGATCTCCCTGATTCTTATCCAGTTGAAGTTATTTCAAGACCTTGTCTGGTTCAGTTAAATCGACTCCTAAAGATTTTTCTGATTCTTACCCCGTCAAAGGCCTTCCCTGTTCTAGATAAATCGATTCCTAAAGATTTTCCTAATGAAGACTCAGTAGAAGACATCCAAGGTTCTCTCATCGTTACTATTGAGATAGTAATCGTCCAAGGTTCTCTCATCGTCCCGTTGAGGTAGTAACCATCCCTGATTCATTCATCACCTTTTGAAGCTCCAGACTCGACTCCTGTATCTCGCCAGGGTACGTCTGAAGAGGTTGAAGATTCGATTCCTGTAACCAGTCGGGGCGCATCTACACAAAGAGTCTGAAGACCAACTCCTGTAACAGGCCAGGTAATCATTTTCTTTTTCAGGTACGCAAGTTCTCGCTAAGGAATCTCTTACGCGATCGACACCCAGATGGCATCTATAAGCCCATCCACCTATTCATCACCTCTCAACATGGCATCTGTAAGCCCATCTTCCTATCCATCAATCTCCAAATGGCATCTGTAAGCCCATTCCCACCATCACACTACTATGTGAGCGCAAATTTATGGGCACTCTAGTGTTCAATCATCTTCCACCTTCGGATTACGAAAGGCACGCCAGCCAATCTACCTCCTCAGGTCTAAGAAGATTGAACAGGGGCAACTGTTGTACCCCAAAATTTTCCCTCCCATATTCTTCAAGATTTGCCAAGAGCATGCTTCAAAATCTCCCAAAGATTGCACAGTCCAATGGCCTCCTAACTGTTAAAAATTAGGGTTTTGGTTCTGGCAAAGAAATTGAAGTTTCCAAGGGTCCAAACAAGTCCCACATGCCTATAAACATTGTCAAGCATCCTCATGTCAAGTTTCAAGACTCACAGCACAAGATTGCACAGTCAAAAACCCTAATTGCTCAACAGTCAACTGCAGGGGCAAAATGGTCATTTGACAGTCAAAAGTCAAAAATTTTGGTCAACATCTTATTTTGAAGCCACAAACATCATTTGATCAATTCTTGATCATGATTCTCAAGGCATGGTTCAAAAAGTCTCAAGATGCAAAAGTTTCTATTTTTGGACAACTGAAAAAGTCAACTGCAAATTGACCAAGAAATAACATCCACATGGTTTATCATAAAAATTCCATCCAAAGCTCATTTTGAAGAGAATGACATTTCCTACAACTCCTCTTCACACTTCAAGTCCAAGAAATGCTCTCACAAAAAGTTATCAATCTCAACATTATAGGTCATTTTCAAAAGTCAACAAAAAGGCACTGTAAGTCAAAGACCATAACTTGAGATTGGTAAATCAAAATGACATGGGACCAAAGGCATTGGTTAGAGGACTTCAATACCTTTCCAAAATGTCAAAGAACGTGATCAAAGCTTAAAAATTGAGCAAGATATGCCTTGTGGAAGTTGGGAAATTTTTGGGAATTTTGAAAAGTCAACTTTGCTTCAAATGCCTCAAAATTGCTAATGGGCCACAATTTCTTCCAAGAATCATCACCCAAAAGCTATGCACGACCCATTGACCCAAAGGGGAGTTATTTTCTTATTTTTAATTTATTAATTGAATTTTTTAATCTATTAATTCATTTAATTAAAATTAAATATGAGAAAAATACTAAACAAATGTTTTCAAATCTTTTTATGCAGTATTTCCACTCATCATTCACTCAAGATTTCGTGCATACCCAAAAAGGAAAGGATCTCCAATAATTGGCATGTTCTTCATGGTAAAAAGATTGAAAAATCATGGAAAATCACAAACTTGAAAGGCATTAAAACAAGGCTTTGGGCTTGATCTTTTTAGCCTAATTCATTGACATATATGTGTACATCACAAACCTAATCACAAGAACAAGCAAGTTGCGCCTCAGACCAAGAAACAAACTTGCATTTTTCTTAAAAAAGCTCAAAACTGTTTTCATAGTTTCAGTGTGTTGCAAGGCCTAAAAACGATTCCAATAGCTTGCTTACACATCCAGGAATCTTTTCCAATCAAAATCACATCCCCTAACCTCAAGAACTGGTAGAACGCAGTCGCCCTTTTCTTGAAATTTTTCTTAATCGCATTTGAATTTACATGCCATATCAATGCATTTCCATTATTGTTTTACACTAACATGATCATGCTGAAGCTTTTGGTGTCATTTAATTGAAGAATGCTTGCACGTATGGAAAGTTACCATGAACGATGCTTAGGGTTTCAAAGCTCCAGATTTGGGGTTTTATGCATAAGGCAAAATTAGTCAACCAAAATAGCACCATTGAAACCAGGACCTTCCAACGAATTGAACAATCACCTCGCGCCCTTTTTCTTTTTCACCATAAGCTAATCGTTATTTTTCAGGTTTAAGGTTAGTGGGGGTTTAAAACCCCCGCTATTCATCTGTATTTTCAAACAAAAGCGAAGAAGCCAGGAAAGAGATGATGAGGTGTTGAACGATGACTGGCCAGTTTGAATAACTGGCGCCTTTTTTTATTTGTTCCACTAACACTTGTTTTCTCTCTCTTATTGATCATTACCCACTAAATGAACAAAGAAACACGTTTGGCTGGTTGGTGAGTGATGTGTCCTTCAAGCAATGGGACCTGGGTTCGATTCCCAGGTCCCCTCCCTTCTCCAATATTATTTTTCTTCATATGTTTCCATGCAGCGCCTCACCTGAAGTCCACCATACATGCATCTGTATTTGCCTGCCACATGTCCAGCAACACTTATCCAAGGGCCAGAATGGGAGGACTACCCTAGACGCCAGTCAACTGCTTCTCACACGCGCCAGAAAAGTCAACATGGGCTTGCATTTCATGGGCCAAATTGCTTGCATATACCTCCTAATTGGGTCAGAAAACCCCCCATGTTTGCACTTCCTTCTCTCCTTTTTTCTTTTCTTTTATTTATTTTAATTATGTTAATTGTTTATTTAAATCCACAAATTAATTTTTATAACATAAAAATACAAAAAAATCAGAAAGTCAAAAATAAAATATTTTTATTATTTAATTCACTAAATGTTTTATTTTGTAAATAAACTTAATAATCAATTTAGTTTTAATTTTAAGTTTTTTAACTTTAATGCTTTTTCTTAGATAATTAAAAAATATATAGAAACAAGTCTTTTAGCATTTTTTATTCCTTTTCTTAATAAATAATCTTTTTTTCTTATCACTATTAATTATTAATTATTTTTGTAAATAACTTATAATTAAATAATTAGTAAATTAGATCAAACTTGAATTTATTTCTTTAATAATTAAAAATGCTTAGAATTAGGGTTTTAAGTCCAATTAATTTTCTTCATTTCTATTAAATACAAAAACACCAAAAAATAAGTTCTTTCCTTTATTTAATTTAATTAATTTATAATTTCAATTTAATTTCCTTAAAGGGTCCAACGCCCTCGCACTCTCGATTTTAATTCCATTTCGCGCGTTTGCTTGTATTTCCTTTTTAAATCTCATGTAATTGCCCCAAAGCTTTGTAATAGATAATTAGGACATTTACCTTCCGCATTTTATTTATTCAAATCGGGTCTTGGTTTAATTTGGCGATGTAGACCCGCGCCTTGTAATAGCGTAGGACCTTTATTTTCCGCATTTTAATTCCCGCACCTTTTAACTATTAATAATCACATGAAAGAATGTATGCCCAAATAAAAACAAAGCGTAAATCACCAATGCATGACAAGATAAACATAATTGAAAATGACACACAATTCACACACCACTCTTAGGGTACGCCTCGCTGTTGCCTTGCCCCTCGAAACGTGGTCGTCGAGTAGAGGACGTTTTAGTAAGTCCTCATGTCCATGAACATGGCATGGGTGTAGCTTCTAAGGTATCCTCCTATTGCTCTGGTGACCACACTGTTCCTAACAAACGAATTGACCCGAACACCTCCAACGGTGGTGCTACCTACCTCTCAATGGTGAGATGGCACTACCTCAAGGACATTTACACAGACTAATCCCTTAGGGTAGGTAGACGACTCGTAGATACTTGCTCTAATTCAAAATAAATCAAAAAAACTTCTTTTCACACCGACACTTTGCAAAAAGCTTTCAAAAACAACTTTTCAAACACTCTTGAGGACTGATACAAGAGTCGAACTGAAATTTTAAACGAAACTTTTTCAAACCCACTCACCTTGAAAAGCAAACAAACATTTTTGAAAACATAAATGAGCAAGTATCTAAGAGCCCATGGATAACCATGGATAGAAAGGGTGCTAACACCTTCCCTTTCTATAAATCTACCTCCTGAACCGAGAACTAATCTCAATAAGGAATTTTTCTGTGCTTTTGTCCTTTCTATATTGGAGAAAATAAAAGACGGTGGCGACTCTTGCTTCCGCGACATTTCGCGAACCAGCGTTAAACAGTCAGTTCCAGATCCACCGATCACAGTTAGTGATGAAGTTTATCGTCTTGTTCCTCCGCCGAGTGAAAGTGTGGGTTTCTATGACAAGTTGGATGACTTTCAAGACCAGTTCAATGAGATGCAGAAGGAAATGAAGGCCCTTCGAGGAAAAGAATTGTTTGGACAGAACGTTAGTGAACTCTTCCTAGTTTCAAATGTAAAGGTGCCAATGAAGTTTAAAATATCAGAATTTGAGAGGTACAAGGGAAACTCTTGTCTTCGTGACCACCTCGTGATGTATATCAAAAAGATGTCTACTCATATTGATGCTCAGCGTTTGCTTATTCATTTCTTCCAAGATAGTTTGACTGGTGCAACTTTGAAATGGTATATAATCCTGGACAGTGGTAGTATCCGTACCTTCAATGATATTGGGGAAGCCTTCATTAAATAGTATAAGTATAATATGTTCCTGGCACTTGATCGCAACTAGTTAAGGGCAATGGCTTAGAGAGACAAGGAGTCGTTCAAAGAGTATGTGCATAGATGGTGCGAGATAGCTTCCCAGATGGTGCCACCTATGAGAGAACAAGAAATGATCAACGTCTTCTTGAAAACCCTTGGATCATTTTATTATTAAAGGATGATCGCTAGTGCACCGAGTCATTTTATCGAAATGGTAAGCATGGGTGTTCATTTAGAAGAGGCTATAAGAGAAAGGCGCTTAACAAAAGATAAGGGCATAAAGAAGTCATCATAAGGGTTCTCTCGAAAGAAAGAAAGTGAAACAAATGTTATTATTGGGGAAAGGAAGACTAGACCACCTAGAAGGAATCAATGGTACCAGCAACAGGTTGCTTTTGTAACTCCAGTCGTTAATGTAGCTCCAACCATTGTTGCCTATCAAAGACCATCTCCTAAGGGGAATCAATGGAACAGTCAGAAAAGAGAGGATTTTAATTCCATTTTGATGAGCTATGCAGAGTTATTCTCGACTTTGATTCAGAAGAAGTTGGTTCAGACCAGGCCACCCCCTGTTATACCTTCACCTCCACCCTGGTATTATAAGGAAGACAAGACGTGTGTTTTTCATCAGGAAGAACTAGGGCATAATATTGAGAACTGTTATCCTTTGAAATCTGAAGTACAAAAGATGGTGAGATTTAGCCTCCTATCCTTTAAATATGTTGGCCCTTACGTGAAAGATAATCCTTTGCCAAAGCATGGAGGAGAAAATGTTGTAAATATGGTTGCTGGTTGTCCCAGAGACTTCTGGAATTTTGATATCAACCTGGTTAGAGAGGATCTGGTTAAACTGCATGTTAACCTTTGTGAGTTCAGTTTTTATACGCACGACCATGCTGGTTGTAGTATTTGCAGTACCGATATCCAGGGATGTGATAAGATAAAAGTTGATCTTCAGGAAATGACGGTCGAAGACCTCATTCATATAACTAGGCCATGGGTAGAGTACGAAGAGGATGTGAGTATGGTCTTTGGATGTCCTAGAGAATTCCAGATTTTTGACGTGAACCATATGAATGATGATTTGGTGCAGTTGCACGCTACCTTCTATCACATAGATGGTCAATAAGAACACCATTATGGTTCTTGTCGGATCTGCTGCAGAAACTTTTGTGGTTATTCCATTGTGATAAGGGGTATTCAGTTGTTATTGGACAATGGTACTATCAAATTCTCAAGCAATAGAGATGATTCCTAATGGATTAATGTGATGGAGGATTTCTCGGCCGAGACTGTGTCGAATGATGAGTATGCTTTCGTAGATGAACTCTTTTCCTCAGATGAAGGTATGTTCTATAGCAATGATTTTTTTATGTCTAAGTATTCTGAAGAAGGGTTGATTCTTATTGTGCCTTTTTTTGGTGTTCCCTCCCCTATAGAGATTGAGTACCATAGCAAGCAAGTTGTTGCTCTAGTGGTGATTTACTTGCCGGGTCCTTTTCCTTATGAATTAGACAAATCTTTGCCATACAAATACAATGCTAAAATATTGGTGGATGGTGTGGAAGTCCCCAACCAACCTTTGTTTCATGTAAAGAATATTGTTGAAGCCAGCCAAATAACCCGCAGTGGCCATGTTTTTGCACCTGTCATTTGAGGGAATGTTAATGCTGATAAAAAGGTTGTTGAAAGTATTGAACCTAAGAAAGAAGTAGGGGAATCTAGTAGTACTACTATGGAAAAAGATGTGGGTGATATATTAAATATTATCAAGATGAGCGACTACAAGATTGTAGATCAATTATTGCAGACTCCATCAAAGATATCTATTCCAGCCTTGCTAATGAACTCTTTGAAGAAGTGAAAAACACAAGAAGGGGGGTTGAATTAAAAACATGAAATCAAAAGCGCAATGACACAATATTTTTATCTTGGTTCGTCTGATCTCAAACTACTCTAGTCCACCCGTCAAAGTGATTTCGCCTCTCTCCAACAAGGTCTTAATCCACTAATCTCAAAAGGATTACAATCACTACTTTAACAACTGTTAAAGCCTTCTTGAGTACAACCACAATCCGGTTAATCTCAAGGAATAATGTTTTAATCAAATAAACAAGAGTACTGTGTGTTATTGTTTTTCGTTATAAAAACTGTTATCACAACTGTGATAATTTACACAAAATAAAATCTTGGAAAGATGATGAAAAATGCTTGCAGCTTTTTGAATTCTCGTGAATAGTCTTGGAAAATCGTAAACGATTAAAACACTGAGCTTGTTTATATAGGCAATGGATTTACATTGATCATCAAGCGTGTTAAATGACATTAACTTAGTTTCCATTTGGAGAAGATCCTGTCTGAAAGAAGCCGTTGTAATTGATGCTATATTGAATAATTAGTAATGCTTCAGAATCTTTCATCCTTGCTTGCTGCTGATGCTTCAACACATTGATGACTTGGATTATTATGTTCTTGTACAGAATTAGAGTTTACTTCACTTAAGTGCGGGTTCTGGTCATCAATCTTCAGCACATGTTCTGATTGATTCAACGTGTAGCTCTTATGGCTTAACTTCTGATGATGCTTTGGTCAGAACCTCTGCATACAAAAAAGATTCGCGCACTTGACAAATCATTTGAAAGCACTCGGTAAGACTTTAACTAATGATGAACTTAATCTTAAAGTTCTTATATCTTTATCCAAGAAATGTCAACCAAAAGTGACGGCAATATTTGAGAAGAAGAATCTATCCACAACGACTTCCGCAACTTTGTTCGGAAAACTTCAAGAATATAAGATGGAACTTGCCAGATTTGGAAAGCATGAAATCCAAGTAAAAGATTAAAAAGAAATTTCTTTAAATACAATGATAAAAAATCATGATAGCAATAAAGAGGATGAATCCACTAGTAGTGAAGGAGATGATCTTATAAAGAATATTGAAAAGATTCTACGAAAAGAAAGAAAAAGGGAAACACCAACAAGGAAGGTTACATGATTTAAATATGGAGAAAGGGACTTGATAAAAGTGGACGTCCTACACTTGAAAAGAATAGGAAATATTTCAAGAGAAATGAAGATAAGAAGTCAAAGAAAGCATATATATAGCATGGGAAAGTTCATCTTTTGATTCCAAAAGGAATCATCATGTTAATCTTGCAATAATGGCTTTACACCACTCTGATGACGAAAAAGAAGAGGTTGGTAATCAATTTTCTCTTTATGATAATGATGTTCAAGGTGCTATTGGTGAACTTCCTAGTGAATGTAATATTTTGTATAAAATAGTGTCAACTCAAAAGAAACAAATTATATCTCTTGAATAAAATATTGACACAATAGAAAAGAATTTTGAAACTGAAAAACAAAATCTTACATGCCAAGATTGTGATTCACTTTCTTTCCAAAATTTTCAATTAAAGAGATTCCTTGAAAGATATAAAAAAGGACAAGTTGGATTAGACAATATCCTTAGAAAACAAAGGTACTCAAATGATAAAAGTGGTCTTGGTTATTCTAAATCTAAACCAACTACTAATAAAACTATATTTGTTAAAGCAAGTGATCAATCCAATAAGGAAAAAGTGAACAAAGCATAAAAGGTTCATCATCACCATAAGAAGATATTTCCTAAAAAGAAATATTATGTTCCGAGATATAAAAGTAATATTGTTCCTACATGTTTTTATTGTGGTATAAGTGGCCATACAGCTAATGCTTACGATGTCAGAAATGTTAGTGTGGCAATTGACCATTATGTGTGGGTTCAGAAGGGAACTAGCTATGAGGGACCCAAAGAATATTGGGTGCCAAATCAAACTTAATTTGTTTTGTAATTTGCTTTAGGAACACTTTAAATCTATGTTGTTTTGATAAGTGGTGGCTTTAAGCATTTGATTGAAGACATATACTAACTTTCAAATCTTGTTCAAAAGTCCAAGGGTTATTTCACATATGGGGAATACCTTAAAGGAAGAATTATTGGCATTGAAAAAGTTGGAGCACTAACTTTCATATCTATTTAATATGTACTTTATGTCTAAGGACTAAAAAAAATCTTCTAAAAGACAACTTTGTGACAAAGGCTTCAAGTTCATCAAGGATGAATATTTGATGAAATCACTCACAAGAGATAAAACTCATAAATATAAATTGTTTTTATTTTCAGAATTTCATTATATACTTTATAAGTCTTTTATCATCCTTTTTGATAATGACAAAGGGGAAGAAGATTTATATGTGTATGTGTATGCTTGTCTCTAACTATTACAGCCATAAAGATGTAAAATTATATTAAATCAAGGGAGAGATTTGATCAAAGGGGAGTTATCAACGATAAGGGGAGCATTCACATAAGAGATTCTCATTTGTTCAAAATTTCAAGCATCTCAACCTTCAATGGGTTGTCATAATCAAAAAGAGGGAGAATATAAAGTCAAGCCTCTAAAAATATTAGTTTTGATGAAAACAAATTTAGAAGAAAATGATCATATCAAAAGAATGGAAAAAGCCTCAAGTAAAAGTTAAAGCATCATGTTCAAATTCAAGCTATTACATTTCAAAGTTAAATCATCATGATTCAAGGCTTTGGATTCAAGCTATTGCATTTCAAGAAGGTATAATGATGATATTTACCTTCACTAAAGTATTAAATGCTCAAGTAATCAATCAATCATTGCATAAACCATTCATGTTCATGGAAAATGTTTTTAAAACTATTTTTTCAAGATTTTTACTGGGTAAATCTATTTACGATTTATGTAAATCAATTTACCACTTAAGTAAAATATTTCCAGAAGAGAAAAATCACATTTTGTACTATTGATATTGACTTACCTATTAGGAAAATCAATTTACCACTTTATGTTTTTAAAAAATTTAAACGTTACTACTCGGTAAATCTATTTTGAAAAATCAGTTGCACACTTTACACCCTTTCATGCCCCACTTCATGGAACCATTTCATTTTAACTTGACAATTGTTCATGATAATTTTGCATATTTTTACACTGTTTCATAGAGGTGTTATGCACTTATAAATACACAATTTTTTAAATTTAAAATCACCTCTCCCAATAAAACTTTTAGAAATTCAAAAGTTCACATTTCAAATCTTCAACTTTTATTCAAAGAATTTACTGCATACTTTCATATCATTAAAATAAGAAAATTCTTGAGCAATCTATCTCTTAAGTGTTTGTGAATTATTGTCATTGGAAGGGAAGATCAATTAAATTGATATATCACTCAAAGTGATAATTATACTATAACTTTATTATTCAAATAATTTCCATATTTGGTTTGTAATTCCTTGTTGTCCAAAATTATTGGAAATAAGAGAGTAGAAAGGAAATGATTGTTTTCTTGTTCTACTTGTTTGATTTATTCCTTGCTATCTAGGATTGTTGGAAGAAAGAGGTTGAAAGTGAGGGGATTGTTCTCATTTCAACATGGTTAATCCAAGAGAATTGTTCTTGGTGGTGTTATTGTTAGAAGATTGTAGGAGAAGTCTTGGTATAGGTCTTGTACAAAGATCTAATAATAGTGAAATCTCTTTCGTGTTGAAAAGGGACTAGATGTACCTTCAGAATGTGAAGGGAACTAGGATACATCCTTGTGTTCTTTATTTTTCCGCAATTACCATTTTCATCACAAATCATAAACCAGAAAAGAAAGAGACACATTATTAAACTCATGCACCAAACCATAAAAATAAGAACAAATATTCTAAAACCGGATAAAATTTCAAAGTCCTAATTCACCCCCCCCCCCTCTCTTAGGTGCTCTCAAATATTGACAATAACCTCAGCCTTTTAAGTAAGTCAAAAGGGGGTTTCACCCATTGCTGAATGTGGTTTGTTTCTATACGGCCAAAGGATATATGGTAGTTATTTAACCATTTTCCTTTGGCTTCTTCAAGTCTTATCCTTAGTCCCTTTAACAAAGCACGGTTAGCTGCTTATGCTTGTCTATTTTTTTTTTAGAATGCTATACCTATGTGAAATGTTTCTTGACCTTGAGATCCTCAAGAAGTTTATTTCAAGTGCTTATCTATAAATTATGTTTTGTTATATACCCAAAGAAATTGGAGAATTCCATACCGAGCTAAAACGTTTCTCTTGAAGAATTTATGTATGTTGTGTTGAAGCGGTAAAGCGGCAAGCAAAAGTAAGTATTTATTTAGGTTATATCATATCGTCTCCACAAGGATTAATGCTACTGAATTTTTATTCGACGAGTATATCATTAATGAGTTTGGATTAAAATGGGTTTAAAGTAAATGCGGGAATTAAAATTATTAACATAAAAATAATTCATTCTTCAGAGAGAATAAACTTATCAAGCATGCATATAATCTACTCCTCACAAACTTAAACCTATCGACCAGTTATACTCAACCTATAATACTCATAAATGTCATCACGTATCAACCATAACACCCATTGTATCATCTCGGAGGCGATCTCTCAACCAACCTCAAGAACATAGAAGACAACTATGTTACTCGCGTTGACGATCTCTCAGCATAACACAACCAACATAGAGGCATTAAGCACAGACACCCAAGTGAATAATAGATCTAAATATATCTCTAGAATCTAGACACTATTAGATAATCACCCTAGATAAGAATTCGAGCAGTATATGTCTATAACAACCCAAACCCCAAGCACAAAGCAAAAGTCCTGGATAATAATCGACAAATATTTGTAATGTAATCTTTATATAACACCATGGGCGATAAATATACATATGTTCGAAGTAAATATATATACAAAACCCAAAAAAAATTAGAAATACACAAAGAAGAAGACAATGAACCACAAATCTCCTGGTTTGTTAGCACAAATCAATGATAAATCCACCCCAGATCATCTATGTGCAACCTTCATAATTGTCTTCTAAGCTAATCTATTAAAGAATGAGAGTGATGAATTTTGGAAAGAAAAAAGTGAAAACCATAACCTAGAAATAAATGAAATGAAAGTTATAAAACAAAATTTAGCAGACTGCGCTAAGCGGGCATGGTGTGCTAAGTGCGACTTTCTAATTTAATATATCAAAGCACCTAAAACCGCATTAATCGGGATATGGGCGCTTAGTGGACTCATAAAATATCTCTTCTCTAGATACACAGAATATCTCGTAGCGTGATAGAACTTACGCTAAGTGCACTTGCCTAGGCAGAACTTCCCAAAAATGGTCTTTTATTTCGAAAACGCGCATTTGGAGTCGTGGCTTTGAAGCCTTATTCCTAGATGCTCCAAATGTGCAACAAATACCTACAAAAGAAGTAAAATTTATCAAATGTTACACAAATGAATCAAAATCAAAATATTCACAAACTAAACGTATTTACAAACTAAGTGGGGAATTATTCAACGAATATTAACAAAAGAATACATAAGTGCCCCAAAACATATATACAAAATAACTACATTTTGAAAATTATCAAACTCTCCCCAACTTGAACTTTTTTGTCTTCAAACAAGGCCAAACAACTCAAAGAACAAAAGTAACTTACCAAAGAATCATGATGGTTCAAACGAAAACGTACATGCAAGGCAAAATTTACCATAAACCTACAACGACAACATGTAAACGAAACAAATCCTAAGTAAATAAATCATACAAAACATTCTAAAACAAAAAAGCTTAATCATAAATTATACCTAGAAAAAATGCATCGGTAGATGAAGAAGACACAAATGTGAGGAACAATGACACTCATCCACAATCTTGCAAACAAAAGACTAAATTATGCATTCATCCAAAAATTCACATTGAAAACATAAAGGGAAGAATCACTAGGGGTTTTCAAGCTTTTAATGTGGCTTAGTTAACAAACAAAGGATAATTCCTAAAGTAAATCGAAACAAAAACTTGCCTAAACCTAAGGAAATGATCAACTTACAAAAGTTAAGACACAAAATTTCAATCAAACTCCTAAGTGTTACAACAAACACACCTTACTTATTAACACAACATTATTCCATGCTATTTTTCTTTTTCTTTTTCAAATCTTTTTCAATTTTTTTCTTTATTTTTCTTTTCTTTTTCTTTCTCTTTTTTTCTTTCTTTTTCTGTTTTCTTCACAACCGGGTAGAAAGCAACAACATAAGTGAGCAAACATTTCTCTCCCCAACCTGAACTCAACTAACATCATAGTGAGTACTCCCTACTTTCTAAGGAAAGGCAAAAATTCAAACAAAAAACTATTGTTGAGGGTTCAAGAAAACAAAGAATCAATATCCATTCAAAAATGAAATTCTAACACTTACAGACAAGGATTAAATTCAAAGATAACATGAACATTGAAAAAAAGGATCAAAAGGGGTTAGCAAAAGTTCACACACTCACAAGGTGAATTGACTATTTGGCTAGGTAGTTGTGCGAAAAATAAACAAAATGATTTGATAAATTTCATGCTTTCATACAATCAACACAAATAAAATATTAAACATAATGAAATCCAGTTAAAATAAGAATTGAGGCCTCCAGCATATGTGAACAATGGAAAGCTTCCTCATATTCGGGGTAAAAAGGGAACTAAAGTGATTCAATCAAAAGCAAGTAATGCAAAAAGAATGAATGGTATAGTAATTATACAAATGAAAAGTTTCCTAAACGTGTTATGCTAGAGAAAGCGATAAATGAGTATCTAGTGTGTACTAACTTCAAAAACTATCATTACCATACGTCCACAAGTTGAAACACTCAAATTTGGACAATCACCGCGAAATTCTTCAAATTACCATACCAAAATTGAGTCCAATAAACAAAAAAATAATTAAAATAAAAATATAATACTAATGTTATTTACTACTACAAATCCTTGGGGAAAGTGGGAAAAAGGATGACCAAGTGAAATAATAAGAGTTTATTGGCGCATCACAGCAGAGCGATGTCAGACCTAATAATATCTTTCCTAATCTCGGATAACCTTAATCACTATAAAGACATAAAGTTTAAGAGAAAATGAGGAGAAGGAGAGAATTTACATAATTGAGGAAAGAAAAGAAATTACAGGAAAAAGAAAAAGAAAACTGTCAAGGCACAAAAACAGTATAGAGAAGGAAGAAATTGTAAAACATAAGGGGGTTTGTTTTTGTCGACACCATCAGACCCGACAACCTAGAGTTTCAACATCTAAAACCCTAGTGCCACCGTCAACTCCTCTTCGCCTCCACCTTCGTATTTGACATCACGCCACTCTTGACATCCAGTCTCACCATCCTCCGTCACCTGCAATCAAAACAAGGAAAGGATTAGTGAGGAGAGACTGGAGTTCAGAGAAGAAAAACACAACGATGTAGCTCAGTGATCTTTTCTTTTTTCTGTAAATATATGTTGTTATATGATTTGGGGGTTGGGTTGTAGTAGAATTTGAGAGGAGGTGAGAGGTTTGGATGTCGCACCTCCATGGTTGAGTTTGACGAAGGAGGCTAGGGTTTTATATGGATGAGAGAGAGAACAGTAAAGCGATAGGGAGAACGTGACAGAAGGAGAGAGAAAAGAGGATAATAAAATGAATTGTTTTGTTGTATATTAAGTTTATATTATGTCTGATAATCCCATACATGTGCGTTTACCATTGTTATCATGCTCCCTCAATCTCAACCTCACAATCATGATTAAACAACCTCTATTCCACAAGATCACAATAACTAACGTGTTCACCTGTACTGGAATCAAACAAGACTCTTCAATATTTGTTGTTTTGGGCCTGACCTATTATTAATCGCACCTCCCTTTTTTTTTATTATTTTGCTAATCGCATTTAAAAATATACCCCCTGGCCAAATGTGCCAAGTCTAATATCTGGACTTGGACCCTTACTCTTACGCACCCCCCATTTTGCTAGTACGTTCAAACCTGCACCCCTTGCGCTACTAGGCCAAATCCAAAATCTGGATCTTGGCCCATGCTATTTACTCCCTCCTCTCTTGCTGGCATAACATAATTTACACCCTACGTTTTTTTAATTTTATTTCCTTTATTATTTTATTTTATTATTTATATTTTCTATTTTATATATTCATAATTTTAATATTTATTATTATAAATCAAATTTATTATTTTTCAACTCATAAAAAATATATTTTATTTATTGCGTTAAATTATTTCTTTTAATCGTGCACTTAAATAAAATATTTTCACAATTAAATGCTTAAAAATATTCAACCAAACACCAAGTCATTTTTTCGTAAATTAATTTAATTCAAACAATTAATTTTTGAAAAGGAGTACGATGTATATTTAAATTGACTGCACACTTCGTCTAAAATATTTGTCATTCACACACCTAAGTTAAGCTCGCGGGAAATACAAATATTTTTCTTAATCCATAAAAAACACAAACCAACCTGCAAACTACGAAATGAGACTCTGGTTCCTCCTAAGAGGATACGTAGGCATACGATCAAAAATCGTGGCGAGTTCCCCCTATTTCAAAATTAAATCCTTTTTCCCCTATTAAACATTAAAACCCTATTTCCTAAAATTGCGTTTCTAAACCTAGTATCCTTTGGAACAAGGTAGATAAGGGGTGCCTAACACCTTCCCCTCATCTAGAATCGAGTCCAAATCTAGAATCTCTGAATTTCTTTTAGGGTTATTCCTTTATACTCCCTTCCTTTAGGATAAAAATTAAGAGTGGCGACTCTGATTTAAAAACTAGTTGCAACAGCTGGCGACTCTGCTGGGGACTCAACCCTAGGTTTATAAGCCTTATCTTTCAATTTTAGGGTTTTTAAGGTTTTCTTATTTATTGGGTTTTTATTTCTTGCTTATTTAATTATTTATTTATCTGCTTATTATTTTTATTCATTATCTTATTATATCTGTCGTGGGATTTAATTTTTGCAAAAATATTTTTAAAAACCCTTAGAAAGAAGGTTAATTTATTAGCCAAGGGGATACATCAACCCTATGATATTATGTGACGACTTCGCCTAGAGTCGGTGGAATTCCACAAAAGGAATACCTCTTGAGAGACATCCTCTTGGGAATTAGGACTTTGGAATGATACTTATGACTCTTTGTATGGCATTTAAATATAAATATCTTGATGAGACCTTTGATGACCTAGAGACGAAAGTTTCGGTCTGTGAAGAGGCTCCACGTAAAGGGGACCTTGTGCCTTTCCATATAGCGTTATTCATGATACCCTTAGGGAAACCACCTTATGGGAAGGGTAGAATATCTGTAGGCCAATACTAGGAACCTACCTTCTAAGGATACCTTTCACAAATCCCACCATGATCCCTAAACTCAAAAAGGTTTATCTTTTAGTCCATTACTATCTTTAACCCGCAGGGCTTCCATCTATATCGTAAACTCTATCTTATAGGGACTCCTCGTCGTCTTTCATTGGCCATAATCCTTAAGGAGTTTCTTCCTGTCTCAACCTCTGAGTCAGCGTAGGTTTTAATGTGCCTATCATTAAAACTTGTATAAAGTACCCCTACATCTACCCTCATACTACGTCTATGTCACATTGCATATCCATGAAAATTTTTTGCATACCTAAAAGAAAAAAAGGTTATTGCATACCCAATCATCTTCATACATTTTCATTTTCATCCATTTGCACAAAGTTCATATCATTTATCCTTGCGAACAAGGTAGATAAGGGGTGCCTACCACCTTCCCCTCGTTTAGAACCGAGTCAAATCTAGAATCTCTTAATCTCTTTTAGGGTTATTCCTTTGTACTCCCTTCCTTTAGGATAAAAATTAAGTGTGGCGACTCTGACTTAAAAACCAGTTGCAACAAGCGCGCTAAGTGAACTCTACAACATTAAGCGTGCTACACCAGAACCAGAAAAATAGGATAGCAACAACAGTTCTAATACAAGCCTCCACTTATCACCTACACATCTCATTTACACAAATAAACATAATTTGCATACACATGTTCTCAAGCTAATAAAAGCAACCTTTTGGAAAAACACAATTAACACAACAAAACAACCATATGAAAGTGAATAAACAAGTTGAAAAGTGAAGATTTGAGAGTTTTAAAACAGGTCCAATTTCAACTTGTTTAAACAACAATCAACACACTACATAAACTAACACAAAGAAAAATAATAAAACATGCTTGCTTTATGTCGTAAGATCAACGCCTATTATTTATACACAATCCTCAAAATTTCCTCTCTACAAAGTTAGCGCTCACCGACGGTGAAACCTAACAAAACACTTAGCAAACATCAAGAGAAACAAACATATACAAGTATAAAAACACATGTAACAATTTACAAGTTTCGTAAAAATATACAAATATCCATATACACAAGTTTCTATTTACACAATATTCACAATATAGACATCATGTGTAAAACTCAAAAATAAAGAAAATATCGCAATAAAATTCAATAAAAACACCAATCATTGACAACAACGCCATTTTGCTGAAGCGGTAAAGTGGAAAGAAAAAGTAAGTATTTGTTTAGGTTATATCATATTGTCTCCACATGGATTAGTGCTACTGAATTATCATTCGACAAGTCTCTTGCTAATGAGTTTGGGTTAAAATGGATTTAAAGTAAATGTGGGAATTAAAGTTATTAACATAAAAAGAATTAATTCTTCCGAGAGAAGAAACTTATACGACATGCATATAACCTACTCCTCACAAATTTAAACATATCGACCAGTTATACTCAAGCTATAATACTCATCAATGTCATCACGTATCAACCACAACACCCACTATGCAATCTTAGAGACGATCTCTTAACCAAGCTCAACAACACATAACACATCTATATTACTCGCGTTGATGATCTCTCAGTATAACACAACTAACACAGAGGCATTAAGCACAAACACCTAAGTGAATAATAGATCTAAATATATCTCTAGAATCTATACACTATTAGATAATCACCCTAGATAAGAATTCGAGCAATATATGTCTATAACAACCCAAACCCCAAGCAGAAAGCAAAAATCCAAGATAATAATGGACAAACATTTGTAAAGCAAGCTTTATATAACGTCATGGGCGATAAATATGCATATGTTTAAAGTACATATATATATATATATATATATATATATATATATATATATATATATATATATATATATATATAACCCAGAAAATGAGGAATACACAAAGAAGAATAGAAGTCAACCACAATTCTCCCGATTTGTCAACGCCGGTCGATGAGAAATCCACCCTAGATCATCCGCGTGCAAGCTTCATAGTTGTTTTCTAAATTAATCTACTAAAGAATGAGAGTGATGAATTTTGGGAATAAAAACCCCAAAACCATAACCTAGAAATGAATGAAATGAATGTTACAAAACAACATTCAGCAGACTGCGCTAAGTAGGCCTAGCGCACAAAGCGCGGCTTCCTAATTTAACATATCAAACCGCCTAAAACTGCACTAAGTGGGTTTCACGCACTTAGCGGGCTCATAAAACATCTCTCTTCCAGATGCACAAAATTGATCGTAGTGCGCTATAACTTGCGCTAAGTGCGCTTTCTTGGGAAGAACTTCCTAAAACTGATCTTTTATTCCGAAAATGTGCATCTAGAGTCGTGCCTTAGACACCTTATTCCTCAAGGCTCCAAATGTGAAACAAATACCTACAAAACAAGTAAAATCTATCAAACGTTACACAAATGAATCAAAACCACAAATATGCACAAACTAAACATGTTTATAATCAAAGCGTGGAGTTATTCAATAAATATTAACAAAAGAACCGATAAGTGCCCCAAAAAATATATACAAAATAGCTACATTTTGGCAATTATCAGTTGGCAGTGATAGCCTTTGTTAAATCTTTGACTTCCACCCATTTCATGAAGTAGTCAACTTCCACAATCAAGAATTTCAGTTATCTTGAAACCAATGGAAAGGGACCAAGGATGTCCATCCCCCACTGTAAAAAGGGCCAAACATCTCTGTGCTTTTGACATTTATGTGATCTTTGTCATCTTGGACCATGGTTGGCCAATAAAACCTATCCATAAGAACATTCTTAGAAAGATCCTTGGTGTTAAGGTGTTGTTTAGAAATCCCTTCATGTAACTCGATGTGGGTGTATATGGCTTCTTCCCTTGAAGGAATTTTAGCAGAGGGGGTCAATATGCTTCTTCGATATAAAATTGTGCCTATCTCATAATAAAAATTTCCCTTCTCTTTATGAGGGACACTTCAACTAGGTTGGTGGGCAGCATATTATGTTTAATATATATCATGATGGGTGGGATCCAAGAGGTTTGCAATGTGTCTTATTTAATTTCCATTGCAACTTTGTGAGTTTCATTTCTTGAACTCCTAACGGTTATTTGTACTAAGGAATGGTTGAAACCCGAGGATTTTGCTCTAGCAAGCTTAGACATGAAGTATGCCTGAGTGTTATGCTCTCTAAGGACATGTAATATTTTGTATAATTTGAAATTTACAATCTTTCTCTAGCCAGACTGAATTATCACTACAAAAATGTGTCTTTTGCCATGCCTCTCTCTTAACTTATTATATTACCAGTTATTAATGTGTTCATAACTTAATATTTTCTTCCACCATTTCGAGTATCAATGTGAGAGCCATGATGAAAGCTTTATACTTAACTCGGTTATTAGTATCGGGGAACTCAAAATAAAGGAATACTTCAATCATCAAAACAACTTCATTTTCCAATATGAGACTGGCCCTATGTTTTGTGCTATTGGATGACCTATATTTGAACGTTATCCTAGTATGAGTTTGTTCGAGTGTGCCCGGAGTCATTTCTATTATGAAATCTACATACAATTGGGCCTTCAACGCCTTCCTAGTTTCAAAAGATACATCAAATACAGACATCTAGACAAACCTTTTGGTTAGCTTCAGTGTTATGTATGACTTGTGGAGTATTTATTTCAAAGGTATATCATTTCAAAAACCAATAGCATGTGCCAAGAAATAATGTCCCAGTTTCATGGACGCAGTCACTAATGCTAACATTGTTTTCTTTATCTTTTGATAAAATCTTTCTAGTCTGGCTAGTGAATTAGACAGGAAGTTCATCGAGCTCTGATTGGAATCTATTTCTCGGATGAGGACGACACTAATTGATTAAGTAAAGATAACTAAATAAATTAACAAAACTTCCCTAACAACTATTCAGGATAACACAATTGGGGTTGACAAGGATGCCATGAAAGATATGAAAGTCATTCTCACTCAGAGGTCCATTCAAAGTGTGTTTCATTCTTCCATAGTTTTAAAAGAGTAATGTGTGTTGATCCATCCTTAAGATGAATATGTTTAATTTCATGAGCATCTTGTTTAATCTCATTACCTCTTTCTTTATTTTTTAATTTTTCATCTTAGTGACCCCTTCTCATTTATCGGGGTTCACTTATATGCTTCTCTCTGTTAACTAAAAGCCTGGGAATTTTCCAGCTCTGACTTTAAAGGTACATTTTTTTAATTTTAGTGTCATATTATATTATCATACCTATCATAACACACTTTCTATGTGCTCATAGTGTAGCTCTTCCTTGATGAACTTGACGATCATATCTTGGATATATGTGATTGCATGTATAGTCATAAGTCGGTTTTGATAACGACAATTGTTGAAGCAACTTTGAAGATAACAAGTCCATAAGCAAAAAGCTTGTGGATGTTAAGAGTTCTTTGTGAAAGGGGGGTTGATTTTAACTCTCAAGTAAAAATTTTGATGATGACACCTGATTAAGAAGATATCTTAAACCTCATCAGTCAGAAGTTGTAGGTTCCAATAGAAGTGCTAAGTCATCATTGTATAAAGCAAGGGAACTTTAAGATATAAAGATGTAAAAGTGTGAAAGCTCTCCTAATCTCACACTTAGTGTCTTAGAGTGGCAAGTTAAAATGTAAAATGTCAAGAGTGAGTTTTGAAGTGCCAAGGAAATCACACACACAAATAAATGTTTTTCAAAACTCTCTCTGATTTCATAAATATTCTTGAAAATCTATTAAGGGTTGTACAGAATTGATTAAAAATTATTTCTAATCAATTCAGAAAGTTTATATAGTGACTAATCGATTAACGACTTGGTCCAATCAATTAGAGCAAGGTAAATGACCTCTTAATCGATTGTAAAATATTTTAATCAATTAAACCATGTAACCATTTTAGGATTTAGTTTTTTGGGTTAGGGTTGCCGTATTTTAGAAGATCTTAATAGATTACCAGCTAGCATTAATCGATTTAGTCATTATAATGGCCCATGGATCGTTTCCCTTTTGTTGTAATGCAAAATTTTCCCTCCCATTTTCTTCAAGATATATCCTTATACTCCTAGGGTTTTCAAATGCTCAAGGCTACTCAAGGTTTGATCAGACAAATTCTCCTCCTAAGCAGTTGACCTACAACTAGGGTTTCACTTTTCTTAGAGGAAATTGGACTTATAATGCTCCAAGTGAATTTCATGGTTCCTCATATTTCTCAAGGAATGCTCATGCCAAATTTCAAGCCTGGCATCACAAGTTTGCGCACTCGATTACTCAGATGACTAAAAATGAACTATATTGGACAAAAAGTCAATTGTGGTTAACTTACAATCAAACTTCAAGATTTTTGGTCAACATCAAGATTTTGAAGTCATATTAAGGAGAAGTCAACTAAACTTTGACCAAGTATAACTTCCACATGTTTCATCAGATTTTTCTCAACCAAAGCTCATTTTGAAGGAAATTCAATTCTCTATAACTTTGTCTCTCTAAGCTCAAGTCCAAAAAATGCTTCATTTGAGAGATATGGGCCAAAACATTATAGGTCATTTCAAAAGTTAACAAAAAGACACTTTTTATCAAAGCAACTTACATCAAGCTAAAGTCTTCAAATGAAAAAATGATCAAAATAGAGATTGTATGGGACATATTGAGCTTTTCAAAAAGTCCAAAATCACATTCATATGATAAAAATTGAGAGTTATGACTGGTACAAGTTGGGCAATTTTGAGATAATGCATGAAACTCAAATTGATCTAACATGAGTTGTTGGGCTAATGGGCTTATCTTTCAAGGTCCAAACGTGTTTTAGAGCTCATAGTGAACCTCTGAATCCATGCATCCACCCATTTGATTTTTATTCCATTTATTTTTTATTTTATTTATTTAAATTCAAAATTAAATTAAATTAAATCAAGGCTTTCATACAAAGGTCCAAACCAACTCCTTTTGACCTAACTTTCCTCTATATATTCCACATATTTGAAACAAGACAAGAGGACTAAAAACCTTGCAAGAAGTTCCTATACCAAAAACTTCAAATTTTTTCAAACTAGGGAAAACTACAAACCCTATTTTCAACCTCTCTCAAAGAAAGTCGATCATCCAAATCAATTCCAAAAGCATTATAGGGTAAGTGGGGATCGATTGTGATGATCGAAGAGGCCTGAAACTCTCGTATATGCCTCGCCGGTTTCCATTATTACATGAAATTCATATCTTTGTTTTTATTGTGCTTTGATCGAAACTAATGTTACTAACATGCTTCTGAGGTATAACTATGTAGGATAGACCCATCGCATGGCCCCCATAATGAATAAATCATGGGTTACCATGTTTTAACCATTTCATACTATTTGCATCCTATTTCTTTGTATAGGGAAAATCAGTCAAAACCAATGGGACCATTGAATTCGCAAGGCCCAAATTAGGGGGGTAGGGTACCATTTAACCATTTACGTTTGCTATTTTTGCAAGAATAAAAAAAAAGTAGCCGGAGAAGACGACCGGAGCTAGGGCTCCAATGCCTCTCCGATCCAACCATAATTTTTGTATTATATTTAATTGATTTCATATAATTACCAGATGACACAGCCACCCCAGTGGCAAGCGCACGCATGTTAAGGCATTACTACACTAGGGAGTGGGTTCGATCCCTGCCTTTTGCAAAATTTCTTTGTTTTTCATATTTCTGGCAGGTCTCATATATTATGAAGTCCGTTGGTTTTCTTAACACCAACATAAATGTGGCTTGGTGGTAGAGGAGGTGCTTGTGAAGTCAAAGGGCGTGGGTTCAACACCCACCCCTGACATTTTTCTTATTTTCTTTTCTAACCTTGTTTGTAATTATTTTTTTGGCTAACCCTAATCCTTTTTAACCTAATTTAATTTTAATTAACCTAAAAATAAACCTTTTTTTGTAAACCCTAATCATTAGATTTAGGTTTTTAATTAACTTTTTTTAATTTAATTGATTAACCAGTTTTAAAATTAATTAGATTTTTATGTTTTATTTAATTAATTATCATCAAAACTATTATCTTCATAAAAATCTTTTTCACATTCTTTTTCGATGTTCCTTTTTCTTATTCTTAGATCAAGTTGTATAGGTCGCATGTTTCCTATGTAATAGCGTAGAGATTTATTTCCCCCTTTATTTATCATGTAATTGCTTCCGGGATGTAATAGTTTAGGGTTTTATTTCTCGCACTCTTTCATTATTATGTAACTGCCCCAAAGCTCTGTAATAGTTTTAGGTTTATGTTTCCGACTTTACCTTCTACTATTATATTTTCTATGCTACTGTTAGTAATTAGGGTTTATGTGGCAAGATTAAACCAAATTCTAGAAAACCTAATTCTAAAGATAAATAACTGAAACAAACACACTTTCACACATACACCTCTAGGGTATCCTATCTTGTTGCCTTATGATACTTTGTGACGTCCCTCGAAAGTAGGGATTCTTTAGCAAAACACCTTTATAAATAAAGATCATATTCCTTTGATGACCCTTCGACTTTGCCTACGAATAACATGATCTAGTCCCTTACGAAACCGCTAAAGAATCCTTACAAGTTTCCTTCGATGATTGTACGATGACCATTCGTCTGTCCCTTCACATCCAATAGATGGGGCTATCTACCAACTAATGGTTCAGATAGCACTATCTCTAAAGGAGGAGGAAAATAACAAGAACGACCTTGAGTGGGAAGGATACTTTTAATCTCTTGCTAACAAATTTTTCTCACAAATATTCTTCACACGTTACTTTCAAAACAAATATTTTCAAAACATGTTGTACGCGTTCTTGAGGACCGATACAAGAACCATTACAAAGTTAGTTGTACTTTGGCTTTTGCAAAATATTTTCAAAAAAATCACACACACAAAGAAAATTTTCAAAAGTGAGTTAACAATTAAGAGCATGTAGATAACTACAGATGAAAAGGATGCTAACACCTTCCCTTTTCATAACTTACCCCCCAAACTCAAAATTTATCAAAGGTCTTTCTTGTTCTTTTCACCTTTCCTAAATACTGGATAAAAGAAAAGTCAATGACGACTCTTGCTATCCGCGACATTTGCGATAAAACACAAAACAAGTCAGTTCTCCCACCGTATTACACATTTTTTAGCCAATTCTTTCCTATATAAAGAAGACTTATTCTCATTTCATTATGCTACAAAGTTATGAATAGAAATTTATCTACCCACCTTTTATTGTCTCTATTTTTTTCCTTAGTAATTGTCATAGTGCTAAAAAATTGAAAATCCATTATGAGAGTTGTTTTGTAATCAATGATATGATTAAATTTCTTTATTCTAGAGTATGACTCTATTGTGAATTTTATTTGTAAAGGACAAAGGTTTCAAGATAAACTTGAAAAAATCTTGGGTGAAAGTTCTTGAGCTTGACCGGTGTAAAAGCTCTGGTTGAAGGTTCGTGAGCTAAGTATATGTAAAAGCGTTGTTTGTTGGTTCTTCATCTTAGCCAGTTTAAAAGATTTAGCTTTTGTTGTTGAAGTTTCATAGGAAAATCCTATGAAAATCTCAAGTTTGATTTTTAGGGGAACTCTCAAGAGGAAACCCATCGGGGCAGGAATAGGCCAAATAGTTAGGACAAACATGTATAATCTCTAGCATACTCTCTCAAAACTCTTATCTCTTTAATTTTGGTTGATTATTTTATTTCCTGATGCTTCAAAAATTAGCTCTTTCAGTGATAAAGGTTGTCTTGTCCATGTCCGCCTCAAACGTGGGTATCCATTTATAGCCAAAATATGCGTCCAAGAATGACAACAGTTTGTAGACAACTGAATTATTTACTAACTTGTCAATGTTTCGGAGTGGATGTCAATCTTCTAGACCTAATCGTTTAAGGTCAGTGTAATCAATACATATTCTCCACTTCCCTAAAATTTTAGTAACTATAACATTAGACAACCATTCAATATATCTTACATCAAAAATAAACTAGCATTAAGTAGACCTCATACCGTACTCATAATCACTTTTTCCTTTTTAAGGGGACTGTTGTCTTCTTCATTGTGCTATGTAACAAGAAGAGGGTTCAATATTCAATTGGTGACAAGTTACATTGGGGTTTATGGCAAATATCTTTTTGGGAGACACTTCAAAGAGGTTGAAACTAACTTTAAGTCATTCAATGATCCCTTTGTTGACCATGGACAACAAATCACCTTCTATATAGATCGATCTCTTTTAATTTTCATCAAGCTCTACAACCTCAAATTTTTTGTCTTGGATCGGCCTCAAGGTTTTCTCCTTGAATACTGGCGAAGAGTCGATCTCTTCATTTTTTAGGATTCCATCTTCCCTTGCCTTGAGGTTGAACGTGTTGATGGTAGTTTGCTATGTCTTTTTCATTTAATTTTAAAGGATGACAGTGGTCCCTAAAGAGTTCCTAAGTATGGTTTCATGTATCAGGAAAACCACATGTATATCGACTAAATTGATAACTTTTTTGCCAAAATTATTATGATACTTCATCTTACAATTGATTGTAGAATCCATAATATCTAATGCCGCAAAGAATGGTGTCCCTGTGATGAAGTTACGCATACCTTTTGCAAGGAATTACCAAGAAACAAGTGTTTTCAGACCCATTTTCCCTTCGCTTTATGACACAAACTAGTAGTTTCACAGCCCTAGACAAGTGAATATAATTGTCATTGAACGCTAAAATATTCCCGCCTTCATATGGCGTAAGATCCTACTCATATAATAGTAATATCTTGAAGATGCAGAGGTACATAATGTCAAAATAAGTTCCATTGTCGATAAGGATTCGTGATACTGGGTGATGTGCTACAGTAAAAGCTAATACTAATCTAAGTTTTACATTAGGAACCTGTTGGCTCCTAAATTCGACACCCTTGTTTTATTAATGTCAGCCATTAAAGCTGAAGGATGTTTTCGACTAGCTAGGCCCGTCGAAATGCCCATCGAAAGATGGCAAGGTACTTAAAAGATTTCTGCCAAGGGAGAAGTTGGTTGCCTTCGACGTCGAAGGAGTCTCTCGTCGAAGATGCTTCTCGACAAAGGTGTGCGATGGTTCAGAGTGTGCATCCGACAAAACTTTGGGAAGCATGTTAGCCCAAGAGGATGAGAATGGAGTCGAAAGACCCATTTACTATCTCAGTAGAGTTTTGAACGATGCAGAAACTAGATATAGTGAAGTTGAAAAATTGTGTCTATGTCTGTATTTCTCTTGTACAAAACTCAAGCAATATATAAAACCAATTGATGTGTATGTTTCGTCTCATTTTGATGTATTCAAGTATATGTTGTCGAAACCTATCTTGCACAGTCGAATTGGCAAGTGGGCATTAGCATTAACTGAATACTCCTTGACCTTTATGCCTCTTAAGGCAGTAAAAGGACAAGTGGTTGCAGACTTCATAGTCGACCACTCAATTCAAGTTGAGGATATTAATTATGTGGAGATAGAGCCTTGGAAATTCTACTTCGATGGTTCCAGCCATAAAGATGGAACAGGGGTAGGAGTCTTGATTATTTCTCCAGATAAAATTCCAACAACATTCAAGTACAAAATATCAGGTTCTTGTTCGAACAATGAGGCTGAGTATGAAGCTCTAATTACTGGCCTTGAGATATTGTTGGAATTGGGGGCAACTCGAGTCGAAATAATGGGAGACTCAGAGTTAGTCATTAAGCAAGTCACAAAGGAATATAAATGCATAAGAGAGAATCTCATTATGTACTTTGTGATAGCAAATCGTTTATTGAAAAAATTTGAAACGATCAATATTCGACACATACCCAGAGTCGAAAATCAAATAGCCAACGACTTGGCACAGATTGCATCTGGGTATAAGATTTCAAAAACGAGATTGCAAAGAGCAATCGAAGTTCGAGAAAAGATAAAAGCAACTTGTCTATCACCAACAGATTTGGAATCGACGAGACTAGGATATGCTGATCAAAGTAACTTCGAAATTTCGTTCATAGATAATTTATCAGAGCAAGATTGGAGGAAACCCATTGTGGACTATCTTCAAAATCCAGGAGCTTTGACAGAACGAAAAACAAAGTACAGGGCGTTGAGTTATGTACTCATGGGTAATGAGTTATTCAAGAAAACGCCTGAAGGGGTATTGCTAAAATGCTTAAGTGAAACTGAGGCATACATAGCCCTTTCGACTACGCACACTGGAGCATGTGGGGCTCACCAAGCAGGCCATAAGATGAAATGGTTGTTGTTTCGACAAGGACTATATTGGCCCACTATGCTGAAAGATTGTGTTGAGTTCGCCAAAGGTTGTCAAGAGTGTCAAGTCCATACAGGCATCCAACATGTACCAGCAAGTGAACTTCACTCGATAGTGAAGCCTTGGCCCTTTAGAGGATGGGCGTTGGACCTCATTGGAGAGATTCGACCAGCATCATCAAAGAGTCAGAAATACATACTGGTAGGCATTGATTACTTTACTAAGTGGATCAAAGCTATCCCTTTAGTCAATGTAGACCAAGAAAATGTCATTGAATTTATTCAAAAGAACATTATCTTTAGGTATGGAATCCCTGAGATGATAACAACTGATCAAGGATCAGTTTTCACTGGTCGAAAGATGCAGGAATTTGCTCAGGAAACAGGTTTCAAACTCCTAACATCAACGCCTTATTATGCACAGGCAAATGGTCAAGTCGAAGCAGCAAACAAAGTAGTGATTGGCTTGATAAAAAAGCATGTTGGGAAGAAACCAAAGAATTGGCACAAGACGTTAGACCAGATTTTGTGGGCTTGTCGAACGTCCCCAAAAGAAGCCACTGGTACAACACCATATAGGCTAACTTTTGGCCATGATGCAGTGTTGCCAGCAGAAATTTGTCTTCAATCTGCAAGGGTTCAGAGGCATTATGATATTCCCTCTGAAATTTATTGGAACATGATGCTAGACGAACTGGTGGATTTAGACGAAGAGAGATTGCGCGCTCTTGACCTACTCAGGCTTCAGAAGAAAAGAGTAGAAGACACTTATAATAAAAAGGTAAAACCTAAGGTATTTTTGCCTGAAGAACTAGTTTGGAAGGTAATTCTTCCCATGGATCGAAGGGATCGAAGCATGGGGAAATGGTCACCCAAATGGGAAGGACCATTCAGAGTTATCCAAACTTTTTCTGGTGGAGCCTATGAAGTCGAAGAGTTAGGTGAAGATAAAAGGCTCTTGAGAGTAAATGGTAAATATTTGAAAAAAATACAAACCTACACTCCAAGAGATAAAAATAAAATAATAAAATAACAAGACTAAATTAACCATAAAAAGCCAAAATGGAAATTTTTATAAATTTTAGCCAAGATGGCAATGTTGTCGAATATAGATTACAAAATATGGTTACAAAAGCTGAATCAATCAGAAGGGAACAGAGTCCTTGAGTCGAAGGTATTTGACTTGCTGCAGCCCCAATCTTTTCTTGCACCAGGCATTCGCCTGCACAAGCTTGGCAATCTGATCGTCGAAGCCTTGGGCCTTCTCAGCAAATTCCAGGCCCTGTTTGATTTCAGTTTGACTCTCGGTGTCTGGGACGGTCGAAAGAAGCTCCTCCTTGCGTTTAGTGTTGGCATTTATCTTAGCCTCTATTTCTTCGATTTGTGCCCTGAAGGAAGCATTCTCTCGATCGATGGCATCGACTTCTTCCTGCGTAGATGCTTTTTGCTTCGACAACTCCGCAATTCGAGAAGTCGTCTCCGAAACAGCAGTCCATGCAGAAGAGCTTTTGCCATATAACACCTGAAGCTGACTATCAAAGCCCCTTTGGCGCCTATAATCTGCTGAGACTTGATCAATAATGGAGTGTAACTCCATGATCAAGCCTGAAACTTCTGGAGCTACAGCTAACAAGTCGACAGCATTCAAAACATCCCTCAAGTATGATGGAGCAGTGGGGTCCCCCTCCAAAGCCTTCATCAAGTCCTTCTTGAAAAACTGGGTCTTAACCTTCGCTAAAGCTTCATCAAGAGGAGAGGTTTCAGTGGACTTCCCCGACAGGGTAGGAACCTCCTGACTAGCATCGGACGAACTCTTGCTCTCGATGATTGCGTTGAGATAGCTAACAGGGTCAGTTTGTTTCAAGAGTTCTAAGTCCTCTTTCGACCTGTGCTTCGTTGAGGTAGCAGCCCTTGCAACAACATTGTCTTGGGTTTGAGGCTGTTGAGTGTTAGGTGTCTCGACTTGTTTCCCTTCGACTCGGACTGGGGCAGTACCAGCGTCATCTTGGTGCCCTTCGCCAGCGTCACCTTGGTGCCCTTCGCCAGTGTCACCTTGGTTCTCTTCGCCAGCGGCACCTTGGTTTTCTTCGCCAGCATTGCCATGGTCCCCTTCGTCACGATTCTCTTCTGACAGATCCACCACCTGAACCTCTTTTGGCTGTTGTTCTTCCGTTTGAGGATCTTCTGTGGGTTTTTCTACCGTCTCAGCATTGGCCTCATTTATTTCTGTATGGTCTTCATCATTTTCCAAGCCTTTTTCTTGTGGCCTGCTGAGTTCAGCAGACTCTAGTGTTTCAGAAGTCCTTGGCGGTGAGCTTTCAGTGGTGTCTTGAGAAAGGAAAGAGGAAGAATTTTCAGAAATCGAAAGAGACATAATCGAATGTAGGTATCTACACCTAAGTTACAAAAAGGTCTAAGAGATTACCTGTAAATTAGCTTCAGCCCCAGGGCTGGAATTGTCGCTTTCGACAGGCTTATTGAGAAGAACGTTTAGTTCCTCCTCCGTTGGCTCCTCAATGATCACTGGAGGTGGCCTGGGCTTTCTCCCAGCAACCTTTATTCTAATTGTTCGACCCTCAGGAGCAGGAGCAGGAGCGTCCTTCGTCAGCTTTCGCCTTTTTAGAGGAGCAGGGGGAGAATCACCCTCTTCATCGCTCCCAGATTCGACCACCAGTGCTGGCCGTTTCTTGGGCGAAGGTGCCTAAAAAACCAATGGGAATTCGATTTAGCAATTGCATCGAAAGTCAAAAATCGAAAGCCAGAAGAAAATAATGAAAGTCTGGTTACCGATACAGAAGGCTTCTTCGAAGGGCCTTCCCCCTGTTGGTTGGTTGTGGTCTTCGCCGGCGCTGTAGTCTTCGCCGGCGGTGGAGGTTTTGTTGAGGGGCCTCCTCCCTGTTGGCTTTCTGCAGCCTTCTTGGCTACAGGTTTTCGAACAACTGAAATCAAATAAATAGTTAACAGGCTAGCAGTCGAAAGAGAAAGACAAAGTAATGTGAAAGGATGAACTTACATTTCTTTATTTTGTCCAACACAAGTACAAAAGATTTCTGAAGCTCATCCACGAAGTCCTTCTCGTCAAAAAACTCCTCAGCGTAATAACTTTTCCACCACTCCTCGAAGGATGGTGAGCAAAGAAAGTTGAGCTGGTAGTCAAACAACGAGAGAACTGTTCGACCAGCATATCTTCCGATATGTTTAGTGGCAGCTTCTTCGGTGTAATCATTGCAGAAGTACAACATAGACTTCTCTCTTGGAAAAATTGGAGAAGGTAAGGTTTGAATAATACCAAACTGGCGAGATACCAGGTTTGGTTGGTATGCAATCAGACTCAAGTGAGTCTTAGAGCTCCTGAATCGAAGAGGCATGATCCTTGGTGTGAGGAACTCCTCCCACATTGTTGTATGTTCATCAACTTGAGGACCACTCGACGTCCTTGGATGTGGCCTTGTGAACCATGCTGGGCCTACCTTCCGTCGAGCAAACGGAGCCATAGTCGAAACAAACTCTTTCCTTCGAGCAAACATCAGAACGAAGTTGGTGAAAGTTTTCTGAAACTCCAGTCCATCTTCCATAGGCGTCAACAGAGCCAGTCTGGTTCCTTCGACGCGTATGTTCGCTATCTCTGGAGCCTGCTCATTTATTTGAACCTTCTTAGGCAAGAAAGATTCGAAGGTGGCATTGAGCCACAGTTGGAGCAGCCAAAAAGGCCCAGCAAGTAGCAAACTGGCCCTGTTCTCGATAATTTTTAGAAGAGTTGCCCCATTACTAATCGAATCATAGAGGCTATCCAAAATCAATTCTGCCAAACAGATATTTTGGCCATGATGGAGTTGAGTGGCGAGAGTGACCATCTTCTTGGTCACCTGTAAGGACTTCGAGCAAAAAACAAAGCGAGTCAGCCATAAGGCTAGAAACGCTATGTGTTCGACATCCGACACAGCATCTGTCGACCTGTCATGGTAGTGATTGATGAAGGTGGTATAGGTTGGTTTGGTGGCAGAGAATCCAATTTGATCCTCTGACATCTCCTCCGGATCGAAGTAGTCCCCGGTGGGTCGAAGGCCAGTGATAGCGGCCACATCGAAGAGTGTAGGAGTCAGCATCCCACAGGGAAGATGGAAAGTAAAGTGGGAGTAGTCCCAGAAAAGTAGAGAAGCTATCAACATCTCCGGAGAATAGTTCAAACCTGTCTTCGACAGCATCACCAGGTCGAAAATCCCCATATCTTTCCAGATCGAAGCTTGGCGTTTCTCCATCTTTTCCAGCCAAGCAACGTAATCAGGAGTAAGGCTAGGGCCAGACCTGAAAGCCCTAACACCTTTGTTGAAGAAACGAAGGTCGATTTTATCTTTAGCAGGCTCTTCATTATCCTCTGCATCTTTCTTGGCGCATGCAACCGGTTTGAGTTTCTCAACTACCGGAAAATAACTATTGATCTTCATGGCCTCAGCAATACTTGGATACAAGGGGCCAGACATAGCAAAGATCTGGTTGGAATATCCAACCGGGATCATAAGGTGGTTTGAGTAAGCATCACGTACGGCGATGTCCAAGGGTTCGGGGACCCTTCGTTGGCCCGTAGAAGTTACTACTGGAGCGGTGACGAAAACCTTAGGTTTGACGTTTCCAGATGGTACGGTAGCGCTAGGAGCATTGGAACCAGATGCCATTGTTAATGGTGAGGTTGAAGACGAAGTGAAGAAAGAAAGGGTTTTGCAAATATGACAAGTTTGTATGAAAATAGAGAAGTCTGAAGGCTAGATGGCATAAAAAGTCCCACAATGGGGTACTTACTGCTATTTATAGTAGTGGGGAAAATCCCCAAAACCGAGGACATTAAATGCCATTTAATGTTGCAGGAGATAGTGAAACACGTGGCATCCCCCTGTTGTTTTAGCCGTTCTGCAGAAATAGAGGGACGCAGCGTGCGTCCTCGTTTTTGGGAATTGTCATAATGACAAATTCTGAAATGACGTTTGGCACTGCACGCCGTACTGAAGTGACGTCTTAGGTACGGATAAATGATGGTTTTCTTGGGATTGCCAGTGGTTGGTAGAAGACAACAAAAAGTGCACAATTTAATTTGTGACTAAGCGTGAAAAGACAGGTGTCGAATGGCGTTTCAAAGAATGCCTTTTTCTTTCAGAGTCGAAATAAGGCATTCTTGGGGGGAAATTTGTTGGCTCCTAAATTCGACACCCTTGTTTTATTAATGTCAGCCATTAAAGCTGAAGGATGTTTTCGACTAGCTAGGCCCGTCGAAATGCCCATCGAAAGATGGCAAGGTACTTAAAAGATTTCTGCCAAGGGAGAAGTTGGTTGCCTTCGACGTCGAAGGAGTCTCTCGTCGAAGATGCTTCTCGACAAAGGTGTGCGATGGTTCAGAGTGGAGCAGTTTGAAATTCAAGCGTTTGGAGGGAAAACGGTTTCCAGCGGTTACCAAATGCAACGTGTGAAGATCTGGAGCGTCGAACGTTGAGAACGTGCCAAGTGGAGTCATCTCGAAGCAGTGTAACTGCCCGACGGTTACTTGGGATGTTTTAAGTATAAATAGTAGTAGTCATGTAGTTTCTCGTGTGTGTTCACAATTCTATACAAAGTCACTCATATAGATTCGAGTACCCAGCGTGTGAGAAAGAATTGTTGAGAAATGTATGTGTGAAACACCAACTTTATTAATCAAAGTCATTTACTTTTCCAGAAATTTACTTGCTTTCTTCTTTACTTTCCTGTCGAACCCTTTCATTTAAAGCCTTATTTATTTTACCAAAGTCCTTTCTTCATGCAATTTACTTAAAGCCTCTTTATTTTATTGTCACTTAACCAATATCCAATTTAATCAAAACTTCAAAATCAACCTATGTCCTAGGATCAATCTGATCGATCCTGCGAGTAACCAAATAAGTAACCATTTGGAGGATCAGCGGTTGTTTACCAAATAACAAGGTAAACAGAACCCCATCAACTTTTTATGTGGTTCGAAAACCTAAGATCGATCTGTCTTCTTCATGTTTCCTATTTACCATCACCATTCCTCAAGATATTTGTATTGGGTTTTTTGTTGTTGTGCTCTTCCTTTCTAAATGACCCACCATTAATTGGAGAGATGACATGTAAGGGAAATGATCTTGGAGTCGAAAGGTTTGTGGTAAATGTGGTGGGTGGATAAGAAATCATTGCCTTCTTTAGAGCAAGATATTGGTATTGATTCGAGACTTTGGGATCAGAGAAGATGATCGTGGAAATGTTTGAGAATCAAACATTGATTCACATAGACAACACCATTATTCGATACTAAAACTAGAAATATGTGGAGTTTGAAAGAAATTGAGTTGTTACGTGGTGGAGTGAATTTCAAACATGGTAGAGCGGGGGTGTACCTGCAAAGTTATTGAGGAACCTTGTTTTGCATGTCACTAATCTAGGAATTTCCATTAAAGACAAGCATGTTTTTTATGATGACAACTAGTAATTGATGATAACGACTAAAGTAAAGTGTAAAGCAGTTAAAGATGCAGTCAAATCAATAGAGCATGATAAGTTCGATTCTCTGGTGATGTCACTTAAAGGAACATAACTAAAGAGTCATCTCAAAGTAAAAGTTAAGCAAGTGTCTACAAGATATATGTATCTGACAAGATTTGAAGTATGTGATATTCTGGCCAAATGTGTTTGAGTGAATACATATTTTAATAGCATTAGGTTTTCTCGCAAAGTATAAGACTATTCACACACACACACACATAGAAACACTAAAACATATTTTTCAACTTATTTTTCTCAATAAAATATTTACAAAAATGCCTTGTAGTGGTGCCAGATGAGTTGAGAGTTGTCAGAAACCCTATGGGCAAATTTATGTCCTTGCCAACCAGTTGGCACCTTAATCTAATAGATTATTTCAATTTAAAAGTGCATCCTAAGAGATCAGGACAACATCTTAATGATAGGTAATGTCTAAATACCCTTTCTTTCCTTTTTTGCCTGGCTAATCGATTAATTTTAGGCCTACCAATCGACTGGCTTATCATTTATGGCCTTATACACTTTTCCATTTTTTGCCAACCTTTAGCCTATAAATAGAGGTCCCTTTCCATATATTTTCACATCAACAAAACGTGATTTCATTTTTCACTTCTCACTCTCTCTAACAATTCTCTTTGTTTGCTTTCTCTCACTAAAAGTTAATCTGAAATCCTATCGAGAAAGTCATTTTATAAGTGAGGTAATTGTAATTATAGAAGGGTAGTTTTGTAAGTTCACCAATTAAGTTTTGATTTACCTTGGTTGAAATACTTATCCACTTAGGGATTAGTTGTTTGGGTTCAAAGTTGGACCCGTGAAAATCTTTTGTTTGAGATTTATGTGATCAAGTCTCCGTTTAGGTTTAAGAAAAGCCAATAGTTAAAACCTTATAGGTTTTAGGTTAGCCAAGTATAAAACCAAGTTTCATTTAGCGAGCTCATCCTGGTGCTAAAATTTATCCAGGGTTCATGATAAGTCCATAAAAAATTTTAGTTTGAAGCTTGAATACTAATTGCTCTGAGTTTCATGTGGAAAGGAGATTAACCTCTTCAATCCACAGTTTGGAAAGAAGACTCATTACTACACTCCTTGTTTAATGTTTGGTTGGAAGTTAGCCAAAAAATTATTTTCCTTGTATAAGGGGGGTTGAGATTCAACCAATTAAAATCTCTTAAGATTATTGGATACTCTTAAAAACTATTCTTGGGGAGAGGATGAGGTCTTTTTCTTTTGACTAAACCTCTATAATTTTTGTTGTTCTTCTCTCTCTATTGACTTTTACTTTCCTCGCTTTACTTTTCCAATGTTTATTTTTAAAACTCCTCTAAAATTTTGAAGCACACAATTCACCCCCCCCCCCCCCCCCCCCCCCCCCCTCCTCTCTTGGATGCGAAGTCACATGTCCAACAAGTAGCATAAAAGCCTAACTCATGTTTAAGGATTAATCATCTCAAAAGGAAGATGACTTCCAACACACCTTTAAGGGGAACTTTTCTAAACATACTTCCGCCTTTTAATAGTATGAAGTTTTAAATGTAATAAGCTTGGTTTAAATTTTTCTTAAAATTATTAATTATGAATTGTTGGAAACATTAATCTATGACATGTTTACCTATGCTCATCAAGTAAATTATGAAGTAGTTTATAGTAATGTCTCTAGATGACATAAAATTATTTTATGTCCACTATTGTAAAATCGTCAAGGAAATGTTGGATACTCTTGAAATGATATATTTCTCCAAGTATCGACCAAGAGGAGATGAACACACGACGCAAAGAAGATGAAGATACCACTCTCAAATGGCTTTCAAAATTTAGAAATATTAGAAGTTGTATTATAACGTTTGTCACTTATTAATATCTAAGAGTTAATAATTGGAATCCTAATCCAATCCTTAAATCAAAAGATATGAGCCTTCATGAATTTCAGGATAAATCAAAGAAGAAGGAAATTATAGAAAAAACTAAAAGCTAATTCAATTACTTAAAGATGAAGATATAACTTCAAAATATGAAGAACCATCAACTTCTTTAATCTCTTATCATACAACTCAGATGGTCTCCTTTAAAAGAACGAATTCATAGTTGGACGATCTTCGGAAGATTCAACATCAAATGAAGGACCCTCGTGTGTAAGAAACTGGGAAAAATAAGTATCTTTAAGTGAAATATTTAAAAGAAGAAAAGGAGGTGAAACATTAACTTCAGGGAGAACTATAAAATAATCTTCCTGTAACGAAGAAGATGAAGTATGATTAAGGGCATCCTATGAGGAAGATAATGTTGAAGCAACTAAACCTTCTTATAAACAATTGTGAAATTTTGTTCTTCGCAGTACATATGTTATACACAATGTATGAGAAAACGCGTATAACTTATTATACCATATTTTTACAAATAATAGAAAATAAATCATAAGAAAATAAATAACACAATGGATTGTTAACCTAGTTCAGTGCAACGTCACCAACGTTTAAGGGACTTCCAACCCAAGAAAGGAAATTCACTCTCAATAGTAAAAGTACAAATAGTCTTAGATAAAGAAACCTTTTTCAATTCCTCTCTTCTTAATACTATCCATGAGTTTCTATTAAAGACTCCCTATAGAACTATTCCACTCTTAATAGTCAGAAGGACAAATGGGCTAACTCTAAACTCTTCCAGTTTAAGGACACTTTCATAATACTACCTATGAAGATACATTCAGGCCCCCTGAATAAGAGAGCTCTCTCACTTTCACTCAAACACTATCCTTTTCTTTGGACAATTACAACAATAAGATGGATGGTATAACAACTTTACAACTCATTACTTTATTATACTAATTTAGATTTGAATCACATAATTATTGTGTACAAAATACAAACAAAAACAAAGACTCGACTAAAACAAAATTGTGTTAATGAGTAGATATTTACTCTTGAAGTTTAAGTCTTCACAAAGTAGATGCACTCCTTATATAGCCATAAAAGTCCAACTACAAAATCCCATCACTAATTTGATTGGACTTTTAAAAAGTACATGAGATAAATCTTCAATAATGATGATTTCCAATCTTGATTGATCACCTTGAATAAATATGAATCTCTTGATTACTCTACTATAATTGATTCTTATTCCTTCCTCCAAAAACACACATGATCAATCAAATATTTATTAGAAAGATTGAGATCCTTGATTAATACAACTTAAGCATTCCACATGTAATCTTGCTAAAATAAGATATTTTCCAAATTAAAACTTAAGTTTGCACACTTATATCTTTTATGTAACAACAAGAAACAAATAATAATAGGACAAGATATACTTCAACTTATTTTTTCCACCAAGTAACAACTCGAGATAGGTGTCTCACAAATTGTTGGAACATTTGGCATGACATCTATCCACGTGCATTTTTTTGAATCTTGAAAAATTAAAATGAAATCTTTATATGATATAAAACATAATTCCTACATATAAAACATTTTTTGTGGAGCGTTGGGATTTTATCAAAGGTTATTCATTTACTTGGAACCAAGATTCACCCACTCAAATTGATTAAGCACTTCTATATTGTGACATGTTTCATTATGAGATGCAATGTGAAGAAAGTCTTGGTACAACTATGAAGTCAATGAAGATTAATTTTTTGGATGAAATGTCCATCGTTCATTTAAGATCAAAGGGCATTAGTCAAAGAAGCTCGAGAATTCATATTTATCTTGGCAGAAAAATTAACTTGGACTATTTGGAATGTAACATTTGAATTCAAAAGCTTACAAGGTTATCTTTCCTTTACAAAAACCATCACAACTGCAAAAAATCATTATTAAGGAATCAACATAGAAACAATTACAAGAAAAACTAATTCTAAACTCCATGCCTTCTCCAAATTCTTCCCTCGCGATTTTCCTTCCTCGCTCAACATGGCTTCATCATTGTCTTCATTGAAAAGACTTTGTGGTAGCCCCACTGTATTCACGAATGACCAATAAAAACCCTTGCATCAGTTGAAGAAACCAAATCAAAATCATGCTCATATGCATTCCCTCAAAGCTGTCAAATTAGAAGCTATCACGCTGGTAAATCTCAAAGTTTCCATCAATCAGAGGCTATCACATTGATAAATCTCTTCAAGTTTCCATTAATCGTAATCTATCACATCGAAAAATCTCTTCAAGTTGTCTTCGGTCTGGGGCAATCACGTCGAGAAATCTATTCATAATTCACTCAACCTGGGGCAGTTACGTCGAGATTCAACAAATATCTCCAAGAAAGTTGTAATCAAGAGAAGTTTATTTCGTGACTCCAGAGATTGGGGCATGTTACCTTATATCATATTGTACCATGCATATTCGGGTCTTCTACTCACCACAGATTCTTTCATAAATTCCACAAATAGGGGCATTCCCCCTTCAATCTCGCAAACCTCCTCGAGCCAATTATGTCATACGAAATAATAAAAATCAAGCTAAAAACATCATAACGGTCACCCTGACCTAGCCAGCACGCGAAGCCGCCTTCATCTGCTACATAAAACTTTAAACCTAATTTCCTAAGTGAATTTAGAAAGGTCAAAGTCGCCGTTTGATTTGGCACGCGCAAGTGCATCCCTAGTGGAGTGAATCAGTGTATTCACAGAGATAAACCATGGCATTCACAGATGTCCATGTCCATATTTTATCCCCGGGTGATCCAAGAGATAATTCCCCGGTGTGGCGTAAACTTGGGGCATGTACTCGAACAGATCCACATGGTGTTCAGTACCCATTCCCCAGCATATTAAGTTCTACCATCCCCTCAGCGGTTCAGGATGTAGAGAAGTCAGGCCAGATTATCTCTTCCCCAGCAATATAATTCAGAATTCGGTGGCATACCTGAATACTCAGTTCGTCAACAATTCAATCTTCAGCAGAGTCTTCAGTAATCTTTGGTATCATGAGATCCCCAATGAAAATTCTTATATGTATCCTCAGTGATCCTTGGTACTGCAGGTTTCCAGCTCCGATATGTATTGGCATTCCTGGTGAAGAGCAACAGTTCCCAACGAACATTCGCTTTTCCCCATGAAGTCTATTTATTAACATTGCATATAGTTATCACTACATAACATTGTATCTTTAAAAGCGCGTAGCCGATCCATCATAATGGATCTTTGGTGAAAAATAAATTCAAACATGCATACGAAGCATAACACAGATTGTTAACCTTACACAAAAGACCTGAATCTCTTGAAGACAGCAATACATCCCCACAAGAGGATATCGCTCCCAAATCTTTGGCTGACATCAATCATCTCTGTTAGTTTCCCAAACACTCGGTCGTGTCAGTTTTCCAAACACTTATCAGTGACAGTCTTCTTAACACACGTCGTGTTAACTTCTAAACACTTGTCATGTTAGTTTTAAAAACACTCGTCTCTGTCAGTTTTCTAAATACTCGTTCGTGTCATATTTTCCAAATACTCGCACATGTCTATTTTCCTTATAGATCCCAATAAAATCAGTACAGTCAGTGGTACCTTGTACCTTCACTCGTCATGTCGTAACCAATGTTCTCATCTTGGAACCAGTAGGCTAGGTTCTCTCCATGATCATCTTAGAACCTGAGATCGCAAGTAGACTAGGTTCTCCCTAGATCATCTTAGAACCTGAGATTGCTCGTAGGCTAGGTTATCCCTATGATCATCTTAGAACCTAAGATCGCCCATAGTCTAGGTTCTCCCTATGATCATCTTAGAACCTGAGATCGCTCGTAGGCTAGGTTATCCCTATGATCATCTTAGAACTTGAGATCGCCCGTAGGCTAGGTTCTCCCTATGATCATCGTAGAACCTGAGATCGCTCGTAGGCTAGGTTCTCCCTATAGATCATCTTAGAACCTGAGGTCGCCCGTAGGCTAGGTTCTCCTTAATGAGCATCTTAGAACCTGAATCGCCCCTAGGCTAGGTTCTCCCTATAGATCGTGTTTTATAATTCTAAGTTCGCCCATAGGCCTATTTCTCCGATAGATTGCTCTTATGTTTCACCTTGGGATTTTAGGTCACCCATAGATCTTATTTGCCATCTTTTCATACCAATCTTTGTCTTATATTGGCATCACGCCAAGTTACGAGTCTATCCTTTCCTTGTATTGCCATGGTTTCCACGCTACAAGTCCAATCTTTTTCTTATATTGGCATTGTTTCCACGTTACAAGTCTATCTTTTTCCTTGCATTGGCATAACTTCCACGTTACAGGTTATTACCTTTCTCTTGTATTAGCTTTTATTGCTACGTTACAAGTCTAATGTCCGTCTTCTCACTAGAAAATAGAAAATTTATTTTCCTGCAAGATATCACAAAAATAAATAAACACTCCCACTTTCTTTCAGAATAAATTTTTGGCATTGGTATTTAATTATCTTCTACCTCGAACGTCTGAAAGGCACGTGCCAATCGTACTTTCAGGTTTAAGACAATTAAATAGGGGAAACTGTAATACCCTAAATTTGTCATACCCTTTCATCATATCATATGGCTTATGCGTCTCATTCTCACCATTGTATATACCCTCTATTTGGTCATTTAACACATCATGAATCATTAATCAATAAACTTGGAATGAGATCATGGATCTTGGTGTTAGGGTTTTATTTTTCTTTGAGGCTCTTACCTTCACACAAGCTTGCTTCAATTGGTTTCTCCATCAATCATTGGTTTAATGCTAGGATTTTGATTCATGGTTATTATGGATTTTTTCCTCATCAAAATACAAGGGTTATTCTTCATCCAAATTCAACAAGGTCTTGGATTAGAGTTTATTTCCCTATATTTGTCAAGGTATTATGGTTTTCATCTATTGTGCTTAGGGTTTTAACCAAGATATTTCAATTGAATATCATTGGGTTAAGGCTTAGTCATTGGTTATCTCGAGCCATAGGTTCATGGATTTATACAAGAGAAGAGACAAGTGAATTTACCTCATTCGTTAGGGTTTGTGGATACCTTAAAGCATATAATTTCATTTGAATAATTGGGTTACTTATGACATAATTTTTCTTTGGATTCCATTTAATGTCACAAGATAAAGGCCTAAAAGTCTTGTGGAGCATTGGGATTTTATCAAAGGTTATTCATTTACTTGGAACCAAGATTCACCCACTCAAATTGATTAAGTAATTCTATCTTGTGACATGTTTCATTATGAGATTCAATGTGAAGAAAGTCTTGGTACAACTATGAACTCAATGAAGATTAATTGTTTGGAAGCAATGTCCATCGTTCATTCAAGAGGATAATCTTTATATAGGCTTATATATTGCTGGCTTACATATATTGCCTGTTGCTTGCACCACCTGAGCATAATCTTTATATTTTTCTATGTTTCTTTTATTGATTTTTGCTAATAAGAATTAGTGAGTTTTAGGAGATAGTCGAAATAATAGAAACAATAAAAAATGATAGAGTTTATTTTTATAGTTTCTTTAGTTTTTGATGGAATTTTTTCTCACATTAAAATCTAATAAAAAATACTTCTTCTTTTAGGTTTTTTTATTCATATTTTCATACCGTTGTGCCTTGTTATTTTTGATGCATTTGTTCATTCTGAAAGGTAAATTTTGGTGCTTTCGATCACGTAACATAACAGGTTATTATGTGATCAAAGTATACGGCTTATACTTACTTCCAATGCGATACACCTTATTTCTCATCATCCTGAGAAATTCATATCATATTATATGTTGTCCAGATGCATGTGATATTTTGTGATACTTTGTGCAGAAAATTATGATTACGCGTTGCATTCGTAACACGCTTTTGATTTTATTTTAGTTGGATATCATTTCTAACTTTGTTTATTTCTTGGTGAAGCTTGCTCAACGCATACTCCCTGCTTCTCCATTGCTTTCGTCCCCTTTTGAAGATTTGCTTTCTTTCGGTAGTCGCGACTACTGCTTTTACAATTTTTCCTCACTTTATCATATTTCTTTACCGCTTTTCTAGAGATCATGAGAAGTAGGAACTTTACTGCTCTCTGATGCAATGAGAAGTAGGATAGAGATGTATGAAGGGGATCTCCATTGTTGATATATGTCAGGAATCCCCCTGGTTTATTTAAAGGCATGTTTAAGGAAATTCTGCATACGTGACGTATTTGTTATTTGTGCTTGTTTAAAACCCTACCTTTGAAGTAGGTATTTTGCAGGTGTGTTTACATTTGTGCTCGCATAAACTACAAATGATAAGTCCTCAAAAGGAGGCGAGCTGAAAGGTTTCGAAATCAACTTCCACAATTTCGTATGTGTCATCCTTAGCTTGTGACGCACCATGATGCTTCGGAGTTGTTCCTACTCTTGTTATCGAGTCGCCAGGTGGAAAAGGGTTTTGCAATCAAACCCCCACACTTTTTCAGGAGTTTGCATTGGCTAATGCTGATACTCCGTGATTTTTCATATTTCCTTTTGTCGCCTGCCTCGATCTTCTATATCTTAGTTAGGTGTTCAGTCGCTTTGGACATCATATTTCAGTTTTACATCATATTCCCGCTTGTTTGCTTCGGGTGATCCGCTCCCCTTAGCTAAAGCATTTCTCTTATTTTATTATTCACTCCCTCTTGTTTTCTTCGGGTGATCCTCTCCCCTTAGCTAAAGCATTTCACTTCTTTTCTTTACCATTTCATGTGTGTGCTCCTTCGAGCTTGTTTGTTAACTTGCTTTCCATACCATGTTCCATTAGGATATGCTTGGTCCTTTTGGATGCAAGTGAGACCTTAGATGGAAAGCCATGCATGCTAACATTAGGTAGATGTTTCCCTTATGTTAATCCAAACCTTAGGATTACCATTGTATGATAACATTAGGATTAGAAATAGGCTAGTCTATGGTAGACTCTTTTCTTTTCCTTTTTGCATATGCATCTAAAACTAAAACTTCCTTTTTCTTAGAAAATCATAAAACATGCTAAGCATACTTAAACCCTTTTTCAAGGTAACAAAACATAAACCAATCAAATGTGGCATCTTTCTTTGAGGGCGTAACTCAAAACTATTTTCAGGTAAGGACATGTTAATTTACATTTGTGCCAACGCGTGAGTCTCCAATGGTCGAGTTGCGGCAGAAGTCGGAATTAACATTGTTCATAAAAACCACAAAACAAACAAAAATATTTAAGCCGAACTACGGTAACTCTGAATCCTCAAAAAGTATACGGAGGCATTGGGGGTAGGGCCCAAGCGAGCACAACTTTATTTTCCCTACATGCTTTTCTCCTTTCTTTTGCATGCATTCTTCCTCAGTATTAAACAATAAGCATATATTAGGCACACCTATAAGATAGATAACATGAGTGGATACCATAGAGTACTACGGACGTGTGGGGTGCTAATACCTTCCCCTCGCATAACACACTCCCTTACCCGATCTCTCAGTCGCAAGACCGTGACTTGTCCCTTCTCAGATTTTCTCGATATTTACCTATCCCTTCACATGGGATAAAAGACGTTCGAGGGTGACTTCATTGTTTTATGATTTTCAGACGGTCGTTTCAACATTAAAGGAAGAGAGCTTCTTCCACTACCTCCAAAAAGGGCAACGAAACAAACAGAAACAAATTCAAAGATTAACAAGGTCATTGAAATAATGGAGAGAAGAAACGTCATTTTTGTGTTAGCTTTAACCAAAGGCGATGATGATAATATGGACTAATTGTTTATTATATGCTTATCTAGCTTATTTTCCCTCCTTGCAATTTTCCCTTCTTTTGTATTTTCCCTTGAAAAAGTAAAATGTTATTTCATTTTCTAAAATTATAATTTTCCTATGTTGTCGTATTTAAATTAGTTTAAAGCATATTTATCCGCCTTTTTGATTTTGAAAAGGGGGAGAAGTATACTCTTAGTGGAGTAGATTATACTCTCTACTTAATTGAGCGAGAGTTTAATCACTCCAAAAATATATTTGTTATTTCTTTTACCGCATATTTGAGAGATGTGTTGTCATCACCAAAAAGGGGGGAGATAACACTTAAAGAAACTAAAATAAAGCCACATCTCAAATTAAAAGACAAGCAAGTGTCTACAAGATAGAAGTATCTCACAAGAATTGAAGCATGTGAACGTTTTTCCAAATGCATCTGAGTGAATATTTATTGTAAAAACACTCGGGTTTTCTCGCAAAGTACATGGCTAATTATTGGAAAAAGTTTGATTATGCATCTTTAATACTTATGTTTTGATGATAACAAAGTATATAGAACAATTTTGTACACTAATCGTTTCATTAAGTGTGCAAATTATGAAAGCGGGTTATGAACTCTAAATGAAGCAAACTCTAAGCAAAATGAGGCAGTACGCAAAGTAGAAGCAAGAAATACATAACTGGAAGAAATGAGGATAAAACAAATAGAGGTGCAAGAAGAAATGAGAAGAAAAGAAATAGAGATGCAGAAAAAAATGAGGAGGAAAACAATGGGGTATGAGGAAGCAATGCAAGTTGCAAATGAGCGGACATAGAGATTTTAAATAATTTATGGCCTCACAAATGAACCAAATTTGGGTGGTGGATATGGAGGAGTTAGTATAGAATATGGAGGAGTTGTTAAGGAGGACGATGAAGAGGACGAGGTAGTGGAAGAAAAAGATAATTAAAATGTTTGAATATGAAACTTTGTATTTTTGTTGGATATGAAGAATATCTATTTTTATTTAAACTTTAATCAAGAAAGATTTAATTTTATAATTTAATTTTTACAAAATTTAAAAAATATATATTTATTTTTTATATTAATGTCATTTTATTATAATTATATTATTATATTTTTTATACAATATTGTAAATCATAGCTAGGGGTAACTTGTCAAAAAAATAAAATAGGGGCTTAACCCCTTGCTAAATATTAACACATTGTGTCACTTAATTCGCGCCTACAATTGTTTGTCAGTAGCAGGAAAATAGGGATTTAATTTTGCGATAGGGTAAGCCTCAAGGTGACAGGCCCCTCACATATCATTTTGAAGACTTGTTTATCTAGAGATTTGTCCCATCACAAATTTATGATTTGTGAAGAATTTTTTGCATTTGTGAGGGGTTGGACCCCTAGCTAAACATGCTTTTTCTTATAGTATATATTGATGGGTAATTAAGACACAATAATAGACTAATATGAAGCAGATATAATATTTCTCAAACTTGTAGGAACCATGAGGATCAACAACAAATATAAGATGGCACTCTAACAATAAAGGCACAAAAGAACACTGATATTTTTTAACGTGGAAAACCCCTTAACGTGAGATTAAAAACAATGAGTCATCCAGAACAAAGAAAAACTTCACTGTAATCAATTGAATATACAAGAGAGGCTTAAAGTGATTCACAAAATAGTGATAACAACCGCAAATCACAAAGCAAACTAACTTACAAATAAGAATCAAAAAGCTGAAATTTTTTCCAATTCTGTAGCTTTAGTGTGAAGCCGATCTCTCTCAACTCAGACCTTTTTTTGAAGATTTAAATATTCAAAAGTTAGATATATATGTTGCAAACAAGTCCACCAAATATCATCTTGATCCAACAGTGAATGAATTAGAGATTGTTGTTTTAGTGAGATTGATGCAGAAAAAAACGGGAATGAATTTCTCTCCTATTTTCTCTCTTTTTGAATCCTTATTTTCTATCTATCTCTTTAAAACCTAAATTGAAATTCTCCACCTAAATAAGTGAGACAAATGGGATATTCATATTTGGGTGTTTCTCCACATAGGAAGGGAGCCCAAGCGCAACAAATCTCCCCTTCACAACTATGTGGAGGAAATCGCCAAACTGGAGATATCACAACAAGATTCAAACTTCCCTCTTGGTAATGCTTTAATCATCATATCATAACCATTATCATTTGTATGAACCTTACCTAACTACACCCACTTATCATCCAAAACATCATGTATCCAATCATATCTCACATCAATGTGTTTGGACCTATTATGAAAAGTCAGATTCTTACCAAGATGAATAGCGCTTTAACTATCAACAAATAACACATATTTGTATTGAACAAAACCAAGATCATGCAAAACATTCTTCAACCAAACTAACTCTTTGCATTATTTGGTAATGGAAATAAACTTAACCTCTGTAGTAGACAATGCTACAGATTTTTGTAATCTAGACTTCCAAGCCATAACTCCACCTACATATTTAATCATGTAGCCTGAAGTGGACTTTCTGGAATCAATGTCTCCAGCCATATCAAAGTCAGAGTATACTACTAGAGTAGGCTTATCTCCTCCAATGAAAATCCTTAAAGAAGTAGTACCGCGAAGATATCTTAAAATCCATTTTACAGCATTCCAATGTTCTCTACCTGGATTTGAGAAAAATCTACTGACTGTACCAAAATTATGTGTTATATCTGGTCGTGTACATACCATTGCATACATCAAAATACCCACATAAGAAGCATAAGGAACAATTTTCATATTAAACGCTTCATCTTCACTTAAAGAACTTTGATTAGAACTCAACATGAAGTGAGTAGCAAGAGGAGTGCTTACCGCCTTAGAGTTTTCCATTTTGAATATTTGCAAGAATTTTTCTCCGTGTGAAGTGCCTCACCCCAATAATGATTTGGATAATTAGCTTCATAGAGCATACACCTTACTATCTCAATTAATGTTCAACTCATCCTCTCTGTTAAACCATTCAATTGAGGATTTTTATGATGAGTCTATTCATGCGTAATACTGTGTTGCTTGCAATAGGAATCAAATGGTCCACAATACTCACCACCATTATCCGAACGAACACATTTCAACTTCTCGCATGTCTTCCTCTTTACTAAAGCATGGAATCCTTTGAACTTCTCCAACACTTGGTCTTTTGTCTTCAAGGTGAAAACCCAATGTTTCTTGAAGCAATCATCAATAAAGGTAACAAAATAAAGTGCACCAATAAAAGGATTTTACCTTTAATGGACCACAAACACCAGATGTACCAATTGAGGCAACTTTGACTTCCTTGAGGGAGGATGTCTCTTGAAAGATAATCTAGTCTGTTTACCAGCCCTACAATGAGAACACTTCTCCAAATATACATTCTTTAAACTAGAAAGAACATTTTTTTGGATAAAACATTCATCCCCTTTTCACTAATATGACTAAGCCTTCTGTTCCACAAAGATGCTTCCATATAGATAGCATTCACACTGTCCATAGCAACCAAAGCTTTTGTATAATACAATTTAGAAAGCTTTTCCCCTCTAGCGACAACCAAGTTACATTTGTTGAGCTTCCACTTTCCAGAACCAAAGTCATTGTCATAACCATAATCATCAAGCATTTGCACAGAGATCGAGTTAAAGCGGACATTCGGAGCATGTTTGACACCTCTAAGTAACAATTGCATTCCTATGTTGGTTTGCAATAAAACATCACCAACACCAATTACCTTAGATACACCATCATTACCCATCTTTAACACTCCAAAATCACCAGAATTATAAGATGAGAAGAAATACTTCCTTGGTGTAACATGTAATGTAACACCACTATCAACTATCCATATGCTCTAGTGTGATACGAGATTAATAGACTCATGATCACGTAGAATAAGAAGATCATTACTAGTAGCAGTAGTAACACGATCATCATCATGATCATTAATATATCTTTGTTTAGACTTAACTTTCTTGCCTTTGTTATCCCTTTTCCACTGATAACAATACTTTTGTACGTGTCTTATTTTGTGACAATACTCTCTACCACCCTTCAGTTCCTTTTTATGACTTCTCCCTTATTTTCAGTGACAAGCACCTCGGATTGATATGAAGAACCTTGTGCCTTCACTCTCTTCTCCTCATTAAGAATACAACCCTTAGCCGTTTCTAAAGAAACAACACCGTTAGGAGCATAATTTATAATAGAAACTTGAAATGTCTTCGAAGACTCTAGTAAATTTATACTCATTTCTGACATCTGATCAAGGAGCCCTTTAAATTCACTCAAGTGATCCAAAATAGAAGTCCCCTCCTTGTACTTCAAACTTATGAAACTATTTAACAAGAACAATTTATCATTCTCTGATTTAAAGGCATACAAGGACTCTATCTTCTCCCACAAAGTTTTTTCACATGTCTCATTAGCAATATGATTATAAACTATATCTTCTACATATTGTCGAATAAAACCATATACCTTTTGATGTTGAAACTCCGATTCTTCATTAGATACAAAATCCGCATTTGCGGAACTAAAAACCGGTAAATGAAATTTCTTCACAAATAGTAAGTCTTTCATCTTGCCCTTCCATAAATGGTAATTATAACCATTCAACAATACCATATTCATCTTTGTATTGGACTCCATCATTCGAACAAATAAAATAGCCCTTAACCAAGAGCTCTGATACCACTTTGATGGGAAATTAAGACACAATAGTAGACTAATATGCAGCAGATATAATTTTTCCTAAACATGTAGGAACCTTGAGGATCAATAAAAAATATAAGACGACAACCGAATAATAAGGGCACAAAAGAACACCGATGTTTTTAACATGGAAAACCCCTCAATATGAGAGTAAAAAGCACGAGTCGTCCAGATCAAAGAAAAAACTCCACTATAATCAATTTATAATACAATAGAGTTTTAAAGTGATTCACAAAATAGTGATAACAACCGCAAATTACACCGTAAAGAATTAAAAATCTGAATTTTCCTAAATCTGCAACTTCAGTGGGAAGTCGATATCTCTCAACTCAGATCTTTTTTTGAAGACCCCAACAATCAAAAGTTATATATATATATATGTTAGAGTTAGTATGTTGTTTTTCCGATTCAGGACAAATTTAGCGCTATGTTAGGAAATTCATGATTGACTTATGTAGAAGTTAATACTATACGAGGCCGATCAATAACAATGTACGCACCATACATGTTAAAGTTATGATAGAAATCATACTCCTAAAACATGTAGCACAAGTAAAAACAAAGGTGAAGGGATAAAATATAGGGGTTGTAAAGATGAGATTCAGGGCTGAAGAAAATTATGTTTCCATCAAAGATCACTAGAAAATTATTGCTGAGATTGAAAAGAAGTTCAAACAAAATTGCCGGGATAATGAGATCCTCAAAGCATCCAAAGATAACATGGAGAAGAGATACAAGGCCAAAGTTGAAGAGTTGGAGAAGTAGCTTCTAGCCAAAGGTGCCCAATTTGAAGAAGAAAATACCCAAAGGCTTGCAGTAGAGACTCAGCTCAAGGGGAGTAATATTCATTTGGCACAGGTTATAAAAGAGAATGTAAAGCACCATTTCAATTAAAAATTCAAATTAAGGATTGTGCTTTCAAATTCAAGATTCATATATCTTTCCATCCCATTTTCAGTCCAAAAAACATAGATTAAACATTGTTTTTTAAGGTTTGATTCATCTTTTAATTTGAAATTAATTCATTTATACATGTCATTATCATCCAATTTAAAGTCAACCAAGAGTAAAATTAGAAAAGATATTATGAAGACTACATTCAGAATGAAGTATGGTTACTATAAGTATTTAGGGATATCATCTGGAGTGTTCATGGATTACGTGAATAAAATATTCCATCTGTACTTAGATCAGTTTATTGTTGTGTTTATCGATGATATTTTGATATATTTTAAGTTCGATGAAGAACATGCAGAGGATATGAGGGTTTTATTGTAGACTTTTCACGAGGTAATGATTTTGGGACTGCATCTAGAAAAGAGTCTGATATAATTGCCATGGTTCCAAATATGAAGGTCAAGCAAGATGAGCATTACGAGACCCACGTCTTATAGACAAGCCTTGGCTGTTCCTGAATGGTCTGCAACTATGTAGGAAGAATATGATGCTCTTATTAAAAATAACACATGGACACTTATTTCTCCACCTGCTCATAGACAACCTATTGGCTGCAAATGGGTGTTCAGAGTAAAAGAAAATGCATATCGCACTGTTAATAAAAATAAATCTCAATTGTTTGCAAAGGGTTCTCATTAAATAAAGAGTTTTAACTTCACTGAAACATAATATTTAACTACATGTTAAAAAACTTCGAGGTTGATAATTCAACTCCATGTCTGCATCAAGATGACAGTAAAATGCAAAAAAAAAGCTTCAATGTCAGATAGATTCTCTCTCTATTGGAGAACTTGCAAATAGTGAAACCAAATAGTTAATAGATCATGTCCTCTGTCAATAACCAATAATAGTAGTCGGTAACCGAACATGAAAAGGAGTATTTACGAGAATCCTTGTTCTATGATGTGTCTGGCGGCACTGGTTGGATGGATAGGGCTATCAAGGCTTGGAAAAGTATTCTCTTTGAATGAGGACATTACTTTGGTAGAAAAGATCCCACAGCTTATGTGCCTTACATTCAGTGGATTAAGGAGAGAAACAGAGATCTCCGTTGGCCTTTTGCCATGGAAGAAACTTTCTAGTCTATCTTTCCAATAGTTAAATTTCTCTTCATAAAAAACAAGAGGCTTAATATTGTAACCATCTTGTGTTTATACACAAAACCACTTATAATAAAAAGTGACTATAAGCTATATCAACACTAGAATTAAAAACCAAAATCAAGTAGGAATATTCTTACAATTCAAATGATAACTCAATGTTATTTGATATATCAATCAATGAAAATATTTGTAATTGTTATTTGATGATTAGTTTCTACTATATTCGACCATAAATATAAAAGCATGTGTTTTAATTGTTCGAATTAAGAAAGTTGATTATTATACATTCCGTGTTTTCAAAAGATATGGCCCAAAGATCTACTTAAAGTCTTAGGTGAGCAGCACTGACAACGTTTTCAAAGTGTCGTAACTTGAGTTTTAGGACTCTCTTTGATGCGTCATTCAAAGAGTTTGGAAGATAACATGCAGAACTATATCATTATAGGGTTATTTGTGTTGTTTGATTCATGATTCTAGTACCTATGTGTTGATGATTTTAATTTATTACATGTTTGTTATGTTATGCGGTCCTATTTGTTTTAATGATGAATATGATGTTGCTATGATGTTGTTGTGATGTTGACAATGGTGTCGTGATGAGCTAGATTATCTCAAGAGGCTGAACAAGCAGAAAAAGAAAGGCAAGCAGCTTTGGTTGTCTCACATTTCATGCAATGGGGATCAAGGCACTCGAAGTTCACCTAAAAAATGTTTTTGTTTTGTTGTGTGTTTTTTATGAGAATGATGCGTTAGACATTTCAAACATTGGAACATTGACTTTTTTTTGCTCATACGAGAGGCTTTAAGTCGTTCGGTTTATATTGGAATGGCCAAAACACATTCGCTTACGCCCAAACATCGTCGGGAGAGACTCTGGGGGAGGGAACTGGGGAAAATACATGCTCCTAGAAAATAAGCGAAGTGTATGAAGACTCTGAGTGCCCCGGTTTACACTGCTATCGGGGGTACACTTAGAACATCTGCAGGGGATAAGGAAGACTCTTGCGATGTTGGTTGGGTCAAGGTTACTGTCATGAATTGCAACATGCACGAAGAAATAATGCTTGGAATGCTACGACACTCCTTTAGAATGATTTTCATATCAATGTAAAGTTATGTTATAGCTTGTTCCTCTACTAAAACCTCACCTAAAACAGATTGGTATTTTGATAGTGGAAGCTCCAGACATAAAACTGGATCAGAGATGTTATGACAATACATTACATCACAAACATTAGATGAGTTCATTAATGGATTATTGTCCAACAATGTTATTTTTGTTTTGTTAATCCTCCCATGATTTTACTATAATATCATTATCCAAGAGAAAGATGAGTGGTTGTCGGTGCATGAGGCATTACAAGGAGACACTCCTGAGGCCGAAGAGGGTGAGGAGTGGTCTTAGGAAATGGTGACTTATCTCAATATGTTTAGTACGTGGGTGTAGAATAGGATTTTTAGTTAGATTACTAACACTAATATTGTCGCACATTATCGGAATAAATTGAAGTTTAATGTCGAAATCGAGTAATTATTGTTTAAGCCATAAAATTTGAGCCAACAACTACCCGAAGTGACATATTCCGCCTTTGATAGATTTATGAGTATAATATTCAATGTTATATTCAAACAATAGCATCTGCCAACGAGAAATTCTTCTGGTAAGAGCAGGCTTTTCAAAGATATACTTGGATATCAAAAAAGTAGTATGATTCAACATATATTGTCGCAAACGCTTTACGGCCCAAGCCAAAGCACAACATGCTTTTTCTAGATAGAATATTGTGACTCATAGTTATTGAACTTTTTTCCAGAGGATAGGCCCCCTAACTAAACAGATTGTGGAAAATAATTTGTGAGGGGCATGTCACCTCAGTGATTTGTTTGGGGTTTATCCCCTTGAAAATTAGGTGGCGTACTAATTATAATTTATCTAAGGTCTAGATAATTGTAGGTGAATAAGAGGAGTTTGTGGAAATCCCATAAGAGGTTTCTCGGTTGCTTGAGCGCGAGGAGAATACCATTCATTCGTACAAAGAGCCATTGGAGACGATTAACTTGGGTTCTAAAGAAACCCCGAAGGAGGTCAAGATTGGGGCACTACTTCATCCCAATGTGAAGAGCATGTTAATTGATTTACTGAAAAATATGTGGATATCTTTGCTTGGTCCTATCAATCCATGCTCGTGTTGGATACTGATATTGTAAAGGGTCACATGCATAGTGAAGGCCAAGTGGACATAAGATCTCGATGCTCCAGTATACACTGGTCCACCACCTAGGGTAGTTCCAGCAAATATGGAAGAAAGACATTATGATGACTATGATATGTAGGATCACATTTCACCTCATAGTTCACCTGCACACACTCCACCACAGGCCAAACCAGCATGAACAGAGGAGGATGGCTGATACCTGAGACCAAACTTGTCTTACTTCTCACACACTTCAATCAGTTTACCCCAATCTTCATTAGGGACCCCAGAATTCACAATGTCTCTAGCATCACTCAAGTAAAGAGTACCTTGACTCGCACTCTGTAAACTTCTTGCTTAAGTAATACATTTCCTGTTCTTTCTTTCCAGTCTCGTCATGTTGACCGAGCACACTACCCATGGAATTTTCCACAACTGTTAGATACATAATTAATGGATTTCCCTCCACTTGAGGCATATGAATGCGGGGTTCCTACAAGTATTCTTTTACACAGTAAACTCATAACCTCTCGGTAACACGAGATATAACAGAATAGTTTAATTCACATATTAGTACTTGGGATGTTTACACGACATACAACTCATCTGATTTGTACTTGGGATGTTTACACGGCATCCAAATCATTTCCTCAAACTTATTTTCTATACATGTTCATAAACCAAGAACATTTCTCCCCTCATTGAACAAAAACCATATAGCTTTATTATATTCATGTGCCTCACTCCTGTAAGTGATCTTATCTCATTTATGAAGCTCATGTGGTTATCTTTTTTATGGCTCCTTTCATAGAATGACAATTTAGGCCGGATTGATTTAGATATCCTTTCCATGGCCTTTCTCCGCCAAATGTTGCATGGTCTAATGCTTCTTGGAGAGAATTTTTAACCCCAACCTTGCTCTCCTTTCACATTGATATTGGGTCGGACGACTATGGATTTATGGAGTATCAAGCAAACTTAGTGGCTCAACAATTCAGACTTAACCAAATGTTTCCCCAGTATCTATTCTCCCACCATGTCAACATTGTATAGGTTGTCAGGCCACTAACTGCTAATGACCATATGACATGCCTCCAGTTTCATAAGGCTACTCAGCCCCTTTAACTTCTTGTCTTCCAATTCAACCACTTCTTTTTTACCAATGAGTTATTTGACCTTTGTCATACCCTATTTTTTACCCCTAAGATATCATCTCATTTGCATCTGCAAAATTGCGATACAACTTACTACCTTAGTCCCTGATCCGTAGTAAGTTGTCTTTACACACCTTTGAACTCTATGGAATTAGTCCTTTGGCAAAGATAGAGTTAATACCCATATTGTCTACCCCAATGTTGTAGTAGATGTGTGAAATCAACAATATAGCTAGTCACGTTAGTCCCTTAGCAGTGACAGGTTTGTATACCAAAGCTTTTGATCTTATTGGATTAGTCTCTTGGAAAAGATAAGATTAACACCACATTATTCATTGGGTTGGTCCCTCAACAAATATGAACAAGCATCATACAGGTGAACACATACTCAAGCTTTTTTGAAATTTCAAAAAACTATATTTTATGTGTTACACATACGATCTTCAGGTCGACACATTCACAATAGTTTTAAAGCATGTAGCCATTGACTTGTTTTGGTCAACACATTAAACCTTCAGGTCGACACATACAGTTGAAAATTGAAGTATGTGTCGACACATACGATTTCCAGGTCGACACATATTGTTTGTTCAAGTCAATTTTTCAATTAATTTTAATTTCGAAAAACTCCTTTTTACACATAATCTATCACAACTATAAATACATCATTCATGCATCATTCCAACTTGATGATACCATAAAATTAGCCTACATTTTCTCTTCATCTTCAACCACCAATCTATGCGTACACACTGTAAGTCTCTGGTCGGCACATGCATCCATACAGGTCGACACATACTGAAAGAATTTTGAAATTGCAGAAATTTCTATTTTATGTGTCGACACATCCATTTTTCAGGTCAACACTTCTACTATCGTATTTAAGCCTATAGCCTATGAGTTTTTTAGGTCGACACATGACATTATTTGAGGTTGACACATACGACCTCTTTTTCTTTTCAAAAGTCTTAATAAATAAATGATGAGAATCACACTTCTAATAAGTATGAGAAATTCCAGAGAGTTGCAATGTGAACATCACATGGCAAACTTATGACATGAGAATTTGGTGCAGAATTATCATATTTTAGGAACTCAAATGACTTACATAGCTTCAAAGAAAAAGAGACTACATCCAAAACATTTATTTGAGACGATTTGGTTAATGAATCTACCTGAACGAAGTTCAACTTGTAAGCTCTGAAACTGAACTTCTATAGCTTGATTATATGCTCGAATTTCTTGGATTTTATGACATGCTTAGGCAGTTTTCCTCAAAACTTTGTAATCGTCTATGCAAATGACATGTCGTTTGAAGTGTTAGGAAGCTAACACTCATAGTTATAGCATGACAGTTAACAGCTATTGACGATGCTCATAACATCAGTATCATGGGGGTTGATGAACTTTTTGGGTCACATCAAACTTTTGAACTGTCTATAGGTGACAAAGTTGAGAAGAAGAACAAAAGAATAGCTTTTGTATCCAATTTTGAAGATAATGAGGGCTACATAGATTTGGACACTGAGGAAGTGGTCGTTTGATATTTTTTGTTGCGTGTGTTACCTGGGTGGAGGCAACTACAGAGATGTATATTCAGACCATTCTATGACAAAATGAGAGTGTGACTACGAAGATGCATATAATGTGAACAATGTTCTGGGTTAGGCCTAGGCACAACCCAACACTGGGAACAGCCCAATATGCCTTCGTGCCAACAACGACCCAATTGATGACCTCATCCCTTCCGATGCAAATTTAGACATATGGTGCCCACGTGCCCATCATCCGGGGACATGTCATCAACTTACTCCACATTCTGCTAAATTCACTTGCTTATGTTACAAGTTTGATTTAATTCTCTAATTTCCTCAACTTGTAAAAGTCAAAACTAATTGGATTAGGGTCGTTGGATGAGTTAAGATCATGAACATAATTTTTGGTTAATTTTAAAACTTGAGAAAAACATAAGAAATGGGGGGTTGAATTGGGTTGTCTAATAAGATTTTAATTTTAAAAATATTTCCCAAGCTAACTAGAAAGAAAATAACTAAAGAAATATTAAAATTGACTTTCTGGTTTATTCAGGTTACCCTTCAACAAGGTTACTCCCACTGGGATGGAAAAACCACCGCCCTTAGCCACTTACGATGGCACTAAGTACCCCGACGATCACGTCGAGGGTTTCGAAGAAATACTCAACTACCATAATGTAGGACATGAGTCGATCACGACTGCAAGTATGAGTGATTAAAGTCTCACATTTCCTATGAATGGGTGGAATGTTGGATTTATAAGAGAGATGACCTATTTACCTAACACCTTACGGTTTTGGGTTGAGATGTGGCATCTTCATCTCTTACGGTCCTGGAGCATTGGTCCCATTGGTGCTCCCGACTCTTCCGAATCATGGCCAGTTATATCAGAAGAGAATGAAGAAAGCATTTGATAAAAAGGTTTGACCTAGTGAATTCAGAGAAGGCGACCTCATGCTTAAAAAGATCTTGTCTTTTCACACTGATTCTAGGGGAAAATGAACTCCTAATTATGAAGGCACATATGTTGTCAAGAAAACCTTCTCTGATATGACTTAGGAATGTACATAAGAAGAATGTCCACTCACATTGATGACCAACACCTGCTTATCCATTTTTTCCAAGATAGTGTGATTGGTGTTGCATTGAAGTGGTACATGGGTTTATATAGCATCAACATCCACACATTCAATGACTTGGGTGAAGATTTTGAAAGGAAGTATAATTATAACCTGTTTATGGCACCTGATCATGATCAGTTAAGAGAGATGGCTCAGAAAGACAGGGAATCATTCAAGGAATACGCGCAAACCTAGCGCGAAGTTGCTGCTCAAGTTGTGCCCCTGATGGAGGAACAAGAGATGACTAAAGTATTTTTCATAAATATTAGTTCATTCTACTATGAAAGGATGGTGGCCAGTGCACCCAGTGACTTTAATGCGATGGTTGGTATGGGCATCTGATTGGAAGAGGCTATTAGAGAAGGAAAATTTATATTGTGATACTTCCAAATGATATAAGAATAGTAATAATAATAATTCTCTACATATCTATAAACCTCCAAATTAAACACTACATTAATATCTTCCAAATTAAAAATTATATTAATATGGTTATATAAAAATGAAACTTGAAATCAGTTTGTAGCAACTTGAAATCAACCTTTGGAAACTTTGAACGTCTCTTGAATTCTCCCTATATCAAATGAAATTGTAGTTTCTAGTGGATTTTAGTTTCTAAAGACAAGGTAATCAATTTAAAACCCTTCATTTTACCTTGTTTTCCACTCCAATTAGAGTTAAAAGTAAATACTGAAACTTCAAGTCGTGCCACCGGAGCATAAATCTCCTCACAGTCAATGCCCTACTCTTGGTTATACCCTTGAGCCACAAGACGAGCCTTATTTCTTGGTATAACACCATGTTCGTTGAGTTTATTCTTAAATACCCATCGGGTGCCTATAATTTGATGTTTTGTAGGACGAGGGACAAGATCCCAAATGTCATTTCTTTCAAATTGGTTTAATTCTTCTTGCATGGCAATAAGCCAATGCTCATCAAGTAAGAGTGTGTGAGGCACTTTTAGTGAGTAGAGAAGAGAGAATAATAAAGAAAATAAAGATTATATTATTCACTTGAATGAATTGTACAAAATAAGGATACTCACAATGACTATTTATATACAAACCTAATTGGGTTTGGGCCTATACAACTTTGATTACATTTAAATATTAAATCTACAGTTATTCCTTGTGGGTTTAGGAATTATGATGGATATAAGGTAATCCTTGTGGGTTTAGGGATAACGACAAGATATCCTTTGTAGGAAGGTTCCCTGCGAAGGTCAAGATGTAAATAAAACATCCTATAGGATGGATCCTACGGGAGGTTCTAGGTTTTTATTACCCAACCCCATAAGGGTGGTTTCCTTAAGGTATCATGGATAACACAAAAGGGAAAAGGAACAAGGGTCTCCCTTAAGTGGAGCATCATAGCAAGACAAGATGTGATTCCCAAAGTAGCATTTGAAGAAGTAGCCCAAACCATTGGTGCATCGAGCGGTCACCAATAAAGACATGAACTAGAATCTGGTCCCATAAAGACAACTACTCCATAGCAAGATACCATCACGAATAAAGGTTTCATTCCACCTCCTTCGAAGGTGGGGGAATTCCATACTCTGCAAATTACGGTCCAAAATCCCCATCATTGTGCCTACGAAGAAGAAGAAGAAAAAGGATTAGAGAAGAGAAAGGTTACCAAAATGTATGCCAAAATTATAATATCAGAGAAATAACAATCTCTCCGTTTGACACATTTTGGCTAAAACACTAAAATAACCCTTGCACAAGAAAACATCATAAAGTATGTTGAAAATAAATCAAACACACACATCAAAGGTACAACAACGGAAAAACATAAGCATTTTTTTCAACGCCACCAACAATGATGCAGAGTATGAAGCTTGTATATTTGGTTTAGAAGCATCCATTGATTAAAAATCAAGACTCTAGCAGTTTATGGAGATTCAGCCTTGGTAATCTTCCAAATCAATGGAGATGGGGAGATCTGTCATCTTGATTTGATCCCCTATTATTCCATGACATATCTAGGATGGTAATTCAAATGTAATGTAAATTTTATATACTATGCTTTCTTTCTATATAAAATTGGATCATACTCATTCAACATTACATTGTGAGGTGTTCTTTGCAGGATTCCAATGACTTTGATGGTGTTGTTATCATGGCGCCTAACCTTAAACCCAGTGCCACAAATGATCCATCTTCATTAGTGTGTCTCATCTTTCCTTTCTTGGGCGATCGCACTGTGAAAGTAACATACTTATACTCAACAGAGTCTATAGGAAACATGCCCCTTGATATGATCATTCTCTGAGATGATTGGCAATGGTGCTAATAAATATGCCTATGTTTTTCTAAAAATAAAGAAGGAGACACTAATTCCATCTATCATGAGAGGAATAATGGGTCATATGGATGAAATCAATGTCATGAACAACATATTGCTTCAGTTACTCCAGGTGTCAGTATAGCTCCCGCAACAGTTGCTTATCAACCTCCCCAAAGAACACATCACCAGTCATACCAACAGGGTAATCAAGGGCAGCATCAGAAGAGAAACCCCATTCTTTTTTCACAATAAACTTGAGGATGTCTGCTACAACTTTGATTCAAAGATCAAGATCTAAAAATGTGTGGAATGTTATGCAATTCAATGGAACATTATAAGTCACTTGTGGATTTATCAAGAAATTTTCTTCACCTTCCAAGAATTATAACTCTCTCATTTTTTATTATTTTTTAGTGATACCAAACTTGCAAGCAACCTTCATGTCCAAACTTGCAAACAATCTTCATGTGCAAACTTGCAAGCAACCATCAAGCGACAATTTGGGTCGACGCTAACATTGATGCGAAATTATTTTATTTCCCCTTACAATTTCGTTTTCCTTCTTCTTATTTATTGATTTAAATAATTATTTTTAATAATAGCGACCATTTAGGCCGACGCTAACATTGGTGCGAAATAATTTTATTTTCCCCACCAATTTCGTTTGCCTCCTTTTTATTTATTGTTTTAAATAATTATTTTTTAATATTACCGACGGTTGGTGTCATGCTAAGTTTGGTTCCTAATAATATTTGTTTACCCATCAATTTCTTTCATTTTTTATTATTTAAAATAATTTTTTATTTAATTATTTTTAATTATAAATTAAAACCTTACCAAAAAAACTATAAATTAAGAACTTTTGAAGATGTTCAATCTATCTGAGTGCAAGATAGCAAAGACTCCTACGCATCCTGCGTTCATCATGTATCATCACTTCTATTTCTTGATTCTAATATCACAACCAAAACTCTACACTTTTGGAGAAGTTCACTACTTCTTAAGAATCATCATTTGACATGATATTTTTCAATATGTTACTCTTGTAACGGGTGTTGGTCGAGCTTTCAAGTGGCATGAGTTGACGCCATGTTTTATTGGTCCTTATTAGATTTTAGAGAAGATAGGTGAAGTGGCTTATCAGATTGATTTGCCACCGTCAGTTGATAATCTCCATGATGTGTTCCATATGTCTCAGTTGAGGAGACTATTTCATTCATTTTCTTTTCCTCTAACATAAATCCTCAACAAACTTCAATCAATATCAATGAGTTTTTTGTCTTCAAATCAAGTTTCAAGTGTTTGTGTTTAGCAAAGTGAGTTGGTGTCGATGCTTTAGAGTGTGCTGCTTCGTTATCGAGTCTATCAGATGGAAAAGGATTTGTAACCAATGCCACATATTTTGTCTTTATTTCGCATCAGATGACGTTGATTCTTCGTATTGGTTCATATTGTCTTCTATCTCCTACCTCGATCCTCGATATCTTGGTTAGGTGCGTAGGCATTCACTCCCCCGTTATAGCTTGGTTAAGATTAGTTTTCATGGCCCCTTCTTGCCTAGATGAGATATCTATAATACGAATCAACTAACAGACAAGGGAGATGAATAGATTAGGGTTTCGCGGCGTGGAAACTATTGTGTTTTTATTATTGAAAATTCGAGTTCTGAAGAATAAGAGCCTTACGAGAAAGAGGTAGTTGATCATGAGAATCAACAATATAACCATTAATATCAAGTGAAGGTTGATATTCCATTGTTATGCAAAATGATGAAACTGGAGGAGTTTCTAAATTTGAAGATCGACATTACGCTATGTATTATTTACCACTCTTACATAAGTTACATGTACTCGCTCTATTACATAATGAAATTCTCATGCTTTGCACTAGTTGCTAGTAATAATAGCCATTGTAATTTGTCGGAATATGACTTCCTTGTTAATACTGTAGTTGTAATAGTTGTGTCTAGGGGTGGACAATAAACCTCGAACCGTCCGAAATCCAACCTAACTGCTTGCAAAAATAATAATACAGACGTGTCTTTTGGAACCAGCGATCCTTTGGATGAAATATTCCGGTTTTTAATGGATTTAAATGGTCGAGTACGGGTGAAGCAAATTGATCCATACTAATCCAGTACCGACCGACAACAATAGCTTTAATTAGTCTCACCCAGTCAGCTTTTTAAACTAAGTTTAATTTTACTTTTTGAAACGACATAGTTTAGTAAAAGGGATAATTTTAAGTACCTAAACTAACCATTTCTTATCATATTTCATTCATCTTTATCTTTACAAGAAAAGTTGCTCCCATCTATCTCAATCTTTCACCACTGTCTCTCTAAATCTCTTCATTTCTCTCAACTCTTAACTTGGATAATCTTCTTGCAAGTGATGGTGTTTTAAATCTATACTTCATTATAATGATGAGCAGATCTGATATTTTTATTTGTTTTCTTGTCGAAGCAGAATAATAAATAGATGGAGAATAATTGATGAGCAGATCATTGATATTTTTATTTGTTTTCTTGTCGAATCAGATCTGCTCATCAATTATTCTCCATCTATTTATTATTCTGCTTGTTATAATTGATATTTTACATAAATTATATTTGTTTGATTCTTACAGTTTCAGACAAATTATATATTAAAATTAAATGTTTTGATTTACCTTAATTTATGTAGTTTTTACCTACATTGAATTTTGTTCATCTAGGTCAAAATTGAAAAAGAGTTTCAGACTTTTTGCTCTTCTTCTTGTAATTAAAGAAATTGAATTATATTTTCTGCATTTGATTTTTAACCGATTAAACCCAACCGACCTAACCGACAAACCGTCCAAACAATAACCGAGAGCACTTAGCGGTCGGTGGTTGATGAGATATAACCATCCATGGGTTTCTTTAGATTGAGATTTTTGAATCCGAATCCGACCGATGTTCACCCCCAGTTGTGTCCATTAGCACCTTTGTATAACATCAGCCATAATATATATAATTAATATCACATATAATGTATTTTTTAGATTTATATTATACACAGTGTTACATCAAACGAGCCTCATAATTATCTTGTACTATTTTACATTGCTCCCTTAAACAGAATGTTACACCAATATTTTTTTGCCACTCTTTTATATCAGTGTTTTGTATCAGTGATTCAACCAATCCTCTTTCACTGACATGGCCATAACTTAATCTTTAACAAAGGTTTTATGGATACCATATCTACTGAACCACTTACAACCTCAATCTTAAAGGTTTAAAGATTTATATGGCTTTCCTTTTGAGGAATATATAATATTTATATGGCTTTCCTTTTGAGGAATATATAATTTTGAGGATGCTTTGAGTTATTGTATATAATAAAGGGCATAATCAAATGACTTTGCCAATCACAATCCGTATAATATCATTTAAAGTTGAACATGAAATGTCACATCGCATAAGAACCTATATTTGAAAGAGTAGTGTCAACAGTTAATTGAGGCATACATCTAAAAAGGGTATTGTGGTAAAATGAAGCACATATTTAAAGCTTAAATAATACAACAATATAAGAGTAAACCGACATATATCAATCGGAATTCAACTAATGGAACAGTTTAAGGGAAAGGAATAGTAGAAAAACTGAGCAAAAATAAGTGAACCTACTATTGTTCTAAACAAATTCCTTTTAGCAAGATTAATTTGATGGAATATTTATTTTTAAGCAAAACAATAATAATTGCTGCTTTAAAAAATAAACCGACACGATTTTTAAATTATATTGGGAAAATTATATAATGATATAAACATGGACGATTAATTATTACTTTTTTTTGTTTTTTTTTTAAATGTTGTATTTATTTAAAATAATTAAAGAGAAGATAAAAAAATTTATGTAGTGATAGGGAGAAGATAAAAAAGATTAACTATGAAAAGTATATTTTATAAATAATGAATAATGTTTTGACATTTTCGAATTTTCAAATTATTTTCTAAAATAAAAAATAAATAGTAAGGAAACATGTATGATTTTATGTTTATTAATTAAAGAAAATATGGTTTCTATTTTATTTTTTTCTCTTGAATATTTGAAGTTCAAGATTATATGTGTTATTGTTGGTAGTGCGGGTACATATATATGTTTATATAACAAATATAAGTCTTTGTATGATGTAGAGTTATGTGTTGAAAGTGTAATTTCTTGTGTTGAATTAGGTTGTTGTTCGATATAATATGTGTCGAAATAAGTCTGTGTCAAAGTGTGTCGAGTTGTGTTTACTGAGGAAGTGTCAAAGCAACTTGCTTCCCACATGATTTCGACTTAGATCCAAAATATGTATTTTGGGCTTTTATAGTTTTGTTGTTGACTTAGGGAGAAAGCTAACCTAAAACTATAAATATAGGGAGTAACCCTTATTTTTGTAATCAACTCATAACAACTTGTATTCACAGAATTTGCAGTTGCAAGTGAATAAAGATTTTTCAGAGTTTTTGGGCAAAGAGAAACTATGCAGAAACCCTAATTTCTTTTCCTCTTTAATTTTTCTTTTCTTTTCATTCTCATTGTGTGGTGATAACAATCTTATTCATCAAGATTGATAGAAATTTATCATAGATTTTGGTAGATTCCCAACATCTAGTATCAAGAGTTTCGGTTGAATGATTCAAGGCAAGTAAGAACGATGACAATGAATCATTTAAACATGCATTTTCCAGCAAGTCTTCCAATTCTTAAAGCTGATAATTATGAGAATTGGTGCAAGTAGATGAAGGATGTGTTTTATTGTTAAGATGTTTGGGGATCTTGTGAAATATGGATTAGAACAACTTGAAGAAGATGCTTCAGAAGATGAAGAGACGGAATACAAAGAATCAAAGAAGAAGAACTATAAAGCTTTCTTTATAATTCATCAATGTCTAAGTCCAGACAATTTCGAAAAGGTTAGTGATATAGAATTTGAAAAAGAAGCTTGGAAAGTTCTGAAGAATTCATTTGGAGGTGCTGAGAAGGTCAAATATGTGAGGTTACAAACTCACAAAAGAACGTATGAATTACTTCAGATGGAAGATAGCGAGAGCATACCTGATTTCTTCACTAGAGTTACGAAACTAGTGAATCAAATCAAGGTTTGTGGAGAGACATTTACAACAAGAGAAATTGTTTCAAAGATATTGAGATCTTTGGCTCTGAAGTTCGATCATGTGGTAATAGCCATAGAAGAGTCGAAAAACATGTCAACTTTGTCGAAGGAAGAGCTTCAAGGGAAACTTAAATCTCATGAACAAAGAATGGCTGAAAGAGATGCATGCAAGTCGAAGAGTGACGTGGCTTTGCAAGCGTAGTCAACAAGAGACAAGAAAGGAAAAGGAATTTGGTTCGAAAACAAAGGTAGAGGTAGCTACAACAATTTGAGTGGTAGAGGAAACTAGCACAAAGAAAACGTATTGAATTAGAGAAGATCATACAAAAGCAACAAAATAGGTGGTGTTTAAAATAGAGAAAATGATGGTGGTCGAAAGCCTGACAAGAGTCACATTCAGTGTTTCAATTGTTAGAAGTATGGTCATTATTCTAGTGATTGCCCAGAAAAGCAAAAGAAACAAGAAAGTGATGCCAAGTTCGCAAAGTATGAAGAAGAAGAGATGTTGTTGATGGTCACAACAAGAGGTGAAGAGAAATTCAAGGACCAATGGTACTTGAATTCAGAATGCTCATCACATATGTCTGAAAGGAAAGATTGATTTGTCAACATAAAGCCCTCGATGAAGAACATGGTGAAATTTGAAAATGACAATACTCTAGCAGCTGAATGTATTTGAGACGTTCTGATTATGAGGAAACATGGCAAGAAGACAGTAATTTCCAATGTGTTGTACATACCTGGCATGAAGAGAAATTTTCCAAGTATAGGACAGTTGGTCGAAAATAATTACAAATTGTCAATCAAAGACAAGATGATGAGAGTCGTCGATGCAAATTAAAGGTTAATCTTGAAGGCTCCCAGGTCCCATAATAGAACCTTCAAGATTGAACTAAATATAATGGAGCACAAATGCCTAACAACCGCAGCTAGAAGAGATAAGTGGATATGGAATTATCGACTTGGTCATCTCAACTTCAGAGACATCAAAGATTGAAAATAAGAAATATGGTTTCAGTTTTTCCAGAAATCGACATTCCAAATGAAGTGTGTGAGGAATGTGTGCAGGCGAAGCACACAAGAACAACTTCAACAAGGATGCAAGAAGAAAGTCGAAGGCAATCCTCGAAATCATATACTCTGATGTATGTAGACCAATTCAGGTGGATTCGAATGGAGGTAATAAGTAATTTGTCGTATTCATAGTTGATTTCAGTCGAAAACTGTGGACTTACCTGATCAAGAAGAAAAGTGAAGTGATCGAAGTATTTTCCAAGTTTAAGTCTATGGTCTAAAGACAAAATGGTTGAAAGCTCAAGATTTTTAGAATTGATAGTGGTGAAGAATATGTGTCGAAAGAAGGGATTATGCATGAGGTGGTGCTACCCTACACTCCATAGCAAAATGAAACTTTATAAAGGAAAAATTGAACCATCATGAATATAGTGAGAATTATGTTAAAAGACAAGCATTTACCTAAAGATTTTTGGAGTGAAGCTGTGTCGATTGAAACATACATATTTAACAGATGTCCGACAAAGAAACTATAATTAATTACACCAGAAGAATGTTGGTCTGGTGTTAAACCTAGCTTAAGTCATCTGAATGTATTTGGATCTATTGCACATAGAGATGTTCCAGATTAATTGAGAAGAAAATTTGATGACAAGTCGGGTCAAATGATCCTAGTAGGATATCATTTGACATGAGGTTACAAGTTGTTCGGCCCAATGAAAAAACAAATTTTGATCAACAGAGACGTGATCATAGATGAGCTTAAGGAATGATATTGGACTGAAAATGTAAACAAGGATTCATTGAGATTATTTTGTGAAGAACCAGTCACTGAAGTCGAAAGAGAAGTTCGACAAAAGGAAGTTAGAGATCAACCAAGTACAAGCAGGCCTCAGAGAATAAGACACATGCCTGAAAGGTTTCAAGATTGTGTGATTACATCAGATGTGTTGTTGATGATGAAGGTGAACAGTTACATTATGCTTTCTATGCAGATGTGGACCTCTCAATGTAGGTGAAGCATTTAAAGATTCAAAGTAGGTGAAAGCAATGAATAAGGAAATGAAGTACATCGAAGACAACAACACCTGGTCACTTGTCGAATTGCCTCAAGGAAAGAAGGAAAACGATGTGAAATGGGTATACAAGGTGAAGTTGAATCCCATAGAGGCAGTAACTTGACAAAAAGCAAGGCTTGTGGCGAAAGGATTTCTCCAGAAAGAAGAAATCGACTTCAATGAGGTTTTTGCACCTATTGCTAGGATCGAAACAATCAGGTTAATTGTTGGTCTAGCAGATGAACAGTTGGCACATATGTTAGATGGATGTGAAGTGTGCATTTCTGAATGGACCCTTAGACGAATAAGTTTATGTTGCACACCAAGTTGGGTTTGTGAAACATGGCAAAGAAATAAAGGTGTACAGGCTGCATAAAGCCGTGTATGGATTGAAACAAGCTCTAAGAGCTTGGAATAAGAAAATTGATAGTATTCTAAGGGAGAAGGAATTTGTGAATTGCATAACTGAACATGGAGCATATGTACTATATCTCTATGTCGATTACTTGTTAATAATAGGTAGTTGCAAGAAAGAGATCGAAGACTTCAAAAATGATCTCAGTAAGGAATTTGAAATGTTGGATCTAGGTGAAATTTCATATTTCCTTGGCATCAAATTCTAAAAGATTAGTAGAGGTTTGACGATGCATCAAAAAAGATATATAGGATAAATTCTCAATAGATTTGAGATGGAAGAATGCAACTCGACTTCAACACCTGCAGAACCAAAGTTGTAACTATCAAAAGATTCAGATGAAGATGATGTCGACCAAACCTAATACAGAAGATCTATTGAATCATTAAAATATCTTTATCACACAAAGTCTGACTAAGTTACTTTAAAAAGTGAATTCAAGCCACTAAACTATGTGATAAAAAAAAATCAAAATAAGAGAGCTCTAGAAAAATTATAGTGACATAATTCATATGACAACTATTCAATGATGTTGTATTGGATACTTTAAGACTATCCTTAGTTCTCATTAATATAGTGGTAACAGTTCTTCCTCGTAGATTTCTTCAAATGATTTTCAAGGTTGGAGTGATTCCAACCATCTCTTTCATTTGTAGGCTATATTTTCTTCATTTGCTCCAATAAAAGAAGAGGTAATGCTTTCATTGTGAAAAGAACTTGATAGAGCCATTAGCATTCATTATTGAATTGACAACTAGACTTCCACCACCTCTTGCATCCTGAATAAAAGTAGCTCTTATCATTTTCATCTTATACTTAATTCTAAATCTAATAATATTAGGCATTTTTCTCATGACTCTCAAGGTTGATATTAGAAAAGTTTTTGATATGACCCCTCAAGATTTATATTATGAATACTTTTGATATTGTTGATTGAAAATTTCTTCTTAAATTTTGTTAACGACTAATGACACATTCCTGCTATTATGCACCTAATTCCTAATTTGTGCAGTCTACTCAGTAATATAACTTTCTAAAGTTAAATTTTCTAAAAAGCTTATTTCGATACATAGTGTGGATGACTCTCTCAATTTTAAAGAAACTTATAAATTTTAAAGTCCTCCTTTTTCTGATGCTTACTTGTACTGCAATTTCCTATAAAAATATTCTATTGTCTAACTCTATCACTATTTGAAGGTTCATTCATAATAAGTTACCGACTAGTGACAACTTGTGCTCTACAGAGTGTTTTATTGTTTTCAAATGTGATCATTGTGGTACTAGCTTGAAATCATGTTTACATCTTTTTTTCTTATGTATTTTTTCTTAATAACACTACTATAAAAAAAACATATCTAATGTCACATGAGAAATACGTTTAACATCAGTCGCGGAAGCGAGGTAATAAAGAGCGTCATAAAAAGTTATCTCTTATCATCTCAGATATTAAAACACTGAGGGGTAAAGTTAACTGCACTTGAGTTTGATTCTCAATGTCAGCATTTTTATTATTTTTAGAGTTGGATAATGCACTCAATATCAACATTCAGTATTTTGAAGAACCGAGGTTAATATATCAATGTTCTTATCTAGGCTTATTGAGAAAACCAAGGGGTTAAGATTTATTTTTTGTACTGTCATTTGCACCTGTATTACAGAACCATATTACAGAATACAGAACCGTATTTTGCATATTCCTGAAACATAGACATTGTATATTTTTCCAATTCCTCAATCCAAAACAAAAATATTCATTGATTACACCAAATACAAACCAAAAATGGCACACACTATATAATTTTACATCAAAACTAAAACAAATGATTAAGAAACAAAATCAACAAATCATTTACTTACTAGTTTCCTCATATCCTGTCTTCGTGATCACGATGAATTGCATACAGATCATCTGAATCATTTTCTTCAGATGATTGACGTACACGTGTTACTAAACAAGGCGTCTCATAGTTAAAATCTTGATTTTTATTAATACTATCGAGAGTATGTTTTCCTTGAAGAAAAATTGACCATCTAGTGTTAGATGGATCAATAACATAAAAAACTTGTTTTTCTTGGTTTGTCACGATGAATGGTTTGTTCTTATAAGTTGCCTTTTAAAGATCAACCCTTGTGAATCTTAATTCATCAATTTCTACACGAGTTTACTCCACCTGCACTTAAATAAAGGAATTAAAAAAAATAAAAATAGTCAATCTCTAAAATCTCCTCAATGACCCCAAAGTATGCTCTAGATACTTGTATTGGATTGTAATCTTTAAAACCAGAAAAGTACATGGATTCAACCTCAACCATAACACAACTATTTTGCATGTTGCTATGATCATCCTTTAATTTTGTTTAGAATGAATATTTACTAATGTCATATGCACTCCAAGTAATTACATTAAACTTAGGCATTCGTGACAACCATTTACAATTATCTGGTGCACCACTCTATTTATAAATATTTTGATTAAAACAATATATGAATGTTTTGTTACTCTAGTGTAATACAGTGGGAGAACTGACTTGGTTGTTTTGCGTTTGATTGCAATTGTTGCGGATAGCAAGAGTCGCCACCAACTTTTCTTTTATCCAACAAAGGAAAGGTTGAAAAGAACATGAAAGACCTTTAGAGATGTTTTCTTGAGTTCGGGGGGTAGCTTATGAAAAGGGAAGGTATTAGCACCATTTTCATCCGTATAGTTATCTACGGAATCTTAGTTGCTTGCTAGATCACTTGCTTTTATTCGAAAATATGCTTCGTGATGTGGGTTTGAAAATATTTTGAAAACGTCTTTGTAATGATTCTCGTCTCTATAAGAATGCGTACAAAGTGTTGGTTTTGAAAATAGTTCAAAGTGATATTTATTATGGAAGATGTTTTTGAAAGTGATTTTGAAAATGTTTCAATTGAAAGTGTTGGTGTGAAAATGGTATTTTTTATTGTGAGCAAGCAAGAAACTATGCACATCCTACCTACTCAAAGGTCTTTGTTCTTTTCCTCCTCCTTTAAATGTTTCTATCTTACCATTAGTTGATAAGAAGCCCCATCGTTGGATGTGAAGGGACGGACGTGGGTCGTTTGTATAGTCATAGAAGGCAACCTATGGGACGTTTTAGCAAATTTTTTAGGGGCTAGATTGTTTACCGAAGGCAACATCGAGGGTCATCGAGGGACTACGATCTTTTTATCGAGGGACATGACTATTTTTCCGAGGCAACACATGAGTTTATCCTAGAGATGCATGTGTGTAAATAATGTATTTGATTGCATACATTTAGTCTTGAATTTAGGATTGTGTACTTGTTGGTTTTATCTTTCCATACACCCTAATTACTAACATTTATGAAAGCAATAAAAATGCAAAAAATAAGGTTCTACGCTATTACAACTATACTGAACAACAAGAAAATATAAAAACAAAATAAAATAAAAGAAGGGAAACAAGTTCTTCGATCCAGGAAATAAGCGCCCTTCGATTCAACTCTTTCTGGCTTCTTTCGATTTGGGCCTGGCAGTCAGTGTGAGATGGACCCTTCGATTCACCCTTTTTCTGCTTCTTTCGATTGGCCTGGAAGTCAGCGTGAGTGTATCCTTCAATTACGTCCTTTTTTCTGTTTCTTTCTATTGACCTGGAAGTCAGCGTGAGTGTACACCCTTCAATTCACACTCCATGTCCTTTCGTTTGGTTTGCCACTATGAAGCAGTAAGGAGTGAAGCATAAGGCTTCGATTCACAGGAAACTTTTTCTTTCGTTTGAGTCTGTACAGGTTAGTTCTAACATATACTTAGACAAGAAAAGCATGCAATCGAAAGGACATAAATAAAAAGTGAACAAATGTTATTTACATGCTTGAAACGAAAGGGTTAAGGTTAGGTTGACTTACCTTGCTTGAAGCTGGAACGTGTGTGTTGGACCTTGAGTTTCTCCCCTGGATGCTCCTGGATTCGAAGTAAAGAAGCAAGTGTGGTGTTTCTAATAATGGACTCGAAAGAAGGAACCAAGCGTTGGGTTGTCTCTGGATTCAAAATAGAAAAGAAATAAGTGTTGTGTTTCTAGTGTTGGATTCGATATGGACAGAAACAAGTGTTTGGTCCTTTGATTCTGGGTTTGAGAGTGTGTTAAGTGTTTGACGATTTTTCACACAACCAAATTTTCTCCAGCTACCAAAAGCCCCCTAGATGTGTTGTCTAACCCCTTTAGATGTGTTGTGGAACATCTTATTTATAGAATAAGTTTGGCTGAAATTTGAGAGGGAAAACAAAATAATTTGAACAAATTGAGTATACTGTTTTTGTAGCTTTCGAGGTACAGTATTTGCATGCCAAATTGGTGCAATTATAGGAGCAGCGTAGCAGGACTGCTGTGCAGCAGTTTTGGAGCGTTGTGGTCAGTGTAGCAGGTTTGGACTTGCAACACATAGGACTCTGGCCAGCAAGCATCTTTGAATATTTCTCTTTCATTTTGACCAACTAGATCCATCCTTCGACTAGACCCCTCTTCAGACAACAATATTTGTTTCCAATCAAAGTATCCTTCGAATGGGTCCTTTGTGTATCCTTCATTTTAAACCAATGTGTGTGTTCATTTGAAAGGACCACATGCATCACTTGCGTGCATCACTTGAAATTTATTCGAATGGTCCAACAAGGTATATCCTTTGAATGGAACACCCACGTATGTCCCTTTAAATTCATCAATACATGTCCTTAGAATGGAGAAAATGTATGTCCTTTGAATGGACTATGTGTCTGTCCTTCGAATGCGTCATTTGTGTATCTTTGGAAAGGGGAACCCTGGTATGTCAATGCATGTCCTTTAAATGGGACACCCAGGTATGTCATAGTGCAGAAACTATGTGCGTTGAAGGTTTTCAAGGGTGGAATCGTAGCTTGTAAGAAGTAGGTCTCTGCCGTGTGAATTAAAGGAAATCTTTTAGAAGGCCATTGACTTCTGAATCGAAGGAAAGCTGCAGGAGGGCATTGCCTTGTGCCTGCTGGCATGAAGGATGTTCCTGCCTTGTGAATTTAAGGCAAGTGTAGAGAAGGAACTTGTCTTATGAATCAAAGGGCGCCAGTAGGAAGCTAACACCTTCTGAATCGAATGAAAGTTATAGGAGGCCATTGCCATGTGCACCAAAATCTAGCTTGTAAGGGGTCATTTGTGTAATCGAAGCTTACATGCAGGAGGCTTAAATGTCCAAACGAGGCTTGTATAAAGATAGGTGTTTCCCTTGTGAATCGAAAGCAAGTTGTTTCAAAGGGAGATTTAGCCCAGTCAGAGCTAGCATGAAGATAGCCAATTCCATGTGGGTGCTAATATGAATGCTAGTTGTGATACGGTGGGAGAACTGACTTGGGTTTTGCATTTGTGTTCGCAAATGTTCGGTTTAGCAAGAGTCGCCACTGACTTTTTATTTTATCCTAAGGAAATGTCAAAAAGCACAGGAAAGACCTTTAAGATGTTTTCGTGGGTTCGGGGGGTAGATTATGAAAAGGGAAGGTGCTAGCACCCTTTTCATCCATGGGTATCCATGGGCTCTTAGTTACTTGTTTTAGATCACTTGTCTTTGCTTTGAATGTGCTTGAAATGGTGCTTTGTGTGTGTGGTTTTGAAAATGTTTTGAAAAAGATGCCTTGTCTAGGCAACCTTTGTAACAATTCTTATTTGAATGTTTTTCAAAGGTGTTTGTCTTTTTGAAAAGATGTTTTAATGTTTTTTTGAAAGCTGTTTTTGAAGTTGTGTTGTGGAGTGTGTTTGAAAAATGGCAAGGATGTTTTGCAAGATTTTTGATCAAGTAACTAAGAGTTATCTACCCTATTTTACTCAAATATCTTTCTTATGTTTTTAACCCTTTTAACAGTGTTGTTTCACCATTGTATTTGGTGAAGAACCTTGTGTTAGGATGTTTGAACGGGACGGGCGCGGGACGTTTGTATAGTCATAGAAGGCAACATATGGGACGTTTTAGCAATGTCGTTTTAGGGACTAGATCGTTTACCGAAGGCAACATCGAGGGTCATCGAGGGACTACGATCTTTTATCGAGGGTCTTTGCTAAAACGCCCATGCTCGAGGGACATGACTATATTCCGAGGCAACAAGTGAGATTACCCTAAGGGTGCATGTGTGCAAATTGTGTTATTTACATGCATTTAGTCTTTGATTAGGATGGTCTATTTGTTGGTTTTATCTCGCCATACACACCTATTTACTAGCATTTGTACAAAGTAACAAAAGTGAAAAAAATGAATCCTACACTATTACAACCATATTGAAGTGCATAGAAATGTAAAGGTAAAAATAAAATAAAAGCAAGAAAAATGAGGGTTTCGACCCAGGCAGCAACACCCTTCGATTTGCATTCTGCTGGCCTCCTTCGATTTGGGCAGGAGCAGCCTTCGATTTGCATTCTGTTGGCCTCCTTCGATTGGGGCTGGCAACAACAAAGTCACATCTTTCGATCAGGCTTTGGCACTAGTCAGGTCATGTACTTCAATTGGGCTTTGGCACCAGTCAGGTCATGTACTTCGATTGGAGGCTGGCACCAGCAAGGGAGTGCCTTTCGACTGAGCCTGGACTTAGTGCAAGTGTGCCTCTGGCTGGGCCTGGAAGTCAGTGTGGAAATGAAAGGCTTCGTTTCATACTCCTGTCTCCTGTTTCTTTCGTTTGACCTGGAGAAAGATGGTAGAATCCAGAAGCTTCGTTCCCTATTTCCTGTTTCCTGTTTCTTTCATTTCAAGCATTAAATGACAACATGGCCTGAGGCCATGCTAGTAAACAGTTTAATAACTAAAGCTAGTTCAGGCAAACAACAAGCAAAAACGAAAGGGTCTAGCTCTAAAAACATTTTAAAAGTGTGGAAATGAAAAGAACAGTAATATGTACATGTTTCAAACGAACGTAAATATTATTTACATGTTATGTCATGAAACGAAAAGTTCAAAGGTAAGAAACTTACCTTGCTTCTGGACTTGAATGGATGTGGGACCTTGAGTGGAGGTCCAAGGTTCTGGATTTGACAGAGGGGGCCAACAGCTGTGCTTGGACTGCTGGATTCGAAGGAAGGAAAGAAACAAGTCTTATGTTTCTTTCCAAACTGGATTCAAAGGATACTGAAGAATATTTGTTCTTCAGAATCGAAGGAAACAAGTGTTTGGGATTCTGGGTTTTGATTTCTCAAGTGTTGATGAACTTGAGAATTTTGTTGTGTTTTTGAGAATTTTCTGCAGATTCGTTCGTCTGGCCAGAAGATCCTCTTTATCTTTGCATAAGTTCCTGTATTTATAGAGAAAGAATGGACATGTTTGAAAACAGCCAGCCTTGCAAAAATAATAAAATACTGTAACGTGAAAGTACAAGTGGGGGGGCCTGTTGGCAGCAGCAGCAGTGGGGTGCAGGAGATGTGACTGAGGCCTCTGACGTTGCTTGTGCTCAGACTAAATTCAGGTTGAAAGCTGCTTTTGTTGATAAAGTACTCTCTATTTGCAGAAAAAGTATGTAGCCTTTAACCCAGAATAGTAGTATCCAGAAGGTAAAGTTTAAAACCTTTGGACAAGCTTCTGACTATGTTAAGATTTGGAAGCAACAGCCTGGAAAACGAGATTTGGTCTTGTGCAGGAGTGAGATCGAAGCACACCTGTTTGAAGGAGGCCTTTGCCTCAGTCGAAGCTTGTGGTCAAAACAAGCTAACTCGAAGGAAGCATATTGCCCAATCGAAAGCTCCTGCTCGAAGGAAGCATATTGCCCAATCGAAGCTCATGCTCGAAGGAAGCATATTGCCCAATTGAAGCTCATGCTCGAAAGAAGCATATTGCCTAATCGAAGCCTGGGTCGAAGCAAACATATTTCCCAATCGAAAGTCCGTGTTCAAAGGAGGCTTAGAGTTCAGCATGAAGGACATATCTAAGTTGCATTCAAAGGAGGCTCTTGCTCCACTGAAGTTTTCATCCAGGCACACAGAAGGTGAGTGCCCAAACGAAGACTTGCCTTGCAGGGGGGTACATGTGGCCAGTAGGTCATGGCCTTCGATTGCAAGCATGCAGGCAGCAAAAGACACAAATGAAACCTGCAACAAGAAGTCACATGCCCAGGCGAAAAAGGCCAAAAGGCCAATCGAAGGATGCAAGCCAAGCCTGTGTCGAAAGAGATCAAAAGGCCAATCGAAAGATGTTGATCGAAAGAGGCCTAAAGGCCAATCGAAAGAGCTGAAACGAAGAACACTTGTAATTCCCCAATTTTTGTCAAAAATAATATTTTTATCTGTTTTTTCCCTTTTTGACCGTTTCCTTTTGGTATTGGAAAATCCCAATGCACTTGTTTAAGCTTGAACCTTGAAATCCTTGTAAGAAAAACCTTGAAGAAAGAGAGGGCAAATTTTGGGGTACAACACTAGCCATAAGGAAACTTTTGCCTTGTGTATGCTAGCATGATGGGAGCCCCTTGCTTTTTGAATTAAAGCATGCATGGGAAGAGGTCATTGCTCAATCAAAGGCTGCATGCAGATAGCTATTGCTTTGTGAATCAAGGAAAGTTTGCCAGGGGCCAATGCTCAATCGAAAGATGTAAGCCAAATTTGCATCGAAAGAGGCCAAAGTCCCAATCAAAGGATGTAAGCCAAGCTTGCATAGAAAGATGCCAAAAGCACAACCGAAGGATGTAAGCCAAGCTTGCATCGAAAGAGGCCAAAATGCCAATCGAAGGATATGAAATCTAAGAAAGCATGATCTTTTTTGATTTGATGCTTGAAAGCCCAATTGTACTTGTGCAAATTTGAAATTTTGAAAATCCTTGTGAGGAAATGTCTTGAGAAATGAGAGGGAAAATTTTGGGGTACAACAGCTTCCCCTGTTCAATCTTCTTAAACTTGAAAAGTGAGTGTGGCACATTGTCGTTCTTAGCTTGAAGGTAGAAGATGATTGAACACTAGTGTTTCCAGAAATTTTCACTTTCTGATGTGGTGGTTGATTATGTAGGGAATGGGCTTAGAGATGCTATTTAGAGAGATGATGGAGAATTGTCTGAGATGGGCTTATAGACGTCATCCAAAGGTGATTGTTGATAGAAAATAAACCAAGTCTAATTTTTATTGAACCGTATAATGAAGGAATCTGATGACTACTACTTCAGCAGGTAATGAAGGAATCTTTGACGACTACTACTTCAAAAGGTAATGAAGGAATCTGGACGACTGCTACTCCAAAAGCTAATGAAAGAATCTTTGACAACTGCTACTCCAAAAGGAATTGAAGGAATCTAGATGACTACTACACCAAGGGGTAATGAAGGAATCTTTGACGACTACTACTCCAAAAGGTAATGAAGGAATCTTTGACGACTGCTACTCCAAAAGGTAATGAAGGAATCTTTGATGACTACTACTTCAGAAGGTAATGAATGAATCTTTGACGACTTCTACTCCATGAGGTAATGAAGGAATCTTTGACGACTTCTACTCTAAAAGGTAATGAAGGAATCTTGACGACTACTACTCCAAGGGGTAATGAAGGAATCTTTAACGACTACTACTCCAAAAGGTAATGAAGGAATATTTGACGACTGCTACTTCAGCAGGTATCAGGAAAAAATCCAAGCTTGATTTTGCCTTGGAGAATTTTACAGATAGTTGATGACGCTTATTTGTTGATAGATCTTTTCCTGAAAAGGTAAAGATAAGCAATGTCATGATGTATGCATTGCGTGATAATGTTCTCAAAATAAATAAGATTTGTGCTATATGTATTTTGTATGCATATGCTATGAATGTTGTTGAAATGTATCTTTGTCTTGGAAAATAAATCCTAGACAAATGTTGGGGAGCTTTTTGGAAGTAAAATCCTGGACTGCTGTTGGGGATGAAGAGTATGCACCTCTCCAGACCTTGTTTTAGAATGTTTCCACTGGGGATTCCTGTTTTGTTGTTTGAGGAGAACTCCGCTGCGGAATGTTGATTTTGCTTGAGAAGAAAACTCTGTGGAGAGTGTTGTTCCTTCTTGGGGAAAAGAGTTCAGGAGTTTTAGTTGTCTGTTGCTCTACTGGAGAGTTATCTCTTGATCAGAGAGAAAGGAATTTAATAACTTGTCGAGGATAAATAAGTTAACTGTTATCTGGTTTGGTTTCCAGGCTTTGCAGCAACCTACTAGGGATTGTAGAAAAGTCTACTGGGTTGTGGTCCCTTGATTTGTGATAGTCTGAGAGGCAAATTCAAGCTGGGGAATCTTGCCATCTGTTGGGGAAATAAACCCTATTTCCAATCTGCTGGACATGTGTTTTATTTTGGAAGAACTCCTTAAGGATTCTTGAGATCAAATCAGCTGGGAGAGGTTTTCCGGAGATTGAAACTCTGGATGGGGATTGCATGAATCCAATTTTGTAGGGATAATTTTGTTGGGATGTTCATGAATTTGGCCTTATGGGTTTTGGACCCTTATCCGTGAATATTAATCTGTGGGGATAACCTTATAGAGATGACTATGTGGCTGCTTGACTAGGGATCGCTCTATGAAGAGGACCTTGTGGGAGATTTGTCATTGCCCCTAGTATTAAGTGTCGTAGCACTGCAAAAAAACGTTTGCTTGGCCGTACATGACCCTTTGCTGAAATTCATATTCAATTCCCCAAGTGATTCAGATGCAGACCTGCCCCTAATTATTCAGCACTTCTTGAGAGATTTCTGGGAATCTCGCCTCGAATTCCCCAAATGAGTTGGATAGTGACATGTCATGCCCCCTTGTTTATTTTGTCATTGGAATTTTCTTCCAATTTGAAGCGATTCTTCTCATTGAAAGAGTTTTTGTTCAATGGATAATCGTCGTGTGGATTTCACTGTTGTCTAACAATTAGCCATATGCAAACAACGATATTCAAACAATGCAAATTTTATGTTTGTCTTGAAGTTTTGAAAAATCATTTTTAGTAAATCAAAGAATTTGTGATAATATGAATTCAACTCATGATTTACAGTAAGCCTTACAGGAGTCAGGATACCTTTGGTAACAATATGCTTTCGAACTAACCCATGCTTCAATTAGGACTTTTGAAGGGTTGTAACATGGCCTGGTTCACGGTTTAAGAAACAAATGATAAGGCTCAAAGTGTATTTGTACCCGCCCATTCTTGGTGATGTTCTTCAGTCCTAAACTCAGTTAATCTGGCATTTGGAATCCAATTGAATCTGGAATGGAATTTTGGTGATGATTCGGGCAAGTTAAATTTGTTGGAAGACAATCATTTTTGCAACATTTTTCATGTTGTCGAGGATTTGTAGTGACCTCTTTTTGATTTATTATCCCTGGTTTTTTCCTGACTGTTTTGAGATTATAGTCAGCGGGATGCCCCCGTTTTTTTTCTTTCTTAAGTCTCCTTCGTAAGTTTTGACTTAGTGGGCTTTTCTCTTGAGAGATAATGACTGCCTATTTGATAGGGAACCATTGCCATCTTTTGATTCAGAAGGATGTTTTTGATGTCACTCGTTGTGTACAAAGTGAAAGCTTGCGACTGAACGCGCACTTTGGAATTATCTGAGAAACTAACCCTGCTCAAAGTTTTGATTAAAGGTTTCAATTTGTGTGAAAAAGAAAATTCCTACTTCTTTGGCTCAAAGGGGTTGACTAGAGGTTATCTTCCTTATAACTCCAGTGTTTAGGAATTGAAAGAACGCTTGTACATCGTCAGCAAGGTTTGTCCAAAAGCATACTGCATGAGATTATGGTATTGTTTTCGTCATCCTCCCATCTAAAGGTTTGCAACTTTTTGAAAAAAGAGTTTGAATATTATAAAGGGAGTAAAAAAGCATAGTTTTAAGTATGATGAAAACGAAAGGATTAATTCAAGACAAACACATGCAATGTATTAATGAGAATAACCAAAGTCTGACATAAAGATAAGTGTTTAAGCAAAACAAAGAAATTACAACTCAAAACTCGAATAAATAGAAAATTCCTCCGCTTAGACTGCCACTTCATATGGATGCACTTTAGGTGTGATAGAAGAGCTTAAATTGACCGTCTTGTGTAAACTCTAACACTCCTTCGTCTATTAGGTCTCTAATTTTGTTCTTTAGAGCCCAACAACCATTCGTATCATGTCCAGGACTATCGGAATGGTATGCACACCACTCATTGGGGTGGTAACTAGGAGCAGCAGTATTGGGATTCCAGAGAGGAGACTTTAACGTGATTAGCTCTGCCTTCAACATGTGTTGTAACGCTTGAGCCAGTGGCATAATAATCCTGGTAAATTGTCTTTTAGGTGCGACCTCCTTACGTTGATTCCCCTGTCGTTGTTGGCAAGGTTGTTGTTGGGCTCACGATGTAGCAGCAATTTAGAAAGGTCTACTCTTCATCAAACCGACTTCTTGTCTCATGGGAGTCTGAATAACGACTTGACCCCAATCTCGAATTTTTGTTTCATATGGTTGCATCCGTCTTGATGAAGTTTGTTGACAAGGGCCCTTAGCTCTTCTTGTCTCCAAGCTAAGTTTTGGATAAAAGCCATCTGGATGTTTACCATTGTTTTTGGTAAACAACCGCTGATCCTCCAAAAAGGAAAGTCCTTTTGGGCGGGATCGATCAGATTGATCCCAGAACATATGCTAACTTTTATGCTGGTTTGATGTGAAATATCTGGGAAGAACACACGTTCGACCAAGGATATAATGTTCGTGGTCTTGGAAAGTAAGAAAGTAACTAGAAGTGCAAGTAAAGATGTAGGAAATGTAAACTTTGCAAAAGAAGATCAAATCAATGTAAAAAGACTTTATTAATAAAGAATGGTGTTTCCAACGTACATTCTCAGTTACTTTCACACACAACGGGTACTTGAATAATATTGAGTAACTAGTACAATAGTTTGAACACATGGAAAATCTACACAAACTTCTACATGTCCCTCGACCTCTATCTTCCTGCCACGTCGCTTTCCCTTAACTGCTGACGAACTGCATTTCCCTCCAATCTTCAAATTCAAATATCCTTCGTCTTTGGTGCTGACACGAAGGTTTGTTCTTCTAGTCGAAGGTCACAAGACATTTTCAGTCTAAGGCTTGATGGTGATGTCTGGTCGAAGACCAATTTGTAACTCATATATTTTCTCTAAGTTTCTCCATCTGTCGAAGCATTTTCTAGCTTGGCTTTATCTGCTCTATTTTTGGTCTATGGGGCCAATATATAGTAGGTGTCGAATTCAAGAGCCAACAAATTGCCCCCCAAGAATTCCTGTTTCAACGTCGAGAGAAATAGTCATTCTTTAACATTCCTATTTGACACCTGTCTCTTTTGTCCAAAAGGCTTAAAGTGCGCTTTTCACCTTCCAACAGTTTCCACACTCAGAACCATCATTACTCTTTTCCTAAGAGGTCTTTTCAATCATCTGTTACCATGCTTCCATTATGACCATTACTCCTAGAACCTAGGCAAGCATGTCAAACGTTCCCCATCACCTGCACGATAACTGCTTTGCTGCTTGCCACGTGCCCCACTACGCCCATAGCATTAAATGGCCTTGACGAGACACACTTCCCTCTGGACACTATAAATAGCCTTGAGCCCTCTCTTTTGGAACTTTCACAACACTTATCCATTTTAATCTCCTCTGCAGAAAAGCACCTTACACCGTCATCTTCATTCCTTACTATCTCATAACAATGGCTTTCCTCTCTAACTCTCCCAACAACCCCAAACCTAAGAATGTTGCTGACGTACAACGTCAACCATAGATCTTCCCCACAAGATCTTCTCCTACTTCGACTGAGGGGCCAAGGTTCGTCTCTGAACCCATGACTAAAGAAAGGCGTGAGGCGTACAATTCCCAGCTCCTCATCCCTGTTAGGTATTCTGAGAATATATATGCCATGTCTGGCCCTTTATCTGCATGCGTCGAGGATCCCACGAAAAATCGTGTTTTCTTCCCTACTCACCCTAGGCTCAAGCCCATAGGCTGTGCGAAGAAACCCAGGAACGATCTTGAGGATGCGACTCCAGCTAACTAGCAACGTGCTCAGACAAAGGAGGACATCAACCTTCAGTTCATGAACAAAGGGAACATGATCTTTCGATCGTGCCCTAGTTTCTGTTCAGAATATTCAGACTGGATGAATAAGATGGATAAGGTACAAACCCCTGTTTGGAAAGAAATGGGGATTTATGACTTCATGATGCTGTTGAAGACAGGGTTGTCTTACTGCCCTCTTATGTTAGTGTCTTCGTTATACTTCTGGGACAGCGCCCATTTCACGTTTCATCTTCCTTGTGGAATGGTGACCCCAACTCTCTTCAACATAACAACAATTACTGGTCTTCGACCAACTGGCGACTACTTCGACCCAGAGGATTTATCTGAGGATGCCATTGGGTTTTCAGCTACGAATCCCACATATACCACATTCATAAACCATTTTCATGATAAATCCTGCAGCACTGTGTCGGAGGTGGAACATATAGCTTTCTTGGCTATGTGGCTATATCGCTTCGTCTTCTATACCAAGTCACTTCAAGTGACTAAGAAGATGCTCACGCTTGCAACACAGCTTTATCATGGCTACCCTCTCTACTTGGATGAATTGATTCTGGCCAATCTGTATGAGTCCATCAGCAATGGTGTGACTCAACTCAAAGTCATATGAGACAGGGCAAGCTTGCTCCTTTTTGGCCCCTTTTGGATTCTTAAACTTTGGCTCAACGCCACCTTTAAATCTTTTCTTCCTCAAAAGAATAAGTTAAATGAAGAAGCCCCAGAAGTTTTGAACAGGAGGGTTGAACGTACTAGGCTAGCTTTGTTGACTCCAACTGACGAGGGTCAACAATTTCAAAAGGCCTTCACCAGCTTTGTGATGATGTTTACAGAGCGCAAAAATTTTGTTTCAATCATGGCTCCCTTTGTAAGTCGAAAACTTGGCCCAGAATGGTTTACCAGACCATTTCCTTCGGCTGATGAAGAGGACTTGGAGGACGAATATGTGGCCATTTAGGAGTCGTTTCTTCGACCCATAATCATGCCACTGAGATTCAAGAGTTCGAAGAATCAATTAAGTTTAATTGCTTACCAACCGAATCTTGTCTCTCGACAATTCAATACTGTCCAGTCACTACCATCTCCCATCTACTCTCGAGAAAACTACTATTATTTTATAACGCAGATTACTCAGAGGATGCTGCTACCAAGCACATTGGTAGGTACGTTGGTCGGACCTTACTAACTCTGTTCGACTTCAATCTCAATTTTATGTGTTCACCCAATTTTGAGGGGTAGTGGAGGCAATATTATAATGAGGAATTCTTCGACGAGAAGGATTTCTCCCACCACCTTCGCGAGGCATTCAAACTGGTCCTTGACAAGATCAATAAAGGTAATATTTTCTTTCTTTTTGTTTCTTTGTCTTAGATTCAATCATTCGACGACAACTTATATTTGTTTCTTGTATAGCTGTCAAACACCTCTATGAACCCTTCACCAAAGGTATTCACTTTCTGCTATACCTTTCTCCTTTACTATTTTCTGGTATAGATGCTGATGTCTTCGACTCTTATCTTTCTGGGTGTTTAGAAAACCACTCCTAAGAAATGAAAGGTTTAGGAGATTGAAATCTCTAGTGATGAAGAAGAGGAGTCTCCTCCTGTTCCTCTGAAGAGACAAAAATTAAAGAAACCAACTCCCGCACCTGAGCCTCGTCCTAAGACAAAAATTAAGATTACAGCTACCAAATCGAGGCCTCCTCCGGTAGTCATCAGAGAGCCCACTGAGCAAGAGGTAGCCGCTAGGCTGAATAATCCTAGTGAGAGTGACAATTCCAGCCCCGGTGCCGAAGTTCCTCTCCAGGTATTTACTTCGTCATACATCTGCTTACTTCCTAAACTAACCCCTTTTTCATTAAGAATTCTGAGAATAAAACTTCTTAATCTTCAGGATACCGCCGACACTTCTAAACAGGATCCTACTCCTGTCGAAGGATCTACCACTCTGTTAAATAGTGAGGGAGATCCTACTTATAGGCCTTCTTCAGCAAAAGGCTCCTTTGTTAGCTCCGCTGGTGAGGTGAACCAAACTTCTGAGCCTCAATATGAGACCATAGAGGAAGCAGACAAAGAAGGCCCTATAGGCGAACAAGAAGAAACTAGGGCTCCACTGGGTGATGCACAGGAAGGTGAAGAGGAGGAGGCTACTGATTCCGTACTTAGAACAGAGAGGGAAGGTATGCTGGAGGGGGAGAATCAAAATGAAAGAACTCTGGAGACTGATGGCAGAGAAGACTCTATTGAAGGGGCCCAAAATCTTACGAACACTGAAGCTGCCCATATTCCAGCACAGGTAGCAAATGTGGCTACTACCACTAATGAGGGTGCCCCTTTGACAGGGTATCAAACCAAAGAAGCTTTGGCCTTGTTGAAACAGAAAAATCCTCTGGGTTATTTGACTTCCATTCTCGAAGGGCAAGAAAGTTATTCTGATCACAGCGTTTCGACTGCGTCCAGAAAGTCCACCTCAACATCACCTCTTGATGAGGCGCTTCAGAAGGTTAAGGAAAAAATTTTGAAAAGAGATTTAATGCTAACCTTGGAGTGAGAACCTACCGCTCCCTCCTTCTTGAAGACCACTTTGAGGGCTGTTGATCTCCTTGCTGCTTCTCCAGATATAGCCAGCGTTATTTTGGATTTAACTTCCATTATTGACCAAGTGTCAGCAGACTACAATCGTCGAAGGACTCTCACTCGCGAGATCGAAGAGGCCAACAACCATGTAGCTGCTGCTTGGCAAGCTGCTACTGAATCAGCCTCCAAAGTAAAAGAGTTGTCGAAGGCTTAAGAGGTTAGGCAGAAAGAAGCTGAGGAGATTGATAAAGACACAAATAAAATGAGGGCGCAGATCAAAGAACTGGAGGCTAAAATTTCCGCCAATGATAAAAGAAAAGAAGAACTTCTCGCTATTAATATTGAGTCTGAAAGCCAAGAGGAACTTGCTGAAGGGTTAAAGCATGTTGATCGGGCCAAAACACTTGATGCTAAACTTGAAACCCTCCATCAGTCGAAGGCCCTTTGCAAACGGCGCCTGGAATTACATAGGATCAAATACCTTCAGATCAAGGCCAATCTCCCCTTTTGAATTTTGTCTCTATATTTGCATAATCACTCATTGTAATGACTCAAGGCCATTTTGGTAATTTTTAATGAAATTTAAATTTCCATTTTGGCTTTTTTCTTATTTCGATTGTGACTATACCTTGGCTATTTTAACCTCTTGAAGCATATGTCTATACATTTTCAAGTATTTACCGTTTACTCTCAGAAGCCTTTGATCTTCATTTAACTCCTCGATCTCATAGGCTCCACCAGAGAAAGTTTGGGTAATTTTGAAAGGTCCTTCCCACTTAGGGGACCATTTTCCCATATTTCTATCTTTTCGATCCATTGGAAGAATTACCTTTGATACTAGATCCTCAGGCAGAAATGTCTTAGGTATTACTTTTCGATTATAGGATTTCTCGACCCGTTTCTTCTGTAATCTTAAGAGGTCTAAAGCTTTCAACCTTTCTTCGTCCAAATCAACTAATTCGTCCAACATCATATTCCAATAAACTTCAGAAGGAATATCCTGATGTCTCTAAACCCACGTTGACTGTAGACAAATTTCCACTAGCAATACCGCATCACGACCATAAGTTAGGCGAAATGGTGTTGTTTCTGTAGCCTCTTTAGGAGAGGTTCGACAAGCCCATAAAACTTGACCCAACGTCTTTTGCCAGTTTCTTGGTTTCTTTCCCACATGTTTCATTATTAAACTGATTACTACTTTGTTTGCAGCTTCGACTTGGCCATTAGCTTGTGCATAGTATGGTGTAGATGTTAACAGTTCGAATCCCATTTCTGTAGCAAATTCTTGCATTTTCCGACCAGTAAAGACTAATCCTTGATCTGTCGTTATTGTCTCAGGGGTTCCAAATCTATATATAATGTACTTTTGAATAAATTCAATGACATTATCTTGGTCTACATTGACTAAAGGAGTTGCTTCAATCCATTTAGTAAAATAATCAATGCCCACCAATATGTATTTCTAGATTTTAGAGGATGCTGGTCGAATCTCTCCAATAAGATCTAAAGCTCACCCTCTAAAAGGCCAAGGTTTCACAATCGAATGAAGTTCGCTTGCCGGTACATGTTGGATGCCTGTGTGCACTTGACATTCTTGAAATCCTTTTGCAAAATCGACACAATCTTTTAACATAGTGGGCCAATACAGTCCTTGTAAAAACAAAAACCATTTCATCTTATGGCCTACTTGATGTGCTCCACATGCCCCGACGTGTGTGGTAGAAAGAGCTATGTATGCTTCTGTTTTACTTAGGCATTTCAGTAGCACACCTTCAGGTGTTTCCTTGAACAATTCATTTCCCATTAGTATATAGCTTTGTGCCCTATACTTTATCTTTCGCTCTGTCGAATCCACTGGATTCTGTAAATAATCTACTATAAGCTTTCTCTAATCTTATTCTGTTAGATTGTCTATGAACGAAATCTCGAAGTTTTTGTGATCAGTGTATCCCAACATTGTTGTTTCCAAATTTATTGGAGACAACTTAGTGGATGCTACTCTTCCTCTAAGTTTGATTGCTTGTTGTAGTTTTTCTTTCAAAACTTTATACCCGGAAGCAATCTGTGCTAAATCATTAGACACTTGATTTTCCAATCTGGGTATATCTCGAACATTAACCACTTCGAAGTTATTCAACAAATGCCTGGCTATTACAAAATACATGATAAGATTTTCTATTATGCATTTGTATTCTTTCGTAACCCGTTTCAGGACTAACTCTGAGTCTCCCATTAGTTCAACTCGTGTTGCCCCCAATTCCAACAAGATTTCAAGGCCTACGATTAACGCTTCATATTCAGCCTCATTATTTGAACAATCTTCCTCGATCTTGTACTTAAATTCTGTTGGAATTTTGTTTGGAGAAATAATTAGAACCCCTAATCCAGTTCCGTCTTTATGACTAGAACCGTCAAAGTATAACTTCAAAGGTTGAATCTCCAAATAATTTGTTGATTCTTCTGTTATTGAGTGGTCAACTATAAAGTCTGCTACCACTTGACCTTTCACTTCCTTGAGAGGCATAAAGGTTTATGAATACTCAGTTAATGCAAGTGCCCATTTTCCAATTCTACTGTGCAAAATGGGTTTTGACCACATATATTTGAAAACATCAAAATGAGACGAAATGTAAACATTAACTAGTTTAATATATTGCTTGAGTTTTGTACATGAAAAGTAAAGACATAAAAAAAGTTTTTCAACTTCATTATATCTAGTTTCCGCATCATTGAAAACTCTACTAAGGTAGTAGATGGGTCTTTCGACACCATTCTCATCCTCTTGAGCTAACATGCTCCCTAAGGTTTTATAAGATGCAGCTATGTACAATCTCATACTTCTATTTCTACAAGGAGGTACCAGAATAGGTGGCTTGATGAGGTACTCTTTGATTTTGTCGAAGGCATCTTATTGTTCTCGCCCCCATTCAAATCCTCCTTTGCTGAGTCGAAGTAGTGGTGAGAAGGCTTGCGTTTTCCCACTGAGGTTGGATATAAATCTCCTTAGGAAATTTATCTTCCCAAGTAGAGACTGTAATTCCTTCTTGTTGGCTGGCGCTTTGGCTTCCAAAATAGCTTTGGTCTTGTTTTGGTTTATCTAGATTCCCTTTTTATGGACCATAAAGCCTAAGAAGTCCCCTGCTTTGACACCAAAAGCGCATTTCAGAGGATTCATTTTCAGACCATAGCGTCTCATCCTCTCAAAGGATTGTCGAAGATGGTCCATGTGAGCCTTCCCTGAAACAGATTTGACAATAATATCATCAATATAAATGTGCATAAAAGTCTCAATAAAATCATGGAAGATAGAATTCATTTCTCTTTGATATGTTGCCCCTGCGTTTTTTAGTCCAAAAGGCATCACTACCCATTCGTAAGTGCCTAAGTCCCCAGGGCAACAAAATGCTGCATATCCAGAGTAAAAACTTGATTATATCCAGAGTATCCATCAAGCATACTCATATACTCGAAACCAGCGGCATAATCAACAAGCATTTCCGCCACAGGAATTGGATATTCATCTTTGGGTGTTGCAGCATTCAGATCTTTGAAATCAATGCACACCCTTAGGGTACCATTCTTCTTTATAACAGGTACTATATTTGCAATCCATTCAACATACCTGGTCATTAGGATGAACTTGCATTTCAGCAGTCTTTCGACTTCCGTTTTGATTTTCGATAGAATCTCTGGTGCAAAGCGCCTTGGAGTTTTCTTGACAGGCTTCTTTCTAGGTTTTGTTGGCAATTATAGTTCCACCAAACTTCTGTCGAGACCAGGCATTTCATCATAATCCCATGCAAAGATATCTTTGAACTCTTTTAACAATTGGATCATTTCTACCTTGAGTTCTGGATCTATCTTCGCGCTGATATGAATTTGGTTTTTTATAGGACCTTCACCTAGATTTACTTCTTCTAAGGGGTCTTGTGTTATAATTCTAACACTGTTTGCGAAAGGATCTTTTTCGAAACCTAGAGGTTCATCATCATAAATGGCATCTAACCTCTGATTTCGTACTTCTTTTTCTTCCAAGTCAGGAGGTTCTGGGTCGAAATCTTTCCCAGGGCCTTCTTGGGAAGATACCTGTTCGTTTGCTTCAAGAGCCATGTACTTGACTTCAGCCTCTAAGGCCGCTATCATTCTATTTTCGACTACATATGCCAAAATCTTTTGTAGAGCCTGTGATTTAGTCATCATCACTAAACTCACTTCCCCAGCCTATTGGTCGTATATCATCAACCCCTCTATAGTCGATGTTTGATAAATCCTCTCTATCCCACTGAAAACCATGATCAGAGTGTAGATAAGGAGAGCATAAAGCATTGGGTGCTGGAGTCAGATCGAATTCAGGGGGGCTGCTTGGCCCTATATGAGCCAAATTCCTATCGAAGCTATTCTTTCCAATGTTGTTAACTTTGCCCAGGTAATAACTTTGATCAACCTCGATGTTCTCCATGATACCATCAGGGTGCCATATCGTAACCCTCTGATGCATCGAAGATGGCACTGCACCTATGCCATGTATCCACTCTCGATCCAAAAGCAAATTATAATTTGGTTTTGCTGAAATCACCATTAACATGGTAGGTCGAAGAATTGAACCCACCTTGAGATCCAGTTGTATAACTCCCATGGTCGTCCCAATACCCCCTTCATAATTTAAGAGGACCATGTTGTGGGGCTTAATATCAACATCACATTTTCCTATTTTTCTTAGTATAGATTGTGGAGTTATATTTATGGTCGCCCCACAATAGACCGAGATTTTATTTATGGTTACTTCCCTTATCTTTTCTCTGAAAAATAGGGGCTTGAGGTGATTTTTCATCACCTCAGTTGGTGGCTCAAAGAAAGCGTTATGCTCCTCAATGCAGCCATTATTCATCACATAGTAACACATTGGCCTATGTCTGGAAATTTCTTGTTCGACCATCAAGTCAGTTTCTTCAACTTCGACCTGACGGTTGTAATCCCTAGGTAGCACTGATATGAAGTTTACCATAATGTCTAAAGTATCGTCAGAGTCAGAATTACCTTCGTCATTCGACCCACATTGTTCTGGCCATACCAGTCTTCCAGCAATTGGTTCCCTTTCCAGATGTTTCCTTTGTTTTCCTTTCCCTTTTCTTGGCACGTTGGTGCTAGATTCTAGGTGAGGCTCCGCTGCAGCCTCTTTCTCGGATTTTTTCCGTCTCAGGAATCTTTGCCATTGAGAACGAGACACAGGGTTCTTCCCCTTGTAGTTGCTTGATATGTGAGCCATTTTATCCATTGTAATAGTATGGTACTCTTTCCTGTAATCCAAAGAAGAGCCCCTTGGCACGTCAAACGTTCACCATTTTTCTTCATTGGGCCTTTTTCTGCCCACTGTGTTGAGCCAAGTACCTACAGGTACATTAGTTGGAGGCCGATAAGTTGGTGGCCTCCTTACCCGGTTCATGGGTCCTTTTTGATGTCCCCTCCTGGGATCGTATCTAACTTATGAATCCATTTTTGGTTGAGCATTGTTGCCCCATTTTTCCTTCACTGCTCTCATACCTTGTATGTGCTCCGCAACTTTCTTGTCGAAAATAGAACTGCATCTGGGACACAACATAACTTCAGACTTTTTCTTCTGGCATCGATGTAAAAATTATGCCAGATCCTCGTTTTCCTTTGGAAATGTTGTCTTGTTTACTTCCTCCTGTAGAATGGCCTCTTTTGAAGCCTTGGCTTCAGATACCTCGACCATGTTTACCTCCACGTTGTTCTTGGCAACGAGGTTCAGTTTATGCATCTTGGCTTCCAAGTTTTCTGTGAAACCTTTAACGGCAGCCAAGTAAGAACCTGCAGTGGTTCTCTTGTTGGAGCTTTCAACAACTCCTTTGTTTGTGTTTGAGCCTTCAATAACTATTTTGCTTGAGCCTTCAACAGCTCCTTTATTCAGGCTTAGGCCTTCAGTGGCCTTCCTCACCCCTTCGACAGTTTTCCTAGATATGTTTCCAGTAAAACTGCCAAATACAGGCTTATTGATGAAGTCTTCAGAAACTTCAACCATATGGATGCCAACTGGTTCAGCATAATGTGCATCCATCATTTGTAGCGGGTTCGCATCAATTTTCATTGCCGGCTTATCAGCGAACTTGAGCCTTCCTTCTTTGAGTGCTTCTTGAACAAGATCCCTGAAAAGAAAACATTGTGAGGTTTTATGGCCCAGAAAATTGTGATATTTACAAAAACTCTTTTCTTTCTTTGTTCTAAAGGAGACATTTTTTCCCCTGGGGGCACTATCATTTGGCCATCTTTGACTAATATATCAAATATTTCATCGCATTTAGTGATGTCAAAACCATATGTTTTCTTTGGGAATTTGTCACTGTTCCTTTCAGACTCCACAAGATTTTTTCCATTTTAGGGCACTAGCAATTTACAAGAGTATAGCGGCCCTTGTTTTAATTCCGCTAAATCTATCTCGCCTTCTTCGACATCTATAGGATCACTAGATGTCTCTGGATCGTCATCATCCATTTAGACATAGGCTATTCTTTATCTTCGGTTAGTTTTGGTCGCTTTAGCCTTTTCAGCTTTAAGGCGTTCCACTTGTCGAACTCTATCGGCTAGCTGGGCCATGTCTCTCAAGTATTGGGTATCTAACTTTTTCCTAATGGAATAATACAGGCCCCCTGTTGCCATTTCGACCAATTCATGTTCAGGCACTTGGGTAAAACACCTGGCTTTAAGCAGTCGAAACCTATTTAGATACTCATCTATTGGCTCAGTGAATCTCCTCTTCACACTAGCCAGTTCTTTTAGACTTATTTTGGTTTGTCCCATGTAAAATTGTTCATGGAACAACCTTTCCAATTGATTCCAATTTTGGATCGAATTGGCTGGGAGGGTAGTGAACCAAGTAAAAGCGTTTTTTATTAGAGAACTTGGGAAGTATTTAATCCTAAGGTTTCCGTTGTTTGCTATTTCCCCTGCTTCTATCAATTATCTCGCCACAAGTTCGATAGTAGACTATATCGTATCCCCTGAAAATTTGGTAAACTTGGGGACTTTTCCCCTAGGGGGTAAGTCTGTTTGCAGAATATATTCTGACAATGGGGATGTGAAGTTTGGCCTGGGAAAACCAAAGTTCATCCTGTTCTGTATCATAATCCTTTCGATCATGGCAGTCAGATTATTATCTGTTCCATAATTTTGGTGTCGAACCTGTTGTATCAATTCATCAACATTTTGGTTCCTATTCACCATAATCACTCCTTGATCGACTTCTCTAGGGATTGGTGGGGGATTTCGAGGTATTTCGACCCTAGGTTGTTTTATTTCTGCTCTAGGGATCTGTGGATTTTGATCAACGGTTAAATCTTCTTCCAAGATTTCCCCTTGGTTTACTCTTATTGGTATTCTTTGGGGTTGTCGAATAGTTTGGGGTACCCCAAAGAATTCAGCCATGCGCGTCATTTGCGCTACCATTTGTTGATTCAAATGGGTAGTATTTTGTGTTAGGGGGTGTGATGCGGTGGGAGAACTGACTTGAGGTTTTGCGTTTGTGTTCGCAAATGTTGCGGTTAGCAAGAGTCGCCACCGACTTTTCTTTTATCCAAAAGGAAAGGTAAAAAAGCACAGGAAAGACCTTTGAGATGTTTTCTTGAGTTCGGGGGGTTGATTATGAAAAGGGAAGGTGCTAGCACCCTTTTCATCCATGGTTTTCCATGGGCTCTTAGTTACTTGTTTAGATCACTTGCTTTGCTTTGTTTTGTTTGAAATGGTGCTTGGTGTGGTTTTGAAAGTATTTTGAAAAGAGGCCATTCGTTTAGGAAATCTTTGTAATGATTCTCATTCGTAAGAATGTATACAAAGATGTTTATCTTTTGAAAATGTTTTCAATGTTTTGTAAGATGTTTTGAAATGTGTGTGTGTGTTTGTTTTTGAAAATAACAAGGATTATTTTGAAATGGGATAAATAACTAGAAGCTATCTACCTACTCAAATGTCTTTCTTGTGCATTTTTATTCCTTTGACATTGTTGACTTACCATTGATTTGATAAGAAACCATATCTTTGGATGTAAACGGGACGGGTGTGGGTCATCGTATGACCATGATAGCAATGTTGCCAAGTATCTTAGCAATTTTTTGAGGGACCAAGATCATTTGTTTTAGGCAACCTTGAATAGCGTCATCGAGGGACTATGATCTCATATTGTTTTGTTTTGCCAAGACACTTCGCGTGCGTAACATGGCCATTTTTATTTAGGAAACCAAGTGGGTGAAACCCTAAGGGTGCGCTTGTGTGCGAAGTGTGTCATTTTTCATGCTTTTGTCTTGCATTAGGTTTTCTATTTGTTTTGATTTTATTCTTGTCATGCAAAACCCTAGTTTACTAAACATGGTATAAAAGCAATAAATTGCGTAAAATAAACTAAGCTATTATAACAATTATGATGGGAGGGGGATACGAGTTTTGAATGGGGATTTAGCACAAATATAAACCTAAATATATTATTTCAACCAAATCGAATATTGTGCAAAATAAATAAATGTACAAGTATTTAAAATGCAATGCAAAATGTATATGTTAAAAAAATGTTTTGGTATTGTTTTTTGTATGAGAAAAAAAATTAATTTAAACCCTAGAAATTAAGGAAAAAATATTATTATTTTTGGAAAGGGATGAAACCCTAATTTTTTGATTAAAAGAAAATAAAGTTTTCCTAATATTATTTTATCCATTTTTGTACAAGAAATAATAAATAATATTATGTTTAAATATTAAAAATTAAATATGTATAAAAATAATTATTTATGATTATAAATGGTATAATAAAAAATGTTAAATATTTTTTAAATGTATTTATAAATTATATAAGAAAATAAGTCCTATTTATTAAGATAAACTAATTTTCATGTAAAAAATAAATAAATAAAATTGCAAAAAATTATTTACATATTTTTTAGGATTTTTTAATGTTCAGAAATAATAATCAAAAGCTATAAATATGAAAATGTAAAAAAATATGAAAAATATACAAAATTAGCCAGGGTGTGCAAAAGTAATTCAAGGGGTGTGGATAACAAAAACAAAAAAGCCAGGCGCGCCAAAAAATCCCAGGCGCTTCGTCCCTGTCCTCTAGCCATGTCCTGCGCGCGCGTTTTCCCTTCAAACTGTATCTTTCACATTCTTGCATAAAAACAAAATCTCATAACATGAAACTTGTGGCATTTAATCTCACGATTCCAACCATATAAAATTTGTAACCTAACTCTTAAAGATGAGAGAGAATTTTGGGTCCCCTAATTCGTGACCTAAAAATTTCATGAACTTCAAGCTTCAAATTCTCATAGCATAGTTAATATAAATGAAAAGTATGCATATGTGCAGCTTCACTGTGATATGGACTACATTTTTTCTTTACAAATCGTGGCTTGAGGATGCCTATTCAGAGAGATAGAGTTTTGAAAAATACCTCCTTCAATTGGATTTGGATAGAGCAATGTAGGGACTTTGATGGAGGCCTGAGGATCGTGTGAGCTTCCTTGAACTTCCTTCAAGCTATTTCAATGCCTAGCTTGCTTTGTGGATAGCTATAACTCTTTGCACAAGTCAAGTTGCAAGCTTCCAAAGTGAAAATGGCAATGGCTGAAACAGGGCTTACAAAAACTGTTAGAACATAGTTTGATTCTACAACCCTTGGTTAAAGTTTTGATGATAACAAAATACATAGAATAATATTATTTCTAATGTATATTCAAAGAAAAATTATGCTCCTTAAAATTATGCTTTGTATATGCAGAAGTTCTGATGGAATCAACATCAGAAGAGAATCAGCATTAGAAGATCAGCAACCTATGTTACACGCTGAAACACAGAAGTTTGATGACCAGAATCTGCGCCTTAACAAATACACTCTGACTCTGATCAAAGACATCTTTACCAAGTCATCAACACTCTGAAGCATTATAAGTAGATACAACAAAGGAGATTCTGAAGTGTTACTGGTTATTCAAGACTGAATTAAATGCTAACGACTTTCTTCAGACAAAGATTTTCTACAAAAGGAAAGTGCATTATTATCATTAAACCTGCTTTATGGACAACATATCTTTGCTTGCCTATATAAACAGGACTGCTTATGAAAAGAATCACGTAGGTACGCACCCAATTTTGCTAAGCTATTCAAACCATGCTCATTCAAAGCTTTAGCAAAGTCATTTTATTCCAATCTTAGTTTGTGTAATTATCACAATTGTGATATACAGTTTTATAAGAAAAAAACACACACACTAGTTCAATTCATTTGTAAAAGAGGTTCCCTGAGATTAACTGGATTGTGGTTGTACTCAAGAAGACTTTAACATGTGTTAAAGTAGCTGTTGTAATCCTTTAAAAATAGTGGATTAAGACCTCATTGGGGAGAGGCGAAATCACCTTGACGGGTGGACTGGAGTAGTTTGAGATCAAACGAACCAGGATAAAAATACTGTGTTGTCAAGCCATTTGTTTTAAGTTTTACAATTCAACCCCCCCCCCCCCCCCCCCCCTTCTTGTGTTTTTCACATCTTCAATTGGCATCAGAGCGCCTGGTTTTGAGCTTTAACACTTAACCGTGTCAGTACAAGATCCAGCGTCAGAAAAACACAATGGCAGGACCAAGTCAAAACATCAGCAATGACAACAATGAAGAAAGGGACAGATTCAGTGGCAAACCTCCTGTCTTTGATGGAGAAAACTTTGACTACTGGAAAGACAAAATTGAGAGTTTCTTTCTGGCCCATGATATTGATTTGTGGGACATGGTAACTGATGGATACACGCACCCAGTGGATGGAAGTGGTCAGAAGATTGACAGGAAAATGATGTCTGATCAGAAAAAGCGTGAGTTCAGAAATCATCACAAGGCCAGAACAATTCTTCTCAGCGCTATCTCATATTCAGAGTATGAGAAAATATTAAACAGAGAAACTGCTAAGAATATGTTTGATTCTCTGAGAATGACGCATGAAGGCAATATTCAAGTCAAAGAAACAAAAGCCCTTGCGCTCATTTAGAAGTACGAGGCATTCAAGATGGAAGACAGTGAATCAATAGAAGCTATGTTTTCAAGATTTCAAATTCTTGTTGCTGGTCTAAAAGTTCTTGACAAAGGATATTCCACTGCTGATCATGTCAAGAAGATCATCAGAAACTTGCCAAAACAGTGGAGGCCAATGGTCACAGCGCTTAAGCTAGCCAAGGATCTCAACAAAATATCTCTGGAGGAACTTATCAGCTCCCTCAGAAGTCACGAGATAGAAATAGAAGCAGATGAACATCAAAAGCAAGGTAAGCCATTAGCATTAAAATCTAACAGAAAATTTGACTCCAAAGTTTTGCAGGTTGTGGAAGAAACCTCTGAAGGATCCTCATCAGAAGAAGATGAATTATCTCTTCTCTCCAGAAGAGTGAACCAACTGCGGAAGCAGAGGCAAAGGAAGTTCAGGAATCCCAGAAGATCAGAAAATCAGAATGAATCTTCCTTCAGATACAGAAGGTCAGAATCCTCCTCTGGAAACAAAAGATCTGAAGGCTCCTCAGGATACAAAAAGCCAAACTACAAAGACATCATCTGCTATGAGTGTAACGAGCAAGGGCACTACAAAAGTGATTGCCCAAAGCTTCAGAAGGAGAAGCCCAAAAAGAAGTTTGGCAAAGAAAAGAAGAAAAGTCTCTTGGCTACATGGGATGATTCTGATACATCTGAAGCTGACTCAGAATCAGATGATGAAAGAGAAAACATAGCTCTCATGGAAAATGTATCTGAATACAGTGAAGCTTCTGAGTCAGACTCTGAATCAGATACAGAAGAGGTATTCCCTGAATTTACTATTAATTTTACTAAGGCTGAATTAGCTGAAAGCCTTAATGAAATTCTGGAAAGGTATCAGCAGATCAGAGTCAAATTCAGAAACCTGAAAAGGAATCTTGTTTCTGACTCTGATAAGACTGAGAGTCTCAAATTGGAGAATTATGAGTTAAAAGATAAAATTTCAAAATTAGAAAATCAAATGCAAAACTCTCAGAAGGAAACAATCCCTGAAACTCCCAGCAATGCTGATGAGATCATCAAAGAGTATGATCATAACTTTCAGAAGTTTCTAGCTAAAAACATAGACAGAAGCGAAATGGCTTCAATGATCTATGGAGTTAGCAGAAATGGCAGAAAAGGGATAGGATATCAAGGTAAGGTTCCTACACCAAAAAATGCCATGGATTTAGTTATAAAATGTACTCCACTTACACTTTACATATGGGCACACACATGAAATAAAATATACAAGTAATGATTACTCTGTCAAACCAAAATTCAACTAAAGTTTTGGTAGAACTAACAAATCAGGACCCAAGAAAATGTGGGTACCTAAGGATAAAATAATACATGTGGTAGATATCTTTAGCAGCAAAGAAAAGACACCAGTCATGGTACCTGGACTCTGGCTGCTCACGACCCATGACGGGAAGAAGGCATATGTTCCAAAGCCTGGAACTTAAGTCTGGAGGCCACATAGGTTTTGGAGGCAATCAGAGGGGAAAGATCATTGGCTATGGAACAGTAGGTAATGGAAATATTCCCTCTATTATTTGATGGATTAATGCATAACCTGTTATCCATAAGTCAATTAAGTGATAACGATTATGATATAATCTTCAATCAAAATTCATGCAAAGCTGTTAGTCAGAAAGATGGGACTATCCTATTTAATGGAAAGAGGAAAAAAACATTTATAAAATCAAACTTTTTGAACTGAAAAGTCAGAATGTAAAATGTCTTCTGTCTGTTAACAACGAGCAATGGATCTGGCACAGAAGATTGGGACATGTTAGTATGAGAAGAATATCTCAGATTAACAAACTCAATCTGGTCAGAGGACTTCCTAACTTGAAGTTCAATTCAGATGCTCTGTGTGAAGCATGTCAGAAAGGCAAGTTTGCAAAACCTACTTTCAAATCCAAAAACGTTGTTTCCACCTCTAAGCCATTAGAACTTCTACACATTGACTTATTTGGTCCAGTAAAAACTGCCTCAGTCAGTGGCAAGAAGTATGGGTTAGTAATCGTAGATGACTATAGCAGATGGACATGGGTAAAGTTCTTAAGGCACAAGGACGAGTCATACTCTGTGTTTGTTACCTTCTGCAACCAAGTTGAGAATGAAAAGGATCTTAGAATCGTCAAAGTCAGAAGTGATCATGGTGGAGAATTTGAAAATAGAGACTTTGAAGTATTCTTTAATGAAAAAGGCATTCTGCATGACTTCTCTTGTCCTAGAACTCCCCAGCAAAATGGAGTTGTAGAACGAAAGAACAGAACATTGCAACAAATGGCCAGAACCATGATCAACGAGACTAACGTTGCTAAGATCTTTTGGGCAGACGCAATAAACACAGCGTGTTACATTCAGAATAGAATCTCCATCAGACCTATTCTGGAAAAGACTCCATATGAATTGTGGAAGAACAGAAAACCCAACATTTCCTATTTTCACCCATTTGGATGTGTATGTTTTATTTTGAATACAAAAAATTATTTGAACAAGTTTGACTCTAAGGCACAAAAGTGCATAATGTTAGGATACTCTGAATGCTCAAGAGGGTACAGAGTATACAATACAGAAACACAGATTGTTGAAGAGTCAATAAGTGTTCGGTTTGATGATAAGCTTGACTCTCAAAAGTCAAAGCAGAATTAACTCCTTGCAGGTATGGAAGTTGAACTCACAGGTACTACAGACAACTCAGAGTCTCTCAACAGAGACACTCCCTCAACATCAGAAAGAGTCACTACAAGCAACCCAACACCTTCTGTTGATCAAATTCAGAAAAGACCATCTAGAAGAAGAATTGATCACCCAGAAGAAACAATCTTAGGAAGGAAGGAAGATCCAATCAGAACAAGATCTACCTTTAGAAACTATGAAGAATCCCTCATGGGACTTGTTTCTTTGATTGAACCAACAACAATTGATGAAGCACTTCTGGAAAATGACTGGATTCTGGCAATGCAGGAGGAGCTAAATCAGTTCACAAGAAATGACGTATGAGATCTGGTTCCCAAACCAAAAGGATTCAACGTCATAGGCACAAAATGGGTGTTCAGAAACAAACTGAACGAACAAGGTGAAGTCATCAGTAACAAAGCACGGCTGGTAGCACATGGTTATAGTCAGCAAGAAGGGATAAACTATACAGAAACCTTTGCTCCAGTCTCCATGTTAGAATCTATCAGACTTTTAATTTCATTTGCTGTTAATAAAGGCATTACTCTGTATCAGATGGATGTCAATAGTGCATTCTTAAATGGCTATATAGAAGAAGAGGTTTATGTGCACCAACCCCCTGGCTTTGAAAGTTCCAAAAATCCAGAATATGTTTTCAAACTAAAGAAGTCACTCTATGGTCTGAAACAAGCTCCCAGAGCTTGGTATGAAAGACTAAGTAACTTCCTGTTAGAAAAGGAATTCACCAGAGGGAAAGTGGACACAACCCTGTTCAGTAAGACAGTTAAGAATGACATCTTAGTATATCAAATTTATGTTGATGACATTATATTTAGATCCACTAAACCCTCTCTGGGAAGAGAGTTTGCTAAATGTATGCAGGCAGAATTTGAGATGAGCCTAATGGGGGAACTAAAGTTCTTTCTGGGCATTCAGATTAATCAAACTCCAGAAGGAACCTACATTCATCAGAGAAAATATGTCAGAGAACTTCTGAAGAAATTTGATCTCTCAGAATGTAAGCCCTCAAGAATTCCAATGCATCCGACGTGCATTCTGGAAAAAGAAGAGGTAAGTAACAAGGTAGAACAGAAGATCTACAGAGGTATGATTGGTTCTCTTCTCTATCTAATGGCTTCAAGACCTGACATTCTATTCAATGTTTGCATTTGTGCTAGATTCCAATCAGATCTTAGAGAATCTCACTTAACAGCAGTTAAGAGAATTTTCAAGTATCTGAAAGGTACTACTAATCTGGGTTTGTTTTATAGAAAATCAAGTGATTACAGCTTAGTAGGATACTGTGATGCTGATTTTGCTGGAGACAGAGTAGAACGTAAAAGCACTTCTGGAAGCTGCCAGTTTCTGGGAGAAAATCTGATCTCATGGTCTAGTAAAAGACAATCCACTATAGCTCTATCAACAGCAGAAGCTGAATACATAGCAGCAGTTGGATGTAGCACACAAATGCTCTGGATGAAAAGTCAACTTGAGGACTTCAATATATTTGAGAGTAACATCCCTATCCTTTGTGATAACACTTCTGCTATTTTCCTCAGTAAAAATCCTATCTTACATTCTAGGGCTAAGCATATAGAAATAAAACATCATTTTGTTAGGGACTATATTCAGAAAGGGATTCTAAATTTAAAATTTATTAACACAGACCATCAATGGGCTGATGTCTTTACAAAACCTCTTTCTGAAGATAGGTTTAACTTCATTCTGAAACATCTCAGCATGAAGCTTTGCCCAGAATAAAACAATTTTATTTCCATATCTTAACCTTCAGAATTTTGGTTATTTTCTGTGAACTACTGATTAATCTTCCTTCAGATCTTTAGAAGTACAGATTGTATCAGAATCTATCCATGAAGATCTGAGCGCTTCATTTCAAGGATAGAAATGTGTTGTTCACTCAAGCAAACAGTTGTCATCCATTCATCAGCTACTTTCTGAGGCTGAACACGCATTCACTTTTCTGAAAGGTCAAAAGCGCTGATTGGATGCATTGGGACACATGTCATGGGTAACCGTTCCAATATCTTTCTGAATCCCCCAAAATCAGATGTCATTAAATGCTCATAATCATTATAATTTGTTTCTCTCACTTGCCTTTTACGTTTTCAAAATCTTTTTCAAAATCTATTTAAACACATTTCTCATTCTTTACACACTTTCACTTTCACTTTCTCTACAAACTAATTGATTTCAGTTTGCATCTTTCTCAAAAAACCTTTCAATTTCTTCTTAAAACTTTCTGTGTGAACATGGCTTGCTCAAGCAACCCAACTACCAGTACTCAGAGAACAGATTCCTCAGAAAAATATGAAGAACCCTTCAGAAATCTTCTCACGCCCATAAAAAATCTAGAAGTACTCTCAAAATTGATTGTGGACTTTAACAATCTTCAAGAGAACGGGTTCAATCTCTCTGAAGAAGTAAAGGCTCAAGGATGGAACATGTATTTTGACTGTCTGGTAGGTCCAACATTCCCAATCCTTGTGAAGGAATTTTGGATTCATGCTTCATCTTCCAACCATCAAGTTACTTCATACATAATGGGGAAGAAGATAGTCATAACTGAAGACCTTATTACAAGGTTGATAGGCTACAGTGGTGGTGGCGTAAGATGCATAGACATGGCTGAAAGATGTGCTGATTTCGCCCTAATTGCTAGAGAAATCTTCACTATGGGTCTTCCCTCCAGCAAGATAAGGGATCTAAAAGACCATAATAGAATATGGGCTAAGATTATTCTGGGGATGCATAAACCACAGGAATCCAACAAGCTCTCCTGACTACATCAATATTGATCAGCAGTTTCTGATCTACTTCATCTCCCAGAAGATTAAGGTGAATCTGGCCTATCCGCTGTTAAACCATCTAAGGACTAGTGTTAAGGAGACCAGAGAAGAGGAGCGCATAAAAAGGGACTGGATACCCCTAGGAAGGCTCATATCATATATTCTAATAGAGAATAAGCTGATTGATCATCTAACAGAAGCTCAGGAAATCAGCTCTTTAGAAGCTACTGTTGGCAAACAGTTTAATGCAAAGAATCTGAAGAAGATGAAGTTAATTGAGAACATCAAGAAGGAACCCAATGTCACTTCTTTTGCAACAATCTCCAGCAGAAGAATCCCTCTGGATAACTTTCTCATGTTCTTAGAGATTGATTCTAAACTTGAGATAATAGTCAGATATTTGGATGCATGCAAAGCTGACGGTACAACACTAGATCTAAACATTCAGGATCTGCAGCAGAAGGCTCCAAAAGTTGTGCTGAAGAAAAACAAGAAAAGGAAGGCTGTAACAGAAGGATCATCCCAGCAGACTCCTAAAAAGAGAGGTAATCCTTCTTCTATAACTGTTTTAAATTTAGTATCTGTATCAACATCTGTACCAATCCCCACTTAATCAGAAAACCCTACTCCACAAACACTTGATGACTTTTGAAGAAGTGAAAAACACAAGAAGGAGGGTTGAATTGTAAAACTAAAAATCAATGCAATGAACACGATATTTTATCCTGGTTCATTTGATCTCAAACTACTCCAGTCCACCCGTCAAGGTGATTTCACCTCTCTCCAATGAGGTCTTAATCCACTATATTCAACTGAATATTACAAACTGCTTTAACAACTGCTAAAGCCTTCTTGATGCAAACCACAATCCGGTTTGTCAAGGAAACACTTTCTTACAAAGAAGAGAAATCTAGGTGTGTGAATGTTTTCTACAAAACTGTTTATCACAACTGTGATATTACACAACTTAAGCTTATTGAAACTAGATTGCTAAAGATAATTGAGTAATGAAATGTGGAGCTTTTAGCAAACTGAGAAATGAGAAGATGATGAATAGCTTTTAGGCGTGTAATATGATGTAGAGCATTAGCCGATTCAATCTTCATTGTCTTGTTTATATAGCACTGAAATTGTTGAACGTTGGAGCAATAATCTTGATTCAATGCCAATAACAAACTTTCCTTATTAAGCAGATCTTGTCTGGAATGATGCCGTTGGTAATAATTCGCTTTGAATGCACAGTACTGTTGCTACTTAAAGCGTGTTCTGGCTTTGGCTCATTCTGACTCTGCTTAAGTGCCAATGAAGTGTTGTTGTCTTTATCAGAGTGTTGAGCGCAGTTCTGTTCATCAAGCTTCAGCATACGCGTGAGTTGTTCTTCTGATTCTGGTATTCTGATATAGCATCTTCTGATGCTGATGTTGATAACCAATATTCTGATGCTGATTAAGTGTACTCCTGCTGATACCTATCATAGTTTCTGCAAAACAGAAGGTAATATTTTAGGTAGCAAATAGTTCTTACATGAATCACATAATTAATATATCTTTTCATTTTGTTATCATCAAAACTTAAACTTAGGGTAGAAGATTCAAACTTTGTTCTAACAATCTCCCCCTTTTTGATGATGACAAAAACTGGATATTTTTAATTGAAAATAACGTGAAAAAGTATCAGAGATAACTATATGATAAGATGTATCAGAGTAAGAAGTTATCAAGGATAAGGGATAAAGAGATATGGGAGTTGAGATCAGAGATAATCCCCCTGAATTTATAACTTTCCTTTTTAATTCCAAGAGATCTTCAGGATCAGATCTTTATTGCCTTTCTTTGAACATCAGAATATCAGAGCTTTGACTATCAGAAGCTTTGGATCAGAATATCAGAGCAGAGCTTCAGATCAGAATATCAGAGCTTTATCAGAGCTTTGCTTAGGGTCAGAGTATCAAAGAGCATTCTTGTACCTGTAGACTTAAGCAAAAGCAGAAAACATTCAAAAATATCAGAGTTAGAATGTTTGAGACTTTTTGTGTCAGTAATCCGTTATTGAAAAATATCATTCTTGTTCTCCCCCTTTTTGTCAGCAATCAAAAAGTGTAAGTGATGTGCTAAAACAATTATAGCAGAAAAACTTATCATATTAAAATAGCCAGAGCCAGACAAAATAGTACAGAAGATATGCAAAGAAAACATGAAAATAGCATGAATGAAAAACTAAGGTTGAGGAGGGAGGTGTGTGAACAGAATCTCCAGCATTGCCTTAATCTGATCAGCAGTCTCAGTCTGCTTGTGCACCATGCTGACTACTGTATCTATCTTGCTGTCCTGCACATCCATCCTTTCCTTCATCTTCTGATCATTTTCATCCATCAGTTGCTGCAGGCGAATATCATTCAGCTTCAGCTCTTCCAGAGTTTGCATGTCCAAGGCAGCTTGAGAAACATCAGAAGTAGGGAGATTCTGAGAGCTTTCTGCAACATCTTCAGCTTGACTGGCTTCAGCTTAAATTGTCTGATCTTCTTCTGGCTGCACATTTGAAGCTGGACGCTTCTCAGACCATGGCTCACTATCCAGAAGGAGCACGTCTTCTTTCAGCAGCTGACTTCCAACTTCATTCAGAAGCTTGCTGAAATTCTGCTGTGCTTGCTCATAGTTGATGTCTTGCAATTTTAGAGCTTCGACACGTACCCAAATTCTGAATTATGACTAGAGCTGGTCTGAGGCAGCTGGATCAATCATTCCAGGGCAGACTTGCTTCAGAGAAGCAATCCACTGCTGCAAACCTGTTTCAAAATTCATAATGCCAGAGCCAACATCTGGCTGTTTTGGTTTTGGAATGGCTATTTTATTTTTCAGATCAGCAAGACGGTCAAGGATTGTTAAATCTATGAAGGTCCTGCTGGGGTCTTCTGTGGTTTGTTTGGGAGTTGTTTATTTGGGAGATGGAGTGGGAGAATCAGAAATAATGATTGGACTGTTTGGGGTTTTTGGAGTATTTGGTGGGGTAGATTCTGGCGAGGATGGCAGCTGGGCCATGGTTACTGTTGTTCCACATGGCAGCTGGATTGCCAGAGGTTGTGGCTCAGAGGATTGAGGAGAATGAGGTTCAGGGGATGGAGGAGATGGAGTTTCAGAATGATGAAACTCAGGTTGAGGTGATGGTTGAGGAGATGGTGGATGAATTTCTGGTTGAGGAGAGGGAGAAGGAATTGCTGGTTGTGGAGAAGGAGGAGGAATTTCTGGTTGTTCAGGAATATGTGGTTCTTCTGGAATGGGTGAGAGGGGTTGTTCTGGTTTAGGAGAGTGGACAATTTCTGGTTTAGAGTTTGGATTATTGGAGAGGTGATCAGAAGCACGTTGATCAATGTCAGACATAACTTTGTCAAGTGCTGATGTTGTTGAAGTTGTTGGTTTGGGATGTTTGGTGCGGGGTCTTCTGAGTTGTAGTGCCTCAGAAGGGTCATCTTCTGGTTCGGTTTCATCTATTGTTGGGATGGGGATTGGGATTTCATGAGAAGTTGGAGTGGTGATTGATGTTGGAATAGCAGAAGAATTTAAAATAGAAGCAGCAGATAAATTAGCTCTTTTCTTGGGAGTCTGCTGGGGTGATCCTTCTGAAGGGGCCTTCCTTTTCTTCGTCTTCTTCAGTGTAACTTCTGGTTGAGCTTGGTGCAGATCTTTGATATTTAACCTGGGATCTGTACCATCAGCCTTGCACGTGTCCAAGTATCTGAGAACCACCACTGGTTTAGATTCTATCTCAGAAAATAATGGAAAGTCACTCAGTGGGACTCTTCTGCTGGTGATGTCAGCAATAGGAGTAACGCTGGGTTCCTTTCTGATATTCTCTATTAACTTCATTTTCTTCAGATTCTTCGCGTTCATAGGCTTGCCAACAGTTGGTTCAATGGTGCTTAACTCTTGAGCTTCTATCAGGTGCTCTATCAGCCTATTCTCAGTCAGAATATCTGATATTAACCTTCCAAAAGGTATCCAATCCCTCTTTGTTCTTTCTTCTTCCCTGGTTTCCTTCACGCTTGTTCTGAGGTGATTAAACAGAAGATGAGCCAAGTTGATTTTTACCTTCTGATTGATAAAATAGATCAGAAACTGCTGATCTATATTTATGTAATCAGGGGAACTTGTTGGCTTCCTATGATTAAAACACCCCAGAATTATCTTCGCCCAAACTCTGTGGTGATCCTTGAGGTCTTTGATTTTGCTGCTGGGCACCCCAAGGGTGAAAATCTGTTCTGCTATGACGCCAATGTCAGAGCATCTTTCAGCCATATCAATACAGCGGACGCCACCGCCACTGTAACCAATTAGTTTTGCTATGTGATCCTCAGTGATCATAATCTTCTTTCCCATTATGTAGGAGGTGACTTGATGCGTTGAAGAGGTCGCATGAATCCAGAACTCCTTGACTAACATTGGGAATGTTGGTCCAACCAACCTGTCGAAATATCTCTCCAACTTCTGTGCCCTAACTTCTTCTGTCAAGTCAAAACCATTCTCTTTCAGACTGCCAAAATCAATAATCAGTTCAGACAACACTTCAAGATTCTTCACTGGTGTAAGGAGTGTTCTGAATGGAACTTGGTACTGTTGAGAGGAAGCTTTCTTCTGAGAACCTGTAGAAGCACTGCTGGAGGTTGCCATGTTCACACTTAGGGTTTTTCTGAGAAAACTGAGAAAAAGGGGTTAAGTTTGAAAGAGATGAACACAGAGAGAATGCAGAAAATATTTGAGAGATAATGAGAAACTGTAAAAGATTAATGTGAGAAGTTAACGTGCTTAAATAGACTTCAGAATATTTTGAAAGAGTAAACGGTTTCAATAAAGAGAAATAAAATCATGATTACGTTTTAAAAACATGATTACTGTCATTTAATGCTTGCTGATTTTGGGGGATTTGAGAAAGATACTAGAAACGGTTACCAGACATGTGTCTCAATGCACCCAATCAGCGTTTTGCCTTCTCAGAAGCGTGCACGCATGTTCTGCTTCAGAGATTTGCTGATGATTGGATGACACTTGTTTGATTTAGTGATCAACACGTCTATCCTTGAGCTGAAGCGCTCAGATCTTTAAGACTAGCATCTGATACAATCTGCATGTTCTATCTTTCTGAAAAGAGATTGATCAGAAGTTCACAGTAAAACAAATACATTCTGAAGATAAATATATGGAATTGAAACATTTTCACTCTGGGCAGATTTTTATGCTGAGATGTTTCAGAATGAAATTGAACCTATCTTCAGAAAGGGGTTTAGTGAAGATATCAGCCCATTGATGGTCTGTATCTATAAATTTTAAGTTCAAAATTCCTTTCTGAATATAGTCCCTAATGAAATGATGTTTTATTTCTATATGCTTAGCTCTAGAATGTAAAATGGGATTCTTACTTAAGCAAATAGCAGAAGTATTGTCACAGAGTATATGGATGTTACTCTCAAAAATCTGGAAGTCTTCAAGCTGACTTTTCATCCAGAGCATTTGTGTGCTACATCCTGCTGCTGCTATGTACTCAGCTTCTGTTGTTGATAGCGCAATTGTGGATTGCCTTTTGCTGGACCAAGAGATCAGATTGTCTCCCAGAAACTGGCAGCTTCCAGAAGTACTTTTACGCTCTACTCTGTCTCCAGCAAAGTCAGCATCGCAGTAGCCTACTAAACTGTAATCACTAGATTTTCTATAAAATTAACCCAGATTAGTAGTACCTTTCAGATACTTGAAAATTCGCTTAACAACTGTTAAGTGAGATTTTCTAGGATCTGATTGGAATCTAGCACAAATACATACGCTGAATAATATATCAGGTCTTGAAGCTGTCAGATAAAGGAGAGAACCAATCATACCTCTGTAGACTTTTTGTTCTACCTTTGTGCTTACCTCTTCTCTTTCCAGAATGCACGTGGGATGCATTGGAATCTTTGATGGCTTACATTCTGAAAGGTCAAATTTCTTCAGAAGATCTCTGATGTATTTGCTCTGATGAATGTAAGTTCCCTCTGGAGTTTGATTGATCTGAATTCCTAGAAAGAATTTCAGTTCCCCCATGAGGCTCATCTCAAATTCTGCCTACATACACTTAGCAAATTTTCTTCCAAGAGAGGGATTAGTAGAACCAAAAATAATATCATCAACATAAATTTGACAGACTAAGATGTCATTCTTAACTGACTTACAGAATAAGGTAGTGTCCACCTTCCCTCTGGTGAATTCATTTTCTAACAGAAAGTTACTTAGTCTTTCATACCAAGCTCTGGGAGCTTGTTTCAGACCATATAGTGACTTCTTTAGTTTGAAAACATGTTCTGGATGTTTTGTATTTTCAAAACCAGGGGGTTGGTGCACATAAACCTCTTCTTCTATATAACCATTTAAGAATGCACTTTTGACATCCATCTGATACAGAGTGATGCCTCTATTAACAGCAAATGAAATTAAAAGTCTGATAGATTCTAACCTGGCGACTGGAGCAAAGGTTTCTGTATAGTCTTTCCCCTCTTGCTGACTATAACCTTGTGCAACCAGTCGTGCTTTGTTTCTGATGACTTCACCTTGTTCATTTAGCTTGTTTCTGAACACCCATCTTGTTCCAATGACGTTGAATCCTTTTGGTCTGGGAACAAGATCCCATACGTCATTTCTGGTGAATTGATTCAGCTCTTCTTGTATTGCTAGAATCCAGTCGTTGTCTAGAAGTGCTTCATCAATGGAAGAGGGTTCAATTAGAGACAGAAGTCCCATGAGGGTTTCTTCAGAGTTTCTGAAGCTTGCTCTTGTTCTGATTGGATCTTCCTTTCTTCCTAAGATTGTTTCTTCTGGGTGATCCAAGCTGCTTCTGGGTAATCTCTTCTGAGGTTGATCAGCAGCTGTTATAGGATTGCTAGCAGTGCTCCTTTCAGACGTTGAAGGAGTGTCTGTGTTGAGAGCTTCTGATGACTTGTCTTCAGAACCTGTAAATTCAATTTCCATACCTGCAAAAACTTCATTCTGCTTTGACTTTTCAGAGTCAAGCTTATCATCAAAACGAACACTGATTGATTCTTCCATAATCTGTGTTTTTGTATTGTATACTTTGTACCCTCTTGAGCGTTCAGAGTATCCTAACATAATACACTTCTGTGCTTTAGAGTCAAACTTGTTCAAATAATTCTTTGTATTTAACATAAAACAGGTACATCCAAATGGATGAAAATATGAAATGTTGGGCTTTCTGTTCTTCCACAATTCATATGGAGTCTTTTCCAGAATAGGTCTTATTGAGATTCTATTCTGAATGTAGCACGCTGTGTTTATTGCCTCTGCCCAGAAGATCTTAGCAACGTTTGTCTCATTGATCATGGTTCTGTCCATTTCTTGCAATGTTCTGTTCTTTCGTTCTACAACTCCATTTTGTTGGGGAGTTCTAGGACAAGAGAAATCATGCAGAATGCCCCTGTCATTAAAGAATGACTCAAAATCTTTGTTTTCAAATTCTCCACCATGATCACTTCTGACTTTAACGATTCTAAGATCCTTTTCATTCTGAACTTGGTTACAGAAGGTAACAAACACAGAGTGTGACTCGTCCTTGTGTCTTAAGAACTTTACCCATGTCCATCTGCTATAGTCATCTACGATTACTAACCCATACTTCTTGCCACTGACTGAAGCAGTTTTAACTGGTCCAAATAAGTCAATATGCAGAAGTTCTAATGGCTTAGAGGTAGAAACAACATTTTTAGATTTAAAAGAAGGTTTTGCAAACTTGCCTTTCTGACATGCTTCACACAGTGCATCTGAATTGAACTTCAAATTAGGAAGTCCTCTGACCAGATTGAGTTTGTTAATCTGAGATATTCTTCTCATACTAACATGCCCCAATCTTCTGTGCCAGATCCACTTCTCGTTGTTAACAGACAGAAGGCACTTTACATTCTGACTTTTCAGTTCAGAAAGTTTGATTTTGTAAATGTTGTTTTTCCTCTTTCCATTAAACAGGATAGTCCCATCTTTCTGACTAACAGCTTTACATGATTTTTGATTAAAGATTATATCATAACCGTTATCACTTAATTGACTTATGGATAACAGATTATGCATTAATCCATCTACTAGCAGAACATTATTAATAGAGGGAAGATTTCCATTACCTACATTTCCAGAGCCAATGATCTTTCCCCTCTGATTGCCTCCAAAGCCAACGTGGCCTCCAGGCTTAAGTTCCAGGCTTTGGAACATATGCCTTCTTCCCGTCATGTGTCGCGAGCAGCCAGAGTCCAGGTACCATGACTGGTGTTTCTGACTTGCTGCTAAAGATATCTGCAACATGTATTATTTTATCCTTAGGTACCCAGATTTTCTTGGGTCCTGATTTGTTAGATTTACCAAAACTCTGGTTGAATTTTGGTTTCACAGAGTACTTACTGCTAGTGTATTTAATATCATGTGTGTGACCATACACAAAATGAGAATTCAGAGGTGTGTGTTTGATGGTTAAATCCATGACATTCTTTGGTGTAGGAACCTTACCTTGGTATCCTATTCCCTTCCTGCCGTTTCTGCTAACTCCATAGTTCATTGAAGCCATTTTGCTTCTATCTATGCTTTTAGCAAGGAACTTCTGGAAACTGTGATCATACTCCTTGATGATCTCATCAGCGTTGCTGGGAGTTTCAGAAATTGGTTCCTTCTGAGAGTTTTGTAAAGTATTTTCTAATTTTGAAATTTTATTTCTCAGCTCAGAATTCTCCAATTTAAGACTCTCAGCCTTATTAGAGTCAGATTCAAGATTCCTTTTCAGGTTTCTGAATTTAACTCTAATCTGCTGATACCTTTCTAGAATTTCATTAAGGCTTTCAGAAAGTTCAGCCTTGGTAAAATTAACTGCAAAGTCAGGAAATACCTCTTCAGTATCTGATTCTGAGTCTGATTCAGAAGCTTCACTATCTTCTGAAATGTTGGCCATGAGAGCTATGTTTGCTCTCTCATCATCTGATTCTGAGTCAGCTTCAGACGAGTCAGAGTCATCCCATGTAGCCATGAGACTTTTCTTCTTTTCTCTTCCAAACTTCTTTTTGGGCTTTTCCCTCTGAAGCTTTGGGCAGTCACTCTTGTAGTGTCCTTGCTCATTGCACTCATAGAAGATGATGTCCTTGGTGTTTGACTTTCTGCTTCTTGAGGAACCTTCAGATCTTCTATATCCAGAGGAAGAATCTGTCCTTCTGTATCTGGAAGAAGACTCGTTCTGATCAGATCTTCTGGGATTCCTGAACTTCCTTTGCCTCTGCTTCCACAGTTGATTCACTCTTCTGGAGAGGAGGGAGAGTTCGTCTTCTTCTGATGAGGATCCATCAGATGTTTCTTCAACTGCCTGCAAAACTTTAGACTCAGATTTTTTTGTTAGATTTTAATGCTAAAGGCTTACCTTGCTTCTGGGGTTCATCAGCTTCTAGCTCTATCTCATGACTTCTGAGGGAGCTGATAAGTTCCTCCAGAGAAATTTTGTTGAGATCTTTTGCTAGCTTCAGAGCTGTAACCATTGGCCTCCACTGCTTGGGTAAGCTTCTGATGATTTTCTTGAAGTGATCAGCAGTAGAGTAACCTTTGTCCAGAACCTTGAGACCAGCTACCAGAATCTGGAATCTTGAGAACATTGTTTCAATGGATTCACTTTCTTCCATTTTGAACGCCTCATACTTCTGAATGAGCGCCAAAGCTTTAGTTTCTTTGACTTGAACGTTGCCCTCATGCATCATTCTGAGTGAGTCAAACATGTTCTTTGCTGTGTCTCTGTTGGAGATCTTTTCATATTCAGCATACGAGATGGCGCTGAGAAGGATGGTTCTGGCCTTGTGGTGATTCTTGAAGTCACGCTTTTGTTGGTCAGACATTGTTTTCCTATCAATCTTCTGACCGCTTGCATTCACAGGGTGCGTGTATACATCTGTCACCATGTCCCACAGATCAGCATCATGTGCCAGAAAGAAGCTTTCAATTCTGTCTTTCCAGTAATCAAAGTTTTCTCCATCAAAGACTGGAGGTTTGCCGCTGAATCTGTCTCTGTCCTCATGGTTGTCATTGCTGGTGTGAGAATAAGTTCCTGCCATTGTGTTTTTCTGACGCTGGATCTTGTACTAACACGGTTAAGTGTTTTAGCTCAGAACCAGGCGCTCTGATGCCAATTGAAGAAGTGAAAAACACAAGAAGGGGGGTTGAATTGTAAAACTGAAAATCAATGCAATGAACACGATATTTTTATCCTGGTTCGTTTGATCTCAAACTACTCCAGTCCACCCGTCAAGGTGATTTCGCCTCTCTCCAACGAGGTCTTAATCCACTATATTCAACTGAATATTACAAACTGCTTTAACAACTGCTAAAGCCTTCTTGATGCAAACCACAATCCGGTTTGTCAAGGAAACACTTTCTTACAAAGAAGAGAAATCTAGGTGTGTGAATGTTTTCTACAAAACTGTTTATCACAACTGTGATATTACACAACTTAAGCTTATTGAAACTAGATTTCTAAAGATAATTGAGTAATGAAATGTGGAGCTTTTAGCAAACTGAGAAATGAGAAGATGATGAATAGCTTTTAGGCGTGTAATATTATGTAGAGCATTAGCCAATTCAATCTTCATTGTCTTGTTTATATAGCACTGAAATTGTTGAACGTTGGAGCAATAATCTTGATTCAATGCCAATAACAAACTTTCCTTATTAAGCAGATCTTGTCTGGAATGATGCCGTTCGTAATAATTCGCTTTGAATGCTCAGTACCGTTGCTACTTAAAGCGTGTTCTGGCTTTGGTTCATTCTGACTCTGCTTAAGTGCTGATGAAGTGTTGTTGTCTTTATCAGAGTGTTGAGCGCAGTTCTGTTCATCAAGCTTCAGCATACGCATGAGTTGTTCTTCTGATTCTGGTATTCTGATATAGCATCTTCTGATGCTGATGTTGATAACCAATATTCTGATGCTGATTAAGTGTACTCCTGCTGATACCTATCAGAGTTTCTGCAAAACAGAAGGTAATATTTTAGGTAGCAAATAGTTCTTACATGAATCACATAATTAATATATCTTTTCATTTTGTTATCATCAAAACTTAAACTTAGGGTAGTAGATTCAAACTTTGTTATAACAACTTTGACATTGAATTTGACCCCTCAGAAACTTTAACTCTTAGAGGATCTCACTCCCTACCTACAAATCCAAATAATGAAATAACACAACAAGAACTTGCAAAAGTTCTATCAGATATTGAAACCTTTGACCAGCATATATCTGCTCCCATACCAGTAAATCCAAACTCTGAAACCACTTCAGAAGCACCTCAAGCAGAAATTCCACTCTCTCTACTACCAGAAACTCATCCACCTTATCCACAACCTGAAACCTTACAACCAGAAGTATAAACATCTGAGGTCCAACCCTCTGAAACCTACGAACCAGAACTTCATCACCATCAATCCAACCAAACTATTAATTCTGATCCCATTCCCATTCGTGGAATCACTGAACCTCTGAACATCAGTATACCTCTGACCATCAGTATTCCCCAAAGTCCCTCCTCCCTAGAATCAACTCCAACAAACATCCCATAAAGTCCAATAATCATCCCAGACTCTCCCACTTCCTCATCAAATATCAATCCAAATGACCATGCCAAAACTATTATTGACTTCACTGTTTTTGAACGCCTGGCTGCCATAACCAACAAAACATCCATACCAAAACCAAAACCATCTGAACCTACACCAGATGTTGGTACCAGTTTATTGATATTTGAAACAGAAATGCAGAAGTGGATAACTTCACTGAAGCAAGCTAGTCTTGAGCTGATTGATCCTGCTGCATCAGATTATCTTTGGACAAGTTTCAGAAAATGGGTATGTTCTGAAACTCATAAAATGCAAGAACAAAGCTACAAACAAGTTCAACAGAACTTCAACAACCTGCTAAAAGTTTTTGAAGATCAAGTTTTGAGCCATCTACTCAAGGAAGAAGTTCTCCCTCTGGACAATACTCCCTAGTCTGAACATCATCCAACAGACAAAGTTCAACCAGAGTTAGAAGATCTCAATCTGACTGATACTCCAGAGCAGATGATTCCTGCCGAAGAACTGGGTTAAAAAGAGGACATTGCAGAATGCTCTGAGAAGCATCCAGTTACTGAAGATCCTCAAGCTTCCTCCTATGAAAGGCAGACTTTAGAAGACCTAAAGAGATATGATATTTTGATGCAGGAAAGAATGGATAAACAGGATGACAAAATTTCGGAAATCAAGAACATGTTAACCAAGCAGGAGGAAACCAACTTCTAAATCAAGGGCTTGTTGGAAGCTTTGTTCACGCGTCTTCCTCCTCCCTCTTAGATTTTCCTATGTTTACAAATTTTGTTTTTCTGTAATATTCTCTACATAGCTCTGAACTTATCATTGATTCTGTTTTAATATCAACTTATTTTGGCTCTGATTATGTGTTCTTTTTTATAACTGACAAAAAGGGGGAGAAAGAAAAAGATATTTTCAATAACGGATCACTGAGACATAAGTCTCAAACATTCTAATCTACTTAAATTCTCTATTCCAAGAAACTTGAACAGGTACAAAACTCTGCTGAAAGATACAGTAAGATTTTGATGCTCAAAGACTCATGAAATTAAAAGGAAGCAATCAACTCAGGGGGAGTTTTTCTACTTAACTTTATACCTTTTGTTATTTATTCTTTATTGAAAAATCTGGTTTTTGTCATCATCAAAAAGGGGGAGATTGTTAGAACATAGATTGATTCTACAACCCTTGGTTAAAGTTTTGATGATAACAAAATAAATAGAATAATATTATTTCTAATGTATATTCACAGAACAATTATGCTCCTTAAAATTATGCTTTGTATATGCGGAAGTTCTGATGGAATCAGCATCAGAAGAGAATCAACATCAGAAGATCAACAACCTATGTTACACGCTGAAACACTGAAGTTTGATGACCAGAATCTGCGGCTTAACAAATATACTCTGACTCTGATCAAAGACATCTTTACCAAGTCATCAACACTCTGAAGCATTATCAGCAGATACATCAAAGAAGATTCTGAAGCGTTACTGGTTATTCAAGATTGAATTAAATGCTAACAACTTTCTTCAGACAAAGATCTTCTACAAAAGGAAAGTGCATTATTATCATTAAACCTGCTTTATTGACAACGTATCTTTGCTTGCCTATATAAACATGACTGCTTGTGAAAAGAAGCACGTACGTACGCATCCAATTTTGCTAAGCTATTCAAACCACGCTCATTCAAAGCTTTAGCAAAGTCATTTTACTCCAATCTTAGTTTGTGTAATTATCACAGTTGTGATATACAGTTTTGTAAGAAAATAACACACACACTACTTCAATTCATTTGTAAAAGAAGTTCCTTGAGATTAACCGGATTGCAGTTGTACTCAAGAAAACTTTAACAGGTGTTAAAGTAGTTGTTGTAATCCTTTAAAAATAGTGGATTAAGACCTCGTTGGAGAGAGGCGAAATCACCTTGACGGGTGGACTGGAGTAGTTTGAGATCAAACGAACCAGGATAAAAATACTGTGTTGTCAAGCCATTTGTTTTAAGTTTTACAATTCAAGCCCCCCCCCCCCTTCTTGTGTTTTTCACATCTTCAGAAACAGGGTAAGGGCTTGGCTTGCTTTGGTATGATATGTAGGAGGTGTTTGAAGTGTTAAATCACAAAACGCACAAGCCAAAAATGAAATGGCTATGATTTTGCAGCAACTGTGTGTTTTGGCAGAAAAATGTATTTTTTGAGTTTGAGAGTGTTTCAGTTGTCAAGCCACCGTGTTTTGCCTTGTGATAAGTTTGTGAATATGTATAGAAATGATACAAAGTCCACACCTTACTAGTTGTACAAGTTCTGACCTTTTGGCAACCTTTCTTGCATTTTAAGAAAGTGAAGTGACTTATGCAACATGCTTGTACTGGCTAGCTTGAGGGATGCAAAGAGCTTGTACAAGTTGCTTAAAACCTGTATGAATTACTTGCACCAAAGGGACAAGTCCAAGGCTCAAGATGGACAAAGTTGCAAAAGCTCACTTTATGAAAATGGCATTGTGCACTTTTGGCCAAAAATGGAAATGTCTCTTGTACAATGCTTCAAAAGTGAAAATAAAGCCTTTAACTTCTGAATTTGCATTTAATTATGGAGTGTAGAATGAGTTTAGAACCTGTAAAGCAAGGTACAATCAACATAGATCTGATTTGCAACTTGATCTCATGTAAAAATGGCTTGAACAAAAGTGATAAAATGCCAACTTTCCTTCTTCGATTCTCCCTAACAAAAAATGATCTTGGAGAGTTCTTGGACATTTAGGAAAGCTTGCAATGTGCTCTATAATCCATATTTGAAATTAATTTTTAGATACCTCTTGGAACTAGGTGAAAAATGTCCATGAAGTTGGGTCCAAAACCTGCCTAAATTAGGGCAAAATTTCACTAAGTTATTTAGTTCATGGACCTATGTTCACAAATTCATAACTTGAGATCCAAGCATATTTTGGGAAAAGTTTGTGAAGAAAAGTTGTAGATTTCATGGAGGACTACAACTTTCATGTTGGAAGTTTTCTTTGAATCAAATTGCATCATGGTGAAAAAGTGGTGGAAAGTTGGGAAAAAATAAGAAAATTTCCATACTTAGAAAAATTCTAAGTTATGAAAAATTTCAAATTCAAAACCCTAATTTTCAAAATTGATTTTCTTGGTGAACAAGTTTTATATCTTGACATATCTTGATGAATTATGACCCTTGGCACTTGATTTTGACCAAAAAGTCAAAGTTTGACTTTTTAGTGTACAATTGACTTTTGATCAGTTGACTGCAAAATTCATATGTCAATCCAAAGAACTTGAGATCTTTTGAACCATGTAATTAGGTCAAGATGATGCCATTGAACCCTTGAAATCATGTTTTAACTCAATTAGTCATTGGCTAGGTTAAAAATCAAAAATTGCCCTTTCTCAATCAAAACCCTAATTTTGACCATTTTGCCCTTTTGATGATTTGATCAAATTTCTTGATGAGTTGTGATCCAAACTTGATCAAATGGTACATATGAGTTTAAAATTTTGATGTGGATCAAAAATTATGAAGTTTGACTGTAAATTGGCCATGGTTGACTTTTTCCCTAATACAACTGATTTTTAGGTCAACTGTCCAATTGACTGATCAAAAATGTGGTTTAAGGCCTGAAACTTAGCATGAGTAATCTTAGGGGTCCAACATGATGTATGAAAGTCACATGAAGCATTTTTGGTCCAAAAATACTTGTGCAAACTCAAAACCTAATTTTGGGTTATCAGTGCAAGATGAGATGTCTTGAGCTGACCAAACCCTAAACTTGTCTTGAGTCCAAGAAGTCTTGTGAGAAAAATCTTGATAAAATGAGAGGGAAAATTTTGGAGTACAAAAGCTGCCCCTGTTCAATCTTCTTGAACCTGAAGAGTTAGATTGGCGAGTTTTACCGGTCGTGACTCAAAGGTAAAAGATGATTGGACACTAGAGTGCCCATAAATTTGCACTCGACAAAGTGTAGTTGAAGGAATGGGCTTAAAGATGCCATTTGGAGAAATGATAGAATCTTGTTGGATATGGGCTTGTAGATGCCATCCAAGAATGTTTGTTGAATTGTAAGTTGTAAGTCAAAAGAATAAGTATCATAATGGTGTCCGCGTCTGAAACGTATCTGAGTTGTATCTGGAGACTTGAAATCTGAATGTGAAACAGAATAGAATCCGTGTCTGGAGCGTATCCGTACTGTATCAAGAGTGTGAAATCTGAATTTAAATAAGTAACAGATTGGCATCCGTATCTGGAGCGTATCCGAACTGTATCTTGAAGTTGAGGTCTGAATGAGTAATAGAATGGCTTCCATGTCTGGAGCGTATTTAAATTGTATCTTAGATCTGAACTTGAATGAGTAACAAAATGACTTCTGTGTCTGGAGTGTATCCGAACTTGAAATCTGAATGAGTAGTAGAATAGCTTCTGTGTCTGGAGCGTATCTGAACTTTAAATCTGAATGAGTAGCAGAATGACTTCCGTGTCTGGAGTGTATCTGAACTGTATCTGAATGCTGAATCTGAATGAGTAGCAGAATGACTTCCGTGTCTGGAGTGTATCTGTATTGTATCTGAATGTTGAATCTGAATGAGTAACAGAATGACTTCCGTGTCTGGAGTGTATTTGTACTGTATCTGAATGTTGGAGTCTAAATAAGTAATATAATGACTTATGTATCTGGAGCGTATCTGAACTGTATCTGAAAGCTGAATCTGAATTAGTAGCAGAATGACTTACGTGACTGAAGTGTATCTGAACTGTGTCATGATCGCATATTGTTAAATAGTAGTTGTTAATCTTATCCTGAAAAGGGTAAAATGCTAGCTGGAAACACAAGGTTATTTTGCATGAAATGTATGATGCAATATATGTGTTTTGTCAATGTTTATGATATATGGATGTAATGTATGCGCATGTAAGCTGATGTGTTGTATTGCTGAGGAAAATAAATCCTTGACTGCTATCGGGGACAATAAATCCTTGATTGTTGAGGATAAGAAATCCTTGGCGACCTCGCTGGGGATATAGGGATTCTTCATGTCTTGAAGTTGAAGTAATTGACAAAAATTCTGTTGTGAGCAATGCCATATACTGCTTGAGTAATCTGCTTGGGGAATCTAGAGAATTTTGATGACTTCTACTGGGGATTACACAATGGGAATCCTTATTCTGCCGGGGAATAAAGAAAACTCTGATGACTTCTGCGGGGAATTAATAAAGAGAATCTTCTATCTGTTGGGGAGCAATGAAAACTCTGTGGGGAAGAAACACTTATTCCTGTTTGAAAAAAGTTCAGGAGTTTCGGTCGTCTGCCACCCTACTGGGAATTATCCTAGGTTGGGGAGAGACAAAAGTTGACTGTTATCCGGTTGCTGTTCAGACTTCAAGACAACTTGCTGGGGAACCTGGAGAAACTGAATGGTTTTCGCTGGGGATTGATAGTTTGAAGTTTTGGCTCCGCTGAGGATTGGTGGTTGATGAAGTTTTAACTCCGCTGGGGATCTAGATGATGTACTGTAGGGATTGCTTCGGGAATAGCCTAAAGACGTTTTCCTATCCTTTTAGTCTGTCAGTAATTGTTCTTTTTCATTTTGTTTATTTGTAAACAGTAATTATGTTCAAATGCCTATGTTCATTAATGAATCATTGGACGTTTTTGCACATAAAAAGACAAGTGTAAAGAAAAAGGCAAATAGTTTTCTGTACTTTGAAAGAGATATCTTTGTATTTACTTTGAATAAGCATTTTGTACAAAGGAGACATATATCCTAGTAAGAGGATGGTGTCATAAAAGTAAGAAAATTTTATACAAAGAAAGATGGCTATGTGTGATAATCCCATGGGGTTCCCATTCTGCTATAGCCTCCGTATCTCCGAATATCTTGTACATTCGTTGCTTCGTCCGAAGATGATTGAATTGATCAGAAGTTTCAGGTTTGTCTGTGAAGAGATTGCCCTTAAAGTGATCCGACGAGACATAGTCATACGCTTTAATTCCATAACTTTTTCCTGGACCGCCCTTTCGGGTTTTCAGTCCACCGGGAAACCCTTTTTTGCCCAAGTCGCCCTTTCGGGTTTTCAACTTGCTGGGTGTATAATTTTTTTTTAATTTTATCCCTAATTTTTGCCCGAACCTTTTGGTTCACCGGGATGCCCTTGTTTTGCCTAGGTGTGTCAACCTAGCGGGTCTCTTATGCGTAGTATCTTTTGATTATGTCTACATTCACAAGGTGTGGCAGGTTGTCGCCGTCCATGGTGGTTAAGATCATTGCCCCACCAGAAAAGATGTTCTTGATTACAAATGGTCCTTCGTAGGTAAGAGTCCATTTGCCCATGGGATCACTTTGTGGCAAGATGATGCGCTTGATCACTAGATCTCCAACTTGATATATCTGGCGTCTGACTTTCTTGTTGAAAGCCTTGATCATCCGCTTTTGATACGTTTGACCATGGCAAACAATAGTAAGTCTCTTTTCGTCAATTAAGTTCAGTTGATCAAGCCGGGTCTAGATCCAATCGTCTTCACTCAAGCCTGCATCCTTCATGATTCTCAAAGAGGGAATCTGAACCTCGATAGGTAAAACAGCTTCCATGCCATAAACCAAAGAATATGGTGTTGCCCAAGTTGATGTGCGAGCCCTGGTACGGTACCCGTGAAAAGCAAACGGTAACATTTCATGCCAGTCCTTGTAGGTGACTGTCATTTCTTGTATGATCTTTTTAATGTTTTTGTTAGCAGCTTCGACTGCACCATTCATCTTTGGCCGATAGGGAGATGAATTGTGATGTTGAATCTTGAATTGCTCGCACAAGGCGGTGATCATAGTATTGTTAAGGTTTTGTACTGTTATCAGTGATGATCCTTTCTGGGATACCGTACCGGCAAATAAGATTCTGCTTGATGAAGCGGGCAACAACATTCTTAGTAACAGATGCGAAGGAAGCTGCTTCGACCCACTTGGTGAAGTAGTCAATGGCCACCAGAATGAAGCGGTGTCCATTGGAAGCTATAGGCTTGATCTCTCCAATCATGTCGATTCCCCACATAGTGAAGGGCTAAGGAGCTGTTACGACATTTAGAGGAACCGGAGGCACGTGTACCTTGTCTGCATAGATTTGACACTTATGGTAGGTCCGGGATTGTTGATAGCAGTCAGCTTCCATGGTAGAGCAGTAATAGCCTGCCCGTAGAATCTTCTTTGCCATCGTATGCCCACTAGAGTGAGTGCCAAATGTACCTTCATGCAATTCAGCCATGATCTTTTCAGCTTCAATCTTGTCCATACAACGGAGTAGAATAGAATCATGATTGCGTTTGTATAGGATGCCATTACTTAGGAATAACTTAGCTGAAAATATCCTTAAGAACTTTTTGTCATTGACTGAAGCTCCTTCGGGATATTCTTGAGCCTCGAGATACCTTTTGACTTCATGAAACCACGACGGGTCCACTACCTCTTCGGTATTAATCTCATGACAATGTGTTGTTTCGTCCATCCGTTCAATGAAGATTTGGGGAGCCTTGTTATCCCATTTAAGTTTAAACATAGATGACATTGTAGCTAGAGCATCTGCTAGCTGATTTTCTTCTCGCGGGAAATGCTCGAAGGTAATCTGCTCGAAATGTGGTAACAATGTCAAAACATGTTCTTTGTAAGGGATGAGGTTTGGATGCTTAGTGTCCCACTCTCCTTTGATCTGACTGATGACTAAATCTGAGTCCCCAAACACATCTAAGGATTTGATTCCCAAGTCTATGGCATCCTTGAGACCAAAGATGCATGCTTCGTACTCTGCCATGTTGTTCGTACAGTTGAAGCAAAGTCTGGCAGTGAAAGTAGTATGGCATCCTTCCGGAGATATGACCATAGCACCGATACTATTACCAAGTGCATTGGATTCCCCGTTAAAGTATAGGGTCCATCTGGATCCTTGTTCAGGTCCGTCATATGGCCTAATCTCTTCACAGTTGTCCAATGTCATGATGTATTCGTCAGGGAAGTCAAACTTCATGGATTGATAATCTTCTACAGCTTGATGAGCCAGATGATCAGCTAGTACGCTACCCTTTATATATTTTTGGGTAGTGTACTGTATGTCGTATTCTGTCAGGATCATCTGCCATCTAGCTATCCTCCCAGACAGAGCAGGCTTCTCAAAGATGTACTTTATCAGATCCATCTTATATATCAACAGAGTGGTATGAGTCAACATATACTGTTTCAGCCGGCGAGCAGCCCATACCAAAGCGCAACAAGTTTTCTCGAGCAGTGAATATCTTGTTTCATAGTCAGTAAACTTTTTTCTTAGTTAATAAATGGCGTTCTCTTTTCGGCCAGACTCGTCATGCTGCCCTAGTACACACCCCATTGAATTCTCTAAGACGGTCAGATACATGATTAGCGGTCTTCCCTCGACGGGTGGCATCAGGACAGGAGGTTCTAGTAAATACTCCTTGATTTTATCGAAAGCAATCTGACATTCATCGTTCCATTTGACTACTTGATCTTTCTTCAACAACTTGAAGATCAGTTCACAAGTAGACGTTAGGTGAGAAATGAACCTGGCAATGTATTTTAGGCGTCCCAGAAAACCTCTGACCTCCTTCTCATTGCGAGGAGCATGCATTTCTTGTATAGCTTTGACTTTGGCAGGATCAACCTCGATGCCTTTGTTGCTGAAAATGAACTTTAAGAGTTTACCGGACCGGACTCCGAATGTGCACTTGTTCGGGTTCAATCTTAGCTTGTACTCCTTTAACCTGACAAACAGCTTTTGCAAGTGATCAAGGTGTTCTTCTTTAGTTTGTGATCGGGCTATCATGTAATCTACGTAGACCTCTATCTCATGATGTATCATATCATGAAACAAAGCTACCATGGCGCGTTGATAGGTTGCCCCAGAATTCTTCAGTCCGAATGGCATCACTTTGTAGCAGAACGTACCCCACTGTGTGACAAATGTAGTTTTCTCCATGTCCTCAGGTGCCATTTTGATCTGGTTATAGCCTAAGAATCCGTCCATGAAAGAAAATACTTTATGCTGGGATGTATTGTCAACCAGGATGTCGATGTTTGGAAGTGGAAAATCATCTTTAAGGTTGGCCCTGTTTAAATCTCTATAATCCATGCACATTCTCACTTTTCCGTCCTTTTTAGGTACGGGAACAATGTTGGACACCCATTGAGGATAAGAAGTAACAGCCATAAATCCAGCATTGAACTGTTTCATAACTTCTGCTTTGATCTTCTCTGACATGTCAGGTCTCATGCGGCGAACCTTTTGTTTCACTGGTGGACAATCTTCTCTTGTGGGTAGACGATGTACCACAATGTCTGTTTCGAGTCCTGGCATGTCTTCGTATGACCAGGAAAAGATCTCCACATAATCATGCAATAGCTGAATTAAGTGCTCCATCACACTCGGCTCTAGATTGGCACCCACTTTGATTTACTTTTTATCATCCTCGGTACCCAAGTTGATTGTCTCCAACAGCTCTTCATGAGGCTGAATTGCTCTTTCTTCTTGTTGTAATAGTCTGGCCAATTCCCCTGGCACCTCACAATCTTCCTCACCTTCGTATTCAACTTGGTAGATCAGATCTTCAAAGTCACTGAAGGTTGTAGCAGTATCGTTACCCATGGGATCCAGAATGGAAGGGTACCTGCATTTGTGAGTGTGGGTGTGTGTAAGGGTATAGCCATCTTAAAACAATAAAATGTAAAAGAAAGACAATGAGCACAAAAGGTTTATATGTGAAAAAGCGTCCATGATTCATTGAATGGCATATGTAAATGATATAAAAACCCTTACAAATGGACCATTGTGTCTCGAGTAAGACACAAGGTTTTTAAAGTACAAATTGTTTGTGAATTATTACAGTCCAACAGAAATGTAAAAGATAAATTACTGAGATATGAAAGTTATCGAAACAAAGTCTCTGGCTTCCCAGTTGCGCAATCCTCCGCTGATAGTAGGAAATATCCAATCTTCCAGGATTCCATCCTCTTCATTGTCTTCTACCGCATTGACGCTTTGGTTGCTAATCTTTACCGGTGGCCCTCCAGCACGGGCACGACGCACAACCTTCTGACCAGTCGAAGTAAATCCCAAGCCAAACTTGTATGATTTGTAAGGAAAGTCTGGAAGCTTCCCCCAGATTGTGCATCCCCCTTCTTCCACTACTGCCCTAGCATCCTTTAGAGATGACATCCGAAGCGGAGGTCTTGTGATCTTAGGATTTGAGGATACTGGCTTGGTCGTTGCTACTTCCGGAGAGACTTCTTCAAAATGTTGGAAAGGGGTCTCTATGAACTCGCCATCTAACTCCACATAACGGAAGGAAATAAGATGACTAATCATATACTCCTTCTCCCCATGGACAGTTATAATCTTCCCTTGGACCGGGTACTTGAGCATCTGATGCAAAGTGGAGGTGACAGCACCAGCATTGTGGATCCAGGGGCGTCCCAACAGGAAGGAATAAGAAGGACGGATGTCCATCACATAGAATGTTGAGCTGAAAACCTGAGTTCCTACCTTGATTGGGATGTCCACCTCCCTGTGGACCATTCTCTTAGAACCATCAAAAGCTCTCATCACTATATTACTGGGTTTTAAAGTCAGCCCTTCACAATCCAACCTATCAAGGGCTTTCTTTGGCAAGACGTTCAAAGATGATCTAGTATCAACCAAGACATGAGCTAGGATTGTTCCTCTGCACTCCACTGAGACATGTAATGCATCGTTGCATTTTCTCCCTCTGGGTGTCAAGTCAGCATCGGAGAAGCCCAGACCATTATCAGCTGTCAAACTGGCCACACAGTCCTGGAACTGGTCAGCAGACGTCTCTTGTGGCACGTGAGCTGTCTTTAGAAATTACACCAAAGCTTTGGCATGTGCTTCAGAGCACAGCAGCAGGGCTAGCATAGAGATCTTGGAAGGGGTCTGCCCCAATTGTTCAACCACATCATAATCACTCTTCTTAATAATCCTCAAGATTTCTTCCATCTCCTTCTTGGATGTTTCAGGAATAACTAGTGATTGAGCCTTCGTCAGGACAGGCTCCTATTGAACATTCTTTCCTTTATTCTCAGCAGTGGAAGTAGGGATAGGAATTGTATTGTCTTTGTTGGTAAGTACGCTTGCAGGTACAATCACTAGTACATATGTAATCTTCGGAATGGCCACGTGTCCAAAGATTGTTGTTGCAGGAGCAATCTCTGGAAAGAAGATCCTACCACTGCGGGTGATCTTGCTAGTTCCAACAATATTGCTAATGTTGGAACTATCCTCTTTGTAGCTTTCTTCTTCTACAGTCAAATCAATCTGTTTAATACCATGGTAGTAGATTTCTCCACCACAGTTACATGGTACCGTTTTATCTGAATTGTATGGGGTTGGCCCAGGCATTGTAATCTTAAGCGGAGTAGTCTTTCGAGCATGTGTAATCCGAACGGTTCTTTTAGGGGCCCTGGAAGGATTGGCGTAGATGGTTATTATTGAAACTTCTTTCACTGGAACGGGTGAAACAGGAGCATTCTCAAACAAAATTTCTTGGTTATCCATCAGTCGTTGGATACCTTTCTTCAACAGAGGACATTCAAATGATGAGGACATGCATACATGGCAGTCTTTGTCACAACCTGGGAAAATGACAACTTTCAACAAATTCAGCTTAATAGTCGGGAGTGGAGTTAACAATTTATCCACGGTAGCAACAAACATATCTTCTTCAATAGTGTTGGCATTGTGACCATGCCTCGGCATTGGGGAGGAAATAACATTCGGTTTCTCATGCGCTTCAAACTCAACTTCCTTCGCATCTATCAGATCTTGAATCTTGTTCTTCAGAGCCCAACAGTTGTTGGTGTCGTGCTCTGGACTTTCAGAATGGTACGCGCATCTGGCGTTGGGATGGTAATGTGGAGACGTAGTATTGGGATTTTTTGGGGCCTTTTTCAAAGTGGCCAAGTTCAACTTCAAGAGATGTGGTAGAACTTAGGCTGGAGTCATGTTAATCTTGATAAATTTCCGAACTGGCCTTTCTACCCTTTGTTGATTATTTCTTGGCTGGTCTGATGTAGGCTTTGGAATCATAACGGCCCCCACCGTTGGTCGGCGCTCAGTTCTTCCCTGATTCCTCTGTGAATAGACAACAAATACTTCCTTCCTTCCAGTGAAGGGCTTTTTCACAGCTGCGGAGGAAGACACATCCTTTTGAATTTTCCCACTTCTTATAGCAGCCTCTACTCTTTTGCCGGTTAAGATTAATTCAGTAAATCCTGCAGAAGAACTTTCAATCAGGTGATTGAAGAAAGGGCCTGATAGAGTTCCCATGAACATGTCCCCTAACTCCCTCTCGGATAGAGGGGGTTGCACCCTTCCGGCTAGATCCCTCCACTTTGGGGCGTAATCTTTAAATCCCTCATTGGAAACCATGGCCATACTCTGTAGCTGATTACGGGTTGGCGCCAAGTCGGTGTTGTATTGATACTGTTTATAGAAGGCTGCTGCCAAGTCTTCCCAATTGTGAACATTTTCCCTCTCCAACTGGTAGAACCAATCAAGTTGCGTTCCTGATAAACTGTCTTGGAAAAAGTGGACCCACAGGTCTTTGTCGGCAGAATGTGGTTGAATCTTCCTGACATAGGGTCTGAGGTGCATTTTAGGGCAAGACACCCCATCATACTTGGCAAATAGTGGAACTTTAAACTTTGGAGGGATTACAATTCCTGACACCAACCCCAACTCTTCAAAATCTAGCCCTGGTACTCTCTGGATTTCCATAACGCTCAGTCGCTCTTCAAGGTGTTTGTACTTGTCATCAGCCGAAGGGTATTGTTGTTCAGAGTAGTCCTCTTCTTCCTCTTCTTCTTCTTCAGAATCTGATGGTACTTCCATTCCTTTTCCTTTTCTTTCCCCCTCATCAGATGTTGTTGGGAATTCTAAGGTCCATCTGGCTTGTCCCTGAAATCTTCTGCCCATGATAACCACACCAGCTGGCTTCTTCTTCTATTTCTCTTTCTCTTTTTCTAGCAAAGTCTTTAGCTCCTCCTGCCCCTTGGCTAAGGTCATGAGTAACTGTTGAAATTGTGAATTCTGAGCTTCCAAATCTTTGACCGTTTGTTCTAGATCCATCATACTGAAATAAACAGTAGAGAGATGAGGAAACTTTGTTGCAAAGACCTGTTTATGCTTATGATGAATGATATGTATTCAAGCAATGCTTTCATGGATTCAGAAATTAAAATTTGTTTTAAACAAAAAAGGAAACACACGTCATATTAATAAGATAGAATTGTGAGTACATCAATGCCCCTTTGGCAAAATAATACAAACTCTAAGGTAAAAACACATTGCGCATCCTCTTTGGTGCAATGTAGGTGTTGAGAGTCTGCTCTTCATGAAGTAGCCGAGTGAGTTCCAAAACCTTCTTCTCGCTTGCGTAGAATTGGGCTTCAAAAGTATCATGCTCTCCTTTGAGCTGTATCCAACTCCTTTGTAGGTCTTCGAGTGATGTTGGCATGTCAGGATGTAGGAGAGTGTATGGAACCTCTCCTTCCTTAACAGGCTTTACAATCACTGGGAGAATGGAGGGATAAGGCATCATAAGACTTTGAGCGCGGGTTCGTACCCACTTGAGGTAAGGCTTAAGAGGGATGGAATTATTGTGTCCCAAAGTCTTTCTATCTACCTTGTTTTTCATCCTCCAAGCTCAGATGAATCTCTGACGGAGTCCTTGGTCGTCGTTGTCATAGTCGAAAACCAATCCTTGAATCAGCATATCATGTGGGCCATCCCTTCGGGCATAACCAAACTGTCTTAGAGATAAGCAAGGGTTGTAGGTGATGCCTTCCCTAATTCCAAGTAGAGGGACATTAGGGAATTCCCCACAACGGTCAACGCTGGTAACATTCTCTTTGGATCGAGAACACCAATGAATATCTGAATGGTTAAGTGTCATTAACCTTTGTGACCACCTCAAACCTTGCTCATTCTTCAAGACTGATTGGGGAAGATGAGAAATAAACCATCTTTCCAGGAGAGGAGTGCAACACATAAGAACACCGCTTTTCCTCATTGTACGAGTGTGAAAAGAGTGGAGGATATCTCCAAGTAATGTAGGTATGAGGGTGCGAGACATGAAGATTTTGACAGCGCTCACATCTATGAGTTGGTCAGGATTAGGGAACAAGACCATCCCAGAGATGATAAGAGCTACAATCTCCTCAAAAGCTTCCAAATCTAGAGAATTCCAACAACTTTGGGCCTTCTCAAACATAAACTTTGACAAGAAGCCTTTGACACCACTTCTAGTTTCCCAATATGTTGTGACATCAGATGAGTGCAAGTTCAGGGCTTGAGCAATCTCTTCTGGCTTTGGATCTCTTTCCGTACCGTTAAAGGGTAGTTGATTGAGAATAGGAATCCTCAGAAGTTGAGAGAATTCTTCCAAAGTGGGCACAAGTTGATAGTCAGTAAATGTGAAGCAATGATGTAAAGGTTCAAAGAACTGGAAGAGAACCTTCATCATATCCTCCTCTGTGTTGGAAGTGACCAAGTTGAGTAGACGAACATGTCTCTCGGTGAATGTAGAATTCTCAGGAATCCTGAAGATAGCTCTTTGAGTTATGGAGGAATTCTTACAAGGTTGATTTGGATAGTTTTCCTGCGAAGTGAATCCATAACCTACAAAACAAGAACAAAGATGAATCTCCAAAATCCTTGAAATGGTTAGTGAATGCATATGATGTTCATGATGTCCATGATGTTATGCACAAGTATATATGTACAAGCAAATCAAGCAAGTTCCTAGTTTAGGCTTGCATGGGGTTTCATAGGTAAGTACCCTCTTGAAGTTTAGTTGGCTCAACCTGTCATAGAAATAGTAATCGGGTTCTAAGGAGCTCAATATCACTGGATTGTTTCCTTGTTCATTGTTTCAGTTCAAGCCTCTTTACTGGCGACCGAAATATTCCAAGAAACCAACCCTCAATGAGTGTAGTATCGAGTATCTACCAACTTCGGACTACACAAAAGCCGGTCATCTCACTACATCCTAAAAGGCCAAGTTGGTCAAGTAAAGGTTCTAGAAGTTCATTAGTGCTTCATGACATCACTCATCGGCCCTGTATTCTCTTTGATTGAATCAAAGGCTACCGGTACCCACAAATATGTCGCACTAATATAGCTATTGCTTAGACCATGTCGGTATACCCCGCACAGTTTCCACAACGTATTGCTATTTACCTATAATGTTTCCCAAATCCGGGTAGAGGATTCAAACCCAAACAAAGAACCATAATTGTAAAGCAAACAAGTCAAACAATTGCAAGCAAATAAAGGTTATCTAAACCCTAAGGTAACCCCACTTTTATAATTTTCCCCAGTAGAGTCGCCAGTTCTGTGATGCGGTGGGAGAACTGACTTGAGGTTTTGCGTTTGTGTTTGCAAATGTTGCGGTTAGCAAGAGTCGCCACCGACTTTTCTTTTATCCAAAAGGAAAGGTAAAAAAGCACAGGAAAGACCTTTGAGATGTTTTCTTGAGTTCGGGGGGTAGATTATGAAAAAGGAAGGTGCTAGCACCCTTTTCATCCATGGTTTTCCACGGGCTCTTAGTTACTTGTTTAGATCACTTGCTTTGCTTTGTTTTGTTTGAAATGGTGCTTGGTGTGGTTTTGAAATTATTTTGAAAATAGGCCATTCGTTTAGGCAATCTTTGTAATGATTCTCGTTTGTAAGAATGTATACAAAGATGTTTGTCTTTTGAAAATGTTTTCAATGTTTTGTAAGATGTTTTGAAATGTGTGTGTGTTTGTTTTTGAAAATAGCAAGGATTGTTTTAAAATGGGACAAGTAACTAGAAGCTATCTACCTACTCAAATGTCTTTCTTGTGCATTTTTATTCCTTTGACATTGTTGACTTACCATTGATTTGATAAGCAACCCTATCTTTGGATGTAAACGGGACGGGCGTGGGTCATCGTATGACCATGATAGCAATGTTGCCAAGTATCTTAGCAATTTTTGAAGGGACCAAGATTATTTGTTTTAGGCAACCTTGAATAGCGTCATCGAGGTACTATGATCTCATATTGTTTTGTTTTGCCAAGATACTTCGCGTGCGTAACATGGCCATTTTTATTTAGGCAACCAAGTGGGTGAAACCCTAAGGGTGCTTGTGTGCAAAGTGTGTCATTTTTCATGCTTTTGTCTTGCATTAGGTTTTCTATTTGTTTTGATTTTATTCTTGTCATGCAAAACCCTAGTTTACTAAACATGGTATAAAAGCAATAAATTGCGTAAAATAAACTAAGCTATTACAACAATTATGATAGGAGGGATGATACAAGTTTTGAATGGGGATTTTGCACAAATATAAACCTAAATATATTATTACAACCCAATCGAATATTGTGCGAATTAAATAAATGTACAAGTATTTAAAATGCAATGCAAAATGTATATGTTAAAAAAATGTTTTGGTATTGTTTTTTGTATGAGAAAAACAATTAATTTAAACCCTAGAAATTAAGGAAAAAATATTATTATTTTTGGAAAGGGATGAAACCCTAATTTTTTGATTAAAAGAAAATAAAGTTTTCCTAATATTATTTTGTCCATTTTTGTACAAGAAATAATAAATAATATTATGTTTAAATATTAAAAATTAAATATGTATAAAAATAATTATTTATGATTATAAATGGTATAATAAAGAATGTTAAATATTTTTTAAATGTATTTATAAATTATATAAGAAAATAAGTCCTATTTATTAAGATAAACTATTTTTCATGTAAAAAAAAATAATAATAAAAAAAATTGCAAAAAATTATTTAATTGTTTTTTAGGATTTTTTAATGTTCAGAAAAAATAATCAAAAGCTATAAATATTAAAATGTAAAAAAATATGAAAAATATACAAAATTAGCCAGGGGGTGCAAAAGTAATTCAGGGGGTGTGGATAACAGAAAAAAAAGGCCAGGCGCGCCAGAGAAGCCCAGGCGCTTCGTCCCTGTCCTCCAGCCATGTCCTGCGCGCGCCTTTTCCCTTCAAACTGTATCTTTCACATGCTTGCATAAAAACAAAATCTCATAACATGAAACTTGTGGCATTTAATCTCACGATTCCAACCATATAAAATTTGTAACCTAACTCTCAAAGATGAGAGAGAATTTTGGGACCCCTAATTCGTGACCTAAAAATTTCATGAACTTCAAGCTTCAAATTCTCACAGCATAGTTAATATAAATGAAAAGTATGCATATGTACAACTTCACCATGATATGGATTACATTTTTTCTTCACAAATCGTGGCTTGAGGATGCCTATTCAGAGAGATAGAGTTTTGAAAAATACCTCCTTCAGTTGGATTTGGATAGAGCAATGCAGGGACTTTGATGGAGGCCTGAGGATCGTGTGAGCTTCCTTGAACTTCCTTCAAGCTATTCCAATGCCTAGCTTGATTTGTGGATAGCTAGAACTCTTTGCACAAGTCAAGTTGCAAGCTTCCAAAGTGAAAATGGCTATGGCTGAAACAGGGCTTACAGAAACAGGGTAAGGGCTTAGCTTGCTTTGGTATGATATGTAGGATGTGTTTGAAGTGTTAAATCACAAAACGCACGAGCCAAAAATGAAATCGCTATGATTTTGCAGCAACTGTGGGTTTTGGCAGAAAAATGGAGTTTTTGAGTTTGAGAGTGTTTCAGTTGTCAAGCCATCGTGTTTTTCCTTGTGATAAGTTTGTGAATATGTATAGAAATGATACAAAGTTCACACCTTACTAGATGTACAAGTTCTGACCTTTTGGCAACCTTTCTTGCATTTTAAGAAAAGTGAAGTGATTTATGCAACATGCTTGTACTGGCTAACTTGAGGGATGCAAAGAGCTTGTACAAGTTGCTTAAAACCTGTATGAATTTCTTGCACCAAAGGGACAGGTCCAAGGCTCAAGATGGAAAAAGTTGAAAAAGCTCACTTTATGAAAATGGCATTGTGCACTTTTGGCCAAAAATGGAAATGTCTCTTGTACAATGGTTCAAAAGTGAAAATAAAGCCTTTAACTTCTGAGTTTGCATTTAATTATGGAGTGTATAATGAGTTTAGGACCTGTAAAGCAAGGTACAATTAACATAGATCTGATTTGCAACTTGATCTCATGTAAAAATGGCTTGAACAAAAGTGATAAAATGCCAACTTTCCTTCTTCGATTCTCCCTAACCAAAAATGATCTTGGAGATTTCTTGGACATTTTGGAAAGCTTGAAATGTGCTCTATAATCCATATTTGAAATTAATTTTTAGATACCTCTTGGAACTAGGTGAAAAATGTCCATGAAGTTGGGTCCAAAACCTGCCTAAATTAGGGCAAAATTTCACTAAGTTATTTAGTTCATGGACCTATGTTTACAAATTCATAACATGAGATCCAAGCATCTTTTGGGAAAAGTTTGTGAAGGAAAGTTGTAGATTTCATGGAGGACTACAACTTTCATGTTGTAAGTTTTCTTTGAATCAAATTGCATCATGGTGAAAAAGTGGTGAAAAGTTGGGAAAAAATAAGAAAATTTCCATACTTAGAAAAATTCTAAGTTATGAAAAATTTCAAATTCAAAACCCTAATTTTCAAAATTGATTTTCTTGGTGAACAAGTTTCATATCTTGACATATCTTGATGAATTGTGACCCTTGGAACTTGATTTTGACCAAAAAGTCAAAGTTTGACTTTTTAGTGTACAGTTGACTTTTGATCAGTTGACTGCAAAATTCATCTGTCAATTCAATGAACTTAAGATCTTTTGAACCATGTAATTAAGTCAAGACGATGCCATTGAGCCCTTGAAATCATGTTTGAACTCAATTGGTCATTGGCTAGGTTAAAAATTAGAAATTGCCCTTTCTCAGTCAAAACCCTAATTTTGACCATTTTGCCCTTTTGATGATTTGATCACATTTCTTGAGGAGTTGCAATCCAAACTTTATCAAATGGTGCATATGAGTTTAAAATGTTGATGTGGATCAAAAATTCTGAAGTTTGACTGTAAATTGGCCATGGTTGACTTTTTCCCTAATACACTGATTTTTAGGTCAACTGTCCAATTGACTGATCAAAAATGTGGTTCAAGGCCTGAAACTTAGCATGATCAATCTTAGGGGTCCAACATGATGTATGAAAGTCACATGAAGCATTGGTGGTCCAAAAATCCTTGTGCAAACTCAAACCCTAATTTTGGGTTATCAGTGCAAGATGAGATGTCTTGAGCTGACCAAACCCTAAACTTGTCTTGAGTCCAAGAAGTCTTGTGAGAAAAATCTTGACAAAATGAGAGGGAAAATTTTGGAGTACAACAGGGGGTTTATCACTGTACTTAGGGTTTATGCCAGCATTTGCACCTTATCATGGTTGCTTTCACCCATTTGTTGTCTCAAAATAGTTGTATAAGCATTTGTGAGGCTTGGGATTGCTTGTGATGGTCCTCCTAAAATTTGGTTTCTAACCAAATTTGCCATACTGGCTCCAGATACCTGTAATGGTGATAACATACTCACCAAAGGTTCTAAAAAAGTAGACGCATCGTTCATAAGGCTAGCCATTTCAGTGGTTGGCATGCCATATGGTTGTTCTCGACCCATCCAGGCTGTCAAAAATCCTGGGGGAACGTACGGTCGAGATCCTGGATTTACCCTTGGTGGGGGTGTTCCTAATGGAACTCTAGGGCCTACATACTGTTGTACCCCAAAATTGGCCCTCCCATATTTCTCAAAACATTTCAAGAAAGATCCTCAAGTTGCTCAAGGAAGTCCAAGGGTTGACTAGACAAGCTCTCTCCTAAGGCAGTCTACCTCAAATTAGGGTTTCATATTGCATCAAGATAATTAAGTCCAAGGTATCCCAAATGATCACCATTGTACTAATATGTTCTCAAGATCATCCATGTCAAGTTTCAAGCCTTGCAGAGAAAGTTTGCTCAGTCAATTGCTCAAAGGCCTGAAAATCGACTATGTTAGGGCAAAAGTCAACTGTGGCCCACATACTGTCAAACTTCAAGATTTTTAGTCAACATACTCATTTTGAAGTATCATTCATCATTTGATCAAGGTTTGATCATGATTAATCAAGGATTGCTCACAATTCATCTAGAACCAAAAGTTGCTGAATTAGGGTTTTATAGGAAAAGTCAACTCAACTTTGACCAAGCATAACTTTCTCATACTTTATGCGAAATGACCCATCCAAAGCTCATTTTGAATAGGATGCAATTCCCTACAATTCATCTTCAGCTCCCAAGTTCAAAATATGCACTCAAAAGAAGTTATGAATTTGGACATTATAGGTTATTTTGAAAAGTCAACAAAAACACCTTTTTTGTCAAAGCTTCATACATGAACATGGATACCAAATTGAGATGAGACCAAAAGGGTTGCTTAGAGGACATCTCAATATTTCTAAAAAGTCCAAGAACACCTTCAAAGAGTCAAAATTGAGGAAGTTATGCATTGGTGAAGTTGACCTTTTTTGCAAAATTGTCAAAAGTCAACTATGCCTCAAATTGCAATTTTTGCTAAATAGGCCCAATCTTTTTCCCTTGTTCTGAGTTGGTAGCATGGTCCAAGAGCCCTAGCTCTTCCCATTTATCTTTATCTTATTTTTTCTAATTATTTTGATTTTTATTGCAATTAAATCAATTTAAATCAAAACAAATCATGAAAAATCCAAATCATTGAAACCTCAAGATCTTGTGCATGTTTCAGGTCCCATATTCAGCTGGCAAGTGAATCAATTTGTGCAAGGCCTTTGTGTGCACGAAAAGATTGGTTTTGGCCTATTTTTGGAAATATCTTCAAGTGAATCAAATCAAAATCAAAAGCTATAATGGATAAAGATTGAGAGCATAATTTCAACCCTAATACAATCATTGGTATATAGTGAAAATTTGAGAATCTAAAACACAAGCTTTTGGAGGTGTGAGAAGGCTGAACCAAATTGAAAAAATCACAAAAAGTGCTGACTTAAATTCACACTTCCAGATGTTTTCAAGGTCCCCTGGCCCTCTCATTCGTTTCCTGGGATTGCAAGGAAGCGATACCAATCAAGAACAAGCATTTTTCAGCGCTAGAACTCACTGTAAGTCAGCCACGACCATGGCTTTTCCTTGGAATGGAACCACATGTCTCTGCCACTTATAGCATGAATTACATACATATTCTTATTCCTTGAAGCATTTGCAAGCTTTTCATAACATTCAATTGCATTTTTTCTGACTCAATGAAGATTTGCCATTATTAGGGTTCTTGGTCTCATTTTAGGGTCTTTGTATGCAGGCAAAATTGGCCCCCATGAAGGGCATCATGATGCTCAGAATGCTAAGGCGGTTCGATTCATGGCATTAGATGTTATTTATCGTGCCTATATTTTATTTTGAGATATGCAGGGTTTGTAGTGACATCCCTGTGTCCGTAGGTAAAAGTCTCTGACTTTTACCAACGGAGAGAGGAAGAAGATGACATGTGTGGCGCTCTCTCATTAGTCCATTTGAAAATTCGCGCGCAGGAATTTAACAAAGTTGTTTTTTTTTTAATATATTATTTATGTGTTCCTTTGTATACAACAAACGTGTGTAGCTCAGCTGGCATTGGTGCAGGTGGAAAAGGCTTTGGGGGCCTGGGTTCGAATCCTAGGTCCCCTCATTCTTTCATGTTATTTTTCTTTCATTTATCAGGCATGCATACAAATCATAAGGACCACCATGCGCCCTTAGGATCCAGCCATGGGATCTCCAGGAGGCCAAATCTGAAGGCCATCATTGAAGGATCTATCATGTGACCTAGTCAACGCATGGCATGGAATCCAGGAAGTCAAACGTGGACCTTTTCTTTTGGGCCCAAGACTTGCTATCATCACACCTCCAAATTCCTATTTCAGGCCCATTTTCCCTTTCCTCTTCTTTTTTATATTTTCCTTATTTAATTTATTTAATTATTTTTACTAACATAAAAATTAATTCTTTTTATCAAAAAAATCAAAAAAATAATATTTTCATCCAATTAGATTTAGGATTTATTTTTTATACAAAAAATTAATTTAATTAGTTTATTTGATTTTAGGGTAACTTTAATTATTTTGTAAATAAATTAAAAAAAAGAGTAGAAAATTAGGGTTTTGGTTTTCAATTTAAATTCTATTTTATTTTTTTCTTAAAAATAACCAAAAATACAAAAATAGGCCATGTAAATTATTTTCTTTAATTTAATTTAATGTAATTACTAATTAGATTTGTATTTAATTTAAAAATATAATTCTTTTCTTAAAAAATAATTAAAAAAACAACAAAAATAATTATTCTTTCAATTACGTTAGGCGGGGTCAAAACCCTAGTTTTCTCTCGTTCTCGATTCATCCCGCTTTATTATTTTATTTTGCTATATTAATGTAAATGCTCACAAGTTGTAATAGATTAATTAGGATTTTTCTCCTTTTCATTTATCGTTTTGACGGGTTGTTTTTGGCTATCTAATTAATACCCGAAGCCTTGTAATAGCGTATCTTTACTTTCCGCACTTTAAATTCCGCAAAATATTAACTGTTAGATGTATGAATAATAGGGATGCATGACAAGAATGTATGTAAACTTTAAAACAATTAGAAAGTCCTAAATGTGCAAAGAGAATAACTTGAAATTGAATCACTCGCACATGCGCGCTCCTAGGGTATACTCTCACTTCGGTTGCCTTCGGTAAATGGTCATTAAGTATAGGATATTTTAGTAGTTGCTCTCTTATCTAAACAAAGATCAAAGTCCCGTTCGGAAAAGTTGCTTCAGAAAGGTTGCCTCAGATACGTTGCCTCGAATATTGATCTTAAGACATTAGGGTGATTACTAAGACGTCCTAACATTGCTTTGGTGATCGTACGTCCCTTTCGAATTGACCCTTAAAACTCCAACGACGGTGCTACCTACTCACTAATAGTGGGATAGTGCTGTCTAAAGGAAACAAGAATAGAAACATTCTCTTTTTCGAGTAGGTAGATTAGTTCTTAAGTACTTTCTCAAACAAACAAACTCATTTTTCACACTTACACTCTTTTCAAACAAAGTTTTCAAAAACACTTTGTTACACTCTTGAAGATAGAAGCAAGGGTTAAATCGAAGTAAAAACAAAAACTTTTTTTTCATAACAAAACACACACAAGCAATTTTGAAAATGATGAGCAAGTACCTAAGAGCCCGTAGATAACTACGGATAGAAAGGGTGCTAATATCTTCCCTTTCTGTAATCTACCCCCCCGTACTCAAAATCTCGAAAAAGGGAATTTTTTTTTGCTTTTTTACTTTCCAGTTGGATAAAATAAAAGTTGGTGGCGACTCTTGCTTACCGCGACATTTTGCAAACACAAACGCAAAACGCAAACCAGCATTTCAAAACAGTCTGGTTCTAGCCATCGTATCACAGAACTGGCGACTCTGCTGGGGAAATAATAAGTGGGGTATACCTTAGGATTAGTTCATCATATTTGCTTCTATTGTTTGATTTGATTGCTTTATCTTCGAGGGCTTTGTATTGGGAGTTACTATAGATCCTAACCCGGATCTGAGGGACACCTTTTAGGTAAGTAGCAATAAACTGTGAGGGAACTGTACGGCATAGACCGATACGGTTGAAGCAGTAGCAACATTGATGTGGAACATTGGTTGGTACCGGTATCCCTTATGGAGAAACAAGGAGAATACGGGGCTGCTATATGGGTCGTTAAACATCAACTGACCTTAGAACCTATAATTGACCAACTTGGCCATAGGAAGTAGTGAGATAGCCGGCCTCGGTATAGAGCTGAGAACTGGTTGATACTCGATGCTACACTCATTGAGACCATACTCTCGAGATAGTTCCGGCCGCAAGAAAAGATTGCGTGAGCTGAAACCATGACCGATGGAGGATGGTCATTGATATTGAGAACCTCTAGAACCCGGTTACTATTATTAGGATAGGTTGAAACCAACTGAACTTCAAGAGGGTAATACCTAGACCCCATGCAAGCCCGAAACTTAAGGGCTCTTGTGTGACTTGTTTGCCTTTACCATGTCTGTTATCTGCTATACCTGTTGTGTGTTTTATCATGACATATCATGCATACCTCATCATACTAACCATTTTAAAGACCGAGGGGATTTATCTTTGTTCTGTTTTGCAGATTATGGCTTCCATGCGCAGAAACACCATTCGAGTCAACTTTGTACAAATACCTGCTCAACTAAAGGATTTAGCCTCGAGAATTTATAATACTTCTTCATTCATTAGAAGACATGGTCAGCTTCTTAGTTTGGTTACCTCCAGGTTTGATGAGCAAATGATGAGTGTGTTATTCCAGTTCTTCGATCCAGTGCATCATTGTTTCACCTTCCCGGATTATCAGCTAGTTCCTACTTTGGAAGTGTTTTCTCATTTGTTGGGTATATCCAACCTCGAGCAGATGCCTTTCACAGGTTTAGAAGAGACTCCTAGGCCAGAAGACATTGCTTCAGCTTTACACTTGAAAAAGGCTGATGTAGTGTCTAATTGGGAGACACGGAGCAGGGTTAAAGGTTTCTTGGCCAAGTTTCTAATGGATCAAGCTCAACAGTTCTGGGATAACTTGGACTTTCAAGCTTTTGAAGACACCTTGTCTCTCCTCATCTACGACTTGGTTCTTTTCCCGAATCCAGATTCCTTCATAGATGTGAATGCGGTCAAGATCTTTTTGTCTCGTAATCCAGTGCCGACTCTTCTGGGTGATATTTTACACGCTCTCTATACTCGTACTGTGCGAAGAAAGGGGACCCTTATGTGTTGCACGCCGCTGCTGGAGAGGTGGTTTATTTCGCACCTCCCTAAGTTTGTATTGAAGAATGAGAAAGGTGTAGGTTGGGCTTACAGAATCATGTCCCTTGCTCATACGGACATTCTTTGAAGTTCTAAGGATATGGAAAGAGTAGCTGTCATTGATCGATGTGGGGAATACCCTAATGTCCCGTTGCTTGGAATTAGAGGGGGTATAACTTATAATCCTTGTTTGGCTTTATGACAGTTTGTACGCGCTCGGAGAGACGGTCCCCATGAGCTGCTTCTTACAGATATTGTCTTTGACTATAAGGAGGATGTTAAAGAGCATCGCCGAAGGTTTATACGAGCCTAGAGCATGGTGAACATGTCTGACCCTTAAGAGCTAGGACTAAAGGCTTATCTCCCTATGCAACCTTATCTCCAGTGGGTTCGAGCCCATGCTCAAAAGCTGGGGATGCCTTATGAAGCTGTTTTGCCAGTAATTGTGGAGCATACTGATGAAGAAGGTGTTCCTTATACGGTCCTCTATCCCTATATGCCTACTGATCTTGGGGAATTGAAGAGATCTTGGATTCAGTTAAAGGAAGAAAGGGATACCTATCGAGAGAAGTATCATGAGCAGGAAAGGAAGATCTTGAAGCTCACGAGGTAGCTTGAGAATGAAAGGATAATCAATGATTATGTCAGCATGAAGGGAAAGCGGCCATGGGATTTTTGATTTTTTCTTATTTCTAGTTTAGATTTATTTTCAGTTTATTTCTTTTGTAACCCCTTGAAGGCATTGTTAAACATTTTACAAGTTTGAATCTAATAAAGTTTGTTTATTTCTTGGTTTGAAAATTTAAATCTCCCAAAGTCTTTGAAATCATTTCATACGCATTCCATTATCATGCACCTCATTACAGGTATCGTTACAGGTTTCTCATCTTCTTCGCTGTTTATTTCAGCACATAATGTCTTCTGAAACACCTACCGATCAAGCCATCAAGGCTCTTCAAGCACAAAATGCCTAATTCTAAGAGTTATTCTTGAACTTGGCTAAAGGACAACAGGATTTGAAGACTCTTATCCTGAAGGAGAAGAAGAAGAAGAAGAAAAAGAAGAAGAAGGTGGTCCTTTTGAATATGGGTCACAAATTTGGGAATAGGTTGCGACAGGAAGCTAATCTGTCTCATTCATCTGGAGGAGGAGAGAATTAAGAAGAAGGAAAGGGTCCTAGTCCTGTGGTCTCTGATAATGACACAGATTTTGATGAAGACCAGTATCCTCCTGCCGAGGATAGGTACAAGCAACTTGAGGACCGACTAAGTGCAATGGAGATTTAGAAGATCCCTGGGTTGGACTTTGGAGATCTGGGACTAGCATCCGGGGTGGTAATCCCTCACAAGTTTAAAGCTCATGTCTTTGCTAAGTACGATGGAGTATCCTGTCCAAAGCTTCATCTCCGCTCATACGTCAGAAAAATCCAACCCTACACTGCTGATAGAAACTTGTGGGTTCATTTCTTTCAAGATAGTCTGTCAGGGACTCAACTTGAATGGTTCTATCAATTGGAAGGAGCTAATGTCCGCAACTGGGAGGACCTTGCTGCTGCTTTTTACAAGTAATACCAGTATAACGCCGACCTTGCTCCCACGCGTACTCAGCTTTAGGGTATGTCTATGGGTACAGGTGAAGGCTTTAAGGACTATGCTCAAAAATGGAGAGATCTGGCGGGAAGAGTCCAACCCCCTCTGTCTGATAGGGAGTTGGTGGATATGTTTCTGGGGACTTTGTCTTATCCATTTTTCAACCATTTAATCGGCAGTTCATCGTCTGGGTTTACTGAACTGATCTTGACTTGGGAGAGGGTGGAAGCTGGTATCAGAAGTGGAAAGATACAGAAAGGTGCTTCATCAAGTACAAAAAAGAAGCCTTTCAGGAAAGAAGCTAGTGCAATTTATAGCTCGAGGAGCCAAAACCGACCTGAACGCTGCCAAGCAGTTAATGCGGTAGTAATATCAAGACCCACCGTTGCCTCACAATGCAACAACCACCAAAGAATGGAGAGACCGCAAAGAAAATAAATTCGGATCAGTATGACCTTGTCTCAAATTCTTCCGCAATTGTAGAAGACTAACCTAGTAACTCTAAGGGAAGCCCCAAAGAATCCCAGCACCACATCTCCGCTGTATAACCCGAACACCCATTGCGCCTATCACTCTGATAGCCTAGGGCATCATACAAACAACTGCTGGGCCTTGAGGAATAAGGTGCAAGATTTTATTGAAGCTAAAGAAATTGAGTTTGATGCACCGGAAAAGCCTAATGTCATGACTGCTCCTATGCCCAAGGATGGAGTAAATGATGTGTACGATGATTCATTTGTGACCTCTGTGGAAGACATTTCTACTCCGTTGATGACAGTAAAGAAGAACCTATTGTTGGCCGATTTATTTTCGGGTTGTGGCGAAGGTTGCCACATACGTTCAATCCTGCCTGCTGGTTACCATTTATTGAAGTTAGGTGTTCAATGCCTGATGGATAATAAAGAGATCATGTTCGATAAAACGTTGATTCTTTTGATTCCTGTTGAAGATCTGTCCATCATAGCCATTTCCGCCAATCCTTCCAAGGCTTCCTCGAGAAAGCATGTTAGGATTACACCCATTACAAGAGTTGCTCCATTGATCATTACTATTCCCGGTCCTATCCCATACACTTCGGATAAGGCTATCCCGTGGCACTATGGGGCCGATGTGTATTATCATGGGATCAAACAAGACTTGAAGGTTGAAGAAGCTGATACTGATGTCAGCAATATTATCGGGGATAACAAGGTCACCCGAAGCGGAAGGCTCTTCTCTCCTGAGATTTACCCTCCGACTGTTCAAAATCCTAGTGTCATTCCATCTGCGAGTACATCAGCTACTGCCCCGGTTCATATTCCAGTTATCACCCCTGTCGCCGAGTCATCAGACGCTCGGGGCAAAGAGATCACAGGTAAGCCTGCCCATATGGAGGCACCTAAGAAGATTGTTGTAGAAACCTCTAGGCAGGAGATAGAGGAAATTCTGAAGATTATCAAGAGCGACTACAACATAGTCGAGAAGCTGGGGCAGACCCCATCAAAAACTGTGCATGTGCCGCAGGAAACATCTGCTGGTCAATTCAAAGATTGTGTGGCTAGTTTGACCACTGACAACAGGTTGGGTTTCTCCGACGCAGATCTGACTGCTAAAGGAAGGAATCACAATGATTCTCTGCATGTTTCGATCGAGTGCAGGGGAACTACTCTGGCCCACGTACTGGTGGATACTGTTTCCTCATTAAATGTTTTACCCAAGAAAGCATTAGACCGGCTGGACTATGAAGGGTTGGTTCTGAAGCCGTGTAATATTGTGGTTAGGGCCTTTGACGGGTCCAAAAAAATGGTTCACGGAGAGGTGGATGTTCCTATTAAAGTTGGCTCTCAGACTTTTGCATCTACATTTTATGTGATGGATATCCGGCCATCTTATTCTTGTTTGTTGGGTCGTCCGTGGATTCATAAGGCTGGGGCAGTGACTTCTATGCTCCATCAGATGTTGAAATATCCAGTGAAGGGGAAGATTGTTACAGTGCGAGGAGAAGAAGAGTAGATGGTGAGTCACCTCAATTCCTTTCGGAATGTGGAGATGGATAGAGATTTCATCAAAACCCCGTGTCAGAATTTTGAAGAGGTCCCCCAGACTCCAGCGTCGACTGAAGTTGTTGTTGAAGAACCTCCAATGAAGATGGCTTCCCTCAAGGATGCCAAGGTTGTGGTTGAAAAAGGTGGGTGTGCAAATTGGGTTCAACTCCCTGACTTCGCACACAAGACTGACTAGTTTGGTTTGGGTTTTACTGCAGAAGCTCAAAGGGCTGTTTGGCGTGCGCGGATTGGAAGACCTCCCCTGCGTATCAGTAATCCGGGAGTGAATGCAATTGAAGACGATGAAGAAGAGTCAGAGTTCGATAGCTGGATTTACCCGACTACCGACGGTGGATTGGACAATTGGACGATGAAGGACTTCGTGCCCGTTTCTTTTATTACACAGTAATAGACTTTGGTTTTGAAATTTGTAACAGAAAATTTGAAACTTTACGGCCCGGTACCTTGCCCGAGGCACTTTGGCTTTGTGTGTGAGGGCTTATTATGTGTCATTTCCATATATCATCAATAAAGCATTGGACGTTTTTTTGCATTACAAATTTTGCGCTCCTTGTTTTTCTTTTCTATCTTGCCCTTTATTAAAACAGCTATTGTCTTACACATACTCACATATCATAATGCAGATCCACATCCACTCTGGATCCCACTGATAACGACTCTGCTACTGCCAGTTATGACTTCGAAATTCCGATCAACCAAGCCGAGGACGAAGGTGAGGATGATTGTGAAGTGCCTGGGGAACTTGCTAGACTGTTACTACAGGAAGAGAGGGCCATACAGCCCCATGAAGATCCAGTGGAATCAGTAAATCTGGGTACAGAGAAAGACAAGAAAGAGGTTAAGATAGGTGCAAATATGGAGTCTAGCATCAAGCAAAGGTTAATGCAAATGTTGTGTGACTATGTTGAGATCTTCGCTTGGTCTTATGAAGATATGCCTGGTTTGGATACCGATATTGTGGTTCACCGTTTGCCAACTAAAGAGGAATGTCCTCCGATAAAGCAGAAAGTTCGCCGTATGCGCCCAAAGATGTCTGAGAAAATCAAAGTTGAGCTCATGAAACAGTTTGACGCCGGTTTTTTAGCAGTTACTTCTTACCCACAATGGGTTTCTAACGTAGTTTCGGTACCGAAGAAGGATGGTAAGGTGTGAATGTGTGTGGACTATAGGGATCTGAATAGGGCCAGCCCAAAGGATGATTTCCCTCTGCCTCACATTAATGTTCTGGTCGACAACAGCGTGCAACATAAGGTCTTCTCCTTTATGGATGTTTTTTCTGGTTACAATCAGATTAAGATGGCTCCCGAGGACAGGGAGAAGACAATGTTTGTTACACAGTGGGGAACCTTCTGTTACAAAGTCATGCCGTTCAGATTGAAGAATGCTGGGGCAACGTATCAGCGCGCCATGGTTGCTTTGTTCTACGACATGATTCATCATGAGATTGAGGTTTACGTTGATGACATGATTGCAAGGTCCCAGACTGAAGAAGAACGTCTTGACCATCTCCATAAACTTTTCGACAGGTTGAAGATGTACAAGCTGACGTTAAACCCGAACAAGTGCACCTTCGGGGTAAGGTCTGGTAAGCTATTGGGCTTCGTCGTTAGTGATAAAGGTATTCAAGTGGATCCTGCAAAGGTAAAGGCCATACAGGAGATGCCAGCTCCCCAAACGGAAAAAGAAGTCAGAGGCTTTCTGGGACGTCTTAATTACATTGCCCGATTCATTTCACACCTGACTGCTACTTGTGAGCCAATCTTCAAGTTGCTGAAAAAAGATCAAGTGGTAAGATGGAATAATGAATGTCAGGCCACTTACGAAAGGATCAAGGAATATCTCCAAGAGCCACCTATTCTGATGCCTCCAGTAGAAGGGAGACCTTTGATCTTATACTTGACAGTACTCGACAATTCAATGGGGTGCGTGTTGGGGCAGCATGACGAGTCTGGATGAAAAGAGCATGCTATTTACTACCTTAGCAAAAAGTTTACCGACTGTGAGACCCGATACTCACTGCTTGAGAAAACTTGCTACGCTTTGGCATGGGCTGCTCGCCGACTGAGACAGTATATGCTGACTCACACTACCCTATTGATATCAAAGATGGATCCAATCAAGTATATCTTCGAAAAGCGTGCCTTGTCCGGAAGAATAGCAAGATGGCAGAGGATCTTAACTGAGTATGACATCCAATACAAAACCTAAAAGGCAATCAAGGGAAGTGTGTTGGCAGATCATTTGGCGCATCAGGCCGTGGATGATTACTAGTCTATGAACTTCGAGTTTCCGGATGAGAACATCATGTTGGTGATCGACTGTGAAGAACCTGGACCAGATGAAGGACCTGAGGAAGGATCCCAATGGTCTATGTATTTTGATGGAGCTTCAAATGCATTGGGTAATGGCATTGGCACCGTGATTATATCTCGTGAAGGCTTTCATACTCCGTTCACCTCCCGATTATGTTTTAACTGCACCAACAACATGGTAGAGTATGAAGCATGCATCATGGGCCTTCAAGCAGCTATTGACCTAAGGATTAAGTTCCTGAGTGTGTTCGGAGATTCTTCTCTCGTGATCAGTCAAATCAAAGGTGAGTGGGATACGAAGCACCCAAATCTTATTCCTTACAAAGAGTATGTATTGACGTTGCTTCCGCTCTTCGAGGAGATAACCTTTGAACACTTCCAGAGAGAGGAGAACCAGTTAGCGGATGCGCTAGCTACTATGTCTTATATGCTCAAAGTCAGGTGGGACAACGAAGCTCCCTAGATTACTATTAAGAGGTTGGACGAACCCGCACATTGCTGTGATATTGAGACTGAAGAAGTAGCAGATAAACCCTGGTTCCACGAGGTAAAGAAGTATCTTGAGGCTCAGGAGTATCCTGAGGGTGCATCTGTTAATGACAAGAAGTTTCTGAGAAGGTTCGCTGCGAAGTTCTTCATCAGTTGTAGTATCCTTTACAAGCGTAACCATGACTCAACCTTATTGTGATGTGTGGACAAGAACGAGGCAGAAAGAATCATGGCAGAGTTACATGAAGGTACTTTCGGAACTCATTCCAGTGGACACACCATGGCAAAGAAGATCCTACGGGCGGGATATTACTGGTCTACTATGGAAGCCAACTGTTATCAACATTCTCGAACTTGTCATCAGTGCCAAGTCTATGCTGATAAGGTGCATGCACCTCCAGTTCCTCTAAACATCTTGACAACTCCTTGGCCTTTTGCAATGTGGGGCATCGACATGATTGGCGAGATCAGACCTACTGTGTCCAACGAGCATCGTTTCATTCTGGTAGAAATTGACTACTTTACAAAGTGGGTTGAGGCAGCTTCCTTTGCTACAGTAACCAAGAACGTCGTGACACGGTTCATTCTGCATAAGTTGATTTGTCGATATGGTGTACCAGAGAGGATCATTATGGACAATGGTACAAACCTCAACAATACAATGATCACTGAGCTGTACAAGAAGTTCAAGATACAGCATCACAACTCTTCTCCTTACCGGCCAAAGATGAATGGGGTTGTTGAAGCGGCTAATAAGAACATCAAGAAGATTGTGCAGAAGATGACGGTGACATATAAAGATTGGCACAAAATGTTACCATTTTCTCTTCATGGGTACCGAGCCTCAGCACGGACTTCAACAGGGGAAACACCTTACTATTTGGTGTACGGCATGGGAGCAGTCTTACCCATTGAAGTCCATATACCCTCTCTATGAATTATGAAGGATGCATATTTGAGCGAGGATGACTAGATCCAGATCCGACTTGATCAGCTGAATTTAATCGACAAAAAGAGACTTACTGCTATTTGTCATGGTCAGACGTATCAAAAGCGGATGATTAAGGCATTTAACAATAAAGTTAGATGACAAGAGTATCAAGTTGAGGATATGGTGATCAAACGCATCATACTACCGCAAGGTGATCCCAGGGGAAAATGGAATCCTACGTACGAAGGGCCATTTTTGGTTAGGAACATTTTCTCAGGAGGAGCTATGATTCTAACCACCATGGATGGTGACGACCTTCCTCACCCCGTTAATGCAGACGTAGTGAAAAAATACTACGCATAATCAAAGACCCGCTAGGTCGAATGACCTAGGAAAAAATAAGGGCTTCCCGGCGAACCAAAAGGGTTCGGGCAAAAGTAAGGGATGAAAATGAAAAATCTGTACACCCGGCAAGTCGAAAACCTGAAAAGGCGGCTTGGGCAAAAAAGGGTATCCTGGTGGACTGAAAACCCGAAAGGGTGGTCCAGGAAAAAATTAGGGATCAAAGTGTAACACTATGTCTAATTGGATCATCGTGCAATCAGACTTCGGTATCAACTATCAAGCTCGGACGACACTAATCAGTCTGATCTAGCTTCAACCAAGTAGCAAAGAGATGAGACTCTCGAAGATATAAAGGCAATAGCAGAGTTGGAACCCAGTGGGATTGTTCACATAGATGTTTTTCTTTGTTTTACACAAATTGTATAATTGCTATCATTCGACGGCGTTCTCTTACTAGGACATCAGCCTCTTGTACAAAAACGCCTATTTACAGGCCAACTTCAAAATCAATACAATTCATTCTCACAAAGAAATTTCAAATTATTTTTCTTTTTCTGTTTTGTTTTGAAAGAACGTCCAATGGTTCATTTTTGATATATGCATCTGACAATAATTGCTGCTCATAAATATTTACATGTGAAACAAAGGACGATTACTCGTAATATCAGGAACAGGGGGAAACAAGAAATGTCCAAAGCTTTACAATTGCTCTGTCCACCAGGTATAGGGATAGACCTAGCAGGAGAATACGACTAAAGGTACATTAACTCCCCGCAGAGCAAAATAAATCTAGAAACATTCATTCTCCCCAAGCAGAGTTTATCTATCATCAACACTAGAAAATTATCCTCGGTGGAGTTTATTTCTTCCACAAGTGGAAATTCAATCCCCAACAGGTTTCATTATCACCAGCAACAGTAATTTATCCCCACCTGAGTTTATTTCTCCAAATCAGCAGATATTCTGACAGAGTATCTCTTCCCCACAGAGTCATTCTCTCACCAATTTGTTCTCCAACAGAGTCATTTTCTCAGCAGTTTGTTCTCCAGCAGGATTATTTTCACAATCATATTCGGTCGTTATTCCCAGCGAGAACGAAGAATTCAACTTTTTTTTCTCTAGCAGCAATCCGGGATTTATTTTCCCCAGCTAGAGAACATCATAAAAACATTGCATGTCCATACATCTTGACATGCGCATACGCATCATATGACACAATCTCATTTATTTTGAGAACATCATTGCTTGATACATGTCATGCATTACATACGACTAACCTTTACCTTTCAGGAAAGATACAATCAAATTCTCACAAAGTTCAAGCTATGAAGCCCGGATCCGACCGGATAGTATCTTGATTTCTACATTATACTGTGAAGCCCGGAGAATGACCGAATAACAGTATCAAACAACGCGAAACCTGGAATCGACCAGATAGTGGTTTATCTCTAAGCTATGAAGCCCGAATTCGACCGGATAATAGTTTAATCCCTATCAAGCCGTGAAGCCGGGATTATGACCGAATAACATCTCAGCCAGTTACCATGAAGCATGGATTCAACCAGATAGTGGTATATCATAAACACAAGCCGTGAAGCTCGGATTACGACTGGATAACAGCTCGGTAAGTTATTGTGAAGCCTGGATTACGACCAGATAGCAATATAAGTTTATGTGAAGCCTGGATTATGACCAGATAGCATCCAAAGACACCGTGAAGCCTAGATTACGACCAGATAGTGGTATATCTTGAACACAAGTTATGAAGCCCGGATTCGACCGAATAGTATCCTGATTTCTCCGAACACCATGAAGCCTGGATACGACCAGATAATGGTATGAGACATCGCGAAGCCTGGATTACGACCAGATAGGGGTAAAAGACATTGAAGCCTGGATTATGACCAGATAACAGTGAGGGACACTATGAAGCTTGGATTACGACCAAATAACAGTATACCCGGCCAATTACTATGAAGCCCGGATTTGACCGGATATTAGTAGGCCCAACAGTCCAAGGGAAGCCCGGAGGCGACCAGATAACCACTTGATTTCTTCTGAAGCCTGGATTACGACCAGATAGCAGTACAGAACACCATGAAGCCTGGATTCGACCAGATAATGGTATAAAGCATCGTGAAGCCTGGATTATGACCAGATAACGATAAAAGAACTGAAGCCTGGATTACGACCAAATAATAGTACGATACACTACGAAGCTTGAATTTCGACCAAATAGAAGTTTACCTGGACAATTACTAAGAAGCCCGGAGTCGACCAAATTTTAGTGTGCCCTAGATTCAAGTTGAAGCCCGGATGCAACCGGATAACAGCTTAGTTCCTTCTGAACCATGGATCACGACCAGATAAGAATCAAGAAATTGCGAAGCCTAGATCACGACCGGATAGCAAGTTTAATCTCATTTCTCCAGTAAGTCACTGTAAAGCCTGGATCATGACCAAATAGTAGTTGATCTTATCACTATGAAGCCTGGATTACGTCCAGCTAGTAGTTCATTTTCACCTCCTCGACTAAGAAACGATTTCCCAGTAGAATAACGGACGACCGAAGCTCCTAAAATTCTATTTTCTCTCAAAGACAGAGATCATCATTCCCCAACATAGTCTTTCTCAACAACAGGTATGCAGACTCTTGCTAAGGAACCTCTTATGCGATCGACACTCCTTCGGATGGCCTCTTTAAGCCCATCTTCCGTCATCAATTTCCAAATGGCATCTGTAAGCCCATTCCCGACATCACAAGACAAATACCACTTCATGCGAGTGCAAATTGCCGGGCACTCTGGTGTTCAATCATCTTCCACCTTCGGACCACGAAAGGCACGCAAGCCAATCTACATCCTCAGGTTTAAGAAGATTGAACATGGGCAGCTGTTGTACCCCAAAATTGGCCCTCCCATATTTCTCAAAACATTTCAAGAAATATCCTTAAGTTGCTCAAGGAAATCCAAGGGTTGACCAGACAAGCTCTCTCCTAAGACAGTCTACTTCAAATTAGGGTTTCATATTGCATCAAGATACTTGAGGCCAAGGTATCCAAAATTCTCACCATTGTCCTAATATGTTCTCAAGATCATCCATGTCAAGCTTTAAGCCTTGCAGAGAAAGTTTGCTCAGTCAATTGCTCAAAGGCCTAAAAATCGACTGTGCTAGGGCAAAAGTCAAATGTGGCCCACATACAGTCAAACTTCAATATTTTTGGTCAACATCCTCATTTTGTAGTATCATTCATCATTTTATCAAGGGTTGATCATGATTCATCAAGGATTACTCACAATTCATCAGGAACCAAAAGTTGCTAAATTATTGTTTTACAGGAAAAGTCAACTCAACTTTGACCAAGCATAACTTTCTCATACTTTATGAGAAATGATCCATCCAACGCTCATTTTGAATAGGATGCAATGTCCTACAATTCATCTTCAGCTCCCAAGTTCAAAATATGCACTCACAAGAAGTTATGAATTAGGACACTATAGGTCATTTTGAAAAGTCAACAAAAACACCTTTTTTATCAAAGCTTCATACATGAACATGGAATACCAAATTTATATGAGGAAGTTATGTATTGGTGAAGTTGACCTTTTTTGCAAAATTTTTAAAAGTCAACTATGCCTCAAATTGCAATTTTTGCTAAATGGGCCCAATCTTTTGCACTTGTTCTTAGTGGGTAGCATGGTCCACGAGCCCAAGCTCTTCCCATTTATCTTTATCTTATTTTTTCTATTTATTTTGATTTTTATTTCAATTAAATAAATTTAAATCAAAACAAATAATGAAAAATCCAAATAATTGAAACCTCAAGATCTTGTGCATGTTTCAGGTCCCATATGCAACTGGCAAGTGAATCAATTCGTGCAAGGCCTTTGTGTGCATGAAAAGATTGGTTTTGGCCTATTTTTGGAAAGATCTTCAAGTGAATCAAATCAAAATCAAAAGCTATAATGGATAAAGATTGAGAGCATAATTTCAACCCTAATCCAATCCTTGGTATATAGTGAACATTTGCAGACCTAAAACACAAGCTTTTGGAGGTGTGAGAAGGCAGAACCAAATGGAAAAAATCACAAAAAGTGATGACTTGAATTCACACTTCCAGACGTTTTCAAGGTCCCCTGACCCTCTCATCTGTTTCCTGGGATTGCAAGCAAGCTATACCAATCAAGAACAAGCCTTTTTCAGTGCTAGAACTTACTGTAAGTCAGCCACGACCATGGCTTTTCCTTGGAATCGAACCACATGATTCTGGCACTTATAGCATGAATTACATACATATTATTATTCCTTGAAGCATTTGCAAGCTGGTCATAACATTCAATTGCATTTTTTCTGACTCTATGAAGATTTGCCATTGTTAGGGTTCTTGGTGTCGTTTTAGGGTCTTTGTATGCAGGAAAAATTGGCCCCAATGAAGGGCATCATGATGCTCAGAATGCCAAGGCGGTTCGATTCATGGCATTAGATGTTATTTATCGTGCCAATATTTGATTTTGAGATATGCAGAGTTTGTAGTGACAACCCTGTATCCGTAGGTAAAAGTCTCTGACTTTTACCAACGGAGAGAGGAAGAAGATGACATGTGTGGCGCTCTCTCATTAGTCCATTTGAAAATTCACGCGCATGAATTTGAAAAGTTGTTTTTTTTATATATTATTTATTTGTTCCTTTGTATACAACAAACGTGTGTAGCTCAGCTGGAATTGGTGCAGGTGGAAAAGGCTTTGGGCCTGGGTTCGAATCCCAGGTCCCCTCATTCTTTCATGTTATTTTTCTTTCATTGATCATGCATGCATACAAATCATAAGGACCATCATGTGCCCTCAGGATCCAGCCATGGGATCTCCAGGAGGCCAGATCTGAAGGCCATCATTGAAGGTTCTAGCATGTGACCTAGTCAACGCATGGCATGGAATCCAGGAATTCAAACGTGGACCTTTTCTTTTGGGCCTAAAACTTGCTATCAGCACACCTCCATATTGCTATTTCAGGCCCATTTTCCTTTTCCTCTTCTTTTTTATATTTCCTTATTTAATTTATTTAATTATTTTTACTAACACAAAAATTAATTCTTTTTATAAAAAAAAATCAAAAAAATAATATTTTCATCCAATTAGATTTAGAATTTATTTTTTATACAAAAAATTAATTTAATTAGTTTATTTAATTTTAGGGTAACTTTAATTATTTTGTAAATAAAATAAAAAAAGTAGAAAATTAGGGTTTTGGTTTTCAATTTAAATTCTATTTTCTTTGTTTCTTAAAAATAACCAAAAATAGAAAAATAGGCCATGTAAATTATTTTCTTTAATTTAATTTAATTACTAATTAGATTTGTATTTAATTTAAAAACCTAATTCTTTTCTTAAAAAATAAATAAAAAAACAACAAAAATAATTTTTCTTTCAATTAGGTTAGGCGGGGTCAAAACCCTAGTTCTCTCTCGTTCTCGATTCATTGCGGTTTATTATTTTATTTTGCTATATTAAAGTAATTGCTCACAAGTTGTAATAGATTAATTATGATTTTTCTCCTTTTCATTTATCATTTTTATGGGTTGTTTTTGACTATGTAATTAATACTCGAAGCCTTGTAATAGGGTAGCTTTACTTTCGGCATTTTAAATTCTGCAAAATATTAACTGTTAGATGTATGAATAATAGGGATGCATGACAAGAATGTATGTAAACTTTAAAACAGTTAGCAAACCCTAAATGTGCAAAGATAATAACTTGAAATTGAATCACTCGCACATGTGCACTCCTAGGGTATACTCTCACTTAGGTTGCCTTCGGTAAACGGTCATTAAGTATAGGATATTTTAGTGGTTACTCTCTTGTCTAAACAAAGATCAAAGTCCCGTTCGAAAAAGTTGCCTCGGAAAGGTTGCCTCGGATACGTTGCCTCAAATATTGATCTTAAGACATTAGGGTGATTACTAAGACGTCCTAACATTGCTTTGGTGATAGTACGTCCCTTTCAAATTTACCCTTAAAACTCCAACGACGGTGCTACCTACTCACTAATAGTGGGATAGCGCTGTATAAAGGAAACAAGAATAAAAACATTCTCTTTTTCGAGTAGGTAGATTAGTTCTTAAGTACTTGCTCAAACAAACAAACTCATTTTTCAGACTTACACTCTTTTCAAACAAAGTTTTCAAAAACACTTCGTAACACTCTTGAAGACAGAAGCATGGGTTAAATCGAAGTAAAAACAAATACTTTTTTTTCAAATCAAAACACACACAAGCAATTTTGAAAATGATGAGCAAGTACCTAAGAGCCCATAGATAACTACGGATAGAAAAGGGTGTTAATACCTTGCCTTTCTATAATCTACCCCCCGTACTCAAAATCTCGAAAAAGGTAATTTTTCTGTGCTTTTTTCCTTTCCAGTAAGATAAAATAAAAGTTGGTGGCGACTCTTGCTTACCGCGGCATTTTGCAAACACAAACGCAAAACGCAAACCAGCATTTCAAAACAGTCCGGTTCTGGCCACCGTATCACACATACGAAAGTATGGGTCCTGTTTGATTCGTGGTTAACGTTGGCACCGAACCAACAGAACTTGAGAAATTTTCTCCAACGATAGTTATAACCGCTGTTCCAATAGTATTTGGTGGAGGTATTTCTCCATGATTTGTCTCATTAGCCATTATACTTCCGCTATTTCTCTTCCTAACAATACACTCATTGGTTATTTTACCACTTCTTAATAACATGCAACGCTGTATACATATAAAAGGAAAGTAATAACATGAACAAACAGATGATAAAAATTAGCAACGTCTCATCGGGTGTGCCAATTTGTTTACCGTTGTTTTTGGTAAACAACCGCTGATCCTCCAAAAAGGAAAGTCCCTTTGGTTACTCGCGGGATCGATCAGATTGATCCAAAAACATATGCTAACTTTTATGCTGGTTTGATGTGAAATATCTGGTTAGAACACACGTTCGACCAAGGATATAGTGTTTGTGGTTTTGGAAAGTAAGAAAGTAACTAGAAGTGCAAGTAAAGATGTAGGAAATGTAAACTTTTAAAAGGAAGATCAAAGCAATGTAAAAATACTTTATTAATAAAGAATGGTGTTTCCAACATACATTCTCAGTTATTCTTTCACACACAGTGGGTACTTGAATAATATCGAGTAACTAGTACAATAGGTTGAACACACGGAAAATCTAAACAAACTTCTTATTTTTATACTAAAATTATGTAACTGTCGAGTGGTGGCTTTGCTCTAGGATGAACACAAGTGTCTTCTGCATGTCCCTCGACCCTTATCCTCCTTCCATGTCGCTTTCCCTTAATTGCTGGAGAACTGCATTTCCCTCCAATCTTCAAATTCAAATATCCTTCGTCTTTGGTGCTGACACGAAGGTTTGTTCTTCTAGTCGAAGGTCACAGGACCTTTTCAGTCGAAGGCTTAATGGTGATGTCTGGTCGAAGACCAATTTGTAACTCAGATATTTTCTCTAAGTTTCTCCATCCGTCGAAGCATTTTCCAGCTTGGCTTTATCTGCTCTATTTTTGGTCTATGGGGCCAATATATAGTAGGTGTCGAATTCAAGAGCCAACACTGGCCCACCATCTATCCTATCATCTGGATTTTCATTGTGGCTATCTCAGTTTGTAGCCGTTCAAACAGGCCATCCTTGTTGTCCTCAGGATTTATATATATCATGTATTTGTTATCATCAAAACTATTACAAGGATGTAGAACCAAACTATGTTCTAACAATCTCCCCCTTTTTGATGATGACAAAAACTTGTATATTTCTATAGATTACTTAAGAGCATAAAGATTAGAGTCTCCCCCTAAGTTGAATACTCGGATAAAGAAAAAATTACTTCCCTGAAGATGTTCTGATAAGAGCTTTGGGATGGAAGTTTTGATACGTCCACGTGATAGAAGTTACTTTTCAAGTGATTTATCATGTTTTCTTTATAAAGACAAAACATAAGTTATGTTATTAAAAATGTTTAAGACTAAGTCTCGGTACTGTTATATTAAATATATCTTACGTTCTCCCCCTTTTTTCAAAATTAAAAAAGAAATAAAAACATGTAAATATAACAAAAATGGATATTGTATTCAAAGTGGGTTAAGATAAACAGAAAGAGGTAGATAAACAAAAGATTGAAATAAGAAACAAATAGCAGAAACAAAACAATGTATCAGAACTTAAGGTTAAGGAGGTGGAAGTCGTGTAAACAAGGCTTCCAATAAACTCTTGATCTGATTGTTTGATTTCTTTTGTTTCCCAATCATCCCTTTAATTTCTTTGCTTATTTCGTCCTGTTTGTGTAGCCTTTCCTTAAATACATTGTTTTCTTTCTTCAACTCCTCAAGAGTTTTCAACACAAAAGAGGAGGAGGTTGTTTCAACAGAAGAACCCACATTCTTAGAAATAACTGTAGCAGATTCCTTCTCATGACCAAAGGGAGAGGTTGAGGTTCAGGAGATGGTTCATTACATTATATTATATGAGAGGCTTCCCAAGAGGTGTTGTCTAGAATAAGGAGAAATTTCTTTACCCAATTTCATAGAACTTGAGAAATTTGGTGAGAGGAAGCCATTGTTCACAAACTTTTAGGGTTTTTGAAAGAGGAACAAATTAAGAGATAAAAGTGAGGGAAATGTTAAAGTCTCATAAATGTTATCACAGAGGATAGGATAAAGAATGGAAAAACACAAGAAGGGGGGTTTAATTGGGGTTTTTAAAACTTAAAGTAAAAACACGTTGGTTATCCTGGTTCGTTTAAACTCAAACAACTCCAGTCCACCCGCCAAGGTGATTTCGCCTCTCTCAACGATGTCTTAATCCACTAAACAAACTTGATTACATAGTTACTATGACAACCATAAAAGTCTTCTTGAGTTTAAACCATAACCGGGTTTTCTCAAGGAATTACATAATACAATATTTGAAAGAGTGTACAAGATGTGTTTTCTAACAAAACAGTATCACACAAGTGATGTTTTACACAAATGAAATTCAGTATGTTGAAGGTGGTGAAAATATCTCGTTTGTTGTGTACTCAAAAACTCATCGACGATTTCTCCTTCAAGCTTTGTTTATATAGGAAACACATGTGGGAGCTTTTGGAATGTTGATAAATAGTAATTAAAGAGCTTTCCAAATATAGATATTCTTGTCCACTTTCAACCATTACTTTTGACTAGCCATGAGTGAATTGTAATGATTCAGAACATGCTTGCTTCAGAATATGAAAGTTACCGTTACTTCTTTCTAGAACTGTATGAATCAGAATAATGGAGTTCCTATTCACAGTGTTTAGCCACTCAGAAGTTGCAGCTTTAGAACTTCTTTATAAAAGATGTATTGAATCAGAGTTTGAACAACGATCTAACTCATCTTTTGTGCTTCTTCCATCAGAACTTCTCTGAAAACAAAATACTTATTTAGGGAGTATAATTGTTCTTTGAGTGTTTTTTATCATCAAAATTCTTACAAGGGTTGTAGAATCAAACTATGTTCTAACAATCTCCCCATTTTTGATGATAACAAAAAATTAGATATTTCGATAGAAACTTAAAGAACATAAAGCATTTAAAGTCTCCCCCTGAGTTAAATACTCAGATAGAGAAGAAATATATCCCTGAAGATTATTCTGATCAGAGTTTTTAAGAAAAGAATTTTTGATGCGTCCACTTCTGTCCTTAACACAATTTGTTCTTGTTTTTCTTTCAGAGAACATTAGAAGTTATAATATTCAAAATGTTTGAGACCGAGTCTGGATACTGTTATATTAGAAATATCTTACGTTCTCCCCCTTTTTGTCAAGAATAAAAAATAAATACACTTTAAGAAATAAAAGACAGTTTGTATTCAAAAGGATTTCAATTAAAACACATTCTGAAGAAGAAGAAAAAATAAAGAAAAAAATTTCAGAACTAAGTTTGAGGTGTGGAAGTCGTGTGAACAGGGTTTCTAATAAACTCTTGATCTGACTGTTTGATTCCTCTTATTTTCCAAGCATCCCCTTGATTTCCTTGCACATATCATCCTGCTTGTCAAGCCTTTCCTTAAACACAACATTCTCTTTCTTTAACTCCTACAGAGTTTGCAGCACAAGAGATGAAGAGGATATATTAGCAGAAGGAATCACTTTTTCAGAGTAAGTTGCGGCTGATTCTGACTCAGGAGCTTTTTCAACTTCCTTGTCTTTGTCTTGAAACATAACCAGAGGAAGAGTATCAGAGGATGGTTCACCATATTCTATTGGTTGATTATCTTCCCAAGGGACATTGTCCTGCAGAAGGAGTGGCTTATTTTCCCAGTGACGCAGAACTTGATCCTTGAAGATATTCAGATGATCACAGAAGTTCTATTGAGCAATTTCATAACTTAGCTCCTTGAGTTTCAGGGATTCAGAGCTGAACCATTTTATGAACTGGTTCCAATGAGAATCAGAAGCAGCTGGATTATGATTCTCTACTCAATCTAGCTTTAGAGAGTTAACCCATTCCTGTATTTCTGTTTCAAAAATCGGGAGAGATTTACCAACATCTGCTATGCAAATTTTTGGTTTTGGTTTTGGAATGGAAATTTTCTGAGAACTTGTGACGAGATTGTCCAAGACTTTTAAGTCTATAATTGTCCGAAGTGGATCTTCTGGGTGGTTATTGGGAGAGGGGGAGTCAGAAATAACAATGGGTGAGTTTGGTGGAGTGTATTGTTAGGGAGATGGAATATCTGGGATGGAGAGGTTTTGTGAGGAAGTTGAGGGAATTGTGGGTGGTTGAGAAACAATGAGAGGGCAGGTGATTCAAGGAATGGATGTTGTGGTATCAAAGTCAATGTTTGGATTTTCTGTGTGGGGAGCTTCAAACAGCGGATCAAATTGATTAATATCAGAAAGAACTTGAGCACGTTCAGGCTGATTTTGGCCAAGATGGGTAGTATGTGGATTGTCAGAAGGTTATCTAGAGATAGTGAGGGGTCAAATTCAATTTCAAAGTCATCAAAAGTTTGTGGTGGTGGATCTTCTGTGGATTTTGGAGAAGAAAGGTTTTCATATGTTGATAACAATATTGATTCAAGAACAAAAATAAAAGATGGATTACCTTTCTTTTAAGAAGCCTTGGGAATCTTTTGAGAAGTTCCTTCTGCAACAACTTTCCTTTTCCATGATTTTTGGGAGCAATTTCCAGAGGTTATTGTCTCAGATCACGGATGTTTACTTTTGGATTTGTCCCGTCCCTTTTGCAAGAATCCAAATACCTGAGATTAATATCTGGAGAAGCATATATTTGAGTGAAGAGTCAAAAGTCCTTCAGAGGTACTCTTCTATTTGTAATGACTTCCTTGGTTTTTATTTTTGGACCCTTCTTGATGGTTTCAATAATCTCCATCTTCTTTAGATTCTTAGCGTTGAGAGGTTTACCAACACAAGTTTCCATAGTTCTGACTTGTTGAGCCTCAGTCAGATGTTCTATCAGTTTGTTTTCTATCAGAATATCTGAGATGAGTCTACCCAGAGGAATTTAGTCTCTCTTTGTTCTTTATTCTTCTCTTGTCTCTTTGACGCTGATCTTCAGATGATTAAACAGAAGATGAGGAAGATTAACCTTTTCTTTGGTTGCTATGAAGTATAGAAGATACTACTGATCAATATTGATATAGTCTGGAGAATTGGTGGGTTTTCTGTAATTGATGCAACCCAAAATGATTTTTAACCAAATTTTGAGGTAGTATTTCAAATCTTTGATTTTGTTGGATGGTTGGCCAGAAGTAAAAATCTCTTTTGAAATCTTTGTTAGGTAAGATCTTTTGTCAGCCATATCGCTGCAACGAATATCAGCACCGTCGTGACCTATAAATTTCCCAATGAGATCTTCAGAGATTACTATTTTCTTTCCCATCACAAAAGAAGTGACCTGATGATTTGAAGTTGTAGTGTGAATCCAGAATTCTTTAATTAGTCTTGGAAAAACTGGACTTAGTAGATGATCAAAGTACTTTTTCCATCATTGGAACTTAACATCAGGGGTTAGATCGTATTTGTTTTCCTTCATGTTGACGAAGTCTACAATGAGCTCACACAGAACTTCCAGCGAATCAATGGGAGTAAGTAGAGTTCTTAAGGGTTCTTCGTTCCTTTATGTTGTTGAAGAAGAAGAGCCAGGAATGCTTTGAGAACTTTGAGCAAGTTGTTGGGAGGAAACCATTGTTCACACAGAATTTTTAGGGTTTTTGAAAAATTGTACAAAATTAAGAGAGAAAAATAAATTGAAAGTGGAAAAGTGATAGTGAAAGTGAGAAATGTAGATATAGGAAAATAGGAGACATAATTAACAAGAAAAGGGTTTAAAATAGAATGATTACTTCCACTAATGATTCCTGAGAAAGATGGATAGCGTAAAGATATGAAACAATTACCGATATGATACGAGTCTCAATGCATCCAATCAACGGTTCAGTCTCTTGAGAATTTGAACACGTGTTTAGCCTTAGAGGAAAACCTTGCGTTGAGTTGACAAATGTTGATATTGTGAAATTCAAGCTTCTATCTTTGAAATGAACCGTTTGGATAATGTTCAGATCTTCTTAGATAGATCCTGATACAACTTTCCTTCTTACTTCTGAAGAACTATTGATCAGATGTTCACACAAAAAATAAAGGCATAAAGTTCCAAGGGTTAACGTATACATAAACAAAACTATCATTCTGGGCATAGTTTCATGCTGAGATGTTTCAGAATGAAATTAAACCTATATTCAGAAAGGGGTTTAGTGAAAACATCAGCCCATTGATGGTCTGTGTCTATGAATTTTAATGAAAGAATTCCTTTCTGAATATAGTCCCTAATAAAATGATGTTTAATTTCTATATGCTTATCCATAGAATGTACAATGGTATTCTTTGAAAGACATATAGCAGAAGTGTTGTCACAGAGTATAGGAATGTTACTCTCAAATATGTTGGAGTCTTTAAGTTGACTTTTCATCTAGAGCATCTATGTGCTGCATCCAGCTGCTGCTATATATTCAGCTTCAGTAGTTGACAATGCAATGATGGATTGCCTCTTGCTGGACCACGAGATTAGATTTTCTCCCAAAAATTGGCAGCTTCCAGAAGTAATTTTCCTTTCTATGCTGTCTCCAGCGAAGTCAGCATTACAGTACCCTACTAATTTGTATTCTTTGGTTTTTATATAACAAAGATCAAGATTAGTAGTACCTTTCAGATACTTGAAAATTCGCTTAATAGTTGTTAAGTGAGATTCTCTAGGACCTAATTGGAATCTAGCACACATACAGACACTATACAAAATATCAGGTCTTGAAGCAGTTAAATATAAGAGAGAACCAATCATACCTCTGTAGATCTTCTGTTTTATCTTCTTACTTACCTCTTCCTTTTCCAGAATGCATGTGGGATGCATGGGAGTTTTGGCTGGTTTACATTCTGACAAGTCAAAATTCTTCAGATGTTCTTTGACATTCTTGCTTTGATGTATGTATTTTCCTTCTGGAGTTTGATTGATTTGGATACCCAGAAAGAACTAGAGTTCTCCCATCAAGCTTATTTCAAACTCTTCCTGCATAGACTTAGCAGATTCTCTTCCCAAAGAGGCTTTAGAAGATCAAAAAATAATAGCATCCACATAAATCTGACAAACTAGAATGTCATTTTAAAATAGTGTACAGAATAAAGTTGTGTCCACCTTCCCTCTGGTAAAATCATTTTCTAACAAAAACTACTTAGTCTTTCATACCAAACCCTGGGAGCTTGTTACAGACCATATAGTGATTTCTTTAGTATATAGACATATTATGGATGTTTTGTGTTTTCAAAACCAGGGGGTTAGTGCACATAAAATTCTTCATCAATATAACCATTTAAAAATGCACTTTTAACATCAATCTGATAAAGAGTGATTCCATTATTTACAACAAAAGAAATTAAAAGTCTGATAGATTCTAACCTGGCGATTGGAGCAAAGGTTTATGTATAGTCTATCCCCTCTTGCTGACTATAACCTTGTGACACTAGTCTTGCTTTGTTTTTGACGACTTCTCCTTGTTCATTCAATTTGTTTATGAATACCCATTTGGTTCCAAAGATGTTAAACCCTTTTGGTTTAAGAACTAGATCCCACATATCGTTTCTAGTGAATTGGTTTAATTCTTCATGCATTGCAAGTATCCAATCATTATCCAGAAGGGCTTCGTCAATGGAATTTGGCTCAATCAAAGACACTTGTCCCATGAGATATTCTTCAGAAATTCTGAATGTAAATATTGTTCTGAAAGGGTCTTCAGTACCAGTAAATTGGACTTCTATATCTGCAAAAGTTTTATCCTGCTTTGACTTTTGAGAGCCATGCTTATCATCAAATCTGACACTGATGGACTTTTCTACAATCTGTGTTTCTGTGTTATATACTTGATAGCCTTTTGAGCATTTAGAGTATCCTAACATGAGACACTTTTGTGCTTTAGAGTCAAACTTGTTCAGATGTTCCTTAGTGTTCAGAATAAAACAAGTACATCCAAATGGATAAAAATAAGAAATGTTGGGCTTTTTGTTCTTCCATAGTTCATATGGAGTCTTATCCGTAATAGGTCTTATGGAGATTATATTCTGAATGTAACACGATGTGTTAATTTCTTCTGCCCAGAAGTTCTTAGAAATGTTAGTCTCATTGATCATGGTTCTGGCCATTTCTTGTAAATTTATATTCTTTCGTTTTACAACTCCATTTTGTTAAGGAGTTCTAGGACAAGAGAAATCATGAGAGATGCCAATATCATTAAAAAATATTCAAATTTTTTGTTTTCAAATTCCCCGCCATGATCACTTCCATTTTGGACTTTGTTACATAAGGCAAAGAACACAAAATGTGACTCGTCCTTGTGTCTTAAGAACTTTACCCATGTCCATCTTCTATAGTCATCTACAATCACTAATCCATAATTCTTGCCACTAATGGATGCAATTTTCACTGGACCAAATAGATCTATATGCAGAAGTTCTAATGGTCTAGAAGTAGAAACAATGTTGTACCCCAAAATTTTCCCTCCCATATTTCTCAGTACATTCCAAGTAAGGTCCTCAAATTGCTTAAGGAAGTCCAAGGGTTGACCAGACAAACCCTCCCCTAAGGCAGTCAACCCCAAATTAGGGTTTCAGTTTGCATCAAGATGTGTCAGTCCAAAGGGCCCAAATGGTCACCATTTTCCTAATATGGCAACAAGATCACCCATGTCAATTTTCAAGCCTTGCAGAGGAAGTTTGCTCAGTCAATTACTCAAAGGGCTGAAAATCGACTATGTTAGAGCAAAAGTCAATTGTGTCCTACATACAGTCAAACTTCAAGATTTTTGGCAAACATTCTCATTTTGAAGTATTATTCATCATTTGATCAAGGGTTGATCATGATTCCTCAAGGATTGTTCACAATTCATCAAAACCCAAAAGTTGCTAAATTATGTTTTGTAGGAAAAGTCAACTCAACTTTGACCAAGCATAACTTTCTCATACTTTATAAAAAATGACCCATTCAAGGCTCATTTTGAAGAGGATGTAATTCCATATAATTCATCTTCAGCTCCCAAGTTCAAAATATGCACTCACAAGAAGATATAAATTTGGACATTATAGGTCATTTGGAAAGTCAACAAAAACCCCTTTTTTGTCAAAGCTTCATACATGAACATGGAGGACTCAATTGAGATGAGGCCAAAAGGGTTGCTTAGAGGACATCTTAAGCTTTCTAAAAAGTCCCATAACACATCTCTAGGGTCAAAATTGAAGGAGTTATGCATTGGTGAAGTTGACCCTTTTGCAAAATTGCCAAAAGTCAAATGTGTCTCAAATTGCAATTTTTTTCAAATAGGCCCACCTTTTTGTGCTTGCATTGAGTTTGTAACATGATCCACGACCCATGATCCTTCCCAATTGTATTTATTTTATTTTTATCATTTATTTTGATTTTTATTTCAATTAAATTAAATAAAATCATGAAAATATCAAAATTAATCAAAGCTTGAGATTTTATGCATGTTTAGGTCTCTCATACAGCTGAAAAGGAAATCAAATCGTGCAAGTTTTATTTGGACATAAAAAGATTGGATTTGGCTTTATTTGGAAATATTTACATAATAATCAAATCATGATTCAATCATCTTAATTGAGAAATATTTGAAGCAAGTTTGTAACCTAATTCATTCTATGGTACATATACGACAAGTGCAGATAAAAAACAAGGAGATTGGAGGCATGAAAAGAGAAGAATAAATCTCAAAATTTCAAAGGAAAATTGCAATCTGATTTCTTAGTTCCAGGCTTCCTCAAGCCATTCCAAGCACACCATTCGTTTGCTAGAGATCCAAGGACCCTATCCCAATCAATAGCAAGCCTCATAACCTCCAAAAACACGCTGTAATCATCTCACGACATTCATAATTTTTTGAAATCGAGTATCATGATTCTGACATTTGTAGCATGATTTCTTTGTATATTCTTGATCCTTAAATCATTTGCAAGCTATTGGTTATGTTCAATTGCATTTTCATTAAATGTAGAGCAAGATGACATAGTTAGGGTTCTTGGCTCGTTTTTTTGGGGTTTTTCTTTACAGGTACAATTGGCCATGGATAAGGGTACCATGATGCTCGTGAGGTTGTCACGACTTGATTGGTACCATTGTTGTGTATTTATCATCCTTGTACAAGATTTTTCAGAAGCCCATGGTTATACCTACACCCTTTGTCTGTAGGTAAAAGTTGCTGAACTTTTAGCAACGAAGGGAGGAAAAAGAAGGGTAGCGTGGCATCCTATGATTCACCCATTAAAAAATTCGCACGTTTTGATCATTGTTATTTTGTTTTTCCATTATAATAATTATTTGTTGTTCCATATACAACAAAGTGCGCTAGCTCAAATGGTCATCATGTGTTGGGAAAAGCCAAAGGGCCTGGGTTCAATCCCCAAGTCCCCCAATTTGCTCAAGATTATTTTGCCTTGTATGTTCATGTGTGTAGGCTTCTCATATGACCACCACACACGATCATCCTTCAACCACCAGATCTCCAGCATGCCAGATCCAACGCCTATCACATGGAGGTCCACCATAGGCCTAGTCAAGCTTGGAACATGGGATATGGAAAAGTCAAGTGGGCTAGGCGTTTTGAGCTCAGAAAATGCAATTAACACCCCCCTTGTTGCTACAAAACCAGGCCCATTTTCTTTATTTTCTTATATTTCTTTTATTTATTTATTTTGTTAAATTATTTTCTAACATAAAATTAATTCTTTTTTTACAAAACTCATAAAATCAATTTTCACAAATTTAGATTTAGGTCTTATTTTCATCAAATTTAATTTAATAATTAGTTAAATTTGATTTTAGGGTAATTCTAACTTTTTTGTAAATAATTTAAAATCAATTAGAAAATTATGTTTGTTCTTGATTTAATTTTTAGTTCTTTTCTCAATAAAACAAAATAAAAAAATAGGTCAAATTAATTATTTTTCTTAATTTAAATTAATTAGTAATTAGATTTGTATTTGTTCAATTAAAACCTTATTTTCTCAAAATAATCAAAAACAACAAAAATATGATTTTTCTTTTAATTAGGTTTAGATGGGGTCAAAACCCTAATTTCTCACGTTCTCGATTCATCGCGCACATTTATTTTTGTTTTACAATATTAATGTAACTGCTCATGGTATGTAATAGTTTAATTAGGATTTTCTTTATTTATCATTTTTACGAGTTTTTGGCTATGTAATAAATCCCCCTCCCCGAAGTCTTGTAATAGCGTAGTTTTATTTCTCGCATTTTAATTCTCGCAAATATTAAACTGTTAGATATATAATAATATGATTGCATGACAAGACTGTATGTTAATTTAAAATGGTTAGAAAACCCTAATGCGCAAAGATAATAACTTAAAATCAAATCACTTGCACATGCGCACTCCTAGTGTATACTCTTACTTCGGTTTCCTTTGGTAAACGATCATTAAGTATTGGGTGTCTTAGTGGTTGCCCTCTTGTCTAAACAAAGATCAAATTTCCCGTTCGAAAATGTTGCCTCAGAAAGGTTGTCTCGGAAATGTTGCCTCGAATATGATCTTAAGACATTAGGGTTATTACTAAGACGTCCTAACATTGCTTTAGTGATTGTATGTCCCTTTCGAATCGACCCTTACAACTCCAACGGCGGTGCTACCTACTCTTCAATTGTGGCATAGCGCTGTCTAAAGGAAACAAGAATAAAAGCATTCTTTTTTCGAGTAGGTAGATGCTAGTAGGTACTTGCTCAAAATAAACTTTTCCACACTTACACTCTTTTCAAACAAAGTTTTCAAAAAACACTTTGTAACACTCTTGAGGACTGATACAAGGGTTAAAACGAAGTAAAACAAAAACTTTTCAAAACACACAAACACGAAAGCAATTTTAAAAAATGATGAGCAAGTACCTAAGAGCCCGTAGAAAACTACGAATAGAAAGGGTGCTAAAGGGGAAGATTGTTATGGTGCAAGGAGAGGAGGAGTATATGGTGAGTCATCTTAATTCATTTCACTATGTGGAGATGGATGGGGAGTTCATTGAAACCCGTGTCAGAACATTGAAGTGGTCCTCCAGACCTTGGCGCCAACTGAAGTTGCTACCGACAAACCTCCGATGAAGATGGCTTCCCTCAAGGATGCCAGGGCTGTAATTGAAAAAGGTGGGTGTGCAAATTGGGGTCAGCTCCCTGATTTCACACACAAGACTGACAAGTTTGGTTTGGGTATTACTGCAGAGGCTCAAAGGGCTGTTAGGCGCACGCGGATTGGAAGACCTCTTTTGCACATCAGTAATCTGGAAGTTAATGCGGTGGAAGACATTGAAGAAGATTCAGACATTGACAGCTGGTTCTACCCTACCACCAATGGAGGATTGAACAACTGGACGGTGAAAGACTTCATACCTGTTTCCTTTATTTCACAGTAATTGACTTTTGTTTTGAGATTTGTAATAGACAATTTGAAACTTTACGGCCCGGTGCCTTGCCCAAGGCACCTCGGCATTACTTGTGAGGGCTTATTACTTGTCATTTTCATATATCATCAATAAAACACTAAACATTTCTTGCATTACAAATTTTGTGCTCATTGTTATTCTTTTTTGTCTCTCACTTTATCAAAACAGATATGCTCTTACACACACTCGCGTATCATAATGCAGATCCATATCCACTCTGGATCCCATTGATAACAATTCTGCTACTGCCAGTTATGACTCCGAAAGTCTGATCAACCAAGCCGAGGACGAAGGTGGGGATGATTGTGAGTTACCTGGAGAACTTTCTAGACTATTACTGCAGGAAGAGAGGTCCATACAGCCTCATGAAGAGCCAGTGGAATTAGTGAATTTGGGTACAGAGGAAGACATGAAGGAGGTTAAGATAGGTGCGAATCTGGAGGCTAGTGTCAAGCAACGGTTGATACAGATGCTACACGACTATGTTGAGATCTTCGCCTGGTCCTACGAAGACATGCCTGGGTTGGACACCGATATTGTGGTACACCGCCTGCCAACAAAAGAAGACTATCCTCCGGTAAAGAAGAAGGTTCGCCGTATGCGCCCTAAGATGTCTGAGAAAATTAAAGCTGAGGTCATGAAACAGTTTGACACCGGATTTTTAGCCGTCACTTCTTACCCGCAGTGGGTCACCAACATTGTCCTAGTGCCCAAGAAAGATGGTAAGGTACAGATATGTGTATACTATAGAGATCTGAACCTGGAAATCCCCAAGGATGATTTCCCACTTCTTCATATATCGGTGTTCTGGTTGAAAACACCGTGCAACATAAGGTCTTCTCCTTCATGGATGGTTTTTCTGGTTACAATCAGATTAAGATGGCTCCTGAGGACATGGAGAAGAAAACCTTCATTACACAGTGGGGTATATTTTGCTATAAGGTCATGCCTTTCGGGTTGAAGAATGCTGGAGCAACGTATCAGCGCGCCATGGTTGCTTTGTTCCACGACATGATTCACCATGAGATTGACGTTTATGTTGATGACATGATTGCAAGGTCCCAAACTGAGGAAGAACACCTTGATCATCTCCAGAAATTGTTTGACAGGTTGAAGATGTATAAGCTAAGGTTGAACCCGAACAAGTGCACCTTCGGGGTAAGGTCTAGTAAGCTGCTGGGTTTCGTCGTCAGTGATAAAGGTATTCAGGTGGATCCTGTAAAGGTGAAAGCTATACAAGAGATGTCAGCACCCTGCATAGAAAAAGAAGTCAGAGGCTTTTTGGGACGTCTAAATTACATTTCCCGATTCATTTCACATCTGACCGCTACTTCTGAGCCATTCTTCAAGCTATTGAAGAAAGATCAAGTGGTAAAATGGAATGATGAATGTCAGACAGCTTTCGAAAGGATCAAAGAATACCTCCAAGAGCCACCAATTCTGATGCCTCCAGTTGAAGGGAGACCTTTGATCTTATACTTGACAGTACTCGACAATTCAATGGGGTGCATGCTGGGGCAGCATGACGAGTCTGGCCGAAAAGAGCATGCTATTTACTACCTTAGCAAAAAGTTTACTGACTGTGAGACCCGATACTCATTGCTTGAGAAAACTTGATGCACTTTGGCATGGGCTTCTCGCCGGCTGAGACAGTATATGCTGGCTCACACTACCCTATTGATATCAAAGATGGATCCAATCAAGTATATCTTCGAAAATCCTGCCTTGTCCGGAAGAATAGCAAGATGGCAGATGATCTTAATTTAGTATGACATCTAATACACAACCCAAAAAGAAATCAAGGGGGGTGCGTTGGCGGATCATTTGGGGCATCAGGCCATGGGTGACTACCAATCCATGAATTTTGAATTCCCGGATGAGAACTGTGAGAAACCTGGACCGGATGAAGGACCCGAGGAAGGATCCTGATGGTCTATGTATTTTGATGGAGCATCAAACGCGTTAGGTAATGGCATTGGCGCTATGATCATATCTCCTGAGGGTTGTCATACTCCATTCACCGCCCGACTATGTTTTAACTGCACCAACAATATGGCGGAGTATGAAGCGTGTATCCCGGGTCTTCAAGCTACTATTGACCTAAGGATTAAGTTCTTAAGTGTATTCGAAGATCCTGCTCTGGTGATCAGTCAGATCAAAGGCGAGTGGGATACGAAGCACCCAAATCTTATTCCTTACAAAGAGTATGTACTGACATTGCTCCCACACTTTGAGGAGATAACCTTTGAACACTTCCCAAGAGACGAGAATCAGATGGCGAACGCGCTAGCTACCATGTCTTCTATGTTTAAAGTCCGGTGGGACAATGAAGCTCCCCAGATTACTATCGAGAGGTTGGACGAACCCGCACAATGTTGTGACATCGAGACTGAAGAGGTATCAGATAAACCTTGTTTCACGAGATAAAGAGGTATCTCGAGGCTCAAGAGTACCCCGAGGGTGCATCTGTTAATGATAAGAAGTTATTGAGAAGGTTCACTGGGAATTTCTTCATCAGTAATGGGATTCTTTATAAGGGTAACCATGATTCGACTTTACTGCGATGTGTGGACAAGAGCGAGGCAGAAAGGATCATGGCAGAGTTGCATGAAGGTACCTTCGGAACTCATTCCAGTGGACACACCATGGCAAAGAAGATCCTACGGGAAGCATGTTATTGGTCCACAATGGAAGCCGATTGTTATCAGCATTCTTGAACCTGTCATAAATGTCAAGTCTATGCTGATAAGGTGCATGTAACTCCAGTTCCTATGAATGTTTTGACAGCTCCTTGGCCTTTTGTAATGTGGGGAATTGACATGATCTGCGAGATCCGACCTACTGTGTCCAACGGGCATCGTTTCATTCTGGTGGCAATTGATTACTTTACTAAGTGGGTTGAGGCAACTTCCTTTGCTACAGTAACCAAGAACGTCGTGGCGCGGTTTATCCGACACAATCTGATCTGTCGATACGGTGTACCATAGAGGATCATTACGGACAATGGTACAAATCTCAATAATACGATGATCACCGAGCTCTGCAAGCATCATAACTCTTCTCCCTACCGGCCGAAGATGAATGGGGCTGTTGAAGCAGCAAATAAGAACATCAAGAAGATTGTGCAGAAAATGACGGTGACATACAAGGACTGGCACGGCATGTTACCATTCTCTCTTCATGGGTACCGTACCTTAGCGCGGACTTCGACATGGGAAACACCCTACTCTTTGGTGTACGGTATGGAAGCGGTCTTACCCATTGAGGTCCAGATACCTTCTCTCTAGATTATGAAGGATGCAGGTTTGAGCGAAGATGACTGGATCCAAACCCGGCTTGATCAGCTGAATCTAATCGACAAAAAGAGACTTACTACTATTTGTGATGGTCAGACGTATCAAAAGCGAATGATCAAGGCATTTAACAAGAAAGTCAGACGACAAGAGTATCAAGTTGGGGATCTGGTGATCAAACGCATCATAGTGCAACAAGGTGATCCCAGAGGCAAATGGACCCCTACATACGAAGGGCCATTTGTGGTTAAGAACATTTTCTCAGGAGGAGCTATGATTCTAACCACCATGGATGGTGACGATCTTCCTCACCCCGTCAATGCAGAAATAGTGAAAAAATACTACGCATAATCAAAGACCCTCTAGGTCGACTAGCCTAGGAAAAAATAAGGGCTTCTCAGCGAACCAAAAGGGTTCGGGCAAAAGTAAGGGATGAAAATGAAAAAAACTGTACACCTGGCAAGTCAAAAACCTGAAAAGGCAGCTTGGGCAAAAAAGGGTATCTCGGTGGACTAAAAACCCGAAAGGGTGGTCCAGGCAAAAATTAGGGATCAAAGCGTAACACTATGTCTCATTGGATCATCTTGCAACAAAACTTTGGTATTGACTATCAAGTTCGGACGGTGCCAATCAATCTGATCTACCTTCCACCAAGTAGCAAAGTGATAAGACGCTCGAAGATATAAGGGCAATAGCAAAGTTGGAACCCAGTGGGATTGTTTCACATAACTGTTTTCTTTGTTTTACACAAATTGTATAAATTTTGTTCGTTCAGCGGAGTTCTCTTACTAGGACGTCAGCCTCTTGTACAAAACGCCTATTACAGGCCAACTTCAAAAATCAATACAATTCATTTTCACAAAGAAATTTAAAATTGTTTTTCTTTTTCTGTTTTGTTTTGTAAGAACGTCCAATGTTTCATTTTGATATATGTATTTGACAATAATTGTTGCTCATAATATTTACATGCGAAACAAAAGACAATTACTCGTAATTCCAAGAACAGGGGAAAACAAGAAGTGCCAAACCTTACAGTTGCTCTACCCACCAGGTACAGGGATAGAGCCAGCTTGAGAAAATGACTAAAGGCATATACACTCCTCACAGAGTAGGAAGTTTTTGAAGACAATGGTGTTAGCTCTCCCCAGCCGAAGTTCATAATCGCGAATAAGTCGGCAAAATTCTCCCCAAATAGAGTTTATCTATCACCAACAATAGAAGATTATCCCCAGTGGAGTTTATTTCTTCTACAAACGGAAATTCAATCCCCGGAAGGTTTCATTATCACCAGCAATGGTAATTCATACCCAGCCGAGGTTATTTCTCCAAATCAACAGATCTTCTAGCAGAGTATCTCTCTTCCCCACAGAGTCATTCTCTCACCAAATTATTCTCAAATCATCTTCGGTCGTTACCCCCAGCGAGAACAAGGAACTCAACTCCTTGTATTCTCTAGCAGCAATCCGGGATTTATTTTCCCCAGCTAGAAAACATCACGAGAACTTTTGCATATCCATACATCATGGCATGCGCATACGCATCATACAGCACAATCTCATTTATTTTGAGAGCATCATTATTGAATACATTTCATACATCATGACATTATATACAACTAACTCTTTACATTTCAGGGAAAGATACAATCAAATTCTCACAAGTTGTCTCTGGTTCAGTCAAATCGGTGCTAAGATTTTTGTTCCAATTCAAGCTATGAAGCCCGGATTCGACCAGATAATATCTTGATTTCTCCATCATATTGCAAAGCCCAGAGAACGATCGGATAATAGTACCAAAAATACTATGAAGCCTGTAATCGACCAGATAATGGTATATCCCGAATTCAAAGCTATGAAGCCCGAAAATCGACTGGAAAATAGTTGAATCCCCAGCAAGTTACTGTGAAGCCTGGAAATCGACCAGGTAGCAATACAAGACGCTGTGAAGCCTGGATTACGACCAGATAGCAGCAAAGAATACTACGAAGCCTGGAATCGGCCAGATAGTGGTATATCTTTAATGCAAGTTATGAAGCCCGAATTCGACCGGATAATATCTTGATTTCTCCAAATACCATGAAGCCTGGACTCGACCGAATATTGGTATAGGACACCGTGAAGCCTGGATTACGACCAGATAGTGAAAAAGGATACTGAAGCCTGGGATACGACCAGATAACAATATAAGGTATTGCGAAGCTCAGAATTCGACCGAATAACAGTTTACCCGGCCAATTACTAAGAAGCCCGGAATCGACCGGATATTAGTATTGCCTTAAATTCAAGTTGAAGCCCAGATAAGACCGGATAACAACTTAATTCCTTCTAAATCCTGGAGCACAACCAGATAAGAAGTGAGAAATTGCGAAGTATGGATTACGACCGAATAGCAAGTTTAATCTCATCCCCCCAGTAAGTCGCTGTGAAGCCTCGAGCACGACCAGATAGCAGTCGGTCTTATTTTCCTCAGCAAATCAGTGTGAAGCCTGGAGCACGACCATATAGAAGTTCATTTGCACCTCTTCGACCAATAGGTAGTTCCCCAGTAGAATAACGGATGTCTGAAGCTCCTAAAATTCTACTTTTACCAAGACAGAGACTAGCACTCCCCAGCATAGTCCTCCTCAACAATAGGTATATGGGCTCTCGCAAATGAATCTCTTGTGCGATCGACACTTATTCTGATGGAATCTTTAAGCCCATCTTCCGACATCAACCTCCAAATGGAATCTATAAGCCCATTCCCGACATCACAAGACGAGTACCACTTCATGCGAGTGCAAATTTCTGGGCACTCTAGTGTTCAATCATCTTCCACCTTCGGATCACGAAAGGAAGACAAGCCAATCTACATCATCAGGTTTAACAAGATTGAACAAGGGCAGATTTTGTACACCAAAATATTCCCTCCCATATTTCTCAGTACATTCCAAGTAAGGTCCTCAAATTGCTCAAGGAAGTCCAAGGGTTAACCAAACAAACCCTCCCCTAAGGCAATCAACCCCAAATTAGGGTTTCAGTTTGCATCAAGATGTATGAGTCCAAAGGGTCCCAAATGCTCAACATTGTCCTAATATGGCCACAAGATCACGCATGTCAAGTTTCAATCCTTGCAGAGGAAGTTTGCTCAGTCAATTGCTCATAGGGCTGAAAATCGACTATGTTAGGGTAAAAGTCAACTGTGTCCTACATACAGTCAAACTTCAAGATTTTTGGTCAACATTCTCATTTTGAAGTATTATTCATAATTTGATCAATGGTTGATCATTATTCCTCAAGGATTGTTCACAATTCATCAAAACCCAAAAGTTGCTAAATTAGGGTTTTGTAGGAAAAGTCAACTCAACTTTGACCAAGCATAACTTTCTCATACTTTATCAAAAATGACCCATTCAAGGCTCATTTTGAAGATGATGTAATTCCCTACAATTCATCTTCATCTCCCAAGTTCAAAATATGCACTCACAAGAAGATATAAAAATTTGGACATTTATATCTTCTTGTGTGTGCATATTTATAGGTCATTTTGGAAAGTCAACAAAAACACATTTTTTGTCAAAGCTTCATACATGAACATGGAAGACTAAATTGAGATTAGGCCAAAAGGGTTGCTTATAGGACATCTTAAGCTTTCTAAAAAGTCAAAGAACACATCTCTAGGGTCAAAATTGAAGGAGTTATGCATTGGTGAAATTGACCCTTTTTGCAAAATTGCCAAAAGTCAAATGTGTCTCAAATTGCAATTTTTCTCAAATAGGCCCAACTTTTTGTGCTTGCATTGAGTTTGTAACCTAATCCACGACCCATTATCCTTCCCACTTGTCTTTATTTTATTTTTATCATTTATTTTGATTTTGATTTCAATTAAATTAAATAAAATCAAAATAAAATCATGAAAATATCAAAACTAATCAAAGCTTGAGATTTTGTGCATGTTTAGGTCTCTCATACAGTTGGAAAGGAAATCAAATCGTGCAAGTTTCATTTGGACGCAAAAATATTATATTTGGCTTGATTTGGAAAGATTTACATAAGAATCAAATCATGATTCAATCATCTTAATTGAGAAAGATTTGAAGCAAGTTTGTAACCTAATTAATTCTAGGGTACATATAGGACAAGTGCAGATCAAAAACCAGGAGATTGGAGGCGTGAAAAGAGAAGAACAAATCTCAAAATTTCAAAGGAAAATTGCAATCTGATTTCTTAGTTCCAGGCTTCCTCAAGTCATTCCAAGCACACCATTCGTTTGCTGGAGATCCAAGGACCCTATCCCAATCACTAACAAGCCTCATAACCTCCAAAAATGCACTGTAAGCATCTCACGACATTCATACTTTTTTGAAATCGAGTATCATGATTCTGGAATTTGTAGCATGATTTCTTTGTATATTCTTGATCCTTAAATAATTTGCAAGCTATTGGTTATGTTCAATTGAATTTTCATTAACTGTAGAGCATGATGCCATAGTTAGGGTTCTTGGCTCGTTTTTGGGGTTTTTCTTTACAGGTACAATTGGCCATGGATAAGGGTACCACGACGCTCGTGAGGTTGTCACGAGTTGATTGGTACCATTATTGTGTATTTATCATGCTTGTTTAGGATTTTGCAGAAGCCCATGGTTATACCTACACCCTTTGTCGGTAGGTAAAAGTTGCTGAACTTTTAGCAACTGAGGGAGGAAGAAGAAGGGTAGCGTGGCATCCTGTGATTCGCCCATTCAAAAATTCGCGCGTTTTGATAATTGTTATTTTATTTTTCCATTATAATAATTATTTGTTGTTCCATATACAACAAAGCACGCTAGCTCATATGGTCATCATATGTTGGGAAAAGCCAAAGGGCCTGGGTTCGATCCCCAGGTCCCCCCATTTGCTCAATATTATTTTGCCTTGTATGTTAATGTGTGCAGGCTTCTCATATGACCACCATACACCATCATCCTTCAACCACCAGATCTCCAGCATGCCAGATCCAACGCCAATCACATGGAGGTCCACCATAGGCCTAGTCAAGCTTGCAACATGGGATCTGGAAAAGTCAAGTGGGATAGGCGTTTTGGGCTCAGAAAATGCAATTAACACCCCCTTCTTGCTACAAAACCAGGTCCATTGTCTTTATTTTCTTATATTTCTTTTATTTATTTATTTTGTTTAAATTATTTTCTAACATAAAATTAATTCTTTATTTACAAACTCATAAAATCAATTTTCACAAATTTAGATTTAGGTTTTATTTTCATCAAATTTAATTTAATAATTAGTTAAATTTAATTTTAGGGTAATTCTAACTTTTTTGTAAATAATTTAAAATCAATTAGAAAATTAGGTTTGTTCTTGATTTAATTTAAAGTTCTTTTCTCAATAAGACAAAATACAAAAATAGGTCAAATTTATTATTTTTCTTAATTTAAATTAATTAGTAATTAGGTTTGTATTTATTCAATTAAAACCTTATTTTTTCAAAATAATCAAAAACAATAAAAACATGAATTTTCTTTTAATTAGGTTTAGACGGGGTCAAAACCCTAATTTCTCTCGTTCTCGATTCATCGCGCGCATTTATTTTATTTTTACAATATTAATGTAACTGCTCATGGTATGTAATAGTTTAATTAGGATTTTCTTTATTTATCGTTTTTACGGGTTTTTGGCTATGTAATTAATCCCCCTCCCCGAAGCCTTGTAATAGTGTAGTTTTATTTCTCGTATTTTAATTCTCGCAAATATTAAACTGTTAGATATATGATAATAGGATTGCATGATAAGATTGTATGTTAATTTAAAATGGTTAGCAAACCCTAATGTGCAAAGATAATAACTTGAAATCAAATCACTCGCACATGCACACTCCTAGGGTATACTCTCACTTTGGTTGCCTTCGGTAAACGATCATTAAGTATATGGTGTCTTAGTGGTTGCCCTCTTGTCTAAACAAAGATCAAATGTCCCGTTCGGAAATGTTGCCTCGGAAAGGTTGCCTCGGAAATGTTGCCTTTAATATGATCTTAAGACATTATGGTTATTACTAAGACGTCCTAACATTTCTTTCGTGATTGTACGTCCCTTTCGAATTGACCCTTACAACTCCAACTATGGTGCTACCTACTCTTTAATAGTGGGATAACGCTGTCTAAAGGAAACAAGAATAGAAACATTCTTTCTTCGAGTAGGTAGATGCTAGTAGGTACTTGCTCAAAATAAACTTTTCCACACTTACACTCTTTTCAAACAAAGTTTTCAAAAAAGACTTCTTACCCCCCTTGAGGACTGATACAAGGGTTAAAACGAAGTAAAACAAAAACTTTTCAAAACACACAAACACGGAAGCAATTTTTAAAAATGATGAGCAAGTACCTAAGAGCCCGTAGAAAATTACGGATAGAAAGGGTGCTAATACCTTCCCTTTCTATAATCTACCCACCGTACTCAAAATCTCGAAAAAGGAATTTTTCTGTGCTTTTTTCCTTTCCAGTTGGATAAAATAAAAGTCGGTGGCGACTCTTGCTTACGGCGGCATTTTGCAAACACAAACGCAAAACGCAAACCAACATTTTCCTAAAACAGTCTGGTCCTTCCACCGTATCACAAACAACATTTTTGGTTTTGAAAGAAGGATTTGCAAACTTTACTTTTTGACATGCTTCACACAGAGCATCTGAGCTGAACCTCAGGTTAGAAAGTCCTCTAACCAGATTTAGTTTATTAATATGAGATACACCTATCATAATAACATGGCCCAATCTTTTGTACCAGACCCATTTCTCATCAATAACAGGCAATAGGAATTTTACATTCTGACTTTTTAGTTCAGAAAGTTTTATTTTGTAAATGTTGTTCTTTCTCTTTCCCTTAAAGAGGACAAGTCCATCTTTATAACTAACTGCTTTACATGACTTTTGATTGAAGATTATATCATAACCGTTATCACTTAATTGACTCATGGATAACAAGTTATGCATTAATCCGTCTACTAATAGAACATTAGTTATATAAGGAACTGTATTGTTACCAATAGTTTCAGAGCCAATAATCTTCCCTTTCTAATTGCCTCTGAAACCTACATAGCCTCCAGATTTAAGCTTCAGGCTTTGGAACATATGATTTCTTCCCATCATGTGACGAGAGTATCCAGAGTCCACGCACCAAGATTTGTGTTTCAGTTTTGCTATTAAAGACATCTGCAACATAGAAAATGTTATCCTTAGGTACCCATAAATTTTTGGGTCCTTGTTTGTTAGAGTTACCGAAATTCTGTTTGAATTTTGGTTTAGCAGAAAAAGCATTACTAGTATACTTTATGTCATGTGTGTGCCCATAGGTAAAGTGAGAATAGAGAGGTGTGTGTTTTATGACCATACCCTTAATTTTCTTAGGTTGAGATACTTTACCCTTGTGTCCTATTCCTTTTCTGCCATTTCTGATAACTCCATAGATCATTGAAGTCATATTGCTTCTATCTATGTTTTTAGAAAGAAATTTTTGAAAGCTATGATCATATTCCTTTATGATCTTATCAGAGTTACTATGAACTTCTGAGACAGTTTCTTTCTGAGCCTTTTGTAATTTAGTTTCTAGTTTAGAAATTGTTTCTCTAAGCTCATAGTTTTTTTATCTCAATTTCTTAGTTTCTTCACAGTCAGAAACAAGATCCTTTTTCAGGTTCTTGTTTATGAGTCAAAGTTTCTGATATATTTCAAGAATTTCTGACAAACTTTCTTTTAATTGAGATCTAGAAAAGTTAGAGAATACCTCTTCTGCCTATGAGTCTGATTCTGATCTATATGATCCAGTGTCATCTAACACGTTGGCCATTAGGGCTATGTTGGCTCTTTCATCTTCTGATTCAGTTTCAGCTTCAGAAGAGTTTGAGTCATCCCATGTTGCCATGAGGCTTTTCTTCTTTTCCTTAAAGAACTTCTTTTTTGGTTTATCTTTTTGAATATTTGGACAATCGCTTTTTTAATGCCCTTGTTCATGCCATTCGTAGCAGACTATGTCTCTGTTACTTGATTTTCTGTATCCAGAAGATGGTTCAGAATGATTCCCTGTTCTTCTAGAAGTTCTGAACTTCCTCTTCTTGTGCTTCCACATCTGATTGCCTCTTCAGGAGAGAAGTGACAATTCGTCTTCTTCTGATGAGGATCCACCAGAGTTTTCTTCTTTTTCCTTCAAAACTTTCGGTTCATATTTTTTGTTAGATTTAAAAGCTAAAGACATACCTTGCTTCTGGGGCTCATCTTCTTCTAACTCTATCTTATGACTTCTCATGGAGCTGACAAGTTCTTCGAGAGAGATTTTATTCAGATCATTGGTCAGTTTAAGAGTTGTGACCATGGGTCTCCATTTCTTGGGTAAACTTCTGATGATCTTCTTTACATGATCAGCAGTTGAGTACCCTTTATCCATAACTTTTAGCTCATGAACCAGTATTTTAAATCTTGAGAACATTGTTTTAATGGTTTCATCTACTTCCATTTTGAAAGCATCATACTTCTGAATGAGCGCAAGAGCTATGGTTTCTTTGACTTGTGTGTTGCCATCATGCGTCATTCACAAGGAGTCAAACATGTGTTTTGCTGACACTCTGTTTGTGATATACTCATACTATGTGTATGAGATAGCACTCAAGAGAATAGTTATGGCCTTGTGATTATTTTTGAATTCTCTCTTTTGATGATCTGTCATTCTTTTTCTGTCAATCTTCTGACCGCTTTCATCAACAAGATCAGTGTTATGAGATTGAAAGAAATTTTTGATTATGTCTTTCCAATAATCAAAGTTTTCACCATCAAAGGTTGGAGGTTTGTCGTTGATTCTGTCTTTCTCATCATGGTGTGATACGGTGGGAGAATTGACTTGAGGGTTTTGCATTTTATCTCAAATGTTGCGGTTAGCAAGAGTCGCCACCCAGTTTTCTTTTATCCAAAAGGAAAGGTGAAAAAGTAGAGGAATGACCTTTGAGATGTTTTCTCTAGTTCGGGGGGTAGATTATGAAAAGGGAAGGTATTAGCACCCTTTTCATCCATGGTTTTCCATGGGCTCTTAGTTACTTTCTAGATCACTTGCTTTGTTTATTTGAACATGTGTTTAGTGTGGTTTTGAAAGTATTTTGTAAAAGAGGCCATTCGTTTAGGAAATCTTTGTAATGATTCTCGTTCGTAAGAATGTATACAAAGATGTTTGTATTTTGAAAAGGTTTTCAATATTTGTAATATGTTTTTGAAATGTGTGTGTTTGTTTTGACAATAGCAAGGATAATTGTTTGAAAATAGAGCAAGTAACTAGAAGTAATCTACCTACTCAAATGTTTTTCTTGTGCATTTTCTATTCCTTTGACATTGTTGTCTTACCATTGATTTGGTAAGAAACCCTATCTTTGGATGTGAACGGGACGGGCGTGGGTCATCGTATAACCATGATTAGCAATGTTTGCAAAGTATCTTATCATTTTGTGGGACCAAGATCATTTTTGTAAGGCAACCTTGAATAGTGTCATCGAGGGACTATGATCTTATATTTGTTTTGTTTTGCCAAGATACTTCGCATGCGTAACATGGCTATTTTTATATAAAGCAACCAAGTAGAGAAATCCTAAGGATGCTTGTGTGCAAGTATGTTATTTTCATGCTTTGTTTTTATCTTGCATTTGGGGTTTTGTATTTGCTTTGTTTTGATCTTACCATACAAACCCTATATACTAATCATGGCATGTAAAGCAGTAAATTGCGTAATGTAACTATTACTAAGCTATTACAACAATTTATGGGAGGGGGGATTACAAACTTGAATGGGGATTTGCAAGAATGTAAATCTAATTGAATTATTACAACCAAATAGAATTTGTACGAATATTAGAATGAACAATACAATATTTAAATATGCAATATTATGTATTTATGCAAGAAAAAGATTTTGTTTTGTTTTTCTCTTTTTATGTGAAAAGAAATTTTAACCTAAACCTAAGAATATAAGGAAAAGAAATTAATTTTTAAAAGGAAGGTTTAACCCTAATTTCTATTTTGAAAGAAAATAAAGCTCTTGTATACATTATTATTGTGTATTTTTGTATCTAAAGATAATAAATAATATTGTAAGGAAGTATTTAGTTTTTTTTATATGTAAAAATAAATATTTATAAATATGAAGTGAAAAAGAAAATAAAACAAATTAAACTAAACCTATTTTATTTATATTTTACAAGTTTATTAAAAAAAATAAGTAATATATATTAAAGATAAAATATATTTCTTATGTGAAAAAAAATAAAAAAAAATAAAAAAATGCAATATTATCAAATATATATTTTTTTAGGATTTTTATGCATTAAAGAAAATATTTAATGAACAAAAATAAAATAAAACAAGTAAAATAAAATATATAAAAATAGTTGGGCCAGGGGGGTGTTCTGAGCAATCAAAAGGTGAGAGTTAGAAAAAAAGCACAAGGCCCAGCGTGGAGGCCCAGTCCTGCCAAACAAAGCCAAAATCTGAAAAGGAAAAAAATGTGAAAAAACCAAAAGGTAGCGCCAAGGTTCGAACCCAGAACATGGGTCTCACCAGCGCGCTACCTTGCCACTGGGGTGGCTATACATCTGTTGATTAATGTGAAACAAAAATAACATAACACAAATAAAGCCCTTGCCATGTACTTCGTCTTCTTCCTCTAGCCAACCAGATGCCCTGTAACTCTCTCATTCATCCATGAAAATGAAAACTCATAACATGAAAGTTGTAGCATTTGGTCTCACGATTCTAACCATATAAGTCATGTAAGCTAACAATCAAAGATCAAGATGAATTTTAAAAGCCCTAAATCTAAACCTAATTTTTCCATAAACTTCAAGTTTAAAATTCTCTTAACTTAGGCCAAATAAATGCAAGATATGTATATGTACAACTTCGTTGCAATGAGGACTACATTGTTTATTCACAAATCGTGGCCAATGGTTGCTTGTATAAAGAGATAGAAGTTGAGATTTTTACCTCTTTAAGTTGAAATCGTGGATGGAGTTGGAGTGAGTATGATGGAGGCCTGATGATTGCATGAGCTTGCTTGAACCTCCATGAGTGTGTTCCAACCCTTGCCTTGCTTTGAAAGTGTCTGAAACTCTCTGTCCAAGTCAACCTGCAAGCTTTGAAAACAAAAATGGAAGATTATGGAGAAGGGGTTACAGTACAGGGATGAGGGTCTGGATCAGTTAGATATCAAGTAGGTAAGTTGTTTTGATGATCAAGACTTGAAACGCACGAGCCAAATGAGAGATTGGTATGTTTATGCAAAAACTCCAAGTCTTGACAGTTTTCTGGTGTTTTTGAGTTTGGGAGTTTTTCAGGCTTCTAGTAATTGTGTGTTATGTTGCAATGTGTTTTTATATTAGTATGGAATCAATTTCTTTTCAACTCTCCAACAGATTTGCAAGTTATAGGCTTTTGGCACACTTTCTTGCTTTTGAAGCAAAGTGAAGGGACAAGGCCTTACTTGCTTGTACTGGCTTGCTTAGGGTTAGTATTTGCTCTATACAAATTGTCTTAGGTCTGTTGTACTTGTATGTGCAAAGGAGACAAGTTCAATGCTCAAGAATTGGAAAGTGGCAAAAGTTGAGCTTTTTCAAAATGGCAATGGTCACTTTATGCCATTTATGGAATTACAACTTGGGTAATGGCTCTAAGGCTTGGATCAAAGCGGTGTCAACTGAGTAAGCATTAAATTAAGGAGTAAGTAACAAGTTTGGGACCTGTAAAGCATGGAATAGGAAGCATAGGTACTGATTGAAACTTTGTTCTTCATGAAGTGGCTTGAATCAAAAGTGAGAAATTGCCAACTTTATCTCTTAGATTCTCCCTACTCAAAAATGATCTTGAGGAGTTCTTGGATATTTTGGAAAGCTTGCAATGTGCTCTATAACTAATCTTTGAAATGCATTTCAAGATACCTCTTGGAACGAGATGAAAAATTGCCATGAAGTTGGGTCCAAAACCTGCCTAAATTAGGGCAAAAATTCACTAAGTTACTTAGTTCATGAGCATGTATTCATAAATTTATAACTTGAGATCCAAGCATCTTTAGGGAAAAGTGTGTGAAGAAAAGTTGTATATTTCATGGAGGTCTACAACTTTCATGTTGGAAACTTTCTTTGAATCATTATGCATCATGGTGAAAAAAAAATGGCCTAAAGTTGAGAAAAAAATAAGAAATTTTCTATACTTAGAAAATTTTCTAAGTTAAGAAAATTTTCAAATTTAAATGCTAATCTTGAAACTTGGAATTCTTGATGAACAAGTTTCACATTTTGACATGTTATGATGAATTGTGACCCTTGGCACTTGATTTTGACCAAAAAGTCAAAGTTTGACTTTTCAGTGTACAATTGACTTTTGATCAGTTGACTGCAAATTTCATCTGTCAATCCAATGAAATTGCAATGTTTTGAACCATGCTATTAGGTCAAGATGATGCAATTGAATCCTTGAAATCATTCTTTAACTCAATTGGTCATTTGCTAGGTCAAAAACCAGAAATTGCCCTTCCTCAATCAAACCCCTAATTTTTAACCATTTTGCCCTTTTGGTGATTTGATCAAATTTCTTGAGGAATTGTGATCCAAACTTGACCAAATGATACATATAAGTTTAAAATTTTGATTTGGATAAAAAATTATAAAGTTTGACTGAAAATATGCCATGGTTGACTTTTTCCCCAATACAGCTGATATTTAGGTCAACTATCCAATTGACTGATCAATATGTGGTTCAAGGCTTGAAACTTGTCATGAGTAAACTTAGGGGTCCATAATGATGTTTTAAAGTCATATGAAGCATTGATAGTCAAAAATCCTTGGGCAAGCTCAAACCCTAATTTTGGGTGATCAGTGCATGATGAGAGGTCTTGAGCTGGTCAAACCCTAATCCAGTCTTGAGTCAAAGAGATCTTGTAAGAAAAGTCTTGTCAAATGAGAGTGCAAATTTTGGGGTACAACAGATGCCCCTGTTCAATCTTTTTAAAACTGAAGACTTAGATTCACGATTTTTGCCATTCGTGATTCGAAGGTGAGAGAATGATTGGACACTAGAGTGCCCAGAAATTTGAACTCGACGATGTGTAGTTGAGAGAATAGGCTTAAATATGCCATTTGGAGAAGTGTTAGAATCTTGTTGGAGATGGGCTTGTAGATACCATCCAAAAACGTTTGTTGAATTGTAAGTTGTAAGCTGAAAGAATGAGTATCAGAATGGCGTCTGTGTCTAGAGCGTATCTGAACTGTATATGGATTTGAACTTTGAACAAGTATCTGAATGGAATCCGTGTCTGGAGCGTATTCGTATTGTATCTGAATGGGTATCAAAATGGAATCCGTGTCTGGAGCGTATCTGTACTGTATCTGAAGTCTGAATCTGAATGAGTATCAGAATGGCATCCGTGTCTGAAGCGTATCTGAACTGTATCTGAATGGGTATCAGAATGACATCCATTTATGGAGCGTATCTGTACTGTATCTGAAGTATGAATCTGAATGAGTATCAGAATGGCATCAGTGTCTGGAGCGTATCCGTACTGTATCTGAATGGGTATCAGAATGGCATCCGTGTCCGGAGCGTATCCGTATTGTATCATGATTGAATATTTTTAATGGTAGTCGTTAATCTTATCCTGAAAAGGATGAAATGTTAGCTAAAATACAAAGTTATGTTGCATGAAATGTATGATGCAATATATGTGTTTTACCAATGTTTATGATATATGGATGTAATGTTTGCGCATGTAAGCTGATTTGTTGTATTGTTGTTTGATTGAGGAAAATAAATCCTCAAATGCTGCTGAGGATATGTTGAAATTTCGTGTCTTGAAGTTGAAATAATGATGAACTCTTGTTGAGAGAAGTAAATTCTAATGTGAGGGCAACGTCATGTACTACTTGTAAGATCTGCTTGGGGAATCCCAAGAATTTTGACGATTTCTACTGGGGATTAATAATTTGAAATTTGTTCCGCTGGGGATTTAAATGGCGTACTGTGGGGATTACTTACGGAATAGCATAAAGACGTTTTCCTATCCTTTCAACATATCAGTAATTGTCTTTCTCATTTTGTTTATTTGTAAATAGTAATTATGTTCAAATGCATATTTACATTAATGAATCATTGGACGTTTTTGCAAATAAAACACAAGTGTAAAGAAAAAAGACAAATAGTTTTCTATACTTTCAAAGAGATATCTTTGTATTTAACTTTGAGTAAGTATTTTGTACAAAGGAGACAAACATCCTAGTAAGAGAGTGGTGCCATAAAAACAAGAAAGATTTATACAAAGAAAGATAGCTATGTGTGATCATCCCATGGGGTTCCCATTTTTCTATAGCCTTCGTATCTCCGAATATCTTGTCTATTTATTGCTTCGTTCGAAGATGATTGAATTGATCAGAAACTCCAAACTTTGTTAGGGGAAGTCAGGTGTTGTCCGCAAAGTGATCCGACAGTACATAGTCATACACTTTAATTCCCTAACTTTTGCCTGGACCGCCCTTTCTGGTTTTCAGTCCACCAGGAAACCCTTTTTTGCCCAAGTCGCCCTTTCGGGTTTTCAACTTGCCGGGTGTTCAGATTTTTTTTTTATTTTATCCCTAATTTTTTCCCGAACCTTTTTGGTTCGCCGGGATGCCTTTTTTTGCCTAGGCGTGTCAACCTAGCGGGTCTTTTATGCGTAGTATCTTTTGACTATGTCCGCGTTCGTAGGGTGTGGCAGGTTATCACCGTCCATGGTGGTTAAGATCATTTCCCCACCGGAGAATATGTTCTTGATTACAAATGGTCCTTCATAGGTAGGAGTCTATTTGCCCCTGGGATCACTTTGTGGTAAGATAATGCGTTTGATCACTAGATCTCCAACTTGATATACTTGGTGCCTGACTTTCTTGTTGAAAGCCTTGATCATCCGTTTTTGATACATCTGACCATGGAAAACAGCAGTAAGTCTTTTTTCATCAATTAAGTTCAATTGATCAAGTCGAGTATGGATCCAATAGTCCTCACTCAAACCTGCATCCCTCATAATTCTCAAAGAGGGGATCTGAACCTCAATAGGTAAGACAACCTCCATGCCATAAACCAAAGAATAGGGTGTTGCCCCAGTTGAGGTGCGATCCATGGTACGATACCTATGGAGAGCAAATGGTAGCATCTCACGCCTGTCCTTGTAGGTGACTGTCATTTTTTGTATGATCTTTTTAATGTTTTTATTTGCAGCTTCGATAGCACCATTCATCTTTGGTCGATAGGGGGACAAATTGTGATGCTGAATCTTGAACTGCTTGCACAAGGTGGTGATCATAGTATTTTTAAGGTTTGTACCATTATCAATGATGATCCTTTCTGGGATACCATACCGGCAAATGAGATTTTGCTTGATGAAGCGGGCAACAACATTCTTAGTAACAGATGCGAAGGAAGCTACTTTGATCCACTTTGTAAAATAGTCAATGGCCACTAGAATGAAGCGATGTCCATTGGAGGTTGTAGGCTTGATCTCCCCAATCATATCAATTCCCCACATAGCAAAGGGCCAAGGAGCCGTCAAGACATTTAGAGGAACCGGAGGTACGTGCACCTTGTCAGCATAAATTTGACACTTATGACAGGTTCAAGAGTGTTGATAGCAGTCTGCTTCCATGGTAGAAATTTAATAGCCTGCCCGTAGGATTTTCTTCGCGATCGTATGCCCACTGGAGTGAGTGCCAAAAGTACCTTCATGTAATTCAGCCATAATCTTTTCAGCCTCAATCTTATCCACACACCGGAGCAGAATGGATTCATGATTGCGTTTATATAGGATGCCATTACTCAGGAAGAAATTAGCATAGAATATCCTTAAGAACTTTTTATCATTGATTGAAGCTCCTTCTGGATATTCTTGAGCCTCGAGATACCTCTTGACTTCATGAAACCAAGGCTGGTCCACTACCTCTTCAGTATTAATCTCGTGACAGTGTGATGGTTCATCCAATCGTTCAATGGTGATTTTGGGAGCCTCGTTATCCCAATTAAGTTTAAACATGGATGACATTGTGGCTAGAGCATCTGTTAGCTGATTTTCTTCTCGCGGGAAGTGCTCGAAGGTAATCTCCTCAAAATGTGGTAGAAATGTCAAAACATGTTCTTTGTAAGGGATAAGATTTGGGTGCTTAATATCCCATTCTCCTTTGATATGGCTGATGAACAAAGCTGAATCTATGAAAACATCTAAGGACTTGATTCCCAAATCTATGGCAGCCCTGAGACCAAAGATGCATGCTTCGTACTCCGCCATATTGTTCGTACAGTTGAAACAAAGTATGGCAGTAAAGGGAGTATGACAACCTTCTGGAGATATGAGTATATCGATGATACCATTACCAAGTGCATTGGATTCCCCATCAAAGAACAGGGTCCATCGGGATCCTTGTTCAGGTCCGTCATATGGTCTGATTTCTTCACAGTTGTCTAATATCATGATGTCTTCATCCGGGAATTCAAATTTCATGGACTGATAATATTCTACAGCTTGATGAGAAAGATGATCATCTAGCACACTGCCCTTTATAGCTTTCTGGGTAGTGTACTGTATGTCATATTCTGTTAGGATCATCTGCCATCTAGATATCCTCCCAGACAGAGCAGGCTTTTCGAAGATGTACTTTATCGGATCCATCTTAGATATCAACAAAGTAGTATGAGTCAACATATACTGTCTTGGCTGTTGAGCAGCCCATGCTAGAGCGCAGCAAGTTTTCTCGAGCAGTGAATATCTGGTTTCACAATCGGTAAAAATTTTGCTCAGGTAGTAAATAGCATGCTCTTTTCGGCCAGACTCGTCATGCTGCCCCAATACACACCCCATTGAGTTCTCTAAAATGGTCAGATACATGATCAATGGTCTTCCCTCAACTGGTGGCATCAAAACAGGAGGCTCTTGTATGTACTCTTTGATCTTGTCAAAAGCAATATGGCATTCATCATTCCATCTGACTACTTGATCTTTCTTCAATAGTTTGAAGATTGGCTCACAAGTAGCTGTCAGGTGAGAAATGAATCTGGCAATATAGTTTAGGTGTCCCACTTGAGGGTTTTGCATTTTATCGCAAATGTTGCGGTTAGCAAGAGTTGCCACCGACTTTTCTTTTATCCAAAAGGAAAGGTGAAAAAGCACAGGAAAGACCTTTGAGATGTTTTCTTGAGTTCGGGGGGTAGATTATGAAAAGGGAAGGTATTAGCACTCTTTTCATCCATGGTTTTCCATGGGCTCTTAGTTACTTGCTAGATCACTTGCTTTTGTTATTTGAAAATGTGTTTGGTGTGGTTTTGAAAGTATTTTGTAAAAGAGGCCATTCGTTTAGGCAATCTTTGAAAGGATTCTCGTTCGTAAGAATGTATACAAAGATGTATGTCTTTTGAAAATTCAATATTTGTAAGATGTTTTTGAAATGTGTGTGTTTGTTTTGGCAAGAGCAAGGATTGTTGTTTGAAAATAGAGCAAGTAACTTGAAGTAATCTACCTACTCAAATGTTTTTCTTGTGCATTTTATATTCCTTTGATATTGTTGTCTTACCATTGATTTGGTAAGAAACCCTATCTTTGGATGTGAACAGGACGGGTGTGGGTCATCGTATAACTATGATTAGCAATATTTGCAAAGTATCTTAGCATTTTGATGGACCAAGGTTATTTTTGTAAGGCAACCTTGAATAGCGTCATTGAGGGACTATGATCTTATATTTGTTTTGTTTTACCAAGATACTTCACATGCGTAACATGGCTATTTTTATATAAAGCAACCAAGTGGAGAAACCATAAGGATGCTTGTATGCAAGTGTGTTATTTTCATGCTTTGTTTTTATCTTGCATTTGGGGTTTTCTATTTGCTTTGTTTTGATCTTACCATACAAACCCTAATTACTAATCATGACATGTAAAGCAGTAAATTGCGTAATGTAACGATTACTAAGCTATTACAACAATTTATGGGAGGGGGAATACAAATTTGAATTGGGATTTGCAAGAATGTAAATCTAATTGAATTATTACAACCAAATCGAATTTGTATGAATATTAGAATGAACAATACAATATTTAAATATGCAATATTATGTATTTATGCAAGAAAAATATTTTGTTTTGTTTTTGTCTTTTTATGTGAAAAGAAATTTTAACCTAAACCTAAGAATATAAGGAAAAGAAATTAATTTTTAAAAGGAAGGTTTAACCCTAATTTCTATTTTGAAAGAAAATAAAGCTCTTGTATACATTATTATTGTGTATTTTTGTATCTAAAGATAATAAATAATATTGTGAGGAAGTATTTAGTTTTTTTTATATGTAAAAATAAATATTTATAAATATGAAATGAAAAAGAAAATAAAAAAAATTAAACTGAACCTATTTTATTTATATTTTACAAGTTTATTAAAAAAAATAAGTAATATATATTGAAGATAAAATATATTTCTTATGTGAAAAAAAAAATTAAAAAAAAATAAAATGCAATATTATCAAATTTATATTGTTTTAGGATTTTTATGCATCAAAGAAAATATTTAATGAACAAAAATAAAATAAAACAAGTAAAATAAATATAAAAATAGTTGGGTCAGGGGGATGTTTTGAGCAATCAAAAGGTGAGAGTTAGAAAAAAAGAACAAGGCCCAGCGTGGAGGCCCAGTCCTGCCAAAGAAAGCCAAAATCTGAAAAGGAACAAAATGTGAACAAACCAAAAGGTAGCGCCAAGGTTCGAACCCATGAAATGGGTCTCACCAACGCGCTACCTTGCCACTGGGGTGGCTATACATCCGTTGATTAATTTGAAACAAAAATAACATAACACAAACAAAGCCCTTTCCATGTACTTCGTCTTCTTCCTCTAGCCAGCCAGATGCCCTGTAACTCTCTCATTCTTCCATGAAAATGAAAACTCATAACATGAAAGTTGTAGCATTTGGTCTCACGATTCTAACCATATAAGTCATGTAAGCTAACAATCAAAGATCAAGATGAATTTTAAAATCCCTAAATCTAAACCTAATTTTTCCAGAAACTTCAAGTTTAAAATTATCTTAACTTAGGCCAAATAAATGCAAGATATGTATATGTACAACTTCTTTGCAATGAGGACTACATTGTTTATTCACAAATCGTGCCCAACGGTTGCCTGTATAAAGAGATAGAAGTTGAGATTTTTACCTCTTTCAGTTGAAATCGTGGATGGAGTTGGAGTGAGTTTGATGGAGGCCAGATGATTGCTTGAGCTTGCTTGAACCTCTCTGAGTGTGTTCCACCCCTTGCCTTGCTTTTAAAGTGTCTGAAACTCTCTGTCCAAGTCAACCTGCAAGCTTTGAAAACAAAAATGGAAGATGATGGAGAAGGGGTTACAGTACATGGATGAGGGTCTCGATCAGTTAGATATCAAGTAGGTAAGGTGTTTTGATGATCAAGACTTGAAACGCACGAGCCAAATGAGAGATTGGTATGTTTATGCAAAAACTGCAAGTCTTGACAATTTTCTGGTGTTTTTGAGTTTAGGAGTGTTTCAAGCTTCTAGTAATCGCGTGTTATGTTGAAATGTGTTTGTATATTAGTATATAATCAGTTTCTTTTCAGCTCTCTAACAGATTTGCAAGTTATAGGATTTTGGCACACTTTCTTGCTTTTGATGCAAAGTGAAGGGACAAGGCCTTACCTGCTTATACTGGCTTGCTTAGGGTATGTATTTGCTCTATACAAATTTCCTTAGGTCTGTGGTACTTGTATGTGCAAAGGAGATAGGTTCAATGCTCAAGAATTGGAAAGTGGCAAAAGTTGAGCTTTTTCAAAATGGCAATGGTCAATTTATGGAATTACAACTTGGGTAATGGCTCTAAGGCTTGGATCAAAGCTCTGTCAACTGAGTAAGCATTAAATTAAGGAGTAAGAAACAAGTTTGGGACCTGTAAAGCATAGATTAGGCAGCATAGGTACTGATTGGAACTTTGTTCTTCATGAAGTGGCTTGAATCAAAAGTGAGAAATTGCCAACTTCATCTCTTTGATTCTCCCTACTAAAAAATGATCTTGAAGAGTTATTCGACATATTGGAAAGCTTGCAATGTGCTCAATAACTCATCTTTGAAATGAATTTCAAGATACCTCTTGGAACTAGGTGAAAAATTGCCATGAAGTTGGGTCCAAAACATGCCTAAATTAGGGCAAAAATTCACTATGTTACTTAGTTCATGAGCATGTATTCATAAATTTATATCTTGAGATCCAAGCATCTTTAGGGAGAAGTGTGTGAAGAAAATTTGTAGATTTCATGGAGGTCTACAATTTTCATGTTGGGTACTTTCTTTGAATCATTATGCATCATGGTGGAAAAAAAATAGCCTAAAGTTGAGAAAAAATAAGAAATTTTCTGTACTTAGAAAATTTTCTAAGTTATGAAAATTTTCAAATTTAAACCCCAATCTTGAAACTTGGATTTCTTGATGAACAATTTTCACATTTTGACATGTTTTGATGAATTTTGACCCTTGGCACTTGATTTTGACCAAAAAATCAAAGTTTGACTTTTCAGTGTACAATTGACTTTTGATCAGTTGACTGCAAATTTCATCTGTCAATCCAATGAAATTGCAATGTTTTGAACCATGCTATTAGGTCAAGATGGTGCAATTGAATCCTTGAAATCATGCTTTAACTCAATTGGTCATTTTCTAGGTCAAAAACCAGAAATTGCCCTTCCTTAATCAAAACCCTAATTTTTGACGATTTTGCCCTTTTGGTGATTTGATCAAATTTCTTGAGGAATTGTGATCCAAAATTGACGAAATGATACAAATAACTTTTAAATGTTGATGTGGATAAAAAATTATGAAGTTTGACTATAAATTGGCCATGGTTGACTTTTTCCCCAATACAATTGATTTTTAGGTCAACTGTCCAATTGACTGATCAAAATGTGGTTTAAGGCTTGAAACTTGTCATGAGTAAACTTAGGGGTCCATAATGATTTTTGAAAGTCATATGAAGCATTGATAGTCCAAAAATCCTTGGGCAAGCTCAAACCCTAATTTTGGGTGATCACTGCATGATAAGAGATCTTGAGCTGGTCAAACCCTAATCTAGTCTTGAGTCAAAGAGATCTTGTGAGAAAAGTCTTGATAAATGAGAGAGAAAATTTTGGGGTACAACACATGGTAATTATTGTTGATGTTCTGACTTGGTCCCACCATATTGTTTTTCTTGCTTGGATATTTTCTGACACGGTTAAGTGCTTGTACTCAGAACCAGGTGCTCTGATCTCAATTGAAGAATGGAGAAACACAAGGATGGGGGTTTGAATTGGGGTTTCTAAAACTTAAAGTAAAAGCATGTTGATTATCCTGGTTCGTTTGAACTCAAACTACTCTAGTCCACCCGCCAAGGTGATTTCGCCTCTCTCAATGAGGTCTTAATCCACTAGCCAAACATAATTACACAGTTACTATGACAACCGTCAAAGTCTTCTTGAGTTTAAACCACAACCTGGTTTTCTCAAGGAATTACACAATACAATATTTGAAAGAGTGTACAAGATGTATTTTCTAACAAAACACTATGACACAAGTGATGTTTTGCACAAATGAAATTCAGTACGTTGAAGGTGATGAAAATATCTCGTTTTTTGTGTACTCAAAAAATCGTCAATGATTTCTCCTTAAAGATTTGTTTATATAGGCAAAGCATGTGGGAGCTTTTGGAATGTTGATAAGTAGTAATTAAAGAGCTTTCCAAATATAGAGATTCTTGTCCTCTTTCAGCCGTTACTTTTGACTAGCCATAAGTGAATTGTAATGCTTCAGAACATGTTTGCTTCAGAGGATGAAAGTTACCGTTACTTCTTTCCAAAACTGTATGAATCAGAATAACGGAGTTCCTGTTCGCAGTGTTTAGGCACTCATAAGTTGCAGCTTTAGAACTTCTTTATAAAAGATGTATTGAATAAGAGTTTGAACAACGATCTAACTCATTTTCTGTGCTTCTTCCATCAGAACTTCTATGCAAAACAAAATACTTATTTAGGGAGAATAATTGTTCTTTGAGTGTTTGTTATCATCAAAACTCTTATAAAGGTTGTAGAATCAAACTATGTTCTAACATAGGAATGTTAATGTCATAAATGTTAATGTCTTCAAGCTGACTCTTCATTCAGAGCATATGTGTACTGCATCGACCTGCAACTTCCAGAAGTACTTTTCTTTCTATTCTGCCTCGGACAAATTGAGCGTCATAGTACCCTACTAATTTATATTCTCTGGATTTTCTATAACAAATACCAATATTAGTAGTATCTTTTATATACTTGAAAATTCCCTTAATTGTTGTTAAGTGAGATTCTCTAGGATCTGATTGGAATCTGGAACAAAGACAAACACTATATAGAATATCATGTCTTGAGGCTGTTAAATATAAGAGAGAACTAATCATACCTCTGTAGAGCTTCTCTTATACTTTCTTACTTACCTCTTCCCTTTCTAGAATGCATGTAGGATGCATAGGAGTTTTGGACGACTTACATTCTGATAAATCGAATTTCTTCAAAAGTTCTTTTACATACTTGCTTTGATGAATGTAGGTTCCTTATGGAGTTTGATTAATTTGGATACTAAAAAAGAACTTGAGTTCACCCATCAAGCTCATTTCAAGCTCTGCCTGCATAGACTTAGAAAATTCTTTTCCCAAAGAGGCTTTAGTAGATCCAAAGATTATATCATATACATAAATTTGACAAACCAAAATATCATTTTTAAATTGTTTAGAGAATAACGTTGTGTCCACCTTCCCCTTGGTAAAATCATTTTATAATAAAAAATTACTTAGTCTTTCATACGAACCTCTGGGAGCTTGCTTTAGACCATATAATGATTTCTTAATTTTATAAACATATTTTGGATGTTTTGTATTTTTAAAACCAGGTGGTTGGTGCACATAAATTTCTTCATCAATGTAGCCATTTAAAAAAAGCACTTTTAACATCCATCTGATAAAGAGTGATGCCATTATTTATTACAAAAGAAATTAAAAGTCTGATAGATTCTAACCTGGCGATTGAAGCAAAGGTTTCTGTATAGTATATCCCTTCTTGCTGACTATAACCCTGTGCCACCAGTTGTGCTTTGTTTCTGACGACTTCTCCATGTTCGGTTAGCTTGTTTCTGTAGACCCATTTGGTGCCAATGATGTTGAAGCCTTTTGGTTTAGGAACTAGATTCCACACATCGTTTCTAGTAAATTGATTTATTTCTTCTTGCATTGCAAGGATCCAATCATTGTCTAGAAGGGCTTCGTCAATGGAAGTTGGCTCGATCAGAGATACTAATCCCATGAGTGATTCTTCAAAATTTCTGAATGTAGATCTTCTTCTGATTGGCTCATCTTTCTTTCCCAAAATCATGTTTTTCGGATGTGTTATGCTGCTTCTGGATTGTCTTTTCTAGATGGATTCTTTAGAGGCTACTGTAATATTTGTGACATCTTATTTTGTATTAATATTTTCTGACGATTTGTCTTCAGTACCTATAAGTTTAACTTCTATATCTGCAAAATGTTTACCCTATTTGACTTTTGAGATCCAAGCTTGTCATCAAATCTGATACAAATAGATTCTTCCACAATTTGTGTTTCTGTGTTATATACTTTATAACCTTTTGAACATTCAAAGTATCCTAACACGAGAAAAATTTGTGCTTTATAATAAAACTTGTTCATATGTTCTTTAGTGTTCAATATAAAATAAGTACATCTAAATGAATGGAAATAAGAGATGTTTGGCTTTCTGTTCTTCCATGGTTCATATGGAGTCTTATACAAAATTAGGCTTATTGAGATTCTATTATGAATATAACACGTTGTGTTAATTTCTTCTTCCCATAAGTTTTTAGCAATGTTAGTCTCGTTGATAATGGTTTTGGCCATTTCTAGTAAAGTTCTATTCTTTCGTTCTACAACTATGTTTTGTTGAAGAGTTCTAGGCCAAGGGAAATCATGAGAGATTCCACTCTCGTTAAAAAAGTTTTCAAATATTTTGTTTTCGATGTCTCCATCATGATCACTTCAGACTTTAACAATTCTAAAATCTATTTCATTTTGAACTTGGTTACAAAAGGTAGAGAACACAAAGTGTGACTCGTCCTTATGTATTATGAACTTTACCCATGTCCATCAGCTATAGTCATCTATGATCACTAATCCATACTTCTTGTCGTTGATGATTGCAGTTTTCACTAGTCCAAACAGGTATATATGCAGAAGTTCTAATGTTCTAGAGGTGGAAATAACATTTTTTTATTTGAAAGAGGGTTTTGCAAACTTTCCTTTTTGACATGCTTCACATAGAGCATCTGAGCTGAACATCACGTTTGGAAGTCCTATGACCAAATTGAGTTTTTTAATCTGAGATAATCTGATCATACTAACATGCCTCAATATTTCGTGCCAGACCTATTGCTCGTCATTACCAGACATAAGGCATCTTACATTCTGATTTTTTAGTTCCGAAAGTTTTATTTTATAAATGTTATTCTTTCTCTTACCATTAAAAAGGATAGACCCATCTTTCTAAATAACTTCGTTATAGGACTTTTGATTAAATATTATATCATAACCGTTATCAATTAATTGACTTATGGATAACAGGTTATACATTAATCCATCTACTAACAAAACATTAGTTATAGAGGTAAGTGTACCATTACCAATAGTTCCAGAGCCAATATTCTTTCCTTTCAGATTGCCTCCTTAACCAACATAGCCTCCAAATTTAAGCTCCAGACTTTGGAACATATTCTTTCTTCCCATCATGTGTCGAGAGCATTCAGAGTCCAAGTACCAAGATTGATGTTTCAACTTTGTTGTTAAAGACATCTCTTCTACTTCCGAGTCTGATTCAGATTTAGATGAACTAGAGCCAACTGATAAGTTGGCCATTAAGTCTATATTGGCTTTTTCATCTTCTGATTTTGTTTCAGCTTCAGAAGATTCTCAGTCATCCCATGTTGCCCTAAGACTCTTCTACTTTTCTTTAGAGAACTTCTTCTTAGGATTTTCTTTCTTATGATTTGGGAAGTCACTTTTGTAGTGACCTGACTCTTTGCATTCGCAACATATAACCTTTTTGTTGCTAGATTTTTTGTTTCCAGAAGATGATTAAGAGTGATTTACTATTCTTCTAGAATTTCAAATATTGATTTGTTTGTGCTTGCATAGCTAATTAACTCTTCTGGAGAGAAGAAATAGTTCGTCTTATTTTGACGAGGATCCACCATAGTTTTCTTCTTTTTCCTGAAAACCTTTAGGTTCATTTTTTTTATTAGATTTAAGAGCAAGATACTTTCCTTGCTTCTGGGGCTCATCTTCTTCTATTTCTATCCCATGACTTTTCAAAGAGCTGATAAGTTCTTCAAAAGATATATTGTTCAGATCTTTGGTAACCTTTAAGGTTGGGACCATGGGTCTCCATTTTTTTGATAAGCTTCTGATGATTTTCTTTACATGATCTATTATGGATTACCCTTTATTGAGAACTTACAATCCAGCAACTAGAGTTTGAAACCTTAAGAACAATGTCTCGATAGTCTCTTCTTCTTCTTCCATTCTGAAAGCTTCATACTACAGGATGAGTGAAAGACCTTTGGTCTCTTTGACTTGTGTGTTACCTTCGTGCATCATTCTAAGAGAGTCAAACATGTTTTTATAAGAATCTATGTTTATGATCTTCTCATACTCAGTATATGAGATAGAAATCAACAAGATTGTTTTGGCATTGTGATGATTTCTAAATTATTTCTTTTGTTAATCTGTCATTTTCTTTCTGTCGATCTTTTGACCACTTTCGTCAATTGGATAAATGTATCCATCAGTCACCGTATCCCAGAGATTAGCATCATGACTAGAAAGAAACATTTGATTATGTCTTTCCAGTAATCAAAATTCTCACCATTAGAGATTGGAGGTTTTCCGTTGATTCTGTCTTTCTCATCTTTGTTGTTCTGAATTGGTTCCACCATAGTATTTTTCTTGCTAGGATCTTTTTATGACACGATTAAGTGTTTTCACCCAGAACCAAGCGCTCTGATGCCAATTGAAGAATGGAAAAACACAAAAAGGGGGGGTTTGAATTGGGGTTTTCAAAATTAAATCAGTATACACCTTGGTTATCTTGGTTTGTTTGAACTCAAACTACTCGAATCCACCCGCCAAGGTGATTTCGCCTCTCTCAAACAAGGTCTTAATCGACTAATCAAAATATGATTACATAGATATAATGACTACTGTTAATGTCTTCTTGAGTTTAAACCACAGATCGATTTTCTCAAGGTAATACAAAATAAATCAAATAAGAGTGTGTACAATAATGTTTCCTAACAAAACTATATTACAACAGTGATGTATACACTATTGTAAAGCACGAGATATAAATGTGTAAAATATTTCTCTTTTTAGTGTGTAATAGTATTGTATATGTTTTCTTCTTCAAGTCTTCTTTATAAAGGCGAGGCATGAGAGACTAGAGAAGTTTTTTGTGGAAGGTTTGATAAAGTGTTGTTAATGCACTTTCCAAAAATATAGATCTTTATATTTGTTTAGCCGTTAGTTTTTTATTTGTAATGAATGTGTTGTAACGGATCAGAGCATTGCTTTCTTGGGATCTTATTAGAATAAAAAAATTACAGTTGAGACTTTAGATCATCATAGTTTCTTGATATTCATTAGAACATGGATGATACGTTGAAGCTTCTTTTGCATTTCAAAGTATTTACTATCAGAGTGTAGCTTAAGTACTAATTCTTTAGAACAGTTGAATAGATGAGTGTGTTGAGAATTCTTTTGTTCTTCTAGAACTTTAGTTATCAGAATATCATAGCTTTTTCTTGCAGCTTTGGTGCCGCAGAAGTTGTAATATCAGAACTTCTTCTATTTAGCGTGTTACATGGATTTGCTTCTAATTGTGTTGTGTCTAAAACAGAGCTTCAAAATGTAAAACTCTCATCATCTTCTATGCTTCCTTTATCATAATTACTCTGCATATTTAAATACATAACTAAAGAGCATATTTGTTCTTTTTATATATATATATCATATATTTGTTATCATCAAAACTATTACAAGTATGTAGAACCAAACTATGTTCTAACAGATCATTCTCCAACAACATATAACACAAACATATAACACAAGTAAGAAAGGGATAAGATAAAGAGGGAGGGGATGTATCAGATAAAATTAAGGTTTCAAATATCATCAACATCATTCATTCATTTTGGTATATTTGCTTTTTCAACCTATCAACACCCAAGATCCAATGAGGTTGAGGAACTTGTCCCAAAATAACACCCAAATCAGAACCAAACAAAAATAATTAAATAATATTCAATAAAACAATGTTTAAATGATTAGTAAAAGGGAAATAATTGGTAAAATACACAAAGTATATTAAAAAATCAAATAAAAATCCTAAAAAAAATAGTCAGAGGTCAAACGTGAGTCAATAAGTGTTGACAACAATTTTCAGAATTTTTTAATGTCAGAAACTATTTTTTAAAATTCAAAGAAATAAGGGAAAAACCCAATATTGTAAAAAATAGTAAATTCTGAAATAAAAATATAATGAGATCACCAATATTTGTCAAGAGGTCATTGGACCCTTTCATATTTTTTCCATAATTTAAAAATCAAGAAAAGTATTGTTAAACAATTAAAACAATTCAAATAAAGTGAAAAATCATAAAAAATACCAAATCATAAAATAAAATTGTGAAAAAAATAAGAATCAGAAAGAGAAAAATCAAAAGTATTTTTTGGAATTTTTCTTCTTCAGAATTTTAGAAGTTGAAATGATTTTTTTAATGAATTTTTGAAGTTTAAAACAATTAAATCAAAAATCAAAAAATAAAAATAATGTTAAAATAGGAGCATCTGATCATAGTCAAAACTCGTTAGTAAACGGATACAAAGGATATGGCGCGTTGTGCTTAATATAGACCTTAGTGACAAACACATAATAAATTAAAACTGGGCCAATGAAAATAAAACAAATGTCACGCCATCATTGTTTGAAGAACGACACGTAGATCATCTTCAACCTCCAGACCCCTGCATGTTGGCTTTTTGTGAGATTCTTAAAATGAAAAAATCAGAAACTCATAGTGGTATCATTCGATTTGTCTCTTCAAGATGATCCTAACCATACCCTCGCAAAATTTTTATATAAAACACAACTTACTCGATTTGGAAAAAAATAGACAGTTTTGAAATTGAAATAAAAAAATAGAAGTATCAAATGCATTGATTCACAAAAATTGAGGTAATATTAAGCATCAGTGAACATCATAAATCATTCCAGTCATTTGAGTTAGAAGATTTGGTGCCTTAAACTACCTGAACGAAGTCAGATGAATTTTCTCTGAAACTAGACTTGGCTAGTGTGATTTAGGACACCTCAAGGCTCAGTTCTTCTCCTGTTAGCTTCAGGGAAGTTCAAGGATGAAGAATCAACAAAGAAATTGGATTGAAAGATGCTTTAAAACCAAATTTGAAGTTGCATAATTGAGAGGTTAGAAGGGAGTTCAAAAGAGGTTCTTTGGCTCTCTAAAGCTTGTAAAATGAAGTAGAGGAGGTCTCTATTTGTAGGGGAAGTGAATGGAATCAAGAGGAGGAGTGAATGGTGCAATTTGAGTGGAAATCATGCACACCTGTGATCATGAAGAATATGTGACCACATGTGCATAAAAACTCATCCAAATGATGAGTTTTGATAATCTAAATGATTCAAACATATTTTCTAATCATGTTTAAGTTGAAAACGCATGGTAACTTGGTGTTTAGAAGCCATATTATGGAAATTGCAAACTGACTGCAAGTGATTTTTCAGTTTCAAAGCATCAACTTTACAACCATGGTGGAAACATCTTAGAGACCTTTATGATACAATATTGGATTCTCCAGAAAGATGAATAATCAAGCTTGACAATATGCTTTGAAAGTCTCCATTTGGTGATCTAAGTTGAAAGTTATGATCAATTGGAATTGGAAAAAACACACAAATTTGTGCACTTAGAAAAATTTCTAAGTTTTGAGTTCAAAAGTGACCTATAATCTCTTGACTTCACACATGGCCTTCCACTCAAAATTAGGTTTTGGTCAACGAAGATGGTATGAAGTAGACTTCTTAAAGATCATTGTGATACTTGAATAATTACAAACCTCCAAAAAATGAGAGTGTTATGACCTTGTTAATTTTATGAAAATCCATGAAAAATCTATAATCTTTTGAGCTCTTAAGGGATCTTCTAACCATTTTCAAGCTTAGCACCTAAAATAAAAGATGAAGTTTAAATCCTAAAGATAATTGTAGAAAAGGAATGGGAGTAAGGAGATAAAAATTGACCAATTTATGATCATTTGAAGTCAACCCCTAAAATTCAAAGGCCTTTTAAGGAGACATGTAATCTTTCTCAACTATTAGTGATCTTCCATTCAAAATTAGCCTTAGATTTCTAAAGAGAGACTGTTAAGGACCCTTTAAAGAGAATCATGTATTTGGAAGCAATCAATAATATCAAACAATGAGCAAGGTATGGTCCTTAGAAGTCAAAAAACCCTAGCTAAGAGAGTATCAAAATGACTTGAAACCCCTTTCAATGTTTGATGATTTTTCTTGCACAATTGGATCTTGTCATGTGAAGAGAGGTTGTTGTTGGTGATGATAATAATACATAGCAAAAATAACCAACTCCAAATGTTGAAAATTGAGAGAGTTATGCACTTGTGTTCACTAAATCTAATATTTTCTCAATTAGGTCAAACTTGTTGAATCAACCTTGAATTTTTTTAGAATTTTTTTTGTAAAATAAGCATGATGAATCATAAGAGACCTTGGAATGATGTTATCTTGAAGCACACTAAAAGATGGAGCTTAAGTCTCAATGAAGCGTGTTGAAGAAGGCATGGAAATAAACACATGAACCTAATAATCTTCTTGATGAATTCCACCACCAACTTTTGGGAGATCTTGGTCTAAACAATGTGAAAGAGCTCTTTGAACCACAAATATTTGATATCATAGATATAGCCTTGAAGCTTGAGCTCTTGCAATCCATTAGAGAACCATTTGATTGAGAATCATTCCTCAAACCCTATATTAGATGGTGAGATGAATGCAATTGTGATCACCTACAATATGAACATTCAAAGAAACATATATACATATCTTTGTGTTAGTTTAAAGAACATATGAATAAGATACACAAATCAAAGTTCTTGGTGATCTCTCAAGAGAAAACTTAAAGATAGGATAAAGTAGAAAGAGAGGACTAACCCTAATGTGTGATCTTGATGTATTGTGATGATATGAGGCGATGAGAGATCTTAGGGGCAAAAATTAGGGTATAACATCTTCCCTTATTTAAGTGTCTTCTATCTGGAGATACGAAGGTTAAAATCTTCGTCTCAACGTGATTGAAGATACTTAAATACAAAATAAACCCTAATTTTGGCCTTAAGATGTCATGCAATGTTTATGATTATGAATGAAAACGACCAACTCCAAAGGTGACACAAAACACTACTAGGGAAGCAGAAGATAAAGTTAACTGACCGAAAAGAGAGTTCGTCCAGGAAAATAAATCGCTAGGGAACAACATGATTCCGGGGATGGCTATAATCAGGTAAATCCAAAATCACGATCAATGAAACCAAATTCATAATGAGATTTCCTCAACGGAAATTCTTAACAATGCAAGCCACATTATAAAGCGTTACCAACTCGGATGGAGGAAAGAAACTCAACTCCGGTGGGGTAAATCCTAGAGAGGTGATAAAGTACCATCAACTCAAATAATGAGGAAAAAGCAATGGATGACAATGATCGGCAGATAACTGTGAACTATCCACTAAAAGATGGGATAACAAAAAGATAGTAACATCGGCTTACAGGGGATCAGAAACTACCAACTCGAAAGATACAAATAGAAATGATATGATAATATCGGCTCAGAGATGACGGTAAACATCAAAATTGAGGTAGATGACAAACAATTGACATTAGTAGTCATGATTGGAAACGAATGTTTGACATCAGCACTCAAAGTTGGGATCAAATAAACTCTTTTAGAGCTAAGTGAATCTCAATGATGAACTATCTCCCGTAATAAAGAGACTACCATCTATCAGAGTAAAACCTCAACAACAAACTATATCCCTTAACAAAGAGACTACCATCTATCGAAGTAAAACCTCAACAACAAAATATCTCCTTTAATGAAAAGACTACCATCCATCAACATAAAAATATCAATAATGAATTATATCCCTTAATGAAGAGACTAAAATTCATCGGAGTAAAAATATCAACAACGAAATATTTCCTTTAATGAAGAGACTACCCTCCATCGGAGTAAAAATATCAACAATGAACTATCTCCCATAACAAAGAGACTACCATCCATCAAAGTATAAATCTCAACAACAAACTATCTCCCTTAATGAATATACTACCATGCATCGAAGTAAAAATATCCACTATGAACTATCTCCTTTAATGAAGAGATTGCGATTCATCAAAGTAAAAATGTCAACAATGAAATGTCTCCCTCAATGAAGAGACTAACATCCATCAGAGTACAAACCTCAACAACAATCTATATCCAATAACAAAGAGACTACCATCCATTGGAATGCAAATCTCAACAACAAACTATTTTCCTTAATGAAGAGACTGCCATCCATTGGAATCCAAACCTCAACAACGAACTATCTCCCATAATGAAGAGACTACCATCCACCGGAGTACAAATCTCAACAACAACTATCCCTCTTAGTGAAGAGACTACCATCCATCGAAGTACAAATCTCAAAAACGAACTATCTCACTTAATAAAGAGACCACCATCCATCGGAGTACAAATCTCGACAACAAACTATCTCCCTTTATGAAGAGACTTGTCGTACCCCAAATTTTCCCTACCTTCATTTGCAAGATTAAAATAGAAGAGAAACATTTAATTAAGGATGATTCAGCAATATCTGATGGCTCATTCTTAGAATCAAGTCAATTAGGTGGTGTATTCATGGGAGTGGGGCTTTCTAAATCAGAAAGACCCATGTATCCATGGGCCCATTTACGAAGCATGTTGGCCAATGGCCCATGAGATTCAAATATGGAAATTATTTTAGGGAAAATTATTAAGTTCTTATAATAAGGCCCATTAAATAATGGTTGTTGTTAATAAAAGAGGAGGTGAATATACAATTATATTGAAATTCATATTGGACCACTTATTTTAATAGCAAATAGTAAAGAGGGGGTATAATTCTGAATCATAGGCCCATTGTGTTTTTCTTTCAAGCCACGCGCAATTAACGTTTTTGACACTTACTATTTTATCTCAAAAAAAGAAAACATTTTCATTAAGATATTATTTGTTTAGAATCATTCGTTTAAAGTTGTTTTGGGCCCAATCTGGATTAAAGATAAAAAGGATCACCGTAAAAAAAATTTGTTGTTAATTAGGGCCTAATACTTGGCCCATTTCGCGTTTGGAATTTGGGAGTCATTTTCTGGTTTATGTTTTATTAAGGTTAATAAGTCATTTATTTTAATAAAAAGTTTTGTTTTAAAAAGATAAAGAGTTGTTGGATAAAATATTTAGAGCCAGTTAAGCCCGGCCCAAAAGAAAAAAAAGTTTGTTGTTGCTAGATCAAAAGAAACGGAAAGGCCCGAAACTCATAAAAGTGTGCTGGCAGCATGATTTAAGGCCCAATTTCATTTTGTAGACTGGATAGGAAAATCAAATAATGCAGGGCCCATGTTTGAAAAACGAATACTGTGTAAATCACATAAAGGATTCACGTACGTTTTGCTCATTAGCATTTACTGTAGAAATTAAAACCAAATCTCTAAAACTAAAATAAACTCAAATCTTAAAGTCCAAGCCCGAAAAATCTTTCTACAGTTAAAACTAAAATTAAGGAAAATCTTCATCTATTCTAAAGCCCAAATCTAATTTCCAGTAAGGAAAATATTACAAAATCACTCTATATTACAACCTGTGATACAATGGGAGAACTGACTTGGGTGTTTTGCGTTTGATCGCAAATGTTGCGGTTAGCAAGAGTCGCCACCGACTTTTATTTTATCGAAAAGGAAAGGTGAAAAAGCACAGGAAAGACCTTTGAGATTATTTCTTGAGTTCGGGGGGTAGATTATGAAAAGGGAAGGTATTAGCACCCTTTTTATCCATGGTTTTCCATGGTCTCTTAGTTAATTGCTAGATTACTTGCTTTTGTTTGAAATTGTGCTTTGTGTGGTTTTGAAAGTATTTTTGAAAAGAGGTTATTGTTTAGGCAAACTCTGTAATGATTCTTGTTCTTAAGAATGTATACAAAGGTGTTGATCTTTTGCAAATGTTTTCAAGTTTGAAAAGTGTTTTGAAAGTGTAGGTGTTTATTTTGAAAATAGCAAAGATGTTTTTGTTTTGAAATGGAGCAAGTAACTAGGAACATTCTACCTACTCAAACTTCTTTCATGTTCATTTCCTTTTTCCTTTGACATTGTTATCTTACCATTGATTTGGTAAGTAACCCTACCTTTGGATGTAAACGGGTCGGGCGTGGGTCATCGTATAACCATGATTAGCAATGTTGCAAGATATGTTAGCGTTTTTCTTTAAGGACTAAGATCATTTTGATAGGCAACTTTTGATAGCATCATCGAGGGACTATGATCTTATATTTTGCTTGTTTTTGCTAAGATACCTCACATGCGTAATATGGCCATTTTTGTAAGGAAACCAAGTGGATTTACCCTAGGGGTGCTTGTGTGCAAGTGTATTGATTTTCATGCTTGATTTATCTCTAATTAGGGTTTGCTAATTGATTGGTTTTAGTCTTTCCATACAAAACCCTAATTACTAGCATTTGTATGTAAAGCGATAAATTATAGAATTTAAAATTACTATGCTATTACAATACTTAGGGGAGTATACAAATTTACAAATGGGGAATATTGCAAGAAATTAAATCTAAAATAATGAGTACAACCATATTGAATTTGAATAAATATACAAAATAAGGATAAAAATGCAAAAATGTAAATGTAAAAAAGAAAATGATTTTTTTTTGTTGTTTTATGAAAGGTATAGTCTTGACCAAATTAAAGAAAATGATTAATGAAAATTAACCAAAATTAAGTTTAAACTAATTAAGAAAGAAATTAAGTTAAAAAATGATTTTTAGGGTTTTTTAAGAAAGAGGTTTTAGATTAATAAAAAATAAAATGAGAAAATTAATTAATTAAGAAAAACCTAAATTCTAAGTTAATTTTAATTTACAAGTAAATAATATAATAATTTAAACTTAAGCTTAAATATTCATTATTAAAAAGGAAATTAATTTGTTAAAAGAAAATGTTTTTAGTATTTTTGTTTTATAAGAAAATAAAATAAATAAGTGTAAATAATAAATAAAATATTATTGGATTTTTCATGATTAATGAAAATAATAATAATAATAATAATAATAATAATAATAATAATAATATTATTATTATTATTATTATTATTATTAATAATAATAAATAAAAGATAAAAAGTATAAAAAAAAATAAGTCAGGGAGGTGGGTTAATGAAACATAGGGTATTGTGAGAAAAAAGTCAGGCCCAACAAGAGGAGGCCCAGGCGCTAAAAAAAAGCCAAAAATGTCAAAAAAATGGGAAAAAAAATGGAAAATGGTCACGCTGGGGCTTGAACCCAGGACCTTAAAGTGACAGGCGCACGCTTTAACCATTGGGGTGGTGATACATCCGTTAACTTGTATGAAATGATAAATACATAACATAAAACATGCCCTGAGTGTACTTTATCTTCAACCTCCAATCAAAGGATATGTAACTTGCTCATTTCTCAACCATTTGCAAAAATGTAAACATGAAAATTGCTCCATTTTTTCACAAGAAATCCAACCATATAAATATCATAAGCTATAAATCAAAGGTGAATTAGAATTTCTAAAGTATCAAATTCTGACCTAAATATTTCAGAAAGTTCAAACTCAAAATTCTCCTAGCTCAATCAAAATAAATGAAATCTTTGGACATGTATAGTTTCAGGGTAATGATGTCTACATTTTATATGCAAACCTAACTATGCCTAAATATGAAGATAGAAGTTCAAGAAAAATACCTCTAAACTGGAAATCGTGAAATGCAAATGAGCTTGATTCAAAGTGCTGCAATGATCAGGTTAGCTTCCTCAAGTTCCCAGGAAGCTAATGCAATGGTTTGCTTGAGCAATGGATGACTAGAATGGTCTGGAGAAGTCAAGTTGCAGACCTCTATTTTTGGTTATGGAGGATGATGAAGATGGAGTTATAGTTCCAAACCAAGGACAAGGATGGATTATATTTGATGTAAGGAAGCTTTAGAAATGAATTTGAGGGAAAACACACGAGGGAACTGAGAGATACAAGTTTAAGGTTAGAACTGTGTATCAATGGAGTTTTTTGTGCAATTTCTGGCTAGAGGGAGTTTGGGAGTGTTTCAGGGTGCTTGAGCTCGTCCTAGCTCATAAATAGTGACTCTATTTATAAGAAACAAGTTTGGAGACTTGTTGTTGATCAAAATTCAAAATCACAAGTTTATGCATAACATGTGATATTTGAGAAATTTAAGTTTCAAAGCCTTATGTACTTGCTAAGATAGAATGATTATGCTTTAAACATACTTTCTTATAACTTTGTGGATGAAGTGTGATCAGAGGGAACAAGTTAGAGGCTCGAGAATGGACTTTATGCAAAAAGCTTGCTTTACAAGAATGGCAATGTTAACTTTGTGCCATTAATGGAAAAACAACATGGATAATAGCTCAATTGCTTGGATCAAAGCTCTAACAGTTGTGTAAACATTTAATTATGGAGTTACAAACAAGTTTGAGGCCTTCAAAGCAAGGATTATACAGCCTAGCATGGATTTGGTTCATGTGTTCATCAAAAATGACTTGTAATTCAAGTTTGAAAACCCTAACTTCCTCTCTTCGATTCTCCTTGCTCAAGAATGATCTCAAGGAGTTCTTGTACATTTTGGAAACCTTGTAATGTTCTCTAAAACCCCTCTTTGAATCAATTTTTAAAATTCCCCTTGTAACAATATGAAAAAGTGCCATGAAATTAGCTCAAAATCCTGCCTAAACTAGGGAAAAATTTCACTAAGTGTTTAGTTTTAAGACTATGACTTCATGAATTAATAACTTGAGATCCAAGCCTTTTTAGAAGAAGCTGTGTGAAGAAATTTTGTAGATCTCATGGAGATCTACAAGTTTCATGTTGAAATTTTCTTCTGAATCATCTGGCATCCTGGTGAAAAATTTGCTCAAAGTTGTGAAAAAAACATGAAGTTTTAAACACTTAGAAAAATTTCTAAGTTACAAAACTTTGACTTTTCAAAATGAAATCTTGAATTTTTGATTTCTTGATGAATAAGTTTCATATTTTTACTTGTTTTGATGAATTGTGATCTTTGACATTTGATTTTGACCAAAAAGTCAAAGTTTGACTTTTCAGTGTACAATTGACTTTTGATCAGTTGACTGAAAATTTACTATCAATCCAATTGATCTTGAGAAATGTTTTGGGTCATGCCATTAGGTCAAAATGATGCAATTGAACTCTTGAGATCATGCCTCAAACCACTTAACCATTTGCTAGGTAAAAAATCAGAAATTGCCCTTTCTCAGTCAAAACCCTAATTTTGACCATTTTGCCCTTTTGATAATTTGATTAATTTTATTGAGGAATTATGGTCCAAACTTGATCAAATGATACATATGAGTTTATAATTTTTATTTGGATCAAAAATTGTGAAGTTTGACTCTAAATTGGCCATAGTTGACTTTTTCCCCAATATAGTTGATTTTTAGGTCAACTGTTCAATTGACTGAGCAAAAGTGTGATCCAAGGCTTGAAACTTGACATGAGTAATCTTGGAGGTCCATAATGATCCATGAAAGTCATATGAGGCATTGAAAGTTCAATTATCCTTGTGAAATTTCAAACCCTAATTTCAGCCATCAGTGCTTAAGGAGGTGTTTGACTTGATCAACCCTAGTGCAGTCTGGAACAAGAGAGATCTTTGTGAGAAAATATTTGATAACTGAGAGGGTAAATTGTGGGGTATAACACAACCAAATCAGGAAATTACAGATAACGTTAAATCAAATCTGCATCTAAAAATACAATAGCATCTCGATCGAATTAAAAGCCCAAAACTAAAATTATTACAGAATATCGTGAATCTCTATTACACAAGACCAAATCAGATATTACAGAAATCTCAGTCAAATTATACAATTGAAATCCCTAAATATAAGGAAAATTTGTAACAGTAAAAACCCTATAAATACTAAGAGGATTCTAAGAACAAGGGGGGGGGGGGGGGGAGAAAAATACTGAGGCGCTGAAAAAAAGAATTCAAAGAAAAAAATTGAAGAAGGGAAAGACTGACAAAGAAGACACCAAACCGAGCCTTTTCATTGAAGATTGAACATAAGGCATTTAGGGTTTCAATATCTGAAACTCTAATAGATTGACCGCACCGTCACCTTCACCACCATCGGCCACCACCTTCAAAACCTGCAAACGAGAAGAAGAAGAAGAGATTAGTGCTGGAGCTCAGAGGCTCGAAAATCAGAACAGAAAAATCGCAAAAGGGGTAAAAATCCTAGTTTTTTTATTGTTATTTTGGTGTTGTTGATTGATTAAGGTTGATTCATGGTGGGGGATGGGTTTAGGGTTACCGCGCCACCGTGAGGAACGTTAGGGTTAAAAAAGAAGAGAAGAATAAGGTGAGGGGTACGAAAGGGTAAGAGAAGAGAAAGAAGAAGATTTACTATAAAATGAATCTTGAAAATGGAAAAACAACTTAATACCTTGTTATAATTCCATATGCGCATGCTTATGATAATCCTCTTATGCCAACCAAATGTGACCATTTGATCATGAGTGGACGACCGTAAAGCCAAGTCCACCATAAGATTGATACACCCTCACACACGCAATCTATCATGCCCCTCTCAAACACGTTTTGGGCCTAGACCCAATCAGTTTTCACACCTCCCTTATGCCAAATTACTGAAGCAAAGCCAGCGCTACACCCCTCAGTCTTACTGGGCCTTAATTGAATTCAGGCCCTAACTCTTTGCACCCCCTATCTTTTACTTTATAACTAAAAACGCACCCCCGTGATTTAAATTATTATTTCTTTTATATTATTATTTTTTATCTATTTTTTATATTATATATTTTATTCTTCTTATTATTAACTTCTTTTTATAACAATTATTATCAATAATTTATTTTTTATTTTCACATATTATTATTTTATTATCACGTGTAAGTATTATTTTATTTAAAAACTCATGTATATATTTATTTTCTATATTATTGCATTAAATATTTTTTAATCATGCATTAATAAAAAAAAATTTCATTAACATTATTAAAATATATTCAACACATCAAACTTTCTTTTTCGCAATAAACTAATCTAAACAACTTTTTTTGCTAAAGGGTTCCAAACGAATTTTGACTAATCGTGCATTTAGTCTAAATCTCCACAATCACTACACCCGGTCAAATGCGAGGCGATTCAAAATACATTTCAACCCCTAAAAAACACAAACCCCATACGAACTACGAATTGGGACTCTGATTCCTCATAAGAGGATACGTAGACATATGGCTAAAACCGTGGTGAGTTCCCCTATAAAAAAACAAACCCTTTCCCTTATTAAAATTTAAAACCCTATTTTACCCGAAACCTAAACCTAAAACCTAATATCGTTAAGAATAAGGTAGATAAATGGTGCCTAACACCTTTCATTCTTCTAATGAGGTCCGAAACTTAGAGTCTTTGTCTTTAAGGTTTAGGGTTTCCTATTAGATGTCCTTCCTTAGGATAAAAACTAGTAGTGGCGACTCTCATTTAAAAATCGGTCGCAATGAGACTACCGTCCAACGGAGTAAAAATCTCTACAAAAATCTATCTCCCTTAATAAAGATACTACCATCCATCAGAGTATAAATCTCAACAATGAACTATCTCCCATAACGAAGATACTACCATTTATCCAAGTACAAATCTCAACAACGAACTATCTCCATTAATGAAGAGACTACCATCCATTAGAATACAAATCTCAACTACAAACTACTTCCCTTAATGAAGAGACTACCATCCATCAGAGTACAAATCTCAATAAAGAACTATCTCCCTTAACAAAGAGACTACCATCCATCAAAGTGCAAATCTCGACAATGAACTATATCGCTTAATAAAGAGACTACCATCCATCGGAGTACAAATCTCAACAACGAACTATCTCCCATAACAAAGAGACTACCATTCATCAGAGTAAAAATCTTAACAACGAACTATTTCCCTTATTGAAGAGACTACAATCCATTGGAGTACAAATCTCAACAACCAACTATATCCCTTAATGAAGAGACTACCGTCCACTGGAGTGCAAATTTCAACAACAAACTATCTTCCTTAACGTAGAGACTACCATTCATCAGAGTAAAAATATTTTTCTTGCATTAACAAACTTACTGGAGAAGAATAGGTTACTAAAATAAAGAGACATACCACTTTTTGTTTTTGAAAAGGATTGCGATAACACTATTGGGAAATAAATCTTGATTTCATGGGGAAATAAAACACATTCCTGCTAAGGAGATAAAGTATTTACGTGCAAAATAAATACATATTCTCAACCCAGGGTTCACATCCTAGAGAGGTCAGAGTAACGTTGCTGTCGGGAACCATAAATTCAAACCAGGAACGAACTGGGGTGAAATAGTCAACCAACACGCCATCCAATGAGGAATAAACTCAAATAGGAATCAAATTCCACCCAGATAATGAATTGGGTAGGAAAGCTAACACAAATTTTTTCCACGAGGGATAACTCAGTGGGGAAATTAAAAGGATATACACTTTCTGCTTTAGGTTGACACTTTATTGAAGATAGGATAACATAACTCTGCAAAGAGGATAATATGCCTGCAAAAATATCAATGAATGCAAGTGAGAAATGAATTTAAATTCAGCTATGCATGATGTATGTATGAGTGTATGGATCTTATTGTGCACATGCTGACAAAACAAACATATTTCAGTGGGGATAACTAGACAAAACTAACTAGGGTAACGAAAACACTCAGCTCATTTAGGATGAAGATTCCCTAAGAGAGTAAGCCTTGACTGAGGAAACAAAGTCCTACTTCACAATTTAACTTCACTAGGAAGAAACATGTCTTGAAAATAATCACTGAACAATCTGATAGCGATAAACCAATACAATTACAGGGATATAACACCCTCCTCCAGGCTTCACCGGGGAATAACATACAAACTTCACTAAGGAAGACAATGCCATGCCCTCTAGGCTTCAACTAGGGATTCCGCACTGACTTCACTAGTGAACACAACACCACATCGCCTAGACTTTAACTAGGGATTCCATACTGACTTCACTAGGGAAAACAATGCCACATCGTCGAGGGGAGCCCAAATACAATATTGAATATCAAGAGTAATGGTTTTGAAAACTTCTCTATGGAAAAATTATGAAACTCCATGGGGATAAAAACTTTAGAGAAAAGTATCATCTTCAATTGATTTAAGGATCTAAGAAGTTAAAAACGCATCAATGTTTTACCCCAATTTTCCCCCCTAAGATTCCTCTATCATCTCATATCAACTCAATCATATCAAGATCATAATTGGGTTTGGTTCTTCCCACTATCTCTAGGTTTTCTCATGAGGAATCACCAAGAACCTTGATTCATATATGTTTTTTATTGATTAACTTTTAACTAATAAATACAATGAATGTTTTCTCTAATTGATGATATTATAGGTAAGGGCACAACACATTTCATCAATTTTATTTATAGGTTCATGATTTTATTTCCATGCATTCTTCAACAAATCTTCATTGAGAGTCAAGCTTCATCATTGGAGATACTTTTAAGTAATATCATTACAAGGTATAATATGAATTATCATGCCTCAATTTGTCAAATAAAATCAAATGATGCAAGAGTTGATTGAAGAAGTTTGACCTAATTGGACAAGTTCTTGATTTCTTGGTCACAAGTGCATAACTCTCGCATTTCTTAATATTTGAAGGTGGGTTTTGTTGCTATTAATTCTTATTATCATCCACAACAACTTCTATTCATATGGAAAAAGTTATTGTGCAAGAAAGTTGGTCAAAATTGAAAGAGGCTTCCAAGTCATTTTGGTGCTCTAGGAGCTAGGGTTTTGAACTTCTAAGGGCTATATCTTGCTTATCTATTGGTATTTTTGAGTGATTCCTAATACATGCTTCTATTTAAAGAGTTATCAACCAATCACTTCAAAAATTTCAAGAAAATGTTATGTGGAAGATGCCTAATGATGAAGAAAGATTACAAGTCCCCTAGATAGGCCATCAAATTCCCTTATGTAAATTCAAAAACTCATAACTTGATCAATTTTTATCTCCTTGAGCCTATTCTTTTTTCAAAAGGATCTTAAGGATGTGAACTTCAAATCTTCTTTATGATAAAAGCTTGAAAATGGATGGAAGATTCCCCTAGAATGCAAAAGGTTATAGGTCATTTCATAGATTTTCACCAACTTCACAAAGTCATAACTTTCTCAATTCTTAGTGTTTTTAAGTGGTTCAAATCTCAAAATGTCATTTAAGAGATCTATTTCATGCCATATATTTTGGTCAAAATCAAATTTTGGGTGGAAGGCCATGTTTGGAAGAAAAACATTATAGGTCAATTTTGTTGAAAAACTTAAAATTTTTCTATTTACAAAAAGTCAGCATCTTTTTCTCTACTTTGACTCATCACAACTCCTAGATCAAGTATCCATTTGATACCATTCTTTTCACATTGTAAAATTTGTAACCATATCTTTCAATTGCTTCAAGAATCATTCCATAAGACTCCTTGAGTTGTGAATGCCATTGATTCAAAGTTGGTACCTTGAAACTAATTTTTTCCCCAAGTCAGAATTTGAAATGCACAATTCAACTTCTAATCACTAAATTTTTGTGCGTTTTTACTTCTAATCATGTTTAACAATCTTCTAGAAGTGATTAGCACCTTGAAACACAAGTTTTTGTTGAGTTTTGAGCAAAATACGAGTCACACTTTTCATGCTTGCAACTTCACACAACTTCCCTCCAAACTTCATCATTCCACACGCTTGAGCATCCCATTTGCTTCCCTATAAATAGAGGGACATATTGCATTCATTTCCTCAAGCTTTGATAGACAATTGACCCTTGTTTAGATCCCACGCGAACTCTGAATTTGAATTTCTAATTTCTTGCTTTCTCACTCTAAAACACCAAAAGCTCTATTCAGTTAGCTTCATTGAACTTATTTGAAGCTAACCATACTCTCACCTTCAAGAATTGTGACCTATATTGATCTACAGAAGTCCAGTTTCAAAGCCATCTTATTCTACTTCGTTCAGGTAGATTTCTTAGTCAAATTGATCCAAATAAAAGACTAATCTACTCTCTGCATCCTTCGAATTCTCATGCTTTTTACAATTTATGATTTCATTGATATTTGAGTGAGATATTCCAAAACTTCGTGCTCGCTATTATTTCTGCATTTTCTCAATTTAAACCTTGCTCAGTTTATATAAATTTGGCGCGATGGTAACATTAGAATCGTATTGAGGAGATGAATGTAATGGTACCGGTCTGGTCCTCTAATATTTTAGTTTGAGGAATCCCAATCTACTTCATCTGGAGGTTGAAGACGACCTACGTGTCGTGCTTCAACCAATGAAAGTGTGACATGTGATTTTTTTAATTCAATCCAATGTGTTTGCTTTATCATATGCGTGCTTTAAGAACCCTTGGATCTGATTACATTCATTAGTCAGACTCCATCAAACGAACCATAATTTTAGTTGTTTTTAATATTTAAAAGGTGATCTGGTGCAATTTCCAAAGTTAACCATGATATGCACAACATGCTTGATCATTTGGATCTGATTACTAGCGCATTTTGACTCTCATCCAATCGTCCACATTTTTTTGGTTTGTTATTTTATTTTCTGATTTTTTATTTTTATTGATTTAAACTTCAATAAATCATAGAAAATTCATTTCTAACTCAAATTATGAAAAAATTCACAAAAATATTGTCAAATATTCTCTTTATGATTATTTAAAAATACTTTTTATTACTTTTAAATTCTGAAAATTTTTATAAAAATCATTTTACTCGTTTTTGATTTTCTGAATTTTTTTCTAGAATTTTATTTTCACTTCTACTATTTTTGATCTTTTTCTTTACTTATTTGGATGATTTTATTTAGTTTAAAAATACTTTTCTATTTTAAAAAATTACCAAAAAAATTATAAAAATATTTGAGGTCATTTCTGATTTTTCTATGGTCTTTTTAAATTTTTCTTTGATACTTTGAAAATGTAAGTACGAAGTGCGCCTAAGAGGCGGGGGGGGGGGGGGGGGGGGTTGAATTAGGTACTATAAAATTTTATGGTTTTAGTGATGGTGGATATTATTTTTCTGGTTTATGGTGATTTTTTGAAAGAGTAAAGTGTAGAAAAATAAAGAGACACTAGCGATATATCTTGGTTCCCCTCACAGTCCGAGAGTACTCCAGTCCCCTTTCAACATGAAATAGATTTCGTTATTGTGGAAAACTTAAACAAGAACTACCCAAAACCAAGAACAATCCTCTTGGACCAAGAACAATCCTCTTGGATTACAATCCTCTCAAAGTGACTTTACTTGTATCCAATAATCCTTGAAAAACAAGATTTATAAAACCACTTGAACTTATTTCCAACAATCCTGAAAAATAATCAAGTATATAACAATATTTGATTTGAGTGAGTTTGAGTAGCAATGATCACTTTGAGTGATTTAATCAATGAATTGATCTTCTCTTCCAATGATAATAGTATACAATGACTCAAGATATATAATGCTCAAATTTTTCTAGTTAACAAAATGTGATAGTGTGTAGAAAACTTGTGTATGAAAATGTACAACAACTTGAGTTTGATTTTTGAAAAATTCAGAAAATATGATTGGAAGAGGTACTTAGAATGATTTTGAAAAAGAGTATTTATATGTTCATAGCACCCTTTTGAAACAGCATAAAATTCTGTAAATGAATCATGAACAATTGCCAAGATTGAGTGAAAGGTTTTCATGAATTGCTGTTATGAACATGCATGAGTAAAGCTGATGTTTTTCAAAATCGTTCAGCATGAAATCGATTGCACCCTTTGTGTAAACCGATTGCGCGGGGTTTCAACAGTTAGAAATTCAAATATTTTGAGTGTGCAATCGATTGAACAAGTGTGTAAATCGATTTCACTTAAAGTCAGTAGCAAAAATTGATTGAGAGTAATCGATTGAACAAACATGCAAATCGATTGCACTTAGAAACAATAGCAAATGTTTTGAAAAATTGAAGCATGCAATCGATTGCACCAATATGGAAATCGATTTCACCCAAGTGAAAATTGATTTTTGCTTAGAAAAATCAAAAGTAAGTATTATCATTATACCTTGAAATTTTGCTAAGTGCTTGAACCAAAGACTTTATCCACAAACGCTTTTAGCTTGATCAATAATCTTTGCCTTCTTGTCAATCATTGTTTGTCTTCTTCAAAACAAAAGTGAATTTGAGAAGGTTGATTTTACATTCTCCCCCTTTTTGATGATGACAAATGATCTTGCTTGATGCATTGTATTTTCCGTAAAGAAGCTTCTCCCCCTAAGATGCATAACTCCCCCTTTGTATGAGAAGGTTGGAATCCTTTGAATTTGTTCATCTTGCTTGAAGAGTACCTTAGAAATTTAAGACAAGAAATATACAAGCATAAAGTGCCACATCCTTCTCCCCCTTTGACATTATCAAAAATAAGGGAAAGATGCAATAAAAAATGGAAAATACTAAAGCAATATAAAAAAAAACTTAATCAATGATGCATCACAAATATTCATAGACATAGTCATATAACATAACAATTACAAAGAAATCTGAACAACAACAAACAAAACGTAGCATAACTGAACAAGGACATAACAAAAAACAGTAGACATAACAAAGTTGGACAGAACGTTATGGTTGATTCATGTCCCGGTTGTTGTAGAACCAAGATCCTTGATTTGGAAATTGTTGTTGTAAAGGAGGTTATGTGTAATGTTGTGGAGGTGCAGTTGGATTATTTGGGTCATATGGTGGTATTTGAAGGTGATAATAAAGGTAATAAAATTGTTGATTCACATCTGTGCGGAAGTCATTAATCTGGATTGTTATAGAATCGTTGATAGCATTCCATTGGTTGTTGATGTTGGTATTCATGGAAGCAAATTGTTGAGACATAAAATCCATAAGATCTTGATTGCTTGGACCAGAGGGAGCAGTAGGTGCAGGAGGTACATCTTCACCACCTTCAACTTCTTGATCGTTTCCTTCATCACCAACCACATCTTCACCAATGTAATTTATAGTTTTTGTTTCCGGATTATAATGAACACCCATTCTTGAGTCAACATTTTTGATTGAAATCTTATGCAGATTTGATCCATATTAACTTTCTCAAAACCAGCAAAATCAACTCCAAATTCTTCCATAATTAATGTAAAAAAGTAAGCATATGGTATAAATTTTGATTTTGCATCAACCCTCAACATATGAATTATTAGCCTTGCCTAATTAACATTTATACCTTGCTTCCTTGCATAGATCAGCTGCATTTCCAAATCAGTCACGGTGCAGTGGTTTCCAGCCAGTGGAAACATAATATAGACCATGCAATAATAAAATAGTTGATCGTCTATATAAAAGTTACCTGCATTCCATGAGTCTCTAGATGGAATCACTCCTCCTAGACCACAAATCCTTTTGGCACGGAATTCAGCTTCGCTTAATCTGCCAATGCTGTAATAAAATTCCTTTTTCCTATAATCATCTCATGCCTCACTTTAAGGTCGTACAAAGAGCTTCCAGTATAGGGAATACGTAGAATCTCACCAACAATCGCAGGGGTTAGAGAGATTCTTGTACCCAACACATATGTCACCATCTTGCCTTTGTGAGGAGTCAAATTGCTGAAAAATACTCTTACTAGATCCGGATAATATGGACCAAATGATGAAATTAATGGTTCTAGTCCATATGCAGTTAAATCATTTTGAAAAGACAAACATTCCTGGGGAAAAGATGATAGCATACCATATTTAGGGGTGGACACTGTCTTTCTTTGAAAATCCTTTGTAAATCTTGCTTCTTGTTCTTCAGTGAGAGTTGAGATTAATGGATTCTCAGAGGATGAACCAACCTTTTTCTTCCCTCTCTATGAAGCTGACACCTTTCGTGTTTGCCTTGAAGCCATGGTTAAGGTGTTTTTAGGGTTTGGAAGGTTTTAGGTTTTGAGAGCAAGATGTTTGATGAGCTGAAGTTTGGATATGATTTGTGAGTAAATAGAAATGAGTGGGTTGTATTATATTTAATGAAGTTTAATTGACTTTTCAATAATAGAGATGAGCTTGGGAATATGAGAGAGAGAGGAATTTTGACCAACAAATATTTTTGTCATAAAGGCATGTTACAGTGGGTGCAATCGATTTGCATACAGATGCAATCAATTTGCACACCAAACAGAAGCAAAAGAAAACTAAAACACACAGTGTGCAATCAATTTGCACTTATGGTGCAATCGATTTGCACTGAAATAGAAAGGTCAAAAATAAAAACATTCAGTGAGCAATCGATTTACACTATTGTGAAATCGATTTGCATCAACCAAAAATGACCAAAAACATATTTTTCTTAAACTTAAACACCACTTAACATATATATTCACATATAACAAGGTTAAACAAGTATTTAAAAGCATAACAAGGATAGAAAACACCTTATATTTCATGTTCATCAAGAATGCCAAGCTCTCGTCGAATCTTGTAAAACGGTTCTCTTGCTAAAGGTTTAGTGAAGATATCAGCGAGTTGATTATGAGTATATTCGAATGTGACCTCGCCATCTCCTTGAAGTACATGATCATGAAGGAAACGATGTCGTATATCTACGTGTTTTGTTATTGAATGCATGACGGGATTCTTTGTAATGTTTAATGCACTTGTATTGTCACATCGTAGAGGAATGTATCCTAGATCGAGTCCGCAGTCACGAAGTTGTTTTTTGAGCCACAATATTTGAGCACAACTACTACCTGCTGCAATATATTCTACTTCGGTCGTGCTAAGAGAAACGCATGCTTGTTTCTTGCAGGCCCATGATACTAATGCATTTTATAGGATGTGACAAGTACCACTTGTGCTTTTTCTATCAGTTTTACAACCTGCATAATCCACGTCAAAATAACCAACTAAATTACAAACACTACCTTTAGGATACCATAATCCAACATTTGTTGTTCCTTTGAGATACTTCATGATCTGTTTCACCGCCATGAGATGAGATTCCTTTGGATTTTCTTGAAAGAGAGCACATAGACAAACACTAAACATTATGTCAGCACGGCTTGCCATCAAATATAATAAGGAGCCAATCATACCTTGATATTTTGTAATGTCAATGGAAACACCTGATTCATCTTGATCAACATATGTACCGAAACCCATTGGTGTAGACATTGCCTTACAGTTATCCATGTCAAATATTTTCAAGAGTTCCTTGCAATACTTGGATTGGTTGATGAAGATGCCATCCTTTAATTGCTTGATTTGAAGTACAAGAAAATAATTCATTTTACCCATCATGGACATCTCAAATTCTCCTTGCATCATTGCTATAAATTCTTCACACATTTCTTTGTTTGAAGAGCTGAAAAAAATATCGTCAACATAGACTTGAACTAGAAAAGTGTCACCTTTGATTTTCTGGATAAACAATGTCTTGTCAACTTTACCCTTTTCAAAACCTTTTTTGCATAGGAAGTTACTTAGTCGATCATACCATGCCCTTGGTGCTTGTTTCAAACCATAGAGAGCTTTTCTCAATTTAAATACATGAGATGGATTCTTGAAATCTTCGAACCCCAGGGGTTGCTTAACGTAGACTTCTTCTTTGATATATCCATTCAAGAATATGCTTTTGACATCCATTTGGAAAAGCTGAAAATTTAATGAACAAGCATAAACAAGTAAGAGACGAATAAATTCTAACCTTGCAACTGGAGCGAGAGTTTCTTCAAAATCTATTCCTTCTTCTTGATTGTAGCCTTGTGCTACCAACCTTGCTTTGTTCCGAACAATTATTCCATTTTTGTCAAGTTTGTTTTTAAATACCCATCTTGTTCTATTAATGTGTTTGTTGCTTGGCCTAGGTACAAGTTCCCAAACTTGATTCCTTTCAAATTGATTTAACTCTTCTTGCATAGCAATAATCTATTGGTCATCGCCTAAGGCTTCATCAACTTTGGAAGGTTCAATTTGAGAGACAAACACCATGTTTAGACAAGCATCTTTGAGATTTAGTTTTGTTGTCACACCTTGACTTAAATCACCAATTAATTTATAGATAGGATGATCTCTATGAGTTCTCCATTCTTTTGGTAGATCATTGAAATTTGATTCTTGTTGGGGTGATTCTTCTTGTTGAATTGGTTGATCTTTGGAAGTATTTTTTTGAGAATCTTCTAGTATTTCATCATCATCATTACAAACAATATTATCCTCCTTGGAGGGGTTAGATTCATAAAAAGATACATGCATTTATTCTTCAATTGTTAAAATTCTTTTGTTATAAATTCCATATGCCTTACTAGAAAGAGAGTAGCCAAGAAAAATACCTTCATCGGATTTTCCATCAAACTTACCAAGGTTATCTTTGTCGTTGTTTAAGACAAATCATTTGCAACCAAAAATGTGAAAGAAAGCAATGTTTGGTTTCCTCCCTTTGAAAAGTGCATATGGAGTTTTCTTCAAGACCGGTCTTATGTTAACTTTATGGATAATAAAACATGTCGTGCTCACCGCATCCGCCCAAAAATATTTTGGAAGGTTTGAATCTATAAGCATCGTTCTTGAAAGCTCTACAAGAGACTTATTATTTATTTCCACCACTCCATTTTCTTGATGAGTCCTTGGTGCTGAGAATTTGTGAGATATTCCATGTTCTCCACAAAATTATTCAAATAGAGCATTTTGGAGTTCTCCCCCATGATCACTTCTTATGGAGGCAATTGTTAGAGACTTCTCATTTTGAATTTGTTTAGCATACTTCTTGAATGCCTTGAATGCGTCACTTTTTTGCACTAAAAAGAATGTCCAATTATATCTAGAGAAATAGTCAACAATAACCAAAGCATATACATTACCTCTGAAATTTCTTGTTCTTGATGGACCAAATAAGTCCATATGCAAAAATTGTAGTGGCCTTGTAGTAGACACCACATTCTTAGATTTGAAAGTTCATTTTGTTTGTTTCCCTTTTTGACAAGCATCATGCAGTTTATCTTTGACAAAATTTCTCTTAGGCAACCCAATGACAAGATCATGTTTGATTAGTTTATTCAAGTGTTCCATGTGAATTTGAGCAATTCTTTTGTGCCAAAGCCATGAATCATTGTTGTTCTCCATGAGACATTTTACCTTCAAAGATGGATCATCAAGGGAAATCATGAATATATTATTGATTATTTTAGCTTTAAGTATAACCTCATGTGTTACTTCGTCTTCTATCAAGAATTCATCCTTGGTGAACTTGATCTTGAAGCCTTTGTCACAAAGTTGGCTAATACTAAGAAGATTGTGCTTTAGTCCTTCAACATAAAGAACATCTTCAATGGGTGTGAAAGGTGGAGCACCAACTTTACCTTCGTCAAGAATTATTCCCTTATTATTGTCTCCATAAATGACAAAACACTTGGCCTTTAGAACTAGATTTGAAAATTGGTTTATGTCTCCTGTCATATGTTTTGAACAACCCCTATCAAGATACCAAATATTGCATGTGGTCTTCAAGCATACCTGCAAAACAAATTAGGTTTTGTTAGGTACCCAAGTTGCTTTGGGTCCTTCATAATTAGTGCCTTTCTTTACCCACACATAATGCCCACTTGCCACACTAAAGTTTCTAACATAGAAAGCATTAGGTGTATGGCTTTTAATACCACAATAAACACAAGTAGGTTCAAAGTTACTTCTATATATAGAAGGATAATATTTCTTCTTAGAAAATGTTTTCCTTTTAGGATAGTGATGAACTATTTTAGGTTTGTTCACTTTCTCTTTGGATGATTGATTACTAGCCTTAACAAAGATAGTTTTATTAGAACTTGGTTTTGAAAACTTTGAATATCCAAGTCCACTTTTATCATTGGAATATCTTTGTTGGCTAAGAACACCTTCCAATCCAATTTGACCTTTTTCAAATCTTTCAATAACTCTTTTTAATTGGACAATTTGAAAAGAGTGTGATTCATAATTTTTGCATACAAAATGCTATTGTTGTTCATCACTTAATTTTTGTTTTTCTTCTTTGAAATATTTTTCCATAGTTTCACATTTTTCTTCTAAAGATGAAATTTGTTTCTTTTGAGATGAAGTAGTTTTATACATAATTTTGCATTCATTTAATATTTCATCTATAACACCTTGTGTATCACTATCAAAAAGAGAAAATTCATTACTAACCTCATCATCTTCACTATCGGAATGGTGTGAGGCCATTAGTGCTAGATTTGCACTTTCATCACTATCAGAGTCGAATGAAGAGCTTATTTTATTATACTCCCATGCAACATAGGCCTTTTTGTTCTTAAATCCCTTTTTGCTTTTGTAGCCACCTTTGATGCAGAGTTTCAGACAATCTGGTTTGATATGACCTTGCTTACGACATTCATAACATGTGACTTCTTGTGTTGATGTGGAAGCTTCCTTTTCTTGAATTATTTCTATCATTTTGAATGAGAAAAGGATTTGTCCTTTCTACCAAAGAACTTACCAAGCCTTTTAACATGAAGCATGAAATTTTCATCTTCTTCTGGATTGTCTTCCTTTTCAACTTCCTTGGAATCTACCTTTAAAGCAATATTCTTGGATTTCTTCTCTTGATTTTAATGTTTTTCAAGTCTTCTGAGTTCCGTCTCATATTCTTTAAGTTTTCGGAACAACGTTGCGGAAGTCATGGAGGAGACAATTTTCGTCTCTGAAATTGTCGTTACCTTTGGTTGCCATTCCCTAGTTAAGGACCTAAGTACTTTCAGATTTAGTTCATCATTCTTCAAAGTCTTACCAAGAGCACTTAGATGATTTATCAAGTCCACGAATATCTTTTGCAAGTCAAGGATGGTTTCTCTGGGCTGCATTCGAAATAATTCGTATTCTTTCCTTAAAGTATTTAGTCTTGATCTTTTAACTTCAACAGTTCCTTCATGAGTTTGTACCAAGGTATCCCATGTTTCTTTCACTATTTTACATGTCGAGACACAGAATAATTCATCCATGATAAGTGCACCTTAAATAAGATTTGTTGCCTTTTTATCATAGAGAACCTTCTTCTTATCATCTTCGTCCCATGCAGCTTTAGGCTTTGATGATCCAGCACCATTGATTACCGTTATAGGGATAAATGGACCATTCTCGACGTCATCCTATATTTCTTCTCCTTGTGCTTCTAGATATGCCTTCATGCGTATTTTCTAGAAGTCAAAGTATTCACCACAAAATAGAGGAGACTTGTTGTTACTACCAGTTACCTATAACCTGCTCTGATGCCAATTGTAAGTACGAAGTGCGCCTAAGAGGGGGGTGAATTAGGTACTTTAAAATTTTCTTGTTTTAGTGATGGTGGATATTATTTTTCTGGTTTATGGTGAGTTTATGAAATAGTAAAGTGCAGAAAAATAAAGAGACACGAGCGATATATCCTGGTTCCCCTCACAGTCCGAGAGTACTCCAGTCCCCTTTCAACATAAAAGAGATTTCCTTATTGTGGAAAACTTAAACAAGAACTACCCAAAACCAAGAACAATCCTCTTGGACCAAGAACAATTCTCTTGGATTTTTACTATATCAAAAATGAGAACAATCCTCTCAAGGTGACTTTTCTTGTATCCAACAATCCTGGAAAAACAAGATTTATAAAACCACTTGAACTTATTTCCAACAATCCTGAAAAATAAGCAAGGATATAGTAATATTTGATTTGAGTGAGTTTGAGTAGCAATGATCACTTTGAGTGATTTAATCAATGAATTGATCTTCTCTTCCAATGATAATAGTATACAATGACTCAAGATATATAATGCTCAAAGTTTTCTGGTTAACATTATGTGAAAGTGTGCAGAAAACTTGTGTATGAAAATGTATAACAGCTTGAGTTTGATTTTTGAAAAATTCAGAAAATATGATTGAAAGTAGTACTTAGAATGATTTTGAAAAAGAGTATTTATATGTTCATAGAACCCTTTTAAAACAACATAAAAAATTTTAAATGAATGATGAACAATTTCCAAGATTGAGTGAAAGGTTTTCATGAATTGGTGTTATAAACATGCATGAGTAAAGTTGTTATTTTTCAAAATCGTTCAATATGCAATTGATTTCACCCTTTGTGTAAATCTATTGCACGGGGTTTCAACAGCTAGAAATTCAAATATTTTGAGTGTGCAATCGATTGCACCAATATGCAAATCGATTGCACTCAAGTGAAAATTGATTTTTTGCTTAGAAAAACTCGAGTAAGGATTTAGACAGTATAAAATATTTCTTTTGACCATTGAGCATCTATGTCTTAAGTTCAAAGTAAGTATTATATTTATACCTTGAAAATTTTCTAAGTGATTGAACCAAAGACTTTATCCACAGAAGCTTTTATCTTGATCAATAATCTTTTCCTTCTTATCAATCATGGTTTGTCTTCATCAAAACAAATGTGCATTTGAGAAGCTTGATTTTACAGAAAATAGTTTTCTATTTTACCTCTTATTTTAATTTTAAAAGTATTTTTTATTTTTTTTATTTTATTCATTAAATGCAATTTATTTTTTAATATATTCTAACTATGTGATTGTTGATAAAAAACTTCATTAACATCATTGGATCTTTGGTGTTGAGTTGAACTCCACCAAAATGGATGGATGATTTTAATGATAGTTTTGATCAGGGTTTTTGTTCAGATGTATCCCCTCAATCTTCATCTCATCCTCTTCTCTTTGTGCTACATGTTATTAGAGGATGATCTACATATCATCACTCCAAACATATGGCACATAAATTGCTATTGACCGGCCTCAAAATAGGTGCGACTTCTATATAAGTCCACTTACGATTGCTTAACATAGCGCTAAATTTTGACCCAATTCGAGAAATGATCATTCGTGGCCCAAACCTATGTTTTCAAGCCCAAGCATGTTTAATTTGAAATCCAATAATCTTGAGGTTCATTATTATGAGGCTTTAGTCTTATCAATCCTCTAATGAATCTTCATAAATTTTGGAACTAAGTGAATCACTTAAACATCGTTGATCATTTATTGTTGCCTTGATATTTTTAAATGAATGATAAACTTGACAAAAAGTAAATGAAACTTATTTTTGAGAGGCTTTGATTTTATCAATCTTCTAATGATTTTTCAAATGCAAGTTTCAAGATGGTCATTCAACTAACCTCTATTTTCTAACAATTGACTTTATTTTATGCTTTTACATTATGCTTTTTACTTTAAGCACATTTATTTTAGCATTTTCATTTCATGGTATTTTCATCTTTGCTCACTTGAGCATTTAGCATTATGTCATTTTGTTTTTTCTCACTTGAGCTTTTCATTTCTTTTTGAAGATACCTAATAATCAACTTGAATCATAAAAACATTAAGGTAATTTGGACTATTTGGTTACTATCCTTGGCATGATGGAGTTATGGACTTCTTGGACCTAGGATTGAAGACCTTGACCTACCTTGAGACCTGGTGACTTCTATTGTTATTTTATCTGGAGTTCTTGGGGTTTATCCCAAGACATTGGGTTGTTTGTCTCTTTGTATGCAGGTTATTCTGATTATATGTTTTGTCTACAATTACGGATTTATCTGTATACGGCCGTTACTCTGCCCAATATTTGAGAAGACTTAATGCATCTGAAGTTTGGTATTCTCAAGAGGTTTATCATCCTTGCTTTTGTGGTTTCAATTGAAAGGATGAGAATTCCACATTGACTCATTATGTCAAATGTTGGCTTCTTGTTGGTTAGATGGTTCTTTTTCCTAGATTTTACCTTATACTTTAGGGTAGCCTCTTCATCTCCTCTCACCTTCTTTAATTTCAAAAATCTTCTCCCTTCTTTTCAAAACTACTCTTGTTTTTTAAACTTGAATCGCTCTCATAATAAACTTGGATTTAGGTCAATGAACTTAAAAAAAATATTTTCTTAATCAAACTTTAATCAACTTAATAATACCTTGACATTTTTGTGAGAAGACTAAAAATCAATCAATCTCATTTAAACCACTTTACCATTTTGGCATTTTTACTTGAACTTGTTCACAAAAGATTAGACTCTTGTTAACCCTTGTAGTGATGCGGGCTACTATACTTCTATGATATATGGTGAAGTGAGATATTATCCACTTGGGTGTTTAGTGAGGCTTTGTCGATTTTAAAATCCAAGCCATATCCTCCACTTTGAGATGATGCAAATTCTCCTTTCTCATACTCATGGGTAGTAAGTATGTTCTTCCACTCGGATACGACGATGATGTCTTGTCTCTTAAAATTATCCAATACACTTGTGTTTTAAAATTTTTAAAAGGTGAACTATTATGAGTACCCTGGTCCCCTATTGCATTGAAGGTGGTACGTAGGCACAAAAGCTTCGAAACCGCGGCGGGTGCATAATTGTAAACAAATACTTCTTTTCTCATCCCCACAATCTATTTTTCGTATTCAACTTTTATAGAGAAAATACACAGATTTTCAAAGAGGTTCTTATGGAGTCTGTAGATGTTTAGGATGCTAATACCTTCCATTTGCAAAACCAACCCCCGAACTTAGATTCTCTCCCCCTTTTTTTGGGTTATTCGCTCTTTTCCCATTCCTCGGGAAACAAAAAAGAGCGGTGACAATTTTTTATTTTGATCTTTGTGAATCAAGTCAATCTAATGGCTTAGTCTTAACATTTCTATCGCTATAGAAGAAAAAAATGGCAACTCTGCTGGGGAAGATTGACCAAATGCTTGTCCATCCCTAAGTGGGTTGAGCCTATTGTAGCGATAAAAAATGTAGCGGGGTAAATCGGAGATCGAATTATTGATTAATTCGTCTCACAAAAGCAAGAGTCGCCACCGCGCTTTATTGTTTCCAAAGGAAAAGGGAAAAGAGCGAAATAAAACCCTAAATATGCAATGTAAATAATAATAAAATACAAAGCGTTTTTGAAAAAAGATCTTATGGTTCGGGGGTTGGTTATACAATGGGAAGGTATTAGCACCCAATGCATCTATAGTACTCTATAGGAACCTTTTGAAATATCTGTTTTATTTAAAATTGATCGCTTGATTGAAAATAAATTGTTTTGGCCGAAAAGGGATACGGACGGGTTCTTGAAGATACGACAACCTAACGTTGAAGTTTTGACTTAAAAGGTATAAGTCTTGAAAAGGTTGAAATTTTGAAGAAAGGTGAATATTTGAGGAAAATTAACCTAAGTTTTTAATGAATGAGAGTATTCGCTCGATCGTTTTTTGAAGACATGAAGTCGACAAAAAATTAGACAATTCCCTTGGATTGGTGCAAACAGAATAAACAAGTACAATGAAATAATTGACAGAAAATTATGAGATAAATGATACACAACAAATTAAATGTGAACATGCATTTTTATATGATTTTGTTTAATATGCGAAAAGAAAAAGAAGTTTAATTGGTTTTCACTTTTTTACGCATTTTTAATGATAAAAGGGTAACGAGAATTAAGAGAAATGTTTTTTAGATTTTATATGTTTCTATTTTTTATGTTTTTTATTATATTGGTACTTAATCAAAATGAGAGGAATAAAATAAAATGTCCTTTAGTCTTCATTTTTTACTTTCACATGTTTTTTAAAAGATATTAAATATTTATCAAATTAAATAAAACTTATAAATCAAATATCTAATTAAAATAAAGAAGACTAAAATTAAATAAACTTAAATAAGATTTGGGTAAAGTGTTAAAATTATCTATTTAAAATTATATATTATTCCTAAGAAAATTAACTAATCTAAATTAATTAAGAAAAAGAATGGAATTAAACTAAAAAAGTAAATAAAAGATGGGATGTGAATATCAAATGAAAAGGGGCTTAAGTAAAACAAGAAAATGAGCTGGGTGAGGGAAATGGGCCGGGTCGGTTGGAAGACCCAGTCCCAAGAGGAAGAAACACGCATGCTGAAGCGAAAAAGACCTAGGGAGTGAGGGTATGCCGCCGGCGCCGCTGGATTGTGATGCAGTCGGAGCGAAGTCTGAGACGCAGGTTGAAGAGGGATGGCTGGGTACGGCGGAGTGCGTTTGGATGAGAAGCAACGCGGTCAAAAATGAGAACGTGGGCGTCTTCCCCGTTGGAAGCCCTTGAAAGCGAATCAACGTTGGGGAGAAGAACGGCGAGGTTGGAACGGAGACTTTCAACAAGGTTGAGTTTACATAAGTTAGGTAAAGAAGCGTAATTTGATTTTGATTTCGCCGTTAGAACTGATCATTATTGTTAGATTTCCTCTTTCCTTTGTTTTTATTCCATAGGAACATGTGTCCCAAAATTATCTATAGGAAAATTTATTCAAAAGTATTATGTCAGAATGAAGATCTTGCAAGATCATCAAGTTCTAACTCAAAGTCCAGGTTATACATAGAGATCAACAGTTAAAGCCACTGATCAACATGTATGAATAGACCTCTGAGTTTGTTGAGGCACGGCATCCACATATCGTGTACCCGCTTGAGGCAGTTCAGATCCACCCAACAGTAACAACACCGCTTGAACCTTATCAGGAGTGACAGATTCAAAGACATAGACTTGACCACGGAAAGACAGAGAAAGCTGATCAGAATTATCATTATCAATAGGTTGAAGAGGCAACTCAGAGTTGTTTCCATCGCAGTGGTTATACATGATGGTGTTTCTGGCGAAGATGAAGGTTTTTCGGCGAGGAAGGGTTCTCCGGTCAGGTGAGTTATTCTAACCTTTTCTGTTTATCTATCTTGGATCCATTTTTTTAGTTCCTTTTCCATCCTTGTCATCTTTGTCAGACTTCACTTCATTTTATTTGAATCGCCTGAACCTTCTTGCTTTTCAGAGGTTGTCAACTTTAACTTCTTCTTAGGAATTACTTTGACAATTTCTTAGTCACCGACACAGCTTTTGTATCTGCATCAGTAGCCTTCTTGCCAGTGCTTTGTGTGTCGTCATTAATAGGAGCTGCCACGGCATTCCCCTCATTCTTTTTATCAGACTTTGGGTCTTTCTTATTGGAATCAGTTGCATCATCTCGTACCCCAGATGTTGGTGAAGAAGAGTTTTAACAATGGTTATGGAAACAGAGGTTAAAGGTATGCCTTTCTAATCTCTTTTTTATGAAAAGTTCTAAGTCCGAATTGAAACGACCCGATGAAGGTGATTGAAGTGTGGTGAAAGTGCAGGAAGGAAGATATCTTTGTTAGATGCGGATTTGAGAGCGGCAGAAGAATTGAATGAGGAGGATAGTGATGAACCGCGAAGTCCGAATGGGTAGTTGAAAAAGGTTTGTGAATTTTCTGCATTTTTTACAAGTTGGCTTTAAATTAACAGTGCTTATGTGATTGTGCCGGTTTTGCAATATTATGAATCTTGAATTTTATCAATCAAATTATTGTCTGTGTTAAAATAGGGATTTAATGTATTGATGATTCGCAAAGATATTAAATAGCCGTTTTACATGATTTCAGGAAATTAAAGAGAGTGTTATTAAGTGAGACAAAGGCAACGCAGCGGTATAAAGCTTTATGCGAAAAAACTGAAGAAAAACTCACATGGTCGGAGCTAGTCCGACAGTTACGATTCCGGCGAAGTCAGGTAAGCTCCGAAAACTCCTCGCTCCTTGCTTTCTGCCACTAATTCTTCTCTTCCTCCCCGTCTAAAGACTGATTGGAAATATTGAATAAATGGTTTTTTGTGGTTTATTCGGTTTTGGTCAGTATGCTGGATGGTTTGACAATGTGCTTAGAAACGGTTTAGCAATATGCAGGTTTCCTGGTTGTGTGATTTGCAATATGCTATGCAAAAGGGTTTAGCAGTAATGCAGGTTTGCAAATGCTTAGAGATGGTTTTGATTGGGAATCATAGCAGTATGCAGGTTTGCAAATGCTTAGAGATGGTTTAGGTTCTGTTTGGGAATCATAGCAGTATGCAGGTTTGCAAATGCTTAGAGATGGTTTAGGTTCTGTTTGGGAATCATAGCAGTATGCAGGTTTGCAAATGCTTAGAGATGGTTTTTGATTGTAGTATGCTGGTTATGATTCTTTTTAGACTATGCAGTGATGTTCTGGTCCCCCCACTATGCAAGCTCACACTTCCTTTTTAAGGGACTTTCAAATAGCCGTTGCTTTTTTTTTCTCATGGCTCAGGTTTTGAATATTTAATATATTTTTCTGATACTGCATATATGCTGCTGCATATGGTTGACTTTATTCCCAATTCATGCTTAAGTCAGAACCTGCAAAATTGAACCTCTTCTCTCTCTCTCCCAAGTACAGAAATGATATATATAAATGATATACTGTACATTTTCTGAAATTGTAATGGCCAGAAAAATGATGACAAAAAAAGGAATAGGTTGCTTGCATACATTGTTTAAAACTGCACATTGTTTGAAATTTCATATTGTTTTTTGTCTTGCATTAGCCTATATTATTCTGCTATAAGGGTACAGGTTAACGTTACTTGTTGTGTACCTTGCATATGTTTGTTTCGAAATTATGTATGCTGTGTGTACTTATGCAGTTTTGACCAAAAAATGCATTTATGCATATGTGAAATATGCAGTAGGCTTTTGATAAAAATGCAAATGATTTTGAAAATGTGCTATTTTTTAATTATGCATTCATTTAAAAATTCCTCTCTTTTTTGTGAACCGGGAGAAATCCCGTGATTTGCAAAAAAGAGTAACTGATTCCGGCCATTGCTTTTAATGATGAACATTAAATTTATTTTCTGCATTTTTATTATTTATTCAATTCTGACTTTTTCTTTTAATCGTTTTTTTGCAGGTCAAATTTAAATGAGCAGACAAAGAGTATTGGATAGAAGATTAGAATTAGAATTTAGGAAAATAGTTTTATTTACTTTAAGCATTTATGTAATGGTTATTATAAATACTTTGTACAATAGTATTTAAACAACAATTGTAATAAATAGAATAAAGTGAATAAAAATTCTATTATTTCCCAATTAATTCTTTTTCTTTCCAATTATTTATTTATTGTTTATAACTCTTTAAATTATATAATGACTGAAAATCAAATCCAATCATTTAAATTCAGAATGATAAACAAATAAATAAACATCATTGATCAATTAATAACTTCAATTATTTACTTGATTATTATTTTTAATTCTTCTAAATTATAATAACTCGAAAAATAGAATTTCAGCTATTTAAATTTAGAACAATAAATAATCAAATAAACATTGCTTGATCAATTAATAGACTCCTTTTCAAATGTTTATTTCATTATTCGTAAACCTTTAAATTATATAATAACGGAATACCGGTTCCCATTATTTAAATTTAGGATAATGAATAATTAATAAACATTATTTGATCAATTAATAAACCTCTTCTCAAATATTTGTTTTGTTATTTATAAATCTTTAAATTACGTAATAATCGAAAATAAATTCCAATTATTTGAATTTAAGATAATAAATAAGCAATGAACATTGTTTAAGTCTTGATCAGTTAATAAATTTAGCGTTCAACAAATAAACAGCTCCCGACTCGAAAAAGTTATGAATTTTTAAACTGCTTTGCAAAATTTGATAAAAATGGTCAGAACTCTTGCAATGCGAATGATGCAGATGGAAGACGGTATCTTAGGTCAAAATTTGGGGTACAACAGCTGCCCCTATTTAAGTTTCTTCTATCCGGAGATATGAAGATTTGAAATCTTCGTTTCGACGAGATTGAAGGTACTTAAATACATAACTACGCAAATTTTGTCCTATGATGCCGTCATCATGCAGTGATATGAATGTAGTGCATGAATTCACAGAGAAAGATATTGTGTGAAACAAGACAATGTTGGGGGAATCGAACACCAACAAAACACAGAGACATGAAGTAAACGCTACTGGGGAAAACGAGCTATCGACTTCAAACGACAGACTCCTGACAGCGAATAAAATCGAGGGAAAACAACCTCTAACCCTAACAAAGAGAGCATCTTGCATAGGCCATAACAGGTCATTGATCCAAAACAGTGAGTTCGCAACTCAAGGTCGACGGTAGACAGAGAGTATCAAATTGCTGATAACGGACTACCGACTTCTGGAGGTATAGACTCGTAACAGACTTTCTCTGCGAGATTCCCAGAGGTATACTCATTAATGCTGAGGTAATGAGACTGTAGATACGAAGGTTGTTTAATTAAAGAAAACTGCCAGTTGTTGGTGTCCAGAGAAAATACCGATAACAAACAAGTTGCTCAAATAAAGAAGCTGCCGCTTGTTGTCGTCCAGAAAAGAAAATACCGATAACAAACAAGTTGCTCAAATAAAGAAGCTGCCGCTTGCTGTATTCCAGAAAATACCGATAACAAACAAGTTGCTCAAATAAAGAAGCTGCCGCTTGCTGTATTCCAGAAAATACCGATAACAAACAAGTTGCTCAAATAAAGAAGCTGCCGCTTGCTGTCGTCCGAAGAAAAGTAATAACGCACTGGTAACTCATGAAGAGTTTGCTGCTTGTTGCTTTCAGAAAAAAATAAAATGACGCACTAGTAGCTCATGAAGAACTGCTGCTCGGCGCTTTCGAAAAAAGTAAATGGCGCACTAGTAGCTCATGAAGAACTGCTGCTCGGCGCTTCCCAAAAAGGATAAAAGACGCACTAGTAGCTCATGAAGAACTGCTGCTCGGCGCTTTCGACACGGTCATAACTGACGCACTAGTAGCTCATGAAGAACTGCTGCTCGGCGCTTTCACAAAGTCATAACTGACGCACTAGTAGCTCATGAAGAACTGCTGGCGTTTCAGAAAATAAATGACGCACTAGTAGCTCATGAAGAACTGCTGCTCGGCGCTTTCAAAAAAAAGTAAATAACGCACTAGTAGCTCATGAAGAACTGCTGCTCGGCGCTTTCAACAAGTAATGTACGAGTTGCTCGTGAAGAGCTACCGCTTGTCGTTTTCCAAAATAATCAGAAAGAAACTGCGATGATATTGGCAAAGAATAAAATCTTCATCAAAGAGAACCCTGAATCAATCCTTCCCGAGGAGATCAAATACTTAAATGTGCAAAATAAATGCACCAGTCGTCTTGGTCGCAAACTCACTGGGGAAAATCAAAGAGTATAGCCTATGCAAGAGGCAGCAACTTCATCCAGGAATAACCAGAGAGAAAACAGTCAAACAAGACTCCTCCCAATGAGAAAGTAACTCGATTGGGGAAATTATCCTATCCAGAAATGGACAAGGTAAGCTAAATCAAAAATCATCCACGAGGATTAGCTCAATTGGGGAATTAGAAAGGAGGCACATTTTATGCTTAAGTTGACACTCTATTTGGAAAGATCAAATGTGCTATTCGAAAAGACACAACCAAGGTGTACGAACTCAATGACATAAACAAATACAATTGTGCGTGCATGATGCAAGTGTAAATGAATAAATGAATGCCATGTATATGCTGACAAAACGACAGGGGAGATGGACAGAAGATGATAAGACATCACAGTACAACCCGGTACTCGGCTAATCTCAAAAGGAGGGGAACATCACTGGAGATAGAAGATAAAAGCCAACAAAGGAGCAAAGCTATCCTACAAAGCTCAAATCTCTTGGAGAGGAAGATATTTTAGGTAGAAAACCCAAAGTCCAGTCTTCCACTGCTGACAACCCATTGAAAGGATAACAATACGAACAAATGCTTCAGCTGGAAGGAGTCATTCTTAGCTGGAGATACCGGGAACACCACCCTCTGATAAAGTGTGCGATACATAACACACATTCTAACAAGTCTAGATTGCCCCTGGGACCAAACTGGATGCCCCAAACTCACTGTTGATGAGCTGCATGATGCACGACGATTCTTGCGAATAACTTCACTTCTAAAAATGCCCCAAGCAAAATGGTTGATGGCGAGAAAATCGTCTAACGAGGGTTTTACAAAAGACCTGGCATTCACCATGCTCTGGTGTCTTCAAGCTCATAGAGGAAATCATCCAATCTTGACGCGATTGCCCGGATTGACTGTAGTCGGCACAACAAAGTCTTCGAATTTTTTTTGCCCCAATCGAGCAAACAAGTTGGGAAAAGCAAAACTAGGAGAAGCAACCTGTCCATGCTTAAGGTCTTCAACTGACATGCCCCTGGATATGATTTTCTTGAATTGATTCTCCAAATACCCAACATAGTTCCAAACCTTAAAAGGGTAAACTCATCACTGGCGTTTATGTGAGCTTCCTTGATATCGAACAAATGTTTTGCAGTTAGAAAAAGTTTACAATGAGAATGAAAATTCTAATGCAACAGTTATGTAAGTCTTGAAGATTTTTGAAAGATATCGCACAAATTTTGCGAGTTAGAACATCATTCATTTTTGTATGGGAAAGACATATGATACCAACATAACTATTTAGAACATTCATGGGAGTCAGGAACACTATCTCATTGAAGTATGCTTTCAGAATGACCTTGCTTCAATTAGGACTTTTGAAGGTTGTAATGTGGTCCGGTTTATGGGTTTTTTAGAAAAAGATTTTAAGGCTCGAAATATTTGGTGCCCACCCATTCTTCATGATGTTCTCCAACCCTATGCTCGGTTAATTCAACCTGAGTGTTCATCTATCAAATTCCGAACACTCAATCAGATTAACTGAAAACTACCCTGCCCCAGGTAAAAATTCAAGGTTTTTTCGTATAGAAAAGAAACTTCTGCTTCAAAGGCTCGAAAAGGGTTAGCAAGGGATTATCTTCCTTATATCTCCGGTGTTTAGGGATTTGAAACAATGCCTGTACATCATCAACAAGATCTTATTCAAAAGCATGCAACCAAAGATTTTGTGTTCTTTAGATCATCATCCCCCCTTCAATCTCTGCCTAGGCAAGAGAATGGGCAACATGTTGGTATCATAATGCAAAAGAAATTTAAAATTTGAGAGCAAATATGAGTGAAACGAATGAATTTCTTCAAGACAAACATACTCATTGTATTAAAATAACCATTTAGACGCAAACAAGTTCTTTCATGCAAACAATGTTTCGATAAATAAGAAAAGCTACAAAAGCAGAAACAAGTTAATAATCTGGGAAGGCTTTCCACTTGAACTACCGAAAACATCTTCAAAACTCAAAGTTACCCTCAATCGTGTTTACTCTTCGGCGCCTGTTTGATTTGAACTTCAAAACCAACGTCCTTGAATGACAAGATACCACCTCGGACCAACTTCTGAACCTCAAACTTCAAAGCAAAGCAACCCTCCAAGTCATGCCCACGAGCACCTTGATGAAAAGTACAAGCCAAATCAGCTTTGTAGTTCCAATGTATCTTCTTAGGGACCTTCGGTGGAGGTCGGGTCTGAACCAAATTCCTCTGCATCAGGATAGGGAACAACTCTGTATAGGTGATTGGGATTGAATCAAACTGGGTTTTCCTCTGATTAGGAACTTGCTGATTCTGTTGGTGAACGTGATGATTCTGATGATGATTATTCCTTCCCTCAATTCTCTTCTTAGAAAAGTCGTTATCAAACTTCTTCACACCACTAACTGAGCTACCCACTTCATATAAACATCCCATTCCGACATCTTCTTCTAGACGCACTCCCATATTCACCTTGTCAGGAAAGTCATCAGGTGCATTAACCATCACTTTCTCATGAGAGAATGATTTTCGAGTTTCCGCGAAGACTTTCATCCTTGCTTCCTCCCTCCTAGAAGGATTGACTTGGGCGGAGATCAGAATTTCAACCAAACCAGTTAAGTGATCCAAACCAGCTTTCAAAATAGTCACCTCTCTGCGGAGTTCAGAAACCTCTTGCTTGATATTCTCCATTTTCCTCTTAGCGCGAGTGTTGTACTAGTGAGACCAAGGGAAAAAAATAAGACTCGGAAAAAGACCTTTGAAATTGAGACAAAGAAAATGCAGAATGATGTATGATATGCAAAAGAGAATTTTATTTGACTTTCAAAGAACTCAAGATGTTAAGTTGTAAACATCCAAATATGAAGATAGAAGATGAATTTTAAATTGGCTCCAAACGTTGATCAAGTTATCATCAAGATCAATCATCCATTTTGGTGGATTAGGGTTTTCGCCCTATCAACACCCAAGATCCATTGAGTTTGACGAAACTTGTGATGTTTACAAAGAAAGACCTCCAAATTCCTTCGAAGTCCAGTGAAAAGGGTTTTATGGATGCATGAATGCATGGCTATGCAACAACCACAAGCAAGGTCAGAAACATGGGGTTAAAAGGTTCAACGTCACGAGCATGGAATCAAGGGTAAAAACATCCCCAAGGTATGTACTAAGGGTTTAATCACACCTGTAAGACAAGGTTCTAAGAGTTCCCAGAGTCTACATTCCTCCTTCGGATATTGCCAACGTCTTGATTACTCGATAATTAGCAATATTCTCAAGAGAAACTCGTCCGAGCGTAGCATCGCGTAACAACTACTTCCGAATTACTCCGTTATAGTCTCCGCGCTACACCTAAAAAGGCCAAGATGGGTTAGGGTTCTACGGTCCTCAACTTCTCGGGCTCCTAGGTCGAAAATAATAACGTCTTCCCGATTACTCGGTAAACAAATATTAAGTTCAAGAGGGCCTTCCATTGAGTGGGGGATCTCATGCCTCCTTCTTCGGGATTACTCCCTCAAAGTTAACATGACTATACCGCCCGTCCTATTCCTTAAGTGTTACTTAATCCGCGTATAGGATTCGTCCTTTGCGAAAAACCCGAATAACCCCAATTTAAACACATAATCAAGCAAATCAAATAACAATAAAACAGATAAAACAAATTAGGCTTAACCCACTTAGGGATGGACCAGCAAGAGGTCAATCTTTCCCCAGCAGAGTCGCCAATTCTGTAGCGATAAAAAATGTAGCGGGGTAAATCGGAGATCGAATTATTGATTAATTCGTCTCACAAAAGCAAGAGTCGCCACCGCGCTTTATTGTTTCCAAAGGAAAAGGGAAAAGAGCGAAATAAAACCCTAAATATGCAATGTAAATAATAATAAAATACAAAGCGTTTTTGAAAAAAGATCTTATGGTTCGGGGGTTGGTTATACAATGGGAAGGTATTAGCACCCAATGCATCTATAGTACTCTATAGGAACCTTTTGAAATATCTGTTTTATTTAAAATTGATCGCTTGATTGAAAATAAATTGTTTTGGCCGAAAAGGGATACGGACGGGTTCTTGAAGATACGACAACCTAACGTTGAAGTTTTGACTTAAAAGGTATAAGTCTTGAAAAGGTTGAAATTTTGAAGAAAGGTGAATATTTGAGGAAAATTAACCTAAGTTTTTAATGAATGAGAGTATTCGCTCGATCGTTTTTTGAAGACATGAAGTCGACAAAAAATTAGACAATTCCCTTGGATTGGTGCAAACAGAATAAACAAGTACAATGAAATAATTGACAGAAAATTATGAGATAAATGATACACAACAAATTAAATGTGAACATGCATTTTTATATGATTTTGTTTAATATGCGAAAAGAAAAAGAAGTTTAATTGGTTTTCACTTTTTTACGCATTTTTAATGATAAAAGGGTAACGAGAATTAAGAGAAATGTTTTTTAGATTTTATATGTTTCTATTTTTTATGTTTTTTATTATATTGGTACTTAATCAAAATGAGAGGAATAAAATAAAATGTCCTTTAGTCTTCATTTTTTACTTTCACATGTTTTTTAAAAGATATTAAATATTTATCAAATTAAATAAAACTTATAAATCAAATATCTAATTAAAATAAAGAAGACTAAAATTAAATAAACTTAAATAAGATTTGGGTAAAGTGTTAAAATTATCTATTTAAAATTATATATTATTCCTAAGAAAATTAACTAATCTAAATTAATTAAGAAAAAGAATGGAATTAAACTAAAAAAGTAAATAAAAGATGGGATGTGAATATCAAATGAAAAGGGGCTTAAGTAAAACAAGAAAATGAGCTGGGTGAGGGAAATGGGCCGGGTCGGTTGGAAGACCCAGTCCCAAGAGGAAGAAACACGCATGCTGAAGCGAAAAAGACCTAGGGAGTGAGGGTATGCCGCCGGCGCCGCTGGATTGTGATGCAGTCGGAGCGAAGTCTGAGACGCAGGTTGAAGAGGGATGGCTGGGTACGGCGGAGTGCGTTTGGATGAGAAGCAACGCGGTCAAAAATGAGAACGTGGGCGTCTTCCCCGTTGGAAGCCCTTGAAAGCGAATCAACGTTGGGGAGAAGAACGACGAGGTTGGAACGGAGACTTTCAACAAGGTTGAGTTTACATAAGTTAGGTAAAGAAGCGTAATTTGATTTTGATTTCGCCGTTAGAACTGATCATTATTGTTAGATTTCCTCTTTCCTTTGTTTTTATTCCATAGGAACATGTGTCCCAAAATTATCTATAGGAAAATTTATTCAAAAGTATTATGTCAGAATGAAGATCTTGCAAGATCATCAAGTTCTAACTCAAAGTCCAGGTTATACATAGAGATCAACAGTTAAAGCCACTGATCAACATGTATGAATAGACCTCTGAGTTTGTTGAGGCACGGCATCCACATATCGTGTACCCGCTTGAGGCAGTTCAGATCCACCCAACAGTAACAACACCGCTTGAACCTTATCAGGAGTGACAGATTCAAAGACATAGACTTGACCACGGAAAGACAGAGAAAGCTGATCAGAATTATCATTATCAATAGGTTGAAGAGGCAACTCAGAGTTGTTTCCATCGCAGTGGTTATACATGATGGTGTTTCTGGCGAAGATGAAGGTTTTTCGGCGAGGAAGGGTTCTCCGGTCAGGTGAGTTATTCTAACCTTTTCTGTTTATCTATCTTGGATCCATTTTTTTAGTTCCTTTTCCATCCTTGTCATCTTTGTCAGACTTCACTTCATTTTATTTGAATCGCCTGAACCTTCTTGCTTTTCAGAGGTTGTCAACTTTAACTTCTTCTTAGGAATTACTTTGACAATTTCTTAGTCACCGACACAGCTTTTGTATCTGCATCAGTAGCCTTCTTGCCAGTGCTTTGTGTGTCGTCATTAATAGGAGCTGCCACGGCATTCCCCTCATTCTTTTTATCAGACTTTGGGTCTTTCTTATTGGAATCAGTTGCATCATCTCGTACCCCAGATGTTGGTGAAGAAGAGTTTTAACAATGGTTATGGAGACAGAGGTTAAAGGTATGCCTTTCTAATCTCTTTTTTATGAAAAGTTCTAAGTCCGAATTGAAACGACCCGATGAAGGTGATTGAAGTGTGGTGAAAGTGCAGGAAGGAAGATATCTTTGTTAGATGCGGATTTGAGAGCGGCAGAAGAATTGAATGAGGAGGATAGTGATGAACCGCGAAGTCCGAATGGGTAGTTGAAAAAGGTTTGTGAATTTTCTGCATTTTTTACAAGTTGGCTTTAAATTAACAGTGCTTATGTGATTGTGCCGGTTTTGCAATATTATGAATCTTGAATTTTATCAATCAAATTATTGTCTGTGTTAAAATAGGGATTTAATGTATTGATGATTCGCAAAGATATTAAATAGCCGTTTTACATGATTTCAGGAAATTAAAGAGAGTGTTATTAAGTGAGACAAAGGCAACGCAGCGGTATAAAGCTTTATGCGAAAAAACTGAAGAAAAACTCACATGGTCGGAGCTAGTCCGACAGTTACGATTCCGGCGAAGTCAGGTAAGCTCCGAAAACTCCTCGCTCCTTGCTTTCTGCCACTAATTCTTCTCTTCCTCCCCGTCTAAAGACTGATTGGAAATATTGAATAAATGGTTTTTTGTGGTTTATTCGGTTTTGGTCAGTATGCTGGATGGTTTGACAATGTGCTTAGAAACGGTTTAGCAATATGCAGGTTTCCTGGTTGTGTGATTTGCAATATGCTATGCAAAAGGGTTTAGCAGTAATGCAGGTTTGCAAATGCTTAGAGATGGTTTTGATTGGGAATCATAGCAGTATGCAGGTTTGCAAATGCTTAGAGATGGTTTAGGTTCTGTTTGGGAATCATAGCAGTATGCAGGTTTGCAAATGCTTAGAGATGGTTTAGGTTCTGTTTGGGAATCATAGCAGTATGCAGGTTTGCAAATGCTTAGAGATGGTTTTTGATTGTAGTATGCTGGTTATGATTCTTTTTAGACTATGCAGTGATGTTCTGGTCCCCCCACTATGCAAGCTCACACTTCCTTTTTAAGGGACTTTCAAATAGCCGTTGCTTTTTTTTTCTCATGGCTCAGGTTTTGAATATTTAATATATTTTTCTGATACTGCATATATGCTGCTGCATATGGTTGACTTTATTCCCAATTCATGCTTAAGTCAGAACCTGCAAAATTGAACCTCTTCTCTCTCTCTCCCAAGTACATAAATGATATATATAAATGATATACTGTACATTTTCTGAAATTGTAATGGCCAGAAAAATGATGACAAAAAAAGGAATAGGTTGCTTGCATACATTGTTTAAAACTGCACATTGTTTGAAATTTCATATTGTTTTTTGTCTTGCATTAGCCTATATTATTCTGCTATAAGGGTACAGGTTAACGTTACTTGTTGTGTACCTTGCATATGTTTGTTTCGAAATTATGTATGCTGTGTGTACTTATGCAGTTTTGACCAAAAAATGCATTTATGCATATGTGAAATATGCAGTAGGCTTTTGATAAAAATGCAAATGATTTTGAAAATGTGCTATTTTTTAATTATGCATTCATTTAAAAATTCCTCTCTTTTTTGTGAACCGGGAGAAATCCCGTGATTTGCAAAAAAGAGTAACTGATTCCGGCCATTGCTTTTAATGATGAACATTAAATTTATTTTCTGCATTTTTATTATTTATTCAATTCTGACTTTTTCTTTTAATCGTTTTTTTGCAGGTCAAATTTAAATGAGCAGACAAAGAGTATTGGATAGAAGATTAGAATTAGAATTTAGGAAAATAGTTTTATTTACTTTAAGCATTTATGTAATGGTTATTATAAATACTTTGTACAATAGTATTTAAACAACAATTGTAATAAATAGAATAAAGTGAATAAAAATTCTATTATTTCCCAATTAATTCTTTTTCTTTCCAATTATTTATTTATTGTTTATAACTCTTTAAATTATATAATGACTGAAAATCAAATCCAATCATTTAAATTCAGAATGATAAACAAATAAATAAACATCATTGATCAATTAATAACTTCAATTATTTACTTGATTATTATTTTTAATTCTTCTAAATTATAATAACTCGAAAAATAGAATTTCAGCTATTTAAATTTAGAACAATAAATAATCAAATAAACATTGCTTGATCAATTAATAGACTCCTTTTCAAATGTTTATTTCATTATTCGTAAACCTTTAAATTATATAATAACGGAATACCGGTTCCCATTATTTAAATTTAGGATAATGAATAATTAATAAACATTATTTGATCAATTAATAAACCTCTTCTCAAATATTTGTTTTGTTATTTATAAATCTTTAAATTACGTAATAATCGAAAATAAATTCCAATTATTTGAATTTAAGATAATAAATAAGCAATGAACATTGTTTAAGTCTTGATCAGTTAATAAATTTAGCGTTCAACAAATAAACAGCTCCCGACTCGAAAAAGTTATGAATTTTTAAACTGCTTTGCAAAATTTGATAAAAATGGTCAGAACTCTTGCAATGCGAATGATGCAGATGGAAGACGGTATCTTAGGTCAAAATTTGGGGTACAACACCTATCTTTGTTTATCTTTGTATATGCCATTATTTGTTGTATATTATGTGTTATATATATGTTTGTCCGGATTTTTCTTGGTTTTCAGGGTGCTTGGTGATTTCTCATAAGTTCTCTACCCGGAATTGGGCAACATAAGATAGCAAGGGTGGTATAGTCATGTTAGATGTGAGGGAGTAATCCCAAAAAAAGGAGGCATGAGATCCCCCACTCAGTGAAGGCCCGTTTGACTGTAGTGTCGTTTATCGAGTAATAGGGAAGTCGTGTTGCTTTTGACCTGGGAGCCTGCTGAAACTGAGGATCAATGAACCTTTAACCCATCTTGGTCCTTTAGGTGCAGTGAGGAAACTATAACGGAGTAATCTGAAAATGGACCGAAGGAAGGATGTAGACTCTGGGAACCGCTTAGAACCTTGTTCGGCAAGTGATCAACTATTAGACCATATCTTATGCATAATACCTTTGACTTCATGCTCGTGACATTGAACCTATGAACCCCCCCATGTTTGTGATCTTGTGTCTGATTGTTGTGTCATGCATTCATGCACCCATGAGCATCTTTTAAGACATTTTGGTTCAAGGGACTTAAAGTTGACATTTTGCGAATATCTTAGGTACTTTTGACCATGGATTTTGGAAAAAGAAAGACTCATAAGTACAATTTCAAGGATCCTCAGATTGCAAGACTCACGGGAAAGCATCAGTGTATGGAGAGATCTTAACCAGCTTTGCTTTCTTAGGTTTTATATTCTATCATCTTTTGTACTTGGGATTGTTGAAACTTGTACTAAAAGTTGTAATCCATTTTGAAGTTATTATAATGAGATTTTCGGTATTTCAAAAATGTGTTAGTATTTTAGTATTTGCAAATTGTCTATAATTCTTTGAGTCCCTTGAAGTATTAATAATAATAAAATAAATCATGTGCATTACATATCATACATCATCTTGTGCATATTTCTTGCATTCCCGTTCATACCCATTAGTCTTACTGAATTTCTCTACTTCGTTCAGCAAGTTGTCTCACCGGTACAATACTCGAGTTAATTCCAAGAAGAAAATGGAGAGTTATAAATAAGAGAATTGCGAGCTACATGAAGAAGTTAATGCTTTGAAGGCCGATATGGCCAATTTTACTGCTTTAATGGAATCGTTAGTGGCTGCTCAGAATCAGCCACCACTTACTTAGCCACAACAAACAACGATTGCTTCTGAAGGACTATCAGTTCATGTTTCTGTTACTCCAGTTACTGTTGAAGTGGTGAAAAACACAAGAAGGGGGGGTTGAATTGTAAAACTAAAATCTAATGCAATGAACAAGATATTTTTATCCTGGTTCGTTTGATCTCAAACTACTCCAGTCCACCCGTCAAGGTGATTTCGCCTCTCTCCAACGAGGTCTTAATCCACTATATTCAACTGAATATTACAGACTGCTTTAACAACTGCTAAAGCCTTCTTGATTCAAACCACAACCCGGTTTGTCAAGGTAACACTTTCTTACAAAGAGATAAAACTATGTGTGTGGATGTTTTCTACAAAACTGTATCACAACTGTGATGTATACACAAATTGAAGCTTAGAAACTAGATTGCTAAACAGTAATAGAATATCAGAGTGTGTGGTTTAGCAAAACTGAGAGAACGAAGATTATGGTTTAGCTTTTGTGCGTGTAGAGATTTGGAGAGCATTAGCCATTTCAATCTTCAAAGCCTTGTTTATATAGCACTGAGATGATGAACGTTGGATGCAATATTCTTGATTCAATGCTAATAACAAGCTTTCCTTATTGAGCAGATCTTGTCTGGAATGAGGCCGTTGGAATTAATTTGCTTTCAATGCACAGTACCGTTGCTTACTTAATGCAAGTTCTGGCTTGGCTCATTCTGACTCTGCTTCGCTGCTGATGAACTATTGTGTTTCTTTATCAGAGTGTTGAGCGCAGTCTTGTTCATCAGGCTTCAGCATGTACGTGAGTTGATCATCTGATTTTAACATTCTGATATAGCAACTTCTGATGCTGGTGTCTGAAATCAAGTTCTGATGCTGAATAGATGTGATCTTGCTTATTTCAATCAGAGTATCTGCAAGTCAGAACATAATAATTTTAGGCAGTAGATAGTTCATACATGAAACTTATAAATACTATATCTTTTCACTTTGTTATCATCAAAACTTAAATATAGGGTAGTAGATTCAAACTTTGTTCTAACAACTGTTGCTTAGAACTGTATGCCTCGGGGTTACCCGTGGGGAATGCCAGATAAATTCATGCCAGAAAGTTTTAATCTTGATACTTAAGCTGCTCCAGTTGTGCAACCCTCTTCTACTCTTGCACCTCCTGTGGTGCATATTACTCCTGCTGCTAGAAATGAGATCCACTATACTGCACCTCCTTCGGTGAATGTTATGTCCTTTGTTAATGATGAAGTTTATCATCTTGTTCCTCCACCAAGTAAAAGTGTGGGTTTCTATGACCGGTTGGATGACTTTTAGGATCAATTCAATGAGATGCAGAAGGAAATGAAGGCTCTTCGAAGAAAATAATTATTTAGACAGAACGTCAGTGAACTTTTCCTGGTTCCCAATGTAAAGGTGCCAACCAAGTTTAAAGTACCAGAATTTAAGAGGTACAAGGAAAATGTCTACCCACACTGATGATCAGGGTTTACTCATTCATTTCTTCCAATATAGTTTAACTGGTGCTTCTCTGAAGTGGTATATGAATATGGACAGTAGTAGTATTCGTACTTTCAATGATATGGGAGAAGCCTTCATCAAACAGTACAAGTACAACATGTTCATGGCACCTGAACGTGACCAGTTAAGGGAAATGGCTCAGAGAGACAAGGAGTTATTCAAAAAATATGCGCAGACATGGCGCAAGATAGGTGCCTAGGTGGTGCCACCTATGGGAGAACAAGAAATGACCAAGGTCTTCCTGAAAACCCTTGGATCATTTTATTATAAAGGATGCTCGCCAGTAATATGAGTGATTTTAACGAAATGGTAAGCATGGGCGTTCGTTTGGAAGATGGTGTTAGAGAAGGGAGCTTGACAAAAGAGGAAGGGACGAAGAAGTCGTCGTATAGGTTCTCTAGAAAGAAAGAAAGTCAAACAAATTATGTTATTGGAGAAAGAAATATTAGACCAACTAAAAGGAATCAAAGGTACCATTTTTTCCTATCAGAGACCATCTCCTCAGGTGAATCAAGGGAAAAGTCAGAAGAGAGAAGCTTTTGACTCCATTCCAATGAGCTATGCAGAGTTACTTCCGGCTTTGATTCAGAAGAAGTTGGTTCAGACAAGGCCACCCCCTGCTATACCATCACCTTTGCCTTGGTATTATAAGGAAGACCAAATGTGTGTTTTTCATCAGGGAGCACCAGAGCACAATATTGAGAACTATTATCCTTTGAATTCTGAAGTACAAAAGATGGTGAGATCTGGCCTTTTATCCTTTAAGATGTCTTCCCTAACGTGAAAGATAATCCTTTGCTAAAGCATGGAGGGGAAAATGCTGTAAAAATAGTTGCTGGATGTCCAGGAGACATCTGAATTTTTGATATCAACCTGGTGAAAATGCATGCTGACCTCTGCGAGTTCAATTACTATATGCGCAACCATGCTAGTTGTGATATTTACAGTACCGATATCCAGGGATGTGATAAGATAAAAGTTGGTTTTCAGGAAATGATGGACGAAGGCCTCATTCATATAATCAGGCCTAGGGTAGAGTATGAAGAGGATGTGAATATGGTCTTTGGATGTCTTGGAGAATTCCAAATTTTTAACGTGAATCATATGAATGATGATTTGGTGTTGTTTTACACTACCTTCTGTCACATGGATGGTCAAGAAGAACACCATTACGGGTCTTGCCAGATATGCTGCAAAGATTCTCGTGGTGGTTCCATTGTGAAGAAGGGTGTTCAATTGTTATTGGACAATGACACTATTAAATTTTCAGGCAATAGGGATGATTACAATGAGATTAATGTGATTGAAGATTGCTTGGATGAGGTTGTGTCAGACGATAAGTAGGTCTACACAGATGAATTCTTTTCCCCAGATGAAGATATGTTCTCTAGCAACGATTATATGATTTCTAAGTATTCTGAAGAAGGGGTGAATGTTATTGTGCCTTGCTTTGGTGTTCCTTCCCCTATAGAGATTGAGTACCGTAGCAAACCAACTATTGTTCCAGTGGTGATTTGCTTACCGGGTCCTGTTCCTTACGAATCAGACAAAGCCGTGCCATACAAGTACAATGCTACAATCTTGGAGGATGGTGTGTAAGTTCCCATCCAACCTTTGTCTGATGTCAAGAATATTGTTGAAGCCAATCGAGTGACCCGTAGTGACCGTGTTTTTGCACCTGTCATTCAAGGGAATTTTAATGCTGATAAAAAGGTTGTTGAAAGTACTGAACCCAAGAAAGTAGTGGGGAGTCTATTGGTACTACTCTAGAAAAATATGTGGACAATATATTGAATATTATCAAGATGAGCGACTATAGGATCATAGATCAATTATTGTAGACTCCATCAAAGATATCTATTCTAGCCTTGCTAATGAACTCTTCTGCCCACAAGGAATCTTTTATGAGAGTATTAGATCAAGATTTCGTGGAAAGTGATATACCTTTAGACCAATTCAGTAATGTTGTTGGGAATATTACATCCTGTAATAACTTAAGTTTCTGTGATGAAGAGTTTCCCGATGAAAGAAGGAATCATAGTCTGACTCTCCATATCTCCATGAACTGTAAGATTGATTTCATTGTCAAATGTGTTGATTGACAATGGATCTTCTTTAAATGTCATACCGAGGAGCACGCTCATGAAGTTGAAGTATCAAGGAACTCCCATGCGCCCAAGTGGAATAATTGTGAAAGCTTTTGATGAATCAAGGAAGTCTGTCACCGGGGAATTAGATTTTCCTATTCACATAAGCCCGCATATATTTCAGATTACTTTCCAGGTTAGGGATATCGTGCCCGATTATAACTATTTACTGGGACGACCATGGATCCACGAGGCAGGGGTTGTCACTTCAACTTTGCACCAGAAGCTGAAGTTTTTTCGTGAAGGAAAGGTGGTCGTCATAAATGAAGAATAGGCGTTATTAATATCTCATTTATCCTCTTTCAATGTTGTAGAAGCAGATGAAGCTGCTGTTGGAACTCAACTCAAACTTTATCCATTGATAACATAAGGAAAAATGAGAATTATATAGCTTCATTGAAGGATGCTCAACAGGTAGTGCGTAATGTCCCCAATAAAGTATGGGGGAATATTGTTGATCCGCCTGTGAATAAGAATAGAGATGGTTTGGGATTCTTTGTGAAGAATGGTAAAGGTGAGAACATGAAGCCATAGGATGCTTTAGGCAACTATCAGGATATATTTCGTAGCAGAGGTTATCTTCATCCAACTGGTCCTAGGATCAATTCTAGTATGGAAGGTAAAGAAGAGCAAGAGATACCGAACTACGTGATGCATGGAGTCAGAGTCCAGAACTGGGTCACTATTGATGTTCCCTCTTACATCCATGTCTCAAAGTAATTTGTTTTTTTTTATTAATCTTTTCAAAAATATTTCACTCTACCCAAAGTGAAAGTATTGATGTTGTATGGGCTTATCTATTGCTTTGATGTTTAAAGTCAATAATAAAAGTTGTCTTTTATTCCAAAATTGTGTCTTTATTTTCTTATTTTTCTTGGAAAATGGTAATCAGAAAAAGCCTTTCAAAATAAATAATAACTGTAATTGAATCTGCATAATCACTTGTTATATTTGTCAGTTTCTAAAAGCAATCATAAATACTATGTGGAAATCAAATAAAAAAGTCATTAAATACAATGACCCTGCACCCTCTCACAACTTTGAATATCCTGCGTATGTGGCCGAAGAAGAAGAATATGATGAAATCCCAGAAAAGATTTCACGGTTTCTTGAGCGTGAGGAGAGTTCCATTCTTCCATATAAAGAGCCATTAGTAACAATAAATTTGGGTTCAAAGTAAAATACAAAAGAAGTGAAGATTAGAGCATTCCTGCATCCTGTTGTACCCTAATTTTTGTCCCTAAGATACTTTCATCATACCATATTGATTCAATCACAACAAGATCACATTAGGGCTTTTGGTTCTCCTCCCTATCTTTAGCTCTGCTCTTTGAGGAATCACCAAGCACCTTGACTTGTTTTTCTTTTGTGATCATGCATGTTTTGTTTTGACTTTCCTTTTAATTTATAAAATGAAATGTTGGTTTATCTTACTTGTTAATAATGTAGGTAAAGGCAATGTAGCTTAGCAAGTTGATCCATGTGTTCCTGAGTTTATTTCCATGCCCTATTCAATAAAGCTTGAGAAATTCAAAACTCACCATTGAAGTTGTTTTGAAAGAAATGGCATGGCAAGGTTTATTTTGGTTTACCACATTTCAAAGTTATCAAGATTGATTCCAAAGTACAAGGGGTTGATTGAGGAAGTTGTAATGGTTGGACAAGGCCTTGTTCCCATTGGTCACAAGTGCATATTTCTCTCAATTATCAAGATATGGAAGTGGTTTTGGTTGCTATTAGTTCTCATTATCATCCTTAGCAACTTCTATTTGCAAAGCAAAAGTGTTGGAACAACAAGGTTGTTTAAAATTTTCAAAGTTCCTCAAAGCATTTTCTTGATCTAGGAGCTAGGGTTTTGAACTTCAAAGAAGTATATCTTGCTCATCTTTTGGTATTTTTGAGTGATTCCAAAAAAATCCTTCTCTTAAAAGGGTTATTAACAAATCACTTCAAAGGTTTCAAGGAGGTTTCATGTGGAAGAAACTTGATCATGAAGAAAGATTACAAGTCCTCCATATGAACCCCCAAATTCCCATGTGAGACTTCAAATGATCATAAATTGGTCAACTTTTATCACCTTGATCCCACTCTTTTTCCATAATGATCTTGAGGATGTGATATTTATTCCTTCTTTTATGTGCAAAGTGAGAAAATTGTTGGAAGATTCCTTAAGGACACAAAAGATTATAGGTCATTTCATGATTTTTTGCCAACTTCAAAAATTCATAAATCTCTTAATTTTTGGATATTTTGAATGGTTCATGTTTCAAAATATCATTAAAAAGGTCTATTTCATGCCATCTTTTTTGGTCAAGAGCAAATTCCAAGAGGAAGGCCATGTTTGGATGCAAAACATTATAGGTCACTTTTGAAGAAAAATTTGAAATATTTCTAAGTATGGAAAGTCAACCTCTTTTTCCCAACTTTGACTCATTGAAACTTTAAGCTCAAACATCCATTTGATTTCATTCTTTTCCCATTGCAAAGCTTGTAATCTCGTCTTTCCAAAGCTTCAAGAATCAGGCCCTAAGACCCCTTGAGTTGAAAATACCATTATTTTGAAATTGGTAACTTGGAACTGAATTTTTCACCAAGTCAGAATTTTGAAATCCATAATGTGGCCTCTAATCACAATATTTGTGCGTGTTTTTGATTTAAACATGATTAAAAAACTTGTCAAAAGTGTTTAGCACCTCAAAACACAATGATTGGATGAGTTTTCGTGAAAATGAGATCACTCTCCACTTGTGTCCAAACTCCACACGAAGTCCATCCAAAATGCATCATTCACTCTTCCTATTGATCCCATTTGCTTCTCCTATAAATACATGAGCTACCCCATTCGTTTTCTCAAGCTTGAACAACCAAAATCACCCTGCCAAACTCATTCCATAACTCACTTTTCTGCAACTTCGAAATTATTGTTCAAGCCTTTTTCAATAAATTTTTTATATCAATTCACCTTCCTTGATCTTCCCTGAAGCTAACCATACAATTACTTTCAAGAATCGTGACCTATATTGATCCATCATTTACAGAGCTCTGCAACTGAACTTTAATAGGTAGATTCCTTCACCAATTCTCTCAAAATTTGATATCATTGTGAAGCTCTCATTTCCATGTGTTGTACCCCAATTTTTTCCCCTAAGATCCCTTCATCATACCATATTGTTCCAATCACCACAAAATCACATTAGGGCTTTGGGTTCTTCTCCCTATCTTTAGCTTTTCTCTTTGAGGAGTTACCTAGCACCTTGACTTGTTTTCTTTGGTGATCATGGATATTTTTCTTTGATTCTCTTTCTAAATTAACAAACACAATATTGGTTTGTCTTACTTGTTAATAATGTAGGTAAAGGAAATGAGGTTTAGCAAGTTGCTTCATGGGTGCATGAGTTTTTTTCCATGCCCTAGTCAAAAGCTTGAGAGATTAAAACCTCACCATTTTTTTCCATGCCATAAGTCAGAATTTGAAATCCATGTTTTGGCCTTTAAACATCAAATTAGCATGCGTTTGTGATCTAAACATGTTTAACCAAGTTGCCAAAGTGGATTAGAGCATTGAAACGCAAGGATTTGATGAGTTTTGATGCAAATCAGGTCACACATTCTTCATGATGCAGACCCACACGATTTCCCTCCTATTTGCATCATTCCATATGCTTGAGCATTCCATTTGATTCCCTATAAATAAAGGGTCATCCCCCATTAAATTTCCCAAGCTTAGAGAGCCAAGAACAACCTGGAAAAACTTCACACGAACCAGCTTTTATTGAATTCAGTTTTTGAAATTTAAGCTTCTTTTTCCAAAATTCTTTGCGCATTCATCATCCTTGAACTTCATACAAACTCTCCAGCACTTAAATCAATCAAAACGACCCATAAGTCCAGTTTCAGAGCTTCTTACTTGAACTTCGAAAAGGTAGAATTCTCCACCAATTGGATCCAAATCAAGCACTAATCTATTCTACTTCTTTGTCTGATTCTAATGTTGCTTACAATTTTTAAATCCATTGAGAATTGAGAGAGAAATCTCAAATTGAAGGTGCTCGCTATTTTTCGGTGTTTTGATTCATATCTCTCTCCATACCTTACATAAATTTGGCGCGATGGTTGTGTTAGAATAGTCTTGAAGAGACGAGTTCAATGATGCTAGCCAGGGATCCTAATTTTTACATTTAAAGGATCTCACAAAATCCCTATTGCAGGGCGTTTGGAGGTTGAAGACGATGCAATGTCTCATCTCAGCCAATGATAGCGTGCCAAGCGTTTTAATTTCATTGGTTGCCCTTTTTCTGATCACATGTGTGTTTCACTAAGGTCCATATCAAGCACAGCGCGTCTGGTCCATTGGATTAGCTTACTAACGTATTTTGACTTTGATATAATGGTCCACATCTTTTTGGTTTTATTTTATTTTCTGATTTTATATATTATTTAATTAAATTTTCAAAAATTCATAACTCTTTTATTTTTTATCCAAAAATTATGAAAAATTCACAAAAAATATTTTGAATTATTTCTGATCTCATGAATATTTTTTTACATTTTTATTTTAACATTTGGTATTTTTTATATTTTTTGTATTATTTTCTTTCTTTTAATTACTAAAAAAATACTTTCTAACATTTTTTAATTCTGAAAAAATTCATAAACATTATTTTGCGTATTTTAGACTTTCTGAAAATTTAATGGAATTTTATGTTGAGGTTTACTATTTTTGATTTATTTTATGTTTGTTTTAGAAATTTTAAATGGTTTAAAAATAGTTTCTGATTTTTTAAAATTACCAAAATTTTTATAAAAATATTTGGATCCATTTCTGAATTTTCTATGGCTTAATTTTTCATTTCTTGAATAATTTGAACATAATTGATATTTTCCTCATTATTTTCTAGTTAATTTTAACATTTTTAATCCTTTAAAATAGGTGCAGAGATAGCTATTGACCGACCTCAAAATAGGTGCGAATTCTATATAAGTCCACTTACGATTGCTTAACATAGCGCTAAATTTTGTCCTGATTTGAATAAATGATCATTCGTGGCCCAAACTTATGATTGTAAGCCCAAGTATGTTAATTTGATCTCTTTGATCCAATAACCTTGAGATTCATTGTGTGGAGGCTTTGGTTCTACCAATCCTCTAATGGATCTACAACACCTTTGGTCAACACGGATCACTTAAACATCGGTGATCATTAAATGATACTTGTGAGAATTCCAAATGGATGATATACTTGACAAAAAGCAAATGCAACTTGTTGTGTGGAGGTTTTGGTTCTACCAATCCTCTAATGAGTTCCAAATTTAAGTTTCAAGATGGTCATCCAACTAACCACTAATTATTGACTTGTTTTATTTTATGCTTTTATTTTTTATGCTTTATGCACTATTTATTTTTTAGCATTTTACATTTCATGCCATTTTCATCTTTGCTCATTTGAGCATTTATTTTCTTGTCATTTTTAATTTGCTCACTTGAGCTTTTCTTTTTCCTTTTCTTAAGATACTTAATAACTAACTTAAACCGTAAAAAACTCTTTAATGACACTTGGACTATTTGGTTATTATCCTTGGCATTATGGAACAATGGACTTTTTCTTGGACTTAGGATTAGAAACCTTGGCCTATCTTGGAGACCTTGTGATCTTATCTGATTATTTTGTCTGGAGCTCTTGAGGTTTACCTCAAGACATTGTGTTGCTTGTTTGTTTTTGTGTGCAGGTTTTTGGTGATTACATCCTTCATTTGTAATCTTGAATTCACCCGCATACAGCCGTTACTCTACCCAATTTTTTTGAAGACTTAATACTTTTGAAGAGGTCTAGTATTTTTTCTCGCTTGGTTTCACTCCAAAGAATGGGAATTAAATCTTGGCTCATAATGTCAAGTTTTGACTTCTTGTTGGTTAGATGGTCCTTATCCTTAGATTTTACCTTATGCTTTAGGATATCCTCTTCTTCTTCTCCCATCTTCTTTAATTTCAAACATCTTCTCCCACCTTTTTAAAACTCTTCTTGTTTTGAAACACAAACCACTTTCATAATAAACTTGGATTTATGTCCATGCATTTTCAAAATCTTTTCATAAATAAACTCTAACCAATTTAATAATACCTTGACATTTTATGTGAGAAGACTAAAAGTCAACCAATCTCATTTCAAACCATTTTTCCACTTTGGCTTTTATCTTTAAACTTTTCTTAAAAGATTAGGCTCTTGTCAATCCTTGTAGTAATGCAAAAAACTATACCTCTACAATATGTAATGAAGTGAGATATTTTCCACTTGGGTGTTGAGTGAGGCATTGTTGATTTTAAAATCCAAGTCATTTCCTCCACTTTGAGATGATGCAAATTCTCCTTTCTCATGATTGTGGGTAGTAAGTATGTTTTCGACACGGACAATGAAGATGATGTCTTATCTCTTAAAATTAACCAACACACTCGTGTTTCAAATTTTTGAAAGAGTAACTACGTGTACCATGATCCCCTATTGCTCGAAAGGTGGTACATATGCACTAAAGGTTCGCAACCGCGGCTGGTGCAAAAATCATTAAAAAAATATATTTCTTTTCTCACCTCCACCATCCATTTTATATACAACACATTTTTATAGCCAAAATATACAGATTTTACAAAGAGGTTCCTGCGGAGTACCGTAGATGTTTAGGGTGCTAATACATTCCCTTTGCATAACCAACCCCCTTACCTTGAATCTTTCCCCCTTTTTTTGGGTTATTCGCTCTTTTCCCATTCCTTTGGAAACAATAAAGCACGGTGACGATTTTTATTTTTATTTGTATAAAGTCTAATCAATCTAATGGTTTAGTCTTGAACATTTCTACCACTACAGAAAAATGGCGACTTCACTGGGGAAAGATTGACCTCTTGCTGGTCCATCCCTAAGTGGGTTAAGCCTATCTTTTTTTATATTTGTATATGTGCTATTGCTGTTTATGTGTTATATTTTGTATATATGTTTGTCTAGATTTTCCTTGTTTTCAGGGTGCTTGGTGATTACTCATAAGTCCTATACTCGGACTTGGGCAAACATTAAGATAGGACGGGCGGTATAGTCATGTTAACTTTGGGGGAGTAATCCCAAAAAAGGAGGCATGAGATCCCCCACTTAGTGGAGGCCCCTTTGACTGTACTGTCGTTTACCGAGTAATCGAGAAGATGTACTGCTTTCGACCTAGGAGCCTGCTGAAACTGAGGACCGTAGAATACCAAAACCATCTTGGCCTTTTAGGGGTAGTGCGAAAACTATGACGGAGTAATCCAGAAATAGTGGTCACGCGATACTACACTCGGACGAGTCTTTCTTGAGAATATTACAAATTACCGAGTTAATCGAGAAGTTGGTAATATCCGAAGAAAGGATGTAGACTCTGGGAACCTCTAGAACCTTGTTCGGCAGGTGATAACTTTTTAGACCAACACCTTATGGGTAGTGCCTTCGACCTCATGCTCGTGACATTTAACCTATGAACCCTATATGTGTGATCTTGTGTGTGATTGTTGCATCATGCATCCATGCACTCATAAGCCTCTTTTGAAGAAAATAATATTTCAAGGGATTTAAAGGTTGACTATTCGTGAATATCTCAGGTACTTTTAACCATGGATTCTGGAAAGAGAAAGACCGGGAAATATAGTTTCAAGGATCCCAAGATAGATGAGTTGATCAGCCTAATTCCAGAGATCAAGAGTTCTGCAGACTTTCGGAAGAAGTATGGATCCATTATTCCTCTCTTGAAGCTGAAGATGAAGGAGGGTATTCTCTCGACCTTGGTCCAGTTCTATGATCCAGTATATCACTGCTTTAATTTTCCCGATTATTAGTTGATGCCTACACTGGAGGAGTATTCCTATCTATTGGATTTACCTGTTACCGATCATATTCCTTTTACATGTTTGGAGGGTGATCCAAAACCACATGAGATTGCTGCTTTGATTCATCTGGGGAAGTATGAGGTGGAAGCCCATATGACTACCAAAGGAGGGATTAGAGGATTACCAGCTTAGTTCTTATTAGAGAAAGCTCGTTACTTTGCCAGAATGAAGAGTACGGTTGCTTTTGAGACCATCTTTGCTCTGCTTGCTTATGGATTATTCTTATTTCCTAATGTGGACAAGTTTGTCGACATTAACACCATTAGGATTTTCATGATTGGAAACCCTGTTCCTACACTGTTGGGTGACGTTTATTACTCAGTTCATTTTCAGAGTTCTTATCATGGGGGAATGATTATCTGTTGCACGCCTTTGTTGTACCGGTGGTTCATCTCTCATATGCCTCAGTCTGATGCTTTTTGGGATGTCAAGAAAGAACCTCGTTGGGCTCCTAAGATCATGGCACTTACTCACTCGGATTTTGATTGGTATCATAGAGCTTATCAGGATGTAGAGATTATTGATAGTTGTGGTAGTTTCACCAATGTGCCTCTTCTTGGTACAAAGAGAGGAATTAACTATAACCCTATTCTTGCACGGCGACAGCTTGGTTATCCGATGAGGGATAAACCAAACATTATTCATCTCAGTGGCTTCTTTCTGAAGGAAGGAGAAGACCACAGGGAAGCTAGGAAGCAGATTGCGAAGGCCTGGCTTCATATTCATAAGAAGAGTAGGAAAGATTTGGGACCTAGGGGTGTTGTTTCTTTGGAGCCATATCTTCTGTGGATCCGATCGAGAGCCATTCAGTTGAAGGTGTCGTATACTCGGGAGACACCCATGCCTGATCTGTTTGTAAAGACCACTCCTCCCTTATTAGATGATCTAGAAGAGTTGTAGCTTGCTTTGGTTAGGATGAAACAAGAAAGGGATGCTTGGAAGAACAAGTTCCAGACTTTAGAGAGTTCCTACAAAGCAGACTTGAAGGAGAAAGATGATTTGATCGAGATCCTTGAGAGTCAAGCAGTAGAGTCTATGGAGAGGCAATGGGATTTATTTTCTCCTAAGCCTCAAATAGGTGATGATCACTCATTTCCTGCTTCGGATGATTGGAAGGAAATTGCCATCAGGCACGTAGAAGAAAACCAGAGGTTGAGGGCTCAGATTGCCAGGCTCACAGGGAAGCCCCAACGTACAAATTGATCTCTATCAGTTTCTTTTTATCAGGATTTTTAGATTGTATTTTCATCCTGTACTTGGGATCATTGGAACTTGTAACCCACTTTGAAGTTATTATAATAAATGTTTTCAGTATTTCAAATGCGTTATTATTTTGATGTTTGCAATATGTCTATAAACGTTAAATCCCTCGAAATATTAAATGATAAAGTAAAAATAATCATATGCATTGCATGTCATGCATCATATTGCACATATTTCTTACATTTTCTTTGCATATCCAGGTGCCTTACCCAGCTTTTTACTTCGTTCAACAAGCTGACTCATCACTACAACACACGGGCTAATTTCAAAAAGAAGAGGGACACCTTGGAATAGGAGAATCGCGAGCTACGCGAAGAAGTTTCTGCTTTGAAGGCCGACTTGGCCAACTTGACTACTATGATGGAAGCTCTGGTGGTTGCTCAAAATCAGCCACCGAGTTTTCAACCTCAACCAACAAGGGCAAATGCTGAAGTTCCTATTGTTCCTGTATCTGCTACTCCGACTGTTGTTCAGAGCTGTATGCCTCAGGGTTATCCGTGGGGGATGCCAGAGAATTTTGCACCTGAAGGTTTCAATCTTGGTCCTCAAGATGCTCCAGTGGTTCAAAATGTTGCTACTCCAGCACCTCCTGTGGTGCATACTGTTCCTGCTGCACCTCCTTCGATGAATTTGGTTCCATTTGAAGATGTGTGTCGTATTTTCCCTCCGCCAAGTTAAGACTTGGGTGTTTATGACAGAATGGATGATTTCCAAGAGCAGTTTGATAAAATGTAAAGAGAGATGAAGGCTCTTAGGGGAAAAGAGTTATTTGGGCAGAATGTGAATGAGCTGTGTTTGGTCCCGAATGTCAAAGTTCCTGCTAAGTTCAAGGTCCCGAAGTTTGAGAAGTACAAAGGCAACACTTGCCCTCGTGCTCACTTGGTGATGTATGTAAGGAGAATGTCTACCCACACCGATGATCAGCGTCTGTTAATTCACTTTTTCCATGATAGTCTGACCGGTGCAACATTGAAATGGTACATGAGTTTAGACAACGTCAACAATCATACCTTTAATTATTTGGGAGAAGCATTCATTAAAAAATATGGACACGGCACCCGATCGTGACCAGCTTAGAGCCACGGCTCAGAAAGATAGGGAATCGTTCAAAGAGTACACGCAGAGATGCCGCGAAGTGGCTGCACAAGTAATTCCTCCTATAGAGGAGAAGGAAATGACTAAAAAATTTCTGAAGACGCTAAGCGCTTTCTACTACGAAAGAATGGTAGCAAGTGCCCCAAGTGATTTTACAGAGATGGTAGGAATTTGTGTCCGCCTAGAAGAGGCAGTAAGAGAAGGTCGTTTGACAAAGGGTGAAGGATCCAGAGTTGTGAAAAAGCCAGCTTATGGGTTTAGAAAGAAGAAAGAGGGGGATACCAATGTTTTCATACAAGAGATGAGATTGAACGCTCCTAGAAGAAATTATCAGCGTCACCAGCAAGTTGCCTCAGTTACTCCTATTATGAATGCCGCTCCGACTACCGTTGCTTATCAAAGACAGTCCCAGCAGGGGAACCAAGGGAATAATGAGAGAAGGGAGATCTATGACCCTATTCCCATGAGTTATGCAGAGCTACTACCAACATTGATCCAGAAGAAGTTGGTCCAGACTCGACCACCTCCAGCAATGCCATCACCATTGCCTTGGTATTACAAAGAAGACCAGACGTGTGCCTTTCATCAGGGAGCACCAGGGCATAATGTTGAAAATTTTTGTCCTTTGAGGACTGAAGTGATAAGGTTGGTGAAGTTTGGAATTTTATCTTTCAAAGACATGGGACCTAATGTGAAAGACAATCCTCTGCCCAAGCACGGGGGAGTGAATGTTGTGAATATGGTGGTTGGTTGTCCAGGTGACTTCAAGATTTTTGACATTAATCTGGTTAGAGGGGATTTGGTAAAGATGCACGCGGACCTCTGTGAATTCAGTTATTATACGCATGACCATGCCGGTTGTACTATTTGTAGTACAAACATACAGGGTTGCGAGAAGATAAAGGTTGATTTACAGGAGATGATGGATGAAGGTTTAATCCATATAATCAGGCCTAGGGCAGAATATGAAGAGGAAGTGAATATGGTTTCTGTATGTCCGGGTGAATTCATAATTTTTGATGTGGAGAATTTGAATGAGGATCTCGTTCAGTTGCATGCTACTTTCTGTCGTACTTTTGGTCAGGTGGAACACCAATATGGATCTTGCATAGTTTGTCGTCAAAACCCCCGGGGATGTTCTATTGTGAGAGTGGGTGTTTAATTGCTGTTAGACAATGGAACTCTCAAGATCGCATGTCAGAGAGATGATTATCACGATATTAATATGGTTGAAGTTTTTTTGATGGGAGAAGAGTCAGAAGAAGAATATGCCTCTGTGGATGAGTATTTCTCTTCAGATGGAGATTTGTTTGCCGGAAATGGTCTTTTGAGGGCTGATTGTGTCGAGGAAGGTGTAAATGTCATTGTACCTTGTTTTGGTGCACCCGCTTACCTTGAGGTGGAGTACCATAGTAAACCAGCTGTTACCCCATTGCTAATTAGTCTGCCAGGACCTGTTCCCTATAAATAAAATAAGGTTGTGCCTTACAAATACAAAACTACAATCTTGGAAGATGGGGTGCATGTTCCCATCCAACCAATTCCAGATGTTGGAAATATAGCTCATAATAGCAGGGTGACCCGTAGTGGTCGTGTGTTTGCGTCGGTTATTCAAAGAGGCGTTGTTGCTGGAAAGAAAATTGTTGAGAACGATGAGCCTAAGAAGGCAGCAGGAGAGACTAGTGGAGCTACATTGGAGAAAGAAGTGGATAATATCTTGAAGATAATTAAAATAAGCGACTACAAAATTGTGGACCAGCTATTGCAGACTCCTTCAAAGATATCCATCCTAGCTTTATTGATGAATTCCTCCGCTCATAGAGAATCACTGATGAGAGTACTAGACCAAGCTTTTGTGGAGAATGGCATGCCGTTCGATCAATTTAGTAGCGTAATTGGAAACATTATGTCATGTAACAACTTAAGTTTCTGCGATGATGAGTTACCAGATGAAGGGAGGAATCATAACCTGGCCCTCCACATATCTATGAACTGCAAGAATGATTCGCTATCCAATGTGCTAATTGATAATGGATCCGCGTTGAATGTTATACCGAGAAGTACTCTCATGAAGTTAAAGTATCAAGAAACACCTATGCGCCCGAGTGGCATCATTGTGAAGGCTTTTGATGGGTCGAGGAAATCTTTCATTGGTGGAGTGGACTTGCCCATCCATATAGGACCACATTTTTTCTTGATAACTTTCTAGGTAATAGACATTATTCCCGCGTATAGCTATTTTCTAGGATGGCCATGGATACATGAAGCAGGGGCTGTCACTTCAACTCTGCATCAGAAGCTAAAATTTGTGCGTAAAGGGAAGGTAGTGATTATAAATGGGGAGCATGCATTGTTGATATCCCATCTATCCTCTTTCAGTATTGTAGAAGCGGATGAGGCTGCTGTTGGAACCCAGTTCCCAGCCCTATCCATTGATAACATAAGGAAGAATGAGAATTCGGTGGTTTCCCTGAAGGACGCGCATTAGGTTGTGCGCAATGGTCATAATGTAGTGTGGGGACGACTTGTGGATCTACCCGTGAACAAGAACAGAGATGGTTTAGGTTTTTCTTCGAGGAATGGCAAAGGCGAAATTGTGAAGTCAGAATCTTCTGTGAACAGTTATCATGATGTTTTCCGCAGCGGAGGCTACCTCCATCTGATCGGTTCTGGAATTAATATTGTTGAAGAGAATGAAGCGGAGCAGGAAGCACCAAATTATGTGACGCATGGAGTTCGAGTTCAGAATTGGGTCACCATTGATGTTCCTTCTTGCATACATATTTCAAAGTAATTTTTTTTGTTAATATGCTTCTTTCTTTTGAAAAGCTTTCACTCTGCCCAAGGTGGAAGTATTAATGTTGTAGGGCTTATCTGTTTCCTATAATTGTTAAGATCCTTAATAAAAGTTGTCTTTGCTTCCAAAATTATGTCTTTTATCTTCTACTTTCTCTTGGGAAATAGTAAATAAAAAAAAACTTTCAAAATAAATAATAACTGAAAATTAGTCAGCATGATCACTTGTTATATGTGTCCGTTTCTAAAAACGATCATAAATCATATATGCAGATTAATTAAAAAAAATGTTGAATACAATGACCCTGCACCCTCTCCCACCTTTGATTGTCCTGTGTTTGGGGCTGAAGAAGAAGATTATGATGAGACTCCAGAAGAGGTCTCACGGTTGCTTGAGCACAAGGAAAAAACCATTCAACCATATAAGGAGCCTTTGGAAGTGGTTAATTTGGCTTCAGAAGAAGATCAGAAGGAAGTCAAGATTGGAGCATCGTGGCATCCTGATGTAAAGAGCGGGTTGATTGAGTTGTTGAAAGAGTATGTGGATATTTTTTCTTGGTCTTATCAAGATATGCCTGGTCTAGATACAGACATTGTTTAGCATCGTTTGCCGTTGAAGCTAGAGTGCCCACCAGTTAAACAAAAGATGAGAAGAACCCACCCGGATATGGCAGTAAAGATCAAAGAGGAGGTCCTAAAGCAGATTAATGTTGGTTTTATTTTGACGTCAGTGTATCCTCAATGGATTGCCAATATTGTCCCAGTACCGAAAAAAGACGGAAAAGTCCGCATGTGCGTTGATTACAGAGATCTAAATAAAGCTAGTCCAAAAGATGATTTTACATTGCCTCACATTAATATGTTAGTGGATAGCACAGCAAAATTCAAAGTATTCTCATTCATGGACGGATTTTCCGGGTATAATAAAATAAGAATGGCTCCAAAGGACATGGAAAAAACAAAGTTTATCACACCCTGGGGAACATTCTGTTACAGAGTGATGCCCTTCGGGTTGAAGAACACTGGTGCAACGTACCAGAGGGCTATGGAAACCCTATTCCATGATCTGATGCACAAAGACATCAAATTATATGTTGATGATATGATTGACAAGTCCCAAACTAAAGAATGGTATATAGAAGATCTGTTGAAGTTGTTTCAGCGTTTGAGGAAGTATCGTCTCCGCTTGAATCCAAATAAATGCACCTTCAGAGTTAGATCGGGGAAATTGTTAGGTTTTATTGTTAGCCAAAAAGGAATTTAAGTTGACCCTGACAAAGTCAAAGCAATTCAAGAAATTCCAGCACCAAGAACTGAAAAGCAAGTCAGGGGTTTCCTCGGGCGTTTGAATTATATCTCCATATTTATCTCCCACATGACTGCAATGTGTGAATTGATCTTTAAGTTGTTAAAGAAAGATCAAGGTTGTGTGTGGACATATGATTTCCAAAGGGCATTTGAAAGTATTAAAGAATATCTGCTTGAACCTCCTATCTTGCTCCCTCCCGTAGAAGGAAGACCGTTGATTATGTATCTAACAGTGTTGGATAAATCCATGGGTTGTATTCAGGGAAAATAGGATGAAACGGGAAAGAAAGAGTTCGCCATTTATTACCTCAGCAAAAAGTTCACTGATTGTGAGTCGCGGTATTTTATGCTAGAAAAAACATGTTGTGCTTTGGCCTGGGCGGCAAAGCGTTTGCGGCAGTATATGTTGAATCATACTACTTGGTTGATCTCCAAAATGGATCCAATCAAGTATATTTTTGAAAAGCCTGCTCTTACTGGGAGAATTGCCCGCTGGCAGATGTTGTTATCTGAATATGATATGGAGTACCGCACTCAAAAGGCTATCAAAAGTAGCATGCTGGAAGATTACCTTGCTCACCAGCCAGTGGAAGATCATCAGTCTGCAGAATATGAATTCCCCGATGAAGATGTGATGTTCTTGAAAGTGAAAGATTGTGATAAACCATTTCCTGAGGAGGGCCCCGACCCTGAATCTCGTTGGAGTATGGTATTTGATGGAGCTGTGAATGCTTATGGTAAAGGAATTGGTGCTGTGATTGTTACTCCTCATGGATCACACATTCCTTTTACTGCAAGGTTAACATTTGATTGCACTAATTGTATGGAGGAATATGAGGCTTGCATCATGGGTCTTGAAGAAGCTATTGATCTCAGAATCAAGATTCTAGATGTATATGGTGATTCAGTCTTGGTAATGAATCATATTAAAGGAGAATGGGACACTCATCACCCTGGCTTGATCCCTTAAAAAGATTATTCTAGAAGATTACTACCCTTCTTCAATAAAGTTGAATTCCATCACATTCCCAGGGATGAAAATCAAATGGAAGATGCTCTGGCAACTCTGGCTTCCATGTACGAAATGTTTGGAATGATATACCCCGAATTACAGTTCGACAGTTAGATAGGCCCGCTCATGTGTTTGCAACAGAGGAGGTAGCAGATAAAAAACCTTGGTATCATGATATCAAGCATTTTCGTAAGACTCAGGAATACCTGTTTGGTGCGTCAAAGAAAGATAGAAAGACATTAAGAAGGTTGGCAGGCAGTTCCTTCCTTAGTGAAAATGTATTATACAAGAGGAATTTTGACATGGTCTTGCTTAGATGCGTGGATAGACACAAAGCAGACATGTTGATGCATGAGATTCATGAAGGTTCATTTGGCACACATGCCAATGGGCATTCAATGGCTAAAAGGATGCTAAGGGCAGGTTATTATTGGTTGACAATGGAATCTGATTGTTACAAATTTGCAAAGAAGTTCCATAAATGCCAGATTTATGCAGATAAGATCCATGCACCTCCGACACTTCTCAATGTGATTTCTTCCCCGTGTCCTTTCCCTATGTGGGGTATTGGCATGATCGGGATGATAGAACCCAAAGCTTTGAATGTACACCGTTTCATCTTGGTAGCAATTGACTACTTTACCAAATGGGTAGAGGCTGCTTCATATGCCAATTTTACCAAGCAGGTGGTTGTGCATTTCATCAAAAACAATCTTATATGCCGGTATGGTGTGCCAAGCAGAATCATCACTGACAATGGCTCGAATTTGAACAACAAAATGATGACTGAACTATGCGAAGAATTCAAGATTGTCCATCACAATTCATCTCCATACAGGCCAAAGATGAATGGGGTTGTTGAAGCTGCCAATAAGAATATCAAGAAGATTATCCATAAAATGGTTGTTACTTATAAGGATTGGCATGAAATGCTCCCTTTTGCTCTACATGGATATCGATCATCTGTCTGCACTTCAATAGGAGCAACCCCATTTTCTCTAGTGTATTGAATGGAAGTTGTACTCCCTGTCGAGGTAGAGATTCCCTCGTTGCGTGTGATAATGGAAGCCAAATTGACTGAGGCTGAATGGGTTCAGAACATGTTTGACCAATTGAATTTGATTGAAGAGAAGATAATGACAGCTTTATGTCATGGGCAGTTATATCAGAAAAGAATGAAGAAAGCTTTTGATAAAAGGGTCAAACCTCGTGAATTCAGAGAAGGCGACCTCGTGCTCAGGAAGATCATGTCTTTCAACACTTATTTTAGGGGCAAGTGGACTCCCAATTTTGAGGGCCCGTACGTTGTCAAGAAAGCCTTCTCTGGTGGTGCATTAATTCTTGAAACTATGGATGGAGAGGAGTTCCCACGTCCCATGAATGATGATGCAGTCAAGAAATACTTCGCCTAAAGAAATAAAAGAACAACTCGCTAAGTTGAAAACCCGAAAGGGTGGCTTAGGCAAAAAGGAGCGTCTCGGTAGGCCAAAAACCTGAAAGGGCGGTCTAGGCAAAAATTAGAGACATAAACAGAATGAGTTTCTCGCTAAGTTGAAATCCCGCAAGGGCAGCTTAGGCAAAAGTTAGGGACTTTCTTGGCAAGTAACTACGTCAAACGAGACTTGGTCATTGAAGCAACAATCTTCTCGGATCCTCACCATATTTCAACAAAACCTGCATGCTCATGATTTCAAAAGTTGGTAGGGGGGATAGTGGTCATTGTATCTTAATGTATCTTTTACATTATGTATTACCATTTCCCAAACTTTGTAATCATCCATGGAGTTTTTCCATTCACAGACTACCATTCTATTAATGAAATTAGAGCTTTTGCCCAATTCTTTGTGTTCTTATTTTTATTTAGCTTGCAAAGACTTTATTTATTACTGATAATAATTGTTAAAGCAAAAGGATTAAAAAGCAAAATAGACTTTTCAAAAAGAAGAGAGATCTTTAAAATTCAATTTACTTTGGGATTTGTGATGAAACAATGACAACAAGAATGGTGGTCCCAAGAATGAACAAACTCCGGTTGTCTTAAGAAGATTTACTCCCTTCATGAAGGTTTTTTCAGGTCATTCTGCTGGTAGGTGCACAATCTTTGTGTGTTTCTCAAATAGTTAGAGACGATATGAGTGGGTACAAGGTATAATTGGGTTTGTGATCCCATTATCACCATTCAAGTCTTGGTTCGCTTTTGATTTTTGGTTTGCATGGTCAGAAGTCTCCGTCTCAGATACCCCATCAAGTTTTCCCTCATATGATGAAAGTCTTGGCATTAATATTGACTTTTTGATTTCCCGGGAAGGTTATCCTAGGGCATCTCTTGTTTGGAATGAGTATTCGTGATGAAAGTTTTCTCCAGGTAGGTAGGCTTGAATCCCCCAGTAAGGTTTGATTGTTTCGGCGTCAATCTGCTTTATTTGAGGTTGGTCTTGCAATCTCCAGTAGGCATGTTGCTTTTGGAAATCTTTTTTTTTCAACGAAACTGAAAAAAAGATGTTCTAACCTGGTATTTATTTGATTTGGTTACGTCCGGATTATGTTTTTCCTCAGTGAAGTTAGGGCAGGAAATAGGTTTGGTTTCCGCAATTGCTTTTACCTTTCTTGGATTGATCTTTATGGTTGAAGTTTAGCCCAATATTGCTAGTACCTGAGGAAGTTCTGTTTGATTGTACTGATTATGTATCCTTTTACCAGCATATGCACGATAGCACTCATGCATTCATACATACATCATGCATTGTTAAAAACCATCATTCATTAAATTGATGTTCTGACCTTTCCTGTAGCGCTCTTTGCTTAGTTGAATTTGGTTTTCCTCTTGAGTTTATTTCACAAAAGATGTATCTGCATTGGGCGTCTTGCTCCAGTTTATTTCTAAATTGGATTTATGGATCTCTGAAAATTTCAAGTCTTGGTTTGTGCATTTATTTTGCACAAGAAGACTTTATCTCCTCAACAGGAATATCGTGGCATGTCCCCGAGAAGTCATATTGCTATTCTCAGAAAGTCATTTCTCTTTGCAATTCCCCTAGACAATAAGAGGAAGTCTCTTTATTTGAGACAAATTATATATTACCCTTTCCAGGGAGATTTTCTTGGTTAAAGAAGAAGTTGAGACTCGTTCTTGGAAAAACACCAGAATCTTGGGGGAACATGATATATTTTCTCTTTCTACCTTCAGTGAATGTTGGTATTACATCAGCAGTGAACGTCGGTGTTTATTATCTTTTTGCTATCTTTAGTGAACGTTAATAGTTCATCGTCAGTGAACGCCGATGATATGATATATTTTCTCTTTCTACGTTTAGTGAACGTTGGTAGTACATCGGAAGTGAACGCCGGTGTTTCTTATCTTTTTTATATCTTCAGTGAACACTGATAGTTCCTCGTCAGTGAACACCGGTGATATGATATATTTTCTCTTTCTACCTTCAGTGAACGTTGGTAGTACATCGGCAGTGAACGTCGGTGTTTCTTATCTTTTTTCTATCTTCAGTGAACATTGATAGTTCATCGTCAGTGAACAACGCTGATATGATATATTTTCTCTTTCTACCTTCAATGAATGTTGGTAGTACATCAGCAGTGAACGTCGGTGTTTGTTATCTTTTTGCTATCTTCAGTGAACGTTGATAGTTCATCGTCATAGAACCACGATGATATGATATATTTTCTCTTTCTACCTTCAGTGAATGTTGGTAGCACATCGGCAGTGAACGTCAGTGTTTCTTATCTTTTTGCTATCTTCAGTGAACATTGATAGTTCATCATCAGTGAACGGCGGTGGTATGATATATTTTCTCTTTCTACCTCCAGTGAACGTTGGTAGTACATCGGCAGTGAACGTCGGTGTTTGTTATCTTTTTGCTATCTTCAGTGAACGTTGATAGTTCATCGTCAGTGAACGGCGGTGATATGATATATTTTCTCTTTCTACCTTCAGTGAACGTTGGTAGTATATCGGCAGTGAACATCGATGCTTGTTATCCTCCTCTCTGATTCTTTTCTTGTGGCTTACCGGTGATTTATTTTCCTGGTGGGATTGCTCTTTTATTTCTGCATTTCATGTTGCATCCCCAATGCTACTTTGCGTCTCTTTTGTTCCATTCATGTGCTTTCATATGCATAAATGTTTGCATGGCATCTTAGGGCCAAAAACAGGGTTTGTTTTATATTTAAGTGTCTTCAATCACGTCGACACGAAGATTTTTAACCTTCGTATCTCTGGATAGAAGAAACTTAAATAAGGGCAGCTGTTGTACCCCAATTTTTTCCCCTAAGATCCCTTCATAATACCATATTGTTCCAATCACCACAAAATCACATTAGGGCATTGGGTTATTCTCCCTTTCTTTAGCTTTGCTCTTCGAGGAGTTACCAAGCACCTTGACTTGTTTTCTTTGGCGATCATGGATATTTTGCTTTGATTCTCTTTCTAAATTAACCAATACAATATTGGTTTGTCTTACTTGTTAATAATGTAGGTAAAGGAAATGAGGTTTAGCAAGTTGCTTCATGGGTGCATGAGTTTATTTCCATGCCCTAGTCAAAAGCTTGAGAGATTCAAACCTCAACATTGAAGTTGTTTTAAAGTTGGTATGGAAGTAGTTTTGGTGGGCATGAGTCCTCATCATTATCCTCAACAAATTATATTTACAAAGGAAGAATATTGGCACAAAAGGTTTGTTCAAACATGGCACAGTTCCACCAAGTATTCTCTTGATCTAGAGACTAGGGTTTTGGACTTCAGAGGGGCATATCTTGCTCATCTTTTGGTATTTTTGAGTGATTAAAAAAACATTCTTCTCTTCAAAGAGTTATAAACAAATCACTTTAAAAGTTCCAAGTAGTTTTCATGTGGAAGGAACTTAGTGAAGAAGAAAGATTACAAGTCATCCAGATGAATCCCTAATTTTCTATATGTGACTTTAAATAGTCATAACTTGGTCAATTTTTATCACCTTGGGACCATTCTTTTTTCATGATGATCATAAGGATGTGTACTTAATGCCTTCTTTTATGTGAAAAGTGAGAAAATGGATGGAAGTTTCCTTAAGAATGCAAAAGATTATAGGTCATTTCATGATTTTTGGCCAACTTCAACAAGTCATAACTTGCTCAATTTTTGGATATTTTGAGTGGTTAAAATTGCAAAGTGTCATTAAAGAGGTCTACTTCATGCCATCTTTTTTGGTCAAGAGCAAATTCCAAGTGGAAGGCCATGTTTGGATGCAAGACATTATAGGTCATTTTTGAAGAAGAATTTGAAATTTTTCTAAGTATGGAAAGTCAACTCTTCTTCTTCAACTTTGAATCCATGTAACTTTCAGATCAAGAATCCATTTGATTCCATTATTATTCCATTGCAAAGCTTGTTACCTCATATTTCCAAAGCATCCAGAATTTTTCCCTAAGACCCCCTGAGGTGGAAAAGCCATTGGATTGAACTTGGTAACTTGGAACTGAAGTTTCACCATAAGTCAGAATTTGAAATCCATGTTTTGGCCTTTAAACATCAAATTAGCAAGTTTTTGTGATCTAAACATGTTTAACCAAGTTTCCAAAGTGGATTAGAGCATTGAAACGCAAGGATTTGATGAGTTTTGATGCAAATCAGGTCACACTTTCTTCATGATGCAGACCCACACGATTTCCCTCCAATTTGCATCATTCAACACGATTGAGCATTCCATTTGATTCCATATAAATAGAGGGTCATCCCCCATTCAATTTCCCAAGCTTAGAGAGCCAAGAACACCCTTCCAAAACTTCACACGAACCCACTTTTGTTGAATTCAGTTTTTGAAATTTAAACTTCCTTTTCCAAAATTATTTACGCATTCATCATCCTTGAACTTCATACAAAATCTCCAGCACTTAAACCAATCAAAACGACCCATAATCCAAGCTACAAAAGTCCAGTTTCAGAGCTTCTTACTTGAACTTCGAAAAGGTAGATTTCTCCACCAATTGGATCCAAATCAAGCACTAATCTATTCTACTCCTTTGTCTGATTCTAATGTTGCTTACAATTTTTAAATCCATTGAGAATTGAGAGAGAAATCTCAAATTGAAGGTGCTCGCTATTTTTCGGTGTTTTGATTCATATCTCTCTCCATACCTTACATAAATTTGGCGCGATGGTTGTGTTAAAATCGTCTTGAAGAGAAGAGTTCAATGATGCTAGCCAGGGATCCTAATTTTTCCATTTGAAGGATCTCACAAAATCCCCATTGCAGGGTGTCTGGAGGTTGAAATTCTCATCCAATGATAGCGTGCCAAGCGTTTTAATTTCATTGGTTGCCCTTTTCTGACCACATGTGTGTTTCACGAAGGTCCATATCAAGCACATCGCGTCTGGTCCATTGGATTAGCTTACTAACGCGTTTTGACTTTGATCTGATGGTCCACATCTTTTTGGTTTTACTTTATTTTCTGATTTTATATTTTATTTGATTAAATTTTCAAAAATTCATAACTCTTTTATTTTTTATCCAAAAATTATGAAAAATTCATAAAAAACACTTTGAATTATTTCTGATCTCATGAATATTTTTTTGCATTTTTATTTTAACATTTGACATTTTTTATATTTTTTGTATTATTTGCTTTCTTTTAATTACTAAAAAATACTTTCTAACATTTTTGAATTCTTAAAAAATTCATAAATATTATTTTCCATATTTTTGACTTTCTGAAAATTTTATGGAATTTTATGTTGAGGTTTACTATTTTTAATTTATTTTATGTTTGTTTTAGAAATTTTAAATGGTTTAAAAATAACCAAAATTTTTATAAAAATATTTAGATCCATTTCTGATTTTTATATGGCTTAATTTTTCATTTCTTGAATAATTTGAACATAATTGATATTTTCCTCATTATCTTCTAATATATATATATATATATATATATATATATATATATATATATATATATATATATATATATATATATATATATATATATATATATATATATATATATATATATATATATATATATTAAATGTTATATCATTTTATGAATATTTTCTGGCTGTCTTGGGTTGATTTTTTGGTCATGGCTTTATTAAAATCATTGGATTCATGGTGTTGAGTTTAACTCCACAAAAAATGGATGAATGGTTTTAATAATAGTTTGATTAAATATTAATTCAAATGTGGTTTTTCCTTTTACCCTAAATCCCCTTCATCTCATCCCCTTCTCATTGCATTAAATGTTGTTGGAGCATGATCTCTATATCATGTCTCAAAACAAATGGTGCATAGATTGCTATTGACCGGCCTCAAAATAGGTGTGACTTCTATATAAGTCCACTTATGATTGCTTAACATAGCGCTAAATTTTGTCCTGATTCGAATAAATGATCATTCGTTGCCCAAACCTATGATTGCAAGCCCAAGTATGTTAATTTGATCTCTTTGATTCAATAACCTTGAGATTCATTATGTGGAGGCTTTGGTTCTACCAATCCTCTAATGGATCTACAACACCTTTGGTCAACGCGGATCACTTAAACATCGTTGATCATTAAATGATACTTGTGAGAATTCCAAATGGATGATATACTTGACAAAAAGCAAATGCAACTTGTTGTGTGGAGGTTTTGGTTCTACCAATCCTCTAATGAGTTCCAAATGCAAGTTTCAAGATGGTCATCCAACTAACCACTAATTATTGACTTTTTTATTTTATTCTTTTATTTTTTATGCTTTATGCACTATTTATTTTTTAGCATTTTACATTTCATGCCATTTTCATCTTTGTCATTTGAGCATTTATTTTCTTGTCATTTTTACTTGCTCACTTGAGCTTTTCTTTTTCCTTTTCCTAAGATAATTAATAAGCAACTTAAACCCTAAAAAACTCTTTAATGGCACTTGGACTATTTGGTTACTATCCTTGGCATTATGGAGCAGTGGACTTTTTCTTGGACTTAGGATTAGAAACCTTGGCCTATCTTGGAGACCTTGTGATCTTATCTGATTATTTTATCTGGAGATCTTGAGGTTTACCTCAAGACATTGGGTTGCTTGTTTGTTTTTGTGTGCAGGTTTTTGGTGATTACATCCTTCATTTGTAATCTGGAATTCACCCGCATACAGCCGTTACTCTGCCCAATTTTTATGAAGACTTAATACTTTTGAAGAGGTCTAGTATTTTTGCTCGGTTGGTTTCACTCCAAAGAATGGGAATTCTATATTGGCTCATAATGTCAAGTTTTGGCTTCTTGTTGGTTAGATGGTCCTTATCCTTAGCTTTTACCTTATGCTTTAGGATAACCTCTTCTTCTTCTCCCATCTTCCTTAATTTCAAACATCTTCTCCCTCCTTTTGAAAACTCTTCTTGTTTTGAAACATAAACCACTTTCATAATAAACTTGGATTTATGTCCATGCATTTTCAAAATATTTTCATAAATGAACTCTAACCAATTTAATAATACCTTGACATTTTTTGTGAGAAGACTAAAAGTCAACCAATCTCATTTCAAACCATTTTGCCACTTTGGCTTTTATCTTTAAACTTTTCTTAAAATACTAGGCTCTTGTCAATCCTTATAGTGATGCAAACAACTATACTTCTACAATATGTAGTGAAGTGAGATATTTTCCACTTGGGTGTTGAGTGAGGCATTGTTGATTTTAAAATTCAAGCCATATCCTCCACTTTGAGATGATGCAAATTCTCCTTTCTCATGATTGTGGGTAGTAAGTATGTTTTCCACATGGACAATGACGATGATGTCTTATCTCCCAAAATTAACCAACAAACTCGTGTTTCAAATTTTTAAAATAGGAACTATGTGTACCCTGATCCCCTATTGCAAGAAAGGTGGTACGTAGGCACTAAAGGTTCGCAACCGCGACGGGTGCAAAAATCATAAAAAATATATATTTCTTTTCTCACCTCCACCATCCATTTTGTATACAACACATTTTTATAGCCAAAATATACAGATTTTACAAAGAGGTAATTGCGGAGTACCGTAGATGTTTAGGGTGCTAATACCTTCCCTTTGCATAATCAACCCCCTTACCTTGAATCTTTCCCCCTTTTTTTGAGTTATTCGCTCTTTTCCCATCACTTGCTTTTAACTGGAAATAAGTTTTGACCATAAAATTTCAAATTACTTTTCAAAACTTTCCTTCCAAATTGCTTGAGCTACAATTTATATAAATTTGTCACGAAGGTGTGGTTGCCTTCGTCTTGAAGAGACAAAGTGAATGGCATAGGTCTGAGCTTCTGATTTTATAGTTTGAGAGACCTACAATTCACGTTGGCTGGAGGATTAAAGATGACCAACGTGTCATATTCTAACCAATGATGGCGTGCCATTTGTTGTTTTTGAATTTCTGATTTAATTAGTGATCCAGTGTTTTATTCACTAAAGTCCATAACATGCACAGCGCGCCAGGTCCACTTGATCTGTTTACTAACGCGTTTTGACAATGATCAGATGGCCCATATTTATTTGGTTTGATATTTTATTTTCTGATTTTTATTTTTTTTGATTTAAATTTCAAAAAATCATAGAAATTCATTTTTAGTCCAAAAAATCTGAAAAAATTATGAAAAATATTTTTGATTTTTCTCTTTCTGATTTTTATTTTCTTATAATTTTATTTTATGTTTTGATAGTTTTTATAAATTTTCACTTTATTTGAATTGTTTTAAATGTTTAAAAATACTTTTATGCATTTTTAAATTCTGAAAAAAAATATGGAATGATCCAATGATATTGTGACAAATATTGGTGACCTCATTTATTTTTTATTTCTTACTTTGTTATTTTTTTTACCATTTTTGGTTTATTTTACTCATTTCTTTTAATTTTTAAAAATAGTTTCTGACTTTAAAAAATTACCAAAAATTTTATTAAAATATTTGAGTCCCTTTCTGATTTTTCTGTGGTCTTACTTAATATTTCTTGATTAATTTGAACATAGTTGATATTTTTCTCTTTTATTTATATTTTTAAACATATTTAATATATATATTAAATACAACACTATTTTGTGATTATTTTCTGGCTGATCTTGGGTTGATTTTTTTATCATGAACCTTGTTAACATCATTGGATCCATGGTGTTGAGTCTAACTCCATAAAAATGGATAAATGATTTTAATAACAGTTTGATTAAATTTTATTTCAAATGTGGTTTGTATATTCTCTCCCACCCTTATTCATCTCATCCCCTTCTTATTGTACTAAGTTTATTGGACCATGATCTCTATATCATGTCTCAAAACAAATGGTGCATGGATTGCTATTGACTGGCCTCAAAATAGGTGTGACTTCTATATACGTCCACTTACGATTGCTTAACATAACGCTAAATTTTGTCCCGATTCAAATAAATGATCATTCGTGGTCCAAACCTATGTTTGCAAGCCCAAGTATATTACTTTGATCTCTTTGATCCAATAACCTTGAGAATCATTGTGTGGAGGCTTTGGTTCTACCAATCCTCTAATGGATCTACATCACCTTTGGTCAACGCGGATCACTTAAACATCGTTGATCATTAAAGGGTACTTTTGAGGATTCCAAAATGGATGATATGCTTGACAAAAAGCAAATGCAACTTGTTGTATGGAGGATTTGGTTCTACCAATCCTCTAATGAGTTCTAGATGCAAGTTTAAAGATGGTCGTCCAACTAACCACTAATTACTAATCATTGACTTTATTTTATGCTCTTTTATTTTATGCACCATTTACTTTAGCATTTACTTCTCATGCAATTTTTCATCTTTGCTCACTTGAGCCCCTTTATATTCTTGTCATTTTTATTTTGCTCACTTGAGCTTTTCTTTTCTTTTTGAAGATACCTAATAATCAACATGAACTATAAAAATCTTTAATGATACTTGGACTATTTGGTTACTATTCTTGGCATTATGGAGTATTGGACTTCTTGGACTTAGGATTAGAAACCTCGGCCCATGTTGGAGACCTTATGACCTTAATTGATATTTTGTTAGGAGTTCTTGAGGTTTAACTCAAGACATTGGGTTGTTTGTTTGTTTTGTGTGCAGGTTACTGTGATTATTTACTTTGTTTGTAATCTGGAATTCACCCGTATAAAGTCGTTACTCTGCCCAATTTTTGTGAAGACTTAATACTTTTGAAGTTTGGTTCTCTCAAGAGGTCTAGTATCTTTTATTCTTGGTTTTAATCCAAAGAATGGGAATTATATCTTGACTCCCAATGTCAAGCATTAGTTTCTTGTTGGTTAGATGTTTCTCATCCCTAGCTTTTACCTTAGGCTTTAGGATAGTCCCTTCATCTCCTCCCATCTTCTTTAATTTCAAAAATCTTCTCCCTCCTTTTGAAAACTCTTCTTTTTTTTAAACTTGAACCACTTTCATACTAAACTTGGACTTATGTGCATGCATTTTCAAAACCATTTTCATAAATAAACTCCAATCAACTTAATAATACCTTGACATTTTTTGTGAAAAGACTAAAAGTCAACCAATCTCATTTCAAACCATTTTTCCACTTTGGCTTTTTATTTTAAAACCTTTCTCAAAATATTAAACTCTTATCAATCCTTGTAGTGATGCAAACAACTATACGTCTAAAATATGTAGTGAAGAGAGATATTTTCCACTTGGGTGTTGAGTGAGGCATTGTTTATTTTAAAATCCAAGCCATATCATCCACGTTGAGATGATGCCAATTTTCCTTTCTCATGATTGTGGGTAGTAAGTATGTTTTTGCACACGGACAATGACGATGATGTCTTATCTCATAAAATCAACCAACACACTTGTGTTTTAAAATTTTAAAAAAGGTGAACTACGAGTACCCTGATCCCCTATTACACAGAAGGTGGTACATAGGCACTAAAGGTTCATAACCGCGGCGGGTGAAAAAATCATCAAAAATATGTTTATTTTCTCACCTCCACCATCTATTTTACATACAACATTTTATAGCAAAATATATAGATTTTTCAAAGAGGTTCCTGCGGAGTACCGTAGATGTTTAGGGTGCTAATAACTTCCCTTTGCATAACCAAGCCCATTACCTTGAATCTTTCCCCCTCTTATTTTGTTATTCGCTCTTCTCCCATTACTTTGGAAACAATAAAGCGCGGTGGCGATTTTTATTTTGATCTGTATAAGTCTAGTCAATCCAATGGCTTAGTCTTAAACATTTCTACCGCTACAGAAAAAAATGGTGACTTCACTGGGGAAAGATTGACCTCTTGCTGGTCCATCCCTAAGTGGGTTAAACCTATCTTTGTTTATATTTGTATGTGCTATCGTTTCTTATATATTATATGGTGTGTATCTGGTTATTTGGATTTTCCTGGTTTTCAGGGTGCTTGGTGATTACTTATAAGTCCTATACCCAGACTTGGGAAAACTTTAAGATAGGACGGGCGGTATAGTTATGTTAACTTTGAGGGAGTAATCCCAAAAAAGGAGGCATGAGATCCTCCACTCAGTGGAGGCCCGTTAGACTATAGTGTCGTTTACCGAGTAATCGGGAAGATGTATTGCTTTCGACCTGGGAGCCTATTAAAGTTGAGGATCATAGAATACCTAACCCATCTTGGCATTTTAGGTGTAGTGCGGAAGCTATGACGGAGTAATCCGGAAATAGTTGTCACGCGATACTACGCTCAGACGAGGTTTTCTTGAGAATGTTACTAATTACCGAGTTAATCGGAAGTTGGTAATATTCAAAGGAATGATGTAGACTCTGGGAACCTCTAGAACCTTGTTCGGCAGGTGATAACTTTTAGATCATAAATTATGGGTAGTACCTTCGACCTTATGCTCGTGATGTTGAACATACGAACTCTATGTTTGTGATCTTGTATGTGATTGTTTCATCATGCATCCATGCACTCATAATCATCTTTCGAAGAAATTCTATTTCAAGGGACTTGAAAGTTCACCATTTGTGAATATCTCAGGTAATTTTTTACTATGGATTCTGGAAAAATAAAGACTGGAAAATACAGTTTCAAAGATCCCAAGATAGATGAGTTGATCAGTCTAATTCCTGATATTGAGTGTTCAGTAGGTTTTCGGAAGAAGTATGGATCCATCATTCCTCTCATGAAGCTTAGGATGTAGGAGGGTATTATCTCGACCTTGGTCCAGTTCTATGATCCAATGTATCATTACTTTACTTTCCCTGACTATTAGTTGATGCCTACACTAGAGGAGTATTCTTATCTGTTGGATTTACCTATTACCGATCATGTTCCTTTTACTGCTTTGGAGGGTGAGCCAAAACCACACGAGATTGCTGCTTTGATCCATCTGGGGAAGTCTGATGTTGAAGCCCATATGACTACTAAAGGAGGGATTAGAGGATTACCAGCATAGTTCTTATTGGAGAAAGCTTGTTAGTTTTACAGGATGAAGAGTACAATCGATTTTGAGGCCATCTTTGTTCTACTTTCTTATGGGTTATTTTTATTTCCTAATGTGGACAAGTTTGTTGACATTAATGTTATCAGGATCTTCATGATTGGAAACCCAATTCCAACATTGTTGGGTGATGCTTATTACTTTATTCATCATCAGAATTCTTATCATGGGGGATAATTATCTGTTGCATGCCTCTGTTATACCGGTGGTTTATTTCTTATATGCCTCAGTCTAATTCTTTTTGGGACGTCAGGAAGGAACCCTTTGGGATCCTAAGATCAAGCCACTTACTCACTCATATATTGATTAGTATTATCGGGATTACCATTATGTAGAGATTGTCGACAGTTATGGTAGTTTCCCCAATGTACCTCTTCTTGGTACAAAGGGAGGAATTAACTACAACCATATTCTTGCACGATGACAGCTTGGTTATCAGATGTGGGATAAACCAAACAGTATTCATTTGAGTAGTTTCTTCCTGAAGGAGGGAGAAGACCATAAGGAAGCTAGGGAGCGGATTGCGAAGGCCATGCGTCACATTCATAGAAAGAGTAGGAAAGACTTGGGACCTAGGGGGTTGTTTCTTTGGAGCCTTATCATCAATGGGTCCAAACGAGAGCTATTCAGTTGAAGATGTCGTATTCTCGGGAAGCACCTATCCTGATTTGTTTGTGAAGACCACTCCTCCCTTATTGGATGATGTGGAAGAGCTACAACTTGCTTTGGTCAGGATGCAGTAGGAAAAGGATGCTTAGAAGAATAAGTGCCAAACTTTAGAGATTTCCTATAGAGAAGACTTGAAGGGGAAAGACGACTTGATTGAGATTCTTGAGAGTCGGGCTGTAGAGATGATAGAGAGGCAAGGGTATTTATTTTCTCCTAAGCCTCAGTCAGGTGATAGTTACTCACTTCTTGATCTAGGTTATTGGAAGGAGATTGCCACCCGATATGCGGAAGAAAACCAGAGGTTGAAGGCTCAGATTTCCAGACTTACAGGGAAGCGCCAGCGTATAGAATGATCTCCATCAGCTTTACTTCTTAGGGTTTTAGACTTTATTTTCATCTTGTACTTGGGATTATTGAAATTTGTAATCCATTTTAAAGTTATTATAATAAAATTTTTAAGTATTTCAAATGTGTTATTACTTTGATATTTGCAATGTCTCTATAAATCTTTATGTCCCTTGAAATATTAATAAAATAAATCATGTGCATTGCATATCATGCATCATATTGCACATATTTATTGCATTTATTATGCATATCCAGGTGTCTCACTAAGCTTCTTTACTTCGTTCAGCAAGCTATCTCACCACTACAATACTCGAGCAAATTTCAGAAAGAAGATGGACAACTTAGAACAAGTGAATCGCGAGCTACGCAAGGAAGTTTCTACTCTGAAGGCCAGAATGTCCAATCTCACCGCTCTGATGGAATATATGGTGGTTGCTCAAAATCCTCCACCGAGTGTTCAACCTCAATAGACAAAGGTTACTGATGAAGCTCGAAATGTTCATGTGTCTGCTACTCCAGCTGTTGTTCAGAATCGTATGCCTCAAGGTTATCCATGGGGAATGCCGGAGAACTGTGTTCCTGAAGGTTTCAATCTTGGTCCTCAAGATACTCCAGTTGTTCAGACTACTGTTACTCCTACACCTCCTGTGGTGCATGCTACTCTTGTTGCACCTCCTTCGGTGAATATGGTCCCATTTGCATATGATGATATGTATCGTCATTTTCCTCCACCAAGTGAAGGCTTGGGTCTCTATGATAGAATGTATGATTTTCAAGAACAGTTTGACAAGATGCAGAGGGAGATGAAGGCCCTCAGAGGAAAGTAATTTTTCGGGCAGAATGTGAATGATTTATGCTTGGCCCTGAATGTCAAGATACCTTTGAGGTTTAAAGTCTCGGAATTCGATAAGTACAAGGGCAACACTTGTCCTCGTGCTCATCTTGTGATGTATGTAAGAAGAATGTCTACCCACACTGATGATCAACGTCTGCTGATTCACCTTTTCCAAGATAGTTTGGCTGGTGTTGCGTTAAAGTGGTATATGATTTTGGACATCGTCAACATCCATAATTTCAACGACTTGGGAGAAGAATTTATTTCAAAATACAAATACAACATGGACATGGCGCCTGACCGTGATCAACTCAGGGCCATGGTCCAGAAAGACAGGGAATTATTCAAAGAATATGTACAGAGATGGCGTGAGGTAGCCGCCCAAGAGTTTACTCCCATGGAAGAGAAGGAGATGACTAAGATTTTCTTGAAGACTCTGGGTGCTTTCTACTATGAGAGGATGGTAGAAAGTGCGCCAAGTGACTTTACTGAAATGGTGGGCATGGGTATCCATTTGTAAGAGAGGGTCGTTTAATAAAAGGTGAAAGTTTCAGAATTACGAAGAAGCCATCCTATGGGTTTTCCAAAAAGAAGGAAGGAGATACAAATGTTGTTACTCAAAAGAGGAGGGTTAATCCTCCTAGAAGAAATTATCAGCGTCATCAACAAGTCGCCTCAGTAACTCCAGTTGTTGGTGTAGCTCCAACCACTGTGGCTTATCAAAGACCATCCTGTTAGGGGAATCAGGGGTATTGAAATTCTGGCTGCAGATACTCAATGTCACGTTTAATGTTATGACACCGTATCTGACTTTCTATAAGACAGTAAATACAAAAACAGTAAAGAACACAGTCAATTGTTTACCCAGTTCAGTGTGCAACAACACCTACTCTGGGGGCTACCAAGCCAGGGAGGAAATCCACTATAAGAGATGTTAATTCAGGAATAAACCAACCAGTTTATCTCCTTCACTTAAGACCTACCCAATGCAATTTCAATCTAAGTACAACTTAAACCAGAGTTCCTACTCACTCCCCCTCAATCACAGCAGTGATACATAAAACAATTTGACTAATGAATTGATGAAGACACTCTTCAAAAACATACACTTGATTAAGCTTCACAGCTTTTTAATCAAGCAACACAACCACTCTTGCTTCACAGCTTTGAGTGATACACACACTTAACTTGACTCTGCTTCACTGCTTTAGTCAAGAAACATTCAAACACTCTTGCTTCAAAGCTTTGAGTGCTACACAACCCTTACAATTAAAAACCTATTCCAAGTCACTTATCACAATGATAATTGCTTGGAGTACAATAATTAAACCTATACAGTTTACAAATGATCTTCTGACCAAAAAAGGGATTACTTGCAAAACAGTAGCTCTGTTGAATATATAGCAGCTGCAACTTCAATTAGGGTTTCCACAAAAACCTAGGGTTAATTCCGTTTGACCTTAAGACTAGGTCACAGGACTTTATTAACCAGGTTAGGGTTGAGCTAGGTTAACCCAAAGAAAACGCAGGATTCTGTTCTGGAAAGACTGAGTTATTTTCCTGAAAAAACTCAGAATTTAACCAACCTGCATACCTGTTAGTTCAGAACAGGATGTCTTAACATCTGTTATGACATCTGAGAAACCTGTCTGCTGATTTAGGAAAATGTGATCATTTTGCAAAATGCTCAGATACACACTTATAAACATCAGTACCTGAATGATAATATTTTTCTGCAAAGGTACCTAATGAATCAGTACAAACTAAACTAGAATGTTATGACATCAGTCATGACATTCACACATACACTTGGGTTTTACCAAAAATGCAAGCCAATACCTAAACAACTACAAACTCCTCCTTTGGCAGATTTTTGGCTAAAGACCCTAAGCAATCAGAGATAGATAGCAGCAGAAAGAAATGACTGCAGAAAAATATAATGTCTAATTGAGCAAGTACTAATTAAGTAAGTACCAAAATATTCTCCCCCTCTTTAGCCACAAATGGGCCAAAGATACATGTTCATAAAGATTATACAGTTATCCAAAACAAATAATAAGAGCAGCAGCAGAAAAAAAACTGAACACACTTCCAAACTCCACCAGATATCAGCACCAACCAGCAACACCACCAAACAGCAACCAACCTTTAAGCACTGTCATCAGACTCAGAGGATCTAGTTTCTTCAATGTTGAGATGACCTTCAGCTTCTACACCTTCTTCCCTTCTGTTTCCTTCACCTTCCTCCTTTTCTAACCTGGCAATTAGGATTTCTAGGGTCTTTTTCCTAGCTTCCAACTCTTTGTAGGTCTCTTTTAAAACAGCTATGACATCAGATGTCTTGGACTGGGTCTTCACATACGATGTCTCAGCTGATGTTATGACAATATCTGGAGCATGAGATCCCTGAAACAGTTTGTAGTGCAACCCAAGGGCAGGAGCTCTTTTGCAGGCTGTATCTCTTGCCACCAGGATATCAGGGTATTGTGCAAGGATAATTCCACAAAGGAGGGAGGGAAAGGCGATTGGTCCTTTGACAGCATAACTACCAGCATGTTTTAAAGTTTGTTCAAAGATGTACCTGCCATAGTCAAAAGCAGTCTTGGTTCCCACAGCATAAATAAATCTCCCCAATCCTGTGGAGATAGTTGATTTATGATTTGTAGGCTCCCAGTTGGCTGCACCAATCTTGTGCAGGATGGCAAATTTCATGCTGAGTTTGCTGGCATTCAGCTTGCCTTTCAAGGGCCAGTCATTCACTTGCCTTGCTGTGATGGTTTGACAAACTTCATTGTCAGTGACCTCCAGATCAGGACAATCCTCATTTGTTCTTCCAAGAAATTTGTTAATTTCTGATGGGGAGAACTTGACCCTTCTTCCTCTAACAAAAACACTTTCAAATTCAGCTGACCTTCCATCAGCACAATCATTAGACAAGTTCACTACAAACTCCTTGACCAGATTTTCATAACACTTGTTAAATTTTATCACTGTCTTCATCAGTCCAGCATTCTTGATCAGGTCCATGATGTCTTTGCACTCCAAGGCATCATTGTTGAGTTCTCTTTCTAAAGCTATTCTCTTTAAGCAAACATACTTCCATCTGTTTGCATTGTCAGGATGATGAAAAGAGATGTTGTCTGTTGGGACTTCAGGCACTCTAGCAATTTTGCTGGAGGGGAGCTTCCTTCTGATAGGAATTTCTTCAGCATCAATCTCAAATTCTGATTCCTCATCAGAATCAGAAGATTCAGGTTCTTTTCTCTTCTTTGAAATTGGTTGTCTAGCAGTATGCACCTGGGCCTTCTTCCCTTTTGTCTGAAAACTTTTCTCAGCCATGCCTTCAGCCTTGGATTTCTTAACAGCAGGTTTATCATTCTGATTACCCTTTCTTTTCATCAATCTCCTAGCTATGCTAGGGTTTACATTGGCAATCAGATCATTATCTGAGTAATCCTCATCCACATCAATGATAGGTGGATCAGCAGTCTTTTCTGAAGGGTTCTGAATGTTGTCTTTTTGTGTCACAACATTCTCAGAGACATCTACATTCTCAGAGACGTCTACATTTGGGCTTTCTGATTGATTTAAAGGGACAGAAATTCCCGGTACAGGTTGGTTTCCGCTTAGTATACTAGTAACAAGCCTAGCAATAGCTTGATGAACTTGAACTGATCCTTCTCTATTTGGTACAGAAGAAGAAGGATGAGAAGGATTACCAGAGGCTGCAGCTTGAGCTCTTCCTGCATGTCTAGTTCTTAGCTTTTTGACTTTGGCTGGGTCAGTTGCCATCTCTCTGAGAGGAGTGACCTCAAGAACTTCAGATTCTATGCATGTGGTGATTGCTCTAGAGTCTTGGTCAGATGATGAAGATGATGAGGATGATGAAGTCGCCTTGGTTGAAGATGATGTCTGAGATATTTTGATTGACTTTGAGTACCAGTAGCAATTTGAGAAAAATCTTTGATTGAGAGGAGGAAACAGGTTGCAAAGACGAGAGAGGTAGGAGGCAAAAGAGAGTCTTTTCAACTTCTTAAGGATTTTGAAAGAATTGGGAAAGCATATGATTAACCCACTAAAAATAGACTTAATAAAATTAACTCCTTCAACCCTTGTTTTAAGCAAAATTAATTGCTATAATTTCTCATGTTGGTAAATACCCAACCTGCCCCTCAAGTTTTCAAGTTTATTTCCAACAAGAGCCTTGGTAGAAGAATCAGTCAGCTGAAGCTTAAAGATACCATGTTCCAGTTTAAATGACTTCTTCTCTACAAAGTCAATGTGCTTGTTCTTGTTATGCTGAATAGGGTTCAAGGAAATATTGATTGTATTCAGATTGTCACAACACAATGTCACAACATCTTGTGAGACATTATACTCAGTGAGCATCTGTTTTGACCAGATATTTTGAGAACAGTTATTCCTAGCAGCAACTATTTCCGCACAGAGTTGGGAAGGCATTATTTTGATATGAATCATAGTTCTGGTTGATTCTTGAATGATTTTCTTTTTGTCCAGTCCATTTTGATGGAGAGTTATAGGAGAGGAGACTTCAAGCCTCATTTCTTCAGGGAAACAGAATTTATTAGACTTGTTATTTCCAACATCCTTGTCAAGATAACTTATGGTTCTGACAACACATCCTTCTTCCAGTTTATTTGCCACATCACAGACATTATCAACCTGTAGTTTTGGAGTCCTTCTGACTGCTTCCATAGAGATAGCTCTTTTCATTCTTCTTAGATGAAGATGACCAAGCTTATGCTGCCACAGTTTCATCTCTTTTTCTTCTTTGGTAATTGGACACATAGTGGAGTTATCAGTGTTCTCAGGCTGCCACAAGTAGCAGTTATCTTTGGATCTGATTCCTCTCATTACAACTTCTAGTTTTTCATTAATTACTAGACATTCAGATTTTGAGAAGTTGACCTTGAGTCCTAGATCACATAATTGACTGATACTAATGAGATTAGCAGTCAGCCCTTTTACCAGCAGTACTTTATTCAGACTTGGAACTCCAGGGCAGTCCAAATTACCAACTCCTTTGATTTCACCTTTAGCACCATCTCCAAAGGTCACAAAACTGGTGGTGTGAGGCTTAACATTATTGAGGAGGTTGTTGATTCCAGTCATGTGTCTGGAACATCCACTGTCAAAGTACCAGCCTTCCTTTGCAGACACTCTCAGGGAAGTATGGGCTATCAGGGCAGTAGCCTTTTTCTTCCAATGAGGAGTATGTGGTACCCTTTTTGGCTTAGGTTTAGCACCTGAATTTTGATTAGGGTATCCATGCAATTTGAAGCAGAAGGGCTTTATGTGTCCATACCTCCCACAATGATGACATCTCCATCTTTGGTATTTTTTCTTCATGTATTTCTGATGTTGAGAGTTGTGTTGAGACATCTGCTTTGACAATTGTTTAACATGCCTGATCTTCTTGTCTGCACCAGATTTCTTAGCTTCCACAAATCCTAGACCAGATTTGTTTCCCACATTTTGTCCAACTTGAAGAATCTCTTCCAATTTATCTGATCCATTGGTCAACATCTTGACAGATTTTGTCATTTGGTTCAGTTGTGAGTTCAGTAATTGAACTTCCCCTTCTAGGTGACTTATAGTTTCAAGATCTGCCCTTTTTTCAGCCTCCAGCTTTATAATGAGTTTTGATTGTTTCTCATTATGCACACAGACTTCAGCACTTCTGATACACAATTTCTTGTAGGTATCAGCCAGTTCTTCAAATGTCACTTCTTCATCACTAGTGTCACTTTCAGAGGTACAAACACTAGTTAGAGCAGTAACTAGTTTGGCAGATTCTTCTTCAGAATTACTTTCTGAATCATAGTCAGACCAAGTAACAGTCATTCCTTTCTATTGTTTCTTAAGAAAGGTAGGACATTCAGCTCGAATATGTCCATATCCTTCACAGCCATGGCATTGAATACCTCTGCCTTGGTTTCCCTTTTCTTCTGACCTTGGTCTTCTGCTGGAACTGTCAATGTCAGAGGGAATGTTATGAACATTAGACCTTGACTTTGGATCCATTCTTTTGATGAGCTTGTTGAACTGTCTTCCAAGCATGGCAATAGCTTCTGAAATATTTTCTTCTTCATCCTCCTTGTTTTCAACATCAGTGTTGGATACAAGTGCTATGCTTTTGTTCTTCTTGTCACCATTATCAGTGATCCCCATCTCAAAAGTCTGAAGAGACCCAATAAGTTCATCCACTTTCAACTTGCTGATGTCCTGGGCTTCCTCTATGGCAGTTACCTTCATTACAAATCTTTTAGGCAAGGATCTGAGAATCTTCCTCACCAGTTTTTCTTCTGACATCTTTTCTCCCAGTGCTCCTGAGGTGTTGGCAATCTCCAAGATGTTCATGTGAAACTCATGAATGGTTTCATCTTCCATCATTTTTAGATTCTCAAACTTGGTAGTCAACATCTGAAGCCTTGACATTTTTACTTTGGAAGTGCCCTCATGAGTAGTTTTGAGAGTGTCCCAAACTTCCTTGGCCAGTTCATATTGATGTACTAGTCTGAAAATGTTTCTATCAATTCCATTGAACAAGGCATTTAAAGCTTTGGAATTTCCCAGGGCTAACTCATCTTCTTCTTTACTCCAATCTTCCTCAGGCTTCAGACTGATTGTCCCATCTTTCTCAGTTATGGTGGGATGGATCCATCCTTTGTCAGCAGCTCTCCAAGCCTTTTTGTCCAGAGATTTTAAGAAGGCAATCATACGAGGTTTCCAGTAGTCATAATTAGTTCCATCCAGAATGGGTGGTCTATTTCCAAAAACTCCTTCTTTGTCCATAGTGCCAGAAAGTGATATCCCTAGATCTCACCCAGTAATACAGGCAGGGTGCCTGCTCTGATGCCAATTGAAATTCTGGCTGCAGATACTCAATGTCACGTTTAATGTTATGACACCGTATCTGACTTTCTATAAGACAGTAAATACAAAAATAGTAAAGAACACAGTCAATTGTTTACCCAGTTCAGTGTGCAACAACACCTACTCTGGGGGCTACCAAGCCAGGGAGGAAATCCACTATAAGAGATGTTAATTCAGGAATAAACCAACCAGTTTATCTCCTTCACTTAAGACCTACCCAATGCAATTTCAATCTAAGTACAACTTAAACCAGAGTTCCTACTCACTCCCCCTCAATCACAGCAGTGATACATAAAACAATTTGACTAATGAATTGATGAAGACACTCTTCAAAAACATACACTTGATTAAGCTTCACAGCTTTTTTAATCAAGCAACACAACCACTCTTGCTTCATAGCTTTGAGTGATACACACACTTAACTTGACTCTGCTTCACAGCTTTAGTCAAGAAACATTCAAACACTCTTGCTTCAAAGCTTTGAGTGCTACACAACCCTTACAATTAAAAACCTATTCCAAGTCACTTATCACAATGATAATTGCTTGGAGTACAATAATTAAACCTATACATTTTACAAATGATCTTCTGACCAAAAAAGGGATTACTTGCAAAATAGCAGCTCTGTTGAATATATAGCAGCTGCAACTTCAGTTAGGGTTTCCACAAAAACCTAGGGTTAATTCCGTTTGACCTTAAGACTAGGTCACAGGACTTTATTAACCAGGTTAGGGTTGAGCTAGGTTAACCTAAAGAAAACACAGGATTCTGTTCTGGAAAGACTGAGTTATTTTCCTGAAAAAACTCAGAATTTAACCAACCTGCATACCTGTTAGTTCAGAACAGGATGTCTTAACATCTGTTATGACATCTGAGAAACCTGTCTGCTGATTTAGGAAAATGTGATCATTTTGCAAAATGCTCAGATACACACTTATAAACATCAGTACCTGAATGACAATATTTTTCTGCAAAGGTACCTAATGAATCAGTACAAACTAAACTAGAATGTTATGACATCAGTCATGACATTCACACATACACTTGGGTTTTACCAAAAATGCAAGCCAATACCTAAACAACTACAGGTATAATCAGAGAAGGGAGAGTTATGACCATATCCCTATGAGCTATACGGAATTACTCCCGGTGTTAATTCAGAAGAAGTTGGTTCAGACCAGACCACCTCCCGCTATACCATCACCATTGCCTTGGTATTACAAGGCATACCAAACATGTGCTTTTCATCAGGGAGCACCAGGGAACAATGTTGAGAACTAATATCCTTTGAAAACTGAAGTACAAAAATTGGTGAAGTCTGGTATCTTGTCTTTCAAGGATGTTGGCCCTAATGTGAAACATAATCCTTTTCCCAAGCATGGAGGAGAAAATTATGTGAACATGGTGACCGATTGTCCAGGCGACTTTCGGATTTTTGAAATTAAATTGGTTAGAGGAGATTTGGTAAAAATGAATGCAAACCTATGTGAATTTAGCTACTATACGCATGACCATGCCGGCTATGCAGTTTGTAGTACGAATATACAGGGTTGTGACAAGATAAATGTTGATTTGCAGGGGATGATGGATAAGGGCCTCGTCCGCATAATCAGACCTAGGACAGAGTATGAAGAGGAAGTAAACATGGTTTCTGGATGTCCTGGAGAGTTCAGAATCTTTGATGTGGAATATATGAATGAGGATCTTGTACAATTGCATGCTACTTTCTGCCACATGGCTAGTCAGGTAGAACATCAGTATGGATCTTGCCGAATTTGCTGTCGGGACTCCCAAGGATGTTCAATTGTAAGGAAAGTTATTCAATTATTATTGGATAATGGAACTATCAAGGTTACATGTCAAAGGGATGATTACCATGAGGTTAATGAGATTGAGGTTTGTTTAGCTAAAGAAGAGTCAGATGATGAGTATGCCTCTACGGATGGGTTCTTCTCCTCAGATGAAGAAATGTTTTCCAGAGATGACCATGTAATGACTGAATGTGTTCAAGAGGGAGTAAATGTTATTGTGCCTTGTTTTGGTGAGCCTACCCCTTTTGAAGTTGAATATCATAACAAGTTAACTATTACTCCATTGTTCATTAGTTTGTCGGGTCCTATCCCCTACAAGTCACACAAGGTTGTACCCTAAAAATATAATGCTACAATCTTATAGGATGGTGTGGAAGTTCCAATCCAGGAAATGCCTAATGTTGGAAATATTTCTGAGACTAGCAGAGTGACCCGCAGTGGTCGTGTATTTGCACCAGTTATTCTTGGAGATGTTAGTACTGGAAAGAAAATTGTTGAAAATGTTGAACCCGAGAAGGTTGTCGGTGAATCTATTGGAGCTACGCTAGAAAAAGAGGTGGATGATATTTTTAAGATAATCAAGTTGAGGGACTAAAAAATTGTATATCAGCTACTGCAAACTCCTTCAAAAATATCTATCTTGGCTTTATTAATGAACTCCTCTGCTCATAGAGAATCTTTGATGAGGGTGTTGGACCAAGCTTTCGTGGAAAGTGATATTCCCGTAGACCAATTCAGCAGTGTGGTAGGGAACATTACGTCATGTAATAACCTGAGTTTCTGCGATGATGAACTTCCCGATGAAGGAAGGAATCACAATCTGGCCCTCCACATCTCTATGAACTGCAAGAATGATTCATTATCCAATGTGCTGATTGATAATGGATCTGTATTGAACGTTATACCAAGGAGAACGCTTATGAAGTTGAAATATCAAGGAACGCCAATGCGCCCAAGTGGCATTATTGTGAAAGTGTTTGATGGATCAAGGAAATCTGTTATTGGTGATTTGGACTTGCTTATTCATATAGGCCCACATTTGTTTCAGATTACTTTCCAGGTCATGGATATTGTACCCGCTTATAGCTGCTTGTTGGGACGGTCGTGGATACATGAGGAAGGGGTTGTCACTTCGACTTTACACCAGAAGTTGAATTTTGTGCGTGAAGGAAAAGTGGTAATTATAAATGGAGAACAAGCATTATTGATATCTCATTTGTCCTCTTTCAGCATTATGGAGGCGGATGAAGTTGTTCTTGGAACCCAGTTCCAAGCTTTATCCATTGATAATATAAGAGGAAATGAGAATTCTATGGCTTCCTTTAAGGATGCTCAATAGGTTGTGCATAATGGCCATAATTAGGTATGGGGACAAATTGTTGATCCACCTCTAAACAAGAATAGAATTGGCTTGGGTTTCTCTGTGAAGAATGATAAAGGTAAGAGCATGAAGCCGAAGTCTTCTGCAAGCAAGCATCAAGACATCTTTCGTAGAGGGGGTTATCTTCATCCAACTGTTTCCGGGATTAATGCCATTGTGGAAGATGAAGCAGAGCCTGAAATGCCAAATTATTGACGCACGTAGTTAGGGTTCAGAACTGGATCACCATTTATGTTCCCTCTTGCATACATGTTTTAAAGTAATTTGTTTTTGTTATTCTTTTTGAAAATCTTTCAATCTACCCAAGGTGAAAGTATTGATATTTTATGGGCTTATCGGTTTGCTTTGATTTTTAAAATCAATAATAAAAGTTGTCTTTGTTTCCCAAATTGTGTTTCTATTTTTTGCTTTTTTCTTGCAAAATGGTAATCAGAAAAAAACCTTTCAAAATAAATAATAACTGAAATTCAATCTGCATGATCACTTGTTATATGTGTCAATTTCTAAAAGCAATAAAAAATCATATGTGCAGATTAATTAAAAAACCCATTGAATACAATGACCCCGCACCCTCTCCCAACTTTGAATGGCATGTGTATGAGGCCGAAGAAGAAGACTATGATGAGATTCCGGATGAGGTCTCACGGTTTCTTGAGCACGAGGAGAATTCCATTCTGCCATATAAAGAGCCATTGAAAGTAATCAATTTGGGTTTAGAAGAAGATCCAAAGGATGTCAAGATTGGAGCCTTACTGCATCCTGATGTGAAGAGCAGGTTGATTGAGATATTGAAAGTGTATGTGGATATTTTTGCTTGGTCTTACCAAGATATGCCTGGTCCAGATACAAATATTGTAGAGCACCGTTTTCCGCTGAAGCCAGAGTGCCCTCCAATCAAACAAAAGTTGCAAAGAACTCACCCAGATATCGCAGTGAAGATCAAAGAAGAAGTTCTAAAGCAGATTAATGCCAGTTTTCTTGTGACATCAGTGTACCCTCAGTGGATTTCCAATATTGTCCCAGTACCGAAGAAAGACAGAAAAGTTCATTTGTGCGTAGATTACAGAGATCTAAATAAATCTAGTCGAGAAGATGATTTTCCATTGCCACACATATATATGTTAGTGGATAGCATAGAAAAATTTAAAGTTTTCTCATTCATGGACGGATTTTCCAGATATAATCAAATTAGGATGGCTCCAGAGGACATGGAAAAAACAACGTTTATCACAGCCTGGGGAACATTCTGTTATAGAGTGATGCCCTTCGGGTTGAAGAACGCTGGTGCAACGTGCCATAGGGCTATGACAACCATATTCCATGATCTGATGCACAAGGAAATTGAGGTATATATTGATGATATGATTGCTAAATCTCATACTGAAGAAGGGCATGTAGAAGATTTGTTGAAGTTGTTTCAGCATTTTAGGAAGTATCGTCTCAGCTTGAATCCAAATAAATGTACCTTCGCTGTTCGGTCATGGAATTTGTTTGGTTTCATTGTTAGCCAGAGAGGGATTGAAGTTGACCCTGATAAAGTCAAAGCAATTCAAGAAATGCCAATGTCGAGAATTGAAAAGCAAGTCAGAGGGTTCCTCGGGCATTTGAATTATATTTCCAGATTCATTTCCCACATGACTGCAATGTGTGAATCAATCTTTAAGTTGTTAAAGAAAGATCAAGGTTGTGTGTGGACAGATGACTGCCAACGAGAATTTGAAATTATTAAACAATATCTGCTTGAACCTCATATCTTGCTCTCTCTTGTTGAAGGAAGACCATTGATTATGTATCTGACAGTGTTAGATAATTCCATTGGTTGTATTCTGGGACAACAAGATGAAACAGGGAAGAAAGAGTACGCCATTTATTATCAAAGTAAAAAGTTTACTCATTATGAGTCACGGTATTCCATGCTGGAAAAAACATGTTGTGATCTAGCCTGGGCGGCAAAATGTTTGTGGCAGTATATGTTGAATCACACTACTTTGCTGATCTCCAAAGTGGATCCAATCAAGTACATTTTTGAAAAGCCTAATCTTACTGGGAGAATTTCCCGCTGGCAAATGTTTTTATTTGAATATGACATCGAATACCACACTCAAAAGGCTATTAAAAGCAGCATTTTGGCAGATTATCTTGCTCACCAGCCAGTTGATGATTTCCAGTCTGTGAAGTATAATTTTCCCGATGAGGATGTGATGTTTCTGAAAGTGAAAGATTGTGATGAACCTTTTCCTGAGGAAGGTTCGTATCCTGAATCTCGCTAGGGTATGATATTTGATAGAGCTTTGAATGCTTATGGTAAAGGAATTGGTGATGTGATTGTCACTCCACATGGATCACACATTCCTTTTACTGCAAGGTTGACATTTGATTATACTAATAATATGGCAGAATATGAGGCTTGCATCATGGGTCTCGAGGAAGCTATTGATCTCAGAATTAAAATTCTAGTTGTGTATGGCGATTCAGATTTGGTAATAAATCAGATTAAAGGAGAGTGGGATACCCGTCACCCCGACTTTATCTCTAACAAAGATTATGCTAGAAGATTGTTACCCTTCTTTAATAAAGTTGAATTCCATCACATCCCCAGACACAAAAATAAAATGGCGGATGCTCTGGAAACTCTATCTTCTATGTATCGAGTGAATACTTGGAAGGATATACCTCAAATTATAGTTCGGAGACTGGATAGGCCCGCTCTTGTGTTTACAACAGAAGAGGTAGCAGAGGAGAAACCTTGGTATTATGATATCAAGCTTTTTCTCCAGACTCAAGAATACCCGATTGGTGCTTCGAATAAAGATAGAAAGACATTGAGAAGATTGGATGGCAGCTTCTTCCTCAGTGAAAATGTGTTGTACAAGAGAAATTATGACAAGGTCTTGCTCAGATGCGTGGATAGACACGAAGCAGACATGTTGATGCATGAGATTCATGAAGGTTCATTTGGCACTCATGCCAATGGACATCCGATGGCTAAAAAGATGCTAAGGGAAGGTTACTATTGGCTGACAATGGAATCTGACTGTTATAGATTTGCAAAGAAATGCCATATTTATACGGACAAGATTCATGTTCCTCTGACACTTCTCAATGTTATTTCTTCCCCGTGGCCTTTCTGTATGTGTGGTATTGACATGATCAGAATGATTGAAACCAAGGCGTCGAATGGACATCGTTTTATCTTGGTGGCAATAGACTACTTCACCAAATGGGTGGAAGCTTCTTCATATTCTAATGTTACTAAGCAGGTGGTTGTGCGCTTCATTAAGAATAATCTCATATGTCGGTATGGTGTGGCGAGCAGAATTATCACCGACAACGGCTCGAATCTGAACAACAAGATGATGGCAGAACTTTGTGAAGAATTCAAGATTGTCCATCACAACTCATCTCCGTACAGGTTGAAGATGAATGGGGCCGTTGAAGCTGCTAATAAGAATATCAAGAAGATCATCCAAAAGATGGTTGTTACTTATAAATATTTTGCATGAAATGCTCCCTTTTTCTTTACATGGATATCGAACATTTGTCCGCACTTCAACAGGAGAAACCCAATTCTCATTTGTGTATGGAATGGAAGTAGTGCTCCCAATCGGGGTTGAGATTCCCTCTTTGTGTGTGATAATAGAAACCAAGTTGTCAGAGGTTGAATGGGTCTAGAACAGGTTTGAACAATCAAATATGATTGAAGAGAAGAGAATGACAGCTTTGTGTCATGGGCAGTTATATTAGAAGAGAATGAAGAAAGCTTTTGATAAGAAGGTCAAACCTCATGAATTTAGAAAAGGCGACCTCGTGCTCAAGAAGATCATGTCTTTTAACGCTGATTCTAGGGGCATATAGACTCCCAATTTTGAAGGCCCATATGTTGTCAAGAAAGCCTTCTCTGGAGGTGAATTAATTCTTGAAACTATGGATGGCGAGGAGTTCCCACATCCCATGAATGCTGATGTAGTCAAGAAATACTTCGCCTAAAGAAATAAAAGAACAACTCGCTAAGTTAAAAACCCGAAAGGGCGGATTAGGCAAAAAAAGAGGGTCTCGGTAGGATAAAAACCCGGAAGGGCGGTCTAGGCAAAAATTAGAGACATAAATAGAATAAAATTTCCCGCTAAGTTGAAAACCCGCAAGGGCCACTTAGGCAAAAGTTAGGGACTTTCTTGGCAAGTAACTACATCAGACAAGACTTGATCGTTGAAGCAACAATCTTCTTGGATCCTCAGCATACTTCAACAGAAGCTGCTGCTCAGGAAGGTTCTCCCATGTTAGTTTTACTAGTATGCATATGATCTTCTTGTGTTTCTCAGATAGTTGGAGATGATACCAATTGATGTAAGGTGCGGCATTAGGTTTGTGATCCCATTTCCCCAGTCAAGTTTTGGTTCAGTTTTTCTCTCCAAGTTGATAATTTTTTATTTCGGGTTTGCACGGTTTGAGACCTCTATCCTAGATACCACAGTAAGGACTTCGCTAATAAGACGAAAGTCATTTCTCCCTTTGCGTGTTGAGGAAGAATCATTTGCAAAATGTCTCCCTTTTATAGTGTTGGCATTATTTTCGATGTTTATTTCCCACGCAACTAAACAAGGGTAATATCTTTTCTAAGAAGTGTTGAAATAGTTGTCAACTTTTCGGGTTTTCTCCCGCCATATGCTAGGTTTGATTTAAAATCCCCATAATTTTGACTTCTTGCAGTATTGTTGACTTCTTAAATCCCCAAGAAAAGTTGAGATAATATTTCTCTCTGAAAGTTTTTATCCCCATTTAGTTTCATATTTCTCCCCAAGGAGGTTAGTGTAATCTTTACTCTTGGTATTGAAGAATGTATTTTGGGCTCCCCTCAATGATGTGGTATTGTTCTACCCAACGATGTTAGCACAAGATCCCCGGTTAATATCTTGACGATATGGTAAGTATTGTAATCACCAGTGGATGTGCATACATTGAGACATTTTTTTTCAACATTGAAATATTTGTGGTATTCCCAGGTGAAGCCTGGAGGAGGATGTTATATCCCTGTATTTGCACTGATTTTACTATTTTGATTTGATTATTTTTGGATTGTGTTTCTCCCCGATGAAGTTAAGTCGTGGAATTGGAATTTATTTCTTCAGTTGGTGCATACTTTCTTATGAAAATTTTCATCCTGGATGTGATTTAGCCAAGGGTTGACTTTACCCAAGCTGGTCTTGTCTAGTTATTCCCGGTGTTGTGTCTGTTTTGTTAGCATGGACATGATAACATTCATACATTCATACATATATCATGCATAGCTAAATTCAAATTTATTGCTCATTTGCATCCATTAATATTTTGTTGGCATATTACCCTGTTGTACCCTAAAATGTGCCCTCTCATTTCACTCAAGACATGCCTCTAGAGGTCCTCAATTGCTCAAGGATGACTAAGGATTGACCAGACAAATCCTCCTCATAAGGCAACAAGCTTCAAACTAGGGTTTCACTTTTAATCAATATGGGTGAGCTCCAAAGTACTCATATGATCTTCATAGTCCTAATATGTTCTCAAGACCCTCCATGTCAAGTTTCAAGCCTTGTACAAGAAGTTTTCTCAATCAACTGCTTAGATGCTTGAAAATCGACTATACTAGGTAAAAAGTCAACTGTGGCCCACATACAGTCAAACTTCAAGATTTATGGTCAACATCAACATTTTTAAGATATATCCATCATTTTATCAAGGTTTGATCATAATTCCTCAAGGAATTCCCCCAACTTCATCAAAACCCAAAAGTTGTTAAATTAAGGTTTCACAGGAAAAGTCAACCAAACTATGACCAAGCATAACTTCTTCATACTTTATCATAAATTTTCCATCCAAGGCTCATTTTGAAGAGGATGCAATTCCCTACAACTCATCATCATCCCACAAGTTCAAATTATCCACTCATCAAAAGATATGAATTTCTACATTATAGGTCCTTTTGAAAAGTCAACAAAAACACCTTTTGGGTCAAAGCTTCTTACATGAACATGGAAGACCCAATTGATAAGAAACTAAAAGGGTTCTTTAGGGGACATCCTAGGCTTTCTAAAAAGTCCAAGAACACCGTCTTAGGGTTAAAATTGAGGGAGATATGTATTGTCAAAGTTGACCAATTTTTGGAAATATGCATGAAGTCAACATTGATCAAAATGACTTTTTTTACAAATGGGCCCATGTTTTCTTGTTTGAAACTTGTTCCTAATATGGCCCACGACCCCTGATCTTATGCACCTATTATTTTATTATTTTTATTATTTTTATTATTTAATTTGATTTTTTATCCATTTAAATCAAAATAAATCAATTTAAATAGTAGAATAATCAAATAAAATAAAAGATTTGATTTTATGAGCCTATTATGAGTCCATGAACAGCTAGCAAATCAAAAAATTCGTGCAAGAGCTAATTGATTGGACAATATCTTAATTTGGTCTATTTTAGAAACAAATCATACAAGGCAAAGAATGAAATCAAATCTCCATAATTTGCAAAGATATGATAAGTTTTTGTTGATCTAAATCATTCTATGATATATACACAACATTTCCAAAGCATAAGGAAGGTTTTTGGGTCGTGAAAATAAGGAGGTCAAGTTCAATTTTTTGTCAAAAAAAGTGTTGATCACATATTCCTCCATAGACTAATTCAAGCAATTCCAAGGCCAACAATCCGTTCCTGGACATTTCTTGAAGCTATTCCAATCGTCCTCCAGCCTTAAAACCATCAGAAATCACGCCTCAAAGTGCCACGGTTTGCATCTTTTTTTAAGATTCGTCTTCAATGATTTATCCATCATAAACATGTTTTGGTCATATATCCATGCTTGTTATCATATTTGCAATGTTTTTGATTGGTTTGATAAAAGTTTAAGTGCAGGAATGGTATGATGCCATTGTTAGGGTTTTGAGGTCCTAAATTGGGAATTCTATGTAAAGGCAACATTGGAAAAAATTAGGGGTACTATCATGCTCATGAGATGATTTGCAATTGATCCATGGCTTTGGTTTGAATTTATTCTGCTTGTGCTACGTTTTTGAATTTTACAGGTTTTTAGTTACGAACAAAAGTCGTCACTACAACCTATAGTAACAGAAAACTGCTGTAGGTAAAAGTTCCCCATCTAAAATGACGGATCTCTGAAGAAGGTGATGGTGTGGTGCTCACTGATTCGTCCATTCAAACCATTGGGGACCCATAGCGCGCGTGTTTTTGACATGTGGCCTTAGATCTTTATTGGCCTTATATTTATTTTGTATTATTTTGTTAACAATTAACACGCTTGGTTCAGTTGGCAAGGCAGGGCAAGATAAGGCTTTAGTCCAAAAGGAGGTGGGTTCAATCCAGCCCTTTTGCAAAGTTAATTTTCACTAATTTGTGTCTTCAGATCTAATGCTCCAGGTCCCTGCGCGCTCCTCATGCACTTCCATCACCATACCACAATATCTCATCATATCCAGATCTAACACTCAACAAATGCAGACCATAGTGAACCCGAAATTGTGGCCAGCACTGGATCCAAACGCCTGATTGGGCCAAAGGATTTGTGCTCAATGAAATTCAGCTTCACACCCCCAATCTTCTTTCACCACAGGCCCAATTACTTTCTTTCTTTATTTTCTTTTGTTTTATTTGATTAATTTATTTTACAAAACAATAAAAAAATCATTTTTTATTTAATCATAAAATCAGGAAAACCACAAAAATGTAGAATTAGGTTTTTTTATTAAAATTAGTTTTTTTTTGGAGAATAATTAATTTAATGATATTGACTTGATTGTTTTCATAATTAAAATTAATTAGACAAATTAGGTTTAATTCACAAATATTTAATTTTCTCAATAAAATACCGAAAAATATTTTTCTTTAATTAATTACATTTAGGTTAAGATTTCAAATATTTTTCTCAATAATAAAATACAAATAAATATTTTCTCTTTAATTGTTTAGATTTTTTAGAATTAAAAGTTTGATTCCCGTACTTAATTCCCGCATGCAATATTTTATTTTCCAATTATTGTATTTGCTTCGGGTTTGTAATATTTTTTAATTAGGGTTTACCGCATATTATTTACTGTTTAATCCTCGGTTTTTGGTTATGTAAACCCCGCCTCGAGGCCTTGTAATAGCGTAGGACTCTTTTATTTGTTGGCTTTTATTTTATATGCTTGTATATAATTGTTAGCAACCTAGGTTTGTATGATTAATCAATTAAATAGATCATTTAATTACAAGATAAATATCTGAAAACAAACACTGCTTCACACTTGCACCCTTAGGGTATGCCTCACTTGGTTTCCTTGGAAAACAATGGTCATGTCCCTCGAACGTAGGGATATCTTAGCAAAAGACCCTGAATCAAAAAGTCATCATAAAGATCATAGTCCTTTAACATCCCTCGAGTTTCCTACGAGAAATGATCTTGTCCCTCGATGTTGCCTATATGATGATAGTCCCTTCGAAATGCTAAGGTATCCTTACATGTTGCCTTCAATGACCATAATGTCCCTTCAAACGTCCCTTAAAAACTCCAACAACGATTCTACCTATTTCTCAATAATGGGATAGCATTGTCTAAAAGGAAAACGAATAGACCATTTTCGAGTAGGTAGATTAGTTCCTAGGTACTTGCTCAAACAAACAATAACTTTTTCACACCAACACTTTCCAAACAAAGTTTTCAAAAACAACTTTGTAACACTCTTGAGGACAGAAACAATGGGTTAATACGAAGTAAAACAATACTTTTCAAAACAAGCACACACAAGCAATTTCAAAATGACAAGTACCTAAGAGCCTGTGGAAAACCACGGATAGAAAGGGTGCTAACACCTTCCCTTTCTATAATCTACCCCCCGTACTCAGAAACATCTCGAAAAAGGTTTTTTCTATTCTTTTTCCTTTTCCTGATTGGATAAAATAAAAGTCGGTGGCGACTCTTGCTTACTGCGACATTTTGCAAACAAAAAACGCAAACCAGTATTAACAGTCGGTTCTGCCACCATATCACAGAACTGGCGACTCTTATAGGGATGAAATATAAAGTGGGGTAAACCTTAGGATATAGGTCATATTTAATTTCTTTCTTTTGATTGTCTTGCTTGCTTTATATTTATGGGAACTGTTTGGGTTATTTGATCCTACACCCGGATCGGGAAACACCTTTTTGGTAAGTAGCAATAAATTGTGAGGGAGTTGTGATGGGGTATACCGACACGGTTGAAGCGGTAGCTACGTTGATGTGGAACTTTGGTTGGTAATCGTAACCATTGAGTCAATTAGGGAGATGTACGGGGCCGTCGTGTGGTGTCATAAAGCATCAACTGACCTTAGAACCTTTAATTGCACAACTTGGCCAATAGGACGTAGAGAGATGGACGAATTTGGTTTATGCCCAAGGTCGACAGATACTCGATGCTACACTCACTGAGGTTTGACTTCTGAGTTTTGTTTGATTACGATTCAATCGTCGATTGAACAAGGCTTAGGGGAAAGATCAGTGATATTGAGATACCTTAGAACCCAGTTACTATTTATAGGACAGGTTGAACTAATCCAGCTTCAAGAGGGTACGACCTTAAAACCCATGAAAGCCTAAATCTAAGGTTGTTTGCGTGACTTGTGTGCTTTCAACTTGAACTACTTGAAAAGTTTTATTACCTGACAACATGAGTTCCTTGCAGGTTTTGTTTACAGTTATTATCCAATAACTTGGATATCTTGCAGGGTTTACTTGCTTACATCACTTCGCGCCTTTGCTCAAAAGCATAACATACACATCATAACATCATGCCTTAACATTTCCTTAACCATTTCAAGGATCTCGAGGGCCTGTGATGCAGGTTATGATAAATCAGACGTCTAGCAAGGGGCAAGGGGATTTATTTTCCTCTAGGCAATGTCGTCAGAAGATCAAAACTTAACAACTTGAGTCAGGGGCTATGACCCACTTGATATGGTGAGCTTGACTCTTGTAGAAGTACATTCAAAGATACAAAGTTCTTCAATCAAAGCTTCAAAATTCAACTTTTGATATTTTCTTGTTTACCCCACGAGATCCTTGAAAACATTGCATACATATATAATACATTTCATTGCATAAGCAGGTTTCAAAGCAGGTCTCTCATGTTCTCGTTGTTTATTTCAGCAATGTCTCTCCAACAAGACAACAGAGATCTCCAAGCTCAAGATACCCAGTTCAAGGAATTTCTCCTGAATCTATCCAAGGGGAAAGAAGACCTGAAAACACTTTTCGCTGGGAATTTGACCAAGGAATGTCCTAACAACAACAAGGATGAACAATTGGAACAACTGCAAGCTGAGGTAGAGGCAATGAGAATCCAGATGTTGGGGCAGATGTCTCTTATCCAAAACTTATCTAGATGACAATAAGGGCTAAGAGCCTTCCTCAACAAGCTTCACCAAGATGGATGCAGATCCATGAAAAAAACAGCTAAAATTATGGATCAAGGCATTAATCAGCCCCCAATGAGAGAAGAGGTAGGTTTGGTCAGGAACAGACCTTTCCAGATTGCTACTACATCACAATCCCAACCACAACCTTGCCAACGACAATGGGGCAATTGGAATAAGAAGAATACATCTGAAAGACGCTTCACCGAAATCAACATGTCATTGACTCCAGCATTGCAATGCATGTTGAAGGCCAAGTTGGTTATGTTAAGGGACCCTCTTCAGAATCCCAACATAGCCTCCCCAAGGTACAATCCAAATGCAAGATGTGCACACCACTCCAATAGTCCTTGACATGACACCAACAACTGTTGGGCGTTGACAAATAAAATTCAAGACCTGATTGATGAAGGAGAGCTAGAATTCGCACAAGACGATCAGGTTGAGTTCTTCTGCCATCCCTTCAAGGCATACCATCTGAAGTGACAAGTTCTCACAAGAACACTTTTCATTCATTAGAATTTTCAATGTGTAATTTTCTTTTGATTTGTTTGAACATTTATTCATATCAAACCTCGTTATTTCATCAATGCATTGCACATGTTTGTCTTGAATCAATTCATTCATATTCACTATTTCAAAAATGCGTTCTTATTTCCTTTTGTGATATTCAACTCTCAATTAAAAACTTTAAGTCTTAGAGGGAGGATGATGAAAATGATACCACAATCTCTACAGTATGCTTTTGAACAGACCCCGCTGATGATGTACAGGCATTGTTTCAAATCCTAAACAGTGGAATTATAAGGAAGATAATCCCTAGTCAACCCCTTCGAGCCAAAGAAGTAGGAGTTTTTATTTTCGCACAAATTAAAAGCCTTAATCATAACCTGCGATAGGGTAGTTTTCTCAGTTAATTCAAAGGCGCGTTCAGTCACAATCTGCCGCTTCGTACACAATGAATGGCATTGAAGACGTCCTTCCAAAACAAAAGATGGTGATGGTTTCGTATAATCTTCAAGACAGGCAGTCATTATCTCTCGAAATAAAAGCCCATTAAGTCAAAACCTATGAAGGAGACTTAAGAGAAAATTTGGGCATCCCGCTGATCGTAATCACAAAAGAAACAGTTCAGGCAAAAGAAGGGATAACGAAAACAAAAATAAAGAGGTTACTACAAATCCTCGAAAAAAGAAGATTACAAAAATGACTGCCTTTTCAAAACAAATTTTCAATTTCTAAATCATCACCAAGTATCAGAGCAAAGATTCCAGACTCAATCGGGATCTAAACGTGCAATTAACTGAGCATAGGACTGAAGAACATCACGAAGAGCGGGTTGGGTACAAATAAAATTTGAGCCTTTATCCTTTGTTTCTTGAACCATGAACCACACCATGTTATAACCCTTAAAAGTCCTAGCTGAAGCATGGGTTATTTTGAGAGCATACTGTTATAAAGGTATCCTGACTCCTGTAGGCTTCGTTACGAATCCTGAGTTGATATCACATTCTTGCCAATTTTGTTTTACTACACAAAACACATATTCAAAAAAAAATTCAAGATAGACATGAGTTTTTCATTCTTTAAATGACATTGTTTGCATATAACTAATTGTTTGACAGCAGAGAAATCCGCGCAGTGGATATTCAATGAACAGACATCCTCTCAATGGAAAAAATCACCTTAACGGGAAAGACACTTCCAATAACAGGTCTTCAATAAGCATGGGGCATGGCATGATGTCTAAACACACCTAGGGCAGTCTCTCCAAAAGTTCCAAATAACAAGGGGAAAATCTCCATATGAATCGCTTGGGGTATTACACACAGATTACAACAACGAATCATGTGCCATCAAGAAAACATTTTTGACAATACTACAACACAACACTATGGACAGTGACAACTCTCTACATCCTGAAAGCGTGGATATAGTTGGAAAATACTACGCATGAAAAAAAGACCCGCTAGGTTGAAACACCTAGGAAAAAATAAGGGAATCCCGACGAACCAAAAGGGTTCAGGAAAAATTTAGGGATAAAAAATGAAAAAATATGTACACCCAGCAAGTCGAAAACCCGAAAGGGAGGCTTGGGGAAAAAAGGGTATCCTAGTGGACTGAAAACCTGAAAGGGCTGTCCAGGAAAAAGTTAGGGGTTTAAAACGTACGACTATGTCCCGTCACATGTCTATCAATGGAAGACTTATACCTTGATTAGCATTCATCAAGAGCATCAGAATCGAGAAACGGTTCAGATAAGATCCAGATGCGGATGTTATTCTGCTACTTATTCATGATTTTCATACATCGAGAAACGGTTCAGATACGATCTAAATGCGAATGTCATTCTGCTACTTATTCAAGATTTTCATACATTGAGAAATGGTTCAGATACGATCCAGATGTGGATGTCATTCTGCTACTTATTCAAGATTTTCATACATCGAGAAACAATTCAGATACGATCCAGATACAAATGTCATTCTGCTACTTATTCAAGATTTTCATACATCCAGAAATGGTTCAGATACGATCCAGATATGGATGTCATTCTGCTACTTATTCAAGATTTTCATACATCGAGAAATGGTTCAGATATGATCTAGATACGGATGTCATTCTACTACTTATTCACGATTTTCATACATTGAGAAACAGTTCAGGTACAATCCATAGACGGATGTTATCCTGGTACTTATTCCAGATTTCTCTTCTAGAAACAGTCCAGGTACGATGAAGAGACGGATGTCATCTTGAAACATACTTTAGATTCTCCTCTAAATACAGTTCAGATACGATCCTGAGGAAGATGTCATTCTGACACTTATCCAACACATGTTTCAAATACAGTTCAAATATGATCTAGAGAGGGATGTCATTCTGACACTAATTCGACACATGTTTCAAGTATAATTCAGATACTATCTAGAGATAGATGTCATTCTGACACTCATTCAACACATGTTTCAAGTACGGTTCAGATACGATCCAGAAACGGATATCATCCTGACACTCATTAAATACATGTTCAAGTACAATCACGACATAGATCATTCCACAAAATCTCCGCATGTACTTTTTCCAGCACGGTACAAGGGGTAGAGACAGTTGGAAGCAAAGTCACTATCACATATAAACCAGTGATACCTATACTCCCCATAGGGTCGAGACAACCAAAGTCCGACCTTCGTATCCCCAAGCAGGAATTCCTTCCCCAGCAGGTTCCTTCAGAAAGCTGATATATGCATTCCCCAGCCGAGTTTTATAACCATGAGCAGTATATAAAGCCACCTCCCGAGCAGAGTTTTTTTCTCTAATAGCGGAAGCTCAAACTCCAACAGAGCTCTTCTCTATAGCAATGGAAGTTCATCCCAGCTGAGTTTATTTCTCCAAATCAGCAGACAGAGTATCTCTCTTCCCCAGAGTCATTCCCCCGCACGATTATTCTCAGACAGAGTCTCCTCCGACAGAATGTCTTAATCAGAATGGATGTAAATCCCCAGCTAATTATCTTCAGTCACCATCCCCAGCAGAAATGAAGAACTCAACTCCTTATACTCTCCAGCAGCATTCCAGGATTTATTTTCCCCAGCTAGAGAATATCACAATAGCATTGCATATTCATACATCATGACATGTGCATACATATTATACATCACAATCTCATTTATTTTGAGAACATCATTACTCAATACATTTCATACATCATGACATTACATACGACTAACTCTTTACCTTTCAGGGAATGATGCAATCAAGTTCTCACGAGTTCTCTCTGGTTCAGGAAAACTGACACCGAGGTTTCTCTTCCAGTCGAAGATATTCCAACACCTTCTCTAGTTCAGTCAAACCGACACCAAGGTTTCTATTCCAGTTGAAGATATTCCAACATTTTTTCTGGTTCAGTCAAACCGACACTAAGGTTTCTATTCTACTTGAAGATGTTCTAAGACTTTCGTCTGGGTCAGCCGAATCGCCGCTAAGATTCCCCTGATTTTTATGCCAGTCAAAGTTAATTTGAGGCCTCTCCCGGGATAAATCTAATCGATACCAAGATTTCTCTCCCAATTGAAGTTCTCACAAGTTTTCCCTGGTTCAGTCAAATCGATACTAAGATTTATATTCCAGTTCAAGCTATAAAGCCCGAAAGTCGACCGAATAAAATCTTAATTTCTCCAAAATACTATGAAGCCTGGAATCGACCAGATAGTGGTATATCTCAAATTCAATCTATGAAGCCCAGAAATCGACCGGATAACAGCTTAATTCCTCCATCATAATGTGAAGCCTGGAAATCGACCAGATAATAGTACAAGATACTATGAAGCCTGAAATCGACCAGATAGTGGTATATCTCAAATTCAAGCTATGAAGCCCGAATATCGACCGAATAGTGGTATATCTCAAGTTCAAGCTATGAAGCCCGAAAACTGACCGGATAACAGCTTAATTTCCCCAAATTATTGAAGCCTGTAACACGACCAGATAATGGTATAAGACGCTGTGAAGTCTGGAGCACGACCAGATAGCGGCAAGAGACACTGAAACCTGGAGCATGACCAGATAACAATATGAGGTACTGCAAAACTTGGAATTCGACCAGATAGCAGTTTACTCGGCCAATTACTATTGAAGCCTGGAAACGACCGAATGTTAGTATGCCTTAAATTCAAGTTGAAACCCTGATGCGACCGGATAACCACTTAATTCCTTCTAAAGCCTGGAGCACGACCAGATAACAGTTTTTGAGATTGCAAAGCCTGGAGCACGACCAGATAGCAAGTTTAATCTCATCTCACCCTTAATTCACTATAAAACCTAGAGCACGACCAGATAGCAATTCATTTTCATCTCCTCGGCTAAGAGATGATTCCCTAGTAGAGTAACGGACAACTGAAGTTCCAAAAATTCCATTTCTCCCAAGACAGAGACCAACATTCCTCAGCAGATTCCTCCTCAACGACAGGAAAAGGAATTCTCATCAAAGGAATATCTCGGGAAATAAACATCCTCTAGATGGGATCTTTAAGCCCATCTCCAATGATTCTCTGTTATATATTCCGAATGGCATCTTTAAGCCCATCTCCGGTGACCTTCCTTCATCTACTCCAAATGGCATCTGTAAGCCCATTCCCGATACTACCTACAAAGTCTAGCACCATCTCAGACGAGTGAAAATTTCTGGAGACTCTAGTGTACAATCATCTTCCAGCTTCAGATTACGAAAGGCAGACAACCAATCTACATCCTCAGGTTTAAGAAGATTGAACAGGGGCAGCTGTTGTACCCTAAAATTTTCCCTCTCGTTTCACTCAAGACATGCCTTTAGAGGTCCTTAATTTCTCAAGGATGACTAAGGATTGACCAGACAAATCCTCCTCCTAAGGAAACAAACTTAAAACTAGGGTTTCACTTTTCATCAAGATGGGTGAGCTCCAAAGGCCTCATATGCTCTCCATAGTCCTAATATGTTCTCAAGACCCTCCATGTCAAGTTTCAAGGCTTGTATAAGAAGTTTGCTCAGTCAATTGCTCAGATGCTTGAAAATCGACTATACTAGGTCAAAAGTCAATTGTGGCCCACATACAGTCAAACTTCAAGATTTTTGGTCAACATCAACATTTTTAAGAGATGTCCATCATTTGATCAAGGTTTGATCATGATTCCTCAAGGAATTCCCCAAAATTCATCAAAACCCAAAAGTTGCTAAATTAGGGTTTCACAGGAAAAGTCAACCAAACTTTGACCAAGCATAACTTCTTCATACTTTATCAGAAATTTTCCATCCAAGGCTCATTTTGAAGAGGATGAAATTCGCTACAACTCATCAACATCCCAAAAGTTCAAATTATGCACTCATCAAAAGATATGAATTTCTACATTATAGGTCCTTTTAAAAAGTCAACAAAAAAACCTTTTGGGTCAAAGCTTCTTACATGAACATGGAAGACCCAATTGATAGAAAACCAGAAGGGTTGTTTAGGGGACATCCTAAGATTTCTAAAAAGTCCCAGAACACCATCTTAGGGTTAAAATTGTGGGAGATATGTATTGTCAAAGTTGACCAATTTTTGGAAATATGCATGAAGTCAACATTGACCAAAATGACTTTTTTTACAAATGGGCCCATGTTTTCTTGTTTGAAACTTGTTCCTAAGATGTCCCACGACCCCTGATCTTATCCACCTATTATTTATTTTTAATATTATTTGATTTGATTTTTTATCCATTTAAATCAAAATAAATCAATTTAAATAGTAGAATAATCAAATAAAATAAAAGATTTGATTTTATTAGCATATTATGAGTCCATGAACAGCTAGCAAATCAAAAAATTCGTGCAAAAGCTAATTGATTGGAAAATATCTTAATTTGGTCTATTTTAGAAACAAATCATACAAGGCAAAGAATGAAATCAAATCTCCATAATTTGCAAAGATATGATAAGTTTTTGTAGACCTAAATCATTCTATGATATATACACAACATTTCCAAAGCATAAGGAAGGTTTTTGGGTCGTGAAAACAAGGAGGTCAACTTCAATTTTTTGTCAAAAAAAGTGTTGATCACATATTCCTCCATAGACTGATTCAAGCAATTCCAAGGCCAGCAATCCATTCCTGGACATTTCTTGAAGCTATTCCAATCGTCCGCCAGCCTTAAAACCTTCAGAAATCACGCCTCAAAGTGCCACGGTTTGCATCTTTTTTCAAGATTCGTTTTCAATTATTGATCCATCATAAACATGTTTTGATCATATATTCATGCTTGTTATCATATTTGCAATGTTTTTGATTGGTTTGATTAAAGTTTAAGTGCAGGAATGGTACGATGCCATTGTTAGGGTTTTGAGGTCCTAAATTGGGAATTCTATATAAAGGCAAAATTGGACAAAATTAGGGGTACTATCATGCTCATGAGATGATTTGCAATTCATCCATGCCTATGGTTTGAATTTATTCTGCTTGTGCTACGTTTTTGATTTTTACAGGTTTTTAGTTACGAACAAAAGCCGTCACTACAACCTATAGTGATAGAAAACTGCTGTAGGTAAAAGTTCCCAATCTAAAATGACGGATCCCTGAAGAAGGTGATGGCGTGGTGCTCACTGATTCGTCCATTCAAACCATTGGGAACCCAGAGTGCGCGCATTTTTGATATGTGGCCATAGATCTTTATTTGCCTTATATTTATTTTGTATTATTTTGTTAACAATTAACACGCTTGGTTCAGTTGGCAAGGCAGAGCATGATAAGGCTTTAGTCCAAAATGGGGTGGGTTCGATCCTACCCTTTTGAAAAGTTAATTTTAACTAATTTGTGTCTTCAGATCCAATGCTCCAGGTCCCTGCGCGCTCCTCATTTACTTCCATCACCATACCACAAGATCTCATCATATTCAGATCTAACACTCAACACATGCAGACCATGGTGAATCCTCAAACGTGGCCAGTACTGGATCCAAACGCCTAATTGGGCCAAAGGATTTGGGCTCAATGAAATTCTGCTTCACACCCCCAATCTGCTTTCACCACAGGCCCAATTACTTTCTTTCTTTATTTTCTTTTGTTTTATTTGATTAATTTCTTTTTTACAAAACAACAAAAATAATCATTTTTTATTTAATCATAAAATCAAGAAAACCACAAAAACGTAGAATTAGGTTTTTTTATAAAAATTAGTTTTTTTTTGGAAAATAATTAATTTAATGATATTGACTTGATTGTTTTCATAATTAAAATTAATTAGACAAATTAGGTTTAATTCACAAATATTTAATTTTCTCAATAAAATACTGAAAAATATTTTTCTTTAATTAATTAGATTTAGGTTAAGATTTCAAATATTTTTCTCAATAATAAAATACAAAAAAATATTTTCTCTTTAATTGATTAGATTTTTTAGAATTTAAACTTTGATTCCCGTATTTAATTTTCGCGTGCAATATTTTATTTTCCAATTATTGTATTTGCTTCGGGTTTGTAATAGTTTTTAATTAGGGTTTACCGCATATTACTTACTGTTTAATCCCCGATTATGTAAATCCCTCCCTGAGGCATTGTAATAGCGTGGATCATTTAATTAAAAGATAAATATCTGAAAACAAACACTGCTTCACACTTGCACCCTTAGGGTATGCCTCACTTGGTTGCCTCGGAAAACAATGGTCATGTCCCTTAAACGTAGGGATATCTTAGCAAAAGACCCTCAATCTAAAAGTCATCATAAAGATCATAGTCCCTTAACGTCCCTCGAGTTGCCTACGAGAAATAATCTTGTCCCTCAATGTTGCCTATATGGTGACAGTCCCTTCGAAATGTTAAGGTATCCTTACATGTTGCCTTCAATGACCATAATGTCCCTTCAAACGTCCCTTAAAAACTCCAACGACGATGCTACCTATTTCGCAATAATGGGACAACATTGTCTAAAAGGAAAACGAACAAACCTTTTTCGAGTAGGTAGATTAGTTCCTAGGTACTTGCTGAAATAAAAAAAAAACTTTTTCACACAAACACTTTCCAAACAAAGTTTTCAAAAACAACTCCATAACACTCTTGAGGACAGAAAAAAGGGTTAATACGAAGTAAAACAAAACTTTTCAAAACAAGCACACACAAGTAATTTCAAAATGAGCAAGTACCTAAGAGCCTGTGGAAAACCACAGATAGAAAGGGTGCTAACACCTTCCCTTTCTATAATCTACCCCTCGTACTCATAAACATCTCGAAAAAGGTTTTTTCTATTCTTTTCCTTTTCCTGATTGGATAAAATAAAAGTCGGCGGCAACTCTTGCTTACCGCAACATTTTGCAAACAAAAAATGCAAACCAGTATTAACAGTCAGTTTTGCCACCGTATCACATACCCTATTTTGTAGAGTTATATTACCCTCTCTCCAATAGTGTCGACCTTAAGCAGAAAGTGTATATCCTTTCAATTTCCCCATTGAGTTATCCCTCGTGGAAGAATTTTTTTTTAGCCTTCCTATTCAGCTCATTATCTGGATGATATGTGTTCCCCTTTTGAGTTTAGTCCTCATCAGGTGCTATCTTGGTTGACTGTTTCATTTTGGTTTATTTCTGGTTTGAATTTGTGGTCCCCGACAACATTATTATTTTGATTTCTGCAGGCGTTGAGCCTGGATTTGAAAATGAGCATTTATTTTTCATGTGACGATTTTATCTCTTCAACAAGAATATATTGGCATTTACCCAAGAAGTTATTATTACAACTCCATTCTCATAACAGCAGATGGTGGGTCTCTTTATTTGAGCAACCTATACTTTCCCAGTAATTCTGTTATTTCCCAAAGAAGATTCATATTTGTTACTCCGATGGATGGTAGTCTCATCTTTATGGGAGATACTTCATTATTGAGATTTTTTACTCCGATGAATGGTAGTCTCGTCATTATGGGAGATAGTTTATTGTTGATATTTGCTACTCTGATGAATGGTATTCTCGTTATTATGGGAGATAATTTGTTGTTGAGATTTGTTACTCCGATGAATTGTAGTCTCGTCATTATGGGATATAGTTCATTGATGATATTTGTTACTCCGATGAATGGTAGTCTCTTTATTATGGGAGCTAGTTCATTGTTGAGATTTGTTACTCCATTGAATGGTAGTCTCGTCATTATGGGAGATAGTTCATTGTTGATATTTGTTACTCCAATGAATGGTAGTCTCGTCATTATGGGAGATAGTTTGTTGTTGATATTTGTTACTCCGATGAATGGTAGTTCGTCATTATGGGAGATAGTTCCTTGTTGATACTTGTTACTCCGATGAATGGTAGTCTCATCATTATGGGAGATAGTTTGTTGTTGAAATTTATTATTCCGATGAATGGTAGTATTCTCATCATGGGAGATAGTTCCTTGTTGAGATTTGTTACTCCGATGAATGGTAGTCTCATCATTATGGGAGATAGTTTGTTATTAATATTTGTTACTCTGATGAATGGTAGTCTCCTCATCATGGGAGATAGTTCATTATTGAGATTTGTTACTCCAACGAATGGTAGTTTCATCATTATGGGAGATAGTTAATTGTTGATATTTGTTACTCCGATGAATGTTAGTCTCGTCATTATGGGAGATAATTCGTTGTTGAGATTTTTTACTCTAATGAATGGTAGTCTCGTTATTATGGGAGATAATTTATTGTTGAGATTTTGTTACTCCGATAAATGTTGGTCTCTTCATCATGGGAGATAGTTATTTATTGAGATTCACTTTGCTCTAAAAAAGCTTGTTTGTTTTCAGTTGTAAGTACTGATGCAGATCATTTGTTACCTACATTAATATTGATGTTTGTTGGTATTATCCTACCACTTCTCCCCCCCTGTGGGTCTATATCACCTTTTTTTTTCTATTTTCTTAGTGAATGGCTAATTTGCGGTCAATTGTCGATTAATGTTATCCTTTATTTTCTCTCCTCAATGTTTGATTTGATGTTACTTTGTCTCCTCCTTGGGCTTTACCCCAATAGAGTTAAGTCTTCTGTTCACCAGTAATTTATTTTCCTGGTCTATTTTTCTTTTGATCTTGCATTTTCTTTTTTCTCAATGGTGTCTCGTGTCACCTTGTGGATTTGTTTATTTGCATGCTCAATCATGAGCATTGCATGGCCCCTTAGGGCTAAAAATAGGAATTGTTTTGTATTTAAGTATCTTCAATCGTGTCGACAGAAATATTTTTAACCTTCCTATCTCCGGATAGAAGACACTTAAATAAGGGTAGTTGTTGTACCCCAATTTTTCCCCATAAGATTCCTCTATCATCTCATATCAACTCAATCATATCAAGATCACAATTGGGTTTGGTTCTTGCCCTATCTCTAGGTTTGCTCATGAGGAATCACCAAGCACATTGATTCATATATTTTTTGTATTGATTAACTTTTAACTAATAAATACAATGAATGTTTTCTCTAATTGATGATATTATAGGTAAGGGCACACCATATTTCACAATTTGATTTATAGGTTCATGATTTTATTTCCATGTATTCTTCAACAAAGCTTCATTGAGAATCAAGATTCATCATTCGAGATACTTTAAAGTAATATCATAACAAGGTCTAGTATAAATTATCATGCCTTAATTTGTCAAAGAAAATCAAAAGATGCAAGAGTTGATTGAAGATGTTTGACCTAATTGGACAAGTTCATGATTTCCTAGTCACAAGTGCATAACTCTCTCATTTCTTAATATTTGAAGGTGGATTTTGTTTCTATTCATTCTTATTATCATCCACAACAACTTCTATTCACATGGCAAAAAATATTATGCAAGAAAGTTGGTCAAAATTGAAAGAGGTTTCCAATTCATTTTGGCGCTCTAAGAGCTAGGGTTTTAAACTTCTAAGGGCTATATCTTTCTCATCTCTTGGTATTTTTTAGTTATTACAAAGGCATGCTTCTCTTTAAAGAGTTATCAACCAATCACTTCAAAAATTTCAAGAAACTTTTATGTGGAAGATGCCTAATGATGAAGAAAGATTAGAAGTCCCCTAAATAGGCCATCAAATTCCCTTATGTAACTTCAAAAAGTCATAAATTGATCAATTTTTATCTTCTTGAGACCATTATTTTTCCACAATGATACTAAGGATGCTAACTTTAACTCTTCTTTTATGAGCAAAGCTTGAAAATGGATGGAATATTCCCTAGGAATGCAAAAGGTTATAGGTCATTTCATTGATTTTCACCAACTTCACAAAGTCATAACTTTCTCAATTCTTGGAGTTTTTAAGTTGTTCAAATCTCAAAATTTCATTTAAGAGATATACTTCATGCGATCTTTTTCGGTCAAAAGAAAATTTTGGGTGGAAGGCCATGTTTGGATGCAAAACATTATAGGTCAATTTTAAAGAAAAACTTAGAATTTTTGTAAGTACAAAAAGTCAACATCTTTTTCTCAACTTTGACTCATCACAACTCCTAGCTCAAGTATCCATTTGATCCCATTCTTTCCACATTTTGAAATTTGTGACCTTATTTTTCAATTGCTTCAAGAATCACACCCTAAGACTCCTTGAGTTGTGAATGCCATTGATTCAATGTTGGTACCTTGAAACTTATTTATTTCCCCGAGTTAGAATTTGAAATGCACAATTCAGCTTCTAATCACTAAATCTCTGCCCATTTTTACTTGTAATAATGTTTAACAATCTTCCGAAAGTGATTATCACCTTGAAACAGAAGTTTTGGTTGAGTTTTGCGCAAAATACGAGTCACACTTTTCATGCTTGCAACTTCACATGATTTTCCTCCAAGCTTCATCATTCGACACGCTTAAGCATCCCATTTTCTTCCCTATAAATAAAGGGACATGTTGCATTCATTTCCTCAATCTTTAATAGCCAATTGACCCCTGTTCAGATCCCACATGAACTCTGAATTTGAATTTCTGATGTCTTGCTATCTCACTCCAAAACACCAAAAGCTCCATTCAGTTAGCTTCATTGAACTTCTCTGAAGTTAACCATACTCTTAACTTCAAGAATTGTGACCTATATTGATCAACAGAAGTCCAGTTTCAGAGCCACCTTGTGCTACTTTGTTCAGGTAGATTTCTTGGTCAAATTGATCCAAATAAAAGACTAATCTACTCTCTGCATCCTTCTGATTCTCATGCTTTTTACAATTTGTGATCTCATTGAGATTTGAGTGAGATATTCCAGAATTTCATGCTCGTTATTATTTATGACTTTTCTCAATTAAAACCTTGCTCAACTTATATAAATTTGGCAGGATGGTACCATTAGAATTGTCTTTAAGATACAAATCTAATGGTATCGGTCTGGTCCTCTAATCTTACAGTTTGAGGAATCCCAATCTAGTTTGTATGGAGGTTGAAGACGACCTACATGTCGTGCTTCAACCAATGAAAGCGTGACATGTGATTTTTTTGAATTCAATCCAGTATGTTTGCTTTATCATACACGCACTTTGAGAGCCCTTGGATTTAATTACTTTCATTAGTCAGACTCCATCCAACGCGCTAGAATTTTAGTTGTTTTTAATATTTAAAAGGTGATCCAATGCATATTTAAAAGTTGACCATGATATGCACAACGTTCTTGATCCTTTGGATTGGATTACTAGCGCGTTTTGACTCTCATCCAATGGTCCACATTTTTTTGCTTTGTTATTTTATTTTTTGATTTTTAATTTTTATTGATTTAAATTTCAAAAAATCATAGAAAATTCATTTCTAACTCAAAAATTATGAAAAAATTCACAAAAATATTTTCAAATATTCTCTTTCTGATTTTTATATTTTCAGGATTTTATTTTCATATTTAATATTTTTTATAATTTTTCCGTTATTTTGACATGTTTCTAATTATTTAAAAATACTTTTTGATATTTTTAAATTCTGAAAAAATTTAATAAAAATCATTTTACTCATTTCTGATTTATTGAATTTTTTTCTAGAATTTTATTTTGACTTCTACTATATTTGATCTTTTTCTTCACTTATTTGAATGATTTTAATTAGCTTAAAAATACTTTTCTATTTTAAAAAATTATCAAAAAATTTATAAAAATACTTGAGGTCATTTCTGATTTTGCTATGGTCTTTTTAAATTTTTGTTTGATACTTTGAAAATAGTTTGCTATTTTAGCTCTTATTTTCATTTTAAAAACAATTTTAAAGTCTTTTTTATTTTTTTATTTTATTCATTAAATGCAATTTAGTTTTGAATATATTTATGGATGATTTTAATGGATGAATGATTTTAATGATAGTATTGATCAAGGTTTTTGATTAAAATGTATCCCCTCCCTCTTCATCTCATCCTCTTCTCTTTGTGCTACATGTGGTTAGAGGATGATATACATATCATTACTCCAAACATATGACACATAAATTACTATTGATCGACCTCAAAATAGGTGAGACTTCTATATAATTCCACTTACAATTGCTTAACATAGCGCTAAATTTTGTCCCAATTCGAGAAATGATCATTCGTGGCCCAAACCTATGTTTGCAATCCCAATCATGTTTAATTTAAAACCTTTGATCCAATGATTTTGAGGTTCATTGTTAGGAGGCTTTGGTCTTATCAATCCTCTAATGAATCTTCATAGATTTTGTTGCCTTCAGATTTTGAAATGAATGATATACTTGACAAAAAGAAAATGAAACTTGTTGTTGAGAGGCTTTAATTTTATCAATCTTCTGATGTGTTTTCAAATGCAAGTTTCAAGATGGTCGTTAAACTAACCTCTATTTTCTAACAATTTAATTTATTTTATTCTTTTACTTTAAGCCCATTTATTTTAGCATTTTTATTTCATGCTATTTTCATCTTTGCTCACTTGAGCATTTATCTTTATTTCATTTTATTTTTGCTCACTTGAGCTTTTCATTTCTTTCGGAAGATACCTAATAACCAACTTGAACCATAAAAAACTTTAAGGTTATTTGGTTACTATCCTTGGCATGATGGAGTTATGGACTTATTGGACCTAGGATTAGAGACTTTTACCTACCTTATGACCTGCTGACTTCTATTGTTATTTTGTCTGAAATTCTAGGGGTTTACCCCAAGACATTGGGTTGTTTGTCTCTTTGTGTGTGGGTTATTCTGATTATATACTTTGTCTACAATTAGGGATTTATCTGTATACATTTGTTACTCTGCCCAATTTTTGAGAGGACTTAATGCATCTGAAGTTTGGTATTCTCAAGAGGTTTATCATCCTTGCTTGTTTGGTTTCAATCCAAAGGATGGGAATTCTACATTGACTTATTATGTCAAATGTTGGCTTCTTGTTGTTTAGATGGTTCTTTTTCCTAGCTTTTACCTTATGCTTAAGGGTAGCCTCTTCATCTCCTCTCACATTCTTTAATTTCAAAAATCTCCTCTCTCCTTTTCAAATATATCCTAGTTTTTTAAACTTGAATCACATTCATAATAAACTTGGACTTAGGTCCATGCACTTTCAAAAAATATTTTCTTAATTAAACTTTAATCAACTTAATAATACCTTGACATTTTTGTGAGAAGACTAAAAATTAATCAATCTCATTCAAACCACTTTGCCATTTTGGCTTTTTCACTTAAAATTTTTCTCAAAAGATTAGACTCTTGTCGACCATTGTAGTGATACGAGCTACTATACTTCTACGATATGTAGTGAAGTGAGATATTTTCAACTTGGGTGTTGAGTGAGGCTTTGTCGATTTTAAAATCCAAGCCATATCCTCCACTTTGAGATGACGCAAATTCTCGTTTCTCATAATCATGGGTAGTAAGTATGTTCTTCCACTCGGATACAATGATGATCCCCTATTTTAAAAGGTAAAGTACGAGTAACCTGATCCCCAATTTCACAAAAGGTGGTACGTAGGCACTAAAGATACGCAACCACGACAAGAGCACAATTGTAAAAAAAATACTTCTTTTCTCATCCCCATAATCTATTTTTCGTATACAACTTTTATAGCCAAAATACACAAATTTTCAAAGAGGTTCCTGCGGAGTACCGTAGATGTTTAGGGTGCTAATACCTTCCCTTTTCTTAACAAACCCACGAACTTAGATTCTCTCCCCCTTTTTTTGGTTTATTCGCTCTTTTCCTATTCATTTGGGGAAAATAACGCGTAGTGGCGATTTTCATTTTGATCTGTGCGAGTCAAGTCAATCCAATGGCTTAGTCTCTACATTTCTACCACTACAATTAGGAAGTCAAAATCATGGGGATTTTAAACCATACTCAACACTTGGCGAGAGAAAACCCAAAAATTTGACAACTGTCACAACACTTCTTAGAAATGATATTGTCCTTGTCTGACTACTTGGGGAGCACACAATAAAAACAATGTCATAACTGGAGAGAATAATGCTTTGCAAGAGGTTCTACATCAATTTTCAATAGAGAGAGAGAGAGAGAGAGAGAGAGAGAGAGAGAGAGAGAGAGAGAAACCCATCAAATGTGCAATGGCTTCATCACTTTACCAAATTTGCTTGATCACAACCAGCTATGGAAAAGATTACACTTAGCTAAAGCAATTCACATCAAGACCTGACTGGGGAATATGGGATAAAGGTATCAAACCACCCAAACCCAAAACCATATAACAACTTCGAGAAAATCTGAACCAAGAGTTAACTGGGGAAAAATGGGTTCACAACCCCAACACCACACCATATATCAATTGGTATGAAACCCAACTATCCAAGGAACAATCACAGGTGGACTATACCCAGATCAGCAAGAGTAACCCGCAAATACCTCTTGGGGAATCTTTCTAAAACTTCAGAGTTCGTCCATCCTTGGAACCACTACTTTTGTCTGACTTGAATCACAGAATGAAAGTAAAAAGTAATTTGCAAATTCTTTTCAAAAACATGTTTTTATTATTAAGTCTTTTGTTTCTAAAATTACTATAAAAAATATATGAAAATTTTGTAAACATAATAAAAATAAGAACTACAAAGAATTGGATAAAGGCTCAAACTTTATTAATAGAATGGTTGTATTCAAATGGAGAGACTCTACGGATGATTACAAAGTTTGGAAAATGGTAAATATAATGTAAAAGGTACATTGAAATACAATGACCACTATTCTCCCTAACAACTTTGAACTTTTGAGAAGAGGCTTCAGTTGAAGTTTGATGAGAATCCGAGAAGATTGTTACTTCAATGATCAAGTTTTCTTTGACGCAATTACTTGCCAATAAATCCGTAACTTTTTCCTAGGTTTCCCTTGTGGGTTTTCAACCTAGAAGGAAAATTAATTCTGTTCATGTCACTAACTTTTGCCTAGACCTCCCTTTCAGGTTTTCAGCCTACCGAGACGCTCTTTTTTGCCTAAGCCACCCTTTTGGGTTTTCAACTTAGAGAGTTGTTCTTTTATTTCTTTAGGCGAAGTATTTCTTGAGTGTGTCAGCATTCATAGGACGTGGGAACTCCTCACTATCCATAGTTTCAACAATCAATTCATCGCCAGAGAAGGCTTTCTGGACAACATATGGGCCTTGGTAATTTGGAGTCCACTTGCCCCTAGAATTAGATTTAAAAGACATGATCTTTGTGAGCATGAGGTCGCCTTCTCTAAATTCACGAGGCTTGACCTTCTTATCACAGGATTTCTTCATTATTTTCTGATATAAATAATCATGGCACAAAGCCGTCATTCTTTTTTCTTAAATTAAATTCAATTGGTCAAACCTGTTTTGGATTCATTCAGCCTCTGATAATCTGGTTTCCACTATTACACACAAAGAGGGAGTATCAACCTCAACGGGAAACACTGCTTCCATACCATACACAAGAGAGAACGGGGTTGTCTCTGTTGAAGTGCGGACAAATGTACGATACCCATGTAAAGCAAAATGGAGCATCTTATGCCAATTATTATGGGTAACAACCATCTTCTTGATGATCTTCTTAATTTTTTTATTCACAACTTCAATAACCTTATTCATTTTAGGCCTGTAAGGAGACGAATTGTGATGGACAATCATAAATTCTTCACAAATTTCTATCATCATTTTGTTATTCCATTTTTAGTCAATATTAACCTGCCCTAAGCATCTTCTTTGCCATCAAATGTGTATTGGCATGGGTACCAAAGGAACCTTCACGGATCTCATGCATCAGCATGTCTGCTTTGTGTATATCCACGCATCTGAGCAAGACCATGTCATAATTTCTCTTATATAATACATCTTAATTAATGAAAAAGCTACCTGCCAACCTTCTCAATGTCTTTTTATCTTTATTTGATGCACCAACTGCTTGATATCATAAGACGAAGGTTTTTCTCTGATATCCCCTCTGTAGCAAACACATGAGCTGGTCCATCAAGATGTCGAACAATGATCTGAGGTACATCATTACAAGCATTCACTAACGCATCCACCACCTGATTCTCGTCTCTAGGAATATGATAAAATTCAACTTCATTGAATCAAGGTAATAATCTTCTTGCATAATCTTTGGAGGGAATCAAGCCAATGTGACGAGTTTCCCATTCTCCTTTGATCTGATTTATTACTAAAGCTGAATCACCATATACATCAAGAATTTTGATTCTGAGATATATAGTCTCTTCAAACCCATGATACAAGCTTCATATTCCGCCATGTTATTGGTACAATCAAATTCCAACCTTAAAGTAAAAGGGATATGTGACCCATGGGGAGTGATAATCACAACACCAATTCCTTTTCCATAATAATTTGCAGCTCCATCAAATACCATACCCGATCGGGATTCGGGATCAGGACCTTCCATAGGCAAAGGTTAATCACAACCTTTAACTTTCAAATACATCACATCCTCACCAGGGAAATCATATTTAACAGACTGATAATCATCAATTGGTTGGTGAGCAAGGTACTTTGCCAATACACTTCCTTTTAAATCCTTCTGAGTATGGTATTCAATATCATATTGAGACAATAGCATTTCCCAACGCGAAATTCTTTTAGTAAGAGCAGGCTTTCAAAAATATACTTAATTGGATCCATTTTGGAAATCAACCAAGTAGTATGATTCAACATATATTTCTGCATCCGTATTACCTCCCATGCCAATGCATAACATGTTTTCTCTAGCATAGAATACCGTTACTCACAGTCAGTGAACTTCTTTCTCAAATAATAAATGGCATACTCTTTTCTTCCGGTTTCATCTTGTTGTGCTAAAATACAGCCCATGGAGTTATCCAACATAGTCATATACATAATAAATGGCCTTCCTTCAACAGGAGGGAGAAAGATAAGAAGCTCAAGAAAATACTCTTTAATGCTTTCAAATGCCCTTTGGCAATCTGAAGGTGTGAAAAACACAATAAAGGAGAGGGGGGGGGGGGGGGGGGGTTAAATTGGGTTTTAAATCAAAAAAACATTTCTATAAAAATATTATTTCCGTTTAAGTTAAAATACTTTTTCGTTCACTCTTGATAATAACAATAAGTAAGAACACGAAGTAAAGAACAAGGTATGTTTACACTAGTTCACTTAAAAACTATCAAGCTAGTCTATTCCATCCGCCAAGGTGATTTCTCCTCACTCAACCGAGGACTTAATTCACTATAACAAAACTGATTAAAATTTGTACCAGCTACCCGCAAGTTACTAACAACCTCTAAGACACACAAGTCCTATATTTCTTAAGGATACAGACCTACCCGATCCCTTAAGAAAAATCATGCACAAGATACCCGCAAGTGACTAAATACCTCTAAGACAAATAAGTCCTAGACTTCTTAAGGATACAGACCTACCCGGTCCCTTAAGGAAAAATCAAACTACCGTTTGAATACAAGTTTTGTTTACAAGAGTATCGCTTCTACACAAGCTGAATATGTAAACTATTTTAATAACAATGACTAAAAGATATGAAAGCTATGATTAGCGCTTTGTGCATGGATATTTTGTTGATTGACAACTTTCTCTCTTAGTCTTCAAGCTTTTATATAGCTAATAAAATAATATATTTTTGATGGGTACTCTTGGAATTTCCAAAAACATTTGTCAGCTTGAGCAATAACGTGATGGACAAGATAGTGCAATGTGTCTATCCTTTTATGGTAGTGGAATGAATCGTTGGTTGTACCATGTACTATTTGTACCATGTTAACGTTATATTCTTTCCTTCTGCAATTCAGAGTCTTCTGTGAGCATGAGTTTAGAAGTGAGAACATAACACAAGGTCATCCGAACTTCAAGTCTTTAGAGAAGAACATGTTTGTTAAGTACTCAACAATAAAAAACATTAAGGTATCAAAATTACTCATACAAACATACTCATTTGTTATGATCAAAACTCATAGGTAATACAATAGAACCAAAACTTGTTCTTACAATCTCCCCCTTTTTTATGATGACAAAACTATGTATTTTGATGACACAATTTTATTCATATAATTAGAAAAAATGAAAATAGAAAGGTAAGGAATACTTATCCTTTTTATGATACTCCCCCCGAATCAATGACTAGCTGAAGATCGAACACCCTGACTGTGAACCATTTGAGTAAAACTCCCTCTGGTTCTAATAGATCAGATATCGAGATCTGAAGAGTATTGATTATGGATGCCAATGGAAAAATTGAGATCTTAATGCCAATAGAACAATTGAGATCTTGATGCCAATGAGAATAAAATCAAATTGAAATCTTTGAAACTTTAATGTCACTAAGACAACTTCCAGGTTCTCAAAACATATCTTCAGAGTTAGACATAAGTCTTGCATAGTATTTTCTGATCTTCTTTTATCAGAGTTCTCATTTCTTGAAAAAGAAAAACAATTCTAACAGAAACAGAATTTTAGCTGATTTAGAATGTAAACAGCTCTTTTCAGAGAACATTTACTAGAACTTTATTTTTTAAATCAAAATTATGTCCATTTAATTACTCCTCCTTTTTTTCATAATCAAAAAAGGTAATTATTTGTGAAAAACATAAAAACCAGAAGAAATAACAAGAAAATATAAGAAGTTTCATTGATATTCGAAGGACATTAAAACAAAAGGAGAAACAAAAGAGTGAACATAGACTGGGAAAGCTATCTAAAATTCAAATACATCACAACTCTCATCAAATATAGCATTACCTCTGATGAACGGATTTATTTGAGCAGTTTTAATTATACCCGCTAACTCAAACAGTTCAGACAATACATGTCCATACAAATTAAATGATTTTTGGGAGTTCCTGGATGCTAGAATTGATAGCTTTATATGATTGAATATTATTTCCGAAAGATGAATTGGAATATTCTTGTGAAGGAAATAGAGAAGTCACATATCCCTAGAAAAAACTTTATGAAGATCTTATCCTCTGGGATGGTGATTTTTCAATAAGAACTGAAACCATATTTTTGCAAGTGGTTTCAAATGATATGAATTAAAGGGCTCATATCCAAATGAAGAGTTAGTAACATTTGGAAACATGTCAAAATTCATGCAAGAGTTGGGTAAAGGTGGACTCTAGATGAATTTATCAATGAAGGAGCGAGTGATGGGAATCAGAATGCCAAAGATGTAAGAATGAATGACGTTTTCATTAGGACTGACAGAAAAATGAAGCCAGAAGTTCTTTAAAAGGGTAGGATAAATAGGACCTCTTAGCATTGTTGCATACCTAGACCATCCTTGATTTTCAATAAACCCGTTGATGAAACCATCGTTGAACACATAGTTGGATCTTTTCTCTTAGATTACCTCGAGAAAATTTTCATCTCCTTGAAAGGTTCTAACAGCCATTATATGCAGACAAGTTGGAAGAGAAGAGATGGTAGAAGATGATACAAGGATTAGGACTTGATGAATGACTACAGATGAGAGTAGATATAAATATTTAGCCAAGCAGTTCACGAGGTAAGACAATTGGAACACTCAAATGACATCATGGAATGCTAAAAGAAGGAAAAGAAAAGACAAGTAGATCAAACATTAAGATGAGAGAACACGAGAACATTTAATTAGAATACGACAGAATGTCGGACAAAGGCTTAAGGGTATGACATGAAACAACTGTTCCTAAGACATAGTGAAAAGGAGTAGTTAAATAAATATAATCATGATTAATCAATTTCAAGAAAAGGAATAGTGATAGACAATAAGTCTATTTAGGTAATGCATTTAATATTCTCATAATCTGGAAAACCACAAATATTTCCATCTTATCAGGAACATTTCTAACTGAAACATCTTCTAATGGTTAGAACATGATTTAGTTGTACATCCCAGTTAGAGTTTTGATGATAACAAATACATGATATACTTATATAAATAACAATAATGCTCGCTAATAAAGTATCCTTATATGTAGGGAAGTTCTGATGTGAAAAAGATCTGCTAGATCATTTGGAATTTCTGATGTAAGAAGCGTTGAAGATCTGCTAGATCATCTAGAATTTCTGATATAAGAAGATCTGTTTAGACATAACATAAGCAAATATGTGTAACACACTGTATGAAAAAGTTCTATGTTACAACCTCTGAATGCACCAACGTTGTGTAAACAAAATCTCTGATACTCTGATATGTAAAGTTCTGAACAAGTAGTAAGGGACTCCCAACGGTAATATTCAAGATCTGATGTGAGAAGTTCTGAAGCGTTACAACTTATCAATGCATATCAAAAGTAACGGCTATAAAGAGACAAGAATCAGGTTTGGAAAGTTCATTAATTCGTGTTATGAACATTCCTAAAGCATCTTCTTATATCAATGTTGCATGGCCTATATAAATCAAACACATAGAAGAAATCAAGTGATGAACTACTACGCACAAAAAGAAGAATTCACGTGAGAGTACAATAACGCAACAATCATCTTTCGTCCTCAAACGTTCATATTCAAACTGTGTTAAACATCACTGTTAAGGATACTGTTTTATTAGAAACACTATTGTACACATTTATTCAATTCTATTATTTAGTGACTTTCCTTGAGAAAATCGGGTTGTGGTTTTGGACTCAAGAAGACTTTGGCAGTTGTCAAAGTAGATTTGTAATCAAGACTGATTAGTGGTGAAATCACCTTGATGGGTGGACTGAAGTAGTTTGAGTTCAAATGAACCAGGATAAAAATAAACGTGTGCATTTCATTTAATTTTGAGATCCCAATTCAATCCCCCCCCTTCTTGTGTTTTCCCTTCTTCAATTAGTATCAAAGCACCTAGATCTGGGTGCAAATAGTTAACCGTGTCAGAAAAAGATCCAAGAAGGAAAAACACTATGATGGGAATAAGTCAGAACATCAGCAACAACCCCCCAATATTTGACGGTGAAAATTTTGACTATTGGAAAGATATGATCAGAAGTTTCTTCCTAGCCTATGACGCTGATCTCTGGGATATGGTGACTGATGGATACATATATCCTGTTGATGAAAGCGGTCAGAAGATTGACAGAAAAAGAATGATATATCATCAAAAGAGGGAATTCAGAAATCATCACAAGGCCAGAATTATTCTCCTGAGTGCCATCTCATATTCAGAGTATGAGAAGATCACAAATAGAGACACGATAAAGCACATGTTTGATTCTCTGAGAATGACGCATGAAGGCAACACGGAAGTAAAAGAAACAAAAGCCCTTGTGCTCATTCAGAAGTATGAAGCCTTCAAAATGGAAGAAGATGAAACCATTGAAACAATCTTCTCTAGATTTCAAATTCTGGTTGCTGGGCTAAAGGTGCTGGACAAAGGGTACTCAACTACTGATCATGTAAAGAAGATCATCAGAAGTTTAGAAAGGAAATGGAGACCCATGGTCACTGCTCTCAAACTAACAAAAGATATGAACAAAATCTCTCTAGAAGAACTTGTCAGCTCCCTGAGAAGCCATGAGATATAATTAGAAGATGATGAGCCCCAAAAGCAAGGTAAGTCCCTCGCTCTGAAATCTAATAAATATTATGAATTCAAAGTCTTACAGGAAGAAGCATAAAACTCTGGTGAATTCTCGTCAAAAGAAGATGAATTGTTCCTTTTATCCAGAAGAATCAATCAACTGTGGAAGCACAAGGAAAGGAAGCTCAGAAATTCTAGAAGAACAAGGAATTAGTCAGTGTCATCGTCTGGATACAGAAAGTTTGAACCAACTTCTGAATACAGAAAATCCAATAACAGAAACATTACCTGCTATGAATGCAATAAACAATGTCACTACAAAAGCTATTGTCCAAGGCTTCAGAAGGAGAAACCTAAAAGGAAGATCGTTAAGGAGAAGAAGAAAAGTCTTATGGAAACATGGGATGACTCTGATTCTTCTGAAGATGGAACATAATCAGAAGATGAGCGAGCTAATATAGCTCAAACGGACAACTTATCAGATATCTCTTATTCCTTTGAATCAGAATCAGAATTAGAATTAGAATCAGACTCAGATTCAGAAGAGGTATTTTCTAACTTTTCTAGATCTCAATTAGAGGAGAGTCTATCAGAAATTCTAGAAAGGTATCAGAAGCTTCGAGTCATAAGCAAGAACCTGAAAAAGGATCTAGTTTTTTACTCTGAAGAAACTATGAATCTGAGACTAGAAAACTCTGAGATGAATGAAAAAATTTTAAAACTTAAAAATGATTTACAAAATTCTAAGAAGGAAACTATCTCATAAGTTCCTAGTAACCCTGATAAGATCATAAAGGAATATGATCACAGCTTTCAGAAGTTCCTAACTAAAAACATAGATATAAGCAAGATGGCTTCAATGATATATGGGGTTAGCAGAAATGGCATAAAATGTATAGGATGCAAAGGAAAAGTATCCCTACCTAAGAAAGTCAGGGATTTGGTTATTAAATGCACTCTTATTTATTCTCACTTCACTTCTGGGCAAACACATGATATAAAGTATACTAGTAAAGCGTTTTCTACTAAAACAAATTCTAACAGAATTTTGGAAACTCTAACAGTCATGGACCCAAAAAGATATGGGTACCAAAAGACAAAATCATCTATGTTGAAGATATTTTTAATAGAATGGTTGAATCACAAGTCTTAACACCTGAATTCTGGATGCTCTCTACACATGACAGGAAGAAAGCATATGTTCCAAAGCTTGGAAGTTAAAACTGGAGGATTCACAGGTTTCAGAGGCAATCAGAAATAAAAAGTTATTAGCTCTGGAACTATTGGGAACGGTAATGTGAATTCAGCATCAGAAGCTCTCTAAAGAATCTCAGTTGTATCCAGAATAGGATGTCACACCTTTTCAAGCAACTTCTGTCAGAGCAAGCCAAATATAGTCTTTACAACATTTTTATTCTTGACAAAAAGGGGGAGAATGAAGAATATTTTGACTCCTATCAGAAGCAAGATCAAAAGATCTTCAGGGAAGTATAGTTTTCTCGTTAACTGAGTATTTTACTCATGGGGAGTTTCTTAATTTGTGTTCTTTATATTCCTTCAAGTTATACTAGTTTTTGTCATCATCAAAAAGGGGGAGATTGTTAGAACATAATTTAGTTCTACATCCCAGTTAGAGTTTTGATGATAACAAACACATGATATACTTATATAAAGAACAACAATGCTCGCTAATAAAGTATTCTTATATGTAGGGAAGTTCGGATGTGAACAAGATCTACTAGATCATCTGGAAGTTCTGATGTAAGAAGCATAGAAGATCTTCTAGATCATCTAGAAGTTCTGATATAAGAAGATCTGTTCAGACACAACATAAGTAAATATGTGTAACACTCTAAATGAAGAAGTTCTATGTTATAACCTCTGAATGCACCAACGGTGTGTAAACAAGATCTCTGATACTCTGATCTATAAATTTATGAACAAGTAGTAAGGGACTCCAAACGGTAATATTCAAGATATGATGTGAGAAGTTCTAAAGCGTTACAGCTTATCAATGCATATCAAAAGTAACGGCTATAAAGAAACAAGAATCTCCAGGTTTAAAAAGTTCATTAATTCATGTTATCAACATTCCTAAAGCATCTTCTTATGTCACTGTTGCATGGCCTATATAAAGAAAATGCATAGAATAAATCAAGTGATGAACTAATGCACACAAAAAGAAGAATTCACGTGAAAGTACAGTAACGAAGAAATCAACTTTCATCCTCAAACGTTGATATTCAAACTGTTTAAAACATCACTGTTAGTGATAATGTTTTATTAGAAACAATATTGTACACATTTATTAAAAAGTATTATTTAGTGACTTTCCTTGAGAAAATCGGGTTGTGGTTTTGGACTCAAGAAGACTTTGGCAGTTGTCAAAGTAGATTTGTAATCAAGATTGATTAGTTGATTAAGACCTTGTTGGAGAGAGGCGAAATCATCTTGACGGGTGGACTGGAGTAGTTTGGGTTTAAATGAACCAGGATAAAAATCAACATGTTCTTTCCATTGAATTTTTAGATCCCAATTCACCCCCCCCCCCTTCTTGTGTTTTTCTCTTCTTCATTAACGACTGAGATAAAACAAATTAGAAGTCTTTTGTTTAAGTTAGAATTTTATCCCTTCAGACTACAACTAAAACAAGTTTGATCCTAATGACATCTTACTCCAGACATAAATCCATTTTCAAATTCTATAATAAACATAAATCTATCTTCAGCTAAAGGTTTTGTAAAAATATCAGCCCATTGATGGTCTGTATTTATGAATTTCAAAGATAGGATCCCTTTCTGAACATAGTCTCTAATAAAATGATGTTTGATTTCTATGTGTTTAGCCTTATAGTTTAGGATAGGTTTATTACTTAAGAAAATAACAGTTGTATTGTCACAGAAAATAGGAATGTTACTCTCATAAATTTGATAATCTTCTAGATGATTCTTCATCCATAACATCTGAGTACTACATAGTGCTGCTGAAATGTACTTTGCTTCTGCTGTTGAAAAAGCAATTATTTATTTCCTCTTGCTTGACCATGAGATCAAATTCTTGCATAGAAACTGATAGTTTCCAGAAGTACTCTTCCTCTCTTGCCGATCTCCAGTATAGTCTGCATCACAGAAACCAGAAAGAGAATACTTTGATGTTTTCTCATACATCAAGCCAAGATTAGAGGTTCCTTTTAGATAACTTAGAATTCCTTAATAGTAGTTAAATGAGATTCCCTAGGATCATATTGGAATCTAGCGCAAAGATGAACACTGAATAAGATATTAGGTCTAGATGTAGTCAAATACAGAAGAGAGTCTATCATACCACAATAGAGCTTCTAACAAACCTTTCCACTTACCTCTTCTTTATCCAAAATAAATGTTAGATGCATTAGAGTCTTTGCTACAGTGCAGTCAGTTATGTTAAATTTCTTCAAAAGTTCTTTGGTGTACTTACTTTGATGTATGTGAGTAGCCTCTGGTTTTTTATCAATCTGGATTCCCAAAAAGAACTTCAGTTCTCCCATCATGCTCATTTCAAACTCAGCCTGGTTTAGCTTAGAGAATTCCACGTAGAGGGATGGATTAGCAGAACCCAAAATAATATCATCAACAAAAATTTGAAAAATTAGAATATAATTTTTGAAATTTTTGCAGAAGAGTGTGGTGTCAACCTTTCCTCTAATAAATTTATTTTTAAAAGAAAATTACTCAATCAGTCATACCAAGCTCTGGGAGCTTGTTTTAAGCCATAAAGAGGTTTATTTAGTTTAAAAACAAAGTTTGATTTCTCAGAGTTTTCAAAGCTAGGAGGTTGTTTGACATACACTTCTTCTGAAATATAACCATTCAGAAATGCACTCTTAACATCCATCTAATAAAGGATAATGTTATGATTGACAGAAAAAGAAATTAACAACTGAATAACTTCTAACTTGGCGAGCGGTGCAAAGGTTTATGTATAGTCTATCCCTTCTTGTTGACTATAACCTTGTGCAACCAGTCGTGATTTGTTTCTGACAACTTCATCCTTCTCATTAAGCTTGTTTCTAAACACCCATCTGGTTGCAATGACATGGACAGTGTTGTACCCCAAAATTTTCCCTCTCATTTTATTCAAGACATTCTCCTAGGGTTCCTAAATGCTCAAGGTTGCTCAAGACTTGATCAGACAAATTCTCCTCCTAAGCAATGGATCCACAACTAGGGTTTCACTTTTCATAATGAAATTTGGGTTTCAAAAGCCTTAAATGTAATCCTTGGTCTCTTATATGTCTCCAATAATTCCCATACCAAGTTCCATGCCTTTCATCACAAGTTTGCACAGTCAATGTTCAGATGACTGAAAATCAAATGTATTGAACAAAAAGTCAATTATGGTCAACATACAATCAAACTTAAATATTTTTGGTTGTAGCAGTAGAAATGTTTAAGACTGAGCCATTGGATTGACTAGACTTATACAGATAAAAATAAAAATCGCCACTGCACTTTAATATTTCCACAGGAATGGGAAAAAAGAGAATAATCCCAAAGAGGGGGAAAGATTCAAGGTAAGGGGGTGGTTATGCAAAGGGAAGGTATTAGCACCCTAAACATCTACGGTACTCCGCAGGAACCTCTTTGAAAAATCTATATATTTTGGCTATAAAATGTTGTATAAAAAATGATGGAGGTGAGAAAATAAGTATTTTTTATGATTTTTACACCTGTCGCGGTTGCGAACCCTTAGTGCCTAAGTACCACCTTTAGTGCAATAGGGGATCAGGTTACATGTAGTTCACCTTTTAAAAATTTTAAAATACAAGTGTGTTGGTTAATTTTATGAGATAAGAGATCATCGTCATTGTCCGTGTGGAAAAACATACTTACTAGACACAATCATGAGAAATGAGAATTTGCATCATCTCAAAGTGGAGGATATGGATTGGATGTTAAAATCAACAATGCCTCACTCAACACCCAAGTGGAAAATATATTTCTTCACTACATATTGTAGAAGTATAGTTGTTTGCATCACTACAAGGATTGACAAGAGTCTAATATTTTGAGAAAGGTTTTAAAATAAAAAGACAAAGTGGCAAAATGGTTTGAAATTAGATTGATTGTCTTTTAGTCTTCTCACAAAAATTGTAAAGGTATTATTAAGTTGATTGAAGTTTATTAATGAAAATGGTTTTGAAAATGCATGGACATAAGTCCAAGTTTATTATGAAAGTAATTCAAGTTTAAAAACAAGAAGAGTTTTCAAAAGGAGGAAGAATATTTTTTAAATTAAATAAGATGGGAGAGAAGAAGAGACTACCCTAAAGCATAAGGTAAAAGCTATGGATAAGAACCATCTAACCAACAAGAAGTCAATACTTGACATTATGAGTTAAGGTAGAACTCCCATTCTTTGGATTAAAACCAAACAAGAAAATATATTAGATCTCTTGAGAGAACCAAGCTTCAAGTGTATTAAGTATTCACAAAAATTGGGCAAATTAACGGCTGTATACGGGTGAATTCCAGATTACAAACAAAGGATGTAATCACAATAACCTGCACACAAAACAAACAAACAACCCAATGTCTTGAGGTAAACCTCAAGAACTCCAAACAAAATATCAATTAAGGTCACAAGGTCTCTGACATAGGTCAAGGCCTTTAATCCTAAGTCCAAGAAGTCCAATACTCCATAATGCCAAGGATAGTAACCAAATAGTCCAAGTATCATTAAAAAAATTTATGGTTCATGTTGATAATTAAGTATCTTCAAAAAGAAAAGAAAAGCTCAAGTGAAAAAATAAAAATGACAAGATAGTAAATGCTCAAGTGAACAAAGATGAAAATAGCATGAAATGTAAAGGCTAAAGTAAATGGTGCCTAAAATAAAAAGCATAAAAATAAAAGCAAAAAATAAAGTCAATTGTCAATAATTAGTGGTTAGTTGGATGACCATCTTGAAACTTGCATTTGGAACTCATTAGAGGATTGGTAGAACCAAATCCTCCATACAACAAGTTGAATTTGATTTTTGTTAAGTATATCATCCATTTCGGAATCCTCAAAAATAACATTTAATGATTAACGATGTTTAAGTGATCCGAATTGACCAAAATTGATGAGGATCAATTAGAGGATTGGTAGAACCAAAGCCTCCACACAATGAATCTCAAGGTTATTAGATCAAAGAGATCAAATTAACATACTTGTACTTGCAAACATATGTTTGGGCCATAGATGATCATTTATTCGAATCGGGACAAAATTTAGCGATATATTAAGCAATCATAAGTGGACTTATATAGAAGCCGCACCTATTTTGAGGCCGGTCAACAGCAATCTATGCACCATTTGTTTTGAGACATTATATAGAGATCATGCTCCAATAACACTTAGTGAAATAAGAAGGGGGTAAGATGAAGAGGAGTGGGAGAGAATATACAAACCACATTTGAATTAAAATTTAATTAAACTATTATTAAAATCATTCATCCATTTTTATGGAGTTAGACTCAATACCATGGATCCAATGATCTTAATAAAGTTTATGTTCAAAAATTCAATCCAAGATCAGCCAGAAAATAATCACAAAATAATATTTCATTTAATATATACATTAAAAAATGGTTTTAAAATGTTTTTAAAATAGAAATAAAGAAGAAAAAAATCAACTATGTTCAAATTGATCAAGGAATATTAAGTAAGACCATAGAAAAATCAGAAATGAACTCAAATATTTTTATAAAATTTTTGGTGATTTTTTAACGTCATAAACTATTTTTAAAATTAAAAGAAATGAGTAAAATAAACCAAAAATGATAAAAAATAACAAATTTAGAAATAAAAAAATTAACGAGGCCACCAATATTTGTCACAATATCATTGGATCATTCCATATTTTTTTCAGAATTTAAAAATGCATAAAAGTATTTTTAAACATTTAAAACAATTCAAATATAGTCAAAATTTATAAAAAATATCAAAACACAAAATAAAATTGTCAAAAAATAAAAATCAGAAAGAGAAAAATCAATAATATTTTTCATAATTGTTTCGGATTTTTTGGACTTAAAATGAATTTTCTATGAGTTTTTGAAAATCAATTAAAATAAAAATCAGAAAACAAAATATCAAAAAAATAAAATATGGGCCATCTGATCATGGTCAAAACGTGTTAGTAAACAGATCAAGTGGACCTGGCGCGATGTGCATGTTATCGACTTTAGTGAATAAAACACTAGATCACTAATTAAACGGCACGCCATCATTGGTTGGAAGATGACACGTTGGTCATTTTCAACCTCCAGCCAACGTGAATTGCAGGTCTCTTAAACTGTAAAATCAGAGCCCAGACCTATGCAATTCGCTTCATCTCTTCAAGGCGAAGACAACCGCACCTTCGCGACAAATTTATATAAATTGTAGCTCAGACAATTTGGAAGGAAAGTTTTGAAAAGTAATTTTAAATTTCATGGTCAAAACGTGTTTCCAGTTAAAAGAAACTATTGCGACTAGAACCAGGGAAATGAGAGCTTCACAATGATATCAATGTTTGGAAGAATTGATGGAGAAATCCACCTATTGAAGTTAAGTTGCAGAGCTCTGAAACGGGACTTCTATGGATCAATATAGGTCACGATTCTTGAAGGTAATTGTATGGTTAGCTTCAGGGAAGATCAAGGAAGGTGAAGTGATAGAAAAAATGGATTGAAAAAGGCTTGAACAATGATTTCGAAGTTGCAGAAAAGTTATTTATTGAATGAGTTTGGCAGGGTGATTTTGGTTGTTCAAGCTTGAGAAAGCAAATGGAATAGCTCATGTATTTATATGAGAAGCAAATGGGACCCAAAGGAGGAGGGAATGATGCATTTTTTAGGGAATTCATGTGGAGTTTGGACACGAGTGACGTGTGATCTCATTTTCACCAAAACTCATCCAACCTTTGCGTTTTGAGGTGCTAAACACTTCTAGAAAATTTGTTAATCAAGTTTAAATCAAAAACACGCACAAATATTTTAGCTCAATGGGTCTTAGGACATGATTCTTGATGGAAAAAGAATGGAATCAAATGGATGTTTGAGCTGAAAGTTTCAATGAGTCAAAGTTGGGAAAAACAAGTTGACTTTCCATACTTAGAAATATTTCAAATTTTTCTTCAAAAGTGACCTATAATCTTTTGCATCCAAACATGGCCTTCCACTTGGAATTTGCTCTTGACCAAAAAAGATGGCATGAAATAGATCACTTGAATGTAATTTTGAGATTTGAACCATTCAAAATATCCAAAAATTGAGAGAGTTATGAGTTGTTGAAGTTGGAAAAAAATCATGAAATGACCTATAATATTTTTTATCCTTAGGGCATCTTCAATCCATTTTCTCACTTTGCGCATAAAAGAAGGAATAAAGTTCACATTATCAAGATCATTATGGAAAAAGAGTGGGCTCAAGGTGATAAAAATTGACCAATTTATGATCATTTGAAGTCACATATGGGATGTTGGGGGTTCATCTAGAGGACTTGTAATCTTTCTTCATCATCAAGTTTCTTCCACATGAAAACACCTTGAAACTTTTGAAGTGATTTTGTTAATAAATCTTTGAAGAAAAGGATGTTTTTGGAATCACTCAAAAATACGAAAATATGAGCAAGATATACTTCTTTGAAGTTCAAAACCCTAGCTCCTAGATCAAGAAAATGCTTTTAGGAACTTTGACAATTTTAAACAACCTTATTATACCAACACTTTTGCTTTGTAGTTAGAATTTGTTGAGGATGATAATGAGAACTCATAGCAACCAAAACCACTTCCATATATTGAGAATTTAGAGAAATATGCAATTGGTGACCAATGGAAACAAGGCTTTGTCCAACCATGACAACTTCTTCAATCAACCCCTTGTACTTTTGAATCAATCTTGATGACTTTGAAATGTGGTGAACAAAAATAAAGCTCTCCATACCATTTCTTCCAAAAAAAACTTCAATGGTGAGGTTTGAATTTCTCAAGATTTATTGACTAGGGCATGGAAATAAACTCATGAACCCATGGATAAACTTGCTAAGCCACATTGTCTTTACCTACATTATTAACAAGTAAGACAAACCAACATTGCATTTTATTAATTAAAAGTAAATTCAAAACAAAACATGCATGATCACAAAAGAAAAACAAGTCAAGGTGCTTGTTGATTCCTCAAAAAGCAAAGCTAAAGATAGGGAGGAGAACCAAAAGCCCTAATGTGATCTTGTTGTGGTTGAATCAATATGGTGTGATGAAGGGATCTTAGTGGAAAAAATTGGGGTACAACATTGGTCAACATAAACATTTTAAAGTCATATTCATCATTTGATCAAGAGTTGATCATGATTCATCAAGAAAAACTCTCAATCATCAAAAGTCAAAAGTTGCCAAATTAGGGTTCTCTTAAGGAGAAGTCACTTGAATTTTGATCAAGCATAAATTTCATATGATTCATCATATTTTTCTCAACCAAAGCTCGCTTTGAAGGAATTCAATTCTCTACAACTTTGTCTCTCTAAGCTCAAGTCCAAAAAATTCTTCATTTGAGAGATATGGGCCAAAACATTACAGGTCATTTCAAAAGTCAATAAAAAGATACTTTTTGTCAAGGAAACTTACATTAAGATAAAGTTTCAAATTTAAAAATGATCAACATAGAGATGTCTAGAAGACATCTTGGGCTTTCTAAAACTTCAAGGAGCACCCTCAAAAGATGAAAATTGAGAGAGTTATGACCAGTGCAAGTTGGGAAATTTTGAGGAAATACATGAAGTTCAAATTGAGAAAACTTAATATTTTGGGCTATTGGGCTATTGTTTTAAAGACCAAACGTGCATCACACACCTTATACACCTCTAATCTTGTTCATGCACCCCTTGACCTATTTTATTTTAATTATTTTGATTTATTCATTAATATTTCAAAAATAATTAAGATAAAATATGAGCCTTCTTACATAAGGCCCAAACCCATATTTTATTACCAAAATCCACATTATATAATCTCCACTCTTCATAAAAGCAAACCACGAAAAAACCTGGCAACCACATCACCTTCCAAAAAATCACAAACTACTCAAAACTAGGGCAACTTGAAACCCTAGCTTGCAGCCACTCTTGAGGCCTATCAACTCTCGCATTCACTTCCAAGAACTCAGTAGGGTAAGGCTGGATTGATTAACTTGGTCAAAAGGGGATAAAATCGTATAAACATGCCTCGCCAGTCTCATCATTGCATATTTTTTATATCCTTTGTTTCATCATGTTTTTGTGCATACTAATGTTATTAACATGTTCACGAGTCTTAGTGGTGCAGGAATGGACCTAAAGAACGACCCCATGATGGCCAAATAATGAACCACCATGTTCATACAGATTCACGTTTTTGTTGCTATAGCTCTTAAACCATTGTGTTTCCGTCAAAAATAACTGTTCCATTGAATTCTTAGGATCTGAATTAGGGGGGTAGGGTCCCCATGGATCTCTAATATGTGTTATTTTGCAGGAATAAGAAATCCATTCAACGGAGAAGACGATCGGAGCTAGGGCTACGGTGCCTCTCCAGTCCATGCGTTTTGGTTTAACATTTGTTTTAATTGTTTCATTTAAAACACTAGATGTATCACCACCCCAGTGGTTAAAACGTGCACGCTAAGTCACTATTATAATAAGGCGTGGGTTCGATCCCTTCCCTATGGTCATTTTCATGTTTTTTCTTCTGATTTTTGAAGGTCGTATGTAGCGTGTCCTCATACATCAACCGGGCACCCTCAATCTTGCAGCCCCCGGATCCAGATCTAATGGTCCCAGAGGCACAGCCCGCAATACAACCCTTTCGGCCACCACACTAGATTAGGCGCTGGCACTAGCTGGGCCTAGATCTCCATAGCAATTCTGCACCCCCTAATTGCTATTTTAGGCCCAATTTCTATTATTTCTTTATTACTTTTTTAAATAATATAATTAGTTTAATTAATTAAAATATATTTAGACTTTTAGGATTTTTAATCATTTTCTAATTAATTTAGCTAATCAACTTTTTTTAAATTAAACTAATTTTTTTTCAAAATTAATTAAATTTGTTAAGGTTTTATTTTAATTAATAATTTCTTTCTTAAAAAAACATTAATTAGGTTCTTTTTATCAATTAATCACAAAGATCTTTTTTTATATAAAAAACAAAAAAAAAAAACATATCCTTTTTCGTCGATTCCAATTTCTCCCTTTTTTATATTGATAGTGTGTTTGTGAATATATTTTTATTTCTTTATCATTATTGTAACTGTCTATGGGATGTAATAGTTAATTAGGGTTTTTTTTCTACAATTTTCTACTATTTATGTATCTCTCCCGAAGCCATGTAATAGTTTTAGTTTTACTTTCCGTCTTTTACTTTCCACATCTACTTTCCGTACTTTATTGCTTTATTATTTTTGACTGTTACTGTTAGTAATTAGGTCATGTATGCCAAGATAACAATCAAACATAATTAACCCTAACACAAGGTAAATAACTGAAACACATATCACTTCACACACACGCACCTCTAGGGTAACCTTCCTTGACACCTCATAAAAACAGTCATGTCCCTCAAACATGGAAACACTTTAGCAAAGACCCTCGGTTAAAATGATCGTAGTCCCTCGATGACCCTTACGATAAATGTTAAATCTCCCCTATAAGTTTCCTTCAATGACTGTACGATTACCCGCTCTTGTCCCTTCGCATCCAATGATAGGGCTTCCTACTAACTAATGGTAGGATAGCACTATTTAAAGGAGAAGGAAAAGAACGATAAAGACTTTAAGTAGGTAGATAACTCGTAATCGCTTGCTCACAAACATTTTAAAACAAAACATCTTTTCACAAACACTTTCAAAAATATTTTCAAACAAACATGTTGTACGCATTCTTGATGACAAATATGAGAATCATTAAAAGGTTTTCCTTACTACTGGCATTTCTAAATATTTTTCAAACACACAACACAAATAATTTTCAAACAAAGTGAGTTGGCGATTAAGAGCCCGTATATAACTATAGATTAAAAGGGTGCTAACACCTTCCCTTTATATAATCTACCCCCAAACTAAATAATCTCAAGGCCTTTCCTCTTCTTTCCACCCTTTCCTTATTAGATAAAAGAAAAGTTGGTGGTGACTCTTGCTATTCACAACATTTGCGATAAAACGCAAAACCAAAAGTCAGTTCTCCCACGGTATTACAAACACCTTTAGGTTTCTAAAGAAGATCCCATATAACATTCTTTAAGAATTGGTTCAGTTTTTATTTCATATCTAGAATACAATCTTCATCTATAAAGACTTCTACAATAGACGAAGCTTGTATTAAAGAAACTAAACCCAGAAGCACTTCATCAGAAGGTTTGAGAGTTGATCTTGTTCTGATTGGAGCATCTTTACTTATAAGGATAAGGACTTCAGGATGAGAGAATGTGATTTTGTTCTTCCTTGGTTGAGGTTGATTAAAAGAGCTATCAATGGTATCAAAATAAGGAGCTTCTAATTCTTTATCTTCTTGAATCTTCTCCTTTGTTTCAACGAACGTTATGGTTATATTTGCAAGATTTTCAAATAGATTTGACTTTTCATAGTCAAGATTTTTATCATCAAATCTGACATGGATTGATTCCTCCACTATTGTACCATAGTTTTCCCCCTAATATCCCTCTATCATCTCATAACAACTCAATCATACCAAGATCACAATTGGGTTTGGCTCTTCTCCCTGTCTCTAGGTTTTGCTCATGAGAAATCACCAAGCATCTTAATTTGTATATTGTGATCATCTATGTTTTGTATTGACTAACATTTAACTAATAAATACAATGACTGTTTGCTTTAATTAATGATCCTATAGGTGAGGGCACAACATCTTTCATCAAGTTGATTGAAAGGTTCATGAGTTTATTTCCATGCCTTCTTAAACAATTTCTTCATTAAGATTCAAGCTCCATAATTCAGGATTATTAAAAGTACATCATGGTAAGGTATAATATGATTCATCATTCCTTAATTTTTCAAGGGAAGTCAAATGATGCAAGGGTTGATTGAAGAAGTTTGACATAATTTGATAAGTTCTTGATTCCTTGATCACAAGTGCACAACTCTCTCAATTCTTAATATTTGGAAGTAGTTTTTGTTGTTATGGTTTCTTATTATCATCCTCAATAATCTCCCTTCACATGGCAACAACTATTATGCAATAAAGTTTGTCAAAATTGAAATGGGTTTCCAAGTCATTTTGGTGCTCTAGGAGCTATGGTTTTGAACTTCTAAGGGCTATATATTACTCATCTCTTGATTTTTTTGAGTGATTCCAAATACATGCTTCTCTCTAAAGGGTTATCAACTAATAAATTCAAAATTTTCAAGAATATTTTGTGTGGAAAAGGCCTAATGATTGAGAAATATTACAAGTCTTCTAGATAGGCCATCAAATTCCCTTATGTGACTTCAAAAGATCAAAACTTTGTCAATTTTTATCTCCTTGAACCCATTCTTTTTCCATGATGATCTTAAGGATGTGAAATTACACTCTTCCTTTATGTGCAAGACTTGAAAATGGGTGGAAGATTCCCTAAGAACCCAAAAGATAATAGGCCACTTCATGAATTTTCAACAATTTTACAAGGCCATAACTTTTTCAATATTTGGTATTTTTGAGTGACAAGTTTCACAATGATCTTTAGGGTGTCCCCTTCAAGCTAGAATCAATGATCAAAGATCAATTTTGGAGGAAGGCTTTTATTGAAATCAAAATATTATAGGTCACTTTTGAAGAAAAACTCAGAATTTTTCTGAGTACAAAAAGTCAGCATCATGTTATCAACTTTGACTCATCACAACTTTTAGCTCAAGCATGAAATTGATATCATTCTTTACACATTGTAAAGTTTGTAACCTTGTATTTCAAATGCTTCACGAATCATGCCCTAAGACTCCTTGAGGTGTGAATACCATTGATTCAAAGTTGGTTCCTTGAAACTTAAGTTTTCTCCAAAGTCTGAATTTGAAATTTATAATTTGGCTTCTAATCACAAAATTTCACGCGTTTTCCATTTAAACATGATTATCACATATGTTTGAATAATTTAGAGCATCATAACACATCATTTGGATGAGTTTTGATGCACATGTGAACACACTTTGCTCGTGTACACAGGTGTGCACGAATTCATTTGAATTTGCATCATTCACCCCTCCTCTTGATGCCATTCACTTCTCCTTAAAATACATTCTCTATTCCACTCCAATATCTTCATTGATCCTTCACCCTTGAACTTTACTGAAGCTAACAGAAGAAGAATCAAGCCTTGAGGTGCCCTGAATCATGCTAGCCAAGTCCATTTATAGAGCAAATTCATCTGACTTCATTCAGGTAGTTTAAGGCACCAAATGTTCTAACCCAAATTACTGAAATGGTCTATGATGTTTAGTAATGCTTGCGCTTAACTCAATTTTGGTGAAACAATGCATTTGTTGCTTCTGATTTTTGATTTTGACATTTTTAAACATCTCTGATTTTTTCCAAATCGACTACGCTGTGCTTTACATGAATTTTTCACGAGTATATGGTTGTGATCGTATCAAGTAGACGCATCCAATGGTACAACTATGAACGCGTAAATTTACAGATTCAAGGATCTTGGATTTGCCCTACTTGCAGGAGGATGGAGGTTGAAGACGGCCTACATGTCATTCTTCAACCAATGATACTGAGCCAATTGTTTTATTTTGATTGGTTGAACTTTCTTGTGTTGTATGCGCGCGCTTCAGCTTGGGTCCATGATGCTCCCTCACCTCAGATCCATTGGATCTTCTAGCGTGTATAAGTGAGAGAAATCCAACGCATCTGGGTTCTTTTTATTTGTTTTTATTTTTACAAAATGATTTTTTAATTTCTTTTATCTTTAAAAATTCATAACTCTTTTGTTTTTATCCAAAAATTATAAAAAAATATACAAAAATACTTTTAATTATTTTTAATTTTGTGAATATTTTTTCATATTTTTATTTTAATGTTTGATACTTTTCATAATTTTTATTATTTGCCTTATTTTAAATGTTACAAAAAACTTGTTTATATTTTAAAATTCTAAATTTTTTTATAAAAATCGTTTTCCTTATTTCTGACCTTTTGATATTTTTATAGAATTTTATTTTGAATTTTACTATTTTTTTTTGTTTTTTTCACTTATTTGAGTGATTTTTATCAGTTTAAAAATAATTTTCTGTTTTGAAAAATTACCTAAAATTTTATAAAAATATTTGAGGTCATTTCTGATTTTTCTATGGTCCTTTTAAATTTTTCTTTGATACTTTAAATATAGTTTGCTATTTACCTTTTATTCTAATTTTAAAAACAATTTAAAAATAATTTTTCCTTTTTATTTTATTCATTAAATGAAATTTTATTCATTAAACTTCATTAACATCATTGGATCTTGAGTGTTGAGTTTAACTCCACTAAAAATGGATGGGTGAATTTAGTGATAGTTTGATCAAATTTTTTATTCAAATATATCCCCTCCCTCTTCATCTCATCCCTTTCTCTTTTGTGCTACATGTTATTAGAGGATGATTCACATATCATCTCTCCAAACATATGGCACACATATTTCTATTAACCGGTCTCAAAATAGGTGCGACTTTATTATAAGTCCACTTACGATTTCTTAACATGGCGCTAAATTTTGTCCCAATTCGAGAAATGATCTTTCGCAGCCCAAACCTATGTTTTCAAACTCAAGTATGTTTAACTTGAAACCTTTGATCCAATAACTTTGAGATTCATTGTTAGGAGGCTTTAGTCTTATAAATCCTCTAATGAATCTTCATAAATTTTGGATTAAGTGAATCATTTAAACATTATTGATCATTTATTGTTGCCTTGAGATTTTGAAATGAATGATATACTTGACAAGAAGAAAATGAAACTTGTTGTTAAGAGGATTTTATTTTATCAATCTTCTAATGAGTTTGCAAATTCAAGATTCAAGATGGTCATTCAACTAACCTCTAATTTCTAAATCATTAATAATTGACTTTTATTTTTTTTCTTTTACTTTATGCTTTTACTTTAAGAAACACTTACTTTAGCATTTACATTTCATATTATTTTCATCTTTGCTCACATGAGCATTTATCTTTATGTCATTTTTATTTTTGCTCACTTGAGCTTTTCATTTTCTTTTTGAAGATACCTAATAACCAACTTGAACTAATAAAAAACTTAAAGGTTACTTGGACTATTTGGTTACTATCCCTATCATAATGGAGTTATGGATTTCTTGGACTTAGGATTAGAGACCTTGACCTACCTTGGGACCTTGTAACTTCTATTTTAATTTTGTCTGGAGTTCTCGGGTTTACCCCGAGATATTTGGTTGTTTGTTTTATTTGTGTGCAGGTTATTCTGATTATATGCTTTATCTGTGATTGGGAATTCATTTGTATATAGTCGTTACTCTGCCCAATTGTTGTGAAGACTTAATGCATTTGAAGCTTGGTTTTTTTAAGATGTTTATTAACTTTTCTTGTTTGGTTTCAATCCAAAGGATGAGAATTCTACATTGACTCATTATGTCAAGTGTTGGCTTCTTAATGGTTAGACAGTTCTTTTCCCTAGCTTTTACCCTATGATTTAGGATGTCCTCTTCATCTCCTCCCACCTTCTTTAATTTCAAAAATCTCCTCCCTCCTTTTAAAAACTCTTCTTCTTTTCTAAACTTGAATTTCTTTCACAATAAACTTGCACTTAGGTCCGTGCCTTTTCAAAATAGTTTCTTAATCAAACTTTAACAAACTTAATCATACTTTGACATTTTTGAGAAGACTAAAAATCAATCAACCTCATTCAAATAATTTTTCCACTTTGGCTTTTTGCTTTAAAATTTTCTAAAAAAAATTAGACTCTTGTCAATCCTTGTAGTGATGCGACCTACTATTCTTCTATGATATGTAGTGAAGCGAGATATTTTCCACTTGGGTGTTGAGCGAGGCTTTATTGATTTTAAAATCCCAGTCATATCCTCCACTTTGAGATGATTCAAATTCTGCTTTCTCACAATCGTGGGTAGTAAGTATGTTTTCCACTCGGATAAGATGATGATGTCTTGTCTCTTAAAATTAACCAACAGACTTGTGTTTTAAAATTTTTAAAGGTAAACTACGAGTACCCTGATCCCCTATTTCACGAAAGGTGGTACGTAGGCACTAATGGTTCGCAACCGTAGCAGGTGAAAATTTGTAAAATATATTTCTGTTCTCATCTCCACAATCTATTTTTATACAACATTTATAGCCAAAATACACAAATTTTCAAAGAGGTTCCTGTGGAGTACCGTAGATGTTTAGGGTGCTAATACCTTCCCTTTGCATAACCTACCCACGAAATTAGATTTCTATGCCCATCTTTTTGGGTTATTCTCTCTTTTCCCATTACTTTGGAAAAAATAAAATACGGTGGTGATTTTTTCTTGATTTGTTTTAGGTTAAGTCGATACAATGTCTTAGTCTCAACATTTCCACCGCTAGAGAAAAAATGGCGACTTCATTGGGGAAAGATCGACCAAATGCTGGTCCATCCCTAAGTGGATTAAGCCTATCTTTGTTTATCTATGTATGTGCTATTATTTGTTGCATATTATGTGTTGTATATATGTTTGTCTGTATTTTCTTGGTTTTCAGGGTGCTTGGTTATTTCTCATAAGTCCTCTACCAAGACTTGGGAAAACTTAAGATAAGACTGGAATATAGCCATGTTAACTTTGAGGGAGTAATCCCAAAAAAGGAGGCATGAGATCCCCCACTAAGTGGAGGCCCCTTTGACTGTATTGTCGTTTACCGAGTAACGAGAAGACATGCTGCTTTCGACCTGGGAGCCTGCTGAAACTGAGGACTGTAAAACCTTTAACATATCTTGGCCTTTTAGGTGTAGTTCGGAAACTAGGATGGAGTAACTCGGAAATGGTGGTCACGTGATACTATATTCAGACGAGTTTTTCATGAGAATATTACTAATTACCGAATCAATCGGAACTTTGGTAATATCCAAAGGAAGGATGTAGACTCTGGGAACCTCTTAGAACCTTGTTCGGCAGGTGATATACTATTAGACCATACCTTGTGGGTAGTACCATTGACCTCATGCTCGTGACGTCAAACCTATGAACTCGATGCTTGTGATCTTGTGTGTGATTGTTGCATGATGCATTCATGCACCCATGAGAATCCTTTAAAACATTTTGGTTTAATGGATTTAAAGTTGACTTTTTGTGAATATCTCAGGTACTTTCGACCATGGATTCTGGTAAAAGAAAGACTCGTAAATACTGTTTCATGAATCCTAAGATAGACAACTTAATGAGTCTAATTCCCGAGATTAATAGTTCTACAGATTTTTGAAAGAAGTATGGATCCATCGTGTCTCTTATGAAGCTCAGGATGAAGGAGGGTATTCTCTCGACTTTGGTCCAGTTTTATGATTCGATGTATCGATGTTTTTCTTTCCTGGATTATCAGTTGATGCCTACATTAGAGGAGTATTCTTATCTACTTGGTTCAACTATCACCGGTCATGCTCCTTTCACCAGTTTGGAGGGAGAGCCAAAGTCCCATGAGATAGCTACTATGGTTCATTTGGGGAAGTATGATATTGAGGACCACAAGACTACCAAAGGAGGAATTAGAGGATTACCCACTCAGTTTTAATTAGAGAAAGCTTTCTACTTTTCTAGGATGAGGAATACAGTTGCTTTTGAGCCCATCTTTGCTCTACTTGCTTATGGGTTGTTCTTAATTCCGAATGTCGACAACTTCGTGGATATCAAAGCCATCAGGATATTTTTGATAGGGAATCTAGTTCCTAAAATATTAGGAGATGCCTATTACTCCATTCATCTTCGGGATTCTTATCATGGAGGTATGGTCATTTGTTGCACGCCTTTGTTGTATCAATGGTTTATTTCTCACTTACCTTGGTCCAAAGATTTCTGGGATGTCAGGAAGGAACCTTGGTGGGCTCCAAAGATTATGGCCCTCACTTATTCGGACATTGTTTGGTATCATCAAGCTTACTATGATGTGGAGATTATCGATAGTTGTGGTAGTTTCCCCAATGTACCCCTTATCGGTACAAAGGGAGGAATTAACTACAATCTCGTTCTTGCACGATGACAACTTGGATATCCGATGAAAGATAAGCCAAATAGTATTCATCTAAGTGGTTTCTTTCTTAAAGAGGGACAGGATCATAAGAAAGCTAAGGAGGAGATTGCAAAGGCTTGGCGTCATATTCACAGAAAGAGTAGAAAGGACTTGGGACTTAGAGGAGTTGTTTCTTTGGATCCTTATCTCTGGTTGGTACAGGAAAGGGAAATTCAATTAAAGATTCCATATTCCTAAGAAGAACCTCTACCTGATATGTTTGTGAAGACCACTCCTCCCCTTTTATATTATGTGGAAGAGCTTCAGCTTGCCCTAGTTAGGATGCAGCAGAAGAAGGAAGCGTGGAAGTACAAGTGTCAAACTTTGGAAACGTCCCACCGGGCAGACTCAAAAGAGAAGGATAACCTAATTGAGATTCTTGAGAGTCGTGATGTAGATATGATGGGTAAGCAAGAGGATTTATTTACCTCTAAAGCTCGATCAGAACTTAGTCATTTATTTCCTAACTCTGGTAATTGGAAAGTGGTTGCCCACTGGTATGCAGAAGAGAACAAGCAGTTGAAGGCTCAGATTGCAAGACTCACGGGAAAACGTCAGTGTGTGGAGTGATCTTCATCAGGTTTGATTTCTTAGGATTTTATATTCTATCTTCTTTTGTACTTGGGATTGTTGAAACTTTTACTAAAAAGTTGTAATCCGTTTTGAAGTTATTATAATGAGATTTTTAGTATTTTAAAAATGTGTTAGTACTTTAGTATTTCCAAATTGTCCATAATTATTTGAGTCCCTTGAATAATTAATAATAATAAAATAAATCATGTGCATTGCATGTCATGCATCTTCTTGTACATATTTCTTGAATTTATGTTCATACTCAGGTGTCTTACTCTGTTTTACCACTTTGTTCAGCAAGTTGTCTCACCAGTACAATACTCATGCTAATTCCAAGAAGAAAATTGAGAATCTTGAAAAGAGAATCACGAGCTACGCGAAGAACTTACTGCTTTGAAGGTCGTCATAGATAATCTGACTACTTTGATGGAATCATTGGTGGCTGCTCAAAATCAGCCATCGCTTGCCCAGCCACAACAAACAACAATTGCTTTTGAGGGTCCATCATTTCCTGTTTCCATTACCCCTGTTATTGTTGCTCATAATTCTATGCCTCAGGGTTAACCATGGTAAATTCCTGAAAACTTCATGTCGAAAGGGTACAATCTTGATGCTCCAGTCGCTCCAATTGTTCCAGCTTCTGCTACTTCAGCACCTCCTGTGGTGCATGTTACCTCCTACTACTAGAAATGAGATCCACTATGCTACACCTCCTTTGGTGAATGCTATGTCGTTTTCTAATGATGAATTTTATCGTCCTGTTTCCTCCATCGAGTGAAAGTATGGGTTTTTATGACCGGTTGGATGACTTTCAAGATCGGTTCAATGAGATGCAGAAGGAAATGAAGGCCCTTTGAGGAAAAGAATTATTTGGACAAAATGTTTGTGAGCTCTGCCTAGTTCCCAATGTAAAGTTGTCAGCCAAGTTTAAAGTTCCTGAATTTGAGAGGTACAAGGGAAAATCTTGCCCTTGTGACCACCTTATGATGTATATCAGGAGAATGTCTACCATACTGATGATCAGCGTTTGCTCATTCATTTCTTTCAAGATAGTTTAATTGGTGATGCTTTGAAGTAGTATATGAGTCTGGATAGTAGTAGTATTCGTACCTTCAATGATCTGGGAGAAGCCTTCATCAAACATTACAAGTACAATATGTTCATGGCGCCTGACCGCGACAAATTGAGGGTAATGGCTCAGAGAGACAAGGAGTCATTCAAAGAATATATGCAGCGTTGGCGCGAGATAGCTGCCTGGGTGGTACCACCTATGGGAGAACAAGAAATGACCAAGGTCTTCTTGAAAACCCTTGGATCATTTTATTATGAAAGGATGGTCTCCAGTGCGCCGAGTGATTTCACCGAAATTGTAAGCATGGGTGTTCGTTTGGAAGGAGCTGCTAGAGAAGGGTGCTTGACAAAAGATGAAGGGACTAAGAAGTCACCATACAGGTTTTCAAGAAAGAAAGAAAGTGAAATGAATGTTGTTATTGGGGAAAGAAAGATTATGACACCTAAAAGACATCAACGGTACCAGCAATAGGTTGCTTTTGTGGCTCATGTCGTCAATTTAGCTTTAACCACTATTGCTTATCAAAGACCATCTCCTCAAGAAAAATCTAGGAAAAAGTAAGAAGAGAGAGGCTTTTGACTATATTCCAATGAGCTATGCAGAGTTACTTCCACCTTTGGTTCACAAGAAGTTGGTTCAGACCAAGCCGCCCCTTGCTATACCATCACCCTTATTATAGGGCAGACCAGACATATGCTTTTCATCAGGGAGCACATGGGCATAATATTGAGAATTGTTATCCTTTGAAATCTGAAGTACAAAAGATGGTGAGATCTAGCCTTTTATCCTTTAAAGATGTTGGACCTAACGTGAAATATAATCCTTTACCTAAGCATGTAGATGCAAATGTTATAAACATGGTTGCTGGTTGTCTAGGGGACTTCTGGATTTTTGATATCAACCTGGTTAGAGGATATTTGGTAAAGATGCATGCTGACCTCTGCGAGTTCAGTTACTATATGCATGACCATGCTGGTTGTAATATTTGCAATACAGATATCCATGGATGTGATAATATAAAAGTTGATCTTCAGGAAATTATGGACGAAGGCCTCATTCATATAACCAGACCTATGATAGAGTACGTAGAAGATGTGAACATGGTCTATGGATGTCGCGGTGTGTTCCGGATTTTTGACATGAATCATATGAATTATGATTTAGTGTAGTTGCACGCTACTTTTTGTCACATGGATGATCAAGAAGAACACAATTATGGGTCATGCCAAATTTGTTGTAGAGATTCTCGAGGTTGTTACATAGTGAGAAAGGGTGTTCAGTTTCTATTGGACAATGGTACTATAAAAATTTCAGGAAATAGAGATGATTATTGTGGGATTAACGTGATTAAAGATTGCTTGGCTAAGACTGTGTAGGATGATGAGTATGCTTTTGTAGATGTATTATTTTCCTCAGATGAAGATATGTTCTCCAACAATGATTTTATGATGTCTAAGTATTATGAAGAAGGGGTGAATTTTATTGTGCCTTGTTTTGGGGTTCCCACCCCTATAGATATTGAGTATCATAGCAAGCCAGTTATTTCTCTAGTGGTGATTTACTTGTCGGGTCCAACTCCTTACGAATCAGGCAAATTTGTGCCATAAAAAAATAATGCAACAATCCTAGAGGATGGTGTGGAAATTTCCATCCAACCTTTGTCTCATGTCAAGAATATTGCTGAAGCCAGCCGAGTCAGTCGCAGTGGTCGTATTTTCGCACCTGTTATTCGAGGGAATGTTAATATTGATAAAAAGGTTATTGAAAGTACTGAACCTAAGAAAGCAGTGGGGGAATCTAGTGGTACTACTCTGGAAAAATATGTGGACGATATATTGAAGATTATCAAGATGAGCGAGTATAAGATCGTAGATCAATTTTTGCAGACTCCATCAAAGATATTTATTCTAGCCCTGCTAATGAACTCTTCTGCCCATAGGGAATCTTTGATGAGAGTATTGGATCAAGATTTCATGGAAAGTGATATGCCTTTGGACCAATTCAGTAGAGTCATAGGGATTATTAAATCTTGTAATAACCTGAGTTTCTGTTATGACGAGTTTCCTGATGAAGGAAGGAATCATAATCTTGCTCTCCATATCTCCATGAACTGTAAGAACGACTCATTGTCCAATGTGATGATTGACAATGGGTAATCTTTGAATTTCATATCGAGGAGCACACTTATGAAGCTGAAATACCAAGGAACTCCCATGCTTTTGATGGGTCGAGGAAGTCTGTTATCGGGGAAGTAAACTTGCCTATTCACATAGGCCCGCACCTATTTCAGATTACATTCCAGGTTATGGATATTGTTCCCGCTTACAGTTGTTTACTAGGACGACCGTGGATACACGAGGTAGGGGTTGTCACTTCAACTTTACAACAGAAGCTGAAGCTTGTTCGTGAAGGAAAGGTGGTCATCATAAATGGAGAACAGGCTTTGTTAATATCTCATGTACTCTTTTTCATTGTTGTGGAAGCGGATGAAGCCGTTGTTAGAACTCAGTTCCAAGCTTTATCCATTGATAACGTAAGGGAAAATGAGAATTCTCTAGCTTTGTTTAAGGATGCTCAGCAGGTAGTGCGTAATGGCCTTAGTAAAGTGTGGGGGTAGATTGTTGATCCACCTGTGAATAAGAATAGAGCTGGTCTGGGGTTCTCTTCAAAGAATAGTAAAGGTGAGGTTATGAAGCCGAAGTCTGCTTTGGGGAAATATTAAGATATCTTTCACAGCAGAGGATATCTTCATCCAATTGTTTCGAGGATCAATGCTATTATGGAAGGCGCTGTAGAGCAAGAGATGTCGAACTACGTGACGCATGGAGTCAGAGTAAAAAACTAGATCACTATTGATGTTCCTTCTTGCATTCATATTTCAAAGTAATTTGTTTTTTGTTAATCTTTTCAAAAATCTTTCACTATGCCCACTGTGAAAGTATTGATATTGTATGGGCATATCTGTTGCTTTGATCTTTAAAATCATTAATAAAAGTTGTCTTTGATTCCCAAATTGTGTCTTTATTTTCTTCTTTTTCTTGGAAATGTTAATCAGAAAAAACCTTTCAAAATAAATAATAATTGTATTTGAATCTACCTAATCACTTGTTATATGTGTCAGTTTCTAAAAACAATCATAAATCATATGTGTAGATTAATTAAAAAAACCCGTTGAATACAATGACCCTGCACCCTATCCCAAATTTTAATATCCTGCGTATGTGACTGAAGAAGAAGAATATGATGAAATCCTGGAAGAGGTTTCACGGTTGCTTGAGCACGAGGAAAGTACCATTCGGCCATATAAAGAGTCGTTGGAGACAATTTATTTGGGTTCAGAGGAAGATCCAAGAGAAGTCAATATTGGAGAATTGCTTCATCCTGATGTGAAGAGCAGGTTGATTGAATTATTGAAAGAGTATGTAAACATCTTTGCTTGGTCATACCTGTAATTGTTTGTTGGCAACATTTTTGGTAAAACACTGCTTTGGTAATGTTTTTCTTAATGCCTTGACATTCAAAGTATATCATCTCAATTGATTTTGAATGATGTCAAAGCAGATGTCTTAACATCTTCCTTATGATCTGAACGTGTTTTTAGATTTTCTGTTTCCTGTTTTTAAGCGCGCCTTATTCAGGTTTTGTGGTTTATGACTTTTAAAAGATATGGAGGAATATTTTCTAATTTGTCTCATCTTTATGGATTATATCTTGGCCTACTTTCATGGAGATATTTAAGGGATTCAATATATTGCAATATTTGTTTTTCAGGCAAATCCCATAAAGAAGTTGTTGCGCCTTCAAAAGGACTTGCATCCTTATTCGTAAAACTGCAACAATTGAAGAAAAATATACTTTGTCTGTTTTAGAAGTCTGAATATTTTAATTGTAATACACTCTAGTATTGTTTCAATACTTGATATGTAATTTTAGTTGTAAATTATGGATCATTCATAAGTTTTTAAGTATTGAATGATTAAGGTTTTTCAAACTTGATAATTCTGTTGTTTTTCACTGTTAGTGATTGAAGGGATTTGAGGAGGGCCTCATACCTAGGTTTATTTCGGTAGAAGTATAGCACGGTTAGTGATTAAGTGATTAGATCGTAAACTGGTTTTTTATATAGGGTCTATGAATTGATACTATTTAGTGGACATGTCCCTAGCTTCGTAGCCCCCAGAGTAGGTGTTGTTGTAAACCAAACTTGGTTAGCAATCCCTTGTGTTTTTACTACTTTTAATATTGTTTCACTTTATATTGTCCTCAGATATTTGTGTTGTGACATATCCTTCGATATCACATATCTGTTACCAGAATTTCAATTGGTATCAAAGCAGGCATCATGCTCCATATCTGGGTGAGATCTAGGGAAGATACTTTTTGGTACTATAGACAAAGAAGGAGGATTTGTGAACAGACCACCCATTCTGGATCGAAGCCATTATGACTATTGGAAATCACGTTTGGTGGCCTTTCTAAAATTTCTGGATAGTATGGCTTGGAAAGTTGTCTTAAAAGGATGGAAACACCGTGTCAAATTGGGAAAAGATGGAGAAACTACTTATGTGTTAAAGCCAGAAGAAGATTGGTCTAAAGAAGAGGATGAAATTGCACTTGGAAATTCTAAAGCCTTGAATCTATATTCAATGGAATTGACAAGAACATTTTCAGATTAGTAAACACATGTGAAGTAGCTAAGGATGCCTGGGGGATTCTTAAATCTAACCCTGAAAGCACATCCAAAGTTAAGATGTCAAGACTTCAGTTGATCACCACCAGATTTTAAAATATGAGAATGAAGGATGATGAAAGTATTAATGACTTCCATATGAACATTCTTGAGATTGCTAATGCGTCCAGTGTTTTAGGAGAAAAAATACCCGAAGACAAATTGGTGAGAAAGATGCTTAGGTCTCTCCCCAAGAGATTTAATATGAAAGTGATTTCCATAGAAGAAGCCCAAGTCATTGACAAGATGAGAGTGGATGAACTTGTTGGATCCCTTAAGACATTTGAATTAAGCATCAATGAAAGATTTGAAAAGAAGAACCAAAGCACAACTTCTTTAACTAATACTGAAGATGAAGAGGAGGATTGTGAACTAGATACAAATGAAGGAATATCTAATGCTTTAGTTCTGCTTGGAAGAAACTTTAACAAAGTGATAAAGAATATGGATAGGAACCCAAGATCAAATGTCAAGAACATCTCATCTGACATCCATAAGTAAAATGGGTTTGGAAGAAAAAGGGTTGAAGAAAAATCCACTCAAGGGAAGGGAATACAGTGTCATGGATGTGAAGGTTTTGGTCGCATTAGAGCTAGATGTCCTACATATATTAAGAAATATAAGAAGAATCTATCTGTTACTTGGTCTGAAGAGGACTCTAAGAGTGATCTTGAAGAGGAATATGCCAAGTATATCAAAGCATTTACAGGAGAATATGTTTCTGATGAAGAGTCTAGTGATGGTGAAATATCCTTTGATGAGTTAGCTGCCTCGTACATAGAACTATGTCTCAAAAGTGCAGAAGTTTGCCAAGAAGGGGAGAAACAGAAAGCTCTCAAAACTCAGATAAAGGCAGAAAGGAAAGAGCATCTGAAAACTATATCTAGTCTAGAAAGTGAAGTGACTTCTCTGAATTCAACTCTTGACAGAATGGTTTAATCACTCAAGATGCTGAATAATGGGTCTGACATATTAGATGCAATTCTTCAAGTGGGAAGAGTGACAGGAAACAAGAGTGGCCTAGGATTTAATGATAAAAAGGAACCTTATTCAGAAGAACCTTCATCAATATCCACTCATGCCATGTCTAAACAAAAGTTGTCGAATTAAATGTCTCAACATCATGACAAGAAAAGACATCATGGCAAGAAAAAGTTTAATCACACGAGAGAGAAATTCCATACCTGGAGGTGTCACCACTGTGGAAGATTTGGCCATATGAGACCTTTCTGTTTTAAGTTGTATGGGTACATTAAAACTTCTCCTCTTTCCAAAACTAATCAGATCTCTCAAAATAGCAAAAAGAAGAAACAATGGGTTCCCAAGATTGTTGTTGCTAGTCCCATAGCTCATACCTCTCTCAGAGTCTCAACCAAAGATGATTGGTAATTTGATAGTGGTTGTTCAAGACACATGACAGGTGTTATGAATCTGTTGGTAGATATCAAATCTCACTCCACCAGTTATGTGACTTTTGGTGATGGAGCCAAAGGTAAAATCAAAGGAGTTGGAAATCTGGAATGTTCAGGAGTCCTAAAACTTGATAATGTGTTACTTGTTAAAGGTTTAACAACTAAGCTAATAATTATAAGTCAACTGTGTGATCAAGGGCTCAAAGTAAATTTCACCAAGACAGAATGTCTCGTTTGCAATGAGAAGAAAGAAGTTGTTATGAAAGGAATCAGATCTAAAGACAACTGTTATTTATGGGATCCCCAAGAGTTGAACATCTCTTCAACATGTGCTTTAGCCAAAGAAAATGAAGTTAAATTGTGGCATCAAAAATTGGGATACTTGCATCTTAAAGGAATGAAGAGAATCATATCTATAGAAGATGTGAGAGGGATTCATAAGCTCAAGATAGAAGAAGGGAGAGTATGTGGCAAATGCCAGATTAGAAAGCAAACTAAGATGTCACATCAGAAGATCTAACATCTCACTACATCAAAAGTTTTGGAACTTCTTAACATGGACTTGATGGGACCTATGCAGGTTGAAAGTCTTGGTAGGAAGAAGTATTCCTATGTTGTTGTAGATGACTTCTCTAGGTACACATGAATAAGTTTTATCAAAGAAAAATTAGAAACTTTTGAAGCCTTTAAATATCTCTGTCAAAAACTTCAAAGAGAAAAGGATAGTCATGTCATCAGAATTAGAAGTGATCATGGGAAGGAATTTGAGAACAATAAATTTGTTGATTTTTGTTCTTCAGAAGGAATCAATCATGAATTTTCCTTTCCCATTAATCCTCAATAAAATGGGATTGTGGAACACAAAAATAGAACTATTCAGGAATTTTCCAGAGATATGATTCATGCTAAGAAGTTACCCTACCACTTTTGGGCTGACACTATGAATACTGCGTGTTATATCCATAACAGAGTCACTCTAAGAAAAGGCACCTCAGCCACCATGTATGAAATATGGAAGGGAAGAAAATCTACTATCAAATACTTTCATGTTTTTGGAAGTAAATGTTACATCTTAGTTGATCATGAACAGATAAGGAAGATGGATCCCAAGAGTGATAAGGGATAATTCATGGGTTACTCTACAAATAGAAGAGCTTACAAAGTATTTAACTCCAGAACTAAGGTTATGATAGAATCTATAAATGTTATTATTGATGATAGAGGATGGAATGATGAAGAAGATGTCTTAGAAGATGTTGGAACATCTTTGTTAGACATTTCAACAGAATCTAATGACATAAGTATTGATCCTAATCCAACTCAAGAAGATCTTGAGTCTAGTCAACTCAATAAAGGGCCTTCAATCAGAATTCAGAGAGATCATCGTAAGGATCTTATTATAGGAGATCTAAATAAAGGAGTTACTATTAGATCAAGAGAAGGGATGTCAAACTCTTGCTTTGTTTCAAAAATCGAGCCTAATAATGTCAAAGAAGCCTTCACTGATGAGTTCTGGATTAATGTTATGCAAGATGAGCTAGAACAATTTAGAAGAAATGAAGTTTGGGATCTGGTTCCAAGACTTGAAGGGATAAATGTGATTGGCACTAAATGGGTGTACAAGAATAAATCCAATGAAAAAGGGGTGGTTACTAGAAATAAAGAAATATTAGTTGCACAAGGATACACTCAAATTGAAGGAGTGGATTTTGATGAAACCTTTTCCCCTGTAGCCAGACTTGAATCAATCATACTACTCTTAGGAGTTTCTTGCATTCTAAGATTTAAGTTGTTTCAAATGGATGTAAAGAGTGCCTTCTTAAATGGTTATCTGAATGAGGAAGTTTATGTGGAACAACCTAAGGGATTTGTTGATCGAAGCTTTCCTAACCATGTGTACAAACTGCAGAAAGCTCTGTATGGACTAAAGCAGGCTCCAAGAGCTTGGTATGAGAGATTGATGAAATTTCTTGGTGAGAATGGATATAGGAAAGGAGGCATAGACAAAACTCTTTTTGTCAAGGAAGAAGAAGGGGATATCATGATTGCACATATTTATGTTGATGATATTGTGTCTGGTAGGATGTCAAATGAGATGGTTCATCATTTTGTCAAGAAAATGTAGTCAAAGTTTGAGATGAGCCTTGTTGGTGAGTTAACCTACTTTCTTGGTTTGCAAGTTAAACAAATGGAAGATTCCAAATTCTTATCTCATAGCAAATATGCGAAGAATTAAGTAAATAAATTTGGGATGGAAAATTCCAGTCACAAAAGAACACCTGCTCCCACACATTTGAAGTTTTCTAAAGATGAAAAAGGATTAAGTGTGGATCAAAGTCTTTACAGAAGTATGATAGGAAGTATTCTATATCTCACATCTAGCAGACCTGACATTTACTTTGTTTTAGTGTTGTGTGCTAGATATCAAGCTGGTCCTAAAGTTAGCCATGCCAACCATGTGAAGAGAAGTCTTAAATATGTGAATGGGACAAGTGACTATGATATGCTATATTCTCATGGATCTAGATCTACTTTAATTGGTTATGGTGATGTTGATTAGGCAGGAAGTGCAGATGATAGAAAAAGTACATCAGGAGGATGTTTCTTTCTATGAAATAATCTCATATGTTGGTTCAGTAAGAAGCAAAATTGTGTGTCTTTGTCCATGGCTGAGGCTGAGTATATTGTTGCAGGAAGTAGTTGCTCTCAGTTGGTTTGGATGAAACAATGTTGATGGAATATAATGTTAAACGGGATGTCATGACATTATTTTGTGACAATCTAAGTTTCATAAATATATCAAAAAATCCTATTCAACACAGCAGGACCAAACACATTGATATTCACCATCACTTCATAAGAGATTTAGTTGATGAAAAGAGTGTTGCCTTAGAACATGTAGCTACTGAATTACAACAGGATGACATTATCACTAAGGCTTTGGATGTAATACAGTTTGAGAACTTAAGAGGAAAACTACGGGTCTACATATATGAGGTTTTGTAGAAATTAAGGGCATGTGGGAATATCATTAAAGTGATATTATATCATTTATTATGTTTCCAACAAATTAAATATCTTAAGAAATCATTTCAAGATTATCTCAAATACTTCCCCACACACTACGACAGTACCTCTTTCTATTTTCACAACCTCTTTTGTTCTCCTTTATAGAAAAAGAACCCTTCTTATTTTCCATCTCACTATTCAAAAATATTCAAAGATGTCGCAACATCATGCTTCATCTCCCTCAAAGTGCTCTTCTGATGAAACCAAGCTTCTAGGTCAAAGTCTGACAACCTTCTTGAGGATCTCTCCCTTGATAAATTCCTGGTCATTGCTCCTCTGACAACTATTCCACCTCTTGAGAATAAGGTCAAGAAACCTAGATCGTCCCATGCAAAGAAATCCAAATACGAGTTTGAAACTTCTAAAGGTAATGCTCCTAATACTGCTGATGATAGGTCAGAAGAAGACACTGTTAATGTTGATAGGAGTATTAGAAGTCTGGTAGATAGGGTGTTAAATGAGGGTTTTGTTGTGCCTGGCATTTCTACTCCTCTTGCCTGAATGCCTGCTCAGGCTAATAACAGTATTGATCCTCAAAATGATGCTTAATCATCTAGCTTAAAAAAAGATGCTGCTGAAAGTGAACTTGGCATGTTTTCTACATCTGTTCTAGAAGAAGTGGAAGCTGATGTTGAACAAGATGTTGAGACATCATCTGCTGAGAAGGACTCTCCGGCTAAGAAAGATGTTACTGGCTCCAAACTGCAAAGAATCCAAATGCTGAGAATATGGTGAATTTTGATGAGCTATCTGACAATGACCTTATTTCCAATGTGGTGCCTGGAATTGTTAAAAGGCTCAAATCTAGAAAAGTGAAGCTTGTGGATGTCACACCCCTTCCAAGATTATCAAGAAGAAGACTATGTATGGTCCCCCAAAGCTCTGGAATAAAGTGGTTCCTCCCTTCAACAAAAGAAAATTTAGACCTGATAGCTCTTCAAATGATGATGAAGATGATGTCTAAGACATCTCTCGTGTGAAGAAGTCTGCAAGCAAGAAGCTTGCTATCAGGGTGCTTGATGCTCCTCTTGACAACATTTCCTTCTATTCTGTTGGAAATTCTGAAAAATGGAAACATGTCTTCTAAAGAAGGATTTCTCTTGAAAGAGATTTGGGAGCAGGTGCACTGGAGTGCAAACATATTATGGACTGATTTCTTTTACTGGCTTGATAAAGACTGTCACTAGGTTTGCAAAATGTTATGAGACTCTTGTTAAGGAATTTATTGTTAATATTCCTATAGATTGTGCTGATCACATAAGTAAGGAATATGGGAAGGTGTTTGTTAGAGGTAGATGTGTGAAATTTTTCCCTAGTGTCATCAATAGATATCTGGACAGGTCTGAAGATGACTACTGTGAGTTGGAAGTGACTGATAATCAGGTGTGCAAAGCCATCACTACTAACCAAGTGAGTGATTATCCCATGAAGAATAAGCTCCCTATTAGTAAGTAAATGTGAAATATGCTATCCTGCATAGAATTGGAGCTACTAATTTGCTCCCTACCAATCATACCTTAACCATTACAGTTGGTAGGAAAATTTATCTATGTTGTTGGAAATAAGAAATTGTTTGATCATGGTGCTTACATTTTTGAACATATTATAAAGCATGCAGGAACTTGTGCTATCAAGATGCCTATTGCCTTTCCATATCTTTTTTATGAAATTATTCTAAATCAACATCCTGGAATTCTGGCACTGATGTAGTTTGAAAAAGGGAGTTTCCCATGTCTCTTCACTTCAAGTTGTTTTCGGGTAAACATGTCACAGGCATTATTTTGACATCTGCATCCTCAAGCAAGGATGAAAGCAAGACCTCAAAAAAGGATGATATGATTACTGATTTAATGGAAGCCTACAAAGAACTAGATGAGGTAATCAGAGTTAGCTCAGCAAGAAAGCTAAAATTTGAAAAGCTGATCAAGGAGCAACTGAAGGATAACAGTCTTGATGATAGAGTGGGTACTAAAAAAGGAGATTCTAATAATGAAGGAAGTTCTGAGCTGCCAAGTCTACTGGTCCTAAAGACAGTTAGACTTTGTGTTGGTGCCTTTCTTTTTTTTTCTTTTATGTTTTGATCCCTATGTTCTTTTTGGCACTTGTATGGGCTTGACACTTGGATATTATGGTATGTACTTCTTTTTCTACTACTCTTTTGAATGCATGTTTATTTGGCATATTATGTCTAAAAAGGGGGGGAGAAACTGACTGACTAACTGGTAAGTTTGAGGGGGGCGCTTCATTGTTTGAGGGGGAGCTTCATGTCTCAGAAGATGTCCTGACATCTTCCACTGCTAACTGCTAATTGAGTTTCTGCTAACTGCTAACTGAGTTTTTTTTGCTGCTGCTCTAATAATGTGCTCAAATAATGTTTTAGCCAAAATTTGCCAAAGAGAGAGTTTGTAAGTGTTTGTTGGAGGCAATTTTGGTAAAACACTTCTTTGGTAATGTTATGCTTAATGTCTTGACATTTGAAGTATATCATCTCAACTGATTTTGAATGATGTCAAAGAAGATGTCTTAACATCTTCCTACTAATCTGAACGTGTTTTCAGATTTTCTGTTTCCTGTTATTAAGCGCGCCTTATTCATGTTTTTTGGTTTATAACTTGCGAAAAATATGGAGGAATATTTTTCGATCTATCTCATCTTTATGGATTATATCTTGGCCTACTTTCATGGATATATTCAAGGGATTTAATACATTGCAATATTTCTTTTCCAGCCCAAGCCCATAAAGAAGTTGTTGTGCCGTTATAAGGACTTGCATCCTTATTTGTAAAATTACAAAAATTGAAGAAATATACAGTTTGTGTGTTTTAGAAGTCTGAATCTATTAATTGTAATACACTTTAGTATTGTTTCAGTACTTGAGTTATAATTTGAAATGTAAATTGTGTATCATTCATAAGCTTTTAAGTATTGAATGATTGAGGTTTTCCAAGCTTGATAATTTTGTTGTTTTCAACTATTAGTGATTGAAGGGTCTTAAGGAGGGCCTCATACCTAGGTGTGTCTTAGGTAGAAGTATAGAACGGGTAGTGATTAAATGATTAGATCATAAATTGGTTGTTTACTGTGGGTCTATGAATTGATACTATTTAGTGGACTTGTCCCTAGCTTGGTATCCCCCAGAGTAGGTGTTGTTGTACACCAAACTGGGTTAACAATCCCTTGTGTTTTTACTGCTTTTAATATTGTTGAATTTTATATTGTCCTCGGATATTTGTGTCGTGACATCTCCTACGACATCACATATCTGTTACAAGAATTCCAATATCAACGACGGTGCTACCTATTTCTCAATAGTAGGATAACGCTGTCTAAAGGAAACGAGAATAGAAACAATCTTTTTTTGAGTAGGTAGATGCTAGTAGGTACTTGCTCAAAACAAAACTCTTCACACTTACACCTTTCAAACAAATTTTCAAAGCAACTTCGTCACACCTTTGAGGACTGATACAAGGGTTATCACGAAGTCAAACTTTTCAAAAACAAAGCACATACACAAGAAATTTAAAAAAGATGAGCAAGTACCTAAGAGCCAATGGAAAACCATGGATAGAAAGGGTGCTAACACCTTCCCTTTCTATAATCTACCCCCCGTACTCAGAATATCTCGAAAAAGGATTTTTTTTTTCTGTACTTTTTTCCTTTCCGGTTGGATGAAATAAAAGTCGGTGGAGACTCTTGCTTACCGTGGCATTTTTCAAACACAACGCAAAATGCAAACCAGTATTAACAGTCAGTTCTGCCACCGTATCACACCTTGGTATTACAAGGCAGACCAAACATTTGCTTTTCATCAGGGAGCACCAGGGCATAATGTTGAGAATTGTTATCCTTTGAAGACTGAGGTGCAGAAGTTGGTGAAGTCTTGTATTCTATATTTCAAGGATGTGGGCCCTAAGGTGAAAGACAATCCTCTAACCAAGCATGGAGGAGTAAATGTTGTGAATATGGTGGTCTGTTGTCCAGGCAAATTCCGGATTTTTGATATTAATTTGGTTAGAGGAGATTTGGTGAAAATGCATACAGACCTTTTTTAATTTAGCTACTATACGCATGACCATTTCGGTTGTGCTATTTGCAGTACATACATACAGGGTTGCGATAAGATAAAGGTTGACTTGCAGGAGATGATGGATGAGGGCCTCATCCATATAATCAGGCCTAAGGCAGAGTATGAAGAGGAGGTGAATATGGTTTGTGGATCTCCTAGGGAGTTCATATATGAATGAGGATCTTATGCAATTGCATGCTACTTTCTGCCACATGGCTGGTCAGGTGAAACATCAGTATGGATCTTTCCGAATTTGTTGTCGAGACTCCCGAGGATGTTCAATCGTGAAGAAAGGTGTACAGCTACTGTTGGACAATGGAACTATCAAGATTATAGGTCAAAGGGATGATTATTATGAAGTTGATATGGTTGAGGTTTGTTTGACTGAAGAAGAGTCGGATGAAGAGTATGCCTTTGTAGATGAGTATTTCTCTTCAGATGAAAATTTGTTTTCCAGAGATGACTCAATAATGATTGATTGTGTTAAAGAAGGGTTAAACGTCATTGTATCTTATTTTGGTGCACCCGCCTATTTTGAAGTCGAGTATCATAGCAATCCAGCTATTACCCCATTGGTGATTAGTTTTTCGGGTCATGTGCCCTACAAGTCAGATAAGGTTGTACCCTACAAATACAATGCTACAATCATAGAGGATGGAGTGGAAATTCCCATCCAACCAATGTTTGATGTTGGAAATATTGCTAAGAATAGTAGAGTGACCCGTAGAGGTCGTGTATTTGCACCGGTTGTTCGAGGAGTTGTCAGTGATGGAAAGAAAATTGCTGATAATGTTGAACCCAAGAAGGCTACGGGTGAATCTAGTGAAGCTACGTTAGAGAAAAAGGTGGATGATATTTTGAAGATAATCAAGATGAGCGACTACAGAATTATAGATCAGCTACTGCAGACTCCTTCAAAAATATATATCTTGGCTTTATTGATGAACTCCTCTGCTCATAGAGAGTCTCTGATGAGGGTACTGGATCAAGCCTTTGTGGAAAGTGATATGCCAGTAGACCAATTCAGCAGTGTAGTAGGGAAAATTACATCATGTAATAACTTGAGTTTCTGCGATGATGAATTGCCAGATGAAGGAAGGAATCACAACCTGGCCCTCCACATATCCATGAACTACAAGAGTGATTCAATATCTAATGTGTTGGTTGATAATGGATCCACATTAAATGTTATACCGAGGAGTACACTTATGAAGTTGAAATATCAAGGAAAGCCTGTGCGCCCGAGTGGCATCATTGTGAAAGTGTTTGATGGATCAAGGAAATCTTTTAATGGTGAAGTGGGCTTGCCTATTCATATAGGACCACATTTGTTTTATATTACTTTCCAGTTTATGGACATTGTACCCACTTATAGATGTTTGTTGGGACGGTCGTGGATTCATGAGGCATGGACTATCACTTCAACTTTACACCAGAAACTGAAGTTTTTACTTGAAGGGAAAGTATTGTTCATAAATGGGGAACATGCATTATTGATATCTCATTTGTCCTCTTTCAGCATTGTGAGGCAGATGAATCTATTATTGGAACTTAGTTTCAAGCTTTATCTATTGATAACATAAGAGGAAATGAGAATTCCATGGTTCCGCTTAAGGATGCGCATCAAGTTGTGAGAAAGGGTCATAGTGAGGTATGGGGACGGATTATGGATCCACCTGTAAACAAGAACAGAGTCGGCTTGGGGTTCTATTTGAAGAATTACAAAGGTAAGAGCATGAAGCCGAAGTATGCTGCAGGCAAGTATCAAGACGTCTTCCATAGTTGGGGTTATCTTCATCCAACTGTTTCTAGGATTAATGCCATTGCGGAAGATGAAGCAGAGCAGGAAATTCCAAATTACGTGACGCACAGAGTTAGGGTTCAGAACTGGATCACCATTGATGTTGCCTCTTGCATACATGTTTCAAAGTAATTTGATTTGTTAATATTTTTGAAAAGCTTTCACTCTTCCCAAGGTGGAAGTATTAATGTTGTAGGGCTTATCTGTTTGTTGTGACTTTTAAAATCAATAATAAAAGTTGTCTTTGTTTCCCAAAATGTGTCTTTATTTTCTTGTAAAATGGTAATCAGAAAAAAACCCTTTCAAAATAAATAATAACTGAAAAACAATCGGCACGATCACTTGTTATATGTGTTAGTTTCTAAATGCAATCATAAATCATATGTGCAGATTAATTAAAAAACCCGTTGAATACAATGGCCCTGCAGCCTCTCCCAACTTTGAATATCCTGTGTATGGGGCTGAAGAAGAAGACTATAATGAGATTCCGTAAGAGGTCTCACGGTTGCTTGAGCACGAGGAAAATACCATTCAGCCATATAAAGAGCCATTGGAAGTGTTCAATTTGGGTTTAGAAGAAGATTCGAAAAAAGTCAAGATTGGAGCATTGATGCATCCTAATGTGAAGAGGAGGTTGATTGAGCTGTTGAAAGAGTATGTGGATATTATTTCTTGGTCTTACCAAGATATGCCTGGTCTAGATATAGATATTATGGAGCACTGTTTACCGTTGAAGCCAAAGTATCCGCCAATCAAACAGAAGTTGAGAAGAACTCACCCAGATATGGCAGTGAAGATCAAAGAGGAGGTGCTAAATCAGATTAATGTTGGTTTTCTTGTGCCATCAGTGTATCCTCAATGGATTTCTAATATTTCCCTAGTACCAAAAAAAGACGAAAAAGTCTGCATGTGCGTAGATTACAGAGATCTAAATAAAGCTAGTTCAAAAGATGATTTTCCATTTCCACACATTGATATGTTAGTGGATAGAAAAACAAAATTCAAAGTATTCTCGTTCATGGACGGATTTTCAAGTTATAATCAAATAAGAATGGCTCCGGAGGATATGGAAAAAACAATGTTTATCACACCCTGGGGAATATTCTGTTACAGAGTTATGCCTTTCGGTTTGAAGAACGTTGGTGCAACGTATAGAGGGCTATGACAACCCTATTCCATGATTTGATGCACAAGGAAATTGAGGTATATGTTGATGATATGATTGCTAAATCCCATACTGAAGAAGGGCATGTAGAAAATTTGTTGAAGTTATTTAAGCGTTTGAGGAAGTATCGTCTCCACTTGAATCCAAATAAATGTACCTTCGGTGTTCGATCATGGAAATTGTTGGGTTTCATTGTTAGCCAAAAAGGAATTGAAGTTGACCCTGATAAAGTCAAATCAATTCAAGATATGCCAGCACCGAGAACTGAAAAACAACTCAGAGGGTTCCTCGAGCATTTAAATTATATTTCCATATTCATTTCCCACATGACTGCAACATGTGAACCAATCTTTAAGTTGTTAAAGAAAGATCAATGTTGTGTATGGACGGATGAATGCCAAAGGGAATTTCAAAGTATTAAAGAATATTTGCTTGAACCTCCTATCTTGATCCCTCCTATCGAAGGAAGACCGTTGATTATGTATCTGACAGTGTTAGATAAATCCAAGGGTCTTATTCTGGGACAACGAGATGAAATAGGGAAGAAAGAGTATGCCATTTATTATCTCAGTAAAATGTTTACTGATTGTGAGTCACGGTATTCCACGCTGGAAAAGACATATTATGTTATGGCCTGGGCAGCAAGACATTTGCGGCAGTATATGTTGAATCACACTACTTGGTTGATCTCCAAAATGGATCCAATCAAGTAAAATTTTGAAAAGCCAGCTCTTACTGGGAGAATTGCCCGCTGGAAGATGTTGCTATCTGAATATGACATTGAATACCACACTCAAAGAGCTATTAAAAGCAGCATGTTGGCAGATTATCTTGCTCACCAACCAGTTGAGGATCATCAGCCTATGAAGTATGAATTCCCTGATGAGGATGTGATGTTCCTGAAAATGAAAGATTGTGATGAGCCATTGCCTGAGGAAGGTCCTGATCCTGAATCTCGCTGGAGTATGATATTTGATGGAGTTATGAATTCTTATGGTAAAGTAATTGGTGCTGTTATTGTCACTCCACATGGATCGCACATTCCTTTTACTGCAAGGTTGACATTTGATTGTACTAATAATATGGCAGAATATGAGGCTTGCATCATGGATCTCGAGGAAGCTATTGATATCAAAATTAAAATTCTAGATGTGTATGGTGATTCAGCTTTGGTAATAAACCAGATTAAAGTATAATGGGATACTCGTCACCCCGGCTTGATCCCTTACAAAGATTATGCTAGAAGGTTGTTACCCTTCTTTAATAAAGTTGAATTCCATCACATTCCTAGAGATGAAAGTCAAATGGCGGATGCTCTGGAAACTCTGGCTTCTATGTATCAAGTAAATACTTGGAATGATATACCTCGAATTATGGTTCAGCGACTCGATAGGCCGACTCATGTGTTTACAATAGAGGAGGTAGCAGATGAGAAACCATGGTATTATGATTTCAAGCATTTTCTCCATACTCGGGAATACCCGATTGGTGCTTTGAAAAAAGATAGAAAGACATTGAGAATATTGGCAGGCAGTTTCTTCCTCAGTGAAAATGTGTTGTATAAGAGAAATCATGACATGGTCTTGTTCATATGCGTGGATAGACACGAAGCAGACATGTTGATGCATGAGATTCATGAAGGTTCATTTGGCACTCATGTCAATGGACATTCAATGGCTAAAAAGATGCTAAGGGCAAGTTACTATTGGCTGTTAATGGGATCTGATTGTTAGAAATTTGCAAATAAGTGTCATAAATGCCAGATTTATGCAGACAAGGTCCATGTGCCTCCGACCATTCTCAATGTGATTTCCTCCCCGTGGCCTTTCTCTATGTGGGGTATTGACATGATTGGGATGATAGAACCCAAAGCTTCGAATGGACACCGTTTTATCTTGGTAGCAATTGATTACGTCACCAAGTGGGTGGAGGCTGCTTCATATGCTAATGTCACTAAGCAGGTGGTTATGTGCTTCATCAAGAATAATCTTATATGTTGGTATGGTGTGCCGAGAAAAATTATCACCGATAATGGCTCGAATATGAACAACAAAATGATGACAGAACTGTGTGAAGAGTTCAAGATTGTCTATCATAATTCCTCTCCGTACAGGCCAAATATGAATGGGGTTGTTGAAGATGCTAATAAGAATATCAAGAAAATTATCCAGAAAAGTGGTTGTTACTTATAAGGATTGCCATGAAATGCTTTCTTTTGCTTTTCATGGATATCGAACATTTATCCGCACTTCAATAGGAGCAACCCCGTTCTCCCTTGTGTATGGAATGGAAGTTGTGCTCCAAATCAAGGTTGAGATACCCTCTTTGCGAGTGATAATGGAAACCAAGTTGTAAGAGGCTGAATGGGTCCAGAACAGGTTTGACCAATTGAATTTGATCGAAGAAAAGAGAATGAATGCTTTGTGTCATAGACAGTTTATCAGAAGAGAATGAAGAAAGATTTTGATAAGAAGTTCAAACCTCGTGAATTCAAAGAAGGCGACCTCGTGCTCACGAAGATCATGTCTTCCAACGCTGATTCTAGGGGCAAGTGGACTCCCAACTTTGAAGGCCCATATGTTGTCAAGAAAGTCTTCTCTGGCGGTGCATTAATTCTTGAAACTATGGATGGCGAGGAGTTCCCATGTCCCATGAATGCTGATGCAGTCAAGAAATACTTCTCCTAAAGAAATAAAAGAACAGCTCGCTAAGTTGAAAACTCGAAAGGGCGACTTAGGCAAAAAAGAGCATCTCGGTAGGCGGAAAACCCGAAAGGGCGGTCTAGGGAAAAATTAGAGATATAAACAGAATAAATTTCCCGCTAAGTTGAAAACCTACAAGGGAAGCTTAGGCAAAGGTTAGGGAATTTCTTGGCAAGTAATTACATCAGACAAGACTTGACCATTGAAGCAACAATCTTCTTGGATCCTCATCATACTTCGAACAGAAGCTGCTGTGCGGGATTTCAAAAGTGGTTAGAGGGGATAGTGGTAATTGTATCTTTTGCATTATATATTACCATTTTCCGAACTTTGTAATCATCCATGGAGTCTCCCGTTCGCAGACTACTATTCTATTAATGAAATTTGAGCTTTTACCCAATTATTTGTAATTCTTATTTTAATTAGCTTGCAAATACCCCATTTATTATTTATAATAACTTTCAAAGAGAAAAGATTAAATAACAAAATTTATTTTCAAAAAGAATTTACAATTTTCTTTTACTTTAAAATTTGTGACGCAAGAGAAAAACAAAAGTGGTGATCCCGGGAATGGACGAACTCCAGTTGTTTTGAGAAGTTTTGTTTCCCACGAAAGTTTTTTCTCTCAGGATGTTCTCGCTAAATTGGGTTTGTGACTCCAGTGTCCTCGGTTAGGTTTTGGTTCATTTCTCCTCTCTTCCGAGTTTTCATGATATGATGATTCAATCCCACATTCCTCCAGTAAAAGTTTTTGTTTGTTTAATATAGGTTCTTTCTTCACAGAGAAGTTGGTACAATAATTGTAAGTGTTTGGTTGTTGGCATTTTTTTTGGTAAAACAAGTTGTGTGAATGTCATGACTGGTGTCATAACATTCTGGGATACAAGGTACATTCTGCAGAAAAAGAATGTCATACACGAGCTACTCAATATGAGTGTTTAGCTGATCATTAAGCAATGATCATATTTATTGCATTCTACCAAAATCAGTAAACAGGATTCTTGTTGTCATAACCAATCATAAGACATCATGTATTAATCTAACATTTGTGCAGATTTGTTATTCCTGAGAATTTTCAGGAATCTGGTTTATACAGTCCAGATCAGATTCTCACGTGGACATTAGGTTAACTCTGCTTAACCCTAATCTGGTTGTTAAAGACCTATGACCAAGTCTTGAGGTTAACCCTAATTAACCCTAGCTATTTTCGTGGAAGCCCTAACTGAAGAATAGCTGCCTATATATTCCTCACGAAGACTGTTGGTGAAGCACACTTTTTGACAGAAGATCAATAAGGGATTGTATAGTTGTAACTACTGTGATCCAAGCAATTATCATTGTGATAAGTGACTTGGAGTAGGATTTTATTGTAAGGGTTGTGTATCACTCAAAGCTTTGAATCACGAGTGTTTGTGTCACTTGATTAAAGCTTTGAAGCAAAGTCAAGTTAGGGTTGTGTATCACTCAAAGCTTTGAAGCAAGAGTGTTTGTCACTTGATTAAAGATGTGAAGCAAAATCAAGTGTGTGTACTGAAGAGTATCTTCATAATTTCATTAATCAATAGTTTAGTATCACTGCTGTGATTCAGGGGGAGTGAGCAGGAACTCAGGTTTAAGTTGATCTTAGATTTAAGTTGCATTGGGTAGGTCTTAAGTGAAGGAGATAAACTGGTTGGTTTATTCCTAAATTAATATCTCTTATAGTGCATTTCCTCCCTGGCTTGGTATCCCCCAGAGTAGGTGTTGTTATACATTGAACTGGGTAAACAATTGATTGTGTTCTTTACTGCTTTTAAAATTACTGTCTAGAAGGGTGTTAGATACGGTGTCATAACATTCACTGTGACATTGAGTATCTGCTACCAGAATTTCAATTGGTATCAGAGCAGGCACCCTACCTGTCTTACTGGGTGAGATCTAGGGATATTATTTTCTGGCGCTATGGACAAAGAAGGAGGATTTGGGAACAGACCACCCATTCTGGATGGATAAAATTATGACTACTGGAAACCTCGTATGATTGCCTTCTTAAAATCACTGGACAAAAAGGCTTGGAGAGCTGCTGACAAAGGATGGAACCATCGCACCATAACTGGGAAAGATGGGACAACCAGTCTGAAACCTGAGGAAGAATGGAGCAAAGAAGAAGATGAATTAGCCCTGGGTAACTCCAAAGAATTAAATGCCTTGTTCAATGGAATTGATAGAAACATATTCAGACTAGTACATCAATGTGAACTGGCCAAGGATGTTTGGGACACTCTCAAAACTACCCATGAGGGCACATCCAAAGTAAAAATGTCAAGGCTTCAGATGCTGACTACCAAATTTGAGAACCTAAGGATGATGGAAGATGAGACCATTCATGAGTTTCACATGAACATCTTGGAAATTTCCAACACCTCAGGAGCATTGGGAGAAAAGATGTCAGAAGAAAAACTGGTGAGAAAGATTCTCAGATCCTTTCCTAAAAGATTTTCAATGAAGGTGACTGCTATAGAGGAAGCTCAGGATATCTGCAACTTGAAAGTTGATGAACTCATTGGGTCACTTCAGACCTTTGAGATGGGGATCAGTGACAATGTCGACAAGAAAAATAAGAGCATAGCACTTGTATCTAATACTGAAGATGAAAACAAGGAGGATGAAGAAGAAAATATTTCAGAAGCTATAGCCATGCTTGGAAGACAGTTCAACAAACTCATCAAGAGAATGGACCAAAATTCAAGGTCAAATGTCAAGAACATCCCCTCTGACATTAACAGATCTTATGACTCCAGCAGAAGACCAAAGTCTGAAGAGAAGGGAAATCAAAGCAAAGGAATCCAATGCCATGGATGTGAAGGATATGGGAACATTCGAGCTGAATGTCCTACCTTTCTTAAGAAACAAAAGAAAGGAATGTCTGTTACTTGGTCTGATTGTGACTCAAAAAGTAATTCTGAAGAAGAATCTGCCAAACTAGTTACTGCACTAACTGGAATTTGTAACTCTGATAGTGACTCTAGTGATGAGGAAGTAACATTTGAAGAACTGGATGACTCCTACAAGAAGTTATGTATCAGAAGTGCTGAAGTCTGTCAGCAAAATGAGAGACAAAAAAAACTCATAGTAAAGTTGGAGGCTGAGAAGAAGGCAGGCACTGATACTATAAGTCATCTCGAAAGTGAAGTTCAAATGTTAAACTCAAAACTTGACCAAATGACCAAATCTGTCAAGATGCTGATAAATGGAACTGACAAATTAGAAGAAATCCTTCAGGTTGGACAAAATGTGGGAAACAAGTCTGGTCTAGGATTTGTGGCAGCAAAGAAATCTATTGTAGACAAGAAGAAAATCAGGCCTGATAAACAAATGTCAAAGCAGATGTCACAACATAGCACTCAACATCGAGAATAGAGAAATATGAAGAAAAAGTATCAAAGATGGAGATGTCATCATTGTGGGAGGTTTGGTCACATAAATCCATTCTGCTTCAGATTATATGGATATCCTAATCAGACCCCAGTTGTCAAACCTAAATCTAACAAGGCACCATATACTCAACAGTGGATGAAAAAGGCTGCTGCACTGATAGCTCACACCTCCCTTAGAGTCTCTGCAAAGGAAGACTGGTACTTTGATAGTGGATGCTTTAAACACATGACTGGAATCAAGAATCTTCTCAATAATATTAAACCTCACACTACTAGTTATGTGACTTTTGGAGATGGTGCTAGAGGAGAAATCAAAGGAGTTGGAAACTTGGACTGCCCTGGAGTTCCAAACCTAAATGAAGTATTGCTGGTAAAAGGCTTGACTGCTAATCTCATAAGTATCAGTCAATTATGTGATCTAGGAATCAAGGTCAACTTCACCAAGTCTGAATGTCTTGTAACTAATGAAAAACAAGAAGTTGTAATGAGAGGAGTCAGATCTAAAGACAACTGCTACTTATGGGAGTCTGAGAACACTAATTATTCTTTTGTGTGCTCTATTGCCAAAGAAGAAAAAGAAGTGAAACTGTGGCACCAAAAACTTGGTCATTTACATCTAAGAGGAATGAAAAGGATTATATCCATGGAGGAAGTCAGAGGGATTCCAAGGCTGCAAATTGATGAAGGGAGAGTCTGTGGTGAATGTCAGGTTGGAAAGCAGACTAGAATGTCACATCCAAAGACAAGACATCTGACCACCTCTAAGGTACTAGAACTTCTACATATGGATCTGATGGGACCAATGCAGGTGGAAAGTCTTGGTGGAAAAAGATATGCCTATGTTGTTGTGGATGATTTTTCCAGATTCACGTGGAGTAACTTCATTAGGGAAAAGTCTGAAGTATTTAAGGAATTGGGCAAAAGAATTCAAAGAGAAAAAGAAGGATGCATTGTCATAATCAGAAGTGATCATGGCAAGGAATTTGAAAACAGTAAGTTTGATGAGTTCTACTCCTCAGAAGGAATTAATCATGAATTCTCTTCACCCATAACTCCTCAACAAAATGAAGTTGTGGAAAGGAAAAACAGGACTATACAGGAATCTGCCAGAGCAATGATACATGCCAAAAGACTTCTTATTCATTTTTGGGCTGAAGCTATGAATACAGCCTGTTATGTCCATAACAGGGTCACCTTGAGAAAGGTAACATCATCCACCATTTATGAACTTTGGAAAGGAAGAAAGCCTACAGTGAAGTACTTCCATGTATTTGGAAGCAAATGTTATATTCTGACAGATCGTGAACAAAGGAGAAAGATGGACCCTAAAAGTGATGAAGGAATATTCCTAGGATACTCTACCAACAGCAGAGCTTATAGGGTATTCAATTCCAGGACCAAAGTTATGATGGAATCTATAAATGTCATAGTTTATGATTACCATGAGTAAACAAATGTCCCATATGATGTTGAGACATTCTTTGAGACCTCAACTCAAAAGGATGATGTTCCTAAAACTACTTCATCTGAATCTGAATCAAAGGAAGCTAACAAAGACCCTTCCATCAGAATTCAGAAAGATCATCCTAAGGAACTCATCATAGGAGATCCTAACAGTGGAGTCATTACAAGATCTAGAGAAATCATCACAAACTCTTTCTTTGTATCTAAGATTGAACCAAGAAATGTTAAGGAGGCTTTAACTGATGAATACTGGATTGGAGCAATGCAAGATGAATTGAACCAATTCAAGCAACATGAAGTATGGGAGTTAGTTCCTAGACCAGGAGGAACAAACATCATTGGCACAAAATGGATCTACAAGAACAAATCAGATGCTAAAGGAGTTGTAGCCAGGAATAAGGCAAGACTTGTTGCTCAAGGATACACTCAAGTTGAAGGGGTTGATTTTGATGAGACTTTTGCTCCTGTAGCCAGACTGGAATCAATCAGACTCCTATTGGGAATTGCTTGTCTCCTTAAGTTCAAGTTATTTCAGATGGATGTAAAGAGTGTCTTCCTTAATGGGTACTTAAATGAGGAAGTTTATGTGGAACAGCCTAAAGGATTTGTGGATCCAAACTTCCCTGATCATGTCTACAAATTGAGGAAAGCTTTATATGGCCTGAAACAAGCTCCTAGAGCATGGTATGACAGGTTGACAAAATTCCTCTCTGACAAAGGATATAGGAAAGGAGGCTTGGATAAAACTCTTTTTGTCAAAAATGAAGGAGGAAAGATAATGGTAGCTCAAATCTATGTTGATGACATAGTGTTTGGGGGAATGTCAGATAAAATGGTTAAACATTTTGCTGACCAGATGCAAGCTGAATTTGAAATGAGCCTCATGGGAGAATTGACCTACTTTCTTGGACTGCAAGTCACACAGATGGAAGACTCAAATTTTCTGTCTCAAAGCAAGTATGCAAAGAACATTGTCAAGAAGTTTGGGATGGAGAATGCCAGTCACAAAAGGACTCCTGCACCTACTCATTTAAAGCTGTCCAAAGATTCAAGTGGGGTTAAGGTGGACCAAAGCTTGTACAGAAGCATGATAGGAAGTCTGCTATACTTAACAGCCAGCAGACCTGACATTGCTTTTGCAGTTGGAGTATGTGCAAGATACCAGGCTGAACCCAAAGTAAGTCATATCAACCAAGTGAAAAGAATTCTGAAGTATGTGAGTGGAACTTACAACTATGGCTTGTTGTACTCTCATGGATGTGAACCAACTCTGACTGGTTACTGTGATGCTGATTGGGCTGGAAGTGCTGATGATAGAAAGAGCACCTCTGGAGGATGTTTCTTCTTGGGAAATAATCTTGTCTCTTGGTTCAGCAAGAAACAGAATTGTGTGTCTCTATCTACTACTGAAGCTGAATACATAGCAGCTGGTAGTAGCTGTTCTCAAATAATCTGGATGAAACAAATGCTTACTGAGTATAATGTCACACAAGATGTTATGACATTGTACTGTGACAATCTGAGTACTATCAACATTTCCAAGAATCTTATTCAGCATAGCAGGACCAAGCATATTGACATTAGACATCACTTCATCAGAGATCTTGTGGAGGAAAAGGCGATTAAACTGGAACATGTTGCCACTGAACTACAATTGGCTGACATTTTTACCAAGGCACTTGATGCTAGTCAATTTGAAAATTTGAGGGGCAAGCTGGGTATTTGCTGACATGAAGAAATGTAGCAATTAATTTTGCTTAAAACAAGGGATGAGAGAGATATTTTAGTTAAGTCTACTCTGATTGGGCTAATCATCTGTTTCTCTATTTCTTTCCAAAATTTTAAGAAGTTGAATAGATATTCATATATCTCCCTCCTCTCGCGTTTCTGCAACAATCTCCAATCTCTCAAACGAAGATTTCACTATCACTGTTACCTGTTTTCTAAATCACTCAAAATGTCTCAACTATCCATGTCATCATCCTCTTCAAAGGAAACTACTTCTTCCGCATCCTCTGATCGCGAACCTAGGGCAATCACAAACTGCATGGATTCTGATGTTCTGGAGATAACTCATCTTCGTGAACTGGCAGCAGACCTCACTAAGGTCAAGAAGCTACGAACCAGACATGCAAGAAGATCACAAGCCTCTCCATCTGGTAAATCCTCTCAACCATCATCTTATGTTCCTCCAGAAATAGCAAATAGGGAAGGTTCTGTTTATGTTCATCAAGCTATATCTAGACTAGTCACTAGGATTCTAAATGAGAATCACTCTGTACCTGGAATTTCTGTACCTTTGAACCAAGAATCTGCTAGTCCAAATGTTGAAATGAATCCAGATGTCACTCAGAATGTTGAGACACCTGATGACAACATTAGGAAATCTCCTGAAAATCGTGATGATCACCAGAACCCTACTGAGAAGGATGTTGAACCCCCGGTTATTGATGTTGATGAAGAATACTCTGACAATGACTTAATTGCCAATATCAACCCTAGCATAGCTAGAAGGATGATGAATAGAAAAGGAAAGAAGGATGCTGCCAAAAGCCTCTCCAAAGAGAAAGCTACTGATGTTGTTCATAAGAAAACCAAGTCTGAGAACAAGACTGGAGTAGAAGCTGTGAAGGCTGGATTGTCAAAAGAGAAAGGGAAGGTGAAAACTAGAGTACCTGTTGGTAGTCTCTCAAAACCTTTGAGACAACCAATAGCCAAGAAAAGGAAGGAGCCTGAACCCTCTGAATCTGATGAGAAATCAGAATTTGAGTTTGATGTTGAGAGTAATGTTCCAGACATTCCTCTCAGAAAGAAACTCTCTTCGAGCAAAATGCCTAAAGTCCCTGAAGTTGCCATTGACAACATCTCCATTCACCATCCAGAGAATGCAAACAGGTGGAAGTATGTATTTTTGAAAAGGATCGCCTTGGAAAGAGAGCTGAACAACAGTGTCATGGAATGTAAGGAGATCATGGATCTAATTAAGACTGCTGGTCTAATAAATACTATGGTAAAGTTTACCAACTACTATGAAATTCTTGTCAAAGAATTCATAGTAAATTTATCTGATGGGTGTGCTGATGGAAAGTCAGCTGATTTTAAGTGTGTGTATGTGAGAGGAAGGAAGGTAAATTTCTCTCCCTCTGAAATAAACAAATTCCTAGGAAGACCTGATGATGATTGCCCTGAGCTTGAGGTTACTGACAACCAAGTGTGTCAAACCATCACTGCAAATCAAGTCAAGAGCTGGCCCTTAAAAGGGAAGCTGAATGCAAGCAAGCTGAGCATGAAATTTTCCATTCTGCACAAAATTGGTGCAGCTAACTGGGTTCCCACCAACCATAAATCAACCATCTCCACAGGCTTGGGAAGATTTATTTATGTTGTTGGAACCAGGACAAACTTTGACTATGGCAAGTATATCTTTGATCAAACATTGAAACATGCTGCAAGCTGTGCTATTAAAGGCCCTATTTCCTTTCCCTCTCTCCTGTGTGGTATAGTCATTGCTCAGTATCCTGACATTCTAGTTGAAAAAGATACTGTATGCAAAAGACCCCCTGCTCTTGGCTTGCACTATAAGCTATTTCAGGGAACACATGTTCCTGACATTGTCATGACATCGGCTGAAACATCAACTGTCAAATCTCATTCCAAGAAAACTGATGTTATAGTTGTGCTGAAGGAGACGTGCAAAGAGCTTGATACAAGGAAAAGGACTCTTGAGGACCTGATTGCTAGACTAGAACATGAGGAGAATGAAGGACAAAGAAGGGAAGAGGATGCTGATGAAGACCAGCATAATGCTGAAGATAGTGCCTCCTCTAAAGATGACAGTGCTTGAAGATCAGTGTAGTTGACAAGTTTGTTGCTGGCACCTGTTGCTGCAAATGACTTTTGATTTTTTCTCTCTGTGTTTTTATTATTCCTTTTGGATGACTATATAACTTAAAAGTACAAGTATCTTTGGCCTATTTATGGATAAAGAGGGGGAGAAGATTTTGTGATAATTTTGGTAGAATTAGACTTGGTAGATGTTATTAAAAATTCTGCTGCTTTCTAATCTCTGATTGTTTAGGGGTTTTAGCCAAAAATTTGCCAAAGGGGGAGTTTGTAAGTGTTTGGTTGTTGGCATTTTTTTGGTAAAACCAGTTGTGTGAATGTCATGACTGATGTCTTAACATTCTGGGATACAAGGTACATTCTGCAGAAAAAGAATGTCATACAGGAGCTACTCAATATGAGTGTTTAGCTGATCATTAAGCAATGATCATATTTATTGCATTCTACCAAAATCAGTAAACAGGATTCTTGTTGTTATAACCAATGATAATACATCCTGTACTGATCTAACATTTGTGCAGATTTGTTATTCCTGAGAATTTTTAGGAATCTGGTTTATACAGTCCAGATCAGATTCTCACGTGGACATTAGGTTAACTCTGCTTAACCCTAATCTGGTTGTTAAAGACCTATGACCAAGTCTTGAGGTTAACCCTAATTAACCCTAGCTATTTTCGTGGAATCCCTAACTGAAGAATAGCTGCCTATATATTCCTCATGAAGACTGTTGGTGAAGCACACTTTTTGACAGAAGATCAATAAGGGATTGTATAGTTGTAACTACTGTGATCCAAGAAATTATCATTGTGATAAGTGACTTGGAGTAGGATTTGATTGTAAGGGTTGTGTATCACTCAAAGCTTTGAAGCACGAGTGTTTGTGTCACTTGATTAAAGCTTTGAAGCAAAGTCAAGTTAGGGTTGTGTATCACTCAAAGCTTTGAAGCAAGAGTGTTTGTCACTTGATTAAAGCTGTGAAGCAAAATCAAGTGTGTGTACTGAAGAGTATCTTCATAATTTCATTAATTAATATTTTAGTATCACTGCTATGATTGCGGGGGAGTGAGCAGGAACTCAGGTTTAAGTTGATCTTAGATTGAAGTTGCATTGGGTAGGTCTTAAGTGAAGGAGATAAACTGGTTGGTTTATTCCTAAATTAATATCTCTTATAGTGCATTTCCTCCCTGGCTTGGTAGCCCCCATAGTAGGTGTTGTTACACACTGAACTGGGTAAATAATTGATTGTGTTGTTTACTGCTTTTAAAATTACTGTCTTGAAGTGTGTCAGATACGGTGTCATAACATTCACTGTGACATTGAGTATCTGCTTCCAGAATTTCAATAATCACTCTTGAAGAACACAGGTCTCCGGTTTCTCTAGTGAAGAACATATATTAGTTTTCCCTTTGAGGATGTGGTGTTAACCTCCCCAGTGAAGTCAGCACGAAATCCCCAGTTAACGGCTTGATGATAGGACATTATATGCCTTAACAAAGTTTGTGTGTTTCCTCTTTCAAAATGGTCCTGAACTCCCCAGTGAATGTTTTAATGATTTGATGTCTGTCTGCTCTACTTGAAATTGATTTTTCAAAATCCTCAGTAGAAGCATTACTTTTGAAAATATTAGATTTCCCGTTGAAGTCTGATTGCTATTTCCAGGTAAAGACCTGCGAGAGGATGTTGTATCCCTATATTTGTGTTGTTTAATCGTTATGTTTTATTTACTACTAAATTACGTTTCTCCCCAATAAAGTTAAACCAGGAAGTAGGTTTTGTTTCCTCAGTTGGCGATTACTTTTTATTGGATTGTTCATCTTGGATGTAACTTGGCCGAGTGTTGATTTTGCCCAAGTTGCTATTGCCTGTTTATTCCTAGTGTTATATATCTGTTTTTTCAGCATATGTAAACACTCATACATTCATACACACATCATGCATAACTGAAATTGGCAAATCATCGCTCATTCACATTCGTTAATATTTTGTTGACATATTACCATGTTTTATAGATGTTATGTTGTCCTCTCTTCAATAGAGTGTTGGCCTTAATCAGAAAGCGTATATTCTTTCAACTTCCCCACTGAGTTATCCCTCATGGAAGATTTTTGCTTCAGCCTTCTTGTACAGCTCTTTGTCTGGATGATTTAGGTTTCCCTCTTGAGTTTATTTCTCAAAGGATGTATTTTTGACGACTGTCTCATTCCAGTTTATTTCTGGTTTGAATTTTTGATCCTCGATAATATTATTACTTTGGATTTCCGCAAGCTTCGAGCATTGGTTTGAGAATGTGCATTTATTTTGCACGAGAAGACCTTTATCTACTCAAGCAAGATCATATTTCTTTCCCCGGGAAGTCATATTTCTTTCCCCAGAATGTGTTTGTTTTTACAATCTTCCATAACAGCAAGTGGTAGGTCTCTTTATTTGAGCAACCTGTACTTCCCTGTAAAAGTCTACATAACTGTTTTTTTTGCTATCTTCTCTATGAGTGGATAGTTTGCAGCTTGTTGTCAAATTACTCCAATGGATGGCAAGACTTTTCAATATCGCAGAGACAATTCATTGTGAAATCTTTGTAAGTGGTAGTCTCTTTATTTGAGACAACTTATGTATTACCCTTTACAGGCGGAGTGCCTTGGTTAAAGAAGAAGTCGAGACCCGTTCTAGGCGAAATTCCAGAATTTTAGGGAAACTTTTTATCTTTTTCTACCTTCAATGAACGTTGGTAGTTCATCGTCAGTGAACGATGGTGATATGATATATTATCTTTCTACCTTCAGTGAAAGTTGGTAGGTCACCTTCACTGAAAGTTAGTGATTGTTATCTTTTTGCTACCTTCAGTGAATGTTGGTAGTTCATCGTCAGTGAACGGTGATACTATGATATATATTCTCTTTCTACCTTCAATTAAAGTTGGTAGGTCACCTTCAGTGAAATTTTATGATTATTATCTTTTTTCTACCCTCAGTGAACGTTGGTAGTTCATCGTCAGTGAACAGTGATGCTATGATATATTCTCTTTCGACCTTCAGTGAAATTTGGTAGGTCACCTTTAGTGAAAGTTGGTGATTGTTATCTTTTTGCTACCTTTAGTGAATGTTGGTAGTTCATCGTCAGTGAACGGAGATGCTATGATATATTCTCTTTCTACCTTCAATGAAAGTTGGTAGGTCACCTTCAGTGAAAGTTGGTGATTGTTATCTTTTTGCCACCTTCAGTGAACGTTGGCAGTTCATCGTTAGTTAACAGTGATGCTATGATATATATTCTCTTTCTACCTTCAGTGAAAGTTGGTAGGTCACCTTCAGTTAAAGTTGGTGATTGTTATCTTTTTGCTACCCTCAATCAACGTTCGTAGTTCATCATCAGTGAATGGCGGTGCTATGATAGTCTCTCTCTACCTTCAATGAAAGTTGGTAGGTCACCTTAAGTGAAAGTTGGTGATTGTTATCTTTTTGCTACATTCAGTGAACATTGGTAGTTCATCATCAGTGAACGGAGGTGCTATGATATATTTCTCTTTCTACCTTCATTGAAAGTTGGTAGGTCACCTTCAGTGAAAGTTGGTGATTGTTATCTTTTCGCTACCCTCAGTGAACGTTGGTAGTTCATAATTAATGAATGGAGATGCTATGATATTCCTTTTCCTTCTACCGTCAGTGAACGTCAATGTTGTTATTTCTTTCCTCTTTCTACCTTCAGTGAAAGTCGGTGGTTTCGCCTTCAGTAGGAGTTGGTGTATCCTTTGACCATTTTACCATCCTCTCTGAGTCAGGTATTTTGATCCACCAATTATTTATTTTCCTGGTCGAGTTTCTCTTTTGTTTATGTATTTCCTTTGCTACATCCCTAGTGGTGTTTTGCGTCTCTTTGGTTTTGTTCATATGCATTCATGTGCATAAGCACTGCATGGCATCTTAGGGCCAAAAATAGGGTTTGTTTTATATTTAAGTATCTTCGATCGCGTCGACACGATAATTTTCAACCTTCGTATCTCCGGATAGAAGAAACTTAAATAAGGGCAGTTGTTGTACCCGAATTTTTTCCCCTAAGATTCCCTCATCATGCCATGTTGATTCCATCACAACAATATCACATTAAGATTCTTGGTTCCCCTCCCTATCTTTAGCTTTTCTCTTTGAGGAATCACCAAGAACTTTGACTTGTTTTATTTTATGATCATGAATGTTTTTTCTTGATTTTCCTTTTAATTAATAAAATACAGTGTTGGTTTGTCTTACTTGTTAATAATGTAGGTAAAGGCAATATGGCTTAGCAAGTTGATCCATGGGTTCATGAGTTTATTTCCATGCCCTAGTCAATAAAGCTTGAGAAGTTCAAGCCTCACCATTGGATTTGTTTTGGAGGAAATGGCATGGCAAGGTTGTTTTGCTTCACTACATTCCAATATATTAAGATTGATCCAAAAGTACAAGGGGTTGATTAAAGTAGTTGTCATGCTTGGACAAGGCCTTGTTCCCATTGATCACAAGTGCATATTTCTCTAAATTCTCAAGATATGGAAGTGGTTTTGGTGGCTATGAATTCTCATTTTTTTCATCCTTAACAACTTCTATTTACGAAGCACTTGTGTTGGTACAAGAAGTTTGTTCAAAAATTGTCAAGGTTCCTCAAAGCATTTTCTTGATCTAGGAGCTAGGGGTTTGAACCTAAAAGAAGTATATCGTGTTCATCTTTTGGTATTTTTAAGTGATTCCAAAGGCATCCTTCTCTTCAAAGGGTTATCGACAAATAACTTCAAAAGTTTCAAGGAGTTTTCATGTGGAAGAAGCTTGATGATGAAGAAAGATTACAAGTCCACCAAATGAACCTCCAATTTCTCATATGTGACTTCAAATGATCATAACTTGGTCAATTTCTATCACCTTAAGCCCATTATATTTCCACAGTGATATTGAGGAGGTGAACTTTATGCCTTCTTTTATGTGCAAAGGGAGAAAATGAATGGAAGATGCCCTAAGGATACAAAAGATTATAGGTCATTTCATGATTTTTTTGCCAACTTTAAAAATTATAAGTCTCTCACATTTTAGATATTTTGAATGGTTAAAGTTTCAAAATTTCATTCAAGAGGTATATTTCATGCCATATTTTTTTGTCAAAAGAAAATTTCAAGTGGAAGGCCATGTTTGGATGCAAAACATTATAGCTCACTTTTGAAGAAAACTTTGAAATATTTCTAAGTATGGAAAGTCAACTTTTTTTCTTCCAACTTTGACTCCATGTAACTTTTAGCTCAAGCATCCATTTGATTCCATTATTTTTCCATTGCAAAGCTTATAACCTCATCTTTCTAAAGCATCAAGAATCATGCCTTAAGACCCCTTGAGCTGAGAATGCCATTGGATTGAACTTGGTAACTTTGAACTGTTGTTTTTCCATAAGTCAGAATTTGAAGTCTTTGTTTTGGATTCTAACCACAAGTTTTCCACATGTTTTTGCCTCTAAACATGTTTAGTGAAGTTCCATAATTGATTAGCACAACAAAACGCGCGTTTTGGATGAGTTTTGATCAAAGTAGAAGTCACACTTTTTTGTTTGCAACTTCACACGATTTCCCTCCAAACTTCATCATTTCACACGCTTGGACATTCCATTTGATTCCCTATAAATAGAGGGTCATCCCTCATTCATTTTCTCAAGCTTCGATAGCCAGAATCAACCTGCCAAACTTGTTCCATAACTCAAAATTCTGATACTTCGAAATTTGCTTTCAAGCCTTTTTCAATTCAAATTTTCCATCAATTTACCTTCCTTGATCTTCCCTGAAGCTAACCATATAATTACATTCAAGAATCGTGTCCTACATTGCTACATAGAAGTCTAGTTTCAGAGCTTTACAACTCAACTTCAATAGGTATATTGCTTCATCAATTCTTAAAACTTTGATATCGTTTTGATGCTCTCATTGCCCTGGTTCTAGTCGCAACACTTATTTTTATCTGGAAACTTGCTTTGACCACGAAATTTCTAATCCCTTTTCAAAACTTTCCTTCCAATTTGCTTGAGCTACAGTTTATATAAATTTGTCGCGAAGGTGTGGTTGTGTTCGTCTTGAAGAGACGAAGAGAATAACATAGGTCTGAGCTTCTGATTTTACAGTTTGAGAGACCTGCAATTCACGTTGGCTGGAGGTTGAAGATGACCAACGTGTCATCTTCCAATCAATGATGGCACGCCACCTGTTTTTTTTAAATCTGATTTAATTAATGATTCAATGCATTATCCAATAAAGTCCATAACATGCACAACACGCCAGGTCCACTTGATCTGTTTACTAACGCGTTTTGACATTGATCAGATGGCCCATATTGTTTTGGTTTTTATTTTCTTTTCTAATTTTTTATTTAATTGTTTTAAATTTCAAAAACTCATAGAAAATTCATTTTTAGTCCAAAAAATCTGAAAAATTATGAAAAATATTTTTGATTTTTTTCTTTCTGATTTTTTTTCTTTACAATTTTATTTTGTGTTTTGGTATTTTTTATAAATTTTCACTTTATTTGATTTGCTTTAAATAGTTAAAAATACTTTTATGCATTTTTAAATTCTGAAAAAAATATGGAATGATCCAATGATATTGTGACAAATATTGGTGACCTCATTTATTTTTTGTTTCTTACTTTGTTATTTTTAATTATTTTTGATTTATTTTACTCATTTCTTTTTGTTTTAAAAATAGTTTGACTTTTAAAAATTACCAAAAATTTTATAAAATCATTTTAGTTCATTTCTGATTTTTGTATGGTCTCACTTTTATTTTCTTGATTAATTTGAACATAGTTAATATTTTTATCCCTTATTTCTATTTTAAATATTTCTAAAACCTTTTTTATATATATATATTAAATGCAACATTATTTTGTGATTATTTTCTAGCTGATCTTGGGTTGAATTTTTTATCATGAACTTTATTAACATCATTGGATCTATGGTGTTGAGTCTAACTCCACAAAAAAGGATGAATGATTTTAATAATAGTTTGGTTAAAATTTAATTCAAATATGGTTTGTATATTCTTCCCCACCCCTCTCCATCTCATCCCTTTCTTATTGTACTAAGTGTTTTTGGAGTATGATCTCTATATCATGTCTCAAAACAAATGGTGCATAGATTACTATTGACCGACCTCAAAATAGGTGCGACTTTTACAAGAATCCACTTACGATTGCTTAACATAACACTAAATTTTGTCCCAATTTGAATAAATGATCACTCGTAGCCCAAACCTATGTTTGCAAGCCCAAGTATTTTAGTTTGATATCTTTGATCCAATAACTTTGAGATTCATTGTGTGGAGGCTTTGGTTCTACCAATCCTCTAATGGATCTACAACACTTTTGGTCAACACGGATCACTTAAACATCGTTGATCATTAAATGGTACTTTTGAGGATTCCAAATTGATGATATACTTGAAAAAAAGCAAATGCAACATATTATGTGGAGGCTTTGGTTCTACCAATCCTCTAACGTGTTCCGAATGCAAGTTTCAAGATGGTCATCTGACTAACCACTAATTATTAAATTATTTTTACTTTATGCCTTTTTATTTTATTTTTATGCTTTATGTACCATTTACTCTTAGCATTACATTTCATGTCATTTTTACTTTGCTCACTTGAGTTTTTCTTTTCTCTTCTAAGATACCTAATAATCAATATGAACCATAAAAAACTTTAATGATATTTGAACTGTTTGGTTACTATCCTTGGCATTATGGAGTATTGGACTTCGTGGACTTAGGATTAGAAACCTTGGCCTATGTTGGAGATCTTATGAACTTAATTAATATTTTGTATGGAGTTCTTGAGTTTTACCTCAAGACATTGGGTTGTTTGTTAGTTTTGTGTGCAGGTTATTATGATTACATACTTTATTTGTAGTCTGGAATTCACCCGTATACAGTCGTTACTCTGTCCAATTTTTTTCTATGAAAACTTAATACACTTGATGTTTGGTTCTCTCAAGAGGTATAGTATCTTTGCTTGCTTGGTATAAATCCAAAGAATTGGAATTATATCTTGATTCATAATGTCAAGCATTGGCTTCTTGTGGGTTAGATGGTTCCTATCCCTAGCTTTTATCTTATGATTTAGGATAGTGTCTTCTTCTCCTCCCATGCTTTTATCTTATTTTAAACTTGAACCACTTTCATAATAAATTAGACTTAGGTCCATACATTTTAAAAATATTTTCATAAATAAACTTCAATCAACTTAATAATACTTTGACTTTTTTTTGTCGGAAGACTAAAAAGTCAATCAATCTCATCCAAACCATTTTGCCAATTTCACTCTTACCTTTAAAACTTTTCTCAAAATATTAGAATCTTGTCAATCCTTGTAGTGATGCAAACAACTATACTTCTATAATATATAGTGAAGAGAGATATTTTCCACTTGGGTGTTGAGTGAGGAATTGTTGATTTTAAAATTCAAGCCATATCCTCCACTTTGAGATGATGCAAATTCTCCTTTCTCATGATTGTGGGTAGTAAGTATGTTTTTCACACGGACAATGACAATGATGTCTTATCTCATAAAATTAACCAACACACTTGTGTTTTAAATTTTTAAAGAGGAACTACGTGTACCCTGATTCCCTATTGCACGGAAGGTGGTACATAGGCATCTAAAGGTTCGCAACCGCGACGGATGCAAAAATAAATAAAAAAATATATACTTATTTTCTCACCTGCACTATCTATTTCTATACAACATTTTTATAGCCAAAATATACAGCTTTTACAAAGAGGTTCATGCGGAGTACCGTATATGTTTAGGGTGCTAATACTTTCCCTTTACATAACGAACCCCCTTACCTTGAATCTTCCCCCCCCCCCTCTTTATTGGGTTATTCGCTCTTTTCCCATTCCTTTGGAAACAATAAAGCGTGGTGGCGATTTTTATTTTTGATCTGTATAAGAGTAGTCAACCCAATGGCTTGGTCTTGAACATTTCTACCGCTACAATAGTTAACCCAATTCAGTGTACAACAACACCTACTCTGGGGGCTACCAAGCCAGTGACAAGTCTACTAAATATTATCAATTTATAGACCCTCGGTAAACCACCAGTTTACGATCTAATCACTTAATCATTGTTTGTGTTATACTTCTACCTAAGACATACCTAGCTATGAGGCCCTCCTCAAATCCCTTCAATCACTTACAGGGAAGAACAACTGAAATAACAAGTTTTAAGGACTTCAATCATTCATTGCTTAAAAGCTTATGAATGATCCACAATTAAAAACTCAAAATAACAACTCAAGTATTAACTCAATACTAGACTGTATGACAAATAAAAGACTTATACTTCTAAAACAGAAAGAAAGTATTCTTCTTTAAATGTTGCAGTAGATTGAATAAGGAAGCAAGTCCTTATAAAGGCGCATCAGTGGGCTTGGGCTGAAAAACAGATATTCTAATCTTTTGAATATTTCCATAAAAACAGGATAACATATAATCCATAAGGATAATTCAAATAGAAAATTATTCCTCCTTATTTTTCGCAGCCTGTGAGTCACAAATCCTGAATCATGGCGCGCATGAAAATAGGAAACAAAAAACTTAAACTGATATGAGTTGCGTTCAGCTCAGGAGGCATATGTCAAGACATTTGCTTTGACATCATTCAAAACAGTTAGCTTCAAATGTCTAGATATTTAGCAAAACATTATCAAGTCATTGTTTTACTAAAATTTCTACCAACAAACACTTACAAACTCCCCCCTTTGGAAAAATTTGGCTAAAACATTTTTTGAACACATTATCAGAACATTATCAGAGCAGCAGCATAAGCAAAACAAAAACTCAGTTAGCAGTTAGCTGTTAGCAAAGGAACTCTGAGACATGAGGCTCCCCCTCAAGTATTAAGCTCCCCCTCAATCAGTGGTTAATCAGTCAGAGGTCAGTCAGTTTCTCTCCCTTTTTTTAGTCATAATATGCCAAATAGAAGGATGCATTCAAGAGTGTATCAGTAATAGAGGTACAAACCATAAAATTCAAAAGTCAAGCACATACAAGTTCCAAAAATAACAAAGGGGTCAAACAAATAAACAACAAATAATCTAACTGTCTTCAGGACCAGTAGACTTGGCAGAGCCAGAACATCCTTCCTCACTAGAACCTCCTGCTTCAGAGCTCACTCTATAATCAAAGTTGTTGTCCTTCTACATCTCCTTGATCATATTTTCAAAAGTTAGCTTTCTTGCGCTAAATCTCATCATATTATCTAGTTCTTTGTAGGCTTCCCTTAATTCAGCGATCATGTCATCTTTGGTGGTGGTCTTGTTTTCTGCAGATACATATGTCAGAATAATGTATGGGACATGTTTTCCTAAAATAAGCTTGAAGTGAAGGATCAAAGCAGACTCCCTCTTGCATACTACATCATTACCACTTAGAATTCCAGGTTGATGATTAAGAATAATTCCACAAATAAGGGAAGGAAAGGCACTAGGCATCTTAATGGCATGTGTTCCTGCATGCTTAATAGTCTGATAAAAAATGTAAGTACCATAATCAAACAGTTTCTTGTTTCCAACAGCATAAATAGGATTTCCTAAGCCAATAGTGATGGTTGAAGTATGATTGGTAGGAACCCAGTTAGCAGCCCCAATTCTATGCAAGATAGCATATTTCACACTTAGCTTGCTAACAGGAAGTTTATTCTTCATGGGCCACTTACTCACTTGGTTAGTAGTGATGGCTTTGCATACTTGATTATCGGTTACTTCCAGCTCACAATAGTCATCTTCAGATCAATCCAGAAATCTATTTATGATAGCAGGGGAAAATTCTACACACCTACCTATAACAAACACATTTCTATACTCCTTACTTTTATGATCAGCATAGTCAATTGGAATATTAACAATAAATTCCTTAACAAGAGTCTCATAGCATTTGGCAAACCTAGTAACAGTTTTTATCAATCCAGCAGAAGATACCAGCTCCATAATTTCTTTGCACTCCAGTGCACCAGCTCTCAATTCTCTTTCAAGGGAAATTCTTCTTTGAAATACATACTTCCACATTTTAGCATTCCCAATAGAATGGAAGGAAATGTTGTCAAGAGGGGCATCAGGTACCCTAACAGAAAGCTTCTTGCTTGCAGAATTTTTCACAGGAGAGAAGTCCTGGACATCTTCCCCGACATTATAATCAGAGTCAGCTTCTTCAACTAATACAACTTTCTTCTTACTTTTATATCTCTTTATAGCATCATCATCATCATCATTTATGGAAATATCATGTATAGTTTTTCTTTTGCTAGAGGGAGGAACCACTTTACTTCCAAGATTTGGGGGATCATACATGGTTTTCTTCTTGATTATCTTGGTAGGGGGTGTGATATTCACATCCTTCACTTTCCCGTATTTGAGCTTTTTAGAAATTTCAGGCACCACATTAAAGATGAGCTCATTGTCAGACAACTCATTAACATTAACCACATTCACAACATTTTTATTTTCTGCAACTTTGGAGCTAGAAGCATCTTCCTTGGTAGGAGAGTTCTTCTCAACATCTGGTCCAACATCATCTTCCACTTCCTTTAGAGCAGAAGTAGCAAGCTTATCAAGTTTGCTTTCAGCAGCACTTTTAGGATCATTTCTTTTGTCAGTTGAAGCAGGTATACGAGCAAGAGAGGTAGAAATCCCAGGCACATCAAAACCTTCATTTAACACTCTATCTACTAGCCTTCTAATGCTTCTATCCACATTGACAATCTCTTCTTCTGTCCTATCATCAATAGTAGTAGAAGTATTACCTCTATCGTCTTTGGATTTTTTTGCAGGTGATGATCTGGGTTTCTTGAGCTTCTTCTCAAGAGGTGGGATAGTTGTTAGAGGAGTAACATCAAGTACTCTGTCAAGAGAGAGTTTCTCAGGGAGGTTGACAGATTTTGAGGAAGACGATGTATGATGTTGAGACATCTTTGAAGATTTTTGAGCAACAAGATGAACAATGACAAGGGTTATTTTTCTGTATTGGAGAATGAATAGTTTGTGAAAGTAGAAAGATGTGATTTCGTAGTGTGTGAGAAACACTTTGAGATAGTCTTGTAATGATTTCTTTCGAAATTTGATTTGTTGGAAACATAAATAATATAATATCACTTTAATGACATTCCCACACTCTCTTAATTTCTAAAAACCCCCATATAAGCAAATCCCTAATTTTTATCTTAAGTTCTCAAACTGATTAGCATCCAAATCCTTAGTGAAAATGTTAGCCAGTTGCAATTTTGTGGCTACATGTTCTAAGGCAACAATCTTTTCTTCAAAAAGCTCTCTTATGAAGTGATGACGGATATCAATGTGTTTTGTCCTTCTGTGTTGAATATGATTTGTTGATATGTTTATGGCACTTAGATTATTATAGAATAAAGTCATGACATCTTGTTTGACATTATATTATTTTAACATTTGTTTCATCCAAACCAATTGAGAACAACTGCTTCCTGTAGCAATATACTCATCCTCAGCAGTGGACAGAGACATACAATTTTGCTTCTTACTGAACCAAGATATGAGATTGTTTCCCCGAAAGAATCATCCTTTTGATGTACTTTTTCTATCATCATCACTTCATGCCCAACCAACATCACAATAACCAATTAAGGCATAACTAGATCCATGAGAATATAGCATACCATAGCACTTGTCTCATTCACATATTTAAGAATTATCTTCACATGGTTAGCATGGCTAATTTTAGGATCATCTTGATATCTAGCACACACCCTACCGCAAAGGCAATGTCAGGTCTTCTAGCTGTGAGATATAGAAGACTGCCTATCATACTTCTATAAATACTTTGATCCACACTTACTCCTTTTTCATCTTTAGACAACTTCAGATGTGTGGGATCAGGAGTTCTTTTATGACTGGCATTTTCCATCCCAAATTTCTATACTATATTCTTAGCATACTTGCTCTGAGATGAAAATATGGAATCTTCCATTTGTTTAACTTGCAGACCAAGAAAATAGGTTAATTCACCAACAAGGCTCATCTCAAATTCTGACTGCATTTGCTTGACAAAATGTTGTACCATCTCATTTGACATCCCATCAAACATAATATCATCAACATAAATTTTTGAAATCATGATCTTCCATTCTTCTTCCTTGACAAAAAGAGTTTTGTCTATGCCACCTTTCCTATATCCATTCTCACCAATAAATTTAGTCAATCTCTCATACCAAGTTCTTGGAGCCTACTTTAATCCATACAAAGCTTTCTTTAGTTTGTACACATGTTTAGAAAAACATGGATCAACAAATACCTTACGTTGTTCCACATAAACTTCTTCATTCAGATAGCAATTTAAGAATGCACTCTTTACATCCATCTGAAACAATTTAAATTTCAGTATGCATGCAATTCCCAAGAGTAGTCTGATTGATTCAAGTCTTGCCACAGGAGCAAAGGTTCCATCAAAGCCAACTCCTTCAATTTGAGTATACCCTTGTACAACTAACCTTTCCCTGTTTATAGTGACCACCCATTTTTCATTAGATTTATTCTTGTATATCCATTTAGTGCCAAACACCCATGTTTCTTCTTTTTTCTATTTTTGGAAATCTGATCAGTTTTGGGAAGAGGGGTAGTTTTAGGACACCCATATAGCTTGAAACAGAAAGGCCTTATATGACCAAGCCTTCCACAGTGATAAGATCTCCAGGGCTAGGAATTCTCTATGGTGTGATTAAACTTCTTCTTTCCATGATGTGTGACATGATGTCCTTTCTTGTCATCATGTTTAGACATTTGATTCGACATCCTTGATTTAGACTTGGCATGAGTGGAATCTAATGAAGGTTCTTCTGAATCAAGTTTCTTTTTCTCATTAAACCATAGACCACTCTTGTGTCCTGTCACTCTCCCCACTTGAAGAATTTCTTCTAATATGTCAGATCCATTATTCAGCATCTTGAGATATTTGACCGCTCTATCAAGATTTGAATTCAGAGAAGTCACTTCACTTTTAGGATTAGAAATAGTTTTCAAATGCTCTTTCCTTTCTTCCTTTAGCTAGGTTATGATTTCTTTATGTTTCTCCCCTTTAGGCACACTTCTGCACTTCTGAAACATAATTCTTTGTATGAAGCAGCTAACTCATCAAAGGTAAGTTCCCCATCATAAGACTCTTCATCAGATACATATTTGTAAGTCAATGCTTTAACATACTTGGTAGATTCTTCAAGATCACTCTCTGAGTCCTCTTCAGACCAAGTAACAGATAGATTCTTCTTTTGTTTCTTAAGATATGTAGGACATTCAGCTCTAATGTGACCAAAGCCTTCACATTCATGACATTTTGTTCCCTTCCCTTGAGTGGATTTTTCTTAAGCCCTTTTTCTTCCAAACTCATTTGACTTATGGATGTCAGATGAGATGTTCTTGACATTTTATCTTTGGTTCCTATCCATTCTTTTTATCACTTTGTTAAACTGTCTTGCAAGCATAGCTAAGGCATTTGATATTCCTCTATCTATATCCAGATCACAATCCTCCTCTTCATCTTTAGTATTTGATATAAAGGTTATGCTTTTGTTCTTCTTTTCAGATCTTTCATTGATGCTTAACTCAAATGTCAGAAGGGATCCAACAAGTTCATCCACTTTCATTTTGTCAATGTCTTGAGCTTCTTCTATAGCAGTCATTTCATATCAAATCTCTTGGGAAGAGACCTGAGCATATTTTTCACCAATTTGTCTTCAGGTATTTTCTCTCTTAAAGCACTTGATGCATTAGCAATCTCAAGAATGTTCGTATGGAATTCATTAATACTTTCATCATCCTTCATTCTCAGATTTTCAAATTTTGTGGCGAGAAATTGTAGTCTTGACATCTTAACTTTTGATGTGCCTTCATGAGTAGATTGAATAATTCCCCATGCATCCTTAGCTACTTCACATGTGTTCACTAATCTGAAAATGTTCTTGTCATTTCCATTGAATATAGCATTCAAGGCTTTAGAATTTCCAAGAGCAATTTCATCTTTCTTCTTTAGACCAATCTTCTTCTGGTTTTAACTCAGAAGTAGGTTCTCCATTTTCTCCCAATTTGACAGGGTGTTTCCATCCTTTTAAGACAGCTTTCCAAGCTCTTCTGTCCAGAGACTTTTGAAAGGATACCATACGTGGTTTCCAATAGTCATAATTACTTCCATCTAGAATGGGTTGTCTGTTCACAAATCCTCCTTTCAGTGTACAACAACACCTACTCTGCGGGCTACCAATCCAGGGACAAGTCCACTAAATAGTATCAATTCATAGACCCTCAGTAAACCATCAGTTTACAATCTAACCACTTAATCACTACCCGTGTTATACTTCTACCTAAGACACACCTAAGTATGAGGCCCTCCCCAAATCCCTTCAATCACTTACAGTGAAGAACAACTGAAATAACAAGGTTTAAAGACTTCAATCATTAAATGCTTAAAAGCTTATGAATGATCCACAATTAACAACTCACAATAACAACTCAAGTATTTAACCAATACTAGAGTGTATGACAATTAAAATACTTAGACTTCTAAAACAGAAAGAAAATATTCTTCTTCAAAAGTTGTTGTAGAATGAATAAGGAAGCAAGTCCTTATAAAGGCGCAACAGTGGGCTTGGGCTGAAAAACAAATATTCCAATCTTTTAAATATTTCCAGGAAAACCGGCCAATATATAATCCACAAGGATAATTCAAATAGAAAAATATTCCCCATATTTTTCGCAGCCTATGAGTCACAAATCCTGAATTATGGCGCGCAAGAAAACAGGAAACAAAAAACTTAAACTGATATGAGTTGCGTTCAGCTCAAGAGGCAAATGTCAAGATATCTACTTTAACATCATTCAAAATAGTGTGCTTCAAATGTCAAGACATTTAGCAAAACATTATTAAATCATTGTTCTACCAAAATTGCTGCCAACAAACACTTATAATATGCTAAGTATGTGATTGGGAATTCATATGTATACAGTCGTTACTCTGCCCAATTTTTGTGAAGACTTAATGCGTTTGAAGCTTGGTTTTATTAAGAGATTTATTATCTTTGCTTGTTTGGTTTCAATCCAAAGGATGGAAATTCTAAATTGACTCATTATGTCAAGTATTGGCTTCTTGTTGGTTAGACGGTTCTTTTCCCTAGCTTTTACCTTATGCTTTAGGATAGTCTCTTCATCTCCTCCCATCTTCTGTAATTTCAAAAATATTCTCACTCCTTTTCATAACTCTTCTTGTTTTCTAAAGTTGAATTGCTTTCACAATAAACTTTGACTTAGGTCCATGCTTTTTCAAAATATTTTCTTAATCAAACTTTAACCAACTCAATCATACTTTGACATTTTTGAGAAGACTAAAAAGAAATCAACCTCAGTGAAGTTAAAGCAGGCAATAGGTTTGGTTTCCGCAGTTGCTTTTACCTTTCTTGGATTGATCTTTCTGGTTGAAGTTTAGCCCAATGTTGTTAGTACCTGAGGCGGTTTTGTTTGTTTATACTGATCATGTATCCTTTTACCAGCATATGTATAATATCACTCATACATTCATACATACATCATGCTTTGCTAAAAATCATCGTTCGTTGATATAGTGTTCTGACTTTTCCTGCAGCGCTCTTTGCTTAATTGAATTTGGTTTTCCCTCTTAAGTTTATTTCTCAAAGGATGAATCTGCATTGGCCATCTTACTCCAGTTTATTTCTGAATTGGATTTATGGTTTTCTGAAAACTTTGGGTTTTGGTTTGTGCATTTATTTTGCACAGGAAGACTTTATCTCCTCAACAGGAATATCGTGGCACTTCCCCGGGAAATCATATTTCCATCCCTAGAAAGTCATCTCTCTTTGCAAATCCCCTTGACAATAAGTAGAAGTCTCTTTATTTGAGACAGATTACGTATTACCCTTTCCAAGCAGATTTCCTTGGTTAAAGAAGAAGTTGAGACCCGTTCTTGGCAAAACACCAGAATCTTGGGGAAACTTGTTATCTTTTTTCTAACTTCAATGAACGTTGATAGTTCATCATCAGTGAACAGCAGTGATATGATATAGTTTCTATTTCTACCTTCAGTGAACGTTGGTAGTACATCGGCAGTGAACCTCGGTGTTTGTTATCTTTTTGTTATCTTCAGTGAATGTTGATAGTTCATCGTCAGTGAACGACAGTGATATGATATATTTTCTCTTTCTACCTTCAGTGAACGTTGGTAGTACATCGGCAGTGAACGTCGGTGTTTGTTATCTTTTTTCTATCTTCAGTGAACGTTGATAGTTCATCGCCAGTGAACGGCGGTGATATGATATATTTTCTCTTTCTACCTTCAGTGAACATTGGTAGTACATCGGCAGTGAACTTCGATGTTTCTTATCTTTTTGCTATCTTTAGTGAACATTGATAGTTCATCGTCAGCGAACGGTGGTGATATGATATATTTTCTCTTTCTACCTTCAGTAAATGTTGGTAGTACATCGGCAGTAAACATCGATGCTTGTTATCCTCCTCTCTGATTCTTTTCTTGTGGCTTACCGGTGATTTATTTTCCTGGTGGAATTGTTATTTTGTTTCTGCATTTCATGTTGCATCCCAAATGCTACTTTGCGTCTCTTTTGTTCCATTCATATGCATTCATATGCATAAATGTTTGCATGGCATCTTAGGGAAAAAAACAGGGTTTGTTTTATATTTAAGTGTCTTCGATCACGTCGACACGAAGATTTTTAACCTTCGTATCTTCGGTTAGAAGAAACTTAAATAAGGGCAGCTGTTGTACCCTAATTTTTGCCCCTAAGATCCCTTCATCATACCATATTGTTTCAATCACCACAAAATCACATTAGGGCTTTTGGTTCTTCTCCTTATCTTTAGCATTGCTCTTTGAGGAGTTACCAAGCACCTTGACTTGTTTTCTTTGGTGATCATGGATATTTTTCTTTGGTTTTCTCTCTAAATTAACAAAATACAATATTGGTTTGTCTTACTTGTTAATAATGTAGGTAAAGGAAATGAGTTTTAGCAAGTTGCATCATGGGTTCATGAGTTTATTTCCATGCCCTAGTCAAAGTCTTGAAAGATTCAAACCTCACCATTGAAGTTGTTTTGAAGTTGGTATGGAAGTAGTTTTGGTGGCCATGGGTCCTCATCATCATCCTCAACAATTTCTATTCACAAAGGAAGAATATTGGCACAAAAAGTTTGTTCAAACTTGGCAAAGTTCCACCAAGCAGTCTCTTGATCTAGAGGCTAGGGTTTTGGACTTCAGAGGGGCATATCTTACTCATCTTTTGGTATTTTTGAGTGATTCCTAAGACATTCTTCTCTTCGAAGAGTTACCAATAAATTACTTCAAAATTTCCAAGGAGTTTTCATGTGGAAGGAACTTGGTGAAGAAGAAAGATTACAAGTCATCCATATGAATCCCTCATTTTTCATATGTGACTTCAAATGGTCATAACTTGGTCAATTTTTATCACCATGAGCCCATTCTTTTTTCATGATGACCCTAAGGATGTGTACTTCATGCCTTCTTTTATGTGCAAAGTAAGAAAATGAATGGAAGTTGCCTTAACAATGCAAGATATTATAGGTCATTTCATGATTTTTGACCAAATTCAACAAGTCAGAACTTGCTCAATTTTTGGAGATTTTGAGTGGTTCAAATTGATAAATGTCATTCAAGAGATCTACTTCATTCCATTTTTTTGGTTGAGAGAAAATTCTAAGTGGAAGGCCATGTTTGGATGCAAGAGATTATAGGTCATTTTTAAAGAAGAATTTAAAATATTTCTAAGTATGGAAAGTCAACTTTTTTTCTTCAACTTTGACTCCATGTAGTTTTCAGCTCAAGCATCCATTTGGTTCCATTCTTTTTCCATTGCAAATCTTGTTACCTCGTCTTTCCAAAGCATCGAGAATTTAGCCCTAAGACCCCCCGAGGTGGAAATGCCATTGGATTGAACTTGGTAACTTGAAACTGAAGTTTCACCATAAGTCAGAATTTGAAATCCATGTTTTGGCCTTTAAACATCAAATTAGCACGCGTTTGTGATCTAAACATGTTTAACCAAGTTTCTAAAGTGGATTAGAGCCTTGAAACGCAAGGATTTGTTAAGTTTTGATGCAAATCATATCACACTATGCTCGTGCATCAAGTTCACACGATTTCCCTCCAATTTGCACCATTCCACACGCTTGAACATTCCATTTGATTCCCTATAAATAGAGGGTCATCCCCCATTCAATTTCCCAAGCTTAGATAGCCAGAATCACCCTGCCAAACTTGCTTCACAACTCAGAATTCAGCTACTTCGAATCCTATTCTCAAGCCTTTTTCAATCCATTTTTTCATCAATTCACCTTCCTTGATCTTCCCTTAAGCTAACCATATAATCACATTCAAGAATCGTGCCTTATATTGCTCCATAGAAGTCCAGTTTCAGAGCTCTGCATCTCAACTTCAATAGGTAGATTCCTTCATCAATTCTTCAAAACTTTGGTATCATTGTGTTGCTCTTGTTGCCCTGGTTCTAGTTGCAACACTTACTTTTATCTGGAAGCACATTTTGACCATGAATTTTCAATTCCCTTTTCAAAACTTTCTTTCCAAATTGCTTGAGTTACAGTTTATATAAATTTGGCGCAAGGGTGTGGTTGTCTTCGTCTTGAAGAGACGAAGCGAATGGCATAGGTCTGAGCTTCTGTTTTACAGTTTGAGAGACCTGCAATTCGTGAAGGCTGGAGGTTGAAGATGACCAACGTGTCATCTTCTAACCAATGAAAGCGGGACATTTGTTATTTTCAAATTCTGATTTTATTAATGATTTTGTACTATATTCAGTAAAGACCATGATATGCACAGTGCGCCAGATCCTTTGGATTTGATTACTAACGCGTTTTGACTCTCATCCAATGGTCCACATCTTTTTCTTTTATTTTATTTTTCTGATTTTTATATTTTAATTGTTTTAAATTTCAAAAAATCATAGAAAATTCATTTTTAGTCCAAAAAATCTAAAAAATTATGAAAAATATTTTTGATTATTCTCTTTCTGATTTTTATTTTTTCACAATTTAATTTTGTGTTTTGATATTTTTTTATGAATTTTACACTTATTTGATTTGTTTAAAATGTTTAAAAATACTTTTACATATTTTTAAATTCTGAAAAAATTATGGAATGATCCAATGATATTGTGACAAATATTGGTGATCTTATTTTATTTTTTTCTGACTTTTCTAGTTTTTACTATTTTTGTTTATTTTACCCATTTATTTTAATTTTTAAAAATAGTTTCTGACTTTTAAAAATTCCCAAAAATTTTGTAAAATTACTTGGCCTCTTTTCTGATTTTTCTATGGTCTTATTTTTCATTTCTTGATTAATTTGAATATAATTGGCATTTTCTTCATTATTTTCCATTTTTTAAAACATTTTTAAACCCTTTAATGAACATATTAATTATATTATTATTTTGTGAATATTTTCTGGCTGTCTTGGGTTGATCTTTTGGTCATGGCTTTCTTAACATCATTGGATCCATGGTGTTGAGTTTAACTCCACAAAAAATGGATGAATGATTTTAATAATAGTTTGATTAAATATTAATTCAAATGTGGTTTTTCTTTTTACCCTAATTCCTCTTCATCTCATCCCCTTCTTATTGCACTAAATGTTGTTAGAGCATGATCTATATATCATGTATCAAAATAAATGGTGCATAGATTGCTATTGACCGGCCTCAAAATATGTGTGACTTCTATATAAGTCCACTTACGGTTGCTTAACATAGCGCTAAATTTTGTCCCTATTCGAATAAATGACCATTCGTGACCCAAACTTATGATTGCAAGCCCAAGTATGTTAATTTGATCTCTTTGATCCAAAACCTTGAGATTCATTGTGTGGAGGCTTTGGTTCTACCAATCCTCTAATGGATCTACAATACCTTTGGTCAACGCAGATCACTTAAACATCGTTGGTCATTAAATGGTACTTGTGAGAATTCCAAATGGATGATATACTTGACAAAAAGAAAATGCAACTTGTTGTGTGGAGGCTTTAGTTCTACCAATCCTCTAATGAGTTTCAAATGCAAGTTTCAAGATGGTCATCTAACTAACCACTAATTATTGACTTCTTTTATTTTATGCTTTTATTCTTTTATGCTTTATGCACTATTTATTTTTTAGCATTTTATATTTCATGCCATTTTCATCTTTGCTCATTTGAGCATCTATTTTCTTCTCATTTTTACTTTGCTAACTTGAGCTTTTCCTTTTCCTTTTTCTAAGATACTTAATAACCAACTTAAACCCTAAAAAACTCTTAATGGTACTTGGACTATTTGGTTACTATCCTTGGCATGATGGAGTAGTGGACTTTTTCTTGGACTTAGGATTAGAAACCTTGGCCTATCTTGGATACCTTGTGATCTTAGCTGATTATTTTGTCTGGAGCTCTTGAGGTTTACCTCAAGACATTGGGTTGCTTGTTTGTTTTTGTGTGCAGGTTTTTGTGATTACACTCTTTGTTTGTAATTTGGAATTCACCCACATACAGTTGTTACTCTGCCCAATTTTTGTGAAGACTTAATACATTTGAAGAGGTCTAGTATCTTTGCTTGCTTTGTTTCACTCCAAAGAATGGGAATTCTATCTTGGCTCATAATGTCAAGTTTTGGCTTCTTGTTGGTTGGATGGTCCTTATCCTTAGCTTTTACCTTATGCTTTAGAATAGCCTCTTCTTCTCCTCCCATCTTCTTTAATTTCAAAAATCTTCTCCCTCCTTTTGAAAACCCTTATTATTTTGAAACTTAAACACTTTCATAATAAACTTGGGCTTATGTCCATGCATTTTCAAAAAAACATTTTCATAAATAAATTTCAATCAATTTAATAATACCTTGACATTTTTTTGTGAAAAGACTAAAAGTCAATCAATCTCATTTCAAATCATTTTGCCACTTTGGCTTTTACCTTTAAACTTTTCTTAAAAGATTAGGCTCTTGCCAATCCTTGTAGTGATGCAAACAAATATACTTCTACAATATGTAGTGAAGTGAGATATTTTCCACTTGGGTGATGAGTGAGGCATTGTTGATTGAAAAATCCAAGCCATATCCTCCACTTTGAGATGATACAAATTCTCCTTTCTCATGATTGTGGGTAGTAAGTATGTTTTCCACACGGACAATGACGATGACGTCTTATCTCATAAAATTAACCAACACACTCGTGTTTCAAATTTTTAAAAGAGGAACTACGTGTACCCTGATCCCCTATTGCATGAAAGGTGGTACGTAGGCACTAAAGGATCGCAACCGCGGCGGGTGCAAAAATCATAAAAATACTTCTTTTCTCACCTCCACTATCCATTTTATATACAACACATTTTTATAGCCAAAATATACAGATTTTACAAAGAGGTTCCTGCGGAGTACAGTAGATGTTTAGGTGCTAATACCTTCCCTTTGCATAACCAACCCCCTTACCTTGAATCTTTCCCCCTCTTTTTGGGTTATTCGCTCTTTTCCCATTCCTTTGGAAACAATAAAGCGCGGTGGCGATTTTTATTTTGATTTGTATAAAGTCTAGTCAATTCAATGGCTTAGTCTTGAACATATCTACCGCTACACCTTTGAATTAAATTTTAGTTAAACTATTATTAAAATCATTCATCCATTTTTATGGAGTTAAACTCAACACCATGGATCCAATGATGTTAACAAAGTTCATAATCAAAAATTCAACCCAAGATCAGCCATAAAATAATCACAAAATAATATTGCATTTAGTATATACATTAAAAAATGTTTTAAAATGTTTTTTTAAAATGGAAATAAAAGAGAAAAATATCAACTATGTTCAACTTAATCAAGAAATAAAAAGTAACATAATAGAAAAATCAGAAATGAACTAAAACAATTTTATAAAATTTTTGGTAATTTTTTAAAGTCATAAACTATTTTTAAAATTAAAAGAAATGAGTAAAAGTATTTTTAAGTGAAAATTTTTTCAGAATTTAAAAATGCATAAAATTATTTTTAAACATTTAAATCAAATCAAATAAAGTGAAAATTTATAAAAAAAATATCAAAACACAAAATAAAATTGTGAAAAAATAAAAATCAGAAAGAGAAAAATCAAAAATATTTTTCATAATTTTTTCAGATTTTTTCGACAAAAAATGAATTTTCTATGATTTTTTGAAATTTAAAATAATTAAATATAAAAATCAGAAAAGAAAAATAAAGTCAAAAATATGTGGACCATTGGATGAGAGTCAAAACGTGTTAGTAATCAAATCCAAGGGATCTGGCACGCTGTGCATATCATGGTCATTAGTGAATAAAGCACTGAATCAAATGTAAATCAGAAATTTAAAAAATACAAATGGCGTTGTTTCATTGGTTGAAGGATGACACGTTGGTCATCTTCAATCTCCAGTCAGTCCCAAAACCAGGTTGCTCAATCTGTAAAATTTGAGCATGAGACCTATTCCATTCGCTTTGTCTCTTCAAGACGAAGACATCCACACCTTTGTGATAAATTTATATAAACTGTAGCTCAAGAAATTTGGAAGGAAAGTTTTGAAAAGGGATTTGAAATTTTCTGGTCAAAACATGTTTCCAGATAAAAGTGAGTGTTGCGACTAGAACCAAGGCAATGAGAGCATCACAATGATATCAACATTTTGAAGAATTCATGAAGAAATCTACCTATTGAAATTGAGTTACAGAGCTATGAAACTGGACATTTATGGAGCAATATAGGGCACGATTCTTGAAGGTAATTATATGGTTAGCTTTAGGGAAGATCAAGGGAGGTAAATTGATTGAAAAATTGGATTGAAAAAGGCTGGAACACAAATTTTGAAGTTTCAGAAATTTGAGTTATGGTACAAGTTTGGAAGGGTGATTCTGGCTATCCAAGCTTGAGAAAATGAATGAGTGATGACCCTCTATTTATAGGGAATCAAATGGAATGTCCAAGCGTGTGAAATGATGAAGTTTGGAGGGAAATCGTATGAAGTTGCAAACAAGAAAAGTGTGACTTCTAATTTGATCAAAACTCATCCAAAACACACATTTTGTTGTGCTAATCACTTCTGGAAGTTCACTAAACATGTTTAGAGGAAAAAACGCGCAGAAACAAAGTGTTTAGAAGTTAAATCAATGATTTCAAATTCTGACTTTTGAAGAAACTTCTGTTTCAAGTTACCAAGTTCAAATTAACGGCATTCTCAGCTCAAAGGGTCTTATGGCATGATTCTTGATGCTTTAGAAAGATAATGTTATAAGGTTTGCAATGGAAAAAGAATGAAATCAAATGGATGCTTGAGCTGAAAGTTGCATTGAGTCAAAGTTGGAGAAAAAAGGTTGACTTTCCATACTTAGAAATATTTCAAATTTTTCTTATAAGGGGCCTATAATGTTTTGCATCCAAACATGGTCTTCCACTTGGAATTTGCTCTTGACCAAAAAAGATGGCATGAAATAGACCTCTTAAATGACACTTTGAAACTTGAACCATTCAAAATCTCCAAAAATTAATGAGGTTATGAATTGTTGAAGTTGGCAAAAAAATCATGAAATGACCTATAATCCTTTGTATCTTGAGGGCATCTTCCATCCATTTTATCACTTTGCATATAAAAGAAAGGACAAAGTTCACATCTGCAAGATCAATATGGAAAAAGAGTGGGCTCAAGGTGATAAAATTTGACCAAGTTAAGATCATTTGAAGTCACACATGAGAAATTGGGGGTTCATCTGGAGGAATTGTAATCTTTCTTCATCATCAAGTTTCTTCCTCATGAAAACTCCTTGAAAATTTTGAAATGATTTGTTAATAACCCTTTGAAGAGAAGGATATATTTGTAATCACTCAAAAATACCAAAAGATGAGCAAGATATACTTCTTTGAAGTTCAAAAACCTAGCTCCTAGATCAAGAAAATGCTTTGAGGAACCTTGACAATTTTGAACCACCTTCTTGTACCAACACTCTTTCTTTGTAAATAGAAGTTATTGAGGATGAAAATTAGAATTCATAGCCACCTAAACCACTTCCATATCTTGAGAATTTAGAGAAGTATGCACGTGTGACCAATGGGAACAAGGCCTTGTCCAACCATGACAACTTCTTCAATCAATCCCTTGCACTTTTGAATCAATCTTGATATCTTGGAAATGTAGTGAACCAAAATAGCCTTACCGTGCCATCCCTTCCAAAACAAATTCAATGGTGAGGTTTGGACTTCTCAAGCTTTATTGACTAGGACATGGAAATAAACTAATGAACCCATGGAGCAACTTGCTAAACCTCATTATCTTTACCTACATTAGTAACAAGTAAGACAAGCCAACATTGCATTTTATTAATTAAAAGGAAAATCAAGACAAAATATTCATGATCACAAAAGAAAACAAGTCAAGGTGCTTGGTGATTCCTCAAAGAGAAAAGCTAAAGATAGGGAGGAGAACCAAAATAACCTAATGTGATCTTTTGTGATTTAATCAACATGGTATGATGAGGGGATCTTAGGGGGGGAAATTGGGGTACAACAACTGCCTTTATTTAAGTTTCTTCAATCCGAAGATACGAAGGTTAAAAATCTTCGTGTCGACGCAATCAAAGATACTTAAATATAAAACAAACTCTATTTTTGACCTTAAGATGCCATGAGAAGCTTATGAGCATGAATGCGCATGAACAAAATCAAAGAGACGCAAAACACTGCTGGGGATGTAACAAAGAAAATAAAGAAAAAAAGAGAAATCTGACCAGGAAAATAAATCACTGGTGGATCAAAAGACCTGACTTAAGAGGATGGTAAAAAGTCAAAGGACACACCAACTTTTACTGAAAGCCAAACTACCAACATTCACTGAAGGTAGAAAGAGGAAAGAAATAAAAACACTGACGTTTACTAAGGGTGAGCTACCTACATTCACTGAAGGTAAAGAGAAAGAATCATCGACATTCACTGATGATGAACTACCAACTTTCACTGAAGGTAGAAGGAAAATAAATATCATAGTATCACCGTTCACTAACGATGAACTACTAACGTTCACTGAGGGTAGCAAAAAGATAACAAGCACCAACTTTCACTGAAGATGGCCTACCAACTTTCACTGAAGGTATAAAGAGAATATATCATAGTATTGTCGTTCACTGACGATGAACTACCAACGTTTACTGAGGGTAGCAAAAAGATAACAAGCACCAACGTTCACTGATGATGAACTACCAACTTTCACGGAAGGTAGAAAGAGAATATATCATAGCATCACTGTTCACTGACGGTGAACTACCACCGTTCACTGAGGGTAGCAAAAAGATGACAAGCACCAACTTTCACTGAAGGTGACCTACCAAATTTCACTGAAGGTAGAAAGAGAATATATCATAGCATCACTGTTCACTAACGATGAACTACCAACATTCACTGAGGGTAGCAAAAAGATAATAAGCACCAACTCTCACTGAAGGTGACCTACCAACTTTCATTTAAGGTAGAAAGAGAATGTATCATAGCATTGTCGTTCACTGACGATGAACTACCAACGTTCACTGAGGGTAGCAAAAAGATAGCAGGGTTTTTTTTTCAAAATCCCGGCGTTTCACCTAGAACGGGTCTCAACTTCTTTTTTAACAAAAGCATTCCACCTCAAATAAAGAGACTACCACTTGCAAAGATTTCACAATGAACTATCTCTGCGATATTGAAAGTCTTGCTATCCACTGGTGTAATTTGACAACGGACTACAAACTATCCACTCATAGAGAAGGTAGCAAAAAAGTTACGTCGACTTTTACAGGGAAGTACAAGTTACTCAAATAAAGAGACCTACTACTTATTGTTATAGGAAGGATTGTAAAAAAAATTGATTTTCGTGGAACACAATATGACTTCCTGGGGGAATACCAATATATTCCTGCTGAGGAGATAAAGGTCTTCTCGTGAAAAATAAATGCACATTCTCAAACCAAAACTCGAAGCTTTCAGACATCCAAAGTAATAATATTGCTGGGAAACAAAGATTCAATCCAGAAATAAACTGGAGTAAAACAGTCTACCAAAATACATTCTCTGAGAAATGAAATCTGGAGGAAAACCCAAATCATCCAATTGAGGAGCTGTGCAGGAAGGCTAAAGCAAAAATCTTCCACGAGGGATAATTTAGTGGGGAAATTGAAAGAACATACACTTTCTGCTTATGACGGACACTCTATTGGAGAGAGGACAACACAACTCTGCAAAATAGAACAATACGTCCACAAAATAATAACAAATTTAAATGAGCAATCATTTTCCAAATTTTATCTATGCATGATGTATGTATGAATGTATGAGTGCTATCATGCATATGCTGACAAAACAGACATATAACACTGCAAGTAACCAGGCAAAACCAACTTGGGCACAAACAACCCTCGGCTAAATCACATCCAAGATGAAAATTCCAAGAAAAAGTAAGCGCCAACTGAGGAAACAAAATCCTACTGCATGTCTTAACTTCACCGGGGAGAAACGTAATCTGGAAGTAAACAAAACATAGCGACAAAACAGTACAGATACAGAGATATAACATCCTTCTCTAGGCTTCACCAGGGAATAGCACTCAGACTTCAACGGGGAAACAAATGTTTTCAAATGTAACTCTTCTACTGGGGATTGCAAAATCAATTTCAAGTAAATTAGATGGACACCAAATCATCAAAACATTCACTGGGGAATTCAGGCACATTTTGAAGGAGGAAAAACATACAAACTTTGCTAAGGCGTATAATGCCCCATCATCGAGACATTAATTGGGGATTTCATGCGCACTTCATTGGGGAGGTCAACACCATATTCTCAAAAGGGAAAACCAATATACGTTCTTCACTGGAGAAACCAGAGACATGTGTTCTTCGAGAGTAATTATTATACCAACTTCTCTGGGAAGAAAGAACTTCTATCAAACAAGCGAAACCTTCACTGGAGAAATCTCGGATTGAGTCTTCATATCATGCAAACTCAGAAAAGAAGAAAAATGAACCAAGACTTGACTGGGGACACTGAAGTCACAAACCCAATACAAAGGAAACATCCTGAGTAAACCTTCCCGGGAAACAAAACTTCTCAAAACTATTGGAGTTCGTTCGTCCCTAGGATCACCACTTTTGTTTTCCTCTTGAATCACAAAATCTAAAGTAAAAATAAATTGTAAATTGTAAATTCTTTTTGAAAAACAATTTTGTTATTTAATCTTTTCGCTTTGAAATTGCCCCAAATAAACACTCAGGTGTCTTCAAATCAAGGCCAATAAAAATAATAAAATATATTTAAGATAAAACAAAATTTAAATTATTTAAAAAGGGAATAATTCGTAAAATACACAATATGTATTAAAACACCAAATAAAAATCTTAAAAAAAATATCAGAGGTCAAACATGAGTCACCAAGTGTTGGCAAAAAAATTTAGAATTTTTTAAAGTCATAAACTATTTTTTAAAATATAAAGAAATAAGCAAAATAAGCCAAAAATTATGAAAATAGTAAAATCAAAAATAAAAATAAAATGAGGTCACCAATATTTGTCAAGAGGTCATTGGATCCTTCCATAATTTTTGTAGAATTTTAAATGACCAAAAAATATTTTTAAACAATTAAAACAAGTCAAATAAAGTGAAAAATCATTAAAAAAAAGACCAAATCACAAAATAAAATTGTGAAAAATAAAAATCAAAAAGAGAAAAATCAAAAAGTTTTTTTAATAACTTTTTGACAACTTTAGAAGTTGAAATGAATTTTTTATGAATTTTTGAAGTTTAAAACAATTAAAACAAAAATTAGAAAATAAAATAATAAACCAGAAAAATATGGACCATCTGATCATTGTCAAAACGTGTTAGTAGTCAAATCCAAGGAATATGGCGTATTGTGCATGTTATGGTCATTAGTGAATAAAACACTAAATCATTTTTTAAAACAAATTTTAAAAAAATTGTGTGGCATCATGTCATTGGTTGAGAGATGACATGCTGGTCATCATCAATCTCCGACCACAAACAAGTTGCAGGTTTCACAAACGGTAAAATTGGAAGCTCATACCGGTTCCATTCTCTTTGTCTAATCAAGACGAAGACAATCATGCCATCATGAAAAATTTATATAACCTATAGCTCACTCGATTTGGAAAAAACCAGAAGAAAAATTGAAAATGAGTTTTGAAAGTAAATAATCAATTCACCATGAAAACGGAAACCATAAGAAGCATGAGCTTCAAAGAAGAAGAGACTACATCTTAGCAATATATTTGAAGTGAAATGGCAAAGAATTCTATCTGAACGAAGTCTGAGAATTTTGCTTTGAAACTTGACATGGCTAGCATGATTTAGAGCACTTACAGGCTTGGTTCTTTTTATGTTAACTTCAGTGAATTTCAAGGATTAATAATCAATCAAGAAATAAGAGTTGGAAGTGAAGGAAATGAGAAATTGAAAACTCATAAATGTGAGTTGTGAAGAGAGTTTGGCAGAGCTTTTTTGGCTATCCAAGCTTGAGGAAAAGAGTGACGAATGATCCTCTATTTATAGGGAAATGAATGGTGAAAAGAATTGGAAGAAATAGTAAGGTTTGGAGGGAAATTGGGTGAAGCCCGAAAATGATAAAAGTGTGACTTGAACTTGCTCAAAACTCAGCTAATTATTGTGTGTCAATGCTCTAATCATGATTTGCAACTTGGTTAAACATGTTTAAGTTAAAAATATACAACAGTTTGATCATTAGAAGCCACATTATGAAAATCAAATTCTGACTTCAAGCAAAAACTCAGTTTCATAGAAGCAACTTCAAGAGCATAGGGCATACAATGTAGGAGGCTTTATGATCTCATTCTTTTTGTAATGGAAATATCTCAAAACAAACTTCACAATGTTCCAAGAAAGGTAGTATTTAGATGCTTGAGCAAAAAGTTATTCAAGTTTGAAATCAAAAAAAACACACGGGTATTTGACACTTAGAAAAATTCTAAGTATGGAACCTCAAAATGAACTATAATGTTCTTCACAGTTACATGCCCTTCCACTCAAAATTTGATCTTGATCCTTGAAGATGAAATGAAGTATACCATTTTAATTGAATTGTGGAATTGAGATCATTCAAAAATCATTAACAAAATGAAAGAGCTATGATCTTTGGAAGATGATGAACAAATTTGGGGAAATTCCCAAAAGACCTATAATCTTTTCAATTATTTAACAACTTTCCAACCATTTTCAAGTCTTTCATATTGAAAAAAAGTTGTAATAGACATCCTAAATATTATTATAGAAAAATAATGAGCTCAAGGAGATAAAAGATGATCAAGTTATGATCATTTGAAGTTAAACCCTAAGATTCAAAGGCTTTTTAAAGGGACTTGCAATCTTCTTCAAACTTAAATGGTCCTCCATGCCAAATTAGCCTTTGATCCTTGAAGATAAGATATTAAGGACTATTTGAATATAATCATGGATTTTAAATCACTTAAAAATCACAAAATTTGAGCAAGATATGGTCTTTGGAAGTCAGCAAACCCTAGCTCAGAGAGTGTGAAAATGACTTGTAACCCCTTTCAACTTTTGATGACTTTCCTTGCACAATTGGATCTTGTCATGTGAAAATATGTTGTTGTAGATGATTATAAGAATCCATATAAAAATAATCAACTTAAAATATTGAAAATTGAGAGATTTATGCACTTGTGATCACTGAATCAAGCACTTACTCAATAAGGTTCAACTTGTTGAATCAATCTTGAAACTTTTGATCTTTATTTGAAAAATAGGGCATGATGCATCCCATTATACCTTGAAATGATGTTTTATTAAAAGCACACTCAAAGGCGGAGCTTAAGTATCAATGAAAATTATTGAAGAAGGCATGGAATTAAACACAAGAACCTATGAATCTTCTTGATGAATACCACCACCAACCTTGAGGAAAACTTTACCTAGATAAAGTGAGAGAGATCTTTGAACCAAAAACTTTGATATCATAGTCATATATTTGAAGCTTAAGCTCTTGCAATCCCATGAAGAACTATTTGACTGAGGACAATCCCTCAAAACCCTAGGTTAGATGGTGAGATGGATGCAGTTGTGTCATCACCTATAATATGAACATCTAAAGAAACATATATACATATTTTGATGATAGTTGAAATAGAACATGTACATGATACACAATTCAAGGTGCTTGGTGATCTCTCAAGGGAAAACTTAAAGATAGGATAAAGTGAGAACCAACCTTAATGTGTGATCTTGATGCATTGATAATATGAGATAATGAGATATCTTAGGGATAAAAATTGGGGCATAACAGTCCAAACATATCTATATGCAGAAGTCTAATGGTCTAGAGGTAGAAACAACATTTTTATATTTGAAAGAGGTTTTTTCAAACTTTCCTTTTTGACATGCTTCACACAGAGCATCTGAGCTAAACTTCAAATTAGGAAGTCCTCTGACCAGATTGCGTTTGTTAATCCGAGTTATTCTTCTCATACTAATATGCCCCAATCATTTGTGCTAGACCCATTGCTTATCATTAACAAACATGGGCCATTTTTACATTCTGACTCTTTAGTTCAGAAAGTTTAATCTTATAAATGTTATTCTTTCTCTTACCATTGAAAAGAATTGTTTCATCTTTATGACTAACTGCTTTGCATGACTTTTGATTAAATATTATATCATAACCGTTGTCACTTAATTTACTTATGGACAACAGATTATGCATTAACCCATATACTAAGAGAAATTAGTTATAGAGGTAAGTGTATTGTTACCAATAGTTCCAGAGCCAATGATTTTTCCTTTTTGATTGCCTCCGAAACCTACGTATCCTCCAAATTTAAGTTCTGGACTTTCGAACATATGCTTTCTTCTCGTCATGTGTCGAGAGCATCCAGAGTCCAGGTACCAAGACGGGTGTTTTAACTTTGTTGTTAAAGACATCTCTTCTGAGTCTGATTCTGATTCTGATGTATCTGTGTCTTCTGATAAGTTGGCCATTAGTTCTATTTTGGTTTTTCTGTATTTTCCAATTTTTTGGTTCCCCGGGGGTAAAGTTTTAGAGACGTGCATCAGGTCAAGGTTAGACATATGGGATACAAAGTAAAGTTGGTGAATACAGGTCAGGTCAGCATTAGACACGTATAAGAGTATTAGGTATATGCAAGGTCAAGGTTAGACACACACGAGAAAGAAAGAGACTGACCGAAGAAGGTTCTAACAAAGATGTTAGATACACATGCCAGGTCAAGATTAGACACGCACAAGGACATCGAGTATATGCCAGGTCAATATTAGACACACATAGAAAAGAGATAGACCAAAGAAATCTCTATCAAAGATATCAAACATACATGTCTGGTCAAGATTACACATGCATGATCAAGAGGTCGACCAAAGAAGGCTATAACAAAGATAGACTCCTGGAAAATCAGACTTCTCGTGCACAAGGCAGAGAACATGCATTATGGAGATAGAAGAGATAACCAAAAGTTGAAAACTGACTTTTGGGTTAGTATGTGATAAACATATGTAACTCAAGAATTGAGAACTCATGAATCGAAGGTTGGGAACTTGCGACTGAAGGATTAGAGAGGAGTCAAACTGATAACTCGAGGGTCGGAAACTCACGACTCAAGGACCTGAGAAGAAACAAACTGGCAACTCAAAGTTTGGAAAATCACGACTCAAGGATCGAATAAGAAACAAAACTGACAACTCGAAGGTTGGAAACTCACGACTCAAGGATCAGAGAAGAAATAAAACTGACAACTCGAAGGTTCTAAACTTTCGACTCAAGGATCAGAGAAGAAATAAAACTGGCAACTCGAAGGTTGGAAACTCGCGACTCAAGGATCAGATAAGAAACAAAACTAATAACTCGAGGGTTAGAAACTCGCGACTCAAGGAGAGGAAAAGAAACAAACTGACAGGTTATACACCGACTTTGACTCGCACTCTAACTACAAAGGCGAACACAGGTAAAAATACCACAACCATAGTTTTCAAAAATCAAGACGCTTGATATATGAATCGTATTATGGATTTGTGAGAAAATTACACAAGGTTAAGAATACTTGCAAATAGCAACAACAAGAATGTATGATAATGAAAGTCTATGGGGAATACCACTCAAGGTATATGAGGGATAAGCTTCTCTTCGGAGAGGTTCGACAACTTAACTAGGGAAGAAAGGGTGCTTGAGAAATACTTGAATTTGACTTATGCTTCAATTCATGTTTGACATTTTTTTAGCGTAATGCTTCATATCAATGCAAATGCTACACACTTTTGAGTGATTCAATGAAATGCAATGCAATGATTATTACTATATGAAATATGCCGAAGCCAAGGTATCTACTGGGAACTCAAAGAATGAAGCCCTCTGACTTCTGCAGAAGAATGCCAATAATCTAGACTTAAATCCCTGACTTATGCTGAGGATAATAATCCTAACTTCTGATGGAGGAACACCAATACTCTGGACTAAAATATATGATCTCTTCCGAGGATATGGATTTTGACTTCCCAATATCTCGAACTCACAATTTGTTTAGCCTGCGCCCTAACTTAACCTAAACAAACCTTGAAGAGGAGGAATGCTCCTACATAATTCCTTGCCCTAGTCTATAGGTCCTGTGAAGAAACTTGATTCGAGAGTACTTCTTGATATTTGTACCATCATGAACAATCTGCGCCAGTGTTATGAACTTTGGAGCACTGCCCTTGGCTAACCAAATTGGGATGTGGTTTCAACCATGCTTGAGTGAGTGTCCTTGATTATGCAGCACTTTAAGAGATTCTTCAAATCTTGACATAATTTCCCCAGATTGAATGAACTCTTAATCCATGGAGTATTTGCATTCTTCTCTTCCCCTTAGGGGTAACCAAAATTTGAGATACCTCTTCTCAACGGAGTGCTTACATTGAAATATCTTGCCCATGCTCAACAAAATCTTGACAATATATTTCTCCACCTCATGCTCAAAGAATGAGAAGCTCGAGGATTTTTGAAGACAACATACCCTCGTGTCTTGAAAGTAAGCTACTTCACAATTGTACTTCTCAACTTGAACTGCTTCGTGCTCCAACAGATACTTGAAGTAATCTGTACCTTGGGATCAACTGAAAGTACTACACTATTTCTCAACAAAGACTTCTGGGAAATCAAAGCTTCCATACAATTTACTTCTGGTCATTTTTCAAGCTGGTCTTCTTTACTCAACAGAATAAAAAAGAAGGTCTTCCCCAGATTAAGATCATTCTTCAAAATGATTTGCTCTTTGATAGATTTCCGAAGCAATTTATCCCTCGGGATGATTAAACTCTTCATAAAATGCTCATTATGAAAGCTCACTTGATGTTTAACCACTTATTCATATGCAAAGAATGTTTATTATGGAATAATAATTCTAATGCAAAGCTCATGTTTGTCTTGAAGTTTAAAAACTTTTATAGAAAGGATGTTGTAACATCGAATTTTTTCTTGTATGAAAGAAAGTAAAAGGATGGAGTGATACCAACTCAAAAGTTTTAGCAAGCCTCTTAGAAGTCAGATTACCGTACTCTTGTTAAAGTATTGCTTTTGAATTAACTCATGCTTTAGTTAGGACTTTTAAGGGTTTTAACTTGGCCTGGTTCACGGTTCGAGAAAAAATGATTTAAGGCTCAAAATTTATTTGTACCCGTCCATTCTCCTTGATATTCTCCAATACTACATTCACTTAACTCGATACAAGCAATCATCTCTCAAGAGGAGTTCATGATTGTTGAGGAACCATTGAGATTTCTTAGACATAGCAGTTACTCACCTTGGGTTTTTGGAGTCTGATTACATAACTTTGCTCTTTGCTAAGGATTTTTCTTTGCTAATCCTTTTCGTTTTTGGCTTTTTTAAGCTTTTTCGTTTCCCTAACTTTTTCCTGGACAAATTCCTTTGAATTTTTATTTTGAAGTCTAGTGGGATGCCCTAATTTTTTCCTAAGCCGCTTGTTTTTGAGCTTTTTTATTTTCTATTGACTTAGTGGGCTTTCTTTCTTCCTTTTTTCAATCATTTTAAAAAAAATTGTGTGACTCTGAATCTTTTGACTTTTTGGAAGGGTTGTGACTACCATTCTCTTTGGTTTACGAGGAAAAATTGTTAAGGTATCGTCGTCTTTTGACCTCCTGATAGGTAAAGGATACCCGTTGTGGTTGATCCTAACATGCACACTACTGAAAAGCATTCCCCTAGAGATCGAGTCCTGACAAGTATTCCCCTTCAGGAGTTTATTCTGAAAAGCATTCCCCTTCAGAATTTTATTCTAAAAAGCATCTCCTTCAGCACTTCGTTCAGAAAAGCATTTCCCCTTCAGAGACGGAATTCTGAACAACATTCCCCCCATAGATTGAGTTCTAGAGAGCATTCCCCTTCAGAAGTTTATTCTGAAAAGCATTCCCCTTCAGAAGTTTATTCTGAAAAGCATCTCATTCATCACTTTGTTGTGAAAAGCATTTCCCCTTCAGAGACGGAATTCTGAAAAGCATTCCCCCCAGAGATCGAGTTCTGGAGAGCATTCCCCTTCAGAAGTTTATTCTAAAAATCATTCCCCTTCAGAAGTCCATTCTGAAAAGCATCTCCTTTAGCGCTTTGTTCTGAAAAGAATTTCCCCTTCAAAGACGGGATTCTAAAAAGCATCCCCCCTTAAAGACCGAGTTCTAGTGAGCATTCCCCTTCAGAATTTTATTCTAAAAATCATTCTCCTTCATATGTTTATTTTGAAAAGTATCTCCTTCAGGGCTTCGTTCTGAAAAGCATTTCCCTTCAGAGATTTTCTGAAAAGTATTCTTCAGATACAGTCAGGTGTAGACTCATTTTGATATTCCTATAAATAGCTACTTTGGATGGCCTCTATAACCCCATATCCAACGATACTCTATCACCCCTCCGAATGGCGTCTTTAAGCCCATTCAAGCAATATAATCAACCGACAACGTTACTTAATGCACCGGCGAGTGCAATTTTTTGGGCACTTAATTGTTCAATCCTCTTCCACTCTCAGATCCAGAATGGTGGACATGTCAATCTAAATCTTTAGGTTTAATAAGATTGAACATGGGCAACTATTGTACCCCAAAATTTTCCCTCCCATTTCAAGATATCTTCTCATGCTCCTAAGGTTTCTCAAGTGCTCAAAACTACTCAAGAATTGATTAGATGAATCCTCCTCCTAAGCAATGGCCTACAACGAGGGTTTTGGTATTCTAATGTAAAATGGGACTTTTAATGCCTTAAGTTAGTTTCATGGTTCCTCATATGCTTCAAAGAAATCTTGTGTCAATTTTCAAGCCTTACATCACAAATTTGCTCGACCAATTGCTCAGACAGGTGAAAATCAACTATATTGGACAAAAAGTCAATTGTGGTCAACATACAATCAGGCTTCAAGATTTTTGGTCAACATCAAGATTTTGAGGTCAAATTCATCATTTGATCAAGGGTTGATCATAACTCATCAAGAAAACTCAAGATTCATCAAAAAGTCAAAAGTTACTAAATTAGGGTTTTCTTAAGGAGAAGTCAACTAAACTTTGACCAAGCATAACTTTCACATACTTCATTAGAAAATTTTCAAACAAGTCCTATCTTAAAGGAAATTCAATTATCTACAACTTTGTCTCTCTAAGCTCAAGGTAAAAAATGCTTCATTTGAGAGATATGGGCCAAAACATTACATGTCATTTTAAAAGTCAACAAAAGACACTTTTTGTCAAAGCAATTTAAATCAAGTTAAGATCTTCAAATGGAAACATTACCAACATGAAATTTGTAGGGGACATCTTGAGATTTCCAAAAAGTTAGAGATCACTTCCATATGAAAAAAATTGAGCAAGTTATATGTGGTAAAATTTGGGTAATTTTGCGAAATTGCATGAAACCTCAATTGAACAATTTTGGGCTTTTGGATTAATAGGCCTAACTTTTGAAGTTCAAACATGTTTATGACATATTAGGGGACCCCAAAAACCCTTCACATATTTTTATGATTTTTATTTCTTTTATTTGAATTTTTATTCATTTAAATGCAAATTAAATCAAATAAATAGTAAGTGAAGGTATAAGGCTTAAAAGGCTTTTGATTCAAATCTTTTGGAGGCCCAATATCACATTGCCAGCCATTCGAACCTATTTTTATATCAAATATCCATGCTTTTGTCTTATTCTAACCTATTTCCAAACAAAACCAAAAGGTTGTTTTACAAGAGTCAAGCCCATGTATTGACATAATCGTTTCTCTTATAAATACTCTTTACATTCAGACAAGAGGGACAATGAAAAAAGGCTGCAAGAACCCTCTCTAGAAATCTCAAATTTTGTGCAAAACTAGGGTAAAATCGAAATCATTGTTCCAGCCTTCTTAAAGTAAACCAACCGTTCAAATTAATCCCTGAGGTGTTATAGGGTAAGACTTGATCGTTCTTGACGATCAAATAGGCTTGAAACACGCAGTACATTTATCACCAATTTCCATATTTACATGAAATTCTTTTTTTTTATGTTGTTTTGATTGAAACTAACCATGCCAACATGTTCCTGAGATGTAATAGCACATGTCTAAACCCCTACATGAATCCCATAACACCTGGATAGATTAGCACCATTCTAACACTTATTTTCCTTATCTTGTTCATATCTCTTTGTACATGACGATTTAGTCAAAACTAAGGCCACCAATGGATTCGCAAGGGCCAACTTATGGGGTAGGGTTCTATTTTATCATTAACGTGCTCTATTTTCGCAGGTACAAAAAAGGGCTCACCGGAGAAGACGACCGGAGCTATGGCTCCGGTGCCTCTTCATTTCATCCGTTTTGGATTATATTCTTTTTATTTGTTTCGGTTATACTATCAAATGTAACAGCCACCCCAGTGGAAAGCGCGCGCGTTCAAAGACATTTCTTACCTCAAAGGGCATGGGTTCGATCCTGCACTGCACAATATTTTTTGTTATTTTCTATTTAATACCCAGGTTTCAATATATTCTGCAGCGCCTATCTCTTAACACAACCAGCGTATTGGCTGGGTGGCAAACAAGGCAGTGTGAAAGCAGAAGGGCGTGGGTTCAACACCCACCCCATGCAATTTTCCTTTTTTATTTATTTTAACCTTTTCATTGATTTTTCTTTCCCTAACCCTATTTTTGGTTAACCTTTTTTTTAATCAACCATTAACCTAATTTTTATTAATACTCAGAAATTAGGTTTAGTTTTTTTTAATTAACATTGAATTGTCTTGTTTTAATTAATTAATTAATTTAAATTTTCTTAAATATTATAATTAATTAGAATTTTAGGTTTTAATTAATTATTACTCAAACTATTTTCTACAAATATCACAAAAAAACATTTTCTTTTCTATTTTCTATATTTTTTTCTTTTACTTATTTCTAATTAATTTTCCTAGATCAAGTGTATAGGACGATTCCTCAAATGTAAATAGCTTAAGTTTACTTTTTTCGCACTTTTTTTCTATTATGTATCTGCTCCCAGGATGTAATAGTTTTAGGGTTTACTTTCCCGCATTTTCCTACTTATGTAACTGCCCCAAAGCCCTGTAATAGCTTAGGTCTTTACATTTTGCACTTTACTTTTCCTGGTATATTTTATACTATTAGGAACTATGGTTTTCATGGTAAGACTATAACCAATCTATAGAAAACCCTAATTTAAGATAAAGATAACTGAACTGAACACACTTTTCACACTTGCACCTCTAGGGTAACCACTTTTGTTGCATTCAGAAATAATGGTCATATCCTTCGAAAGTGGGGATACTTTAGCAAAAACCCTCGAATAAAGATCATAGTCCCTCGATGACTCTTCGATGTTACCTACGAAAGATGATTTAGTCCCTCCAGTAAATTGCTAAAGTATCTCTATATGTTGCCTTCAATGACGATACGATGACCCTTCACTTGCCCATTCACATCCAATAGATAAGGCTACCTACCAACTGATGGTATAGATAACACTATCTCTAAAGGAGAAGGAAAAGAATAAGAACGATCTTTAGTGGGTAAGGAACTCTTAATCGCTTGCTCACAACTTTTTTTAAAAACACATTTTTTACACATCACACTTTCAAAATATTTTCAAAAAAAACATTTTGTACGCGTTCTTGAGGACTAATACAAGAACCATTATTAAGTTAATCGTACTTTGTATTTTCAAAATATTTTCAAATAAATCACACACACAAAGCAATATTTTCAAAAGTGAGCTAGCAATTAAGAGCCCGTAGATAACTATGTATGAAAAGGGTGCTAACACCTTCCCTTTTCATAACTTACCCCCCAAACTCAAAATCTATCAAGGTCTTTCCTGTTCTATTCACCTTTTCTAAATATTGGATAAAAGAAAAGTCTGTGGCGAATCTAGCTATCCACACATTTGGATAAAACCAAAAAAGTCGGTTCTCCTACCGTATTACAGAACAGGCGACTCTGTTGGGGAATAACTTTAAAAAAAGAGGGGTTGCCTTAGGGTTAGATCACTCTATTTTCTTTAATTTATTGTTTATGTTGATTTACTTTAAGGGTTTCTTAGGTTTATTTGCTTGCAAGATCCTACACCCGGATCTAGGGATGCCTTAGGTAAGTAGTAATAGATCATGAAAACTATACGGTGTAGACCAATATGGTTGAAGTGATGGTTGCAGTTAGTGCGACACTTTGGATTGTACTAATGTTACTTGAGTTAATCAAGGATAACATTAGGCTTCCATGGGGTGTCATTAGCACTAACTGACTTTTAGAACCTTAATTGATCCATCTTGGCCATTAGAAGGTAGTGAGATGGCCTACTTTGGTGATGTTTAAATTTGGTTGATACTCGATGCTACGCTCATTGAGATTCGTCTCTCGGGATGTTTTGGTGGCAAGCCAGTTGTCGTGCTAAAATAAAGCATTTGAGAAAGATCGGTGATATGAGATTCCTTGAACCCGATTACTATTTTTAGGATAGGTTGAGCCAACTTAACTTCAATAGAGAAGGGTGTGATCGGTGGAAATAGAACTGACTATTTTGGAACGCTGGTTCGCGAAATATCGCGGTAAGCAAGAGTCGCCACTGTCTTTTATTTTCTCCAACAAGGAAAGGACAAAAGCACAGCAAAATTCCTTTTCGAGATGTTTCTCGGTTCGGGAGGTAGATTATAGAAAGGGAAGGTGTTAGCACCCTTTCTATCCGTGGTTATCCACGGGCTCTTAGGTACTTGCTCACTATGTTTTCAAAAAATGTTTGCTTTTCTTATGTTTGTGGGTTTTGAAAAAGTTTGTTTGAAAACTTCATTTTAACTCTTGTATCAGTCCTCAAGAGTGTCATGAAGTGTTTGTTTGAAAACTTTTGTCAGAAAAGTGTAAGTGCAAAAAGTTGTTTTCGTTTTGAAAGAGCAAGTACCTTAGAACCTCTACCTACTCAAAAGGAATTAAGCTGTGTAAATGTCCTTTAGACAATACTATCCCACTATTGAGAAGTAGGTAGCACTGTCGTTGGAGTTTTCGGGTCAATTCGATTATAGGGACATGTGTGGTCACCAAAGCAATAGTAGGACGCCTTAGCGGTAACCCTAATGTCTTAGATCGTTTTATCTGAGGCAACCGTTTCGAGGCAACTTGGATCTTTAGACAGGAGGGCGACCTCTAAAACATCCTATATTCAATGACCACGTCGAGGCAACCAAGTGAGGCGTACCCTAGGAGTGGCATGTGCGAGTGTGTCAGGTTTCAGTTAAGTTATCTTTGCACATGTTATGGTGAGCTACGTTTTGATTTTAATTTTCAGAGATGTCTTCTCATGCATAGGAGTTAATAGTTGCAGAAAGTAAATTGCGGAAAGAAAATCTACGGTATTACAAGGCGTCGGGTATTTACATCGCCAAAAACAAACCCTTTGAAAAGTAAATTGCGAGAAAATAAAGAAAGCGATAAAAAGTCCTAATTACGCTATTACATCCTCGGAGCAATTACATAAATATGATCAAAAAATAATATGCGCGAATAGAAATTGAATCGGAGAAGTCCTTAGGGTTTTGACCCTTATTTGAGAAAGAAAGAAGTTTTTGTCCTTTTTGCATTTAATTAAACCTAAAACTAATTAATTAATTAATTAAAAGAAATATTTTTTTATTTTTTTATGTGTTAATGAAATAAAAGAAAAGAAATTAAAATTGTCAAGAAAACCCTAATTCTAATTTATTTTATTTGTTATGAAAATAATTAAAGTTAACCTAATTAAAACAACTAAATTAATTAATTACATTTATTTACAAAAATAATAAAATAAAGGTGAAATTAATAATAATAAGAAAAATATTATGTTTTATGTTTTTTCTGATTTTATTATAAAAATAAATAATTATGTGAGTTAACTAAATAATAATAATAATTACTAAAAGAAAATAAAAAGATTAAATGAAAAATGTAAAAGAAAAGAAAAAAAAGAATGAATGAATGAACCAGGGGGGTGCTGGCCCAATAATGAGGTTTCTTTGGCAATTCTCAGGCCCATTAATCTCTCAAGCCTGTTTGACTTTGGGGGATTGTCCATGCGCGTGTTGACTGGGAGCATGGTGTTCCTTCTCTCGTGACCATTAGATCTGTGCCCATAGCCACATGGCGCTTGGATGTCTGGAGGTACATGGTGTTTATCCTCTGGAAGCCTGCATATGATCATGTTAAACAAAATAATATAAGAGTTTGGGTGGACCTGGGATTCGAACCCAGGTCCCAATGATTCCAAGCCAGCACATCAACCACTACGCCATTTGTCTGCATTTGTTATTAAAATAACAATCAATCATTATATTAAGAAACAATTAATATGCTGGGAATTACAAAAACGCACGCTTCTTTTCAAATGGCCCAACCAAATGCTAACACGTCTTCATCTACCTCCTTTGTACCTGTAAAAACATGTTAGATAGCGGGGGTTTTTAACCCCCACAATATGCAATGACCAAAAATAGCGATTATCCCTGTGTTGTATATAAATATTTCGCGAGGGTGGCTTTGGATTCGTCTTGACCTAACGAATTCAGTCATGGGTCTTATGAGGCTCAATTTTTCTTGTATTAAGAATCCCTAAATTCCAAGCTCAGGAACCCTAGAATTCATCCATGGCAATTTATGATTCTGTGCATTATAATTCAATTAAACTATGCCAATAGCTTCATATGGATTCAAGCAATGCAAAACAAACAATAAATCATGTTAAATGTGCATGAAATAAGCAATACGATTCTGAAAAAAAGTGGTAAACCGTTAAACTGTTCTTGATGATTCTTGTAGCTTTAAGGCCTGGTTTTGATTGCTACACGTTCCTCACACTCCCTGTAATGTGTTAGAATCCACAAAAGCCTTTGAATCGTGCTAGAATATGGAAATCAGTTTTCAAGTTTTCTTGAATTTTTTCAATGTGGTTATGGCTTTTTCTGCAGAGATTTCACGTGTGCATGATTAGGATTAGCTTGCATATTTATAGAGGAATGAAATTAGGTCAGAATCTTGCAAAGAAATCCATGGAATGATGATTTGAATATTTGATTGGAAATCAAATCTTTTTGCATTTTCATGATTGAAGAAAGTTGCCAAACTTGGAGATTTTGATGTCTTTGATTTGCACACGAAATTGCCAGCCTTTTAGGTCATCTTTGCTTCACAAAAAGATTGAAAAATCAAATCTTTGTATTTCCTACAATTTAAATTAATTAAATGAATTAATATTGATTAAAAATCCAATTAATTAATAAAAAATCAGAAAATAATTCAATTAAGCTTGATGGGTCGTGCATAGGGCTTGGATAAAGTTTCAACAAGAAATTTGAGACCCATTAGCAAAAACAAGGTGTTTTGAGCAAAGTTGACTTTTGCAAATTCACAAACATTTCCCAACTTCTCCAATGCATATCTTGCTCAATTTTGATCATATGACCATGTTCTTGGACATTTTGGAAAGGTCTTGAATTCCTCTAACCAATTCATTTGGTCCCATGTCATTTGGATTTACCAATCTCAAGTTATGGTCTTTGACTTAAAATGCATTTTTGTTGACTTTTGAAATTGACCTATAATGTAGAAATTGATAACTTTTTGTGAGTGCATTTCTAAGACTTGGAGTGTGAACATGGATTGTAGGAAATGTCATCCCCTTCAAAATGAGCATTGGATGGGATTTTTATGATGAACCATGAAAACGTTATGCCCTGGTCATGATGCAGTTGACTTTTCTACTGTCCAAAAATAGTAACCTTTTGCATCTTGATGATTTTTGAGTCATTCTTGTGGAATCATGATCAAGACTTGATCAAAGGATGATTGTGGACTCAAAATAAGATGTTGACCAAAAATTCTGACTTTTGACTGCAAAATGACCATTTTGCCCCTGCAGTTGACTGTAGAGCAATTGGAGCTTTTGACTATGCAAATTGGCACTGTAAGTCTTGAAACTTGGCATGTAGGTGCTTGAGAATGCATATGGGCCATTGAGACTTGATTGAACCATTGAAAACCTCCAATTCCTTGAAAGAACCAAAACCCTAATTTCAGCTGGCTTAGGAGGTGGTTTGAACTGTGCAATCCTTGAACAATCTTGAACCATTTGAAGATGATTCTTGACAAACCTTGAGGAATATGGGAGGGAAAATTTTGGGGTACAACAGTTGCCCATGTTCAATCTTCTTAGACCTGAGGATGTAGATTGGCTTGCGTGCCTTTCGTGATCCGAAGGTGGAAGATGATTGAACACTAAAGTGCCCAGAAATTTGCACTCGCATAGTGTAGTATCAGCAATGTGATGTCGGGAATGGGCTTACAGATGCCATTTGGAGATATGATGGATAGGAGGATGGGCTTATAGATGCCATCTGGAGATGTGACAGAATCTTGTCGGGGATGGGCTTATAGATGCCATATGGAATTGTAATGGATGGTTGTGGAGATGGGCTTAAAGATGCCATCCGGGAATGTTTGTTGAATTGTGACTTGGTAGGTTGGCAGATGAGATAGTTTTCCTGTCTGGTTTCAGGTATTAATCTCTGACTTGAGAAAGAAAGATAGTCTTCCTGGCTTGCTACAGGTCTTGATCTTCAATCTCTTCATGTAGATAACTTTCCTGGCTAGATACAGGTATCGAATCTACAATCAATCGTCCACAGATATTTCCTGGCTAGATACAGTTGTTGATCTAGAACTCAAAAAGGTTGGTCGAGATAGCTTTCCTAGCTGGATACAGGTGTAGATCTCTGACCAGAGAATGAAAGATGGTTTCCTGGCTAGATACAGGTATTGATCTGGAACTCAAAAAGGTTGGTCGAGATAGCTTTCCTGGCTGGATACAGGTGTAGATCTCTGACCTGAGAATGAAAGATGGTTTCCTGGCTAGATACAGGTATTGATCTTCAATCTCTTCATGTAGATAACTTTCCTGGCTAGATATAGGTATCGAATCTACAATCAGTCGTCCACAGATATTTCCTGGCTAGATACAGGTGTTGATCTGGAACTCAAAAAGGTTGGTCGAGATAGCTTTCTTGGCTAGATACAGGTGTAGATCTCTGACCTGAGAATGCAAGATGGTTTCCTGGATATATACAGGTATTGATCTTCAATCTCTTCATGTATATGACTTTGCTGGCTAGATACAGGTATCAAATCTACAATCAGTCGCTCACAGATATTTCCTGGCTAGATACAGGTGTTAATCTAGAACTCCAAAAGGTTGGTCGAGATAGCTTTCCTGGATGGATACAGGTGTAGATCTCTGACCTGAGAATGAAAGATAATTTCCTGGCCTGTTACAGGTGTTGATCTTCAATCTCTTCATGTAGATAACTTTCCTGGCTAGATACAGGTATAGATCTACAATCAATCTCTCACAGATATTTCCTGGCTAGATACAGGTGTTGATCTGGAACTCCAAAAGGTTGGTTGAGATAGCTTTCCTGGCTGGATACAGGTGTAGATCTCTGACCTGAGAATGAAAGATAATTTTCTGGCCTGTTACAGGTGTTGATCTTCAATCTCTTCATGTAGATAACTTTCCTGGCTAGATACAGGTATAGATCTACAATCAATCGCTCACAGATATTTCCTGGTTAGATACAGGTGTTGATCTGGAACTTAAAAAAAGGTTGGTCGAGATAGATTTCCTGGCTGGATACAGGTGTAGATCTCTGACCTGAGAGTGAAAGATAATTTCCTGGCCTGTTGCAGGTGTTGATCTTCAATCTCTTCATGTAGATAACTTTCCTGGCTAGATACAGGTAACGAATCTACAATCAATCGCTCACAGATATTTCCTGGCTAGATACAGGTGTTGATCCGGAACTTAAAAAAGGTTGGTCGAGATAGATTTCCTGGCTGGATACAGGTGTAGACCTCTGACCTGAGAATGAAAGATTATTTCCTGGCCTGTGAAGGGACGTGTCGAGGGGCACATGAGCATGCCGACCGGAATGGTATGGAGAGGAGTGTGCTGAGTGGCATAACTCCTTGGAAAGAAACATGTTTATTTTTAGTTTGTGCTGAGGGGCACAGTTGGGTGACGAGGGGCACGCCCATAAAGCTCCACTTTCTTTGTTTGTGTTGTCTGTTTCCTCTATATCTGTTACTTTAGTATTTAATTACAGGAATGGATGTAGTAGAGTTAGAAAAGAATGAATAAAAGTATAGGCTATTTATTAGTAACGAAAGTGAACAATTTGTAGATTAACATATATAGCAGGTAGGATTAATAGATGACAGAGTCAATATGCTTAGTAGGGACAATTGTTAAGTTGTTGTGATGATGTTGTTGTTAATTATTGAAGTTGTAGGTAGTGATGAATTTTTTTCTTGATGTCTATATTAATTGGCATATTTCTAACTTTGGAGTTTTTCTCCATTAGTACCATATGCATGTGCACCGTATAAGTTGCATTCCGTGTTGCATAATTATGTTATTGTGTAGCTGACTTGTGTTGAATGTTGTTAAAAAGCTGCGAAGTGGTGATTGTTATGTGAACTGATTCAAATATATTATTCATCATACATTCTATTATATTTGTTGTACCCCAAAATTTTCCCTCTCATTTTATTCAAGACATACTCATAGAGGTCCCCAAATGCTCAAGGTTGACTAAGAATTGACCAGACAAATTCTCCTCCTAAGCAATAGATCTCCAAATAGGGTTTCATTTTTCACAAATAATTTTGGGTTTAAAAGGCCTCAAGTGATTTCCATGGTCCCTAATATGTCCCCAAGAATTCTCATGCCAATTTCCATGCCTTGCATTACAAGTTTTCTTAGTCAATTGCTCAGATGATTGGAAATCAACTATATTAGGTCAACAGTCAACTATGGCCAATATACAGTCAAACTTCAACATTTTTGGTCAAAATCAACATTTGAAGTGATATTCATCATTTTATCAAGGTTTGATCATGATTCCTCAAGGAATTCTCTTAAATCATCAAGAATAAAAAAATTGTTAAATTAGGGTTTCTATAGGAGAAGTCAACTAAACTTTGACCAGGAATAACTTTCACATGCTTCATCAACTTTTCCCCAAAAAATACCATTTTTAAGAAAATTCAATTCCCTACAACTTTTCTTTTATTCTCAAGTCCAAAAGATGCATCATTTGAAAGATATGATCTCATACATTACAGGTCATTTTCAGAAAGTCAACAAAAGACACTTTTTGTCAAGGGAACTTACATCAAGATAATGTCTCCAAATGAAAAAATGAATAAAGGTGAAAGTGTAGAGGACATCTAGGTATTTCCAAAAAGTCCTATATCATCTTCAAAAGATGGAATTTGAGCAAGTTATGAAGTGCACAAGTTGGGCAATTTTCAAGAAAATGCATGAAATCTCAATTGAGTAAATTTGTGATTTTAAGTTATTGGGCCTAACGTTTTGGAGTTAAAACATACTCATGATATATCCAAGGACCTCTAAATCTATCCATGCATTATTTTGATTTTGATTTTGATTTATTTGAATTGTTATTCATTTTAATATGAATTAAATCAAATAAAATATGAAAACTAATAGGCTAGTGCATATGGGCTTGGTTTGATCCATAATAAAGCCCAATAATTCTTTCAAGATACATAGAAAGTGTCTAGGTTCAGGAAAAATTCGAAAAGGGCAAGAATCAAACAAAAATGGCAAGGGATCATGAAGTTTGGAAACTTTTCAAATTTTGATTTTTAGTTTTAAGGCCATGGTTAATGGCTTGATTCTTTCCATGATGGTTTACACTCCTCTCTTCCCTCTAAATATATGATATTGCAAGAAATAAAGGACACACACCATACTTCCTAGAGAAGCGCTCCAAATTTTCACAAAATTCTCAAGAATTACAAAATTCGAAACTCAAACTTCCCGCCCATATTCATCAAAACCAAGCCTTGCATCGTGTTTCTGAAGCTCCAAGGATCTCATTACTATCCTTCTTGTAGATTTAAGCACGCTATAATACGCCTATGAGGTTATTCCAGTTGGAACCATTTCCTTTGAGTTTTGACGCATGAATCCAGTTCTACCATTGCTAGGGCTCATAAACTTTTGAGTTTCGGATCCAACACTACGAGCCATTTCAGACCAAACCAGTACCATGGTTGGATTCGAAGAATATGTCCCATTTATTATTAATTTTTTGCTTTATTTCATTTTCATTTGTCTCTTTTATTTCAATAATTTATTTTCCTATTAAAAAATCCTTAGAGACATCATAAAATCAAACAAACCAAAAATAATTAGACTTAGATTTTCATTAATTAAATTAATTTTAATTAGTTATTTTAATCACCTGTCTTTTTAATTAATTAATTAATCAATTAGAATTAGTATTAATTTAATTTCAAATATTTTTCTTAATAATAATAAAAAAATAAAAACAACAAAAATTGTCTTAATTTGCTTAGAACTTTTTGGGTTTTTAGACGTTCCTTCTTAATCTTTATGTGTTCTTTATTTTCCGCATTATTACTTTTGAAATATTGTATCTGCCCATGGTTTGTAATAGTTTAAAATTAGAATTTCTTTACTGTTTTTACCCCCAGTTTTGGACTTGTAATTTCCCCCTTCCTGAAGCCATGTAATAGTTAGTTTAAATTTCGCACTTTAAATTTTTTGCACTTGTATATATATTGAACTGTTAGATGTATGTCTAATAGGATTGCATGACAAGAATTAAAATTAAACTTTAGCAAACTTAAACATCAAAGACAAATAATTGAAACACAACACACCCGCACATGTGCACCTCTAGGATACTCCCACTTTGGTTGCCTTCGAAATAAAACAATCACAACTCTCGAACGTGAGGGATTTTAGTGGAAACCCTTTGGTTCAAGGATCATAAGATGACCCTTTCGATGTTGCATCGACACGTGATCTTAAAACCTTAGGGGTATTACTAAAGTATCTTGCCAAGTTGCCTTTGTGACGGTACGATGACCCTCAATTGTCCCTAAAACATTTAACGATGGGGCTACCTACTCACTAATAGTAGGATAGTACTGTCTAAAGGAAAAGAGGAAAAGAACAAACCTTTTCGAGTATGTAGATAGTTCTTAGATGCTTTCTCAAAACTAAACATTTTCCACACCTACACTCCTTTCCAAAAATATTTTCAAAAACACTTTGTATACGTTCTCAACAATACGAGAAACATTACAAAGTTCGCCGCACTAAGCCGTCTTTTCAAAATACTATTTTTTAAACACACAAACACAAGGTATTTTCAAATGAGCTAGCATCTAAGAGACCGTAGATAACCACAGATGGAAAGGGTGTTAACACCTTCCCTTTCCATAATTTACCCCTATTACTCAGAAATAATCTCAAAAGGTATTTTTCTGTTCTTTTCACCATTTCCTTTGTTGGATAAAAGAAAAGCCATTAGAGACTCTTGCTTACCGTAACATTTGCGAATAAAAATGAAAAATCAGTATAGCAGTCAGTTCTCCCATCGTATTATAGAACTGGCAACTCTGTTGGGGAATTATAAAAAGTGAGGTTACCTTAGAGTTTAGATCATTTTAACTACTTTCCTTGTGTGTTTTGTTTGCTTTATTTTTAAATGGATTGATTGGGTTACTGTTAAAGATCCTATACCCGGATCTGAGGCACCTTTTTAGGTAAGCAGCAATAAATCATGGAGGTTGTACGACGTAGACCAATATAGACGAATTGATGGATACGTTAGCGTGATACTTTGGCTTGTACTAATGTTCCTTGAGTCAGGCAAGGATAACATTAGGCTTCCTCATAGTGTCATTAAGCGCTAACTGGCCTTTATAACCTTTAATTGACTCATCCTAGCCACTAGAAAGTAGTGAGATAGCCGGCTTTGGTTCCGATCGAAGATTGGTTGATACTCGATGCTACACTCATTGAGATTGGACTTTTGGGATATTTCGACCGCAATACTTTGGTGCTTAAGCTGAAACAATTCCTGGCGGAAAGGTCAATGATATAAGACTCCTTAGAACTCGGTTACTATTACAAGGACAGGTTAAGCCAACTGAAACTTCAAGAGGGTACTTACCTTTAAAACCTCGTGTAAGCCTTTAAACCTAAGGTCTTTGTGTGACTTGTTTGTGTTTGCTATCTTTGTTTTTAAGCATAATCATAACATCATGAACATCATAACATATCATTTGCACTAACCGCTTCAAGCACCTGTGGATTTATCTCTTCTCTGTTTTGTAGGTTATGGATTCAGCTCGCAGAAAAACCATCTGGATCAACTTTGTAGAAATTCCTCCCAAACTTAAGGAGTTGGTGTTAAAAGTTCCTGAAACTCATCATTAAACAAAAGATATGGTCACTTTCTCAATTTGGTTACTACCAGTTTTAACGAAGGTTTAATGAGCGTCATATTCTAGTTCTTCGATCTTAAACACCATTGCTTCACATTTCCAGATTATAAGTTGGTGCCCACACTGGAAGAATTCTCTAAGCTACTTAGTTTGCCTATATTCTCTAAACGACTCTTTCTTACTCCAACATCCAACTTCTAAAAATGTTTCCATAGCCTTGCATTTGAAGCCATCTAACATTAAATCCAATTGGGAAAGAATAAGTGGGGTTAAAGGTCTTCTTGCAAAGTTTCTGATGGAGAAAGCTCGGGTATTCCTAGACACCATGAGTTACCATGATTTTGAAGATATCTTGGCTCTCTTGATCTATGGGTTGGTTTTGTTCCCTAATTTAAACCAACTTATATACATCAATGCCATCAACATTTTCCTTACTCATAATCCAGTGCCTACATTGCTCGGGGATATTCTACATTCACTCCATACTCGTACTATGAAGAAGCTAGGAACTATTATGTGTTGTATGTCTTTGATCTATAGGTGGTTTATTTTGCACCTTCCTTGATCAGTAATGAAGAATGAGTTAGGCTTAAGGTGGAATCAAAGGTTAATGTCTCTCTCTCACTCTGATATCTATTGGTGTCCTCACTCTCCAGAAGACATCTCTTTTATTGATGGCTACGGAGAGTTTACTAATGTGCCACTCCTTGGAATTAGAGGAGGCATCACCTATAACCCTTCTTTAGCCCTGTGTCAGTTTGGTTACACACAGAGAGATGGTCCTCCTGATATTCTCATCCAGGGTATTGTGTTCGACTACTCAAATGATCTGCAAGGTTATCTTCAGAAGCTCATCCGTGCTTAGTGTATTGTGTTCGACTACTCAAATGATCATTCTTCATCCTGATATGCCAAACAAACTTTGAGGAATTGCAAAGTCTTAGATCCAACTCAAGGAATAACGGGACACCTTTGAGATCCAACTCTATGCCAGTGAGAAGAAAGTGTTGAAACTGATGAAGCAGCTTCTCGAGGAGCAGAGTCTTAATTCCTATATCAGCACGAAAAGGAAGCGTCCATGGGAAACCTAGAAGTTTTAGAAGTTTTAATTGTTATTTCTTTGTAAACTTTGATTTCATTTGAACTTACTAATAAAAAGTCTTTAGTTTTGTTTTGATTAAAAGATTTTAAATCCTACGAGGTCCTTGAAAACATTGCATAAGCATATCATGTATATCATCACATAAGCAGGTATTTCAAGACAGGTTTCTTATCTTTTCACTGTTTATTTCGGCAAAAAGAAATGTCTCTTGAACAAACAGTTAAGGATCTTCAATCACAGAACGCTCAATTCTAACAGATGTTCCTCGCTCTGGCTAAAGGACAAGAAGATCTGAAAGCTCTCAGTGTTAAAGAGAAGACAAAGAAGACAAAGAAACCAGTTGGCATCCTGAATATGGGAAGAAGATTTAGAGGACCAACCAAGTGAGCTCTAGAATTTGCAACTCCATCAAATGAGGGGGATAATCAGGAAGAGGATGACAGGAAGACAAAAGAAGAAGATAACAGCATAGGGACTGGTGAAGAGGAAGCAGAATATAATGAAGAACAATATCCTTCTGATGATGACAAATCTAAATAGCTGGAGGATCGTCTCAATGTTATGGAGATTCAGAGAATACCTGGTTTGGACTTAAAGAGCTAGGGTTGGTCTCAGGAGTGGTTATCCCACAAAAATTCAAAGTTCCCACTTTTGCAAAAAATGACGGTGTTTCATGTCCCAAGCTTCATTTGAGGTCTTACGTTAGGAAGATCCAACCCCATACAGCTGATAGGATATTATGTGTTCACTTCTTTCAGGAGAGTTTATCGGGGACGCGGTTAGAATGGTTCTATCAATTGGAAAGAACCAACATCTGCAATTGGGAAGATTTGACTGCTACTTTTTACAAGCATTACCATTATAATGCTGACCTGGTGTTGACTCGTGTACAGCTACAAAACATGTCCATGAGCTCAAATGAAGGTTTCAAAGAATATGCTCAGAAATGGAGAGATCTAGCTGGAAGAGTGAAACCTCCTTTGAATGACCGGGACATGGCAGACATGTTCATGGGTACTCTGACAGGCCCGTTCTTTAACTTTTTGATTGGAAGTTCTTCGTATGGTTATATAGAAATGGTTCTGACTGGGGAAAGGATCGAAAGTGGTATCAAGAGTGGGAAGATTCTGATGGTGGCATCTTTTAATGTTGAGAAGAAGCCATTTGGTGGTAAGAAGGAAGCCAATGTTGTGAATGGCCAGAAGGGTCGTAATAAGTTATACTACAACCAATCTGTAGTATTGGTCTCTAATCTGGCACCAGTGTAACAATGACAACAGAGTAATCAGCGTAAACAAGACACGCCTAAAAGATAATTTACCAAAATTATCATGTATTTGGCTCAAGCATTGCAACACATGTTGAAGATGGAGTTTATTACATTGAGGGATCCTCTTCGGAATCCCAATACCTCTGCTCCTAGCTATCATCCTAATGCAATATGTGTATACCATTCCAATAGTCCTGGACATGATACGAATGACTGTTGGACGTTGAAGAACAAGATTCAAGATTTGATTGATGCTAATGAGATTGAGTTTGGCCCTCTTGAGACTCCTAACGTGATTACTTCTCCCGTGCCAAATCATGTTTAAGATGGAGAGTGTCCAGTTCATTTGAATTTTTCAATTGTAATTTCTTTTGTTTGTTCGAACACTTACTTTATATCAAGCTATGTGTTTTTCCATTAATGCATTGCATATGTTGGTCTTGAATTAATCCATTCATTTTCACTATACTTAAACTGGGCTTTTACTTCCTTTTTGTGATATTCAACTCTCATTTAAAAGCTATAAGCCTTTATAGGGAGGATGACGAAAATAATAGCATAATCTCTACAGTATGCTTTAGAGCAAACCTGGCTGACGATGTACAGGTATTGTTTCAAATCTTAAACAGTGGAGTTATAAGGAATATAATCCCTAGTCAACCCCTTTGAGCATAAGAAGTAGGAATTTCATTTTTCACACAAATTGAAACCTTTAATCGTAACCTGGGGCAGGGTAGTTTCTCAGTTAATTCAATGGTGCATTAAATCACAAGCTTTCCCCTCGTACAAGACAAGTAGTGTCAGAGGTACCATTCCAAAACAAAAGATGGTGATGGTTCTGCATAATCGTTAAAACAAGCAGTCATTATCTCTCAAAAGAAAAGCCCGCTAAGTTAAAACCTATGAAGGAGACTTAAGAAAAAAACTGGGGCATCCCGCTGACTGTAATCACAAAAGAAACAGTTCAGGAAAAAGGTAGGGATAATAAAATCAAAAAAAGAGGTTGCTACAAATACTCAACAAAAATAAAATATTACAAAAAATGATTGCCTCCTCAAAATAAACTTTTAGTATTCAAACCATCACCGAAATATCAGGGCAAAGATTCCATACTCAATCAGGATTTAAATGCACAATTAACTAAGTATAGGACTGAAGAACATCACGAAGAACTGGTTGGGTACAAATAAATTTCTAGCCTTTATCCTTTGTTTCTTAAACTGTGAACCAGGCCATGCTACAACCCTTAAAAGTCCTAGCTGAAGCATGGGTTAGTTCGAAAGCATACTGTTACAAAAGGTATCCTGGCTCCTATAAGGTTTACTATAAATCCTGAATTGAATTCATATTCTTACAAAAATTTGTTTGTTTACTAAAAATGAATTTTTAAAACTTCAACACAGGCATAAGCTTTGCATTCTTTAAATTCCATTGTTTGCATTAGACTAATCGTTCGACAATAGAGAAACTCGCACGACGGAAATTCAATTAACATAAATCCTCTCAATGGACAGAATCACCTCAGCTAGAAAGACATTTCCAGTAACAGTCCTTTCATAATCAAGGGGCATGACATGGTATCTAACTAATCTGGGGGCAGTCGAGTCAAGATTCTAGGAATCTCTCAAAAGGACCGAATATCCAGGGGCATACCTCCATATGAATCACAAGGGGCATGATATGGTGTCTTACTGATCTGGGGGAAGTCGAGTCAAGATTCGAGGAATCTCTCAAAAGCGTTGAATATCCAGGGGCAGATCTCCATCTGAATCACTTAAGGCATTTAACATGAATTCTAGCAAAGGATCATGTACGATCGAGCAAACATTTTTCTGGAAGTGCTACAACACTTACTACTATGGACAGTGACAATTCTCCGCACCCTATGAACACGGACATAGTCGAAAAATACTACGCATGAAAAAAGACCCGCTAGGTTGACTGGCCTAGGCAAAAATAAGGGCATCCCGGCAAACCAAAAGAGTTCGAGCAAAATTTAGGGATATATAAATAAAATTATACACCCGGCAAGTCGAAAACCTGAAAAGGAAGCTTGGGAAAAAAAGGGTATCCTGGTGGACTGAAAATTTGAAAGTACAGTCTAGGAGAAAGTTAGGGATTAAAGTGTACGACTATGTCCCGTCATCTCATCACTTGTCTATCAGTAGAAGACTTATCGCCCTGATCAGCATTCACCAAGGGCTTTAGAAGTTGAGGTATGTTCAAGTCTCCACGGACCCTTATAGAGCCAATTCCATGAGATTATCTCCATAAAGTAATCTTCACAAAGTCATACATTCCCTGCAATTTCCTCGGTAGATTGCTCTTGCAGATAAAGGAGTATGATCTTCTTCCTGGCAATATCACCAACCTACAGAGTTTCAATCAATACAGTTCATGGAGTTTCTCTTCCCCAGCTGAGCTTGTTCCTCCAAGGTTGTAAAACCCCCTTCAGACTTATGCTCTCCAGCAGAGTTCATTTCCTTAACAAGGGTGTTTCCTCAGCAAGAGTACTTCTCCATCAATAGGGTTTATTTCCCCATACAGTTTATCATCTTCTAGATACATTGCAAATACAATGAAGACACATATTCATTCTGGCACTCGTTCTAGATTTCTCTTCCAGATACAGTTCAGATACGATCCAAATATGGATGTCATTTTGATACTCATTCAGTACATCTTTTAGATATGGTTCAAATACAGTCCAGATATGGATATTATTCTGATACCCATTCATTACATATTCAGATATAATCAAGGCATGGATTTATTGTGACACTCCCCAGCTTGAGCGTGCTTCTACTACAAATCACTGGAAAATCCCTCTCTCCAGTAAAGTCTTCACTATCCCCAGAGAGTTGCTATGGAACTTGGAAACCAGACCAGATGTCAGTCAACTTTATCCTCCCGAGGAGAGCCAAAATGTTATCCATCTCTTCTATTCCCAGTCAGGGTATAAACTCTCCAGTAGAACAATGAACATCCAATGTTCTTAAACTCTTCTCCCTAAGCAAGAATTAACATGATACAACAGAGTTTCCTCAAGCAAAGATCAAAAATCAATGTTCCCCAACGGAGTTTCCTCGAACAAGAAAGCAGGGATCCCCATTGGAAACAATTAGTAGAAGATCGAATATACACATACTCTTCATCCCTAGCAACAGTCGGGGATTTGTTTTCCCCAGACAAAGATGCTCGGGTTTACAAATGCACCTTAATAACATTTCACATTCATACATCATTTACAAACGACATAACATATGCATATAAAATGCATATAGTACAATCTCATTTATTTGGAGAGCATCATTACGCAATACAATACCTACATCATGACATTGCATAAAACTAACTTTGTCTTTTCAGGTTAGTTCCCGAAAAGATAGAGATTGTCAACAGTTTATCATCTTCTAGATACGGTTCAGATACGCTCCAGATACGAATGTCATTCTGATACTTATTCCAGATCATCTTTTAGATACAGTTTAGATACGCTCAAATATGGATGTAATTCTGATGCTCATTCAGTACATCTTTTAGATACGGTTCAGATATGATCCAGATATGGGTGTCATTCTGATACTCATTCAGTACATCTTTCAGATACAATTCAGATACGCTCCAAATATAGATGTCATTCTGATACTCATTCAGTACATCTTTCAGATATGGTTCAGATACGATCCAGATATGGATGTTATTCTGATACTCATTCAGTACATCTTTCAGATACAATTCAGATACGCTCCAAATATGGATGTCGCTCTGATACTCATTCAGTGCATCTTCCAGATATGGTTCACATATGCTCCAGATACGGATTCCATTCTGATACTCATTCAATACATCTTTCAGATACAACTCAGATACGCTCCAAATACGGAGGTCATTCTGATACTCATTCAGTACATCTTACAGATACAGTTCAGATATGCTCTAAATAAGGAGGTCATTCTGATACTCATTCAGTACATCTTTCAAATACAATTCATATACGCTCCAAATAGGGATGTCATTCTGATACTCATTTAATGCATCTTTCAGTTCAGATACGATTAAGATATAGATTCATTCTGATACTCATACTCAATACATATCCAGATACAATCACGAAATAGATTCATTCTGACACTCCCTAAAACATATGCTAGATACAATCTGACACAAACTCATTCTAGTATACTTCTCATACGAAGTCGGATACAAAGACCTCTTCTGGCTCAAATAAAATCAACCTTAGATTTATTCTGATAATTTTTCCAATTTGGAGTCAACATTTACTTTGGATGGCATCTATAAGCCCATCTCTGACGACTCTTAGTAATCTTCTCCAAATGGCATCTATAAGCCATTTCTGATATCATCAACCAACAACATTACTTCATGCACAGGCGAGTGCAAATTTCTGGGCACTCTAGTGCTCAATCATCTTCCACCTTCAGATTACAAATGTCAGACAGGCCAATCTAACTCTTCAGGTTTAAGAAGATTTAACAGGGGAAGTTATTGTACCCCAAAATTTTCCTTCTCATTTTATTCAAGACATACTCATAGAGGTTCCCAGATGATCAAGGTTGACTAAATTGACCAGACAAATTCTCCTCCTAAGCAATAGATCTCCAACTAGGGTTTCATTTTTCACAAAGAATTTTAGGTTTAAAAGGCCTCAAGTGATTTCCATGGTCCCTAATATGTCCCCAAGAATGCTCATGCCAATTTTTATGCCTTGCGTTACAAGTTTGCTCAGTCAATTGCTCAGATGACTGGAAATTAACTATATTAGGTCAAAAGTCAACTATGGCCAATATACAATCAAACATCAAGATTTTGGTCAACATCAACATTTTGAAGTGATATTCATCATTTGATAAAGGGTTGATCATGAGTCCTCAAGGAATACTCTTAAATCATCAAGAATCAAAAATTGCTAAATTAGGGTTTCTATTGGAGAAGTCAACTGAACTTTGATCAGGCATAACTTTCACATGCTTCATCAACTTTTCCCTAAACAAAGCCCATTTTTAATAAAATTCAATTCCCTATAACTTTTCTTCTATTCTCAAGTCCAAAATATGCATCATTTGAAAGATATGATCTCATACATTAAAGGTCATTTTCAGAAAGTCAACAAAAGACACTTTTTGTCAAGGCACTTACATCAAGATAATGTCTCCAAATGCAAAAATTATTAAAAGATAAAGTGTACAGGACATCTTGGGCTTCCCAAAAAGTCTAAGATCATCTTCAAAATATGAAATTTGAGCAAGTTATGAAGTGAACAAGTTTGGAAATTTTCAAGAAAATGCATGAAGTCTCAATTGAGTAAATTTGTGATTTTCAGTTATTGGGCCTAAATTTTTGGAGTTAAAACATACTCATCATATGTTCAAGGACCTCTAAATCTATCCATGCATTATTTTGATTTTGATTTTTATTTATTTGAATTTTTATTCATTTAAATATGAATTAAATCAAATAAAATATGAAAACTAATGGGCTAGTGCATATGGGCTTGGCTTGATCCATCATAAAACCCAATAATTCGTGCAAGATACATAGAAAGTGTCTAGGTTCATGAAAAATTCGAAAAGGGAAAGAATTAAAAAAAATGGCAAGAGATCATGAAGTTTGAAAACTTTTCAAATTTTGATTTTTTGTTTACAGGCCATGGTTAATGGCTTGTTCTTTCCATGATGATTTACACTCCTCTCTTCCCTCTATAAATACATGATATTGCAAGAAAGAAAGGACACACACCAAACTTCCTAGAGAATCTCTCAAAAATTTCACAAAATTCTCAAGAATTGCAAAATTCGAAACTCAAACTTCCCACTCATATTCATCAAAACCAAGCCTTGCATCGTGTTTCTGAAGCTCCAAGGATCTCATTCCTATCATTCTTGTAGATTGAAGCACGCTAGAATACACCTACGAGGTTGCTCTGGTTGGAACCATTGCCTTTTAGTTTTGACGCAGGAATCTAGTTCTGTCATTATTAGGGCTCATGAACTTTTGAGTTTCGGATAAAACATTACGAGCCATTTCAAACCAAACCAGTACCATGGTTGGATTCGTAGTATATGTCCCGTTTATTGTTATTTTTTTCTTTATTTCATTTTCATTTGTCTCTTTTATTTCAATAATTTATTTTCTTATTAAAAAATCATAAACGACATCATAAAATAAAACAAACCAAAAATAATTAGACTTAGATTTTCATTAATTAAATTAATTTTAATTAGTTATTTTGATCATCTTTCTTTTTTTTAATTAATTAATAAATTAGAATTAGGATTAATTTAATTTCAAATCTTTTTCTTAATAATAATAAAAAAAACAAAAACAACAAAAATTGTCTTAATTTGCTTAGAACTTTTTTGGGTTTTTAGACGTTCCTTCTTAATCTTTGCGTGTTCTTTATTTTCCACATTATTACTTTTAAAATATTGAATCTGCTCATGGTTTGTAATAGTTTAAAATTAGGATTACTTTACTATTTTTACCCCCAGTTTTAGACTTGTAATTTCCCCCTCTCCGAAGCCATGTAATAGTTAGTTTAAATTCTGCACTTTAAATTTTTTGCACTTGTATATATAATGAACTGTTAGATGTATGCCTAATAGGATTTCATGACAAGAATTAAAAGTAAACGTTAGCAAACTTAAACATCAAAGACAAATAACTTAAACACAACACACCCGCACATGTGCACCTCTAGGGTACTCCCACTTCGGTTGCCTTCGTTATAAAACAGTCACAACTCTCGAACGTAAGGGATTTTAGTGGCAACCCATTGGTTCAAAGATCATAAAATGACCCTTTTGATGTTGCCTCGGTACATGATCTTAAAACCTTAGGGGTGTTACTAAAGTATCTTGCCAAGTTGCCTTTGCGGTCGTACGATAACCCTCAATTGTCCCTCAAACATCCAATGACGGGGCTACCTACTCACTAATAGTAGGATAGCACTATCTAAAGGAAAAGAGGAAAAGAACAAACCTTTTCGAATAGGTAGATAGTTCTTAGATGCTTGCTCAAAACAAAATATTTTCCACACCTACACTCCTTTCCAAAAATATTTTCAAAAACACTTTGTATACGTTCTCAACAATACGAGAAACATTACAAAGTTCGCTGCACTTATGCGTCTTTTCAAAATACTTTTTTTTCAAATACACAAACACAAGGTATTTTCAAATGAGCTAGCATCTAAGAGCCCGTAGATAACTACGGATGAAAAGGGTGCTAACACCTTCCCTTTCCATAATCTACCCCCTTACTCAGAAATAATCTCAAAAGGCATTTTCTGTTCTTTTCACCCTTTCCTTTGTTGGATAAAAGAAAAGTCGATGGCGACTCTTGCTTACCGCAACATTTGCGAATACAAACGTAAGACCAGTATAATAGTCAGTTATCTCACCATATTAAAATATTGTTTGATATCTCACCCCTTTTGTATGAATGTTACCCCTATGTTGGTAACGTACAAGTAATCCAGAGTGAAGATTGTTTACCTTCATTAGTTCGAGTCGATTTCATCGCTCTGATACGTAACACTCCGGGGGATGAACACTTGTTGATTTATCATTGTTATTACTTCAGTTGTTGAATTTTAAGTTGATTTCGTTAAGTACTTTGTTGTTTCTAAAGTTTTTTTCAGTTGGACAAAGGTGTTATGTCAATTGAGTTGAAAATTGTGATTCCTCTACTTAAGTAATAAAATTGTTTCATTTTAAAGACTAAGATTGTTGTCACCTGTGCATCCGATGACTTAAGTGTTATGTGCCTGTTTATTAAATGTTGTTGTTATAAGTTTAAAGTGTAGCATCCTATTTGTATGTCGAAATTTTATAACTATAATTTTATTAATACTCGTCGGGTAGAAATAGGGTGTTACACTTAGCATTTCCAGGTTGCTCGAACTTGAAACAACACATCCTTATCGAAAAGGTTTTAAAAGAAAAAGTCTGAAGACACAACTGTTTGAATTGGTTTGTATTTTTTATTGCGAAAGAGTTTGCGATTTGAACTGTAGTAAAGTCCGAAAGTGAAAATAGATCAAGATTCAGTCTAAACCGATTCACTCAACCCCATAACACTCAAATGCATACGATTCACGTCTTCCTTTATTAAGTGTTTTGAGTTTTCTTAAGAAAAGAAGTTTTTGTTTTAATTATGCAAAAGGGGAATGAAAAAGTCAAATGGAGACTAACAATCCTAATGTTATCATGCAATGGTGGCCCTAATTTTTGGATACAAAAGGGAAACATCTACCTAAGTTAGCATGCATGAATTACAATCCTAATGTCTATCTTGAATCGAGAACAAAACAAGTGATCCTAAGGGAACATGCAAAGGTGAACCTAAAATAACAAGCAAGGGTACAAGAAAGTAAACAAACAAAGATGCTAACAAGCATCGACTCAAGACATGAGCTATATGTACATGAAAATAAGGTCGATGAGTTGAAGGACCCTTCTTTCATTAGAATAGCTCAATCAGGAAATCGAGTAACAACTCGAAGCATCAACGTTAACAAACATGATCTAAGATTTCCAAAGCAATAACAAGGTGTGGGGGTGATTGCGATCCCTTTCCACTTTTGTTTGACTCAAAGACAAGAGACGGACGATTCAAGGCATCAACATATGACGTGAGCTAAGAGTGAGACAGACTAGAAAGTGTGAGGGATGATTGCGAGTCCTTTCCACTTTTAATGACTTGATTACAAGCACAAAGTAAAATGGGGATGGGGAATTGCCTTCTTTGAGGACTTTAGTGGAATTGCCTCTTCTTGAGGACTTTAAACAAACGCACAAGATTGCCCCTTTTTGAGGTCTTTTGCAAACACAAACATTGTCTCCTTTGAGGACTTTCAACAGAATTGCCCGCCTAAAGTAGGGACTCCCAGTCATGCAACTCTATTCCTCATTCTCATGGAAAGGAATTTAAAAGACAATGCAGAATATAAACAGTATAATAAACAAAACCAAATGAACAATAATGTCTGTAGCAAAGTGATGTCAAAGCAAAAGAAACCCAAAAATCTTCACGCAACCTTCACAAATCATTGAAAAAGAAGTCAGAAATCATGCTTAGAATAAGTGTCAAAGAACCATCGATGTGAAAATAAATCATAATCGATATCCGAATATCAAAACAAATAAACCTACACAAGATATAAGTCTCTACAAAACAAAATCAGATCACAAGTCTCATGTACCGAGACGCCTTCAGAAGCTTGCACAAGTTCACAAGAAGAGTTAGTAATAACAAGGAAACATAACTAAAGTTAAGTATTCACATTAAAACTCAAATTGAAATTAAATCACAAAGAAATAACTTTCGAACAAGTATCAGAACCACAAAATAGAATTTCGGGCAGCAACTCCTTATTTCATGAAAGGCTAAAAGAGTTTACCTAAATTCAACTAAATATCGAAACCAATGTCAAGAATTCATCATGTCCAAGCCAAATACGCATCAAGCACAAATTAAAATACATTCCATGTGCATTTTCAAAAATCTGGACAGTATTGCATTAATTCATGAAGCGCTCGAAATGTCGATTCAAAATCAACAAAACTCATCAACAATAGCCAACAATCATCAAGTGAAAGTGAAACATGCATGAACCGATAATTAAATGCAACATTTACACATACTTGTAAATTTAGAGCAGAAACTTTACATGTATCGATATCCATCAAAATATCAATCAAAAAATAGTGTTTAACGCGCAAAAATCAACATACATCGATACTTGTAACGTTACTCAAAATTCACAAATAAATTACAAACGTTAAATCGATATCGGTACACCAATTCTCAAGCTTCCAAACAAAAATTATCAACAGATAGATATCAATTAATCAACTCGAAAATAATTATCAACTCATGAAATTCCACAATTATCAACAATTATTGATTCAGAATCAAGCTTCGACGCGTAAAATCAACAATCAACAACAATTAACCGCATTGTTATTTATGAGATTTAAACAATTAAGAAATTAATCATTTGATTCCATAATTGTCCATAATTATCAATTTCAAGAATCAATTAATTCTCACAATTCAATTAAATTCAAATCATGCAAGGTCACAAATTAACACTTAATTATAAAAAACACTTAAATCAAGCAAGCTTCAAGAAACAATTACCGGATCGACGCGAAGAAGTAGATCAGAGAACAGAATCAGAGGAAGGCGCATGGAATCGGAGCGGTGGTGGTCGGGTGATCAGTTCAAGGGAAGGGCGGAGGTCTGGCGAGATAGAGGGAGTAGATTAGTGCAAGGGAGGGAAGAGGAAGCTTGAGAGAACTTGAGAGCTTTTTCTTCTCTTGAGTTGATTTTGTGAAAAAAATGGAAAAAAAAACATATTAAAATTGAATTGAAATAATATATAGACAAGCTCTTATGCCTTGTTTGGAAAATGGAAAAATAAATTCAAATTCCCTTGTTTTTTGAGTAGTGCAGAATTTTCAACTTATTTTTGTGTACAACTCGAGAACAATCCACAAGCTCCTAACTTTCATTGCATAATTTAAACCCGAGTCCTGAAGCAAAAGTGTAGATGACAAAAATTTTGACGTCGTTCTGAAAGAATCGACACGATATGATAAAAATAGAGATAGTTATGAATTTCTCAATAGAGAGAAACTTGCAGCCAAATTTCCGTCTTTTTTGGTTGCGCGGCATTTCCACTATACAGTTGAAGAAAACAGCTATAAACCAAAGCCTTCGGAACACAATTGGAACTCGAGACCTAAAGAAAATTGTACCTAACAAAATTTTTGACATCATGCTTCAAGAATTGTCTCATAATGTTGAAAATTGAGAAAGTTGTGATTTTTGCAATATTGCGCGGCAATTGACCGGACATCCGTGTCAGCATGTGATTTTCAACATATTTTGCAATTTCAGAGATCTTCTTCATAGAATTAGCTTCTGACCCAAACATATGAAATAAAGAGGGTGTCGAGAAGGTTTTAACACCCAAAGACCCACTAAAAAATAATTTTCTAGTCAGAAGTTATGAATTTTTTAACATAAACTGCTAAATATTGATTTTCAATCCAAACTGTCCCGAATCAACTGAAACACTTGACTTTCTTTGCAATTCGATTTTTGAAAGTACACATGAGAGCTTGGCATGATGATGACTTAATCACTCACTAATTTAATAGCTTAGAGAAATATGCGGAGTGCACTTGAATCTCAAAAACCCTGAGTTTCTACTTTCTTGTACTGCCTGACGAAGTAATTGTTTTTGTAGCTCGACACAGATAAATGCTTTGACCCTGTAACCATGGAATTGATGATATGTATGCATGAGGATGCTATAGAAATAATCCAATTATGTTTAAACGGAAGAGGGAGGATTTTGGGGTGTAACACTCTGGTCCTAGATGGTGTGGTTTCGGGAATGATATTGGTACCACATGCTTTAAGTCTGTGAGTCGGTCTCATTGTATTGCATTGTTGTTAACATGATGTTTGAGTTGTATGATTGGTGTATGTATTACATGATGATTGTTGATATGTGCAGATGATCATGTGTGATTGTATAAGCAATATGTCATATAGTTGTTGTTGATGGTGTGAATGTGTGAGATATGGTATGTATGACTATGCATGATTATATTCACTATATACTTATTATTATACATTATCTTATATTGTTGTGATATCTCACTCTTCTATGGAAATTATGCTTTATACAACACCGTGTAAATAGTCAGGAGTAGTCCGAGGTTGCTCTTCACTTTATTCGAGTTGGCGTTATTGCTCTAATACGTAACACCGGGGGGGGGGGGGGGGGGGGGGATGAATGCCTATTTATTTTGTTGTTTTAGTAATTTGTTTGGAGTCTTAGAAACTCCTTATGATTTGAATAAATGTTGATTTTTTTGAAGAGATTGTTTGACTTCGAATATGATTCTAATTATGTTGCATTAATAAAAGCTAAATTTGAAGACTATTAGTTGATGTTTTTGGTTCATCTGTTATTCGTGTTATGTATCTTATACTTAATATGAGCAGATTTTTGTATGTTTGTAAAAATTTAACATCCTATTTTACTTTAAAATTACTCTGATCTTTATTTGTTATTCGTCGGGGAATTTAGGATTTTACAGGAAGTGTGAGGTCAACAAGGAAATTTGTGAAGGGCCTAAATTCACCCCCAAAACTAGATTATAAAACTTAATATTGTTTTTAAATTGAGTCCTAACATAGGAATGAAAAAGTTTAAAGGCATGTAGGGCTTCAGAATTTTGTTTTAAGAAATATAGCCAATTATACCTAGTGTTAGCATCAACAAAAGCTATGTAATATATATAACCACAACTAGAGGGATGTGGTGAGGGACCCCATAAATTAGAATAAATCACATCAAAGGAATTATCATAAACATTGGAGGATATAATGGCATGTAATATATGAGCTTTACCAACATTGCAAGACTTACATAAATGAGAAACTTGTTTATTAGATGAAGAAATGTTACAAATTTTAAGTATTTGTTTGACAGAATTGAAATTGGCATGCCCTAGCCTATGATGCCATAAGGTGAAATTATAAAAAGAATATGACTTATCTACAACTGGCTTAGAATAAATGTAGCTTTAGACTCCTAAAGAGATGGTCAATCCATTATTTATGAAGTTGGTATTGTAGATATCCAAGGTCATCTTGGGAAAACAATACAAACCACTATTATCTAGGAAGCCCTCAAGTAATATTTGTTTAGAATCCTAACATTTTACATAACACTTGTTAGCCAAAAATTCAAATACTATATTGTTATCACTAGAAAAATATGAAAACAGATAAAAGGTTTCCTGTGATGGATGGTACATGAGAATTTCATCTAGTATTAGATTAGGATTAGAGGCAAATTTGGAGTAAAGAATAGCTGAACCAACATATTTTATGGCCATTACCAACACAAACTTTTCTAAGACATAGATAATGATTTTTAAATTGTAAATGAGAATCACAAGGTGTGAGATAAAGAGATGCACCTGAGTCGGTGATCTAGGATAGGGATTCTAGTTGAGATGACAAGGAATACTCTTGAGTGTATGCACAAGGTTGACTTATGGTGGCTATCATGGTCATCGTTTGTGAGTTAGGAGTGGAATCTTGAGACAGATCCTGCTTAGAAGAATATTTGATTGCAGCACTTAAGTTAGGATTAGGTGTCCTATTTGGCATGAAGGATTCATCAAACTTGTGCCAGCATTCAACTATAACATGCCCATACTTTCCACATAGTTGAAATGTTGGTCGATTGGTTATGGTGATATGACCTCTGCCATGGCATCAACCTATAGCAAGTTGATTTCCCCTACCACGATTACTAGAGAATGCTCCTCCAGAGCTGTTATTGTTCTGGTTTGTGTGAGAAAGATTGGTTGTGACTATGGAAACAACAAGCTCTTGTCGAAACTTGTCCAATTGTTGCTCTTAGACATAGAGTAGAGCTTCAACCTCACATAGTGATGGGGATTCAGGGCTTCCATACATCTTTACAACAAAGGGATTATACTCTTCATGAAGCCTGTAACACCCTTCTAAACCCCATCGAATATTCATTATTATTTAAAATAATATCAGAGTAATACAACAAAAGGGTGTCATATTTTATTCGTGAAATAATCATATGTGGTAGTCTTACTCCGTAACACGGGTTTTCAAAATTATTCATGTACATATCCATTATCAAGGTTTAACATACTTGCAGCGGAATCATATTTCAAACAAGTTCATTAAAACACTTCATAGTGCCCAATGATTCATGGTTCACAATTCAACATAATTTAAACTCCATGGAAACAATTTAAATGTCATAACAAAACAAGAACTAAAGAGTTTTCAAAACAAAGCATTCCCGTCCCCGATGTTACATATCAGAGCAAGACCTTCTAGACTCAACGAAAATAAAACACACGCTCCAAGCTATTCTTATAAGCCTTTAGGGACTAATCCTGATTACCTGCATGTTATCCACGTAGAGGCAACATTCAAGCAGAAAGGGTGAGTTTATCACAATCATTATATAAGATATAAGTAATAGACATAGCAGAATAAACCAAAAGTATCACAACATAAACTCAGCATTATTATATTCCAAGTACCTCAACAATTATACAAATTCAACAACACAATACAATATCATCAATTTAAGAACCATGCAATGCCACATAAGATGTAGTGCAAGGACATGGACTCATGCATGTGGTACTAATTCATTTGATGGACACTGGGCCATCACCCTCTAAAGACCCCAATCATAGGATCGATTCCCACTTGGAACCGGAGAAAATCATAGACATCCCAAATCCACATAATGAGATTGATACCAAATCACTGAACCAACGTCCTAAATCATTAAAATGGACCAAAGTTATCCAATGAATGCATGATGCGCAACAATAATATAAACAACCATAACTAGTCATACGCATCATCATTCATGTATGCACCAACATCATTAATAAACCTCATCATATGTACTCATATAAGCAGAGCATCATCATCATATCATCATATAAAACAGAATCATCATATTAACAACATATCATCATTATATGCCAAGCATTATCATAAGATCGTCATATCATCATCATACTTCATTACCACAAAATATCATAGCGATTCAACACGGAGAAACTAATTCTATCTTAACTTGGGTACTAGAATTATCCTTCTTATTCTTCATTTTACTCCTTATAAATATAGTTCATCATGTTATCTATCCAATGCTTCAAATGACACCTCAAACGGAGTTCAGAAACTCAAGTTACGGCCTTTAGAAAAATCTGTCAAAAATTGGATTGCTTGAGTCGATGCATGCCCCCTTTGAGTCAACGCATAAGTATTTTGTCTGCCCCGGGTGTGCTCAGGTCGACCCAATGATTTGATACATATTGAGTCTTGAACCTGCATGATTTAACGCATGACCTCTTTGAGTCGACGCATGTTGTTTTGTGATGAATTATTTTGTGATTTTTCTGCGATTTCACTACCTTATAGGTCCTAAAACATCATCTAATCATAGGTAATCATCATCTATTATCATCCTATGTTTCTACATCAATTATACATCATTTGGGCATCATTATTCATCTCTAATCTATCAATTCTCCATCAAATAACATCGAATCACCATCTATGAAACCTAAGGCAAACCCTACCTCCATCTACCACTTAAATCAAATATAATAATCAGATAAACACCCCTTACCTTATTGCTTCGAGTGATTGATTATGTTCTTTGTGCCTCTTACGATGATTCTCTCCAAAGCCTTCGTGCCCTAGCCTCTCTTCTCCAACTTTCACGATTGATTGTGAGAATAACAAATATCTCTTCTCTGTTATCACAAAGGACCCCTAATATCTTCCTTAATTACCCTCGCTTAGTCAACCTCTATTTACCATCACGTCCTCACTCTTCCTACCAATTATCAACACACCACTCTAATTAAAATAACCATTTAAATAATTATTCCTATTATTATATTCTCAATAATAATCTAAATAATTACTAAATAATTATTTAACCATTCTAATACTTCTAATCATCATAATTCACATCATGCATAACCTCATACCAGCATATCACACATATAATCATATAAAATATCAATTATTCATAAATACTCCTAATAATTCATTAAATAAATAACTTCTAAAAATTGGGGTGTTACAAAGCCCATCAAAAATCGAATCGAGTTGGTCTTGTTCAGTGATTGAATCTTCCGCAGCTAAGAGAGAGTTGGAAATATCTTTGATTCTTAGAACGAACACAATGATTGACCTATTTCCTTTCTTTATAGACTTCAATTTAACACGTAATTGATGAACCCTAGCTTTCATCTGAGCATTGAAATACTTGTGGATTTTATCCCAAATTTCATATGTGTGTTTGCAAGAGAGCACTCCGGGTAACATAGATTCAGAAATTATAGACAACAACCAGATAAGCACAGCTTGATCTTTAACTATCCATGCTTCGTATTCGTCAGAAATCGTACCTGATACATGATCTTGAGCTGCTTTGAACTTCTGAGGAATAACAACGATTATGTGCATCTTCTGTGTTAAGATCACACCCTCCACTTATTGATTCCATATTAGGTAATTGTTGTCTTGCAATTTGATCGAAAGTTTCAGTATGAATGAAGTGTTGGAGCTGGAGTTGGAGAACATCGATGAGAATGTTTGAACTTGACTCAGAGTTTTGACAACTGATTTTTGATTCTATGGAGGTTCCATTCTCAAAGCGCTCATCAATCAACACATGCAGACCAAAGTGTTGTGCATCGAAGAAGAAGATGATAAATGGAGGAAGCGTGAAAGATCCTACCAACAAATGATACTATGGTAGATATGAGATTCTCTAAAGCTCATTCTCAAGAAATAAGAGAAAGATTTTATATATATTGAATCAAGTAGAATACATTGAGCTACATTGTGAGTAAATGAAAGTGTCTATATACAAGCTAGTCGTACTCATCTATGATCGGTTAAAAGCAATAATTAACTAACTTTTAACAACCTAGCCATTGTAACGATTAACACTATTAACTAACACCCATAGACCAACATACAATAAATGAAAAATGTAAAAATTATATATCTCTTTCAGGTTCTTATGAAAGGTCACATCGCATAAGAACCTAATTTTGAAAGAGTTGTGTCAACAGTTAATAGATGCATACATCTAAAAGGTAAAATGAAGCACATATTTAAAGCTTAAACAATACAACAATATAAGGATAAACCGACATATAAAAAATCAAAACTCAAATAATGGAAAATGTGAGGGAAAACAATAGAAAAAAAGATGAAACCAAGCAAAAAGATTTATTTAGAAGTAAATTAAAGTAATGGAACATTATAGAGGTTTGACAATGTAAATGAGAAGACAAGTGAACCTACTTTATTTTTTAACGAATTCCTTTTTACTCATTAATTTTGATGGAATGTTTATTTTCACGCAAAATAATAATTGCTTTCATTGGAAAAAATATGAAAAATTTATAGATGTCAACTTCTATTCATTAGTTCTAATTTTCGTAAAAATTGTTGCATTTGAAGCCTTAATGATGGAGGGTTTTCTCCTCCAAGATTGAATGATGAAGAAAGATTTTTCAAAAGACAACTAAGTGATAGAAATAGGAAAAATATACACTACAAGATAAAGGCTCTCCAGCTACGTGATTTTGCCACGTGATTTTCATGTGGCTAAATAAAGTCAGTTGCGACGTAAAAATCACGTGGCAACATGTTTTACTAATATAATAAAGAAGCATTAAGTTTGTCATTTTTTTTTTGTTTTAAAAAATGTTGCGACGTGGGCTGCACGTCGCTAATAAAAATATCATAAAAAATAATTGAATCACAATTTCCAACACTGACGTGTTCAGGTTTTGAAGAAAGAGAAAAGAGTTGTTGGATTGTTGCGACGTGAAAATCACGTGGCAAAGTTGCGGCGTGATTTTCACGTCGCTACATGCTTTATATACTTTATCAAAAACGCTCCACAAGCACAGTAGCGTTAATAGTTTGTTTTTCTTCTTCTTCAACCCTCCTCCTTCCATATCTCTCCATACCCATTTCTTCTCCAAAATTTGTTCTTCTCCAAAATTAAATTCCTACAATCCCCATACATTATTGTTTTAAGGTATAATTTCAATTCAATTTTGTTTATATTTTGTTAACAGCTTTTTATGTGTTATTGAATATAATTTTTTTTCAATATTTTTTGAATAGAAGAAGATTGATAGAAGTATAAATTGCAAAAAGGGACAAGAAGATTGAAGGAGTTACAAGATAAAAGGTATTTCTTGAAGAAAAAAAATTTGAATTTAGTATATTTTCTGAATTTGATTAATTTTTAGGTTGAATTTGCATTGGGTTAAAATTTTAGGTTGAATTTGGGTTATATTTTCTGAATTTGGGTTAAATTTTAGGTTTAATTATTTAGTTTATAATAATTATTAATTATTAATTTGTGATGAATGAGTTTAATTTAGGTGTTTAAATTAAATTTAGGTGTTTAAATTAAATTTAGGTGTTTAAATTAAATTTTAAGTGTTTAAAAATAAATTAATATTAAGTGTTTAATTTATATAAAATTTAGGTGTTTAAATTAAATTTAGGTGTTTAAATTAAATTTTAAGTGTTTAAAAATAAATATATTTTTAGGAGTTTATAAATTTTTAGTATTTAAATTAAATTTTTAGGAGTTTAAGAAGTTTTTAAATTTTTAGGAGTTTATAAAATTTAGGTGTTTAAATTAAATTTTAAGTGTTTAAAAATAAATAAATATTTTTAGGAGTTTATAAATTTTAAGTGTTTAAATTAAATTTTTAGGAGTTTAAGTTTTTAAATTTTTAGGAGTTTATAAAATTTAGGTGTTTAAATTAAATTTGAAGTGTTTAAAAATAAATAAATATTTTTAGGAGTTTATAAATTTTAAGTGTTTAAATTAAATTTTTAGGAGTTTAAGTTTTTAAATTTTTAGTAGTTTATAAAATTGAGGTGTTTAAATTAAATTTTAAGTGTTTAAAAATAAATAAATATTTTTAGGAGTTTATAAATTTTAAGTGTTTAAATTAAATTTTTTTGTCTTAATAAGTTAGAATTAGAAAAAGTATAAAATGTTTTTTGAAAGCATATATTTATCTTTAATTGTATATGTTTAGAATTATTATTAAGTTGGTTAATTAATATTTCTAATTAAATAGGTTTTGATTATATAAATTTGCAGTAAATGGAATATTATAGGTATTATCGTAGTTGGATGTACGATAGACTATATCCAAGAAGACGCGCACTTAAACCCAATTTTATAGACGGAGTTAATGGTTTTATCGCGTGGACGTTTGCTCAGGAACGTTGTCGAAGTGAAGGAGGAGTTAGGTGTCCTTGTCTTAAATGTGGATGTAGATATATGATTAGTGACCCAGAGGAAATAACACGTCATTTGCATAGGAAAGGTTTCATTGAAAATTATTGGGTTTGGATGTATCATGGTGAAACATTGCCGAGTAATATACCAGAGACTAGCAACACAGATGCTTCAAGTAGTCAACCGGTTATGCAACCACCTATGGAATTTGAAGAAAACTTTAATCTGATAGGTGACATGGTTGGTGATGCTTTTGGTGTTAACGTGACCTATGATCAACCTGAAGACTTTGACGGGGAAGAGTTGCCGAATGAGGAAGCGCAGAGATTTTATCAATTGTTGAATGAGATGAATACGCCGTTGTTTGAGGGGTCGTCAGACTCAAAGCTATCAATGTGTGTGAGATTATTGGCCGCCAAGTCAAATTGGAATGTTCCTGATCAGTGTTTGGAGCACTTCGCAAAAATGATGTTGGACTCAACTGCAATGAAAGACAACTTGCCTGCGAGTTTCTATGATGCAAAGAAGTTGGTGTCGAAGTTGGGTTTAAGAGTAAGAAAGATTGATTGTTGCATTAATAGTTGTATGTTGTTTTATGACAACGAGTTTGGTACTCAAGATGGATCGTCAGAGGAATGTAAGTTTTGTCATAGTCCAAGATATAAAGTTCGCAATAAAGCCATTAACAGTAACCAAAAACGTGTAGCAGTAAAGTCCATGTTTTATCTTCCGATAATACCAAGGTTAAAAAGAATGTTTTCTTCAATGCACAGTGCAAGTCAAATAACATGGCATCATACAAACAAAACAAGCCCAGGCAATATGTGACACCCATCTGACGGCCATGCATGGAAGCACTTTGATGAGGTACATCCTGATTTTGCCGCGGAACCTAGAAATGTCAGGCTTGGATTATGCTCTGATGGTTTTGCTCCATATGTCCAAGCGTCTGAAAGTGCGTATTCTTGTTGGCCAGTTATTGTAACCCCTTACAACCTCCCTCCTGAGATGTGCATGACAAAACCATACATGTTTTTGACGTGCGTCATTCCAGGACCGTCGAGTCCAAAAACCGGAATTGATGTGTACTTCCAAGAATCATAAGGAATCCTGTAAATGTTATCGAAAGAAGTCAGTACACCTTATCAGTCTTCGGGCTTCCAGGTCGTCCCTCTGGAAAGAAGGGTGAGCATTGGTTGACCCAACAAGAAATGCAATCTGCACATGTTCATGTCTTGATCAACTGCATTGAAGTTAAACCATATCTTGAGTAAGTATAATCCAACTTCTTAATTTTCTTTAAAGTTGTCTTGTTTTATTGTGAATGGTATGATCCAACTAGAGGCACAAAAATAGATAAGACATATGGTACTGTTGAGATTCAAATGGACTGAAGGTACAAAGAGTACGACCCTTTCATAATGTCAAATATTGTTAGGCAAGTTTATTATGTTCCTTATCCTTCATTTGTGCCACGTAAACGACGGTGTTGTGTTGTAATAAAAACAAAACCATTGGGTCATATTGAAACTGACGATCTAGTGGAGGATGTTGCTTACCAAGTTGATGAAGTTGAAGTTAATGATGTGATTCCAGATGAACACACTACAAGTTTGTCTGATACAATGGTTGAGGGGAATCAAGTTGATGAGGATGAAGATCATGAAGATTCTGGATCCGAGGATAATATCACATCAGATGACGAGGATGATATGGATGACGAGCATGACGATTTAGAATAATGAACCTATATTAATGAGAATTGTGTCTTGTAATTTTACTTAACGAACCATTTATTGAATGATTTAATGAATATGTATTCATGAGAATTGTGTCTTGTAATTTTACTTGACGAACTATCTATTGAATGAGTTAATGAATATGTATTCATGAGAATTGTGTCTTATAATTCAAATATATTATATGTTAACTTGTATTTTCTATAAATAGGTAAAAATTCCACCCAAAGATAATAAGGGTAAAGGTCCTAGTGATAGTGGTATGAAGCCCAGGCGTCCAAGGGTAGTAGTATGCCAGTTACCTCACTCAGCCACGTGTCCTCCCCCGCAGAGTCATGTTCATATGTCCATGGACAGTACTATGCCATTTACTCCATTACTATCATCTCAGAGTCCTCTTCAGTTCCCATCTGGGAGTACATGTTTTATTAGTCCATCTGGGTCCCCACCTGGTTTACCATTCCAGCAGACACAGGTGCCCTCATCCTTCCAACAGACACAGGTGCCCTTATCCTTCCAGCACAATTTTCCATTTCCCACACAGATGCCCTCATTCGTGCAGCAGCCTGGAGGATCCAGCACCCCACTTTCTACACAGATGCCCCCATCCGTCCAGCAGCCTGGAGGATCCACCTCTTCACGACCCACACAGACTGGTCGCACCCCACATCCCACACATGTACCTGCATCCGATGATCATGCAGAGTCGGATGATGACGATCTTGGTGTGGATGATGATCAGATAGATGGGAGAGATCTTCGAGGGGATGATGATCTGAGTGAGATTCATACCATTGATGGGAGATTTTGGATTTGGCCTGAAGGGAACTCGTAAGTTTTTTATTTATTAATATTTATTTATAAGTACACATTTCCATTTTTAATATAACTTTATATAATTAATTATGCTAATTCAATTATTGTTGTTTTAGTTTCGGGCCGAGCCGGACTGCTGCTAATGTTATAAATTATATAATTCAGCAGAATTATACAAATTTTTTGAAGAGTTTTAGAGAAGTTTCCGATAAAGAAGAATGGTTCAAGCAATTTCAGGTATAATTAATTTATATCTTAAGTTATTTTTATTTAAATGACCTTTTCATTATTGTTATAATTTATCTAACTATTTATTTTAATGTCATACAACATTCAGGCGAAATGTGTTTGGGATCCCCTGAACCATAACAAAGTAAAAAAAAAAAAATTGGCAGGAGTTCAAGACGACTTTCTGACATGCTACGACGTGTTAGAGAGAATTGACAACTTTTGGGCATTCGTCCCAAATGGATAGGCAAAGAAGTTTTTGAACAACTTCTTAAGTATTGGGAATCAGATGAATTTAAGGCTAAATCTGAAACTGCAAAGAAGATGAGGGCATCGGAAAAAGGGAGTTGTCTTAATGCTGTTGGAAGTATTAGTACTGCTGAGCATGCTCGACGCATGGTAATTATTACCACTTTTTAAAGTCATATTTGGATTTATAACATATTATTAATTTAAGTTAATTTTTTTATTTAGGCTAAGCGTTTGGGGAGACAACCATTGATGACTGAGCTGTTTAAGGAAATTCGGACAAAGAAATCGGAAGGATTTATTGATGAGCGTACAAAAAAAGCCCTGGTAAGTAAATTTATGTTTATATTTTTTTTAAGCAATTTTGTGACGTGATTTTCATGTAGCAAGTGACATGTTGTGGCGTGAAAATTGAGTGGCAACTGATAAGTTGTGGCGTTACAATCACGTGGTTATTTGTTTTTTATTATTTTTTTATTTTATTTAATTTCATTAATTTTACTTATAAATTTAACTTGATTTTTTTATTGTATGTGTAGGAGGATTATCAGGCCTTGCTTGTAGAATTTCTAACCCATAATCCTCAGTATACTCCTCCTCCGGGAAAACCGGTTCATCCAGATGTGGATTTCTATATTTGGAGTCAAGTTGTTGGGGGAAAGGGGCCTAACAAGTGTTTTTTTGGTGGTGGAAATTTGGCGGGCACCTTGAGGAGTGGGGATAGAAATCTGTATCAGAGAGCTGCAGACGGTGAAGGAGGGTCACGTCAAACAAATTTGACACCAGATCGGTTAGAACTGGTAAGACAATTGGCTAGACGCGAGTCCGAAGATCGTGAGGCGGCGTTGAAGGCTCAAATGGAGGCAATGAGGAGTGAACATAATAGACAAATTGAGGCAATGGCGAAGAGTCAGGCTGATATGGAGGAGCAAATGCGATAATTTATGCAAGCATTTGGTAGAAATCCCAACAGTGGTGGCCAAAATAATAACCACCAAAATAATGATGACTTTCTTCGCGACTTTTCCGACGACTCGAATGATTCTGCTTAGTTTTATTTTTATTTTGTATTTAGTTTTTTATTTGTGTAATATAAATTTATAATCATATTGTATATTTAAAAATATTATAAATTTAAATTTGAGTTTATTAAATTTATAATATTAAGTATATTTATTTATACATTTAGATAGATTTAGTTTTGTTTTTGATAATTTGATTTATAATATTGTATTTAATAAATAAATTATAATATTTAATTTATAAATTTAATAAAACAAAAAATAATATTAATTATTATAACAAAATTAATATATTTAAAACACAAAATATTTTTTTTTAAAAACAAGTTGCGGCGTGTTTTTCATGTCACTAATTAGTGACGTGAAAAACACGCTGCAACAGCAAACGTAAAAATAAATATAAATTGCTCTACTCTTAACTACTTTCATCCTATAAATTCTGTTGCGGCGTGAATTTCACGTGGCAACGTTGTGACATGCTTTTCACGGTGCAACAAAATTGCCACGCACTCTACAGTGGCGTGTTTCTTAAGGTGGCAAAAGTTGATTAGTGACGTGATTTGGGTGTTAGCGGCGTGGCTTTCACGTGGCAAAACACAAGTTATTTTGTAGTGATATTTTATTCCGCTTTTGATTAACATAAAATCTTTTAAATTTGTAAATTTTAAATTTAAAAATAAAAATAGTAAAAGATAGAAATGTAAATTATATTTTAAAATTTTTTAAAGTTTGAACATTTTAGAGGACTAGATTTTCTTAAACATGAATTATTTATTTAAATGAATAATTTTTTTTATATTTTTTTATAAATTTTTGAATTTTTGTATTTTTTATTTGATTTTAAAAAATAGATTTTATTATATTTATTAAAAATCTACAAAATTTGTGAAAATCCACAAAACAAAAATAGAGATGAAAGGATTACTAAATCTTTATAACAGAATGAGAAATAATTTCGTGATTAAAGATAAGACCCATTTATATATTATGTTAGAGATAAAGATATGAAAAATAAATTCGAAGATGAAGATTTCTCTATTATATCTTATGTCAGAGATAAAGATTTATGAAAAATATTTCTAAAGTAATATATGTAAGCCTTATGGTTAATGTTCTATTTTCTTCCTACATAGTTTTAAAAAATAAAATATACATTTATATATTCATAATATATTAAAACATAACACTAAAGATAAGAGATTTATATAAATCATATAATTTCACTATAAACAATTTTGGTTCAAGTTCAAAAATAAATACACATTGTATAAAACATAATTTAAAAGGTAAAATATATCTATTTATAATATTAAAACAAATTAAAACACTAAGAATAATATTTATAAATACACATTTTAGTTGGTTATTTCTTAAATTAAACGTTTTTCTTTTCTATATATACTAAATCCTTTTTGTAACATAGTTCTAAAATGAGAATGAGGATAAAATCCCATTTTTATTTTATTTTAGAGATAAAGATATAAAAAATAAATTTGGAGATCCAAATCATCTTAACCCCATTTACATCCCTAGAAAAATAGAATATATATTGCATTTGTAAAAAAATAAATATATATTGGATACAAAATAAAACCTAGATGTGCAAATTTGAAGTATTATTTTCTAAGTATTAGAAGGTATATAAATTGGAATAAGCACACAAAAAAGGACAAGAATAAAAATAAAAAAAAGAAAGAAAAGGACATGTGTGCCCTCAAGTAAATGAGTTTTGAGATGATGCCATGCATCCATTAGTGGGAATCTCAAGAGAAGTCATTTCTGTCTCTTTGCCTCTTCTTCTTTGCCTTTTAAACACTCACTTCCTATCTACCTTTCTTTCATCATACATCACTCTAGAAACTAAACATTACTTACTTCTTTCCATCATCATGTCTACTCACTTCTCCACCCACTTTCATCTTCCTTCTTCTTCTTCTAATCACCATTTCTCTTTCTCTTCTTCTTCTCTCTTCTCTTTTCATCCATTCTCCAAATCCTCTTTAGGTATGGTTTTTCTTATTTTATTTATACTCATTTATATAATTATAATGGTGAGTCATGAACATATATGTTTCTTTCTTTCTCTTAATTACAAACCATATACATATTTTATCTATTATTTTTTAACATTTTTTTTACTTTTATATTGTATTTTAGTTTCTTATATAGGGACATTACATGTTAATTAATTTTATACAATAATTAGTATAATAGAATTATTATTACTTTATTTTCATCACCCTTTAGATATTTATATATACATATGTAGTTAGTGGTTTTGATTATATAAATTTGATGATATATTTATTATTTTTACATCGTTAGTGATTTTGGTTCTATAAATTTTGCAATATAATTATTATTTTTTGTTACGTAAAGTTTAACTTTAATTTAGGAGCTTAATTTAAATACTAGTAATTACTAAGTATGTGATCTTGGTACTATAACTTTTCAGCTTTTAAGGTTTCATTGTCATAAGCATGTCACAGTTGGAAGATGTGAACTTGTCTGTTGTTTTTTCCTTAACTCAAATAGAAAATAATATAAAATGAAAACCAATAAAATTAATGTTTTTTTTTAATTTTTTATATAGGTGCTGTGTCGTTTGTGGCTAAAGACAAACAAGAGAAAAGATGTAGAGCTATATCCAAATCAAGAACTCAGGGTATATATGTACTATGTAGTTGAGATTCTTTTAAAACTAGTGCTTTTTTTTATTAAATATTATTTAAATTAAATAGTTTAATATTATTTTCTATTTTGCAGAATATGAAGATGTATTTCAAACCAATGTAGCAACATTAAAGTTGAGTGAAATTAATGTGGAAGATGTCATAGTCATAGATGATGAGGAGGAGCAAGATATTAGGGTACTTTTAACTTTTAACTTTTATTATTAATTAATATTTATTTAATGTTTTTTTTTTATTGTTTTGTAGTTTTTTCAATTGGTTATTTGAATTAATTAATTAATATTAATTTATTTTGATTAATAAGGTGGGTTTAGTGAAGAAAATAAAATCAATCTTGAGTTCTTTGGAAGATGGAGAGATAACTATATCTGCTTATGATACTGCTTGGGTTGCTCTTGTTGAAGATGATAATGCTATTGGCACCCCTCAATTTCCTTCTAGTCTTGAATGGATTGCAAAAAATCAACTTCAAGATGGTTCATGGGGTGATAGTAGACTATTTTCGGCTCACGATCGAATCATTAATACATTAGCGTGTGTTATCGCGTTACGAACATGGAATATGCATTTCGAAAAATGCGACAAAGGTAATATATTAATCTTGTCAGATATTTAAATCACTTTTTATCACTAAAAAGATTTGTGTCTGCCCGACCGATAAAATAGTGTATTTTTATAATTCTTAATTGATTTTTAATTATTAATGTTATATATAGGAATGACATTTTTTAGAGAGAATCTTAGCAAGCTTGAGAATGAGAATGAGGAGCATATGCCAATTGGGTTTGAAGTTGCTTTCCCTTCACTTCTTGAAAGAGCTAGAGGATTAAACATTGATGTGCCAAATGATTCTCCAATATTGAAAAACATATTTGCAAAAAGAGATGAAAAACTCACAAGGTACCATAGTTGTGGTCATAATTATGTTTGCATTATGCCCATATCTATTTTCATAATTTGTTTTCAAAGTAACCTTATCTTTTAGTCTTGGAAATCAAATTGAAGTATATAATATATTATTATTCAAGTGGTAGGTTAGGTTAGAGATTTTAATAGAAAATTTTAGATTTTTTTTAATTTTATCAGATCCGTCTTAAATTTTTGTAATTTACAAGATAAAACGATTTTATTTAATCATACGAGGTCTTGTTTAATTACAATTTAATTGAGATTCCTCATATATGATTTTGAATTTTATTAGTATTGTACAATAATTGCTATGTGTGGGGCTAATTGATTTGGTATTGTGTCTTGGAATAGAATACCAAAAGAGATAATGCATAAAGTGCCAACAACATTGTTGCATAGCTTGGAGGGTATGTCTGGCTTGGATTGGAAACAACTTCTAAAATTGCAATCACAAAATGGATCATTCTTGTTTTCTCCATCTTCCACAGCTTTTGCATTAATGCAAACTAAAGATGGAAATTGCCTCAAATACTTGAATAATGTTGTCAAAAAGTTCAATGGAGGAGGTAACTTACTTATCTACTATTTGCCTAACTCTTTGCTTTTTCTTTCACCTTTCAATAAACATGCTTTTTTTTCTTCTTAATCACTTGTTTTTGACACACAATATTTTGATTTGTTAATATAGCTTATATATATATATATATATATATATATATATATATATATATATATATATATATATATATATATATATATATATATATATATATATATATATATATATATATATATATATATATATATATATATATATATATATATATATATATATATATATATATATATATATATATGTGTGTGTGATTAATCATATTTAATAGTTTTTTTTTAAATTATTAATTTAAATATCAACACAAAAATATAAGAAAATGATATAGATTTAACCTTAAATCAGACGTTTAAACTCATTTAACTCACTCTCACAAGTATATTTAATAGATGATTAATGAATAAAATATGATCTATTAATTTATTAATTATGCTTTTTATACAATTAACGATTAATATCTTTACAAATTTTGTGTTTGTGTATATATTTCAGTTCCAAATGTGTATCCTGTGGATTTATTTGAACATATTTGGGTTGTTGATCGTCTCGAACGCCTTGGAATATCTCGATATTTTCAACATGAAATCAAAGAGTGTATGAATTATGTTTCTAGGTAATTTCATTAATATTTACCTTTTAATTAATATTTTTTATATAAACAATTTTAATTTTTAAATGTGTAAATGAAATTTCAGATTTTGGACTAAAAAGGGAATTTGTTGGGCAAGAAATTCAAATGTTCAAGATATTGATGACACTGCTATGGCTTTCAGACTTCTTAGATTACATGGTCACCAAGTTTCAGCCGGTAAGTATTTAATTACATATGGACATTAGACACTACGACACTGACACTGATCAATCAACTTTGATAATAATTAAATATATTAGTGTTTTCTCGATGTGAGAGACTATGACACGTCTTTATTTACAAAGGCGTGATAATGAGATTGTGCGATTTTACTAATGAATTTTGATTCATATTTTTATGATAGATGTGTTTAAGCACTTTGAGAGAAATGGTGAATTCTTCTGTTTTGCTGGTCAATGCACACAAGCTGTGACAGGAATGTATAATCTATATAGAGCCACTCAAGTGCTTTTTCCGAGAGAAAATTCTTGAACATGCCAAACACTTCTCTGCCAAGTTTTTGAAGGAAAAGAGAGAAGCAAATGAACTCATAGATAAATGGATCATAATGAAGAATCTGCCTGAAGAGGTAACTAATTGATTTAGTAAGAGATTTGATAGATATTGATGAAAATTTTGTCAAAGTTAGTTATAAGTTTGTTAGATAAGATGTTACCTTGTTTAATTTTGAAAATTTTAACAAACTTATAACTAGCTCTAACAAATATCTAAAATTTAACAAATAATTAGCTCTAACAAATATCTAAAATTTAACAAACTTATAACTAGCTCTATAGCAATTTACATAATTAATTTTTTTTATCAATTAAGTTTAAGAAAAATCACATGACATGCAAGACGGATTACTGCTTAAGGTCTAAAATTGTTTTCGATTAAACTGTAGTTAAATAAGGTCTTTAAAAACTTACGATTAAGTTAAAGGTGATAAATGAGTATGTTTGCCCCGCTTAAGTTCGTTCTACGAAAATTTGCTAAAAAATAGAGCAAAGAGAGACGAATACGGTGCAAAGTACGAATTTAAAATCTTGATCCGCTCAAAAAAAGTAAGGACGGACAAGACATTGCAAAAGTTTATATTAATCCACGTGCCTGCAAATGCCTAAAAAAAAGAGACGGACAATACGAGTCTCAAAAAAAAAGTCAAAACTCTAAGAAATTTTATCTATTTTCTTTAAAGAAGTACATGGATCTCGTATAATCATTTGCTCAGAAGTTGGCAAGAAAATACTTACAAAGTCTTAGTTACATACCAGCTCATATAGAGCAACACCCATTGGCCAAAAAGAATCGAGCAAAGTGACATTACACACAATTTAAGGATGTATGAAGGATACCAACAAAGATAAATCCAAATATTCCTAAGGTTTTTAATGTGTCCTATGCTTGTGACAAAACATTGGAATTTATAGGACCATTTCAGAAGTACAAAAATATGTTATAGGACCACTTTGATGTACATAACTAGAAATATACACACAAAACAAAGATAAATACAAATGTTTCTTAACGTTTTTAATGTGTGTTATAGGACCACTTTGTTTTGTACTAAGTACTTGTGAATGAATGTATTTGGTTTTGTTGGGTAGGTTGGCTATGCATTGGACATGCCATGGTATGCAAATTTAGGTCGAATAGAGACAAGATTTTACATTGATCAATATGGTGCTGAAAGTGATGTTTGGATTGGCAAAACTCTTTATAGGTACTTTTTTTATTATAATGAATTAATCTATATTATTTTTGCTTTTTTTTTTTAATTTAAATTATTTTTTTAAAGGATGGCGTATGTGAACAATAACAATTATCTCGAGCTTGCTAAATTAGACTACAACAATTGTCAAGCGCAACATTTAACTGAGTGGAATATGATTCAGAAGTAAGGATTATAGAATTTGAAAGGTGTTTAATTTATTATTCGTTTCAATTGAGTTAACGTCTGTTCTTATGATTATCGCGATTATCGCTTTTTTTTTTAGGTGGTATTTAGAATCTAGATTGGGTGAAATTGGATTGAGCAAAAGAGATCTTCTATTGGCTTATTTTTTGGCTGCGGGAAGCATATTTGAGCCCGAAAGATCTCATGAGAGACTTGCGTGGGCAAAAACTACTGCTTTGCTCGAGACAATTAAATCTTATGTTAGAGATGAAGATTCGAAAAAAGATTTTGTAAAAAAATTCAATGACTATATCGACATGAGAGACTATTCTATTGACTGGTATGTGTATGATGTCCAACAAGACACTTACGTGTATAATTATATTCGAGTAATACATTTTTTTCATCACAAAACATTCACTAACCTATTCGACTATTCTATATGTGTATGAATGCAGGAGGTTGAAGAGGAACAAAACAGAACATGAACTTGCTGAGACTCTATTGGGAACCATAGATGAAATATCATGGGATGTAAGATTGTCTTATGGTCATGAAATTGGATATGATATGCATCAATGTGTGAGTTTTCCATTCCTCTCAAATTAAGATTTTAAGTATCAATTTTAGGTTAGAAATGTCTTTAAAATATCAAATTTAATTAAATTTAAATTATATATTAGTTAATATTAAATTATATATTAATTAAGAATATTATTGTAATCTAGACGTATCTAAGAATCTGTTTTTCATTTTTATTTCTAGAGTCTTCAAAAGATTTTTGTTCTCCGTTTCCTTCTTACACAAAAAATTCTCTATATTCGAGATCTTGAACAGAGTAATTTCTATCGAAATTTTTATTAATAATTAAAAATTGATATCTCTAATTTCAATATATGTCGGATGAATATGCTATTTTATATATATATATATATATATATATATATATATATATATATATATATATATATATATATATATATATATATATATATATATATATATATATATATATATATATATATATATATATATATATATATATATATATATATATATATATATATATATATATATATATATATATATATATATATATATATATTACTGTTTTCCTACATAGTAGTCAATTAAAAAAGAAAATCATGGCTTCACAAATTTGAGAATCAAGATAAACACAATGACTAAAGTAATGGTTGAAATTTGTATAGCATTTTGACTTTTTTGTTTCATGATATTGTAGTGGAAAAAGTGGCTTTCAAGTTGGCAAAGTGAAGGAGACAATTGTGAAGGAGAAGCAGAACTTTTGATACAAATAATAAATCTATGTGCTGTCCATTTGATTTCTGAGGAACAAATATGCAATCCACAATATAAGCATCTTCTTCAACTCACTAACTCTATATGCCATAAACTTAGTTGCTATCAAAACGACAAGGTCAGTGACAATACAAACTTTTTCTTTAAATTTAAATTCTCCAACTTGCATGTTACACAATCATAAATCTATAGAATATATATGATTTTTTTGATAAGTTTCCACAATTGTTGTTTCACCATGTTATTCAGTTTTTTCATAAATCTAATCGTTATAATTTACTTAGAACTGAACCAAGTCAAAATTATTAATTTAATATATTATTTTGCAATTTTGAATAGTTAGAAGTTAATTTTTTTTAAAACCGAACTATTTATTAAAGAATCGAACCATTTTAAAAATTTAAAACTTTTTTTAAATATTTTTCATTTGTAATTTCGGTTTCACTTTCAATTTGGTTTGGTTTCAATTTCGGTTTGTTTCTAAAACTTTTTGTGTAATATAGTTTTGTTCATTTATCAAACATATCAGTTTTATTATTTTAACTTCAGTTCAGTTTGATTCTTACGTTCGATTCAGTTTATAGTTATTTTTGAACCGTATTAATTGAACCTCTTAGATTTCTCTGTCTGAGTATCGGATATCAAATTTTCAAAATTTTTTTATTACTAAAATGTATCTATATATTTTAACATACATCTATTATTAAGTAATGTTATATCTTAGTCCAAAAAAATTATGGTATATTGTTTGTTGATTGGTTTAATATGCTTGATTTCTTATTTGAATTTTCTTTAATTGAAAATTATTAGGAACATGAGAGCATGAGCAATATGCATGAAAACATCACCACTTCAGAAGTAGAGTCCAAAATGCAAGAACTTGTAGAAATGGTGTTTCAAAAATCTCCAAATGACATTGATTTTAATGTCAAGAATACTTTCTTCACAATTGCAAAGTCTTTTTACTATGCAGCTTTCATTGATTCAAGGACCATCAACTTTCATATTGCCAAAGTTCTCTTTGAAAAAGTTGTTTAATCAAATTTATTGATTTGTTAGGTGTTAGTTCACTTTCATTCATGTGCATATATATTTTCCTTTATTGTAATATTAAAAAATAAGGAAAACAATCGTTATTGTGATTCAATGTATATATATGGTCGTTTTCTAATAAATTTCTCCTAAATCTTCTTTTTTGTTTTTTTACTTTACCCAAACTTCACTATAGCATAAAAACATATACTCCTTTTTTTATAAGCAATATTGTATTAAACCCGCAATATTGTATTAAACCAGTAATAATGTAGTTTCTACCAACCAGCTCCATAACTAATTACATAAAGTTTAATAGATCATTCATAAATTTTGCAATTAACTATCACTTTAGAATCAATGGTCAACTACTATCAAGAGTACATTTTCTGTTGGAAATCCACTAAAAGATTATGATGAATTTCTACCACAATGACAATTTAATTATGAGACAAACAAAGAAAAGAAGACAAGACAAATAATTTCTGCAGAGTTTCTCTCTGCTCACAAACTGTGAAAACTTTCTTATTCACTTTGCAACTGCAAAATACTGTGAATGACTTGCTTGACTTGCTTACAAAAATAGAGGTTACTCCCTCTATTTATAACTGAGCTTACACCCTAAGCCTAAAGCCCAAAATATCTTTTTGTTACTAAATCAAATCTAATTTATTCTAGACTTAAATCAAATCTATTTAAATCTAAAATAAATCAAATCTTTTCGACACATAATTTCGACACATCAGATTACAATTTAACACACCACCTAATTCATTGTGTCTAAACTATCTATGTTCATCATGACTCTTAGCTTTCTGAATACTTCGACTTGTACTCTCTTCGTCATGATGTCTGCAATCTGATTCTCAGTTCTACAGTGTTCCAAATTCATCCTCCCATCTGCTACCTGCTCTCGAAGATAATGGAACCTCATTTCGACGTGCTTACTTCGACCATGTTCTATTGGGTTCTTTGCCAGATTGATAACTGACATGTTGTCGATCTTCATGATAATTGCTCCATGATTTTTCCCTGTTATCTCTTTGACCAAGTTTACCATCTAAGTTGCTTGACATGCACAAAGAGAAGCAGCTATGTATTCTGCTTCGCATGATGATAATGCCACTACTGGTTCCTTTCTTGAATTCCAAGCAACTGGTGCACCACCTAGCATAAACACATATCCTATTGTTGACTTTCGATCTTCAGCATCACTACACCAACTTGAATCAGTGTATCCCACTAAATTGCATTCTTTTCCTTTATCAACTGCAGGAAACAAAATGCCATAATCGAAAGTTCCTTTGAGATACCTTAGTATCCTCTTCACTACTGCTAGATGTGATACCTTTGGCATCTGCATGAATCTACTTACCATACCTACATTATACGCTAAGTCAGGCCTTGTATGACAAAGATATCTCAATGGTCCAATAAGTCTTCGGTATTGGGTTGGATCAACATCATCTTCATCTGCATCTTTCGACAGTTGCAGTCTTGGTTCTGCAGGTGTCGAAGTTGAGTTGCATTCTTCCATCTCAAACCTCTTGAGAATTTCTCCTGCATATCTTCTTTGATGCATCATCAAACCTCTACTGCTCTTGTAGAATTCGATACCAAGGAAATATGAAATCTCACCCAAATCAGACATTTCGAATTCCTTGCTGAGATCACCTTTGAAGTCTTCGATCTCACTTTTACAGCTACCTGTTATCAACAAATCATCTACATAGAGACATAGTATAAGAAATTTACTCTTGCTTCTTCTTACATACACTCCATGTTCAGTTGTGCACTTCACAAATTCCTTCTCCCTTAGAAAACTATCAATTTTCCTATTCCAAGCCCTTGGAGCTTGTTTCAATCCATACAGGGCTTTATGTAGCCTGTACACCTTTCTTTCTTCGTCATGTTTCACAAACCCAACTGGTTGTTTAACATAGACTTCTTCATCTAAGGGTCCATTTAGAAATGCACACTTCACGTCCATCTGGCATATGTGCCAACTGTTTATTTCTGCTAGACCAACAACCAACCTGATTGTTTCGATCCTAGCAACAGGTGCAAAAACTTCATCGAAGTCTATTCCTTCTTTCTGTAGAAATCCTTTCTCCACAAGTCTTGCTTTGTGTCGAGTTACTTCACCTTTAGAATTCGTTTTCACTTTGTATACCCACTTGACATCAATTTCCTTCTTGCCTTGAGGCAATTCGACAAGTGACCAAGTGTTGTTGTCTTCGATAGACTTTACTTCTTCGTTCATTGCTTTCACCCACTTCGAATCCTTTAATGCTTCAGCTGCATTAACGGGTTCGACATCTGCATAGAAAGTATAATGTACCAGCTCACCTTCATTATCTATTACATCATCTGATGTAATCACACAATCTTGCAATCTTGCAGGTATGCGTCTTGTTCTTTGAGGCCTGCTTGTACTTGGTATATCTACTGATTCCTCTTGTCGAACTTCTCTTTCGACTTGAGTCTCTGGCTACTCAAGAAGGATTCCCACTGAATCTTTCTTGATATTTTCAGTCCAATCCCATTTTTTAAACTCATCTATGATCACGTCCCTGCTGATCACAATCTGCTTTTTCACTGGATCGAACAACTTGTAGCCTCCTGTCAAATGATATCCAACTAGAATCATTTGACTTGACTTATCATCAAGTTTTCTTCTCAACTGATCTGGCACATGTCTATGTGCAATAGATCCAAATACCTTTAGATGACTCAAGCTAGGCTTCACACCAGACCAACATTCTTCTGGAGTAATTCCTTCTAGCTTCTTTGTAGGACATCTGTTCAAAATGTATGTTGCAGTCGAAACAACTTCACCCCAAAACTCTTTAGGTAAATTCTTGCCTTTCAACATACTTCTCATCATATTCATGATGGTTCGATTTTTCCTTTCTGCAATTCCATTTTGTTGTGGAGTATAGGATGGCACCACCTCATGCACAATCCCTTCCTTTTCACATAATCTATCGAAGTCTTTCGACACATATTCTCCACCACCATCAGTTCTCAAAACTTTGAGCTTTCGACCACTTTGTCTTTCGAACATAGACTTAAACTTGGTAAATACTTCGATCACTTCACTTTTCTTCTTGATCAGGTAAGTCCATAGCTTTCTACTAAAATCATCTATGAATGTAACAAAGTATTTGTTACCTCCCATCGAATCCACCTTGATTGATCCACATACATCAGAGTATATGACTTCAAGACTAGCCTTCAATTTGCTTCCTGCATCCTTGCTGAAGCTATTCTTGTGTTGCTTCGCCTGCACACATTCCTCACATACGTCGTTTGGAATGTCAATTTCTGGCAATCTTGAAACCATATTTCTTCTCTTTAAATCTCTGATGTCTCTGAAGTTGAGATGGCCTAGTTTATAATGCCATATCCATTCATCTCTGCTAGCTGCAGTCGAAAGGCACTTGTGCTCCATCACATTTAGTTGAATCTTGACGGTTCGATTCTGAGACATAGGAGCCTTCAAGATTAATCTCCCATTTGCATCAACGACTCTCATCATCTTATCTTCGATTGACACTTTATAATTCTTTTTGACCAATTGCCCTATACTGAGCAAATTGCTCTTCATGCCTGGTATGTACAACACATTGGAGATTATTGACCTTTTTCCATATTTCCTCATAATCATAACATCACCAACACCTTCAGCTGCTAGGGTATTGTCATTTGCAAATTTTACCATATTTTTCATTGAGGGCTTTATATTGACGAACCAGTCTTTCCTTCCATACATATGTGATAAACATCCTGAATCCAAGTACAATTGGTCCTGGAATCTATCTTCATCTCTTGTTGTGACCATCAACATCATCTCTTCTTCTTCTTCTTCTTCATGTTTTGCAAGCTTTGCATCACTTTCTTGATTCTTTCATTTTTCTGGACAATCACTCTCATAGTGTCCATACTTCTGACAATTGTAACATTGAATGTGACCCTTATCAGGTTTTCGACCACCACTTCTTCCTCTATTTGCAACACCATCTCTTTGGTTGCCTTGGTATGGTCTTCTTTGATTCAACATGTTTCCTTCAATCTGGTTTCCTCTACCATTCGATTTGTAGTAGCCACCTCTACCTCTGTCGAAACACTTTCCTTTGCCTTTGGTCTCTTTTGCTGAATGTGCCTGCAAGGCCACATCACTCTTCGATTTTCCTGCAACTCTTTCGTTCATTCTTTGTTCATGAGATTCAAGCGTCCCTTGAAGCTCTTCCTTTGTCAATTTCGACAAGTCTTTCCCCTCTTCTATCGCCACCACTATGTGGTCGAACTTAAGAGCTAAAGATCTCAAGATCTTCGACACAACAACTCTTGTTGTTAACGCTTCTCCATAAATCTTGATTTGATTTACTAGTTTTGTAACTCTAGTGAAGAAATCGGATATGCTTTCACTGTCTTCCATCTGAAGCAGTTCATAGGTCCTTTTGTGAGTTTGTAACCTCACTTCTTTCACTTTCTCAGCGCCTCCAAAAGACTTCTCAAGGATTTCCCAAGCTTCTTTTGCAGATTCTGAATCACTAACCTTTTCAAAATTGTCTGGGCTGACACATTGATGAATTATAAATAATACTTTATAACTCAGCTTCTCAGATTCTATGTATTTCTTCTTTTCTTCTTCTGAAGCATTTTCTCCAAGTGCTTCGACATCATCTTTTACAAGGTCCCAAAGACCTTGACACCTGAATAAGACTTTCATCTGTTTGCACAAATTCTCATAGTTGTCTACTTTCAGAATTGGTAGGGTTGCTGGATAATTTGCATTCTCATAACTTGTCATCGTGAATTCTTCAATCGTTCTTGATTGACACTTCCCTTGAATCGAAACAAAGCTCTTGATACCAGATGTTGGAAATCCACCAAAAGACTATGATGAATATCTACCACAATGACAATTTAATTATGAGACAAACAAAGAAAAGAAGAAAAGACAAATAATTTCTGCAGAGTTTCTCTCTGCTCACAAACTGTGAAAACTTTCTTATTCACTTTGCAACTGCAAAATATTGTGAATGACTTGCTTGACTTGCTTACAAAAATAGGGGTTACTCCCTCTATTTATAATTGAGCTTACACCCTAAGCCTAAAGCCCAAAATATCTTTTTGTTACTAAATCAAATCTAATTTATTCTAGACTCAAATCAAATCTATTTAAATCTAAAACAAATCAAATCTTTTCGACACATAGTTTCAACACATTAGATTACAATTTAACACACCACCTAATTCATTGTGTCTAAACTATTTATGTTCATTATGGCTCTTATCTTTCTGAATACTTCGACTTGTACTCCCTTCGTCATGATGTCTGCAATCTGATTCTCAGTTCTACAGTGTTCCAAATTCATCCTCCCATCTGCTACTTGCTCTCGAAGATAATGGAACCTCATTTCGATGTGCTTACTTCGACCATGTTCTATTGGGTTCTTTGCCAGATTGATAGCTGACATGTTGTCGATCTTCATGGTAATTGCTCCATGATTTTCCCCTGTTATCTCTTTGACCAAGTTTACCATCCAAGTTGCTTGACATGCACAAAGAGAAGAAGCTATGTATTCTGCTTCGCATGATGATAATGCCACTACTGGTTCCTTTCTTGAATTCCAAGCAACTGGTGCACCACCTAGCATAAACACATATCCTACTGTTGACTTTCGATCTTCAGCATCACTACACCAACTTGAATCAGTGTATCCCACTAACTTGCATTCTTTTCCTTTATCAACTGCAGGAAACAAAATGCCATAATCGAAAGTTCCTTTGAGATACCTTAGTATCCTCTTCACTACTGCTAGATGTGATACCTTTGGCATCTGCATGAATCTACTTACCATACCTACACTATATGCTAAGTCAGGCCTTGTATGACAAAGATATCTCAATGACCCAATAAGTCTTCTGTATTGGGTTGGATCAACATCATCTTCATCTGCATCTTTCGACAGTTGCAGTCTTGGCTCTGCAGGTGTCGAAGTTGAGTTACATTCTTCCATCTCAAACCTCTTGAGAATTTCTCCTGCATATCTTCTTTGATGCATCATCAAACCTCTACTGCTCTTGTAGAATTCGATACCAAGGAAATATTAAATCTCACCCAAATCAGACATTTTGAATTCCTTGCTGAGATCACCTTTGAAGTCTTCGATCTCACTTTTACAGCTACCAGTTATCAACAAATCATCTACATAGAGACATAGTATAAGAAATTTACTCTTGCTTCTTCTTACATATACTCCATGTTCAGTTGTGCACTTCACAAATTCCTTCTCCCTTAGAAAACTATCAATTTTCCTATTCCAAGCCCTTGGAGCTTGTTTCAATCCATACAGGGCTTTATGTAGCCTGTACACCTTTCTTTCTTCGTCATGTTTCACAAACCCAACTGGTTGTTTAACATAGACTTCTTCATCTAAGGGTCCATTTAGGAATGCACACTTCACGTCCATCTGACATATGTGCCAACTGTTTATTTCTGCTAGACCAACAACCAACCTGATTGTTTCGATCCTAGCAACAGGTGCAAAAACTTCATCGAAGTCTATTCCTTCTTTCTGTAGAAATCCTTTCTCCACAAGTCTTGCTTTGTGTCAAGTTACTTCACCTTTATAATTCGTTTTCACTTTGTATACCCACTTGACATCAATTGCCTTCTTGCCTTGAGGCAATTCGACAAGTGACCAAGTGTTGTTGTCTTCGATAGACTTTACTTCTTCGTTCATTGCTTTCACCCACTTCGAATCCTTTAATGCTTCAGCTGCATTAACGGGTTCGAAATCTGCATAGAAAGCATAATGTACCAGCTCACCTTCATTATCTATTACATCATCTGATGTAATCATACAATCTTGCAATCTTGCAGGTATGCGTCTTGTTCTTTGAGGCCTGCTTGTACTTGGTATATTTGCTGATTCCTCTTGTCGAACTTCTCTTTCGACTTGAGTCTCTGGCTACTCAAGAAGGATTCCCACTGAATCTTTCTTGATATTTTCAGTCCAATCCCATTTTTTAAACTCATCTATGATCAAGTCCCTGCTGATCACAATCTGCTTTTTCACTGGATCGAACAACTTGTAGCCTCCTGTCGAATGATATCCAACTAGAATCATTTGACTTGACTTATCATCAAGTTTTCTTCTCAACTGATCTGGCACATGTCTATGTGCAATAGATCCAAATACCTTTAGATGACTCAAGCTAGGCTTCACACCAGACCAACATTCTTCTGGAGTAATTCCTTCTAGCTTCTTTGTGGGACATCTGTATAAAATGTATGTTGCAGTCGAAATAACTTCACCCCAAAACTCTTTAGGTAAATTCTTGCCTTTCAACATACTTCTCATCATATTCATGATGGTTCTATTTTTCCTTTCTGCAATTCCATTTTGTTGTGGAGTATAGGATGGCACCACCTCATGCACAATCCGTTCCTTTTCACATAATCTGTCGAAGTCTTTCGACACATATTCTCCACCACCATCAGTTCTCAAAACTTTGAGCTTTCGACCACTTTGTCTTTCGAACATAGACTTAAACTTGGTAAATACTTCGATCACTTCACTTTTCTTCTTGATCAGGTAAGTCCATAGCTTTCGACTAAAATCATCTATGAATGTAACAAAGTATTTGTTACCTCCCATCGAATCCAGCTTGATTGGTCCACATACATCAGAGTATATGACTTCAAGACTAGCCTTCAATTTGCTTCCTGCATCCTTGCTGAAGCTATTCTTGTGTTGCTTCGCCTGCACACACTCCTCACATACCTCATTTGGAATGTCAATTTCTGGCAATCCTGAAACCATATTTCTTCTCTTCAAATCTCTGATGTCTCTGAAGTTGAGATGGCCTAGTTTATAATTCCATATCCATTCATCTCTGCTAGCTGCAGTCGAAAGGCCCTTGTGCTCCATCACATTTAGTTGAATCTTGACGGTTCGATTCTGAGACATAGGAGCCTTCAAGATTAATCTCCCATTTGCATCAACGACTCTCATCATCTTATCTTCGATTGACACTTTATAATTCTTTTCGACCAATTGCCCTATACTGAGCAAATTGATCTTCATGCCTGGTATGTACAACACATTGGAGATTATTGACCTTTTTCCATATTTCCTCATAATCATAACATCACCAACACCTTCAGCTGCTAGGGTATTGTCATTTGCAAATTTTACCATATTTTTCATTGAGGGCTTTATATTGACGAGCCAGTCTTTCCTTCCATACATATGTGATGAACATCCTGAATCCAAGTACCATTGGTCCTTGAATCTATCTTCATCTCTTGTTGTGACCAACAACATCATCTCTTCTTCTTCTTCTTCATGTTTTGCAAGCTTCGCATCACTTTCTTGATTCTTTCGTTTTTTTGGACAATCACTCGCATAGTGTCTGTGATCGGTGGATCTGGAACTGACTGTTTAACGCTGGTTCGCGAAATGTCGCGGAAGCAAGAGTCGCCACCGTCTTTTATTTTCTCCAAATGGAAAGGACAAAAGCACAGAAAAATTCCTTATAGAGATTGCTCTCGGTTCGGGAGGTAGATTATAGAAAGGGAAGGTGTTAGCACCCTTTCTATCCATGGTTATCCATGGGCTCTTAGATACTTGCTCATTTGTGTTTTCAAAAATGGTTTGTTTGCTTTTCAACTGTGGGTTTTAAAAAAGTTTCTTTGAAAATTCCAGTTCGACTCTTGTATCGGTCCTCAAGAGTGTTTGAAAAGTTGCTTTTGGAAGCTTTTTGAAAAGGTGTCGGTGTGAAAAGTATTTTTGATTTGTTTTGAAATTTAGAGCAAGTATCTAGAGTCGTCTACCTACCCTAAGGAATTCGTCTGTGTAAATGTCCTTTAAAGTAGTGCCATCCCACCATTGAGAGGTAGGTAGCACCACCGTTGGAGGTGTTCAGGTCAATTCGAGGTTCGGGACATGGTGATCACCGGAGCAATGGGAAGATACCTTGAAGCTACCCTCATGCCAGGTTCCCGGATCATGAGGACTTACTAAAACATCCTCTACTCGACGATCACCTTTCGAGGCAAGGCAACAGTGAGGCGTACCCTAGGGGTGGTGTGTGCGATTCGTGTGTCGTTTTCAGATATTTTGTCTTGTTATGTCAAAGTGTTCTACGCTTGATTTTATTTAGGTCCATTCATTCTTGCATGCTTTGTTTAACAGTTAAAAGTATTGCGAGGAAGTAAATCTAAGGCTATTACAAATGGCGCGGGTCCACATCGTCAAAATTAAACCGGACCCGATTTGACAGAAAATAAATAAAGCAAATAAAGAATTAAAAAGTGCGAAGAGTAAATGTTACAAAGCTTTGGGAGAGATACATAATTATTTAAACGACATAAAATAAATATGCGAAATAAATAAGAAAATTAAGAATGAAACGAGGGCGTTGGACCCTTTTTGCAAAATTAAATTAATAAGGAATTAAAATTAAAATTAGAAGAAATTGTTTTTGTTTTTTGGTATTTTTATGTTTTTTAAGATTTAATAGAAAATATTAATTAAAACTAACATAAAATGTTAAACCTAGTTCTAATTATTTTTTAAGTTATTAAGAAAAATATTGGAGTTTTTTAACCAAAATGAAACCCTAATTTATTTTACAAGTTTTTATGCATATTTAATTATAAAAGTAAATAAAATAATATTATGGTAAAAAAGAAAAGAATTAAAAAGGAATAAAAATTAATTAAACCTAATTCTATATTTTTGTATTTTTGTTATTAAAAGAATTAAAATTAAAACCCTAATCTAAATTAATTAATTACATGCTAATTTATTTACAAGAAAATATCAAAATAAATAATCATTATATTTTTTATCTTTTTTCTGAGTTTTTTTATGTGTTTTATATTTTGTAAAAAAAATAATTAATTAAATTAAAACAATAAAGCAAATAAAACAATAATTGAAAAAATAAAATATGAAGAAAAAATAAAAAGAATTGCAAACCAGGGGGGGTTCAGGCCCCAATATGGAGGTGTAGGCCTTAGCAATCTGGTCCAACAAGCTTCAGGTCCATTGACTTTTGCCACTAGCGTGTTAACACTTTGACCTGAGTCTACCATATGCCTTGAATCTGAGCCCTTTGATTGATCTCCCAGGACGCGTGGGCGATGATTTTTGAGCGTGCATGATGATCCTCAACGTAAGCGCTGCATAGGAATTATTATGGAAAAATAATATTGAAATTATACAGACCTGGGACTCGAACCCAGGTCTTGGACATTGCAAAGGTGTACACCTGCCACTGAAGCGCTTGAATTACATTTAATATATAACGGTTAATGAATATTATAAAAGAAAAGAGAGTTAGTGGCCTCCAACGCGCGCGAGTTTTCAAACTAGCGTATCATTTGTTGACAACACATCATCATCTTCACCATCCCTGTAAAACAAAAACAAAAGCAACGGTTTTTATGGCGTTGTGTTAGGTGGCTTTAGAGAAAATAGCGAATAGCGCTATGGGGTTCAGAAATTGATCGCGAGGGTTTCCTTATGACCGTCAGAGCATCCTGAGTTGAATGGTCATGGTTTCATGGGCTAATTTTCCCCCATTACAAAAGCCCTATTTTGAAGCTCTGTAAACCCTAAATATCAATAATGGTGAAATCGAGTATACAGCACAAAAACGCAATTAATTATGTTGGTTAGCATCAGAATATCATAAGGAATATAAATCCACAATTAGAATGCCATGAGAATGCCTAGAATTAAAAATACGATCGTGACTTTTTCTCTGTACAGGGGAGGTTCTCGTTACCAATTCTTGAAGTTTGAGTTGATGTTTTGGATTGGAATGTGATCAGGGATCTCCAAGGAAGCTAATGGGATGGTTTTTATGCCTTGAATCGACCTGGAAAGCTGTTTTCAGTTTTGAGTTTTTAAGGAATTTTTCCAAGTTTGCAATGGCCTTTCTTGCGCAGTTTTTTGTGTCCTATGATTAGGTTTAGGTTTATGCTTATGTAGTGAACATATTAGGTCAACAAAACTCAATCAAATCCATGGCATTGATGGTTTTAGGAAATTTGATTTTAAGGATCTTTTTTCATATCTTTTCCATGTGCATTTGTGTCAATTATGATCAATTAGCTCCAAATCTTTCCTTATTGACTTAGACACGAAATCTTGAGGCTGAAATGTGTACAAAAAGATTTAGAAACTTAGGTTAGTATTTTTCCTATATTTAATTTGATTTAAATGAATTAATACAAATAAAAATTCAAATAAATAAATAAAAAATGAGAAAATACTTCCCTTTGGGCCAAGTGGTCGTGTATATGCTTGAAATGATGAATCATGGAAGAAAAATGGGCCCATTAGCAATTTTAGGTCATTTGAACCAAAGTTGACTTTTCAAAATATCCAAAAATTTCCCAACTTCTACAAGGCATAACTTGCTCAATTTTTAAGATTTTCTCATGTTCATGGACATTTTGGAAAGGTCTTTGAGTCCTCTAACCAATGCCTTTGGTCCCATGTCATTTTGATTTACCAATCTCAAGTTATGGCCTTTGACTTAAAGTCCCTTTTTGTTGACTTTTGAAAATGACCTATAATGTTGAAATTGATAACTTTTTGTGAGAGCATTTCTTGGACTTGAAGTATGAAGATGAATTGTAGGAAATGTCTTTCTCTTCAAAATGAGCTTTGGATGGAATTTTTCTGATAATCCATGTGAAAGTTATGCCCTGGTCAATTTCAGTTGACTTTTTCAGCTGTCCAAATAAGGAAACTTTTGCATCTTTAATGATTTCTGAGCCAAATTTTGAGAATCATGATCAAACATTGATCAAATGATGTTTGTGGCTTCAAAATGATATGTTGACCAAAAATCTGAACTTTTGACTGCCAAATGACCATTTTGCCCCTACAGTTAACTGTAGTGCAATTTAGGGTTTTGACTGTGCAATTTTGAGCTGAATGCCTTGAAATTTGATATGAGGATGCTTGACCATATTTGTGGACATATGAGACTTGATTGGACCTTTGAAAACTTCATTTTCTTGATCAGGACACAAACCCTAGTTTTGGCTGTATAGGAGACCTTTGCACTGTGCAACCCTTGGGGAATTTTGCAGCTTGATTTGGCAATTTCTTGAAGAATATGGGAGGGCAAATTTTGGGGTACAACAGTTGCCCCTGTTAAATCTTCTTAGACCTGAGGATGCAGATTGGCGGACGTGCCTTTCGTAACCCGAGGGTAGAAGATGATTGAACACTGAAGTGCCCAGAAATTTGCGCTCACATGTTAGCAGTGTGATGGGAATGGGCTTATAGATGCCATTTAGAGATTGGTGGATAGGATGATGGGCTTATAGATGCCATCTGGATGTTGATCGCGTAGGATATTCCTTAGCGAGAACCTGCATACCTGCAAAAGAACAAATGAGTACCTGACACGTTGCAGGAGCTGATTTCAGGTGCTTGGCATAGATATGTCCTGACTGGTTACAGGAGCTGAGTCTGGAGCTTCAAACGGCGATGAATGAACCAGGGATGGTTACTGTCTTAGCATGAATGGTAAGAGAACCTTGGGTGACTTTAACTTCAACAACGCTCGTTGAGAAAAATCTTGAATGTCTTCTACTGGGATAAGAATCAGGGAGATCTTAGGGTCGATCTGACTGAACCAGAGAAGGCCTTTGACTGGATAAGCATCAGGAAAATCTTGGGGTCGATTTAACTGAACCGGACAAGGTCTTGAAATATCTTCAACTGGATAAGAATCAGGGAGATCTTAGGGTCGATCTGACTGAACCAGAGAAGGCCTTTGACTGGATAAGCATCAGGAAAATCTTGGGATCGATTTAACTGAATCGGACAAGGTCTTGAAATATCTTCAACTGGATAAGCATCAGGGAGATCTTAGGGTCGATCTGACTGAACCAGAGAAGGCCTTTGATTGGATAAGCATCAGGAAAATCTTAGGGCGATTTAACTGAACCGGTCTAGGTCTTGAAATGTAGCTTGAGAACTTAACTGGATCTTTCCTGAAAGGGTAAAGGTCAGTCATATGCAATGCATGATATGGATCAAGCAATGATGTTCTCAATATAAATGAGAATTGTATGATATGATGTGTCTATGCATGTTGTAATGATGTATGTGATATTTTATGTATGTATTTTTCGTCTAGGAAAGTAAATCCTTGACGGGTGCCGGGAAGTCGTATCCTGGGCTGGTGTTGAAGAATAGATTTTGCTTCCGCTGGGGATGATAACTGCAAGAATACCGGTAGAAGAAGATGACTCCGTTGCGGAATAAACTTGGCAAATGGAGGATTCTGCGGGGAGAAAAGATACTCTAGCGACCATGCTGGGAAGCAATACTCTGTGGGAAGAGGGATGCCTTGCTGAGTGTTGTTAGTAATTTGCTGGGGATAGGAAGACTTTGTCGACGACGCTCTTTCCGTGGCTTTTGGCTGAGGATAACCCAGTTATATCCTGTTAAGGAAATAACTCTTTTAAATCAAGCCGAACGACGTGTTCGTGTTCTGCGAGGGATAAGCTTCCAGGATTTACTGGGGATAAGCTTACTGTTTGGGGAGATGAATTCCAACTTTCCTGGGGAAACTGGATTGGACTCTTCTGGGGAGCTTTGATATGTTGGGGAAGTGGTCCCTTTGAATGTTGATACGCCGCCGGGGAACAATCTTTAGACCAAGACTGCCGGGGATGCTTGTTAAGAATATATGCTGCTGGGGAATGTTGGGATCTGCTGGAGGATACCCAATTTCCTTAAGATTTGATAATTTTGCTTGGAGAAGAATGCACTGTTTTGTTGAACCACTCTCTGGGGGATTAATATGTACTTGATCGTATTCTTTAGCTGAACCTACCTTGGTACCTTGGAGGATAGAACAACTAGATTGCTCAGACAACTCTTTATTGCCCCTGTTTCCAGTGTCACCTGTAATTAATCCCTTTGTTTCGTATGCAAATATTTATGAGTTAGCAAACTATTGTCAATGCATATATCACAAATTGAACCTTGGACGTTCTTCGCAAAACAAAACAGAAAAAGAAAAAACACTTGGCACGTTTAACTGAAAATATATTTGTATTGATTTTTGAATGGCCTGTGAATAGGCGTTTTGTGTACAAGGGGCTGACGTCCTAGTAAGAGGAACGTCGCCGAACAAAAGAGTTTATACAAATTTTGTACAAGAGGAAATAAAACAGCTGTGTGAAGTATGAATGATCCCACTGGGTTTCAACTCTGCTATTGCCTTTATAACTCCGAGCGTCTCATCACTTGATGACCTTGGTTGAAGGTGAAGCTGACTGATCGATGCCGTCTGAACTTGATGTAGATACCGGATTCTGGATGCAAAGTGATCCAATGAGACATAGTATTACGCTTTTATCCCTAATTTTTGCCTGGACCGCCCTTTCGGGTTTTCAGTCCACCGGGATACCCATTTTTGCCCAAGCCGCCTTTTCAGGTTTTCGACTTGCCGGGTGTACAGATTTTTCCATTTTCATCCCTTCATTTTGCCCGAACCCTTTTGGTTCGACGGGAAGCCCTAATTTTTGCCTAGGCATGTCAGCCTAGCGGGTCTTTTTTCATGCGTAGTATTTTTTTACTATGTCTGCATTGGCGGGGTGAGGAAGGTCGTCACCATCCATGTTGGTTAATATCATTGCTCCTCCTGAGAACACATGTTTAACCACAAATGGCCCTTCGTACGTAGGGGTCCATTTGCCCCTTGGATCACCCTGAGGAAGGATGATTCGCTTGATTACCAGATCCCCAACTTGATATTCCTGTGGTCTGACCCTTTTGTTAAATGCCCTGATCATCCGTTTCTGATACGTCTGACCATGGCAGATAGCAGCAAGTCTCTTTTCGTCAATGAGGTTGAGTTGATCAAGTCGTGTCTGGATCCAATCATCTTCGTTCAGATTTGCATCCTTCATTATCCGGAGAGAGGGAATTTGTACTTCGATCGGTAAGACTGCCTCCATGCCATAAACCAGAGAGAAGGGAGTTGCCCCGGTTGACGTCCTAGCTGAGGTACGGTACCCATGTAGAGCGAACGGTAACATCTCGTGCCAATCTTTGTAAGTCACTGTCATCTTCTGCACGATTTTCTTGATGTTCTTATTTGCTGCTTCTACAGCCCCATTCATCTTCGGTCTGTAAGGAGAAGAATTGTGGTGCTGTATTTTGAACTGTTCACAGAGCTCAGCGATCATCTTATTGTTCAGATTGGTACCGTTGTCTGTAATAATCCGCTCAGGGATGCCGTACCGACAGATCAGGTTGTGCCGAATGAACCGTGCCACAACAGTCTTGGTTACCGTAGCATAGGACGCTGCCTCGACCCACTTCGTAAAATAATCAATCGCCACTAGGATGAAGCGATGTCCATTAGACGCCGTAGGTTTAATCTCGCCAATCATGTCTATGCCCCACATTGCAAACGGCCAAGGCGCAGTCAGAACATTTAGGGTAACCGGAGGAACATGCACCTTGTCTGCATAAATCTGGCATTTGTGGCATGTCCTGGAATGTTGGTAACAATCAGCTTCCATTGTGGACCAGTAATATCCTGCCCGTAGGATCTTCTTAGCCATAGTGTGTCCACTGGAATGTGTACCAAAGGTCCCTTCATGTAGCTCTTCCATGATCCTTTCTGCTTCAGTCTTATCCACACAACGCAGTAAGGTTGAATCATGGTTTCGTTTATACAAGATGCCGTTGCTAAGGAAGAACTTGGCTGCGAACCTTCTCAGGAACTTCTTATCATTGACAGAGGCACCTTCAGGGTATTCCTGAGCTTCCAAATATATCCTTATTTCATGGTACCAAGGCTTCTCAGTCACCAATTCAGTCTCGAGATCACAACAGTATGCCGGTTCGTCCAATTTCCAGATGATGATCCGGGGAGCCTCGTTATCCCATTTGACCTTGAACATTGAAGACATTGTAGCTAACGCGTCCGCTAGCTGATTCTCTTCTCTTGGAAAGTGCTCAAAGGTTATCTCTGTGAAGTGGGGAATCAAGGTCAACACACATTCTCGGTAAGGAATCAAGTTGGGATGTTTCGTATCCCACTCTCCTTTGATCTGATTGATCACAAGAGCGGAATCTCCGAAGACACTTAGAAATTTGATCCTTAGGTCGATCGCAGCTTGAAGACCCATGATACACGCCTCATACTCCGCCATGTTGTTGGTACAGTTGAAACACAGCCGGGCAGTGAGTGGAGTATGAGTACCTTGAGGTGATATGATTATGGCGCCGATACCGTTTCCCAAAGCATTGGAGGCTCCGTCAAAATGCATAGACCATCAGGATCCTGGTTCAGGTCCTTCATCCGGTCCAGGTACTTCACAATCAGTTACTATCATGATGCTTTCATCTGGAAACTCGAAGTTCATTGACTGATAGTCATCTACAGCTTGATGTGCCAGGTGGTCTGCCAATACACTTCCCTTGATGGCTTTCTGGGTTGTGTACTGAATGTCGTATTCCGTCAAGATCATTTGCCATCTTGCAATTCTCCCAGACAGAGCGGGCTTCTCGAATATGTACTTTGTAGGATCCATTTTGGAGATCAACAAGGTAGTGTGAGTCAGCATATACTGTCTCAGCCGGCGAGCAGCCCATACCAAAGCGCAGCAAGTTTTCTCAAGCAGTGAGTATCGGGTCTCACAGTCGGTAAACTTTTTGCTAAGGTAATAAATGGCGTGCTCTTTTCGGCCAGACTCGTCATGCTGCCCCAGCACACACCCCATTGAGTTGTCAAGCACTGTCAGGTATAGTATCAGAGGTCTCCCTTCAACCGGTGGCATAAGGATAGGCGGTTCTTGGAGATACTCTTTGATTTTGTCAAAAGCCGCCTGACATTCATCGTTCCAACGTACTACCTGATCTTTCTTCAGCAGCTTGAAGATTGGCTCACAGGTAGCAGTTAGATGTGAGATGAATCGAGCAATGTAATTCAGGCGTCCTAAAAAGCCTCTGACCTCCTTCTCTGTCTTCGGAACTGGCATCTCTTGAATTGCTTTGACCTTAGCAGGGTCCACTTGAATTCCTTTATCACTGACCACGAAGCCTAGCAACTTCCCAGATCTTACCCCGAAGGTGCACTTGTTCGGGTTCAATCTCAGCTTGTATAGTTTCAACCGGTCAAACAACTTCTGCAGATGATCTAGATGCTCTTCCTCAGTCTGGGACCTTGCGATCATGTCGTCAACATACACTTCTATCTCATGATGGATCATGTCATGAAATAAAGCAACCATGGCACGTTGGTAGGTTGCCCCAGCGTTCTTTAATCCAAATGGCATGACCTTGTAACAGAAGGTGCCCCACTGAGTAACAAACGTAGTCTTTTCCATGTCTTCAGGTGCCATCTTGATCTGGTTGTAACCTGAAAAGCCGTCCATGAAAGAGAACACTTTGTGCTAAGCTGTATTATCAACAAGGACGTCAATGTGAGGTAAGGGGAAGTCATCTTTGGGGCTGGCCCTGTTCAGATCCCTGTAATCGACACACATTCTGACCTTACCGTCTTTCTTAGGTACCGTCACCACATTAGCAACCCACTGAGGGTAAGAAGTCACTGCGAGGAACCCGGCATCAAACTGTTTCATAACCTCGGCCTTAATCTTCTCGGACATCTCTGGACGCATCCGACGGACCTTTTGCTTAACTGGAGGGCAGTCTTCCCTAGTTGGCAAGTGATGGACCACAATATCGGTATCCAACCCGGGCATGTCTTCATAGGACCAGGCAAAGATCTCCATATAATCATGCAGCATCTTGGTTAACCGTTGCTTCACGCTGAGCTCTAGGTTGGCACCAATCTTTACCTCTTTTCTGTCTGCCTCAGTACCCAAGTTTATCGTTTCCACTGGCTCTTCATGGGGTTGAATTGCCCTTTCTTCCTGAAGCAACAGTCTTGCAAGCTCGCCAGGCACTTCGCAACCATCTTCACCTTCGTCTTCGGCTAAGTTGATCGGATTTTCAAAGTCATAATTGGCAGTAGCAGAGTTGTTATCAGTGAGATCCAGAGTGGATTGAAACCTGTATGAGTGAGTGTGTGTGTAAATACAGCTGTTTTGAAAATTATGTAAAGGAAAAGAAAGACAGAAAAGGAGCACAATATTTGCAATGCGAAAAATACGTCCAAGATTTTCATTCATGATATATGAAATGACAGTTTGTATGCCCTCACAAATAGAACCACGGTGCCTCGGGTAAGACACCGGGCCATAGAGTTTATCATTGTTTATTACAAAATAACGAAACAAAGAAATTTATTACTGGGTCACAAAGGTAACAGGGGTATGGTCTTTAGCAATCCAGTTGTTCAATCCGTCTTTGGTCGTCGGATAGATCCAGCTGTTGAATTCAGCTTCGTCCACTTCATGGTCTTCCTCAACCGCATTCACCCCTGAACTTTTAATAAATACCGGAGGTCTTCCGATCTTCGCTTTCCTCATAGCTCTCTGACCTTCTGTGGTAAAACCCAGCCCAAGTTTATCAGTCTTCTGAGTAAAGTCTGGAAGTCTGCCCCAGTCGGCACATTCACCCTTCTGAACCACAGCCCGGGCATCCTTCAGGGAAGCCATCTTCAAAGGACCACTTCCTTCTGTTGCTGTTTCTGCTGCAATTGGAAACACCTCCTCGAAATGCTGAAAGGGGGTTTCAATAAACTCCCCATCCATCTCAATGTACCTGAAGGAGTTCAGGTGGCTCACCATATATTCCTCCTCTCCTTGCACAGTGACAATCTTCCCTCTGACGGGGTACTTCAGCTTCTGATGCAAGGTAGAGGTCACTGCCCCAGCCTTATGTATCCAGGGTCGACCCAATAGACAAGAGTAAGATGGACGGATATCCATCACATAAAAAGTGGAGTCGAACACCTGAGAGCCCACACGAATCGGAATGTCCACCTCTCCATGAACCATCCTCTTTGAACCATCAAAGGCCCTGACGATGATATTGCTGGGTTTTAATTCCAGTCCTTCACAATCTAGACGGTCCAAAGCCTTCTTGGGTAGCACATTCAAAGAAGACCCCGTGTCCACCAGCACATGTGCCAAGGTAGTGCCCCTGCATTCAATAGAGACATGCAGAGCATCATTATGGTCTTTTCCCTTTGCGGTCAAGTCAGCATCTGAGAAACCTAAGCCATTGTCTGCTGTTAGACTTGCCACGCAATCAGTGAACTGGACTGCAGAGGTTTCATGTGGCACATGGGCCGTCTTGAGGAATGAGATTAGGGCCTTAGCATGGGCCTCGGAGCACAACAATAAAGAGAGCATGGAGATCTTGGAGGGCGTATGCCCCAGCTGTTCCACAACATTAAAATCGCTCTTCTTTATAATCTTCAGAATCTCCTCCATCTCTTGTGGGGAGGCCTCAGCAGCTATGGGTACGGGTGCCTCCATCTGGGCAGGCTCAACTTCAATTCCCTTGCCCCGAGCATTGGATGACTCGGCAGCAGGAGAAACAATCAGATCAGCAGCAGGAACAGGTATACTTGCAGGGGTTATGAGAAGTGGTCTTCGGGCAGCAGGCGGTGCAATGTCAGGCGAGAAGAGCCTGCCACTGCGGGTAACTTTGGCTGGGCCAGTGATGTCACAAATGCTGGCGCCAGCGTTGAGCTCTTGTTTAATCCCATTTACATATACGTCTGCCCCATAGTGCCAAGGGACAGCTTTATCAGATACATAGGGCAGTGGCCCTGGAACGGTGATAATAACAGGTGCAACGGTCATGATTTGAACGGGCTTCTTCGGGAGAGCCGGGATCGGATTATTGAAGATAGTTACCACAGAAACTTCTTCCACTGGAACCAACCGAACAACAGACTTCTTGGATAGAATCTCCTTGCTATCCATTAAGCTTTGGATGCCTAACTTTAGCAAGGGACAACCAGATGGGGACACAGCGCAGAACAGGCAACTCTCACTACAACCCGGAAATAAACCGGCCTGCAGTAGGTTCTTCTTGACAATCTTTAGAGGAGTGGCTAGATCATCCACAGAAACAGCATAAACGTCTTCATCAACAGCATTTACCCCATGTTGAGGCATAGGGGCAGTAACTACATTCGGCTTCGCAGGCGCTTCGAACTGTATCTCCTTTGCGTCGATAAGGTCTTGCACCTTATTTTTTAACGCCCAACAGTCATCAGTAGAGTGCCCCGGGCTATCTGAATGGTAAGCACAACGAGCATTCGGGTTGTACTTAGGGGACGCAGTATTTGGAAACTTCGGCGCCTCCCTGACAGTCACTAAATTGGTTGAGAGCAACTGTGGCAGGATCTGCGACAAAGTCATGCTTAAGCGGGTGAATTCTCTCCGGGGTCTTTCAACCTTCTGAGGATTGTTTGGCCGAGGAGCGGCAGCAGGTTTAGCAATCATTACCGCACTGACAGATTGGCGGTGCTCATGTCTCTCTGATTTCCTGGAACCATATACGACACTAGACTCCTTCTTGAAGGGTTTCTTCTCAGAACTAGATCATGTACCCTTCGGAATTTTTCCAGATTTTAACCCAGCTTCAATCCTCTCTCCAGTCAAGATTAGATCAGTGAACCCTGCAGACGAATTCCCGATGAGATGGTTGAAAAATGGCCCAGATAGGGTCCCCAAGAACATGTCTACCAATTCCCGATCAGTCAATGGTGGCTGCACCCTGCCAGCCAGGTCTCTCCACTTCTGAGCGTACTCCTTAAAACCTTCGCTTGCACCTAACGACATACCCTGGAGTTGGGTACGTGTGGGGGCAAGGTCGGCATTATATTGATACTACTTGTAGAAAGCAGTAGCCAACTCCTCCCAGTTACGAACCTTGGTCCCATCCAGCTGATAGAACCATTCGAGATGAGTCCCTGAAAGACTCTCCTGGAAGAAGTGGATCCATAAATTCTTATCCGCAGAGTACGACTGAATTTTCCGAACATAGGACCTCAGATGCAGCTTGGGACAAGACGCCCCGTCATACTTAGAGAAGGATGGTGCTTTGAACTTGTGGGGGATGATCACACCAGTTGACAAACCCAGATCTCCGAAATCCAGCCCAGGTACCTGTTGAACCTCCATAGCTTTCAACCTATTCTCCAGTTGCTTATATCTGTCGTCTGCAGGAGGGTACTGCTCTTCATCAAAATCTGTCTCGTTGTCGGAGACTACCGGGCTAGGGACCTTTACTTCTGCCTGAGAAGGACTCTTGCCAACAGAAGAACCAGCCTCTTCATGCTGCAGAGTATTGCCAAACCTTCGGCCCGAGTTGAACAGAACAGTTCTTCTCTTCTTCTTCTTCTCCTTCTTCAGGAGCATGGCCTTCAGTTCTTCTTGGCCCTGAGCCAGACCCTTGATTAATTCCTGGAATTGTGCATTCTGCACCTGAAGAGCCTTGATTGATGTCTCAGTTGATGTAGATTCGGGATTCATGATGCTGAAATAAACAGCGAAGAACTGTAAGCAACCTGAAAAGAGAAAACCTGCTATGCACATGATGTATGAAATGCGTATGAATTATGTTTTCAAAGACAATCGGGAATCAACTTTGTAAACAAAAAAGAACACACTTCATTAGATTCAAATTTGCAACTGAAATTATTCAACAAGTTGCCCTTAGGCGTTACATGAAAGGAAATACTGGAAAGGAAATAAAACTGTAAAAGCACATCTGGAGCTCCTTATTGATCCCATGGTCTCCTCTTCTCAGTACGGATGTAGGCATTCAGAGTTCTCTCATTCTCCAACTGTTTTGTCAGCTTCTGGATCTTTGATTCCTGCTCGTTGAACTTTTCCCGGTAAGAATCCCGCTCTTCTCGCAGTTGCGACCAAGATCTCTTCAATGTCTCATAATAAGTAGGTATCTGAGGAGGAAGGACAGTCGGAGGAACACCATCTTTGTTAGGACACTCAAGAATGACGGGTCTGACAGCTTCATACGGCATACCTAACTTCTGAGCACGGATGCGGACCCATTTGTAGTAGGCTTCCATAGGTAAAGAGGTCTTGGGCCCTAACTCTTGTGGGTCAGCTTTATGAACTTTGTCCCAAGCCTTGATGAACCTACGACGTAGCTCGTCACTATCCACCTGAAATTCAAAACTGATGTGAGGCACCAACATATCATGGGGACCTGCTCTTCTTGCTCTCCCGAACTGACGGAGTGCTAGACATGGATTGTAAGAGATCCCTCCTTGGGTACCAATCAGAGGAACATTAGGATACTCCCCGCATCGATCAATAATAGCTATTTCATCCAAACCTCTGCAAGTCCAAATGATGTCTTTATCGGTGAGAGATATTAACCTATGAGCCCAACCTCTTCCTTCTTGATTCTTTAGTACGAACCTAGGGAGGTGCGAAATAAACCACCTCACCAACAAAGGGATACAACACCATAGGGTTCCTCGTCTTCGGGTAGTACGGGCATGAAGTTGTTGCAAGATGTCACCCAAGAGAGTGGGCACAGGATTCTGAGACATAAAGATCCTTATTGCAGTGACATTGATGAAGTTGTCAGGATTAGGAAACAGGACTAACCCATAGATTAGGAGAGCCAAGATGTCTTCATATGCCCTAAAGTCCAGGTCATTCCAGAAACTGTTAGCTTTACCAATGAGAAACTTAGCCAAGAAACCCTTAACTCCGCTTCTAGTTACCCAGTTGTCTGTTACCTCTTGATGGGTCAAAGGAAGAGCTGCAGCAATGTCCTCAAGCCTGAGGGTCTTTTCCCAACCAGTAAAGGGATTCTGATCCAAAATAGGGATACCAAGCAAATCAGAGAACTCTTCCAGGGTAGGGACCAGCTGGAAGTCTTGAAAGGTGAAGCACTGGTACAGAGGGTCATAGAACTGGGTCAGAACACTCATCAACTGTTGATCCCGCTTTGCAGTGACTAAACTGAGAAGGGAACCATGCCTCTGAGTGAAGGAAGTGGTGTTTGGAATTCTGCTAACCAACTCGTCAAGCAACTCAGGTGAACGAACAAAGTTGAACCGGATAGTATTCCTTCGCACAGGCATCATAATGTCCTACAAAACAGAGCAAAGGTGAAACCCTCTTGTCTTTGAAATGGTCAGTCCTTATGCAGGATGCATGCAATGCTCATGATGCTATGATGTTATGATAAAACACACCACATACAGATACAAAGGCAAACATGGTAAGGCACACAAGTCACACAAGGCAAGCCCCTAAAGTTTAGGCCAGCATGAGGTCTAGGTACTACCCTCTTTCAGTTTGTTGGTTCATACCTGTCCTAATCAAAAGTAACCGGGTTCTTAGAGGATCCCAATATCATTGACTACCCTCAATCGGTCATAACTCCAGCATCGCAATCTTTTCTTGCGGCCAGAACCATCACGAGAGTTCAGCCTCAATGGGCGTAGCATACTGCTACAATTCTAAAGGCCAAGTTGTGTCAATTAAGGTTCTAAGGTTGTTGGTGCTTAATGACTCCTTAGAAGACCCATATTCTCCTCGTTGCGACACAAGGGATATCGGTACAGACCAAGGTGCCACACCAACGTAGCCACTGCTTCACCCGTGTCGGTCTACGCCGGACAGGTCCCTCACAGCTTATGCTACCTAAACAGGGTATCCCCAGATCCGGGTTAGGATCTATAGAACTCCCAAGCAACCCACAATAATAAAGCAAGCAAAGAAGACAATTGAAAACACAGTGATCTTAATCCTAAGGTACACCCCACTTTAAGTTTAGTCCCCAGCAGAGTCGCCAGTTCTGTGATCGGTGGATCTGGAACTGACTGTTTAACGCTGGTTCGCGAAATGTCGCGGAAGCAAGAGTCGCCACCGTCTTTTATTTTCTCCAAATGGAAAGGACAAAAGCACAGAAAAATTCCTTATAGAGATTGCTCTCGGTTCGGGAGGTAGATTATAGAAAGGGAAGGTGTTAGCAACCTTTCTATCCATGGTTATCCATGGGCTCTTAGATACTTGCTCATTTGTGTTTTCAAAAATGGTTTGTTTGCTTTTCAACTGTGGGTTTTAAAAAAGTTTCTTTGAAAATTCCAGTTCGACTCTTGTATCGGTCCTCAAGAGTGTTTGAAAAGTTGCTTTTGAAAGCTTTTTGAAAAGGTGTCGGTGTGAAAAGTATTTTTGATTTGTTTTGAAATTTAGAGCAAGTATCTAGAGTCGTCTACCTACCCTAAGGAATTCGTCTGTGTAAATGTCCTTTAAAGTAGTGCCATCCCACCATTGAGAGGTAGGTAGCACCACCGTTGGAGGTGTTCGGGTCAATTCGAGGTTCGGGACATGGTGATCACCGGAGCAATGGGAAGATACCTTGAAGCTACCCTCATGCCAGGTTCCCGGATCATGAGGACTTACTAAAACATCCTCTACTCGACGATCACCTTTCGAGGCAAGGCAACAGTGAGGCGTACCCTAGGGGTGGTGTGTGCGATTCGTGTGTCGTTTTCAGATATTTTGTCTTGTCATGTCAAAGTGTTCTACGCTTGATTTTATTTAGGTCCATTCATTCTTGCATGCTTTGTTTAACAGTTAAAAGTATTGCGAGGAAGTAAATCTAAGGCTATTACAAATGGCGCGGGTCCACATCGCCAAAATTAAACCGGACCCGATTTGACAGAAAATAAATAAAGCAAATAAAGAATTAAAAAGTGCGAAGAGTAAATGTTACAAAGCTTTGGGAGAGATACATAATTATTTAAACGACATAAAATAAATATGCGAAATAAATAAGAAAATTAAGAATGAAACGAGGGCGTTGGACCCTTTTTGCAAAATTAAATTAATAAGGAATTAAAATTAAAATTAGAAGAAATTGTTTTTGTTTTTTGGTATTTTTATGTTTTTTAAGATTTAATAGAAAATATTAATTAAAACTAACATAAAATGTTAAACCTAGTTCTAATTATTTTTTAAGTTATTAAGAAAAATATTGGAGTTTTTTAACCAAAATGAAACCCTAATTTATTTTACAAGTTTTTATGCATATTTAATTATAAAAGTAAATAAAATAATATTATGGTAAAAAAGAAAAGAATTAAAAAGGAATAAAAATTAATTAAACCTAATTCTATATTTTTGTATTTTTGTTATTAAAAGAATTAAAATTAAAACCCTAATCTAAATTAATTAATTACATGCTAATTTATTTACAAGAAAATATCAAAATAAATAATCATTATATTTTTTATCTTTATTCTGAGTTTTTTTATGTGTTTTATATTTTGTAAAAAAAATAATTAATTAAATTAAAACAATAAAGCAAATAAAACAATAATTGAAAAAATAAAATATGAAGAAAAAATAAAAAGAATTGCAAACCAGGGGGGGTTCAGGCCCCAATATGGAGGTGTAGGCCTTAGCAATCTGGCCCAACAAGCTTCAGGTCCATTGACTTTTGCCACTAGCGTGTTAACACTTTGACCTGAGTCTACCATATGCCTTGAATCTGAGCCCTTTGATTGATCTCCCAGGACGCGTGGGCGATGATTTTTGAGCGTGCATGATGATCCTCAACGTAAGCGCTGCATAGGAATTATTATGGAAAATAATATTGAAATTATACAGACCTGGGACTCGAACCCAGGTCTTGGACATTGCAAAGGTGTACACCTGCCACTGAAGCGCTTGAATTACATTTAATATATAACGGTTAATGAATATTATAAAAGAAAAGAGAGTTAGTGGCCTCCAACGCGCGCGAGTTTTCAAACTAGCGTATCATTTGTTGACAACACATCATCATCTTCACCATCCCTGTAAAACAAAAACAAAAGCAACGGTTTTTATGGCGTTGTGTTAGGTGGCTTTAGAGAAAATAGCGAATAGCGCTATGGGGTTCAGAAATTGATCGCGAGGGTTTCCTTATGACCGTCAGAGCATCCTGAGTTGAATGGTCATGGTTTCATGGGCTAATTTTCCCCCATTACAAAAGCCCTATTTTGAAGCTCTGTAAACCCTAAATATCAACAATGGTGAAATCGAGTATACAACACAAAAACGCAATTAATTATGTTGGTTAGCATCAGAATATCATAAGGAATATAAATCCACAATTAGAATGCCATGAGAATGCCTAGAATTAAAAATACGATCGTGACTTTTTCTCTGTACAGGGGAGGTTCTCGTTACCAATTCTTGAAGTTTGAGTTGATGTTTTGGATTGGAATGTGATCAGGGATCTCCAAGGAAGCTAATGGGATGGTTTTTATGCCTTGAATCGACCTGGAAAGCTGTTTTCAGTTTTGAGTTTTTAAGGAATTTTTCCAAGTTTGCAATGGCCTTTCTTGCGCAGTTTTTTGTGTCCTATGATTAGGTTTAGGTTTATGCTTATGTAGTGAACATATTAGGTCAACAAAACTCAATCAAATCCATGGCATTGATGGTTTTAGGAAATTTGATTTTAAGGATCTTTTTTCATATCTTTTCCATGTGCATTTGTGTCAATTATGATCAATTAGCTCCAAATCTTTCCTTATTGACTTAGACACGAAATCTTGAGGCTGAAATGTGTACAAAAAGATTTAGAAACTTAGGTTAGTATTTTTCCTATATTTAATTTGATTTAAATGAATTAATACAAATAAAAATTCAAATAAATAAATAAAAAATGAGAAAATACTTCCCTTTGGGCCAAGTGGTCGTGTATATGCTTGAAATGATGAATCATGGAAGAAAAATGGGCCCATTAGCAATTTTAGGTCATTTGAACCAAAGTTGACTTTTCAAAATATCCAAAAATATCCCAACTTCTACAAGGCATAACTTGATCAATTTTTAAGCTTTTCTAATGTTCTTGGACATTTTGGAAAGGTCTTTGAGTCCTCTAACCAATGCCTTTGGTCCCATGTCATTTTGATTTACCAATCTCAAGTTATGGCCTTTGACTTAAAGTCCCTTTTTGTTGACTTTTGAAAATGACCTATAATGTTGAAATTGATAACTTTTTGTGAGAGCATTTCTTGGACTTGAAGTATGAAGATGAATTGTAGGAAATGTCTTTCTCTTCAAAATGAGCTTTGGATGGAATTTTTCTGATAATCCATGTGAAAGTTATGCCCTGGTCAATTTCAGTTGACTTTTTCAGCTGTCCAAATAAGGAAACTTTTGCATCTTTGATGATTTCTGAGCCAAATTTTGAGAATCATGATCAAACATTGATCAAATGATGTTTGTGGCTTCAAAATGATATGTTGACCAAAAATCTGAACTTTTGACTGCCAAATGACCATTTTGCCCCTACAGTTGACTGTAGTGCAATTTAGGGTTTTGACTGTGCAATTTTGAGCTGAATGCCTTGAAATTTGATATGAGGATGCTTGACCATATTTGTGGACATATGAGACTTGATTGGACCTTTGAAAACTTCATTTTCTTGATCAGGACACAAACCCTAGTTTTGGCTGTATAGGAGACCTTTGCACTGTGCAACCCTTGGGGAATTTTGCAGCTTGATTTGGCAATTTCTTGAAGAATATGGGAGGGCAAATTTTGGGGTACAACAGTGTTCATACTTCTGACAATTGTAACATTGAATGTGACTCTTATCAGGTTTTCGACCACCACCTCTTCCTCTATTTGCAACACCATCTCTTTGGTTGCCTTGGTATGGTCTTCTTTGATTCAACATGTTTCCTTCAATCTGGTTTCCTCTACCATTCTATTTGTTGTAGCCACCTCTACCTCTGTCGAAACACTTTCCTTTGCCTTTGGTCTCTTTTGCTGAATGTGCCTGCAAGGCCACATCACTCTTCAATTTTCCTGCAGCTCTTTCGTTCATTCTTTGTTCATGAGATTCAAGCGTCCCTTGAAGTTCTTCCTTTGTCAATTTCGACAAGACTTTCCCTCTTCTATCGCCACCACTATGTGGTCGAACTTAAGAGCTAAAGATCTCAAGATCTTCGACACAACAGCTCTTGTTGTTAACGCTTCTCCATAAATCTTGATTTGATTTACTAGTTTTGTAACTCTAGTGAAGAAATCGGATATGCTTTCACTGTCTTCCATCTGAAGCAGTTCATAGGTCTTTTTGTGAGCTTGTAACCTAACTTCTTTCACTTTCTCAGCGCCTCCAAAAGACTTCTCAAGGATTTCCCAAGCTTCTTTTGCAGATTCTGAATCACTCACTTTTTCGAAATTGTCTGGGCTGACACATTGATGAATTATAAATAATGCTTTATAACTCAGCTTCTCAGATTCTATGTATTTCTTCTTTTCTTCTTCTGAAGCATTTTCTCCAAGCGCTTTGACTCCATCTTTTACAAGGTCCCAAAGACCTTGACACCTGAATAAGACTTTCATCTGTTTGCACCAATTCTCATAGTTGTCTACTTTCAGAATTGGTAGGGTTGCTGGATAATTTGCATTCCCATAACTTGTCATCGTGAATTCTTCAATCGTTCTTGATTGACACTTCCCTTGAATCGAAACAAAGCTCTTGATATCAGATGTTGGAAATCCACCAAAAGACTATGATGGATATCTACCACAATGACAATTTAATTATGAGACAAACAAATAAAAGAAGAAAAGACAAATAATTTCTGCAGAGTTTCTCTCTGCTCACAAACTGTGAAAACTTTCTTATTCACTTTGCAACTGCAAAATATTGTGAATGACTTGCTTGACTTGCTTACAAAAATAGGGGTTACTCCCTCTATTTATAACTGAGCTTACACCCTAAGCCTAAAGCCCAAAATATCTTTTTGTTACTAAATCAAATCTAATTTATTCTAGACTCAAATCAAATCTATTTAAATCTAAAACAAATCAAATCTTTTCGACACATAGTTTCAACACATTAGATTACAATTTAATACACCACCTAATTCATTGTGTCTAAATTATCTATGTTCATCATGGCTCTTATCTTTCTGAATACTTCGACTTGTACTCCCTTCGTCATGATGTCTGCAATCTGATCCTCAGTTCTACAGTGTTCCAAATTCATCCTCCCATCTGCTACTTGCTCTCGAAGATAATGGAACCTCATTTCGATGTGCTTACTTCGACCATGTTCTATTTGGTTCTTTGCCAGATTTATAGTTGACATGTTGTCGATCTTCATGGTAATTGCTCCATGATTTTCCCCTGTTATCTCTTTGACCAAGTTTACCATCCAAGTTGCTTGACAGGCACAAAGAGAAGCAGCTATGTATTCTGCATCGCATGATGATAATTCCACTACTGGTTCCTTTCTTGAATTCCAAGCAACTGGTGCACCACCTAGCATAAACACATATCCTACTGTTGACTTTCGATCTTCAGCATCACTATACCAACTCGAATCTGTGTATTCCACTAACTTGCATTCTTTTCCTTTATCAAATGCAGGAAACAAAATGCCATAATCGAAAGTTCCTTTGAGATACCTTAGTATCCTCTTCACTACTGCTAGATGTGATACCTTTGGCATCTGCATGAATCTACTTACCATACCTACACTATATGCTAAGTCAGGCCTTGTATGATAAAGGTATATCAATGATCCAATAAGTCTTCTGTATTGGGTTGGATCAACATCATCTTCATCTGCATCTTTCGATAGTTGCAGTCTTGGTTCTGCAGGTGTCAAAGTTGAGTTGCATTCTTCCATCTCAAACCTCTTGAGAATTTCTCCTGCATATCTTTTTTGATGCATCATCAAACCTCTACTGCTCTTGTAGAATTCGATACCAAGGAAATATGAAATCTCACCCAAATCAGACATTTCGAATTCCTTGCTGAGATCACCTTTGAAGTCTTCGATCTCACTTTTACAGCTACCTGTTATCAACAAATCATCTACATAGAGACATAGTATAAGAAATTTACTCTTGCTTCTTCTTACATATACTCCATGTTCAGTTGTGCACTTCACAAATTCCTTCTCCCTTAGAAAACTATCAATTTTCTTATTCCAAGCCCTTGGAGCTTGTTTCAATCCATACAGGGCTTTATGTAGCCTGTACACCTTTCTTTCTTCGTCATGTTTCACAAACCCAACTGGTTGTTTAACATAGACTTCTTCATATAAGGGTCCATTTAGGAATGCACACTTCATGTCCATCTGACATATGTGCCAACTGTTTATTTCTGCTAGACCAACAACCAACCTGATTGTTTCGGTCCTAGCAACAGGTGCAAAAACTTCATCCAACTCTATTCCTTCTTTCTGTAGAAATCCTTTCGCCACAAGTCTTGCTTTGTGTCGAGTTACTTCACCTTTCGAATTCTTTTTCACTTTGTATATCCACTTGACATCAATTGCCTTCTTGCCTTGAGGCAATTCGACAAGTGACCAAGTGTTGTTGTCTTCGATAGACTTTACTTCTTCGTTCATTGCTTTCACCCACTTCGAATCCTTTAATGCTTCAGCTTCATTAACAGGTTCGTCATCTGCATAGAAAGCATAATGTACCAGCTCACCTTCATTATCTATTACATCATCTGATGTAATCACACAATCTTGCAATCTTGCAGGCATGCGTCTTGTTCTTTGAGGCCTGCTTGTACTTGGTATATCTGTTGATTCTTCTTGTCGAACTTCTCTTTCGACTTGAGTCTCTGGCTACTCAAGAATGATTCCCATTAAATCTTTCTTGATATTTTCAGTATAATCCCATTTTTTAAACTCATCTATGATCACGTCCCTGTTGATCACAATCTTCTTTTTCACTGGATCGAACAACTTGTAGCCTCCTGTCGAATGATATCCAACTAGAATCATTTGACTTGACTTATCATCAAGTTTTCTTCTCAACAGATATGGCACATGTCTATGTGCAATAGATCCAAATATCTTTAGATGACTCAAGCTAGGCTTCACACCAGACCAACATTCTTCTGGAGTAATTCCTTCTAGCTTCACTACTACGGAAAAGGGCTTTTAAAGCGCTTATTTTGGCCTTTAAAAGCGCTTAAAAGCGCTTTAATAGCTGGCGCTGGCGTAGGTAACAAAAGCGCTTCTAAAAGCGCTCTGGTAGACCCCCCCTTTAAGAGCGCTTTCCTGGAAAAAGCGCTCTGGTAGGACCCCCTATAAGAGCGCTTTCCTGGAAAAAGCGCTCTGGTAGACCCCCCTTTAAGAGGGCTTTTCCCAGAAAGCGCTGCCAAAGACCAGTAAAAAAGCATAAAAAATTAAAAAAAAACGCAGCATACAAAAGCGCTTTTGGAAAAGCGCTCTGGTAGGCCCCCCTATGAGAGCGCTTTTTCTGGAAAAAGCGCTCTGATAGGCCCCCCTATAAGAGCGCTTTTCCAAAAGCGCTTTTGTATGCTGCGTTTTTTTTAATTTTTTATGCTTTTTTACTGGTCTTTGGCAGCGCTTTTACTAAGAAGCGCTTTAGTAGGTGGACCTTTAAGAGCGCTTTTTAAAAGCGCTGTCGTTTCTAAATGAGGTATTTTTATGTGCAGCCTATAATTTAATCCTCCCAGTCGACCTGTAATGTTTTCGACCTGTAATATTTTCGACCTGTAATATATTTTTGACCTGTAATATATTTTCGACGCTATTATTTCAGCCATCAGTAAGACAATATATATACTAATATAATACCATTATAATATCCAAAATTATATATATACATCATTACATCAATAATATTATAGTTCAAATCGACACAAATCCTACATGAAAAATTGCTTAATATAATATTGACACAAATCTTCTTTAATTTCTTCCAACTTAAGCTTCGGGTACCCAGCAACACGGAATTCGTCAAGGTACTACAAAACAAAAACATAATATAAATGATATATTTAGTTAAATGTAATAAATTATATGAAATTATCTTAAGTTATAAATTCATACCGTGAGCGGAATCTCTAATTGATTCGCCTGAAGGATTTCTTTCATGAACCTCAAAACAAAGTATCCGCAATCATGACTGTTTCGCTGTTGCGGACACTACATAATAAAACAAATAAGATTCTATAGTTGTCTTGTTTTACCAAGTAGCATAAATATTATAAGCAAAATTGTGAAAAGTAATGTACCTGCACTTGGATCCAAGTGATGTTGTTTGATTTAGTCCGGGATACCTGTGCGTCCCGTTGACTACGGAACACTTGTATTGATCTAATTATTAAATATATAAAAGCATATGTTTAGATCAATCCCACAAATAAGAAAATATATAAATATACACGAATATATATTTAGAACGATCCCACTTACAAATCAACGATTTCCTTCATAGCCGGATAATTGGTCCATTCACCATTTACCAAATTCAGATAATACACGACTTCTCTTATCGGGTTGATAGCAAGCAGCAACCAGTGTGCTCTATAAATTAAAACAATAGGTTATATGAAAATTTTGCTATACACAAAAGAAACAGAGATTAGATGAACCAAGAATGAGAAACTAACCCTACTGGTCGGGTATTATACGCCCAAAGATGCAGACTTTCTGTATTGCCGGTGGACATGAATCTATCTACTAAGCGTTGTCTAACTGATTCCGGTTCCGAAGCAATTGTCATTCCGCTGCAATGGGCGGAAGACACGAAACGGAATCTGTTAGACAATGCAGTCCCGCGCAACACTCTGTCATACAACAACCTTAAATAAAAACATAATAAACATTAGATTATTTTCATTGAAATGTGTAAATAAATTATATTGTGGGACTAATTAAATAATATATCGGATGAGTGAATATTACCGGATGTATGAGTGCATATTACTGACGCCTAGTTGATCATGCCTAAAAATCTCTTCCAAGTCATCAATTGTAATATGTGACGGGAATTCAATACCGAAGACACTTTCATCCATGTTGATTTCACGTAAACCACCATCCTTCAAATCGGACATATCAACCATTGTTGCGAGTGTCGAACGGTATCGAGGCACAAAAGCACCGCCTTTTTTTGCCGCTTGCTTCGGAGGACCAGTGGGTGGTACGCTACGAACCTGCTGCGTCACTTGTTGTGACTCCCGAGCGGATGCCTAAAAATCATATAAGTTAGGTAAAATATAAAATCATGCAGATTTAGATTCAGACTATATATTAACACTTTAAATGTACCTCTTTTAGTGATGCAACAGACTCCTCCTCCTGTAAAATCCCTTTACCCTTAATTGCGGGTTTTATAGGAGCAGTCTAAAATTAAAATGTAAAAAATAATTAATAAACGGTTTAGAATTGACATTCGAAAACTAAATGATTCATAATCGTTTTCAGTATACCTCATCACTAATGGTAATGAGCTCCGAGGGCCATGCAACAAATGATCCTATTGCATCTCGCAGCAATGTCGTCTCTGAGACCATGTCAGGTACCGGTAGAATCGCATCACGATCTAATACAACATCCACCGATACTTTCAGGTGTCCATCCGGGAGCGGTCTGTGGTGAAGTAAATCTCCCGAAGTGTTGTGCACTTTTCCCTTGCCAACTAGTCGATAATTCGGTGACGATAAGTATAGTTGGCAAGATGAAATGCCCTAAACAAATAGAAAATATAAAGTCATTATCATTAATAAAATAGAACAGTTTGTAAGGAAAAAAACTTATAATTACCTCAGGAAATTTCTTTTGATAGTTGATACTAGCCTTATCACTAGTTTCTCTCACCGATGAAGTGTTGCAATTTTCTCTCATATACATATCTTTATCTCTTTGCAATTCAGAGACCTGTGCTTGCAATTCCTGCAACTTTTGCAACACTTCTTCATTGGTAAGATTTGATATTCTCCTAGAACTCTTATAAAAAGAGGTTGGAGTCACACCATGACCCTTACCCCTCACCCGACCGGGATACTCGGGAGCATCTAGTACTCTACTAAGTACGCTCTCCTCACCGGTGGATGCCGATTGCGACAAGGTCTCCTGTAATTCATTTACATTTAAATAATTATTAGTGGAGATAAAAAATCATTTATATATTAAAAAACATTTGATTTAATTAAAGACACAGTATTATACTTACACATTCAGTATAAACTCTCTGAACATCGGGATCGACAGCTTGATTCTTGCCCACACGAGCTTCCTTCCACAACACATGTACAGGAAGTGAAGCTTCCTCACTTTTAGTCTCCTCTAACTATGCATTGACACAAACGATAAAATCGTCAATTAAAACATGCACATGTAGACAATTAATTAAAACACATTTCTATTTACTTACAATTTTATCCTCTAAGCGTGCATATCCCAAACGCCCTTTTTTGTATGGATACGCGGGTTTGGATGCTCTCTCACTATTCGTGGCACTCTTTTTCTGAAAAGCTTCATCTCTTTGCTTTACAAACTCAGCCCAATCTGCTTCATCAATGAAGGTCGCATACTTTGTTGGCCGTCCCGGTTCCTCTTCAAGAAATTTTCCATCTTTATCCTTAAGATAGGTGTTTGTCAAAAAACTTTTCCACCCTCTATATCTTTTGCCGGCCAAACTAAGTATGTAGCTTTTAGGTTCATCTGGTATCTCAAAAGTCCTCTGCAAAAAAACGTACGCATAGTGTGTTAGTATAAGTAATTTAAACAATTTATCGTCAAGATAATAACAACAATTAACCATATATGATATATACCTGAAGCTCTTCCCAAATCGCTTGTTTTTTCTCCTCCAATTCTAAATTTTTCGTTTTCGATTTCCAGGTAGCTACGGAGACCGGAATATGCATACGGACAAGTGTACCAATATAACTTGTCAACTTTGCAGAATTAGGACCAATTGGTTGTTTATCAGAATTCCATTCCAATCGGTATACTAATCCTTGGTCTCTATGTCGAATGATTCCCTTCATAATAGTGATGCCTCGTGCAACCTCTTTTGCTTCAGTATCAGGTGGAGCATTTGTATCCGAAGCAACTCTTTCTTGTGAGTTTTCTTGTGAGTTTTCAGGTGGGTTTTCAGGTGGAGCATCTCTATCTGGAGCCATTGAACCTGTATCAAACAAACTAAAGCACATTAGTACACTATTAACACTAAATGAGAGTGACAATGGAGCTTTCAATTTTTATATACATAATAAATTCCCGGGTCTTTTTAATTTCACTTATGTAAAAATTAAAACTTCAGAACTACACATATATTTTACTTGATATTTCTATTAGTAATACAAAAATTATATTTCAACATATACACCAGAACAACAGAAAAGAGTTTCAACACTCTTATAATAATTGAAGTAAAATTTAAAGATTCACTTAAATAAGACCAAATATATCATCAACATTTATCACCATTTTTCAAAAAATGCACAAAAACTTTCAACACAAATCTGCTACACCTTGACTCATCACCTTGACACCGAAAAGCAAAACATTAAACATTACACTAGAATTTTAAATACAATATTGCTCCAATTTGACATTAGGCATCAGGGTGCATCACATTTTCAAAACTATTACATCTTACTATCAGATTATTAAAATATATCATGTCATTTTCAAAACTATTACATGCTTTGTATTATCCATGTGATCGATCATATTTGTCTCACTTTCACATTAAAACCAAGAGGTAAAATCTTCAAGCAACACTCTAATAGAAACTGAAGTAACATTTGAAGATTCACTTAAGTAACACCTAAAATATCATCACTTCAATTAGCAATTGGATCATAAATAATCTTCAAGAAGTTTGTCATGACTGTTTCATTTCATGCTAGAAGTATATAATCTTTCTTTGGAGTGTTTTCAAATTCATAATCCTTGAACCATAAGTTTTCAAATTCATCTATTTCTTTCCTATTGAAAAAAGAATCATTTTTTCTACTCTTCATTATCACTTTTGTGATGCATAATCAATTAAATAAATTAACACAACACAACAAAATCTCAAAATTATCTAAGTTCCAATCTTACACATATTAGTAAGTACCAATTCTCTAAATTCCAATTCCACTACATTATAGCGCATTAAAAATATAACCACCTCTAATATAAACAAATTCCTTCTACTCCTAACAAATTAAAAAATAAACACTACCATTTTTCTATTAATGTCTTATGTAACTAATAATTAAAGTTTACAAAATTTCAACTTCTAAGACACCAAACTAAAAAAAATTATCACATTATCACAATACAAACACAATACTTCAAACCAGAACATCAACTTAATAAAACAAACGAAAAACACATTATCACATTATCACAATATTATACTTCAAACTAAAACACCAACCTACAACAACACAAGATTACTTCAAGATTAATTTTTAAAAACAATGTTAAATCTTACTTAAGATTTAAGAGGAAGGAAGCAAGTTAGATGAAGAAGATGGACTTCTAAAAACCAGTTCGTGAAGGCCTCTGGAGGATTGAGATTACTTGAATGAGAGAGATTACTTAAGCAATTGAACGAGAGAAAGAAATTGTTCTCCTGGAATGCGAAAATATCAATTGGTTAGGGTAAACAAGAACAATGACATTAGTTTCTTTGACATTAGTTTGAAGAAACTGTTGAATGAAGAGTATAAAAATACACAAGTTTCCTTGACATCCATCACAAATGACTTACTTAGTGAAGCATCAAAAGATAGTGATACCTTAAATCTTGAGAGCTTTAGCTTGTTTGTTGTTGAAAACAATTGAAATGGGTAGTGAAGAACACTGTAAAGATCATTTTCATTAAAGAAACATTTGCACAGAATAAACATGTCATGATTAGGAATATTCAGCATTCAACAAGTAAAGAGGAATTAGCATCTGGGTAGTGAAGAATTGATGATACCTGATGATGATAACTGAGATTGACGCAAAGCTTTTCACTTCTAAGATACCGGAAATGGTGGCATAGCTAGAGGAAGACAGGGGAAGCTCGTTGTAGGTGTACTGGAAGGAGTTGATGGAGAGGAATTGTGGTTGGAAAGGGTGTAGACGGTGGGGGTGACCAACGGAGGCTGAAAAGCTTAAGACGAACGGCGGCGACGGCAATGAGGAAGCTCTGAACGAAAGAAATGAGGAAGACTAAAGAACAGATTTAGGGATTTTTAATTTTAATATAAAAATAACCTACGAAAGCGCTTTTAAAAAGCGCTGGCATAGGGTACCCTATAAGAGCGCTTCTGAGGTAAAAAGCGCTTTCGTAGGTCCCCCTATCAAAGCGCTTTTCAAAAGCGCTGGCATAGGGTTCCCTATAAGAGCGCTTTTCAAAAGCGCTTTCGTAGGTTAGATATTTCAAATACCTATGAAAGCGCTTTCTGAAAAGCGCTTTCGTAGGTAACCCTATGCCAGCGCTTTTAAAAAAGCGCCTTCGTAGGTTTCCCTTTTTTTTAATTTTGTTTTTTGTGAAGGCTATGGCAGCGCTTTTTCAATAAGCGCTTTACACTACAAGAAAAATGATAGATTGGGACGGTTATTTTGGCTGATTACGACGGTTAAAACCGTCGCAATTTACAATCTACGACGGTAGAAGTACCGTCGCAGAATCGTGCGTCCCCAGCCTATTTCGCGACGGTTGCAAAACTGTCACGCACAACAGATAGCGACGGTTATATACCGTCGTGAATTTGACTTTATTTTTTGTTTTTGTTGTTGTTTGCGACGGTTATTCTACCGCCGTAGGTTAGAAATTGCGGCGGTTTTAACCGTCGTAATCTGATTTATAAATTTCAAATAATATTTTTATTTAAATTATTATTTAGTAAAATAATTTTAAATATAATATTATTTTACTATAATATTTTACTATTATATTTAAATCATTATTTACTTTAATATTTTTTTATTTATAGTATTTTTATTTTATTTTCTATCACTTTTCAACATAATAAAGTTAATTACAATAAAAACATTTAAAGTTAATTCCCTGTTATAGCATTTGAATTTTCAGCAAAGTGTAGGAAGCTCAAAGATCCAAGTATATTTCTTTTTAAATTCTACAATCGCATGCGTTTACGATAAGAAAAAGTATGAAAATTCTAAATTCTAAATGGATACAGTGAGAGAACACAACCATACACACAATAAACCTTAATTTAACCAGCACTGAGAGGGTTTCTGCAAAAATATAATCCCGGTTTGGAATTCATATAGAATATCAATGGCTTCAATACACATACACATGCCAAAATAGTAACATTAATGAAGCAATATCAGGACTTTTTTTTTTTTGGGTTCTGGAAATTTCTAAGAAACATACAACAATTTGGCCTAAAAAGCACGTAGTAGTGCATAGCCCCATGGAAGAAACCTAAACTAAAATTGCTGCCCAGCTAAACTTGGATTTATAATCATGTAGTGTGACTAGGAACTGCTAGTAAATCTAACAAAAGGATGGGTTCTGCCGAGGGTCGGCATTCAAAATTGAGTTCCTCAGCCTGTTGTCTCTATTTTCTCATCCACAACAAAGAGCATTGTCTACAGAAGGACTAATCAATAACTCAAATGTAGCCGTAGTATCTCAATGGGTTCTGATTTCCTGAAGATAGCGTCCAGCTTGCTGAGCACCGATAAATAATGCATCGGCAACAAGAAATAATCCAATCTATGCAAGAACGATTCAAATTTGTGATGTCAAAATTGAGAAAACAATTCACAACTTAAATCATATAATATATAGATTACCAGGCGTGCAGAAAACACTAATCTGTATCCCCAGCCTTCCTTGGCTGCAGCGGCTCTCTGTTGATCTGTCCAACTGGAAGTAATCTTGTAGTTAGAAATTTCTATACATGTTTAAAATTTTTGAATTATTTATAGATTGTGTGTGAAGTCTCATTTGAAATATATATCATGCAATTACGCCCGTGCAATTACCATGGCCACAAGCTAGGGACATTCTGCTACATACAGGAAAGTTGTCATCAAATAGATGATGAATCACAACTCAAATCTGTGTAATTATATGTATGCTTAATACTGACAAGTTGACAACCGATCTCAAATTTGATTTGTAACAGGTATGTAATTTCAGCTTTTGGCATTAAACTTGTTGAACAAAAATCAAGAGAACCCAACATATGAAAAACGTAATTTCTCTTTTTTTAAAATCACCATGGGCCTTTAACAAGCATCAACTTAAAACTCTGCCTGTGTCATAAACCAAACAGTGATAGTTATTTTGAACTTTATTCGCATTACCAACCAATCATAGCTTGTAAGAAGTATAATGTTCTAACGTGGCAGGAATAAACATTGAAAACAATATAAAGTAGAAAATAATTTATGTTATCCATTGGAGAAAACTTGAACTAAATAGGCCATATTAGACTTCATCAATGATATTACATTTCATGCATTAGAAGGGAAAAAAGGAAGATTATATAGTTACCCAAGGAACTCCGAGACACCACCGATTCCAGAGCGATGGTTGAACCTACAGCATTCATCTATTTTTCTTGAATATGTTCAGTAACATATCTAGAACTCTTTTGATCCAAAATAGAACTCTGCATCTTTAATATGTACACAGAGTGAAAGAGAACTCTGAATCTTTAGAATGATAGCAGACAGAATATTCTGTGACAGAGTCAGCATCCAGAACACCTATTTCTTTTACACAGCTTGTACCATAAACAAATATGAAACTGGGAGATATGTGAAGTTGTAAGTTTTTTCTTTGACATAAATTGAAACAGGCACAAACAAGAGGTAGGAAAAGGGGTGTATGAGAGAGACAGCTACGAGATATGTGAACGCGGTTATTTTAAGGATACTTACTATTCAGAATCAACAATCAGCATTTCATGAACCAACAATCAGCATTTCAAACAACTTCCAAATTTTCATCCAAGAGGTAGCATATACCAATTCTTGACTAAGACTAATGACATGACTCGAGCATAGATAATAGAAGCAAATGCAGCACACTATAATCTTACCATAATGAAACCTCGCCTTAATGTTACATAATCCAACTTTGTCACAGATCCATAAAATTGCTTGAAAAATGATCTATGAAATAAAAAACCAAAAATCAGAACTAATCATAAACATAATGTCAATAACAACACGATAAAGCCAGTAAAATATGATTAACTTCATACAATTAACCTACCACCCATCCTGTTATAGCAGAATTTTTGCCAGAACCAGCAGATAATCAACAGTGCAGAGGGAAGAAAGTCATGGTTCAATGGGTGCAGCAGTGCAGTTGGTTCAATGGGTGAGTCAGCCTCTTATTCTTCCTATTGGGTTGATCTGTTGTTGTATTTGATCAGCCTTTTCAAACAAATGCATCATCTTACAACATAGATGGATTTGTAGGCCTACATCTCAGACTTCAATCATGCTACAAGTTAGCACTCGAGTGAACATTATTATGATATAGCTATCATTGTCATAATTCATATTATTCAGTCAAACATTAGAGGTTCATGGAAGACAAGAACAACCACAAAGCATAGCAATTTATCACAAGCATTATTAAAAATTAGGCTCAATTCTGGAGTTAATAATCATCCCTGTGTTAAAATATGTCAGACACGAGAACTGGTTCGTGGGGAGGAAGTTATCCAATTGTACAAGTAAGATCAACGTACAAATTACAACATACCAAAAGCATGTGATCAATATTGTAAGTAACATAGATATGATATTCTAACAACACATCCAAATTGCAAGCACTTAGCAAATTTGCCTTATCGGAACCGCCATGTAGCGAAGTTAAGCGTATATTTGATCAATAGAACACGTAAAATAACTTATCTTTTCATGGAGGAATTGGCATGGTTTCCGGCAACCGAGCTAGGAGCATCCAGATAATTGTAGAGAACTCCATGGTCTGTTCTGGCTTTTATGTCACAAACAACTAACTGATGCCAACCCTTCTCGTAATACTGCCAGTTAAACTCATCAATTGTTGAGAAACGAGTAGCATTTTGTCGAACTAATACTGTCTCGGACTGGGCCACCCTGACTTTTAACTGAGGCCCCAATTCTGAAATTGAAACTCGGCGGCCGTCGCCGCAGTGAGGCCGAAATATTCACCTCAGTTTGGTACCCAGACCTTGCCAAAAACTTGAAAAGTGAGGAAAAGATGATTACCGTGAAAATCTCATGAAAGTCAATACCTTTTCCATAGTTGATGAAGAAGAACAACAACTTCACAAATTGAAAATCATTAGTTTTCTTTAGTTTTCTCAAGAACCTCCTACACGATAACACAGAAAACTGGAGGATCAGTGAAAAGAAATATTTTCAAGACAAACTTCAAACATGAATACCAGATATAAAATACTTGTCTAGAAACAGCAAGAGAACGAAGACCTCTCTCTGCTAACTTGTCAATAATAGCATGGATGTTCGTCTTTGCATCTTTCTTAAGGTTACACAGTCTCATGACATGTTCACAAAGATTACAAACATAATTTGATTTATTACAATATAAATTTCTCAATCATTAAACAAAATATTAAATGATAAACTTACACTAAAACCTGAACAACCTCAAAATGATAAATGAGATTTTTTTTTAGTAATTAATCATTGATTCAATGAATTCAAAACTAATTTTGTCCGGCCAAGTTCCTCACCAAATTTCTCAAACCAGCTTCCCTGGTATATCTCTGAATGTCAAGTTTCTCCATTGCCCGTGTCAAAAATAGTTCTAAATTAGGATGGTCAACAAAGAACTGCTTGTCATCCCGAATAATGGGAACACCAGGTGCATAATGCTTCAACTCTGGAATCCACTTTTTGGAAACATTTTCATAACTGGCTTTGCTAATGAGGGAGAAAGCCAAAATGAAAACATCGGCACCACGATAACTCAAAGGTCTTAATCTGTTATAATCCTCTTGTCCTGCAGTATCCCACAAACCCAGATTAACAGTGCTTCCATTCACAACCACATTTGCACTGAAATTGTCGAAGACAGTTGGCACATAATCAGTGGGGAAGGTATTGCTAGTGTAGGAAATTAGCAAACAAGTTTTACCCACAGCTCCATCCCCAACAGTAACACAATTGAATCTCTTAATAGATGAACTAACTAACAACACATAAACAATGATGCAGACTTCAATCACACCTTTTTTTTTCAATTTCACCACACCAACACAGTTCATTTTCAATATATAACAATCATATAATCATTATAAGTTTAAACAAAAGAAACTAACCAAAACCACTCCAAGTAAACCCTATCTTCATTCTAGAAAGAATACTGATCCTTCCATAATCATTTTTTCAGCACAAACATTAGAATTGGATATTAAAGCAATTAGGTCAAAAACAATAAATCAAGAAAACAAAAGAACGGCGAGCTACTCACTTCCGAAGGTGTCGTTGGCCATACAAAGGTACGCGAGGCCATCAGATCGGAGTATGTGGAAGATATATCTATCTTGAGAGAAGCAAAGTCTGGAATCCGATTCGGTAGGAAGCTTCTCGAGTAACCGACGAGCGACGGCGCCTGTGTTGCCGGTGACGGCACTGAACTCCGCCAGAACCACCGTGCCTCTGGCAACCAAGGCATACACGACATATGAAATCCCAAATCTTATTTTTTCTGTTATTCTCTTATCATAAGTATAAATGAGGAGATAATGTTGATTGGGAATAGAAAGGTTGGAGATGTTCTACCTTTTCCTAAGGCCCTTCACTTTTTTTGGTATTTTTTTGGTATTTTTAACTTTTTTACTGCGACGGGTGTTTTACCGTCGTGATATGCCTTTTAGGACGGTTAATTTTACCGTCGTGACTAGTTGTTGGTGAAAAATCAATGTTAAAAGTGTTAAATGGGGGCCGACGGTTGTTTTACCGTCGTAATAATAATATTATGATGGTTAAATATACCGTCGCAAAATAAATATTAGGGACGGTTGGTGTCAACCGTCGTAAAAACTGTCTCTATATGTCAATTACGACAGTTATCACATAACTGTCGCAATTTTTGTGTCGTTAAACACTAATTTTCTTGTAGTGTTAGTAGAGGCGCTGCTAAAACTTGTTTTTGGCGTAGTGCTTCTTTGTGGGACATCTGTACAAAATGTATGCTGCAGTCGAAACAACTTCACCCCAAAACTCTTTAGGTAAATTCTTGCCTTTCAACATACTTCTCATCATATTCATGATGGTTCGATTTTTCCTTTCTGCAATTCCATTTTGTTGTGGAGTATTGGGTGGCACCACCTCATGCACAATCCCTTCCTTTTCACATAATCTGTCGAAGTCTTTTGACACATATTCTCCACCACCATCAGTTCTCAAAACTTTGAGCTTTCGACCACTTTGTCTTTCGAACATAGACTTAAACTTGGTAAATACTTCGATCACTTCACTTTTCTTCTTGATCAGGTAAGTCCATAGCTTTCGACTAAAATCATCTATGAATGTAACAAAGTATTTGTTACCTCCCATCGAATCCACCTTGATTGGTCCATATACATCAGAGTATATGACTTCAAGACTAGCCTTCAATTTGCCTCCTGCATCCTTGCTGAAGCTATTCTTGTGTTGCTTCGCCTGCACACATTCCTCACATACCTCGTTTGGAATGTCAATTTCTAGCAATCCTGAAACCATATTTCTTCTCTTCAAATCTCTGATGTCTCTGAAGTTGAGATGGCCTAGTTTATAATGCCATATCCATTCATCTCTGCTAGCTGCAGTCAAAAGGCACTTGTGCTCCATCACATTTAGTTCAATCTTGAAGGTTCGATTCTAAGACATAGGAGCCTTCAAGATTAATCTCCCATTTGCATCAACGACTCTCATCATCTTATCTTCGATTGTCACTTTATAATTATTTTCGACCAATTGCCCTATACTGAGCAAATTGCTCTTCATGCATGGTATGTACAACACATTGGAGATTACTGACCTTTTGCCATATTTCCTCATAATCATAACATCACCAACACCTTCAGCTGCTAGGGTATTGTCATTTGCAAATTTTACCATATTTTTCATTGATGGCTTTATATTGACGAACCAGTCTTTCCTTCCATACATATGTGATGAAAATCCTGAATCCAAGTACCATTGGTCCTTGAATCTATCTTCATATCTTGTTGTGACCATCAACATCATCTCTTCTTCTTCTTCTTCTTCTTCTTCATGTTTTGCAAGCTTTGCATCACTTTCTTGATTCTTTCGTTTTTCTGGACAATCACTCGCATAGTATCCATACTTCTGACAATTGTAACATTGAATGTGACTCTTATCATGTTTTCGACCACCACCTCTTCCTCTATTTGCAACACCACCTCTTTGGTTGCCTTGGTATGGTCTTCTTTGATTCAACATGTTTCCTTCAATCTGGTTTCCTCTACCATTTGATTTGTTGTAGCCACCTCTACCTCTGTCGAAACACTTTCCTTTGCCTTTGGTCTCTTTTGCTGAATGTGCCTGCAAGGCCACATCACTCTTCGATTTTCCTGCAGCTCTTTTGTTCATTCTTTGTTCATGAGATTCAAGCGTCCCTTGAAGCTCTTCCTTTGTCAATTTCGACAAGTCTTTCCCCTCTTCTATCGCCACCACTATGTGGTCAAAATTAAGAGCTAAAGATCTCAAGATCTTCGACACAACATCTCTTGTTGTTAACGCTTCTCCATAAATCTTGATTTGATTTACTAGTTTTGTAACTCTAGTGAAGAAATCAGATATGCTTTCACTGTCTTCCATCTGAAGCAGTTCATAGGTCCTTTTGTGAGCTTGTAACCTCACTTCTTTCACTTTCTCAGCGCCTCCAAAAGACTTCTCAAGGATTTCCCAAGCTTCTTTTGCAGATTCTGAATCACTAACCTTTTCGAAATTGTCTGGGCTGACACATTGATGAATTATAAATAATGCTTTATAACTCAGCTTCTCAGATTCTATGTATTTCTTCTTTTCTTCTTCTGAAGCATTTTCTCCAAGCGCTTCGACTCCATCTTTTACAAGGTCCCAAAGACCTTGACACCTGAATAAGACTTTCATCTGTTTGCACCAATTCTCATAGTTGTCTACTTTCAGAATTGGTAGGGTTGCTGGATAATTTGCATTCCCATAACTTGTCATCGTGAATTCTTCAATCGTTCTTGATTGACACTTCCCTTGAATCGAAACAAAGCTCTTGATACCAGATGTTGGAAATCCACCAAAAGACTATGATGAATATCTACCACAATGAAAATTTAATTATGAGACAAACAAAGAAAAGAAGAAAAGACAAATAATTTCTGCAGAGTTTCTCTCTGCTCACAAACTGTGAAAACTTTCTTATTCACTTTGCAACTGCAAAATATTGTGAATGACTTGCTTACAAAAATAGGGGTTACTCCCTCTATTTATAATTGAGCTTACACCCTAAGCCTAAAGCCCAAAATATCTTTTTGTTACTAAATGAAATCTAATTTATTCTAGACTCAAATCAAATCGATTTAAATCTAAAACAAATCAAATCTTTTCGACACATAGTTTCAACACATTAGATTACAATTTTACACACTACCTAATTCATTGTGTCTAAACTATCTATGTTCATCATGGCTCTTAGCTTTCTGAATACTTTGACTTGTACTCCCTTCGTCATGATGTCTGCAATCTGATTCTCAGTTCTACAGTGTTCCAAATTTATCCTCCCATCTGCTACCTGCTCTCGAAGATAATGGAACCTCATTTCAATGTGCTTACTTCGACCATGTTCTATTGGGTTCTTTTCCAGATTGATAGCTGACATGTTGTCGATCTTCATGGTAATTGCTCCATGATTTTTCCATGTTATCTCTTTAACCAAGTTTACCATCCAAGTTGCTTGACATGCACAAAGAGAAGCAGCTATGTTTTCTGCTTCGCATGATGATAATACCACTACTGGTTCCTTTCTTGAATTCCAAGCAACTGGTGCACCACCTAGCATAAACACATATCCTACTGTTGACTTTCGATCTTCAGCATCACTACACCAACTTGAATCAGTGTATCCCACTAAATTGCATTCTTTTCCTTTATCAACTGCAGGAAACAAAATGCCATAATCGAAAGTTCCTTTGAGATACCTTAGTATCCTCTTCATTACTGCTAGATGTGATACCTTTGGCATCTGCATGAATCTACTTACCATACCTACACTATATGCTAAGTCAGGCCTTGTATGACAAAGGTATCTCAATGATCCAATAAGTCTTCTGTATTGGGTTGGATCAACATCATCTTCATCTTTATCTTTCGACAGTTACAGTCTTGGTTCTGCAGGTGTCGAAGTTGAGTTGCATTCTTCCATCTCAAACCTCTTGAGAATTTCTCCTGCATATCTTCTTTGATGCATCATCAAACCTCTACTGCTCTTGTAGAATTCGATACCAAGGAAATATGAAATCTCACCCAAATCAGACGTTTCAAATTCCTTGCTGAGATCACCTTTGAAGTTTTCGATCTCACTTTTACAGCTACCAGTTATCAACACATCATCTACATAGAGACATAGTATAAGAAATTTACTCTTACTTCTTCTTACATATACTCCATGTTCAGTTGTGTACTTCACAAATTCCTTCTCCCTTAGAAAACTATCAATTTTCTTATTCCAAGCCCTTGGAGCTTGTTTCAATCCATATAGGGCTTTATGTAGCCTGTACACCTTTCTTTCTTCGTCATGTTTCACAAACCCAACTGGTTATTTAACATAGACTTCTTCATATAAGGGTCCATTTAGGAATGCACACTTCACGTCCATCTGACATATGTGCCAACTATTTATTTCCGCTAGACCAACAACCAACCTGATTGTTTCGGTCCTAGCAACAGGTGCAAAAACTTCATCGAAGTCTATTCCTTCTTTCTGTAGAAATCCTTTCGCCACAAGTCTTGCTTTGTGTTGAGTTACTTCACCTTTCGAATTCGTTTTCACTTTGTATATCCACTTGACATCAATTGCCTTCTTGCCTTGAGGCAATTCGACAAGTGACCAAGTGTTGTTGTCTTTGATAGACTTTACTTCTTCGTTTATTGCTTTCACCCACTTCGAATCCTTTAATGCTTCAGCTTCATTAACGGGTTCGTCATCTGCATAGAAAGCATAATGTACCAGCTCACCTTCATTATCTATTACATCATCTGATGTAATCACACAATCTTGCAATCTTGCAGGCATGCGTCTTGTTCTTTGAGTCCTGCTTGTACTTGGTATATCTGCTGATTCCTCTTGTCGAACTTCTCTTTCGACTTCAGTCTCTGGCTACTCAAGAATGATTCCCGCTGAATCTTTCTTGATATTTTCAGTATAATCCCATTTTTTAAACTCATCTATGATCACGTCCTTGCTGATCACAATCTTCTTTTTCACTGGATCGAACAACTTGTAGCCTCCTGTCGAATGATATCCAACTAGAATCATTTGACTTGACTTATCATCAAGTTTTCTTCTCAACTGATCTGGCACATGTCTATGTGCAATAGATCCAAATATCTTTAGATGACTCAAGCTAGGCTTCACACCAGACCAACATTCTTCTGGAGTAATTCCTTCTAGCTTCTTTGTGGGACATCTGTACAAAATGTATGTTGCAGTCGAAACAACTTCACCCCAAAACTCTTTAGGTAAATTCTTGCCTTTCAACATACTTCTCATCATATTCATGATGGTTCGATTTTTCCTTTCTGCAATTCCATTTTGTTGTGGAGTATAGGGTGGCACCACCTCATGCACAATCCCTTCCTTTTCACATAATCTGTCGAAGTCTTTCGACACATATTCTCCACCACCATCAGTTCTCAAAACTTTGAGCTTTCGACCACTTTGTCTTTCGAACATAGACTTAAACTTGGTAAATACTTCGATCACTTCACTTTTCTTCTTGATCAGGTAAGTCCATAGCTTTCGACTAAAATCATCTATGAATGTAACAAAGTATTTGTTACCTCCCATCGAATCCACCTTGATTGGTCCACATACATCAGAGTATATGACTTCAAGACTAGCCTTCAATTTGCTTCCTGCATCCTTGCTGAAGCTATTCTTGTGTTGCTTCGCCTGCACACATTCCTCACATACCTCGTTTGGAATGTCAATTTCTGGCAATCCTGAAACCATATTTCTTCTCTTCAAATCTCTGATGTCTCTGAAGTTGAGATGGCCTAGTTTATAATGCCATATCCATTCATCTCTGCTAGCTGCAGTCAAAAGGCACTTGTGCTCCATCACATTTAGTTCAATCTTGAAGGTTCGATTCTGAGACATAGGAGCCTTCAAGATTAATCTCCCATTTGCATCAACGACTCTCATCATCTTATCTTCGATTGACACTTTATAATTCTTTTCGACCAATTGCCCTATACTGAGCAAATTGCTCTTCATGCCTGGTATGTACAACACATTGGAGATTACTGACCTTTTTCCATATATCCTCATAATCATAACATCACCAACACCTTCAGCTTCTAGGGTATTGTCATTTGCAAATTTTACCATATTTTTCATTGAGGGCTTTATATTGACGAACGAGTCTTTCCTTCCATACATATGTGATGAACATTCTGAATCCAAGTACCATTGGTCCTTGAATCTATCTTCATCTCTTGTTGTGACCATCAACATCATCTCTTCTTCTTCTTCTTCTTCTTCATGTTTTGCAAGCTTTGCATCACTTTCTTGATTCTTTTGTTTTTCTGGACAATCACTCGCATAGTGTCCATACTTCTGACAATATTAACATTGAATGTGACTCTTATTAGGTTTTCTACCACCACCTCTTCCTCTATTTGCAACACCATCTCTTTGGTTGCCTTGGTATGGTCTTCTTTGATTCAACATGTTTCCTTCAATCTGGTTTCCTCTACCATTCGATTTGTTGTAGCCACCTCTACCTCTGTCGAAACACTTTCCTTTGCCTTTGGTCTCTTTTGCTGAATGTGCCTGCAAGGCCACATCACTCTTCGATTTTCCTGCAGCTCTTTCGTTCATTCTTTGTTCATGAGATTCAAGCGTCCCTTGAAGCTCTTCCTTTGTCAATTTCGACAAGTATTTCCCCTCTTCTATCGCCACCACTATGTGGTCGAACTTAAGAGCTAAAGATCTCAAGATCTTCGACACAACAACTCTTGTTGTTAACGCTTCTCCATAAATCTTGATTTGATTTACTAGTTTTGTAACTCTAGTGAAGAAATCGGATATGCTTTGACTGTCTTCCATCTGAAGCAGTTCATAGGTCCTTTTGTGAGCTTGTAACCTCACTTCTTTCACTTTCTCAGCGCCTCCAAAAGACTTCTCAAGGATTTCCCAAGCTTCTTTTGCAGATTCTGAATCACTAACCTTTTCGAAATTGTCTGGGCTGACACATTGATGAATTATAAATAATGCTTTATAACTCAACTTCTCAGATTCTATGTATTTCTTCTTTTCTTCTTCTGAAGCATTTTCTCCAAGCGCTTCGAATCCATCTTTTACAAGGTCCCAAAGACCTTGACACCTGAATAAGACTTTCATCTGTTTGCACCAATTCTCATAGTTGTCTACTTTTAGAATTGGTAGGGTTGCTGGATAATTTGCATTCCCATAACTTGTCATCGTGAATTCTTCAATCGTTCTTGATTGACACTTCCCTTGAATCGAAACAAAGCTCTTGATACCAGATGTTGGAAATCCACCAAAAGACTATGATGAATATCTACCACAATGACAATTTAATTATGAGACAAACAAAGAAAAGAAGACAAGACAAATAATTTCTGCAGAGTTTCTCTCTGCTCACAAACTGTGAAAACTTTTTTATTCACTTTACAACTGCAAAATACTGTGAATGACTTGCTTGACTTGCTTACAAAAATAGGGGTTACTCCCTCTATTTATAATTGAGCTTACACCCTAAGCCCAAAATATCTTTTTGTTACTAAATCAAATCTAATTTATTCTAGACTTAAATCAAATCTATTTAAATCTAAAACAAATCAAATCTTTTCGACACATAGTTTCGACACATTGAATTACAATTTAACATTTTCACATTATGCACTATTTCATTAGGGTCTTCCATTGCATTGTTAAATAATATGTCATTACGTAGTCTCCATATGCAGCAACAACTTTATTGGGCTTAGACTCTCTTTCTATGTGGAGAAAGACCTAAATATGAATAGCTCATTTGTCTCACTTATATAAATGGAGAGTGTCAATTTAGAGTTAAGAGAAATAGAGAGAAATAAGGATTCAAAACAGAGAAAAGAGGAGAGAAACTCATTCCCGTTTTTTCTGCACCAGTCTCACTAAATCGACGATCTCCGTTTCGTTAGTCATCGAATCGAGCTCAAATTTGGAGGGTAGGTTCGCAACACCTATATCTAACTTTTGACCGTTAGGATCTTCAAAATGAAGTCTGATAAGAGAAATAATTGCTTCGCACTGAAGCTGCAACTTTGGGTATTTTTTTTACTTTTTTAGATTCTTATTTGTAAGTTAGTTTGCTTTGTGATTTGCGGTTATCACTATTTTGTGAATTACTTTAAAACTCTCTTGTAACCTCAATTGATTATAGTGAAACTATTTCTTTAGATTGGACGACTCGTGGTTTTACTCATATTGAGGGATTTTCCATGTTAAAAATATTGGTGTTCTTTTGTGCCTTTATTTGTTCGATTTGTCGTCTTATATTTGCTATTGATCCTTAATATTCCTACAAGTGAGAGAAATTATATATCCGCTGCGTATTGTTATATTATTTTGTCTTAATTTTCCATCAGAGTGGCATTAGAGCTCTTGGTTAAGGTCTATTTTACTTGTTAGAATGATGAAGTCAAATACAAAGATGAAGATGATATTGTTGAATGGTTCTAATTACCATTTATGGAAGGGCAAGATGAACTAATTATTATTTGTGAAGAAATTGCATTTATCGGTTTTTAGTTTCATAAAGTCGGATTTTGTGTCTGATGAAAAATGAGAGTTTGAACATCAACATGTATGTGGTTTTATTCGACAATATGTAGAAGATAATGTTTATAATCATATTTCTAATGAGACACATGCAAAAACTTTGTGGGAAATGATAGAGTCTTTGTATGATTGTCAATGAGTGTTTGATTCATCTTTTTGTATGGATATTGATTCTTTATTTTCTTGAACCCTTAACTATGATTTGAAGTTTGAATTTTTGTTTTGTCTTAGAAATTATGGAGTATTCACATTATGATATGGTTGAATTCAAGTTGGAGAGAGAAGTATGTATGTGCTTATGTTGTGATTGCTACGAGGTTGTGAAAGAAAAAAGAAAAAAAGTGAAGAAAAAAAAGAAAAGAAAAAGAAAAAAAATTGAAAAAGCTTTGAGAAAGAAAAACAAAAAGAGTAGAATAATGTTGTGTTAATAAGTGATGTGTGTTGGTTTTAGAATTTGGAATGAAGAAGAATTTTGATTGAAATTATTTTGCTTGAGTCTTTTTTAGTTGATCACTCCCTTAGGTTAAGACAAGTTTTTGTTTCGATTAGCTTTAGGACTTATCCCTTGTTTGTTAACCAAGCCACATTACAACCTTAAAAAAACTCTTATAATTCTTGCCTTTGTATCTTCAATATGAGTTTTTGGATGAATGAATAATTTAGTCTATTGTTTGCAAGATTGTGGATGAGTGTTTTGTCGCTCACCTTTATGTGTTCTTCATCTACCGATGAATTTTTTACTAGGTGTGATTCATGATTGAACTTGTTTTGTTTTAGAATGTTTAGTATGATTTTTGTACTTAGGATTCGTTTCGTTTACATATTGTTGTTGTAGGATTGTGGTAAGTATTTACCTTGTGTGTACATTTTTGTTTGAACCATACATTTGTTTTCTATTTTAAAACTTGTTGATTCATGATTCTTTGGTTTATTATTTTTGGTTTTTTGAGTTGTTTGGCCTTGTTTAAGGACAAACAACTTCAAGTTGGAGAGAGTTTGATAAGTGAAAATTGTAGCTATTTTTGTATATATTTTTTGTTGAACTTATCGACTTTTTGTTGTTAATATCGGTTGAATAAACGTGACTTTTGTGAAAATGCGTTTAGTTTGTGTTTATTTGTGTTTTTGTGTACATAGTATACCGTTTGATGTTTTTTTTAAATTAGTTTTGTAGGTATTTGTTGCATTTTGTAGCATCGAGGAATAAGGTGTCGCAGGAATGGCTCCGAATGCGCGTTATCAGAATAAAAGACCATTTTTGGGAAGTTTTGTCCAAGAGAGCCTGCTTAGCACTCAGAAGGCCGCTAAGCGCGAGTGCGCTCCGTGCATTTTGTAGCGCGCTGCTTGCATTTTGACATTTTGGTAGAACTAAAGTTTTGGAGCCTGCTTAGTGCGGATAGAGCGCTTAGCACGATTTAGGTCGGTTTAGTATGTAAATATTGCGCAGGCCACTTAGCGCGGTCTGCTGAGATTTGTTTTATAACTTCATTTCATTCATTTGTTAGGTTATGGTTTTGGGGAAGTTTTTGCTCCCAACTCCATCAACCTCCAATTTTATTAGGATTAGCTTAAATAACAACTATAGAGCTTTCATACGGATGATTCGGGGTGGATTTCTCTTCGATCAACATTGACAAATTGGTAGATTTGTGGTTCATTTCTCTTTTTCTTTGTGTATTATCTATTAGTGGGGTTTGTATATGTATTTTCTTTGAACTCATGTATATTTTTCACCCTTGGCGTTATATAAAACTTGCTTTACAAATCTTTGTCGATTGTTATCCTTGATTTTTGCTCTGTGCTAGGGACTTGAGTTATTATAGACATATACTGCTTGAATTCTTATATAGGATGATTATTTAATAGTGTCTGAATTCTAGAGATAGATTTAGCGTTGTTATTCACGTAGGGTGTCTGTGATTAACGCCTCTGTTTTGTTTTTGTCGCTCTGAGAGATCATCGATGCAAGCAAGTACGGTTGTCTTCTGTGTTGTTAAGGTTGGTTGAGATATTGTCGTCGGGGTGATACAGTGGGTGTTGTGTTTGGCACATGATGACATTGATGAATATTGTAGGTTTAGTATAACAGATCGATAGGTTTAAGTTTGTGAGAAGTAGTATATATGCATGCTTGATAAGTTATTACTTTTTTCCTTTTTATACATTTATTTTCTGTTAATACTTTTCCTTTCAACCCATTTATCCCCAAACTCATTAACATGAGATTTGTCGAACGGCATTTCAACTCACCAATCTCTGTGTACACGATATAATATAACCTAAATATCACCCGGTAAATTAATAATTTACTTTTTGCTTGCCGCTTTATCGTAACCAGCAATTTGTCAAATTTGAAATATTCAAGACCACTTCTATGATTTATGTATCTTTGTTTGCTTAGAACACTTCCTAAACGAAGTTGCTATTTTCGTATTTATTTATTACTTGATTCAAATAAACAATTTTTAATTCAAGATAATTACATTTTGTACCTCTTGAATCTTTAATCTTTTCTAATTCTATTTGTATGGTATTAGTTTTACTTTCTAGACACAAAATTATTTTCTTTTGTTTATAACAATCTCTAGAAAGTGTTACACATTCAACATGTAACTCAAGAAAATAATTTTTTCTAATTCATCATATGATGGTTTATTATTAATTTCAAATTTTCTAACCTCTTTATCATCATAGTCGGAGTGATGTGAGGCCATCAAGGTAAGATTTACTTGTTCTTTATTGTCATAACCCGAGAATGAACTAACTTGATTATCTTCCCAGATGTTGTACCCCAAAATTTGCCCTCCCATATTCTTCAAGATTTGCAAAGAGCATGCTTCAAAATCTCCCCAAGGGTTGCACAGTTCAAGGGCCCCCTAACAGTCAAAAACTAGGGTTTTGGTTCTGTCAAAGAAATTGAAGTTTTCAAGGGTCCAATCAAGTCCCACATGCCTACAAACATTGTCAAGCATCCTTATGCCAAGTTTCAAGACTTACAGCACAAAATTGCACAGTCAAAAACCCTAATTGCCCTACAGTCAACTGCAGGGGCAAAATGGTCATTTGACAGTCAAAAGTTCAAATTTTTGGTCAACATCTTATTTTGAAGCCACAAACATCATTTGATCAATTATTGATCATGATTTTCAAAGTATGGCTCAAAAAGTCTCAAGATGCAAAAGTTTCCATATTTGGACACTTGAAAAAGTCAACTGTAACTTGACCAAGGCATAACTTCCACATGGCTTATCAGAAAAATTCCATGCAAAGCTCATTTTGAAGAGAAAGACATTTCCTACAACTCCTCTTCACACTTCAAGTCCAAGAAATGATCTCACAAAAATTTATCAATTTCAACATTATAGGTCATTTTCAAAAGTCAACAAAAAGGGACTTTAAGTCAAAGACCATAACTTGAGATTGGTAAATCAAAATGACATGGGACCAAAGGAATTGGTTAGAGGACTTCAAGACCTTTCCAAAATGTCCAAAAACATGATCAAAGCTTAAACATTGAGCAAGATATGCCTTGTGGAAGTTGGGAAATTTTTGGGAATTTTGAAAAGTCAACTTTACTTTAAATGCCTCAAAATTGCTAATGGGCCACATTTTCTTCCAAGAATCATCATCCAAAGGCTATGCACGACCATTTGGCCCAAAGGGGATTTATTTCATCATTTTGTATTATTTATTTGAATTTTTAATCACCATTAATTCATTTAATAAAATAAAATATGAAAAAAATACTAAACAAATGTGTTTAAATCTTTTTGTGCAGAAAATAGGTCTATCACATGCTCATTATTTCGTGTGCCAATCAACAAGAGCAAAATCTTCCAAACTTGGCATGTTCTTCATGAAAAAGATTTGAAAAGATTTCATAAAAAAATCAAATATTGGATTCATGATTACAAGGGTTTTTGGACTTGATTCTTACCCTAATACTTTCCCATACATAAACAGATGCAAAACCTAATGCTAAAAACCTTCAAGCTGCGCCTCATATCACAAACACACTTTGCAATTTTTGGTGAAAAAAGTCAAAACTGAAAACGGCATTAGAGGACGATTCAAAGCTTCTAACCAATCTCAATAGCTTGCCAAGGCTTCAAGGAACCTAACTGCATCCTTTTCCAGTCCCCACGCATCAAGAAGTGGTAGAACGGACTCAGACTTTCTCAAACATTTTTCCTATTCGTATTTTAATATATATGCCATATTCATGCATTCTAATAATCGTTTTGTACTAATATTCACTTCCTGAAACTAATGGTATACTTTAATTGAGTTTTCGTGACCGGTATGTGAATCCACCATTGAAGCTTGCTAGGGTTTCAGAACTTTAAATTTGGGGCTTCCTTGTTCTGGAAAAATTGAGACACGAAACCAGGGCCATTAGAACCAGAAGCTTCACACGAATTGATTACACTAGTCACGCTCAATTTATGAGCCACCATACGCTAATCGCTATTATCCTATTCTTCATTAAGTGGGGGTTTAAAACCCCCGCTATCTAACTGTTTTTTTTCAGGGCAAAACACACAAACGAGGAAGAAGATGAGTTGTCATAGCCTGGTTGGATCATTCAAATGCTTTAGCGCGTTTTTTCGTTTCTACCAATAAGCGTGCTTTTTTCACTTATAATAATATTATCTCATTATATTTATGAATGAATACGCAACTCAGTTGGTGGAAAGCATCGTTGGCAAGCTTTGGGACCTGGGTTCGATTCCCAGGTCCCCCATATGTCTTTCTATTTTTTCTTATAATATGATCAGGTACTCAATATGTCCAGATGACCACCAAACACGCAGCGCTGAGACTTGCCACATGGCCACTAAGATCAATCCAAAAGCCAGGATGAGAGGTCTATCATGCACCTCCATTGACCATGCCACACGCGCCCTGAAAAGTAAACTGAAGGCCTTAATTCATTGGGCCTGTTTGCTACAATATCACCTCCAAAAGGGCCAGATAACCCCCCCCCCCCCTGTTTGTACATCTCTTTCTAAATTTCTTCTCTTATTTTAATTCTTGTTTTATCTTGTTTTAATTATTTTAATAAATTCACAAAAAAATAATTAATTTTCATAAAAAATAACAAAAAAAATCAGAAAGACAAAAATAAAAATATATTTTATTTAAATGTTTTTTTTTGTAAATAAATTTTATCAATTAATTAGTTTTAATCCTAGATCTCATTTTAATATTTCTTAATAAACTAAAAAATGTAGAATTAGGGTTTTGAATATTTTTATCCTTTTTCTTTTCTTTTCACCATATTTAATAATTAATTATTTATTTTGTAAATAAATTGCCATGTAAATAATTAGGTTAAAATTAGGGAACAAACTTAAAACATTTTTTTTAATAAATTAAAAATAGTTTAGAATTAGGTTTTAATTCCATTAATTCTCATTAAACTCCATAAATACAAAAACTCCAAAAAATTCTTCTTTTTATTTAAACCTAATTAATTTATTAATTTTAATTCAATTTCTTTAAAAGGGTCCAACGCCCTCGCATTCGATCATAATTCTAATTCGCGCGCTATTTTATTTCCTTTTTTCATGTAATTCTCCCAAAGCCATGTAATAGATTAATTAGGATATTTATTTTTCGCACTTTATTTTATTTCAAATCGGGTCTTGGATTAATTTGGCGATGTAGACCCGCGCCTTTGCAATAGCGTAGGACTTTTAATTCCGCATCTCTTAAACTGTTAATAACTTGCATGAAAGAATGAATGCCAAAATAAAAACAAAGCGTAGATCACCAATGCATGAACAAGACAAAAATATTTGAAAACGACACACAAATCACACACCACCCCTAGGGTACGCCTCACTATTGCCTTGCCCCTCGAAAGGTGATCGTCGAGTAGAGGATGTTTTAGTAAGTCCTCATGTCCATGAACATGGCATGAGGGTAGCTTCTAAGGTGTCTTCCTATTGCTCCGGTGATCACCATGTCCCGAACCCTCGAATTGACCCGAACACCTCCAACGGTGGTGATACCTACCTCTCAATGGTGGGATGACACTACTTTAAGGACATTTACACAGACGAATTCATTAGGGTAGGTAGATGACTCGTAGATACTTGCTCTAATTCAAAACAAATCAAAAAAACTCCTTTTCACACCGACACTTTGCAAAAAGCTTTCAAAAATAACTTTTCAAACACTCTTGAGGACTGATACAAGAGTCGATCTGAAACTTTCAAAGAAACTTTTTTCAAACCCACTCTAAAAAAGCAAACAAACAAATTTTGAAAACACAAGTGAGCAAGTATCTAAGAGCCCATGGATAACCATGGATAGAAAGGGTGCTAACACCTTCCCTTTCTATAAATCTACCTCCCGAACCGAGAACTAATCTCAATAAGGAATTTTTCTGTGCTTTTGTCCTGTCCATGTTGGAGAACATAAAATATGGTGGCGACTCTTGCTTCCGCGACATTTCGCGATCCAGCGTTAAATAGTCAGTTCCAGATCCACCGATCACAGAACTGGCGACTCTGCTGGGGAACTTTATAAAGTGAGGTGTACCTTAGGATAATTCATAACTGTGTTTTCAATTGTATTGACTTGTTTGCTTTAAATTATGGGTTGCATGGGAGTTACATAGATCCTAACCCGGATCTGGGGATACCCTGTTTAGGTAGCATAAGCTGTGAGGGACCTGTCTGGCATAGACCGACACGGGTGAAGCAGTGGCTACGTTGGTGTGGCACCTTGGTCTGTACCGATATCCCTTGTGTCGCAACGAGGAGAATATGGGTCTTCCAAGGAGTCATTAAGCACCAACAGACCTTAGAACCTTAAATGACACAACTTGGCCATTAGAACAGTAGCAGTATGCTACGCCCATTGAGGCTAAACTCTCGTGATGGTTCTGGCCGCAAGAAAAGATTGCGATGCTGGAGTTATGACCGATTGAGGGTAGTCAGTGATATTGGGATCCTCTAAGAACCCGGTTACTTTTGATAGGACAGGTATGAACCAACAAACTGAAAGAGGGTAATACCTAGACCTCATGCTGGCCTAAACTTTAAGGGCTTGCCTTGTGTGATTTGTGTGTCTTATCATGTTTGCCTTTGTAAATATTTGTGGTGTGCTTTATCATAACATCATAACATCATGAGCATTGCATGCATCCTGCATAAGGACTGACCATTTCAAAGACAAGAGGGTTTCACCTTTGCTCTGTTTTGTAGGACATCATGATGCCTGTGCGAAGGAATACTATCCGGTTCAACTTTGTTCACCCACCTGAGTTGCTTGAAGAGTTGGTTAGCAGAATTCCAAATACCACTTCCTTCATCCAGAGGCATGGTTCTCTTCTCAGTTTAGTCATTGCAAAGCGGGATCAACAGTTGATGAGTGTCCTGACCCAGTTCTATGACCCTCTGTACCAGTGCTTCACCTTTCAAGACTTCCAGCTGGTCCCTACCCTGGAAGAGTTCTCTGATCTACTTGGCATCCCTATCTTGGATCAGACTCCCTTTACTGGTTGGGAAAAGACCCTCAGGCTTGAGGAGGTTGCTGCAGCTCTTCCCTTGACCCATCAAGAAGTAATGGACAACTGGGTGACTAGAAGCGGAGTTAAGGGTTTCTTGGCCAAGTTTCTGATTGGTAAAGCTAACAGTTTCTGGAATGACTTGGACTTTAGGGCACATGAAGATATCTTGGCTCTCTTAATCTATGGGTTAGTCTTGTTTCCTAATCCTGACAACTTCATCAATGTCACTGCCATAAGGATCTTTATGTCTCAGAACCCTGTGCCCACTCTCTTGGGTGACATCCTGCAACAACTTTATGCTCGTACTACCCGAAGACGAGGAACTCTATGGTGTTGTATCCCTTTGTTGGTGAGGTGGTTTATTTCGCACCTCCCTAAGTTCGTGCTGAAGAACCAAGAAGGAAGAGGTTGGGCTCATAGGTTAATGTCTCTCACTGATAAAGACATCATTTGGACTTTCAGAGGTTTGGATGAGATAGCTGTTATTGATCGCTGCGGGGAATACCCTAATGTTCCGTTGATTGGTACTCAAGGAGGGATCTCCTACAATCCATGTCTAGCTCTCCGTCAGTTCGGAAGGGCCAGAAGAGCAGGGCCTCATGAGATGTTAGTGCCTCACATCAGTTTTGAGTTTCAGGTGGATAGTGACGAGCTGCGTCGTAGGTTCATCAAGGCTTGGGACAAGGTTCATAAAGCTGACCCACAAGAGTTGGGGCCAAAGACCTCTCTACCTATGGAAGCCTACTACAAATGGGTTCGCGTCCGTGCTCAGAAGTTAGGTATGCCATACGAAGCTGTCAGACCCATCATTCTTGAGTATCCTGACAAAGATGGGGTTCCTTCAACTGTCCTCCCTCCTCAGATACCTACTGATTATGAGACATTAAAGAGGTCTTGGTCACAACTGCGAGAAGAGCGGGATTCTTACCGGGAAAAGTTCAACGAGCAGGAATTGAAGATCTAGAAGCTGACAAAGCAGTTGGAGAATGAGCGAGCTCTGAATGACTACATCCGTACTGAGAAGAGGAGACCATGGGATCAATAAGGAGCTCTGGATGTTCTTTTACAGTTTTATTTCCCTTTTCAGTATTTCCCTTTTATGTAACACCTAAGGGCAATCTGTTGAACAATTTAAGTTTCAAAGTTGAATCTAATGAAGTGCGTTCCTTTTTGTTTACAAAATTGATTCCCGATTGTATTTGAAAACATAAATCATATGCATTCCATTCATCATGTGCATAGCAGGTTTTCTTCTTTTCAGGTTGCTTACCGTTCTTCGCTGTTTATTTCAGCATCATGAACCCTGACTCATCATCAACCGAGATGTCTATCAAGGCCTTCAGGCGCATAACACGCAATTTTAGGAACTGATCATGGGTTTGGCTCAAGGCCAAGAAGAGATGAAGGCTTTACTCCTGAAGAAGGAGAAGAAGAAGAAGAAGAGAAATGTTCTTTTCAACTCAGGCCGAAGGTTTGGCAACACTCTGCAGAATGAAGAGGCTGGTTCTTCTGCAGGCAAAAGCAGTCCCCAAGGGAGAAAAGGTCCTAGTCCAGTAGAGTCTGACAACGAGACTGACTTTAATGAGGAACAGTATCCTCCGGCTGAAGACCGGTATAAGCAGTTGGAAGATAGGCTGAATGCAATGGAGATCCAACAAGTGCCTGGGCTGGATTTCGGAGACTTGGGCTTATCTACTAGTGTGATTATTCCTCACAAGTTTAAGGCACCATCTTTCACCAAGTATGACGGGGCGTCTTGTCCCAAGCTACACCTCAGATCTTATGTGCGGAAGATTCAACCGTACTCAGTGGACAAGGACTTGTGGATCCACTTCTTCCAGGAGAGTCTTTCAGGGACTCATCTCGAATGGTTCTATCAGCTGGATGGGACCAAGGTTCGTAACTGGGAGGAGTTGGCTATTGCTTTTTACAAGCAGTATCAATATAATGCCGACCTTGCCCCTACACGTACCCAACTCTAGGGTATGTCGCTAGAGTCAAGCGAAGGTTTCAAAGAGTATGCACAGAAGTGGAGGGATCTGGCTGGCAGGGTGCAGCCTCCGTTAACTGACCGGGAGTTGGTAGACATGTTCTTGGGGACCCTATCTGGGCCGTTTTTCAATCATCTTATCGGTAACTCATCTGCAGGGTTTACTGATCTTATTCTGACTGGAGAGAGAATAGAGGTTGGGATGAAGTCCGGCAAAATTCAGAAGGGTGCATCTGCAAGTTCTGAAAAGAAGCCTTTTAAGAAGGAGGCCAGTGCTGTATATGGGTCTAGAAGACAAGAGAAACCTGAGCGCCGCCAATCTGTTAACGCGGTGATGATTGCTAAGCCTGCTGCCGCTCCTCGGCAAACCAATCCTCAAAGGGGTGAAAGACCCAGAAGAGAGTTTACCCGTCTAAGTATGACCTTATCGCAAATCTTGCCGCAGTTGCTATCCACCAATTTGGTGACTGTCAGAGAGGCCCCGAAGGTTGTGAATACTGCTTCTCCCAAATACAATCCAAATGCCCGCTGTGCTTATCACTCCGATAGCCCGGGGCATTCCACTGATGACTGCTGGGCCTTAAGGAATAAGGTGCAAGACCTTATTGACGCAAAAGAGATACAATTTGAAGCGCCTGAGAGGCCAAATGTAGTGACTGCTCCTATGCCCCAGCATGGAGTAAATGCCGTTGATGAAGATGTGTATGCCGTTTCTGTGAATGATGTAGCTACTCCCTTGATGACTGTTAAGAGGAACCTACTACTAGCCGATTTATTTCCAGGTTGTAGTGAAGGTTGCCTTTTCTGTGCTGTTTCCCTTTCTGGTTGTCCTTTGCTGAAGTTGGGCATCCAAAGCCTGATGGACAGCAAAGAGATTCTGTTCAAGAAGACTGCTGTTCAGTTTGGTCCGGTGGAAGAAGTTTCTGTTGTTACAATCTTTAATAATCCGATCAAGGCTCTCCCAAGGAAGCCGGTTAAAATCATGACTGTCGCACCCGTTGTTATTACTGTTCCGGGGCCTCTCCTCTACGAATCTGATAAAGCTGTCCCCTAGCACTATGGGGCAGACATGTATGTACATGGAATCAAGCAAGAGTTCAACACTGGCACCAGCATCAGCAATATCACTGGTCCAGCAAAAGTTACCCGCAGTGGCAGGCTCTTCTCGCCTGACATTGCACCACCAACTATTCAAAGACCCCTCACTATAACACCTGCAAGTGTACCTGTTCCCGTTTCTGATCAAGTTGTTTCCCCTGCCGCCGAGTCGTCTAATGCTCGGGGCAAAGGGATTGAAGATGAGCCTGCCCAGATGGAGGCACCAAAATCGGTGAATGCTGAGGCCTCCCAACAAGAGATGGAGGAAATTCTGAAAATAATCAAGAAGAGTGACTTTAATGTTGTCGAGCAGCTGGGGCATACACCCTCCAAAATCTCTATGCTCTCCTTACTACTGTGCTCAGAGGCCCATGCTAAGGCCCTGATTTCATTCCTCAAGACGGCCCATGTGCCACAGGAGACATCTGCTGTCCAGTTTACTGATTGCGTAGCCAATTTGACAGCCGATAATGGTTTGGGTTTCTCAGATGCTGACCTTACTGCTAAGGGAAAGGACCATAATGACGCCCTGCATGTCTCTATTGAATGCAGGGGCACTAATCTCACGCACGTGTTGGTGGACACTGGTTCTTCCCTAAATGTGCTACCCAAAAAGGCCTTAGACCGTTTGGATTGTGAGGGCCTGGAGCTGAAACCTAGCAATATCATCGTCAGAGCCTTTGACGGTTCTAAGAGGATGGTTCATGGAGAGGTAGACATTCCTATTCGTGTGGGTTCTCAAGTATCCGACTCTACTTTCTATGTGATGGATATCCGTCCATCGTATTCTTGTCTACTGGGTCGACCTTGGATTCACAAAGCTAGGGCAGTGACCTCTACCCTGCACCAGAAGCTCAAGTATCCCGTCAGAGGGAAGATTGTCACTGTGCAGGGAGAGGAGAAGTATATGGTGAGCCATTTGAATTCCTTCAGGTATATTGAGATGGACGGGGAGTTTATTGAAACCCCCTTTCAGCATTTCGAAGAGGTACCTCCAACATTGGCAGCAGCGGAAACAGTGGTCGAAGAGGATGTTCCTTTGAAGATGGCTTCCTTGAAGGATGCCCGGGCTGTGATCAAGAAAGGTGAATGTGCTAACTGGGGCAGGCTCCCTGATTTTACACCTAAAACTGACAAGTTTGGACTGGGTTTTACTGCAGAGGGTCAGAAGGCTGTACGCAAAGCTAGAACCAGAAGACCTCCTGTGCTCATTACCAACCCAGGAGTGAATGCCATTGGGGACGAAGATGAGGTGGAAGAGTCAGAGTTCGACAGCTGGATCTACCCGACGACTGACGGTGGATTGACCAATTGGATTGCTAAAGATCATACTCCTGTTACTTTTGTTACGCAGTAATAAACTCCTTTGTTTTGTTATCTGTAATAAACAATTAAAACTCTATGGCCCGGTGTCTTACCCGGGGCACCGTGGCTCCATTTGTGAGGGTATATTAAATTGTCATTTCATATATCATGAATAAAGATCTTGGACGTTTTCTCGCATTTCAAATCTTATGCTCCTTTTCTTTCTTTCCTTTCTTTATATATTGCAAAACAGCTGTATTTACACACACTCACTCATAAAGGTTTCAATCCACTCTGGATCTCACTGGTAACGACTCTGCTACTGTCAGTTATGACTTCGAAAATCCGATCAACTTAGCCAAAGACGAAGGTGAAGATGATTGCGAAGTGCCTGGCGAGCTTGCAAGACTGTTACTTCAGGAAGAGAGGGAAATTCAACCACATGAAGAACCGGTGGAAACAATAAATCTGGGTACTGAGACAGACAGGAAGGAGGTAAAGATTGGTGCCAACCTAGAGCTCAGCGTGAAGCAACGGTTGACTCATATGTTACATGATTATGTGGAGATCTTTGCCTGGTCCTATGAAGACATGCCCGGTTTAGATACTGATATTGTGGTCCATCATTTGCCTACCAAGGAAGACTGCCCTCCGGTTAAGCAAAAGGTCCGCCGTATGCGTCCAGAGATGTCTGAGAAGATCAAAGCCGAGGTTATGAAACAGTTTGATGCCGGGTTCCTTGCAGTGACTTCTTATCCTCAGTGGGTTGCTAATGTGGTGCCAGTACCAAAGAAAGATGGAAAGGTCAGAATGTGTGTCGATTACAGGGATCTGAATAGGGCCAGCCCCAAGGATGACTTCCCCCTACCTCACATTGATGTCCTTGTTGACAATACTGCTCAGCATAAGGTGTTCTCTTTCATGGATGGTTTCTCAGGTTATAATCAGATCAAGATGGCTCCTGAAGACATGGAAAAGACTACCTTTGTTACTCAGTGGGGCACCTTCTGCTACAAGGTCATGCCTTTTGGACTGAAAAATGCTAGGGCAACCTACCAACGTGCCATGGTTGCTTTATTTCATGACATGATCCATCATGAGATAGAAGTGTATGTTGACGACATGATCGCAAGGTCCCAAACGGAGGAAGAACACCTTGATCATCTGCAGAAATTGTTTGACCATCTGAAACTGTACAAGCTGAGGTTGAACCCGAACAAGTGCACCTTCGGGGTAAGATCTGGAAAGTTGCTAGGCTTCGTTGTAAGTGATAAGGGTATTCAAGTGGACCCTGCCAAGGTTAAGGCCATTCAAGAGATGCCAGTTCCTAAGATAGAGAAAGAAGTCAGAGGCTTTTTAGGACGCCTGAATTACATTGCTCGATTCATCTCGCATCTAACTGCTACTTGTGAACCAATCTTCAAGCTGTTGAAGAAAGATCAGGTAGTACGTTGGAACGATGAATGTCAGGCTGCTTTTGACAGAATCAAAGAGTATCTCCAAGAACCACCCATCCTTATGCCACCGGTTGAAGGGAGACCTCTGATATTATACCTGACAGTACTTGACAACTCAATGGGGTGTATGCTGGGGCATCATGACGAGTCTGGCCGAAAAGAGCATGCCATTTATTACCTTAGCAAAAAGTTTACCGACTGTGAGACACGATACTCACTGCTCGAGAAAACTTGCTGCGCTTTGGTATGGGCTGCTCGCCGGCTGAGACAGTATATGCTGACTCACACTACCTTGTTGATTTCAAAGATGGATCCTATAAAGTACATATTTGAAAAGCCTGCTCTATCTGGGAGAATAGCAAGATGGCAAATGATCTTGACAGAATACGACATCCAGTTGTTTACCGTGGGAATTGGTAAACAACCGCTGATCTTCCAAATGGTTACTTATTTGGTGACTCGCAGGATCGATCAGATTGATCCTAAGACATGGTTGATTTTGGGGTTTTGACTAAGTTTGATAATGGTTAAATGACAAGAAAATAAAGAAGCTTTATGTAAATTGCATGAAGAATGTAAATTGCATGAAGAAGTGGACTTGATAAAATAAAGGAAGACTTGAAATAAAGGCTTCGACAGGAAAAGTAAAGGAGAAAGCGAGTAAAGTTTCTGGAAAATAAATGACTTTGATTAATAAAAGTGGTGTTTCACACATACATTCTCAACAATTCTTTCTCACACGCTGGGTACTCGAATCTATATGAGTGACTTGTATATAATTGTGAACACACGCGAAAAACTGCGTGAACTACTACTATTTATACTAAACACATCCCAAGTAACCGTCGGACAGTTACACTGCTTCGAGATGACTCCACTTGGCACGTTCTCAGTGTTCGACGCTCCAGATCTTTGCACGTTGCACTTGGTAACCGCTGGGAACCGTTTTCCCTCCAAACGTTTGAATTTCAAACCGTTCCACTCTGAACAATCGAACACCTTCGTCGAGAAGCATCTTCGACGAGAAACACCTTCGACGTCGAAGGCAACCAAATTCTCCCTTGGAAGAAATCCTCTAAGTACATTGCCATCTTCTGATAGGCATTTCGACAGACCCAGCTGGTCGAAAACATCTTTCAGCTTTAATGGCTGATATTAATAAAAACAAGGGTGTCGAATTTAGGAGCCAACAAATTGCCCCCCAAGAATGCCTTATTTCGACTCTGAAAAGAAAAAGGCATTCTTTGAAACTCCATTCGACACCTATCTTTTCACTCTTAGTCACAAATTAAATTGTGCACTTTTTGTCTTCTACCAACCACTGACAATCCCAAGAAAAAGCCATCATTTCATCTGTACCTAAGACGTCACCTCAGTACGGCGTGCATCATACTAAATGTCTTTTCACAAATTGTCATCATGACAATTCCCAAAAACGAGGGCGCACGCTGCACCCTTTCATTTCTGCAGAACGACTATGTCAACAGGGGGACGCCACGTGTCCCACTACCTTCTGCAACATTAAATGGCATTAAATGTCCTCGAATTTGGGGATTTCCCCAACTACTATAAATAGCGCCAAGTACCCATTGTGGGACTTTTTCACGCTACCTTGCCTTCAAACTTCCTTGAACACAAACTCTCCGCAAACTTTGCAAACAACTTTGTTCTTCACTTCATCTTCAACCTTAACATCAACAATGGCGTCCGGTTCTTCCACCGCTCCTGGTTCTAACATCCCCTCCAGAAATGCTAAACCCAAGATTTTCTCCACCGCCCCCGTAGTTACTCCTACAGGCCAACGAAGGGTTCCTGAGCCCCTAGACATTGCTGAACGTGACGCTTATTCACACCAACTCATGATTCCGGTTGGATACTCCAACCAAATATTTGCCATGTCTGGCCCGCTCAACCCAAGCATCGTTGAAGCCATGAAGATCAAAAGCATCTTTCCAGTGCTCGAAAAGCTCAAACCTGTTGGATGCTCTAAGAAAGATGCAGAGGATAACGAAGATCCCGCTAAGGAGAAAATCGATCTTCGCTTCTTCAATAGGGGTGTTAGGGCTTTCAGGTCTAGCCCTAGCCTCACTCCTGACTACAGTGCTTGGCTGGAAAAAATGGAAAAAAGCCAGGCTTCGATCTGGAAGGACCTGGGGATATTCGACCTGGTTATGTTGTCGAAGACGGGTCTTAACTATTCCCCAGAAATGTTGATAGCTTCCTTACTCTTCTGGGATTACACTCATTTCACCTTCCACCTTCCCTGTGGAATGCTGACACCCACGCTGTTCGACGTGGCTGCTATCACTGGCCTTCGACCCACTGGGGACTATTTCGACCCAGAGGAAATTTCGGAGGATCAGATTGGATTCTCTGCCACAAAACCAACCTACACCACCTATATCAATCATTACCACGATAAGTCTACGACCACTATGTCGGATGTAGAGCATATCGCGTTTCTAGCCTTATGGCTGTCACGCTTTGTGTTCTGCACAAAGTCTTTACAGGTGACCAAGAAGATGGTCACCCTCGCCACCCAACTCCACCATGGCCAAAATATTTGTTTGGCAGAACTGATTTTGGCGAATCTGTACGAGTCGATTAGCAGCGGAGCCACTCTTTTGAAGATCATCGAGAACATAGCCAGTCTGCTGCTTGCAGGACCTTTTTGGCTACTTCAGCTGTGGCTCAATGCCACCTTCGAGTCTTTCTTACCTCAGAAGACTCAAATAAATGAGCAAGCTCCGGAGATAGCAAATAGGTGCATCGAAGGCACCAGATTGGCTCTGCTGACCCCAACTGAAGATGGGCTGGAGCTTCAACAAACTTTTACAAACTTCGTCTTGATGTTTGCAAAATGGAAAGAATTTGTTTCGACCATGGCTCCCTTTGCTCGACGAAAGGTTGGTCCAGAGTGGTTCACGAGGCCCCATCCTAAGTCGTCAAGTGGCCCTCAGGTCGAAGAACATACAACAGTGTGAGAAGCATTTCTCACACCAAGAATAATGCCCCTGCGATTCAAGAGCTCCAAGACTCACTTGAGCCTGATCGCGTATCAACCAAACTTGGTTTCTCGCCAGTTTGGTATCATTCAAACACTTCCTTCTCCTATTTTTCCCAGGGAGAAGTCTATGTTATATTTTTGCAACGACTACACTGAAGAGGCTGCCACCAAGCATATCGGCAGGTATGCTGGTCGAACAGTCCTTTCGTTGTTCGACTATCAGCTTAACTTTCTCTGCTCACCATCCTTCGAAGAGTGGTGGAAAAGTTACTACGCTGAAGAGTTTTTCGACGAGAAGGACTTCGTGGACGAACTTCAGAAATCTTTTGTTCTTGTCTTGGACAAAATAAAGAAATGTAAGTTCATCCTTCCAAATTATTTTGTCTTTCCCTTTCGACTGGTAGCCTGTTAATTATTTTGTCTTCTTTCAGTTGTTCGAAAGCCTGCAGCCAAGAAAGCTGCAGAAGGCCATCAGGGAGGAGGCCCCTTGACAAAACCTCCACCACCGGCGAAAACTATAGCACCGGCGAAGACTACAACAAGCCATCAGGGGGAAGGTCCTTCGAAAAAACCTTCTGCACCGGTAACCAGACTTTTATTATTTTCTTCTGGTTTTAACATTCTGACTTTCGATGTAGCTTCTAAATCGAACTCCAATTGGTTTTTAGGCACCTTCACCCAAGAAACGACCTGCTCTGACGGTCGAATCTGGGAGTGACGAAGAAGACGATTCTCCCCCTGCTCCTCTTAAAAGGCGAAAGCTAAAGAAGGACGTTCCTTCTCCTGAGACTCGAACAATCAGAATAAAGGTTGCTGGGAGAAAGCCCAGGCCACCTCCAGTAATTATTGAAGAGCCAACGGAGGAGGAACTAAATGTTCTTCTCAATAAACCTGTCGAAAGCGACAATTCCAGCCCTGGGGCTGAAGTTCCTCTGCAGGTAATCTCTTTGACCCTTTTTTAACTCAGGTGTCGATACCCACGTTCGATTATGTCTCTTTCTAACCTAGAAGATTCTTCTTCTTCTTTTTCTAGGAAACCACTGAAAGCTCAGTGCCAAGGACTTCTGAAACATTGGACTCTGCTGAACTCAGTAGGCCATAAGAGAAAGACTTGGCGAACGATGAAGCCAATGCTGAAACAAATGAAGCCAATGCTGAGACAGAAGAACAACAAACAGAAGATCCACAAACAGAAGAGAAACAACCAAAAGAGATTCAAGTGGTTGATCTGTCGGAGGAACATCACGACGAAGGGGATCATGGTGACGCTGGCGAAGGGGATCATGGTGACGCTGGTACTACTGAAGTTCAAGTCGAAGAGAGTCAAGTCGAGGCAAATGCTACTCAACAGCCTCACCCCCAAGACGACGCTGCTGCAAAGGTTATCACCTCAACAAAGCATAGGTCGAAAGAAGACTTAGAACTCTTGAAGCAAACTGATCCTGTTGGCTATCTGAATGCCATTATCGAGAGCAAGGGAAGTTCGTCTGATATTAGTCAGGAGGCTTCTACTCAGTCGGGGAAGTCCAGTGAAACTTCTCCTCTCGATGAGGCTTTGACGAAGGTTAAGGCTCAGTTCTTCAAGAAAGATTTGATGAAAGCTTTGGAAGGGGACCCTACTGCTCCATCGTATTTGGGGGCTGTTTTGAATGCCGTAGACTTGCTAGCTGTGCCTCCGGAGGTTTCAAGCTTTATCATGGAGTTACACTCCATTATTGATCAAGTCTCAGCAGACTATCGGCGACAAAGGGGCTTTAATAGCCAGCTTGAAGCGTTATATGGCAAAAGCTCTTCTGCATGGACTGCTGTAGCAGAGACGACTTCTCGAATTGCAGAGTTGTCGAAGCAAAAGGCATCTAAATAAGAAGAAGTTGATGCCATAGATCGAGAGAATGCTTCCATAAAGGCGCAAATCGAAGAACTAGAGGCCAAGATGAATGCCAATACTAAGCGCAAGGAGGAACTTCTCTCGACCGTTCCAGACACCGAGAGTCAAGCTGAGATCACACAAGGCCTAGAATTTGCTGAAAAAGCTCAAGCCTTCGACGACCAAATTGCCAAGCTTGCCCAGGCGAATGCCTTGTGCAACAAAAGACTGGAGTTGCAGCAGGCGAAGTACCTTCGACTCAAAGATTCGATCCCCTTCTGATTGACTCATCCCTTTAACCATATATTGTAATATGTATTTGACAATATTGCCATTTTGGCTAATTTATAAAATTTTCCATTTTGGCTTATTTATGGTTAATTTAGTCGTTACTTGCTATTTATTTTGATCTCTTGGAGTATAGGTTTATACTTTTTCAAATATTTGCCATTTACTCTCAAGAGTCTTTTATCTTCACCTAACTCTTCGACTTCATAAGCTCCACCAGAAAAAGTTTGGATAATTCTGAATGGTCCTTCCCATTTGGGTGACCATTTTCCCATGCTTCGATCCCTTCGATCCATGGGAAGAATCACCTTCCAAACTAAATCTTCAGGCGAGAATGCCTTAGGCTTTACTTTTTTATTGTAAGAGTCTTCTACTCTTTTCTTCTGAAGCCTTAGTAGGTCAAGAGCACGCAGTCTTTCTTCGTCTAAATCTATTAGTTCGTCTAACATCATATCCCAATAAATTTCAGAGGGAATATCATGGTGTCTCTGAACCCTTGCAGATTGAAGACAAATTTCTGCTGGCAACACTGCGTCATGACCAAAGTTAGCCTATATGGTGTTGTACTTATGGCTTCTTTTGGGGACGTTCGACAGGCCCACAAGATCTGGTCTAACGTCTTATGCCAATTTTTTGGCTTCTTCCCAACATGCTTTTTTATCAAGCCAATCACTACTTTGTTCGCTGCTTCGACTTGACCATTTGCCTGTGCATAATAAGGCGTTGATGTTAGGAGTTTAAAGCCTATTTCCTGAGCTAATTCCTGCATCTTTCGACCGGTGAAAACTGATCCTTGATCAGTAGTTATAGTCTCAGGGATTCCATATCTAAAGATAATGTTCTTTTGAATAAATTCAATGACATTTTCTTGGTCTACATTGACTAAAGGAATATCTTCGATCCACTTAGTAAAATAATCAATGCCTACCAATATATACTTCTGGCTCTTTGATGATGCTGGTCGAATCTCTCCAATAAGGTCCAACGCCCATCCTCTAAAGGGCCAAGGTTTCACTATCGAGTGAAGTTCGCTCGCTGGTACATGCTGTATGCCTGTATGGACTTGACATTCTTGGCAACCCTTGGCGAACTCGACACAATCTTTCAACATGGTGGGCCAGTATAGTCCTTGTCGAAACAACAACCATTTCATCTTATGGCCTACTTGGTGAGCCCCACATGCTCCAACGTGCATAGTCGAAAGGGCTATGTATGCTTCAGTTTCACTTAAGCATTTTAGCAATACCCCTTCAGGCGTCTTTTTAAATAACTCATTACCCATGAGTACATAACTTAACGCCCTATATTTTGTTTTTCGTTCTGTCGAAGCTACTGGATTTTGAAGATAATCCACAATGGGTTTCCTCCAATCTTGCTCTGACAAATTGTCTATGAACGAAATTTCGAAGTTACTTTGATCAGCATACCCTAGTCTTGTCGACTCCAAGTCTGTTGGTGACAAACAAGTTGCTTTTATCTTTTCTCGAACTTCGATTGCTCTTTGTAATCTCGTTTTTGAAATTTTGTACCCAGATGCAATTTGTGCCAAATCGTTGGCTATTTGATTTTCCAATCTGGGTATGTGTCGAATGTTGACCATTTCAAATTTTTTCAATAAACGATTTGCTATCACAAAGTACATAATGAGATTTTCTCTTATGCATTTATATTCTTTTGTGACTTGCTTAATGACTAACTCAGATTCTCCCATTATTTCGACTCGAGTTGCCCCCAATTCCAACAATATCTCAAGGCCAGTAATTAGAGCTTCATACTCAACCTCATTGTTCGAACAAGAACCTAATATCTTGTACTTGAATGTTGTTGGAATTTTTTCTGGAGAAATAATCAAGACTCCTACTCCTGTTCCATCCTTATGGCTGGAACCATCGAAGTAGAATTTCCAAGGTTCTATCTCCACGTAATTAATACTCTCAACTTGAATTGAGTGATCGACTATAAAGTCTGCAACCACTTGTCCTTTCACTGCCTTAAGAGGCATGAAGGTCACGGAGTATTCAGTTAATGCTAGTGCCCACTTGCCAATTCGACTGTGCAAGATGGGTTTCGACAACATGTACTTGAAAACATCAAAATGAGACGAAACATACACATCAACTGGTTTTATATATTGCTTGAGTTTTGTACAAGAGAAATACAGACATAGACACAATTTTTCAACTTCGCTATATCTAGTTTCTGCATCGTTCAAAACTCTACTAAGATAGTAAATGGGTCTTTCGACCCCATTTTCATCTTCTTGGGCTAACATGCTTCCCAAAGTTTTGTCGGATGCAGCTATGTACAATCTCATACTCCTATTGCTACAAGGAGGCACCAAAATAGGTGGCTTTGTGAGGTACCCTTTGATTTTGTCGAAGGCTTCTTGTTGCTCTTGCCCCCATTCGAATCCCTCTTTATTCAGTCGAAGTAAGGGTGAAAAGGCTTGAGCTTTCCCACTAAGGTTAGATATGAATCTCCTTAAGAAATTTATCTTGCCTAACAGAGATTGCAGCTCCTTTTTATTCGATGGCGCTTTCGCTTCCAGAATTGCCTTAGTCTTGTTCTGGTTGATTTCGATTCCTTTTTTGTGGACAACGAAGCCCAAGAAATCTCCAGCTTTCACACAGAATGCACACTTCAAAGGGTTCATCTTCAGACCATGTTCTCTCATTCTTTCGAATGATTGTCGAAGGTGGTCTATATGATTCTTCCTGGAAACAGATTTTATAACAATGTCATCAATATATACTTGCAAAAAAGTGTTAATAAAATCATGGAAGATAGAATTCATTGCTCGCTGGTATGTTGCCCCAGCGTTCTTTAGGCCAAAAGGCATCACTACCCATTCGTAAGTGCCTAAAGCCCCAGGGCATCGAAAAGCTGTTTTCGACACATCTTCTTCAGCAATGAATATTTGATTATATCCTGAATAACCATCGAGCATACTCAGGAACTCATAGCCAGCGGCAGAATCGACTAGCATTTCCGCCACAGGCATAGGATATTCATCTTTGGGTGTAGCAGCATTCAAATCTCTGAAGTCTATGCACACCCTCAATGTACCATTTTTCTTAATTACTGGCACAATGTTTGCAATCCATTCGACATACCTCGTAACGCGTATGAATTTGCACTTCAGCAGTCTTTCGACTTCCGTTTTGATCTTCGATAGTATTTCTGGAGCGAAGCGTCTTGGACTTTACTTGATTGGTTTCTTCCCAGGTTTGATTGGCAACTGAAGTTCTACCAATCCTCTGTCGAGACCAGGCATTTCGTCGTAATCCCATGCAAAACAGTCCTTGAACTCTTTCAACAAATGGATTACTTCCAACCTGAGTTCTGGGTCAATTTTTGCGCTGATGTAAGTTGGCTTTTTCTCTGACCCTTCGCCCAAGTTGATTTCTTCTAAAGGATCCTGCGCTAACATTTTGATGTTGTTCGTCAAGGGGTCCTTTTCGAATCCCAAAGGCTCATCGTCGTAGATGGCGTCGAGCCTCTGTTCCTGCATCCCTTCTGGCATGATATCAGGGGGTTCTGGATCGAAGTCCTTTCCAGGACCTGTAGAAGATAACTGTTGATCATTGGCCTATGTGGCCATATATTTTACTTCGGCTTCGAGAGCCGTTATCATCTTTGTTTCGGCTACATAAGCCGAAATTCGCTTCAATGATTGTGACTCAGTCATTATCATTGAATTCACTTCCCCAACCAGTTGGTTGGATATCAGTTAACCCACTAAAGTCAATGTGGGACAAGTCTTCTCTGTCCCATTGGAAACCATGCTCAGGGTGCAGGTATAGGGAACAAAAAGTATTTGGCGCTGGCGCCAAGTCGAAGTCAGGTGTTGAGCATGGCCCAATGTGAGCCAGGTTCTTGTCGAAGTCTGCCAGCCCTAGGTGATTTACTTCGCCCAGGTAATAGCTTTGGTCCGCCTCTATGTTTTCGACCATTCCATCAGGACGCCATAGCAGCAACCTCTGGTGCATTGATGATGGTACAGCTCCAACACCATGAATCCATTCACGGCCCAACAAAAGATTATAGTTAGGTTTGGCCGATATGACCATAAACATAGTTGGTCGAAGGATAGATCCCACCTTGATATCCAGTTGGATCACTCCCATAGTGGTCCCTATGCCGCCTTCATAGTTCGACAGGACCATGTTGTGAGGCTTGATGTTCTCATCACTTTTGCCTATTTTCCTTAGCATAAAGTGAGGGATGATGTTGATGGTTGCCCCATAATCCACCAAGATTTTATTTACTGTGGTTTCTTCGAGTTTAGCCCTTATAAATAAAGGCTTGAGGTGATTTTTCATCGCCTCTGTAGGTGGTTCAAAGAACCCATTCTGCTATTCAGTGGCACCATTATCCATGACGAAATAGCACACTGGCCTATGCTTGGCCATTTCTTGCTCCACTTCCCAATCGCTTGTTTCGACCTCCACCTGGCGGTTGAACTCCCTGGGCAAAACTGAGACTATGTTCACCATGATGTCCAAAGTGTCATCAGACTCAGAACCATCTTCGTTATCAACTTCACCTTGGTTAGGCCAAACTAGCCTATTGGTTACTGGTTCTCTTTCCAGAGGTTTCCTTTGCTTTCTTTGAGGAAAATTTGAACTGGTTTCCGCCTTTGGTTCATTAGCAGCTTCCCTCTCAGCTTTTCGTCGTCTCTGGTATCTCCTCCATTGAGATCGAGACATGGGGTTTTTCCCTTTGTAGTTGCTTGACACCTGTGTTACTTTAGGGGTAGCAACCTGAGGCTCTTTCTTATGTAATAAAGACGAACCTCTTGGCACATCGAAGGAGTGCCATCTTTCCTTGCTTGGCCTCTTTCGACCAGATGTCTTGTACCAAGTATCAACTGGCACATTAGTCGGAGGCCTGAAAGTCATTGGCCTCTTTTCTTGATTTGAACCTCTTTGGGAGGCTCTTCTGGGGTCATGTCGAGTGTCAACACTTTCCCTTTTTCTATTAGCTGCTCTTACACCTTGAATATGTTCAGCAGCTTTTTTGCCAAAGATCGAACTGCATCTTGGACACAGCATCACTTATGACTTCTTTTTCTGGCATCTTTGCAGGAAATCTGCCAGATTTTCATTTTCCCGAGGGAAAGCAGTTTTGTTAGCTTGTTCTTGCCTCATGGCCTCCTCTGATGCTTTTGGTTCAGAGACTTCGACCATGTTGACATTCATGGTATCCTTGTTGGCAAGAGTCAACTGCTTCATTTGAATCTCCAAGTCCTCTGTCTGGCCTTGAACTGCAGCCAAGTGAGAACTGGGTGTTGTTCCAGATTTTTGGGCTCCAACTGTCTCCAGCTTTGGGCTTTCGACCGCCTTTTGAAGCGCTTCAATTGTCTTTCTGGATAGGTTCCTAGAAAAACTGCCAAAGATTGGCATGTTGACATGGTCCTTTGAGACTTCGACCATTGTGATCCCTGGCCTCTTCGACTGGCTTCTGGATGCCTCGATCACGTTCACCTCTGAAGGTTCAGAATAATGGGCTTCAGCCTGCAACGGATTTGAGTCCACATTCATGGGAGTCTTGTCAGCAAACTTCAACCTCCCTTCTTCGATAGCGTCTTGCACAAGATTCCTGAAAAGAAAACATTGAGACGTTTTATGGCCCAGAAAATTATGATATTTACAAAAGCCTCTCTTCTTTCTTTGATCAAGAGGAGGCACTTTTACCCCTGGGGGTACTATCATTTGGCCATCTTTTACAAGCAAGTCAAAGATCTCATCACATTTTGTAATATCAAAACTATAAGTCTTTTTGGGGAACCTATCGTTGGTCCTTTCTGGACCAGTGGGATTTTTCCCACTTGAGGGGACTAACAGTTTGCAAGAGTATGGTGGCCCTTGTTTTAGTTCCGCTAAATCGACTTCTCCTTCTTCGACAATTATAGTTTCGTCGAAGGTTTCTGGATCTTCGTCATCCATCTCAACATACGCTATCCTCTCTCTCTTATGAGTTTTCGTTGCCTTTGCTTTTTCAGCTTTGAGGCGTTCTACCTGTCGAAATCTATCGGCCAGTTGGGCCATGTCTCTCAGGTATTGAGTGTCTAACTTCTTCCTAATGGAATAATCTAAACCGCCTGCAGCTATTTCGAATAACTCATGTTCTGGCACTTGTGTAAAACATCTTGCTTTGAGCAACCTAAACCTATTTAGATATTCGTCTATAGGTTCAGTGAAACGTCTCTTCACACTGGCCAATTCTTTCAGGCTTATCTTGGTTTGCCCCATGTAGAATTGCTCATGGAACAATCTCTCCAACTGGGTCCAATGATGGATCGAATTGGGGGGGAGAGTTGTAAACCAAGTAAAAGCGTTCTTTGTTAAAGAACTTGGGAAGTACTTAATCCTCAGGTTTTCGTTGTTTGATATATCTCCTGCTTCGATCAAGTATCTCGCCACATGTTCGACAGTAGATTCTGTCGTGTCCCCAGAGAATTTAGTGAATTTAGGGACTTTACATCTAGGAGGTAAGTCTGTTTGTAACACGTATTCTGACAGTGGGGATGTAAAGTTGGGCCTTCGAAAGCCCATGTTCATCCCATTTTGAGTCATGATTCTTTCGATCATGGCTGCCAGATTATTTTCCAAACCCATGTTTTGGTATTGGATATGCTGAACTACTTCGTCAGCATTTTGGTTTCTGTTAACTAACCTTACCTCTGGGGTTATTACCCTAGGTTCTTCGACAGGTTGCTCCAATCGTGCCCTGAGGTTTTCTTCGACAGGCTGTTGGACTTGGTTGATAGTGGTTTCTTCCTCTAAGAGTATACCTTGGTTTCCCCTTATTTGCGCCCTTTGGGGCTGGCGAATAGGTTGGGGTACTCCAAAGAAATCATCCAAACACGTCATTTGCGCTGTCATCTGCTGATTCGATTGGGTGGTGTTTTGTATTAGAGGGTTTAGCACTGTACTTAAAGTTTGTGCCAACATTTGAACCATATCATGGTTGCTTTCATCCATTTGTTGCCTCAAGACTGCTGTCGAGGCATTTGTAAGGCCATGTGCTACTTGGGACGTTCCTCCTAAGAGTTGGGTCCTATTTCTATTCGCCATACCTACTCCAGAACCTTGGAGTGGCGAAGAGGCACTCACTAAAGGGTCTGAAAAAGTGGACGCAACGTTCGTCAGGCTAGCCAAGTCAGAAGTTGGCATGCCATAGAGTGGTTCTCGATTATGACCGCCTATCATAAATCCTGGGGGAACATAAGGCCTTGTGCCTAAATTTCCCCTTGGTGGGGGAGTTCCCAAAGGCACTCTGGGGCCTGTGAACGGAGGTAATGGCCCCGTTGTTGTGACCGTTACTGCTGGTGTTGAACCAGCGGTTATCGCTTCACTTACGGTTGGGATAACCATTGTTCCCACATTCGTTTGTGGGATTTCGTTATTGTTTGGCGGATTCACCATCTCTTCTCTTCTTCTAGCAGTATGGGTATTGTTAGTGTATATTCTACCACTTCTCAATAACATGCGATACTTCTCGAAAAATATGATATTTTGTGTAAAAAGGTTAAACTTCAAAATCAACACACTGTCCCACCAGGTGTGCCAATTTGTTTACCGTGGGAATTGGTAAACAACCGCTGATCTTCCAAATGGTTACTTATTTGGTGACTCGCAGGATCGATCAGATTGATCCTAAGACATGGTTGATTTTGGGGTTTTGACTAAGTTTGATAATGGTTAAATGACAAGAAAATAAAGAAGCTTTATGTAAATTGCATGAAGAATGTAAATTGCATGAAGAAGTGGACTTGATAAAATAAAGGAAGGCTTGAAATAAAGGCTTCGACAAGAAAAGTAAAGGAGAAAGCGAGTAAAGTTTCTGGAAAATAAATGACTTTGATTAATAAAAGTGGTGTTTCACACATACATTCTCAACAATTCTTTCTCACACGCTGGGTACTCGAATCTATATGAGTGACTTGTATATAATTGTGAACACACGCGAAAAACTGCGTGAACTACTACTATTTATACTAAACACATCCCAAGTAACCGTCGGGCAGTTACACTGCTTCGAGATGACTCCACTTGGCACGTTCTCAGCGTTCGACGCTCCAGATCTTTGCACGTTGCACTTGGTAACCGCTGGGAACCGTTTTCCCTCCAAACGTTTGAATTTCAAACCGTTCCACTCTGAACAATCGAACACCTTCGTCGAGAAGCATCTTCGACGAGAAACACCTTCGACGTCGAAGGCAACCAAATTCTCCCTTGGAAGAAATCCTCTAAGTACATTGCCATCTTCTGATAGGCATTTCGACAGACCCAGCTGGTCGAAAACATCTTTTAGCTTTAATGGCTGATATTAATAAAAACAAGAGTGTCGAATTTAGGAGCCAACACCAGTACACGACCCAGAAAGCCATTAAGGGAAGTGTATTGGCAGACCACTTAGCACATCAGGCAGTAGACGACTATCAGTCAATGAACTTCGAGTTTCCGGACGAGAGCATCATGATTGTGACTGATTGTGAAGTACCTGGACCGGATGAAGGACATGAGGAAGGATCCCGATGGTCCATGCACTTTGACGGAGCCTCCAATGCTTTGGGTAACGGCATCGGCGCTTGTTGGCTCCTAAATTCGACACCCTTGTTTTTATTAATATCAGCCATTAAAGCTGAAAGATGTTTTCGACCAGCTGGGTCTGTCGAAATGCCTATCAGAAGATGGCAATGTACTTAGAGGATTTCTTCCAAGGGAGAATTTGGTTGCCTTCGACGTCGAAGGTGTTTCTCGTCGAAGATGCTTCTCGACGAAGGTGTTCGATTGTTCAGAGTGGAACGGTTTGAAATTCAAACGTTTGGAGGGAAAACGGTTCCCAGCGGTTACCAAGTGCAACGTACAAAGATCTGGAGCGTCGAACGCTGAGAACGTGCCAAGTGGAGTCATCTCAAAGCAGTGTAACTGCCCGACGGTTACTTGGGATGTGTTTAGTATAAATAGTAGTAGTTCACGCAGTTTTTCGTGTGTGTTCACAATTATATACAAGTCACTCATATAGATTCGAGTACCCAGCGTGTGAGAAAGAATTGTTGAGAATGTATGTGTGAAACACCACTTTTATTAATCAAAGTCATTTATTTTCCAGAAACTTTACTCGCTTTCTCCTTTACTTTTCCTGTCGAAGCCTTTATTTCAAGCCTTCCTTTATTTTATCAAGTCCACTTCTTCATGCAATTTACATTCTTCATGCAATTTACCTAAAGCTTCTTTATTTCCTTGTCATTTAACCATTATCAAACTTAATCAAAACCCCAAAATCAACCATGTCTTAGGATCAATCTGATCGATCCTGCGAGTAACCAAATAAGTAACCATTTGGAAGATCAGCGGTTGTTTACCAATTCCCACGGTAAACAAATTGGCACACCTGGTGGGACTGTGTGTTGATTTTTGAAGTTTAACCTTTTTAAACAAAATCTCATCTTTTTCGAGAAGTATTGCATGTTATTGAGAAGTGGTAGAATATACACTAACAATACCAATACTGCCAGAAGAAGAGAAGCAATGGCGAATCCGCCAAACAATAACGAAATCCCACAAACGAATGTGGGAACAACGGTTATCCCAACCGTAAGTGAAGCGATAACCGCTGGTTCAACACCAGCAGTAACGGTCACAACAACGGGGCCATTACCTCCGTTCACAGGCCCCAGAGTGCCTTTGGGAACTCCCCCACCAAGGGGAAATTTAGGCACAAGGCCTTATGTTCCCCCAGGATTTATGACAGGCGGTCATAATCGAGAACCACTCTATGGCATGCCAACTTCTGACTTGGCTAGCCTGACGAACGCTGCGTCCACTTTTTCAGACCCTTTAGTGAGTGCCTCTTTGCCACTCCAAGGTTCTGGAGTAGGTATGGCGAATAGAAATAGGACCCAACTCTTAGGAGGAACGTCCCAAGTAGCACATAGCCTTACAAATGCCTCGACAGCAGTCTTGAGGCAACAAATGGACGAAAGCAACCATGATATGGTTCAAATGTTGGCACAAACTTTAAGTACAGTGCTAAACCCTCTAATACAAAACACCACCCAATCGAATCAGCAGATGACAGCGGAAATGACGCGTTTGGCTGATTTCTTTGGAGTACCCCAACCTATTCGACATCCCCAAAGGGCGCAAATAAGGGGAAACCAAGGTATACTCTTAGAGGAAGAAACCACTATCAACCAAGTCCAACAGCCTGTCAAAGAAAACCTCAGGGCACGATTGGAGCAACCTGTCGAAGAACCTAGGGTAATAACCCCAGAGGTAAGGTTAGTTAACAGAAACCAAAATGCTGACGAAGTAGTTCAGCATATCCAATACCAAAACATGGGTTTGGAAAATAATCTGGCAGCCATGATCGAAAGAATCATGACTCAAAATGGGATGAACATGGGCTTTCGAAGGCCCAACTTTACATCCCCACTGTCAGAATACGTGTTACAAACAGACTTACCTCCTAGATGTAAAGTCCCTAAATTCACTAAATTCTCTGGGGACACGACAAAATCTACTGTCGAACATGTGGCGAGATACTTGATCGAAGCAGGAGATATTTCAAACAACGAAAACCTGAGGATTAAGTACTTCCCAAGTTCTTTAACAAAGAACGCTTTTACTTGGTTTACAACTCTCCCCCCCAATTCGATCCATCATTGGACCCAGTTGGAGAGATTGTTCCATGAGCAATTCTACATGGGGCAAACCAAGATAAGCCTGAAAGAATTGGCCAGTGTAAAGAGACGTTTCACTGAACCTATAGACGAATATCTAAATAGGTTTAGGTTGCTCAAAGCAAGATGTTTTACACAAGTGCCAGAACATGAGTTAGTCGAAATAGCCGCAGGCGGTTTAGATTATTCCATTAGGAAGATGTTAGACACTCAATACCTGAGAGACATGGCCCAACTGGCCGATAGAGTTCGACAGGTAGAACGCCTCAAAGCTGAAAAAGCAAAGGCAATGAAAACTCATAAGAGAGAGAGGATAGCGTATGTTGAGATGGATGACGAAGATCCAGAAACCTTCGACGAAACTATAATTGTCGAAGAAGGAGAAGTCGATTTAGCGGAACTAAAACAAGGGCCACCATACTCTTGCAAACTGTTAGTCCCCTCAAGTGGGAAAAATCCCACTGGTCCAGAAAGGACCAACGATAGGTTCCCCAAAAAGACTTATAGTTTTGATATTACAAAATGTGATGAGATCTTTGACTTGCTTGTAAAAGATGGCCAAATGATAGTACCCCCAGGGGTAAAAGTGCCTCCTCTTGATCAAAGAAAGAAGAGAGGCTTTTGTAAATATCATAATTTTCTGGGCCATAAAACGTCTCAATGTTTTCTTTTCAGGAATCTTGTGCAAGACGCTATCGAAGAAGGGAGGTTGAAGTTTGCTGACAAGACTCCCATGACTGTGGACTCAAATCCGTTGCAGGCTGAAGCCCATTATGCTGAACCTTCAGAGGTGAACGTGATCGAGGCATCCAGAAGCCAGTCGAAGAGGCCAGGGATCACAATGGTCGAAGTCTCAAAGGACCATGTCAACATGCCAATCTTTGGCAGTTTTTCTGGGAACCTATCCAGAAAGACAATTGAAGCGGTTCAAAAGGCGGTCGAAAGCCCAAAGCTGGAGACAGTTGGAGCCCAAAAATCTGGAACAACACCCAGTTCTCACTTGGCTGCAGTTCAAGGCCAGACATAGGACTTGGAGATTCAAATGAAGCAGTTGACTCTTGCCAACAAGGATACCATGAATGTCAACATGGTCGAAGTCTCTGAACCAAAAGCATCAGAGGAGGCCATGAGGCAAGAACAAGTTAACAAAACTGCTTTCCCTCGGGAAAATGAAAATCTGGCAGATTTCCTGCAAAGATGCCAGAAAAAGAAGTCAGAAGTGATGCTGTGTCCAAGATGCAGTTCAATCTTTGACAAAAAAGTTGCTGAACATATTCAAGGTGTAAGAGCAGCTAATAGAAAAAAGGAAAGTGTTGACACTCGACATGACCCCAGAAGAGCCTCCCAAAGAGGTTCAAATCAAGAAAAGAGGCCAATGACTTTCAGGCCTCCGACTAATGTGCCAGTTGATACTTGGTACAAGACATCTGATCGAAAGAGGCCAAGCGAGGAAAGATGGCACTCTTTCGATGTGCCAAGAGGTTCGTCTTTAATACATAAGAAAGAGCCTCAGGTTGCTACCCCTAAAGTAACACAGGTGTCAAGCAACTACAAAGGGAAAAATCCCATGTCTCGATCTCAATGGAAGAGATACCAGAGGCGACGAAAAGCTGAGAGGGAAGCTGCTAATGAACCAAAGGCGGAAACCAGTTCAAATGTTCCTCAAAGAAAGCAAGGGAAACCTCTGGAAAGAGAACCAGTAACCAATAGGCTAGTTTGGCCTAACCAAGGCGAAGTTGACAACGAAGATGGTTCTGAATCTGATGACACTTTGGACATCATGGTGAACATAGTCTCAGTTCTGCCCAGGGAGTTCAACCGCCAGGTGGAGGTTGAAACAAGCGATTGGGAAGTGGAGCAAGAAATGGCCAAGCATAGGCCAGTGTGCTATTTCGTCATGGATAATGGCGCCACTGAAGAGCAGAATGGGTTCTTCGAACCACCTACAGAGGCGATGAAAAATCACCTCAAGCCTTTATTTATAAGGGCTAAACTCGAAGAAACCACAGTAAATAAAATCTTGGTGGATTGTGGGGCAACCATCAAGATCATCCCTCACTTTATGCTAAGGAAAATAGGCAAAAGTGATGAGAACATCAAGCCTCACAACATGGTCCTGTCGAACTATGAAGGCGGCATAGGGACCACTATGGGAGTGATCCAACTGGATATCAAGGTGGGATCTATCCTTCGACCAACTATGTTTATGGTCATATCGGCCAAAACTAACTATAATCTTTTGTTGGGCCGTGAATGGATTCATGGTGTTGGAGCTGTACCATCATCAATGCACCAGAGGTTGCTGCTATGGCGTCCTGATGGAATGGTCGAAAACATAGAGGCGGACCAAAGCTATTACCTGGGCGAAGTAAATCACCTAGGGATGGCAGACTTCGACAAGAACCTGGCTCACATTGGGCCATGCCCAACACCTGACTTCGACTTGGCGCCAGCGCCAAATACTTTTTGTTCCCTATACCTGCACCCTGAGCATGGTTTCCAATGGGACAGAGAAGACTTGTCCCACATTGACTTTAGTGGGTTAACTGATATCCAACAAACTGGTTGGGGAAGTGAATTCAGTGATAATGACTGAGTCACAATCATTGAAGCGAATTTCGGCTTATGTAGCCGAAACAAAGATGATAAAGGCTCTCGAAGCTGAAGTAAAATATATGGCCACACAGGCCAATGATCAACAGTTATCTTCTACAGGTCCTGGAAAGGACTTCGATCCAGAACCTCCTGATATCATGCCAGAAGGGATGCAGGAACAGAGGCTCGACGCCATCTACGACGATGAGCCTTTGGGATTCGAAAAGGACCCCTTGGCGAACAACATCAAAATGTTAGCGCAGGATCCTTTAGAAGAAATCAACTTGGGCGAAGGGTCAGAGAAAAAGCCAACTTACATCAGCGCAAAAATTGACCCAGAACTCAGGTTGGAAGTAATCCATTTGTTGAAAGAGTTCAAGGACTGTTTTGCATGGGATTACGACGAAATGCCTGGTCTCGACAGAGGATTGGTAGAACTTCAGTTGCCAATCAAACCTGGGAAGAAACCAATCAAGCAAAGTCCAAGACGCTTCGCTCCAGAAATACTGTCGAAGATCAAAACGGAAGTCGAAAGACTGCTGAAGTGCAAATTCATACGCGTTACGAGGTATGTCGAATGGATTGCAAACATTGTGCCAGTAATTAAGAAAAATGGTACATTGAGGGTGTGCATAGACTTCAGAGATTTGAATTCTTCTACACCCAAAGATGAATATCCTATGCCTGTGGCGGAAATGCTAGTCGATTCTGCCGCTGGCTATGAGTACCTGAGTATGCTCGATGGTTATTCAGGATATAATCAAATATTCATTGCTGAAGAAGATGTGTCGAAAACTGCTTTTCGATGCCCTGGGGCTTTAGGCACTTACGAATGGGTAGTGATGCCTTTTGGCCTAAAGAACGCTGGGGCAACATACCAGCGAGCAATGAATTCCATCTTCCATGATTTTATTAACACTTTTATGCAAGTATATATTGATGACATTGTTATAAAATCTGTTTCCAGGAAGAACCATATAGACCACCTTCGACAATCATTCGAAAGAATGAGAGAACATGGTCTGAAGATGAACCCTTTGAAGTGTGCATTCTGTGTGAAAGCTGGAGATTTCTTGGGCTTCGTTGTCCACAAAAAAGGAATCGAAATCAACCAGAACAAGACGAAGGCAATTCTGGAAGCGAAAGCGCCATCGAATAAAAAGGAACTGCAATCTCTGTTAGGCAAGATAAATTTCTTAAGAAGATTCATATCTAACCTGAGTGGGAAAGCTCAAGCCTTTTCACCCTTACTTCGACTGAACAAAGAGGGATTCGAATGGGGGCAAGAGCAACAAGAAGCCTTCGACAAAATCAAAGGGTACCTCACAAAGCCACCTATTTTGGTGCCTCCTTGTAGCAATAGGAGTATGAGATTGTACATAGCTGCATCCGACAAAACTTTGGGAAGCATGTTAGCCCAAGAAGATGAAAATGGGGTCGAAAGACCCATTTACTATCTTAGTAGAGTTTTGAACGATGCAGAAACTAGATATAGCGAAGTTGAAAAATTGTGTCTATGTCTGTATTTCTCTTGTACAAAACTCAAGCAATATATAAAACCAGTTGATGTGTATGTTTCGTCTCATTTTGATGTTTTCAAGTACATGTTGTCGAAACCCATCTTGCACAGTCGAATTGGCAAGTGGGCACTAGCATTAACTGAATACTCCTTGACCTTTATGCCTCTTAAGGCAGTGAAAGGACAAGTGGTTGCAGACTTTATAGTCGATCACTCAATTCAAGTTGAGAGTATTAATTACGTGGAGATAGAACCTTGGAAATTCTACTTCGATGGTTCCAGCCATAAGGATGGAACAGGAGTAGGAGTCTTGATTATTTCTCCAGAAAAAATTCCAACAACATTCAAGTACAAGATATCAGGTTCTTGTTCGAACAATGAGGCTGAGTATGAAGCTCTAATTACTGGCCTTGAGATATTGTTGGAATTGGGGGCAACTCGAGTCGAAATAATGGGAGACTCTGAGTTAGTCATTAAGCAAGTCACAAAAGAATATAAATGCATAAGAGAAAATCTCATTATGTACTTTGTGATAGCAAATCGTTTATTGAAAAAATTTGAAATGGTCAACATTCGACACATACCCAGATTGGAAAATCAAATAGCCAACGATTTGGCACAAATTGCATCTGGGTACAAAATTTCAAAAACGAGATTACAAAGAGCAATCGAAGTTCGAGAAAAGATAAAAGCAACTTGTTTGTCACCAACAGACTTGGAGTCGACAAGACTAGGGTATGCTGATCAAAGTAACTTCGAAATTTCGTTCATAGACAATTTGTCAGAGCAAGATTGGAGGAAACCCATTGTGGATTATCTTCAAAATCCAGTAGCTTCGACAGAACGAAAAACAAAATATAGGGCGTTAAGTTACGTACTCATGGGTAATGAGTTATTTAAAAAGACGCCTGAAGGGGTATTGCTAAAATGCTTAAGTGAAACTGAAGCATACATAGCCCTTTCGACTATGCACGCTGGAGCATGTGGGGCTCACCAAGTAGGCCATGAGATGAAATGGATGTTGTTTCGACAAGGACTATACTGGCCCACCATGTTGAAAGATTGTGTCGAGTTCGCCAAGGGTTGCCAAGAATGTCAAGTCCATACAGGCATCCAGCATGTACCAGCGAGCGAACTTCACTCGATAGTGAAACCTTGGCCCTTTAGAGGATGGGCGTTGGACCTTATTGGAGAGATTCGACCAGCATCATCAAAGAGCCAGAAGTATATATTGGTAGGCATTGATTATTTTACTAAGTGGATCGAAGCTATTCCTTTAGTCAATGTAGACCAAGAAAATGTCATTGAATTTATTCAAAAGAACATTATCTTTAGATATGGAATCCCTGAGACTATAACTACTGATCAAGGATCAGTTTTCACCGGTCGAAAGATGCAGGAATTCGCTCAGGAAACAAGCTTTAAACTCCTAACATCAACGCCTTATTATGCACGGGCAAATGGTCAAGTCGAAGCAGCGAACAAAGTAGTGATTGGCTTGATAAAAAAGCATGTTGGGAAGAAGCCAAAAAATTGGCATAAGACCTTAGACCAGATCTTGTGGGCCTGTCAAACGTCCCCAAAAGAAGCCATAGGTACAACACCATATAGGCTAACTTTTGGTCATGACGCAGTATTGCCAGCAGAAATTCGTCTTCAATCTGCAAGGGTTCAGAGACACCATGATATTCCCTCTGAAATTTATTGGGATATGATGTTAGACGAACTAGTAGATTTAGACGAAGAAAGACTGCGCGCTCTTGACCTACTAAGGCTTCAGAAGAAAAGAGTAGAAGACTCTTACAATAAAAAAGTAAAGCCTAAGGCATTCTCGCCTGGAGATTTAGTTTGGAAGGTGATTCTTCCCATGGATCGAAGGGATCGAAGCATGGGAAAATGGTCACCCAAATGGGAAGGACCATTCAGAATTATCCAAACTTTTTCTGGTGGAGCTTATGAAGTCGAAGAGTTAGGTGAAGATAAAAGACTCTTGAGAGTAAATGGCAAATATTTGAAAAAGTATAAACCTATACTCCAAGAGATCAAAATAAATAGCAAGTAACGACTAAATTAACCATAAATAAGCCAAAATGGAAAATTTTATAAATTAGCCAAAATGGCAATATTGTCAAATACATATTACAATATATGGTTAAAGGGCTGAGTCAATCAGAAGGGGATCGAATCTTTGAGTCGAAGGTACTTCGCCTGCTGCAACTCCAGTCTTTTATTGCACAAGGCATTCGCCTGGGAAAGCTTGGCAATTTGGTCGTCGAAGGCTTGAGCTTTTTCAGCAAATTCTAGGCCTTGTGTGATCTCAGCTTGACTCTCGGTGTCTGGAACGGTCGAGAGAAGTTCCTCCTTGCGCTTAGTATTGGCATTCATCTTGGCCTATAGTTCTTCGATTTGCGCCTTTATGGAAGCATTCTCTCGATCTATGGCATCAACTTCTTCTTGTTTAGATGCCTTTTGCTTCGACAACTCTGCAATTCGAGAAGTCGTCTCTGCTACAGCAGTCCATGCAGAAGAGCTTTTGCCATATAACGCTTCAAGCTGGCTATTAAAGCCCCTTTGTCGCTGATAGTCTGCTGAGACTTGATCAATAATGGAGTGTAACTCCATGATAAAGCTTGAAACCTCCGGAGGCACAGCTAGCAAGTCTACGGCATTCAAAACAGCCCCCAAATATGATGGAGCAGTAGGGTCCCCCTCCAAAGCTTTCATCAAATCTTTCTTGAAGAACTGAGCCTTAACCTTCGTCAAAGCCTCATCGAGAGGAGAAGTTTCAGTGGACTTCCCCGACTGAGTAGAAGCCTCCTGACTAATATCAGACGAACTTCCCTTGCTCTCGATAATGGCATTCAGATAGCCAACGGGATCAGTTTGCTTCAAGAGTTCTAAGTCTTCTTTCGACCTATGCTTTGTTGAGGTGATAACCTTTGCAGCAGCGTTGTCTTGGGGTTGAGTAGCATTTGCCTCGACTTGACTCTCTTCGACTTGAACTTCAGCAGTACCAGCGTCACCATGATCCCCTTCGCCAGCGTCAACGTGATCCCCTTCGTCATGATGTTCCTCCGACAGAAAAACCACTTGAATCTCTTTTGGTTGTTGCTCTTCTGTTTGTGGATCTTCTGTTTGTTGTTCTTCTGTCTCAGCATTGGCTTCATTTGTTTCAGCATTGGCTTCATCGTTCGCCAAGTCTTTCTCTTGTGGCCTACTGAGTTCAGCAGAATCCAATGTTTCATAAGTCCTTGGCGCTGAGCTTTCAGTGGTTTCCTGGAAAAAGAAGAAGAAGAATCTTCTAGGTTAGAAAGAGACATAATCGAACGTGGGTATCGACACCTGAGTTAAAAAAGGGTCAAAGAGATTACCTGCAGAGGAACTTCAGCCCCAGGGCTGGAATTGTCGCTTTCGACAGGTTTATTGAGAAGAACATTTAGTTCCTCCTCCGTTGGCTCTTCAATAATTACTGGAGGTGGCCTGGGCTTTCTCCCAGCAACCTTTATTCTGATTGTTTGAGTCTCAGGAGAAGGAACGTCCTTCTTTAGCTTTCGCCTTTTAAGAGGAGCAGGGGGAGAATCGTCTTCTTCGTCACTCCCAGATTCGACCGTCAGAGCAGGTCGTTTCTTGGGTGAAGGTGCCTAAAAACCAATTGGAGTTCGATTTAGAAGCTACATCGAAAGTCAGAATGTTAAAACCAGAAGAAAATAATAAAAGTCTGGTTACCAGTGCAGAAGGTTTTTTCGAAGGACCTTCCCCCTGATGGCTTGTTGTAGTCTTCGCCGGTGCTATAGTTTTCGCCGGTGGTGGAGGTTTTGTCAAGGGGCCTCCTCCCTGATGGCCTTCTGCAGCTTTCTTGGCTGCAGGCTTTCGAACAACTGAAAGAAGACAAAATAATTAACAGGCTACCAGTCGAAAGGGAAAGACAAAATAATTTGGAAGGATGAACTTACATTTCTTTATTTTGTCCAAGACAAGAACAAAAGATTTCTGAAGTTCGTCCACGAAGTCCTTCTCGTTGAAAAACTCTTCAGCGTAGTAACTTTTCCACCACTCTTCGAAGGATGGTGAGCAGAGAAAGTTAAGCTGATAGTCGAACAACGAAAGGACTGTTCGACCAACATACCTGCCGATATGCTTGGTGGCAGCCTCTTCAGTGTAGTCGTTGCAAAAATATAACATAGACTTCTCCCTGGGAAAAATAGGAGAAGGAAGTGTTTGAATGATACCAAACTGGCGAGAAACCAAGTTTGGTTGATACGCGATCAGGCTCAAGTGAGTCTTGGAGCTCTTGAATCGCAGGGGCATTATTCTTGGTGTGAGAAATGCTTCCCACACTGTTGTATGTTCTTCGACCTGAGGGCCACTTGACGACTTAGGATGGGGCCTCGTGAACCACTCTGGACCAACCTTTCGTCGAGCAAAGGGAGCCATGGTCGAAACAAATTCTTTCCTTTTTGCAAACATCAAGATGAAGTTTGTAAAAGTTTGTTGAAGCTCCAGCCCATCTTCAGTTGGGGTCAGCAGAGCCAATCTGGTGCCTTCGATGCACCTATTTGCTATCTCCGGAGCTTGCTCATTTATTTGAGTCTTCTGAGGTAAGAAATACTCGAAGGTGGCATTGAGCCACAGCTGAAGTAGCCAAAAAGGTCCTACAAGCAGCAGACTGGCTCTGTTCTCGATGATCTTCAAAAGAGTGGCTCCGCTGCTAATCGACTCATACAGATTCGCCAAAATCAGTTCTGCCAAACAAATATTTTGGCCATGGTGGAGTTGGGTGGCGAGGGTGACCATCTTCTTGGTCACCTGTAAAGACTTTGTGCAGAACACAAAGCGTGACAACCATAAGGCTAGAAACGCGATATGCTCTACATCCGACACAGTGGCCATTGACTTATCGTGGTAATGATTGATATAGGTGGTGTAGGTTGGTTTTATGGCAGAGAATCCAATCTGATCCTCCGACATTTCCTCTGGGTCGAAATAGTCCCCAGTGGGTCGAAGGCCAGTGATAGCAGCCACGTCGAACAGCGTGGGTGTCAGCATTCCACAGGGAAGGTGGAAGTTGAAATGAGTGTAATCCCAGAAGAGTAAGGAAGCTATCAACATTTCTGGGGAATAGTTAAGACCCGTCTTCGACAACATAACCATGTCGAATATCCCCAGGTCCTTCCAGATCGAAGCCTGGCTTTTTTCCATTTTTTCCAGCCAAGCACTGTAGTCAGGAGTGAGGCTAGGGCTAGACCTGAAAGCCCTAACACCCCTATTGAAGAAGCGAAGATCGATTTTCTCCTTAGCGGGATCTTCGTTATCCTCTGCATCTTTCTTAGAGCATCCAACAGGTTTGAGCTTTTCGAGCACTGGAAAGAAGCTTTTGATCTTCATGGCTTCAGCGATGCTTGGGTTGAGCGGGCCAGACATGGCAAAGATTTGGTTGGAGTATCCAACCGGAATCATGAGTTGGTGTGAATAAGCGTCACGTTCAGCAATGTCTAGGGGCTCAGGAACCCTTCGTTGGCCTGTAGGAGTAACTACGGGGGCGGTGGAGAAAATCTTGGGTTTAGCTTTTTTGGAGGGGATGTTAGAACCAGGAGCGGTGGAAGAACCGGACGCCATTGTTGATGTTAAGGTTGAAGATGAAGTGAAGAACAAAGTTGTTTGCAAAGTTTGCGGAGAGTTTGTGTTCAAGGAAGTTTGAAGGCAAGGTAGCGTGAAAAAGCCCCACAATGGGTACTTGGCGCTATTTATAGTAGTTGGGGAAATCCCCAAATTCGAGGACATTTAATGCCATTTAATGTTGCCGAAGGTAGTGGGACACGTGGCGTCCCCCTGTTGACATAACCGTTATGCAGAAATGAAAGGGTGCAGCGTGCGCCCTCGTTTTTGGGAATTGTCATGATGACAATTTGTGAAAAGACATTTAGTACGCTGTACGCCGTACTGAGGTGACGTCTTAGGTACGGATGAAATGATGGCTTTTTCTTGGGATTGTCTGTGGTTGGTAGAAGACAAAAAGTGCATAATTTAATTTGTGACTAAGAGTGAAAAGATAGGTGTCGAATGGAGTTTCAAAGAATGCCTTTTTCTTTTCAGAGTCGAAATAAGGCATTCTTGGGGGGCAATTTGTTGGCTCCTAAATTCGACACCCTTGTTTTTATTAATATCAGCCATTAAAGCTGAAAGATGTTTTCGACCAGCTGGGTCTGTCGAAATGCCTATCAGAAGATGGCAATATACTTAGAGGATTTCTTCCAAGGGAGAATTTGGTTGCCTTCGACGTCGAAGGTGTTTCTCGTCGAAGATGCTTCTCGACGAAGGTGTTCGATTGTTCAGAGTGGAACGGTTTGAAATTCAAACGTTTGGAGGGAAAACGGTTCCCAGCGGTTACCAAGTGCAACGTGCAAAGATCTGGAGCGTCGAACGCTGAGAACGTGCCAAGTGGAGTCATCTCGAAGCAGTGTAACTGTCCGACGGTTACTTGGGATGTGTTTAGTATAAATAGTAGTAGTTCACGCAGTTTTTCGTGTGTGTTCACAATTATATACAAGTCACTCATATAGATTCGAGTACCCAGCGTGTGAGAAAGAATTGTTGAGAATGTATGTGTGAAATACCACTTTTATTAATCAAAGTCATTTATTTTCCAGAAACTTTACTCGCTTTCTCCTTTACTTTTCCTGTCGAAGCCTTTATTTCAAGCCTTCCTTTATTTTATCAAGTCCACTTCTTCATGCAATTTACATTCTTCATGCAATTTACCTAAAGCTTCTTTATTTCCTTGTCATTTAACCATTATCAAACTTAATCAAAACCCCAAAATCAACCATGTCTTAGGATCAATCTGATCGATCCTGCGAGTAACCAAATAAGTAACCATTTGGAAGATCAGCGGTTGTTTACCAATTCCCACGGTAAACAGCACTGTGATCATATCTCCTCAAGGCACTCATACTCCACTCACTGCCCGGCTATGTTTCAAATGCACCAACAACATGGCAGAGTATGAGGCATGCATCATGGGTCTCCAAGTTGCGACCGACTTAAGGATCAAGTTTCTGAGTGTCTTCGGAGATTCCGCTCTCGTGATCAATCAGATCAAAGGCGAGTGGGATACGAAACATCCGAATCTTATTCCTTACAGAGAATGTGTGTTGACATTGATCCCCCACTTCATAGAGATAACCTTTGAACACTTTCCAAGAGAGGAGAATCAGTTGGAGGACGCGTTAGCTACAATGTCTTCCATGTTCAAGGTCAAATGGGACAATGAGGCTCCCCGGATCACTATCTGGAAATTGGACGAACCGGCATACTGTTGTGATCTTGAGATTGAATTGGTGACTGAGAAGCCTTGGTACCATGAGGTGAAGAGATATTTGGAAGCTCAGGAATACCCTGAAGGTGCATCTGTCAACGATAAGAAGTTTCTGAGAAGGTTCGCAGCAAAGTTCTTCCTTAGCAACGGCATCCTGTACAAGCGAAATCATGATTCGACCTTACTGCGTTGTGTGGATAAGACAGAAGCAGAAAGGATTATGGAAGAGCTACATGAAGGGACCTTCGGAACACATTCCAGTGGACACACTATGGCAAAGAAGATCCTTCGGGCAGGGTATTTCTGGTCCACAATGGAAGCCGACTGTTACCAACACTCTCGGACCTGTCATAAATGCCAAATTTATGCAGACAAGGTGCACGTTCCTCCAGTCCCTCTGAATGTCTTGACAGCACCTTGGCCGTTTGCAATGTGGGGCATAGACATGATCGGCGAGATTAAATCTACAGCATCCAACGAGCATCGCTTCATCCTAGTGGCGATTGATTACTTTACAAAGTGGGTTGAAGCAGCTTCCTACGCCACGGTAACCAAGAACGTTGTGGCACGGTTCATTCGGCACAACCTAATCTGTCGATACGGCGCCCCAGAAAGGATCATTACAGACAACGGTACCAATCTCAACAACAAGATGATCACTGAGCTCTGCGAGCAGTTTAAGATACAGCACCACAACTCTTCTCCTTACAGACCGAAGATGAATGGGGCTGTAGAAGCAGCAAATAAGAACATTAAGAAAATCGTGCAGAAGATGACAGTAACTTATAAAGATTGGCACGAGATGTTACCGTTCGCTCTACATGGGTACCGTACCTCAGCCAGGACGTCAACCGGGGCAACTCCCTTCTCCTTGGTCTATGGTATGGAGGCAGTCTTACCGATCGAAGTGCAGATACCCTCTCTCCGGATAATGAAGGATGCAGATATGAATGAAGATGATTGGATCCAGACACGACTTGATCAGCTAAACCTTATTGATGAAAAGAGACTCGCTGCTATTTGTCATGGTCAGACGTATCAGAAACAGATGATCAGGGCATTTAACAAAAAGGTCAGACCACAAGAATATCAAGTTGGGGATCTGGTAATCAAGCGAATCATCCTTCCTCAGAGTGATCCAAGGGGCAAATGGACCCCTACATACGAAGGGCCATTTGTGGTTAAACATGTGTTCACAGGAGGAGCCATGATTCTAACCAACATGGATGGTGACGACCTTCCTCACCCCGCCAATGCAGACATAGTAAAAAGATACTACGCATAAAAAAGACCCGCTAGGTTGACATAGCTAGGCAAAAATTAGGGCTTCCCGACGAACCAAAAGGGTTCGGGCAAAATGAAGGGATGAAATGAAAAAAAATCTGTACACCCGGCAAGTCGAAAACCTGAAAAGGCGGCTTGGGTAAAAAGGTGGACTGAAAACCCGAAAGGGCGGTCCAGGCAAAAGTTAGGGATAAAGCGTAATACTATGTCTCATTGGATCATTTTGCATCCAGAATCCGGTATCAAAGTTCAAAACGGCATCGATCAAACAGCTTCATCTTCAACTAAGGTCATCAAGTGATGAGACGCTCGAAGATATAAAGGCGATAGCAGAGTTGGAACCCAATGGGATCATTCATTTCACACAGCTGTTTTATTTTCTTTTGTACAAATTTGTATAAACTCTTTTGTCCGGCGGCGTTCTCTTACTAGGACGTCAGCCTCTTGTACATAAAACGCCTATTTACAGGCAAATTCAAAAATCAATACAAAAATACACTTCTCAGTTAAAACTGCCTTTTGTTTTTTCCCTTTTTCTGTTTTGTTTTGCGAAGAACGTCCAAGGTTCAATTTGTGATATATGCATTGACAATAATTTGCTAACTCATGAATATTTGCATACGAAACAAAGGATTAATTACAGGTAACATTAGAAACAGGGGCAATAAAGAGTTGTCTAAGCAATCTAATTGTTCTGTCCACCAAGGTACCAAGGTAGGTTCAGCTGAAGAACATAACCAGTATATCTTAATTCCCCAGAGAGTGAGTCAGCAGATCAGTACACTCTCCCCAAGCAAAGCTATTATCAACCTTAAGGAAGTTGGGTATCCTCCAGCAGATCTCAACATTCCCCAGTAATATACATGTATTTCTTAACAAGCATCCCCGGCAGTCTTGGTCTAAAGATTGTTCCCCGGCGGTATATCAAACATTCAATGGAGTCACTTCCCCAATATAGTTCAAATTTTCCCCAGGAGAGTCCAATCCAGTTTCCCCAGGAAAGTTGGAATCCATCTCCCTAAGCAGTAAGCTTATCCCCAGTAGATTCTGGAAGCTTATCCCTGCAGAGCACGAACGCGTCTCCCGGCTTTATTCAAAGGTTATTTCCCTACCAGAATATAACTGGGTTATCCTCAGCCAATTGCCACGGAAAGATCGTCCCCGATGAAGTCTTCCTATCCCCAGCGAAGTCTATTAACACTTCCAACATAACAATGGTATCCCCAGCAAAGTTACCATCAACATTCCAGCAAAGTACCTCTCTCCCCACAGAGTATTGTTCCCCAGCAAGATCACTAGAGTACGTTTCTCCCTGCAGAGTAATCCATTCGCCAAGTTTATTCCCCAATGGAGTTATCTTCTCCTACCGGTATTCTTGCAACTATCATCCCCAGCGGAAACAACAAAGCATTGTTCTCCAATATCAGCCCAGGATGTGACTTCCCGGCACCCGTCAAGGATTTATTTTCCTAAGACGAAAACATACGTTCATAAACATCACATTTCCATACATTATAGCATGCATATACGCATCATATCTTACAAATCTCATTTATGTTGAGAACATCATCGCTTGATTCATATCATGCCTTGCATATGACTGACCTTTACCTTTCAGGAAAGATCCAGTTAAGTTCTCGGCTACATTTCAAGACCTTGTCCGGTTCAGTTAAATCGACCCTAAGATTTTCCTGATTCTTATCCAGTCAAAGGCCTTCTCTGGTTCAGTCAGATCGACCCTAAGATCTCCCTGATTCTTATCCAGTTGAAGATTTCAAGACCTAGCCTGGTTCAGTTAAATCGACCCTAAGATTTTCCTGATTCTTATCCAGTCAAAGGCCTTCTCTGGTTCAGTCAGATCGACCCTAAGATCTCCATGTTTCTTATCCAGTTGAAAATTTCAAGACCTAGCCTGGTTCAGTTAAATCGACCCTAAGATTTTCCTGATTCTTATCCAGTCAAAGGCCTTCTCTGGTTCAGTCAGATCGACCCTAAGATCTCCCTGTTTCTTATCCAGTTGAAGATTTCAAGACCTAGCCTGGTTTAGTTAAATCGACCCTAAGATTTTCCTGATTCTTATCCAGTCAAAGGCCTTCTCTGGTTCAGTCAGATCGAACCTAATATCTCCCTGTTTCTTATCCAGTTGAAGATTTCAAGACCTTGTCCGGTTCAGTTAAATCGACCCTAAGATTTTCCTGTTTCTTATCTAGTCAAAGGCCTTCCCTGGTTCAGTCAGATCGCCCCTAAGATCTCCCTGTTTCTTATCCAGTTGAAGACATCCAAGATTCTCTCAGCGTTACTATTGAGGTTGAAGTCGCTCAAGATTCTCTCAGCGATACCGTTGAGGTTGAAATCATCCAAGGTTCTCTCAGCGTTCCTGTTGAGGTAGTAATCATCCAGGGTTCTCTCACCATCCCGTTGAGGTAGTAACCATCCCTGGTTCATTCATCACCTTTTTGAAGCTCCAGATTCAATTCCTGTAACCAGTCAGGGCACATCTATACAAAGAGCTTGAAGACCAGCTCCTGTAACAGGCCAGGTACTCATTTTCTTTTTCAGGTACGCAAGTCCTCGCTAAGGAATCTCTTACGCGACTGACACCCAGATGGCATCTATAAGCCCATCCACCTACCCATCACCTCTCAGCATGGCATCTATAAGCCCATCATCCTATCCATTAATCTCCAAATGGCATCTATAAGCCCATTCCTACCATCACACTACTATGTGAGCGCAAATTTCTGGGCACTCTAGTGTTCAATCATCTTCCACCTTCGGATTACGAAAGGCACGGCAGCCAATCTGCATCCTCAGGTCTAAGAAGATTGAACAGGGGCAACTGTTGTACCCCAAAATTTGCCCTCCCATATTCTTCAAGATTTGCAAAGAGCATGCTTCAAAATCTCCCCAAGGGTTGCACAGTTCAAGGGCCCCCTAACAGTCAAAAACTAGGGTTTTGGTTCTGTCAAAGAAATTGAAGTTTTCAAGGGTCCAATCAAGTCCCACATGCCTACAAACATTGTCAAGCATCCTTATGCCAAGTTTCAAGACTTACAGCACAAAATTGCACAGTCAAAAACCCTAATTGCCCTACAGTCAACTGCAGGGGCAAAATGGTCATTTGACAGTCAAAAGTTCAAATTTTTGGTCAACATCTTATTTTGAAGCCACAAACATCATTTGATCAATTCTTGATCATGATTTTCAAAGTATGGCTCAAAAAGTCTCAAGATGCAAAAGTTTCCATATTTGGACAGTTGAAAAAGTCAACTGTAACTTGACCAAGGCATAACTTCCACATGGTTTATCAGAAAAATTCCATCCAAAGCTCATTTTGAAGATAAAGACATTTCCTACAACTCCTCTTCACACTTCAAGTCCAAGAAATGCTCTCACAAAAAGTTATCAATTTCAACATTATAGGTCATTTTCAAAAGTCAACAAAAAGGGACTTTAAGTCAAAGACCATAACTTGAGATTGGTAAATCAAAATGACATGGGACCAAAGGCATTGGTTAGAGGACTTCAAGACCTTTCCAAAATGTCCAAAAACATGATCAAATCTTAAAAATTGAGCAATATATGCCTTGTGGAAGTTGGGAAATTTTTGGGAATTTTGAAAAGTCAACTTTACTTTAAATGCCTCAAAATTGCTAATGGGCCACATTTTCTTCCAAGAATCATCATCCAAAGGCTATGCACGACCATTTGGCCCAAAGGGGATTTATTTCATCATTTTTTATTATTTATTTGAATTTTTAATCACCATTAATTCATTTAATAAAATAAAATATGAAAAAATACTAAACAAATGTGTTTAAATCTTTTTGTGCAGAAAATAGGTCTATCACATGCTCATCATTTCGTGTGCCAATCAACAAGAGCAAAATCTTCCAAACTTGGCATGTTCTTCATGAAAAAGATTTGAAAAGATTTCATAAAAAAATCAAATATTGGATTCATGATTACAAGGGTTTTTGGACTTGATTCTTACCCTAATCCTTTCCCATACATAAACAGATGCAAAACCTAATGCTAAAAACCTTCAAGCTGCGCCTCATATCACAAACACACTTTGCAATTTTTGGTGAAAAAAGTCAAAACTGAAAACGGCATTAGAGGATGATTCAAAGCTTCTAACCAATCTCAATAGCTTGCCAAGGCTTCAAGGAACCTAACTGCATCCTTTTCCAGTCCCCACGCATCAAGAAGTGGTAGAACGGACTCAGACTTTCTCAAACATTTTTCCTATTCGTATTTTAATATATATGCCATATTCATGCATTCTAATAATCGTTTTGTACTAATATTCACTTCCTGAAACTAATGGTATACTTTAATTGAGTTTTCGTGACCGGTATGTGAATCCACTATTGAAGCTTGCTAGGGTTTCAGAACTTTAAATTTGGGGCTTCCTTGTTCTGGAAAAATTGAGACACGAAACTAGGGCCATTAGAACCAGAAGCTTCACACGAATTGATTACACTAGTCGCGCTCAATTTATGAGCCACCATATGCTAATCGCTATTATCCTGTTCTTCATTTAGTTGGGGTTTAAAACCCCCACTATCTAACTGTTTTTTTTCAGGGCAAAACACACAAACGAGGAAGAAGATGAGTTGTCATAGCCTGGTTGGATCATTCAAATGCTTTGGCGCGTTTTTTCGTTTCTACAAATAAGCGTGCTTTTTTCACTTATAATAATATTATCTCATTATATTTATTAATGAATACGCAGCTCAGTTGGTGGAAAGCATCGTTGGCAAGCTTTGGGACCTGGGTTCGATTCCCAGGTCCCCCATATGTCTTTCTATTTTTTCTTATAATATGATCAGGTACTCAATATGTCCAGATGACCACCAAACACGCAGCGCTGAGACTTGCCACATGGCCACTAAGATCAATCCAAAAGCCAGGATGAGAGGTCTATCATGCACCTCCATTGACCATGCCACACGCGCCCTGAAAAGTCAACTGAAGGCCTTAATTCATTGGGCCTGTTTGCTACAATATCACCTCCAAAAGGGCCAGATAACCCCCCCTGTTTGTACATCTCTTTCTAAATTTCTTCTCTTATTTTAATTCTTGTTTTATCTTGTTTTAATTATTTTAATAAATTCACAAAAAAATAATTAATTTTCATAAAAAATAACAAAAAAAATCAGAAAGACAAAAATAAAAATATATTTTATTTAAATGTTTTTTTTTGTAAATAAATTTTATCAATTAATTAGTTTTAATCCTAGATCTCATTTTAATATTTCTTAATAAACTAAAAAATGTAGAATTAGGGTTTTGAATATTTTTATCCTTTTTCTTTTTTTTTCACCATATTTAATAATTAATTATTTATTTTGTAAATAAATTGCCATGTAAATAATTAGGTTAAAATTAGGGAACAAACTTAAAACATTTTTTTTAATAAATTAAAAATAGTTTAGAATTAGGTTTTAATTCCATTAATTCTCATTAAACTCCATAAATACAAAAACTCCAAAAAATTCTTCTTTTTATTTAAACCTAATTAATTTATTAATTTATTAATTTTAATTCAATTTCTTTAAAAGGGTCCAACGCCCTCGCATTCGATCATAATTCTAATTCGCGCGCTATTTTATTTCCTTTTTTCATGTAATTCTCCCAAAGCCATGTAATAGATTAATTAGGATATTTATTTTTCGCACTTTATTTTATTTCAAATCGGGTTTTGGATTAATTTGGCGTTGTAGACCCGCGCCTTTGTAATAGCGTAGGACTTTTAATTCCGCATCTCTTAAACTGTTAATAACTTGCATGAAAGAATGAATGCCAAAATAAAAACAAAGCGTAGATCACCAATGCATGAACAAGACAAAAATATCTGAAAACGACACACAAATCACACACCACTTCTAGGGTACGCCTCACTGTTGCCTTGCCCCTCGAAAGGTGATCGTCGAGTAGAGGATGTTTTAGTAAGTCCTCATATCCATGAACATGGCATGAGGGTAGCTTCTAAGGTGTCTTCCTATTGCTCCGGTGATCACCATGTCCCGAACCCTCGAATTGACCCGAACACATCCAACGGTGGTGCTGCCTACCTCTCAATGGTGGGATGGCACTACTTTAAGGACATTTACACAGACGAATTCCTTAGGGTAGGTAGATGACTCGTAGATACTTGCTCTAATTCAAAACAAATCAAAAAAACTCCTTTTCACACCGACACTTTGCAAAAAGCTTTCAAAAACAACTTTTCAAACACTCTTGAGGACTGATACAAGAGTCGATCTGAAACTTTCAAAGAAACTTTTTTCAAACCCACTCTGAAAAGCAAACAAACAAATTTTGAAAACACAAGTGAGCAAGTATCTAAGAGCCCATGGATAACCATGGATAGAAAGGGTGCTAACACCTTCCCTTTCTATAAATCTACCTCCCGAACCGAGAACTAATCTCAATAAGGAATTTTTCTGTGCTTTTGTCCTGTCCATGTTGGAGAACATAAAATACGGTGGCGACTCTTGCTTCCGCGACATTTCATGATCCAGCGTTAAATAGTCAGTTCCAGATCCACCGATCACACCAGACAATGTAGGATTTATTTGGTCTCATGTCCTTATTTTCTTTGGATTCATTCTTGATTTTTAGAGACAGCCAATTGACCTTGATATGTCCTTGCTTCCCAAATTCAAATCAAGTAAACTTTTTATGTGTAGTTGATCTTTCCTTTTCTTTTAAAATCTCTTCCCTTGACTAAATGTCACCATTTTATCTTTCCTGAGAAATTTATCGAACTTCTTGCCAAGTTGTGTTATGTTTTCATCTTAATACAAACTATCTTCTTGTTCACCTACTTTTGATTAAACTTTAAGGGAGATATTCTTATGGTTCTTGTCATGTTCTTCATGTTGTTCCAATCTACAAAGTTTCAGTTCGTGCTCTTGTACCTTTTTAAATGATGGCTCAAATTTTATTTTTGATAAGCTCTTCTTTTAAGAAATAGTTGATAACTTTAGTTTCCATTCTCTTGAAAAGGACCTAATTACCTTTAGGTTTAATTCACATGGGTGAATGAGAGTAAAATGGTAATTTTATATAGAAATTTTATCATAAAATGTTTTGTCAGATCACATAATATTTTTGTGATCCGGGTAGCGTTGATGCATTACAAAAACCTCTCACTAATTATTATATTAAGTATGTGATATAGTATAATTTTCAATGTCATGAGAACCTACATGGTCACACACATAAGGACAAATTGATGAGATATAGAATGAATAAGTAAAATACAAAATAGTGTAAAGTACGACATACTTAAGAGATTACAAAACATTGTAATGTACAATGCGCTTAAGTGAATTATAGAATACTATAAGGTATGATTCCATTAATTGGAAGACAAAATATTGTAAGGTACCATGCACTAAAGTGAAATACAGTACACTGCAAGGTATGATGCACTTAAGTGGGTTTTTTCAGCTTGCAGCCCATACAAACAGTTCTATAAATTAATCCCTTGTGCAGAAGCTTTTATAGTTGATGAAATACGGTTTTAAACCATATAAGTATTTTGTCTATCTCTCTATCTATCTCTATTTATCTATCTATATATTTATCTCGCTCTCTCTCTCTCTCTCTCTCTCTCTCTCTCTCTCTCTCAAGCTCTTCATTTAAAATATCTAACATTAAGATTAAAGGCACTTTGTTTGTATGGACTGAATAAAGGCGTTGTTCTTTGTTCAGTGCTTATGATCATTCTTCTGATTCTACATCAAAGGTATTAATATCCACAAGAGGTAATATTTATATTATTGATCATGCTCATTCATAAGGATCAAATTAAAGGAAATTTTTATTTTCCATTGTGTTTTATATCATGATTTCCCTTCACTTGAGCCCCATGGCATATGAATTAGGTGTTTCCACCTCTGAAATGTCATGCATATGGAGGACTTCATGCCATATCTGCTCATGAAGAGTGTTCAATGGTGTTAAGCTTTCTGCGGGATTTCCTCTTCGTTTGAATATCTCCATATCTCTGCTAGAGAAGTCGTTGGCCTCTAGGACATGAATTCATTAAAATTTTCCGCCCTCATTCCATTTTGGAATGCTCCCACGTACATTTCCTGGTTGAGATGGGTGACCTTAATAGTTACCTTGTTGAATTGAGTGATATATTCCCTCAAAGATTCTGAAAGGCCTTGGGGAATGTTGAGGATGTTGGTGGCATACATATTTCTATGCCTGCTTATTTCAAACTGACTGACTAGTTTCTTTATCAGGTCTAAGTAGTTAATGGGTGTGAGTCGTAGCAGTCCCATGTAAAACCTTAATATTACATTTGTAACATCCTTCTACACCCAAGAAGTTTTCGCAATTATTTGAATAAATAATTCAGAGTAATATCACCAACAATGGTGTCACATCTTTACAAAACATCTTAATGATACATCCTGCTCTGTAACATGGGTTGCAAAAATATAAACCAAACCAATTTATATTAATTTAACATATCTAAATCATTACGGAGGAAATCACACTTCTCAAAACATCTTTAATCCAAGTACTTCATATAAATCATCAAATTAGACATCATGATCCAGTTCAGATATCAATATCGAAACAAGGTAATTTAGAAAACATTACACTCAGAGACATATAGTTCTCAACAAACGATCCCAACCCCGATGTTACATATCAGAGAAAGACTCCCTTATTCTACTAAAAACAAATAAGACTCATCATGAAGCTATCCTCTAAGCTCCTACGAACTACTCTTGATCACTTGCGTGTTACCCACATGGAGGCAACATTCAAACAGAAAGGCTGAGTAAATCATAATTATTATATAAGACATAAGGAATAGTTTTGTACCCTAATTTTTCCCCCTAAGATACCTTCATCATATCATATCAATTCAATCATAACAAGATCACACTAGGGTTTGGCTCCTCTCCTTATCTTTAAGTTTTGCTCATGGGGAATCACCAAGAACCTTGACTTGTATTTTGTGATCATCTATGTTTTGTAGTGATTAACTTTTAACCAACAAATACAATGAATATTTTCCCTAATTGATGATGTTGTAGTTGAAAACATAATGCATTCCATCAAATTGATCTATAGGTTCATGAGTTCATTTTTGTGCCTTCTTCAACAAAGCTTCATTGAGGTTTAAGCTTCACTATTGAAGATATTTTGAAATAACATCATGACAAAGTCTATTATGATTCATCATGCCTTAAGTTGTCAAAAATAGTTCAAAGGTACAAGGGTTGATTGAAGAAGTTTGACACAATTGGACAAGTCTTTGTCTCCAATGATCACAAGCGCATATCTCCTTCAATTTTCAATATGTTGTAAGTATAAGAGTGCCTAAGAGGGGGGTGAATTAGGTACTTTAATTTTTTTTCTGGTTTTAGTGATGATGGATATTATTTTTCTGGTTTATGGTGAGTTTATGAAAGAGTAAAATGCAGAAAAATAATGAGACACAAGCGATATATCCTGGTTCCCCTCACAGTCCGAGAGTACTCCAGTCCCCTTTCAACATGAAAGAGATTTCCTTATAGTTGGAAAACTTAAACAAGAAATACCAAAACCAAGAACAATCCTCTTGGACCAAGAACAATCCTCTTAGATTTTTCACTATGTCAACAATGAGAACAATCCTCTCAAAGTGACTTTACTTGTATCCAACAATCCTGGAAAAACAAGATTTCAAAATCACTTGAACTTATTTTCAACAATCCTGAAAAATAAGAAAGTAGAGCAATATTTGATTTGAGTGAGTTTGTGTAGCAATGATCACTTTGAGTGATTTTATCAATGAATTGATCTTCTCTTCCAATACAAATAGTATACAATGACTCAAGATATATAATGCTCAAAGTTTTCTGGTTGACAATATCTGAAAGTGTGCAGAAAACTTGTGTATGAAAGTGTATAAAAGCTTGAGTTTGATTTTTTGAAAATTCAGAAAATATGATTGGAAGAGGTACACAATGATTGAAAATTCAGTATTTATATGTTCATAGCACCTCTTTGAAACAACATATATTTTTGCAAATGAATCATGAACAATTTCCAAGTTTCAATGAAAAGTTTCCATGAAATGGTGTTATGAAAAGGTATGTTCAAAGCTGTTGTTTTTCAAAATGTTCAGCATGCAATCGGTTGTACCCTTGTGTAAATCGATTGCACGGGTTTTAATAGCTAAAAATTCAAATATTTTCAGTGAGAAATCGATTACACATGTGTGTAAATCGATTGCACTTTAAAACCGTAGCAAAATTTGATAAAGAGAAATCGATTGCACAAACATGCAAATCGACTGCACTTAGAAACAGTAGCTAACATTTTGAAAATGTGAAGCATGTAATCGGTTGCATCAACATGCAAATCGATTGCACCCAAGTGAAAATTGAATTTTTGCTTAGAAAACTTGAGAAAAAGTTTGGACAAGATAAAACACTTATTTTGATCATTGAGCATCTAAGACTTAAGTTCATAGCAAGAATTATTATTATACCTTATGAAATTTTCCAAGAGCTTGAAGCAAAGACTTTTATCCATTGATTCTTTAGCTTGATTAACATATTTGCCTTCTTGCCAATATAGTTTGTCTTCATCAAAATAAAGTGCATTGAGAATCATTTGAGACGCTTGATATTACATTCTCCCCCTTTTTGATGATGACAAAAAATATTTCTTGAAGCTTTGTTATTTTCGGAAAGAGACTTCCCCCTATAAGATGTATAACTCCCTCTTTGTATGAGAAGCTTTGAAATCATTTGGATTTGCTCATCTTGAAGGATTCTTTGTACCTTAAAAGTTTAAGACAAGGAAATACACAAGCATAAAGTGTAACATCCTTCTCCCCCTTTGACATTATCAAAAAGAATGGAAAGATGTATAAAAATTTACATACAAATATATATTAAACCTTCTCCCCCTTTGTCATTATAAAAAAGGAATGGAGAAATACTTAAAATGTATAATGAAATTATAAACATAAAAACAATTTTTACCTATGAGTTTTACCTCAAGAGTGACTTCATAAACCATTCATCCTTGATGAATTTGAAGCCTTTTCAACAAAGTTGTCTTTTACTTAGAAATTGTCTTTAGTTCTTCAACATAAAGTACATCTTTAATAGATATGAAAGTTAGTGTATGAATTTTTCCAATTCCAAATTCTTTCTTTAAGGTATTTCCCATATGTGAAATAATCCTTGGACTTGAACTAGATTTGAAAGTTAGTGTATGTCTTTCATAAAATGCTTAGAGCCACCACTTATCAAAACATCATAGAATTAAAGTGGCCCTCAAGCAAACCTACAAAACAAATTAAGTTTGATTTGGTGCCCGGTGTGCTTTGGGTCCATCATAGTTAGTTCCTTTCTTAACCCACACATAATTCCCACTTTCTATACTAAAGTTTCTAACATAGCAAGCATTAGGTGTATGTCCAACAATACCGCAATAAAAAAAGTAGGTTCAAATTTACTTCTATATCTAAGAGGATAAGATTTATTCTTAACAAATCTCTTATTTTTAGGATATTTATGAACTACTTTATGTTTGTTCACTTTCTCTTTGGATGATTGATCACTAGCCTTAACAAAGATAGTTTTATTAGAACTTGGTTTTGAAAACTTTGAATATCCAAGTCCACTTTTATCATTGGAATATCTTTGTTGGCTAAGAACACCTTCCAATCCAATTTGATCTTTTTCATATCTCTCAATAACTCTTTTTAATTGGACAATTTAGAAAGAGAGTGATTAACAATTTTTGCATATAAAATTCTGCTTTTGCTCACTAAATTTTTGTTTTTCATCTTTGAGATTTTTTTCCATAGACTCACATTTTTCTTCTAAAGATGAAATTTGTTTCTTTTGAGATGAAATAGTTTTGTATAGAATTTTGCATTCATTTAATAGTTCATCTATTGCACCTTGTACATCATTATCATAAAGAGAAAATTCATTACTAACCTCGTCATCTTCACTATCAGAATGGTGTGAGGCCATCAATGCAAGATTAACACGTTGATTATTTTTGGAATCAGAAGATGAAATTTCCCATGCTATATATGCTTTATTTGACTTCTTATCTTTATTTCTATTGAAATATTTCTTCTTCTTTTCAAGTTTATGACATTCACTTTTAACATGTCCCTTTTCTTCATATTCAAAGCATATTACCTTCCTTGTTAGTGCTTCCTTTTTTCTTTCTTTTCGTAGAACCTTTTCAATCTTCCTGATGAGATCATCATCTTCACTACTAGTGGATTCATCCTCTTGATTGCTATCATGATTTTTTATCCTTGTATTTAAAGCAATGTCTTTTTAATCTTTTACTTGGATTTCATTCTTTTCAAGTCTTGCAAGTTCTGTCTCATATACTTGAAGTTTTCCAAACAAAGTGGCGGAAGTCATTGTTGATAGATTCTTCTTCTCGGATATTGCTGTCACTTTTGGTTGCCATTCCCTAGATAAGGATCTAATCACTTTAATATTAAGTTCATCATTAGTTAATGTCTTACCGAGTGCTTTCAAATGATTTTTCAAGTGCACGAATCTTTTCTGCAAGTCGAGGATTGATTCTCGGGGCTGCATTCTGAATAGTTCGTATTCTTGACTCAATGTATTTAATCTTGATATTTTAACTTCAGCGGTTCCTTCATGAGTTTCTACCAAGATATCCCATATTTCTTTCACTATTTTGCATGTCGATACACAGAAGAATTCATCTATGCTAAGTGCACCTTGAAGAAGATTGATTGCCTTTTATCATAGAGGACCTTTTTCTTATCATCTTCATCCCATGCAGTTTTAGGCTTTGATGAGCTAGCACCATTGATCACAGTTATAGGAATAAATGGACCATTCTCGACGGCATCCCATATTTCTTCTCCTTGTGCTTCTAGATGTGCCTTCATGCGTATTTTCCAGAAGTCAAAATATTCACCATAAATAGAGGAGGCTTGTTGTTACTACCACCATCTCTGAAAACGGGATTTTGATTTGCGGAAGCCATTCTGGATCTTTTAGGAACAGGTTACCTATAACCTGCTCTAATGCCAATTGTAAGTACGAAGTGCGCCTAAGAGAGGGGGGGGGGGGGGGGTGAATTAGGTACTTTAAATTTTTTCTGGTTTTAGTGATGATGGATATTATTTTTCTGGTTTATTGTGAGTTTATGAAAAAGTAAAGTTCATAAAAATAAAGAGACACAAGCGATATGTCCTGGTTCCCCTCACAGTCCGAGAGTAATCCAGTCCCCTTTCAATATGAAAGAGATTTCCTTATAGTTGGCAAACTTAAAAAAGAACTACCAAAACCAAGAACAATCCTCTTGGACCAAGAACAATCCTCTTGGATTTTTCACTATGTCAACAATGAGAACAATCCTCTCAAAGTGACTTTACTTGTATCCAACAATCTTGGAAAAACAAGATTTCAAAATCACTTGGACTTATTTTCAACAATACTGAAAAATAAGCAAGTAAAGAAATATTTGATTTGAGTGAGTTTGTGTAGCAATGATCACTTTGAGTGATTTTATCAATAAATTGATCTTCTCTTCCAATAACAATAGTATACAATGACTTAAGATATATAATTCTCAAAGTTTTCTGGTTGACAATATGTGAAAGTGTGCAAAAAAATTGTGTATGAAAGTGTATAAAAGCTTGAGTTTGATATTTTTGAAAATTCAGAAAATATGATTGGAAGAGGTACAAAATGATTTTGAAAATTCAGTATTTATATGTACATAGCACCTCTTTGAAACAACATAGATTTTTGCAAATGAATCATGAACAATTGTCATGTTTTAATGAAAAGTTTCCATGAAATGGTGTTATGAAAAGGTATCTTCAAAGCTGCTGTTTTTCAAAATGTTCAGCATGCAATCGATTGAACCCTTGTGTAAATCGGTTGCACGAGTTTTAACAGTTAAAAAATTCAAATATTTTCAGTGAGCAATTGATTTCACATGTATGTAAATCGATTGCACTTTAAACCAGTAGCAAAATTTTATAGAGATCAATCGATTGCACAAACATGCAAATCAATTGCACTTAGAAACAGTAGCTAACATTTTGAAAACGTGAAGCATGTAATTGATTGCATCAACATGCAAATCGATTGCACCCAAGTGAAAATTGAATTTTTGCTTAGAAAACTTGAGAAAAAGTTTGGACAAGATAAAACACTTCTTTTTATCATTGAGCATATAAGACTTAAGTTCATAGCAGGAATTATTATTATACGTTATGAAATTTTCCAAGAGCTTGAACCAAAGACTTTTATCCATTGATGCTTTATCTTGATCAACATCTTTGCCTTCTTGCCAATATAGTTTGTCTTCATCAAAAAAAGTGCATTGAGAATCATTTGAGAAGCTTGATGTTACAGATGTGGAAGTGATGTTGGTTGTTATGACTTCTCATTATCATCCTCAACAACCTATATTTTCAAGATAAAAGTATTGGTGCAAGAAGGTTGATCAAAAATTGCAAAGTTCTCTCAAGGTATTTTCTTGCTCTAGGAGTTAGGGTTTTGAACTTCAAAGGGGTATATCTTGCTCATATTTTGGTATTTTTGAGTGATTCCAAAGACACCCTTGTCTTAAAAGGGTTATCAAGAAATCACTTCAAAGGTCTCAAGGAAATTTTGTGTGTAAGGAACTTGATGATGAATAAAGATTGCAAGTCCTCCAGATGAACCCTCAAATCCCTTCATGTGACTTCAAATGATCATAACTTGATCAATTTTTATTACCTTGAGCCCATTCTTTTTCCATAATGATCTTGAATATGTGAGATTCAACCTTTCTTTTATGTGGAAAATGTGAAAATGGAAAGAAGATGCCATAAGGATGCAAAAGATTATAGGTCATTTCATGAATTTTTGCCAACTTTAACAAGTGATAACTCTATAAATATTTGGTGATTCTGAATGGTTAAAGTTTCAAAATGCCATTCAAGATATATATTTCATGCCATATTTTTTGTTCAAGAGAAAATTTCAAGTGGAAGACCATGTTTGGATGCATAACATTACAAGTCATTTTTGAAGAAAAACTTAGAAATTTTCTAAGTATGAAAAGTCAACTTTTTCCCCAACTTTGACTCATTGCAACTTTCAGCTCAAGCAACCATTTTGTCCCATTCTTTTTCCATTATAAAATCTTGTAACCTCATCTTTCTAAAGCTTCAAGAATCAGGCCCTAAGACCCCTTGAGTTGAGAATGCCATTGATTTGGATTTGGTAACTTGAAATTGAAGTTTCATCACAAGAAAGATTTTTAAATCTTTGTTTTGGCTTCTAATCACATGTTTTCCATGTGTTTTTTCTTCTAATCCTGTTTAGAAAATTTCCAAAGGCGTTTAGCATCATGAAACGCACAATTTGGCTGAGTTTTGATCCTAAACAAGTCACACTTTGTTCATGCTACAGACCCACACGATTTCCCTCCAAACTTCATCATTTCACATGGTTAAGGATCCCATTCATTCTCCTATAAATAGAGGGTCATCCCCCATTCATTTCCTCAAGCTTAGACAACCAAGATCACCCTGTCAAACTCTCTCTTGAACCCAATTTCCAGCTACTTCGAATTTGCTTTTATAGCATCCCTTAATTATTTTTCTTTGTCAATTCACCTTCATTGAACTTCTCTGAAGCTAACCATACAATTACCTTCAAGAATTCTGACCTATATTTATCCACAGAAGTCCAATTTCAGAGCTCTGCAACTTAACTTCAATAGGTAGATTCCTTCACCAATTCTCTCAAACTTTGATACTACTGTGAAGCTCTCATCATCCTGGTTCTAGTTGCAACATTTGTTTTTAACTAGAAGCATGTTTTGACCATGAAATTTCAAATCCATTTTCAAAACCTCTCTTCCAAATTGTTTGAGATACAATTTACATAAATTTTTCGCTAAGGCGTGGTTGTCTTCGTTTTGATGAGACGAAGCAAATGGTACCGATCTCGTGATCTAATTTTATAGTTTGAGCGACCTAGTTTTGAGACTGGATGGAGGTTGAAGATGACCAATGTGTCATCCTTCAACCAATGAAACAACGCCATTTGGAATTTTTTAATTTCTGATTTTATATTGAATCTTGTGCTTTATTCAGTAATGACCATGATATGCACAGCGCGACAGATTCCTTGGATTTGATTACTAACACATTTTGACTCTCATCAAATGGTCCACATATTTTTTACTTTATTTTTTATTTCTGATTTTTATATTTAATTGTTAGATTTCAAAAATTCATAGAAAATTTATTTTAACTCCAAAAAATCTGAAAAAATTATGGAAAATACTTTTGATTTTTCTCTTCCTGATTTTTATTTTTTTTCACATTTTTATTTTTTGTTTTGATATTTTTTATAATCTTTCACTTTACTTGAATTGTTTTAAATGCCATCAGGATCTTCATGATTGGAAACCCAGTTCCTACATTGTTGGGTGATACTTATTACTCTATTCATCTTCGGGATTCTTATCATGGGGGCATGATTATCTGTTGCACGCCTCTGTTGTACTGGTGGTTTACTTCTCATTTGCCTCAGTCTGATGCCTTTTGGGATGTCAGGAAGGAACCCCGTTGGGCTCCTAAGATCATGGCACTCATTCACTCAAATATTGTTTGGTATCATCAGGCTTATCATGATATAGAGATTGTTGACAATTGTGGTAATTTCCCCAATGTACCTCTTCTTGGTGCAAAGGGAGGAGTTAATTACAACCCTATTCTTGCACGACGATAACTTGGATATCCGATGAGGGGTAAACCAAATAGTATTCATTTGAGTAGTTTCTTTCTGAAAGAGGGGGAAGATCATAAGGAAGCTAAGGAGCAGATTGCGAAGGCTTGGTAACTCCGGTTTCCTCAGTAACTCTGGTTGTAAATGCAGCTCCGACTACAGTTGCTTATCAAAGGCCAGCCCCTCAGGGAAGCCAAGGGAATAATCAAAGGAGAAAACCTTTTGACTCTATTCCTATGAGGTATGAAGAGCTACTTCCGACATTGATTCAGAAAATGTTGGTCCAGACTAGGCCACCTCCCGCTATACCATCCCCTTTACCTTTGTACTACAAGGCAGATCAAACGTGCACTTTCCATCAGGGTGCACCGGGACATAATGTTGAATACTATTATCCTCTGAAATCTGAGGTACAAAGAATGGTTAGATCTGTCCTTTTTTCCTTCAAAGATGTCAGTCCGAATGTAAAAGATAATCCTCTCCCAAAACATGGAGGAGCGAATGCTGTTAACATGGTTGCAGGTTTTCCAGGTGACTTCCGCATCTATTATATTAACTTGGTTAGAGGAGACCTAGTAAAGATGCATGAAGAACTTTGTGAGTTTAGTTACTACACTCATGACCATGCTGGTTGTGGTACTTGTAGTACTAATATACAAGGTTGCGATAAGATAAAGGCTGATTTGCAGGAGTGGTGGATGAGGGCCCCATCCATATAATCAGGCCTAGAGCAGAGTATGAAGAAGAAGTGAACATGGTTTCTGGATGTCCTGGAGAGTTCAGGATCTTTGTTGTAGAACATATGAATGATGATCTTGTACAAATGCATGTTACTTTCTGCCACATGATTGGTCAGGTAGAGAACCACTATGGATCTTGTCGGGTTTGTTGCAGGGACTCCAAGTATGTTCAATTGTGAGAAAAGGTATTCAATTGTTGTTGGATAATGGAACCATCAAGGTTTCGGGGCAAAGAGATGACTACCATGAGGTTAACGAGGTTGAGGTATGCTTCATTGAGGAAGAATTAGATGATGATGAGTATGCTTCTGCAGATGATTTCTTTTCCTCGGATGAGGGTTTTTCTCTGGTGATGACACTTTGGTGACAATATTGTTTGAAGCAGGTGTGAATGTGATTGTGTTGTGTTTCAATGATTCTGCCCCAGTTGAAACTGAATATTGTAGTAAGCCAGTTGTTGCCCTTGTGGTGATTTACTTACTGAGGCCCGTTCATTACGAATCTTACAAAGCTATACCGTACAAGTATAATGCTACAATTTTAGAGGATGGTGTGGAAGTTCCCATCCAGCCTTTGTCTAATATTAGAAATATCGCTGAAACTAGTAGGGTGACCTGCAGTGGTCGTGTGTTTGCACCAATTGTTTGGGGAATTGATGATGCTGGAAAGAAGGTTGTGGAAAGTGTTAAAGATAAGAAGGCTGTAGGGGAATCCAGCGGTGCTACCCTAGAGAAGGACATGGATGATATTTTGAAAAAAATCAAAATGAGAGACTACCTAATTGTGGATCAGTTATTGCAGACGCCATCAAAAATATCTATCTTAGCATTATTAATTAATTTTGCTACTCATAGAGAATCCTTAATTAGGTTGTTGGACCAAGCCTTCGTGGAGTATGACATGTTGTTAGATCAATTCAACAATGTGGTACGTAATATTGCATTATGTAATAACCTAAGTTTTGCGATGATGAATTTCCTGACGAGGGGAAGAATCACAATTTGGCTCTCCACATATCCATGAATTGTAAAAGCAATTCATTATCAAATGTGTTGATTGATAATGGATCCGACTTGAATGTGATACCGAGGAGTACATTAATGAATTTGAAATATCAAGGGGCTCCTATGCGCTCAAGTGGTATTATTGTCAAAGCTTTTGATGGGTCAAGGAAGTTGGTTATTGGGGAGGTCGATCTGCCTATTCACATAGGCCTGCATCTGTTCCAGATCACTTTCCAAGTCATGGATATTATTCCAGCATATAGTTATCTACTGGGAAGACCATGGATATATAAATTAGGGACTGTCACCTCCACACTGCACCAAAAGTTTAAGTTTGTGCGTGAAGGCAAAGTGGTTATTGTAAACGGAGAGTAAGCGTTGTTGATATCTCACCTATCGTCTTTCAGTGTTATTGAGGCAGAAGAGGATGCTGTAGGGACACACTTCATGGCTTTATCTGTTGATAATGTAAAGGGGAATGAGAACTCCATGGTTTCATTAAAAGATGCTCAGCAGGTTATGCGCAACGGTCCAAGTAAAGTATGGGGACAAGTAGTTGATCCTCTAGTAAAAAGAAACAGGGCTGGTTTAGGATTCTCTACCAAGATGGAAAGAATGAAGGTTTGAAGCCAAAGTCTATTATGAGCGGTTATCATGACGTTTTCTACAGCAGAGGCTATCTCCATCCAACCGTCTCTAGAGTTAATGCTATTGAGAAGGGTGAAGAAGATCAAGAAGTGCCGAATTATGTGACACCTAGAGTCAGATTCCAGAATTGGGTCACTTATGATGTTCCCTCTTGCATCCATGTCTCAAAGTAATTTGTTTTTCTTTGAAAAAAGCTTTCATTCTGCCCAAGGTGAAAGTTAATGTTGTATGGGCTTATCTATTTGTTGTGATCATTAAAATCATGAATACAAGTTATCTTTGATTCTCAAAATTATTTCTTTTATTTTTCTATTCTTCTGTTTTATTTTTCATGGAAAATGGTAATCAGAAAAAAAAACTTTTTTGAATAGAATATGTTGTGAATAAATCTTCATAATCATTTGATATATATGTGTCAGTTTCTAAAAGAAATCACAAATCACATGTATAGATTAATTAATAAACCCGTTGAATACAATGACCCCGCACCCTCTCCCAACTTTGAATATCCCGTGTTTGGGACAGAAGAAGAAGAGTATGATGAGATTCCAGAAGAGTTTTCACGGTTGCTCGAACATGAGGAGAATTCCATTCAGCCGCATGAGGAGTCATTAGAAACAATCAATTTGGGTTCGGAAGAAGAGCCAAAGGAGGTCAAAATTGGAGCATCGTTGCATCCTGATGTGAAAAATAGGTTGACTGGATTATTGAAAGAGTGTGTCGACATCTTTGCTTGGTCTTACCAAGATATGCCCGGTCTAGATACTAATATTGTAGAACATTATTTTCCTTTGAAGCCAGATTGCCTGCCCGTCAAGCAGAAGTTAAGAAGAACTCACCCTAATATGGCAGTAAAAATCAAAGAAGAAGTGTTAAAGCAAATAAATGTTGGTTTTCTTGTGACATCAATGTATCCTCAATGGATAGCCAACATTCTGCCCGTACCAAAGAAAGACAGGAAAGTCTGCATGTGCGTAGATTACAAATATCTACACAAGGCTAGTCTAAAAGATGATTTTCCATTACCACATATTGATATGCTGGTTGATAGCACAACAAAGTTCAAAGTTTTCTCATTCATGGACGGATCTTCCGGGATATAATCAAATAAGAATGGCTCCTAAGGATATGGAAAAAACAACATTTATTACACCCTGGGGAACATTCTGTTATAGAGTGATGCCCTTCGGGTTGAAGAACACTGGTGCAACATACTAGAGGGCTATGACAATCCTATTACATGATCTGATGCACAAAGAAATTGAGGTATATGTTGATGACATGATTTCCAAATAACATACCAAAGAAGGGCATGTGGAAGAGTTGTTGAAGTTGTTTCAGCGTTTGAGGAAGTACCGTCTCTACTTTAATCCAAATAAATGCACTTTCGGTGTCTGATTAGGGAAGTTGTTGGGTTTTATTGTCAGCTAGAAAGGGATTTAAGTTGACCCATATAAATTCAAAGCAATCCAAGAAATGCCTTCGCCAAGGACTGAAAAGCAAGTTAGAGGGTTCCTTGGGCGTCTGAATTATATTTCCAGATTTATTTCCCATATGACTGCAACATGTGAACCAATCTTTAAGTTGTTAAATAAAGATCAAGGTTGCATATGGACAGAGGATTGGCAGAAGGCATTTTAAAGTATAAAAGAATATTTAATTGAGCCTCTTATCTTTCTCCCTTTCATTGAAGGAAGACCATTGATCATGTATCTAACAATGTTGGATAGCGCTATGGATTGTATCTTGGGATAACATGATGAAACAGAAAAGAAAGAATATTCCATATATTACCTCAGTAATAAATTTATCGTTTGTTAGTCACGGTGTGCTATGTTGGAGAAGACATGTTGCACTCTGGCCTGGGTGGCAAAGCGGTTGCGACAATATATGTTGAATAATACTACTTGGTTGATTTCCAAAATGGATCCAATAAAGTATATCTTTGAAAAGCCTGCTCTCATAGGGAGAATTGCCCACTGGAAAATGCTATTGTCTAAATATGACATCGAGTACCACACTCAAAAGGCCATAAAAAGCAGTGTGCTGGCGAAATATCTTGCTCACCAACCGGTAGATGACTATCAACCTGTCAAGTTTGATTTCCTTGATGAGGATGTGATGTTCTTAAAAGCAAAAGATTATGATGAACCTTTTCCTGGGGAAGGACCAGATCCTGAATCTCGCTGGGGCATGGTATTTGATGGAGCAATGAATGCTTACGGAAAAGGAATTGGTGTGGTGATTATTACTCCTCATGGATCACACATGCCTTTTACTACAAGGTTGACATTTGATTGCACTAATAATATGGCGGAATATGAGGCTTGTATTATGGGTCTCGAGGAGGCCATTGACCTTAGAATCAAGGTTCTAGATGTGTACAGTGATTCGGCTTTGGTTGTTAATCAGATTAAAGGAGAATGGGATACTCGACATCCTGGCTTGATACCATACAAAGATTATGCTAGAAGACTATTACCCTTCTTTAATAAGGTTGAATTCTATCATATTTTGAGAGATGAAAATCAGATGACAGATGCTTTGGCAACTCTGGCTTCTATGTATCAAGTTAACACTTGGAATGATGTGCCTCGTATTATAGTGAGATGTTTGGATAGATCGGCTCATGTGTTCACAGCAGAGGATATGGAAGATGAAAAACCTTGGTATTTTGATATCAAGCATTTCCTCCAAACCCAGGAATACCTAATTGGTGCATCAAATAAATATAGAAAGACATTGAGAAGGTTGGTAGGTATCTTTTTCCTTAATAAATATGTATTGTATAAGATAAATCATGACATGGTCTTGCTCAGATGCGTGGATAGACACGAAGCAGACATGTTAATGCATGAGATTCATGAAGGTTCATTTGGTACCCATGCTAATGGAAATTCAATGGAGAAAAGGATGCTTAGGGCAGGTTACTATTGGATAACAATGGAATCTAACTGTTACAAATTTTCTAAGAAGTGCCATAAGTGCCAAATTTATGCTGATAAAGTTCACGTGTCTCCTACGCTTCTCAATGTTATTTCTTCTGCATGGCCTTTCTCTATGTGGGGTATTGATATGATCAGAATGATTGAACCAAAGGCATCAAATGGACATCGTTTTATCTTAGTGGAAATTGACTACTTTACCAAATGGGTGGAGGAAGCTTCATATGTTAATGTCACTAAACAAGTTATGATGCGGTTTATCAATAACAACCTCATATGTCGGTATGGTGTGCCAAGTAGGATTATCACCGATAATGGCTTAAATCTAAATAACAAAATGATGTCTGAACTTTGTGAAGAATTTAAGATCGTCCATCATAATTCATCTCCCTACAGACCAAAGATGAATGGAGCTGTTGAGGCGGCCAATAAGAACATCAAGAAGATCATCTAGAAAATGGTTGTTAATTTTAAAGACTGGCATGAAATTCTCCCTTTTGCTCTGCATGGGTATCGAACATTTGTACGCACTTCAACAGAGGCAACCCTTTTTTCTCTTGTCTATGGCATGGAAGTAGTTCTCCCCATTGAAGTTGAGATTCCCTCTTTGCGTGTAATAATGAAAGCCAAACTGTCGGAGGCTGAATGGATCCATAACAGGTTTGACCAGTTGAATTTAATAGAAGAAAAAAGAATGACGGCTTTGTGTCATGGTCAATTATACCAAAAGAGAATGAAGAAAGATTTTGATAAGAAGGTCAAACCTCGTGAATTAAGAGAAGGCGACCTCGTGCTCAGGAAGATCATGTCTTTCAAAGCTGATTCTAGGGGCAAGTAAAATCCCAATTTTGAAGGACCATATGTTGTCAAGAAAGCCTTCTCTGGCGGTGCATTGATTCTTGAAACAATGGATGGTGAGGAGTTTCCACGTCCTATGAATGCTGATGCAATCAAGAAATACTTCACCTAGAAAAATAAAAGAACAACTCGCTAAGACGAAAACCCAAAAGGGCGACTTAGGCAAAAAGGAGCGTCTCGGTAGGTCGAAAACCCGAAAGGGAAATCTAGGAAAAAGTTAGAGACATAAAATAGAATAAATGATTCCTGGTAGGTTGAAAACCCGCAAGGGAAACCTAGGAAAAAGTTAGGGATTTTCTGGCAAGTAACTGCATCTTGATCAAAGGAGGCAACAATCTACTTGGATCTTGCTATCCTTCAACCAAAGTTTCGGCTCAGGAATTCAAAGTTGCTAGAGAGAATCATGGTCATTGTAACTCAATGTATCTTTTCCAATATATATTACCATTTTTAAAATCTTGTAATCATCTATGGAGTCTTGCCATTTGCAGGCTACCATTCTATTAATAAAGTTTGAGTCTTTTATTCAATTCTTTGCAATTCTTATTTTATTCAGCTTATAAAGATTTCATTTATTAATAATAGTAATGATCAAAGCAAACAGATTAAATAACAATTTTTTTTTTGAAAAGAATTTGCAAATTGCTTTAAATTTTGAGGTACAAGGAGGATAAAATTAGTGATCTCAAGGACGGATAAAACTCAAAGGTTTGCACAAAATGAGGAATCTATCCAAGTTTCCCTAGTTAAGGCTTCACTCATTTGGTAAAAAGTCTTGTCTCCCCATACCTGCTGAGATTGAACTCATTCACGAAGCATCCCCTTTCAGTAACATTAGCATTCTATTTATCTGCATGATAGCTAAGCAAGGGTAGTGTTTTATTGAAGATGTATTGAGATGGTTATCATTTTTTTTGGGTTTTCTCCCACCAAGTGCTGTAGTATTTGAAATTCCCCTGGTGATGTTGAGATGAGGTACTTTTCGGAAATTGTGGCCCTGTGAGGTTTTCGTACTTTCTCCCTAGAGAAGTTGGTACAATTATCACTCTTATTATTGAAGATGTATCTTAAAGTATTCTTCGCCAATACAGTATTATCCTCCCTATTGAAAACAATTTTCTACCCCAACTGACAACTCAACGAGATGATTTTGGTCTTCTCTAGTGAAGTCAACCCTGGCAGAATTTTGAACTTCAAACTCTCCTTTGGTGTCCGGCTTGTTTGGTTTCCAGTTAAAGCTCAGAGGAAGATGTTACATTGCTGTTTAATTTAATGTTGATCTTCCCCTGTAGAGTTAAGCTATGCAATAGGAATTTGTTCCCCAGTTGGTGCTTACTTTTCTTATGGAAATTCCATCCTAATTTTGATTCAATCGAGTATTGATTATACCCATTTGCGGTCTTTCCTGGTTATCCCCAGTATTCTGTGTCTGTTTTGTCAGCATACGTGGTGACATTCATACATTCACACATACATCTGCATGTTTGAATTTAGAAAATCATTGCTCATTTGCATTCATCGATTTTCTTTGATGACATATTACCCTATTTTTCAGAGCTGTACTATCCTCTCTCCATCAGAATATCAACCTTAAGCAGAAAGTGTACATTCTTTAAACTTCCCCATTTAATTATACCTCATGGAAGAATTTTGTTTCAACCTTCTTTTCAGCTTGTTGTCTGGATGGGATGGAATTTCCCTCTTGAGTTTATTTCTCAAAAGGTGTATTTTGGTTAGCTGCTTCATTCTAATTTATTTCTGGTTAGAATGAACACCCTCAACTGTATAATTATTTGAATTTCTGTGAGCTTCAAGGCCCAGTTTGAGAATATGCATTTATTTTGCACAAGAAATTTCTATAGGAATCATATTTGCATTTATCCAGGAAGTTATTTCTTCTTCAGGAAATCTTTATTGAAATTCCTCCTCATGACAGCAAATGGAAGGACTCTTTATTTGAGCAACTTGTACTTCCCTGGTAAATCTTATTTTTCTTAAAGAAGATTCAGATTTTGTTACTCCAGTGGATGGTAGCCTTGTCATTATGGAAGGTAGTTTGTTGTTAATTTTGTTACTCCAATGGATGGTAGCCTTGTCATTATGGAAGGTAGTTTGTTGTTGAGATTGTTACTCCAATGGATGGTAGCCTTGTCATTATGGAAGGTAGTATGTTGTTGATTTTGTTACTCCAATGGATGGTAGCCTTGTCATTATATAAGGTAGTCTGTTGTTGAGATTGTTACTCCAATGGATGGTAGCCTTGTCATTATGGAAGGTAGTCTGTTGTTGATTTTGTTACTCCAATGGATGGTAGCCTTGTCATTATGAATGGTAGTCTGTTGCTGATTTTGTTACTCCAATGGATGGTAGCCTTGTCATTATGGAAGGTAGCTTATTATTGAGATTGTTATTCCGATGGATGGTAGCCTTGTCATTATGTAAGGTAGTATGTTATTGAGATTGTTATTCCGATGGATGGTAGCCTTGTCATTATGGAAGGTAGTTCATCGTTAAGATTCTGTTACTCAATATAATTTTATCTGTTTGCAGTTATGAATAATGGACACATCTTGAGACTTACTGGTATTATCTTACCACCCCTTTCCCCGGTGGGTCGACGTTACTTTTTTTTCTATCCCCTCAAAGTTTGGATAGTTCGCAGTCATCTGTCGGTCAGTGTTATCTTTTACTTTCTCTCTTCAATCCTTGAATTGACGATGCTTTGGATCCTATCTTGGGCATTACCCCAATAGAGGCTTGTCTTTCTTTTACCAGTGATTTATTTTCCGGGTCAAGTTTTCCTTTTGTTCCCCCTTTTACCTTTTGTATCCCCGGTGGTGTCTTGCGTCCCTTTAGATTTGTTCATCTACATTCATAATCATAAGCATTACATGGTGTTGTACCCCAAAATTTGCCCTCTCATTTCTCAAGGATTCTCTCACAAGATCTTCTATGACGTCAAGTTTACAGCACTTATACATCAATTTAGGCTTGGAATTGGCACAAGGGCAAAATGGTAAATTGCATATTAGAAAGTCAAACTTTGACTTTTTTGGTCAACATTATATTCCAAAGATCAAATTTCATCAAGACATGCAAGAATATCAAGCTTGATCATCAAGAAAGTCAAGAAAGTCAAAAGTCAACTTGAAAAGTCAAGATTTCCAAGACTTGGAAATTTTCTAAGTGTTTTTATACATGATAATTTCATCACTTCATGCCATTCTTTCATCATGATGCAAGATGATTCAAAAGAAACTTTCAACATGAAAGTTGTAGATCTACATGATATCTACAACATTTCTTTACACAACTTCTCTTAAATATGATGGGATCTCAAGTTACAAATTTATGAAGTCATGACATTTTCATTTAACACTTAGAGAAATTTTCAACAGATTTTAGTCAGGATTTTACCCTAACTTCTTGGCATTTTTTCACATAGTTCCAAGATGATTCTGTCAAAATGGCCAACATGAAAGTTATAGAGGATGTTTCAAGCTTTTCAAAACATCAAAGAGCATAAATTTATCATACTTGAGCTAGGAGATTCAAGGGCTTGAAGTTGGCCATCCATCTTTGAATTGCAAGTCATTCTAAGTGAAGAACACATAACAAAACTCTCATGATTTGCTGTATAATCTTATGTTACAGGCTTCTTTTCTTGCAAATCTAATCATAATTTAATGCTTACACCCACTCTTGAGCTATTTCCCAAGTGTTTAAACCATTGTCCAAAAGATCTTTCCATTTATGGCATAAAGGCACCATTGATATTCTTTAAAAGCAAGCTTTTTGTACAAAGTTTGTCTTGAGCCCATACCTTACTGGTTGCTGATTATACTTCACCATAAATCATGGGAATTAGCTCCTCAATACCAGCAACTTTGGTACTTCATCTTGGGACTATGGATTACTTGACTTAGTTTGATCTTTTTAATCCAACCAAACCATAACACGTTGTCTTATAAACCTAATCAGATCATATGCACAAACCCCTTGCCTATAAATAGAAGAAGCATTTGTAAGAGAAAAAGGTTGGAAAGAGGTTGGAAAAAGGTTGGAAAAAGGTTGGAAAAATGTTGTAAAAAGGTTGGAAAAAGGTTGAAAAAAGGTTAGAAAAATAGAGAGAAAAGTCAGAAGTCTTGTTGTAAACTAGCCATCAAAAACCATAACTGTCCAAAAAAGCTTCCACTCTTGAGTTTTAAAGTCCAAATATTTGGAACTCTCACACCTTGAAAGCTCTGTATAAACATATAAGCACCTCACATACATCACCTAGAAATTGTTTAAACTCAATAACAAGCTTCCAATTTCAATAACAGTCAAGACAACAACTCAAATTCAGATATAAAGATCCAACTCCAAGGTAAGTTTCTTGACTTTAGTAATTCATTTTTGAAGACAAAAATGTAGTAACCATTGTCCTTGAAGCTAACCTTTTGTTTATCTTCCATTATTTTCATTATGTGTTGAAAACTAACCAATGTATGCAGCAAGACAATGTTGAAGTAGAAAAAATGACAGTATGGGTCGACACATAGCCTTATGAGTCGATACATACTGCTTTACAGGCTCAAAATAGAAGGAAAAACAATGTATGATTCAACACAAAACACGTATGAGTCTACGCATGCAATGTATGAGTCGACACATACAATTATGTATCGACTCATACTGAGTTGATTTGGCAATACAGGGGCAAGGAAAGTTATGTGTCGATGCATATGAGCTTGTGTCGACACATAATAGTTCAGAATGCATGTTTTCCTTCTTTTTACACTGTTTTTACATTTCCTTCATGGTTATTCGATATGGTTGAAATATTTAAGTTCCTACTTCATCCCCATTTGTAAATTGTACCCTCATCCCCCTAAATGATGTAATAGCGTAGGACTTTACATTTCCGCAATTTAACGCTTTCAAACACAAATGTTAGTAATTAGAGTTTTGTATGGAAAGACTGAAAACAATCAATAGAAAACCCTAATCAAAGACAAAAACAATTCATGTAAATAAATACACTTGCACCCAAGCACCCTTAGGGTAAACTCCACTTGGTTGCCTTATACAAAATGGCCATATTACAGATGTAAGGTATCTTAGCAAAAACAAGAAAATACAAGATCATAGTCCCTCCATGACGCTATCTAAGTTGCCTTACAAATGATCTTAGTCACTCAAAAAAGAATGCTAGAATACCTTGAAACATTGTTAATCATGGCTATACGATGACCCACGCCTGTCCCGCTTACATCCAAAGATAGGGTTGCTTACCAAATCAATGTTAAGACAACAATATCAAAGGAAAAGAAAATGAACAAGAAAGACATTTGAGTAGGTAAATTGCTCCTAATTACTTGCTCCATCTCAAAACAAACATCCTTGCTATTTTCGAAACAAACACCTACACTTTTCAAAATATCTTACAAACTTGGAAACATTTTCAAAAGATCAACATCTTTGTATACATTCATACGAACGAGAATCATTACAAAGATTTCCTAAACAACGGCCTCTTTACAAAATACTTTCAAAAACCACACAAAGCATAATTTCAAACAAAAGCAAGTGATCTAGCAAGTAACTAAGATCCCATGGAAAACCATGGATGAAAAGGGTACTAATACCTTCCCTTTTCATAATCTATCCCCCGAACTCAAGAAACTATCTCAAAGGTCTTTCCTGTGCTTTTTCACCTTTCCTTTTGGATAAAAACAAAAGCCGGTGGCGACTCTTGCTAACCGCAACATTTGTGATCAAACGCAAAATACCAAGTCAGTTCTCCCACCGTATCATACATGGTATCTTAGGGCCAAAAATAGGACTTGTTTTATATTTAAGTATCTTCAATCACGTCGACACGAAGATTGTAACCTTCGTATCTCCGAATAGAAGACACTTAAATAAGGGCAGTTATTGTACCCCAATTTTCCCCTAATATCCCTTTATCATATCATATCATATCATATCATATCATATCATATCAATTCAATCACAACAAGATCACACTAGGGTTTGGCTCTTCTCCTTATCTTTAAGTTTTTCTCATGGGGAATCACCAAGCACCTTGACTTGTATTTTGTGATCATCTATGTTTTGTAGTGATTAACTTTTAACCAACAAATATAAGGAATGCTTTCCCTAATTGTTGATGTTGTAGGTTAGAACATAATACATTCCATCAAACTATTTTATAGGTTCATGAGTTCATTTATGTGCCTTCTTCAACAAAACATCATTAAGGTTCAAGCTTCACTATTGAATATATTTTGAAAAAACATCATGACAAAGTCTATTATGATTCATCATGCCTTAAGCTGTCCAAAATAGTTCAAAGGTATAAGGGTTGATTGAAGAAGTTTGACACAATTGGACAAGTCTTTGTCTCTCATTATCATCCTCAACAACCTCTATTTTCAATATAAAATTATTGGTGCAAGAAGGTTGATAAAAAATTGCAAAGTTCTCCAAAGGTATTTTCTTGCTCTAGGAGCTACGGTTTTGAACTTGAAAGGGGTATATCTAGCTCATCTTTTGGTATTTTTGAGTGATTACAAATACATCCTTATCTTTAAATGGTTATTAACAAGTTAGTTCAAAGGTCTCAAGGAAATTTTATGTGTAAGGAACTTGATGATGAAGAAAGATTACAAGTCCTCTAGATGAACCCTCAAATCCCTTCATGTGAGTTCAAATCATCATAACTTGATAAATTTTTATCACCTTGATCCCATTATTTTTCCATAATTATCTTGAAGATGTGATCTTCTACCTTTATTTTATGTGCAACATGTGAAAATGGAAAGAAGATGCCCTAAGGATGCAAAAGATTATAGGTCATTTCATGAATCTTTGCCAACTTCAAAAAGTCATAACTCTCTAAACTTTTGGAGATTTTGAATGTTTAAAGTTTCAAAATTCCATTCAAGAGATCTACTTCATGCCATCTTTTTTGGTCAAGAGCAAATTTCAAGTGGAAGGCCATGTTTGAATGCAAAACATTACAAGTCATTTTTGGAGAAAAACATAGAAATTTTCTAAGTATGAAAAGTCAACTTCTTTTTCCCAACTTTGACTCATTGCAACTTTCAGCTCAAGCAACCATTTTGTCCCATTATTTTTTCATTACAAAGCTTGTAAACTCATCTTTCTAAAACTTCAAGAATCAAGCCCTAAGACCCCTTGAGTTGAGAATGCCATTGATTTGAATTTGGTAACTTGAAACTAAAGTTTCATCACGAGTCAAATTTTGAAATCTTTGTTTTGGATTCTAATCACAAGTTTTCCATGCGTTTTGTCTTCTAATCATGTTTAGAAACTTTCCAAAGGCGTTTAGAATCATGAAACACGCGATTTGGCTGAGTTTTGATGCTAAACAAGTTACACTTTGTTCATGCGACAAACCCACACGATTTCCCTCCAAACTTCATCATTTCACATGCTTAAGGATCCCATTCATTCTCCTATAAATAGAGGGTCATCCCCCATTCATTTCCTCAAGCTTAGACAACCAAGGTCACCATGCCAAACTCTCTCTTGGACCCAATTTCCAACTACTTCGAATTTGCTTTTACAACATCCCTCAATCATTTTTCTTTGTTAATTCACCTTTATTGAACTTCTCTGAAGCTAACCATACAATTACCTTCAAGAATCGTGACCTATATTGATCCATAGAAGTCCAATTTCAGAACTCTGCAACTTAACTTCAATAGGTAGATTCCTTCACCAGTTCTCTCAAACTTTGATACTATTGTGAAGCTTTCATAATCCTGGTTCTAGTCACAACATTTATTTTTAAATGGAAGCATGTTTTGACCATGAAATTTCAAATCCCTTTTCAAAACTTCTTTTCCAAATTGTTTGAGCTAAGTTTACATAAATTTTTCGCAAATGTGTGGTTGTCTTCGTCTTGATGAGACGAAGCGAATGGTATCGGTCTTGTGCTCTAATTTTACAGTTTGAGCGACCTAGTTTTGAGATTGGGTGGAGGTTGAAGATGACCAATGTGTCATCCTTCAACCAATGAAACAACGCCATTTGGAATTTTTGAATTTCTGATTTTATATTGAATCTTGTGCTTTATTCAGTAATGACCATGATATGCACATCGCGCTAGATACCTTGGATTTGATTACTAACGCGTTTTGACTCTCATCCAATGGTCCACATATTTTTGACTTTATTTTTGATTTCTGATTTTTATATTTAATTGTTTAGATTTCAAAAATTCATAGAAAATTCATTTTAACTCAAAACAATCTGAAATAATTATGGAAAATACTTTTGATTTTTTTCTTCCTGATTTTTATTTTTATTTTCACATTTTATTTTGTGTTTTGATATTTTTTATAATCTTTCACTTTATTTGAATTGTTTTAAATGTTTAAAAATACTTTTATGCATTTTTAAATTTAAAAAAAAAATAGGGAATGATCCAATGACATTGTGACAAATATTGGTGACCTCATTTATTTTTTATTTCTGACTTTGTTATTTTTTTTATCATTTTTGATTTATTTTACCTATTTCTTTTAATTTTAAAAATAGTTTCTGACTTTAAAAAATTGCCAAAAATTTTATAAAAATATTTGAGTTCATTTCTGATTTTTGTATGGCCTTACTTAATTTTTCTTGATTAATTTGAATATAGTTGTTATTTTTCCTCTCTTATTTCCATATAATAATCATTTTAAAATCCTTATTCCTTTATTTTAAATACAATTTTATTTTTGTATATTTTCTAGCTGATCTTGGATTGAAATTTTGATCTTGAACTTTGTTAACATCATTGGATCCATGGCGTTGAGTTTAACTCCATAAATATGGATGAATGATGTTAATAATAGTTGGATTGAATTTTGATTCAAATGCGGTTTATTCATTTTTTCCTTCCCTCTTCATCTCATCCCCTTCTTATTGCACTAAGTGTTATTGGGACATGATTTCTATATCATGTCTCAAAATAAATGGTGCATAGATTTCTATTGACCCACCTCAAAATAGGTGCGACTTTTATATAAGTGCACTTACGATTGCTTAATATAGCACTAAATTTTGTCTGGATTTGAGAAAATGATCATTTGTGGCCCAAACTTATGTTTGCAAGTCTAAATATGTTAATTTGAACCCTATGATCCAATAACCTTGAGATCCATTGTTAGGAGGCTTTGGTTCTACCAATCCTCTAATGGAACTTCATCAATTATTGTCAAAGTGGATCACTTAAACATCATTGATCATTAAGTTACTTTGAGATTCTTAAAATGGATGATATACTTGACAAAAAGCAAATGCAACTTGTTGTTGAGAGGCTTTGGTTCTACCAATCCTCTAATGAGTTCCAAGTACAAGTTTCACGATGGTCATCCAACTAACCAGTAACTTCTAACAATTGACTTTATATTATGTTTTTATTTTTATACTTTTACTTTATGTACCATTTACTTTGGCATTTACATTTCATATTATTTCTATCTTGGCTCACTTGAGCCTTTATCTTTTATGTCTTGTTTATCTTTGCTCACTTGAGCTTTTCATTTCTTTTTGAAGATACATAATAATCAACTTGAATCATAAAAAACTTTAATGGTACTTGGTTTACTTGGTTACTATCCTTGGCATTCTGGAGTGATGGACTTCTTGGACTTAGGAATAGAAACTACGATCTATGTTGGAGACCTTGTGACCTTAATTTATATTTTGTCTGGAGCTCTTTGGGTTTACCCCAAGACATTAGGTTGTTTGTTTTCTTTGTGTGCAAGTTATTATAATTACATGCTTTGTATGTGATCAGGAATTCATCTGTATACAACCGTTACTCTGCCCAATTTTTGTGAAGACTTAATGCAATTAAAACTTGGTTTTCTCAAGAGGTTTATATCCTTTCTTAGTTTCAATCCAAAGAATGGGAATTCTATCTTGACTCATAATGTCAAGTGTTGGCTTATTGTTTGGTTAGACGGTTCTTTTCCATAGCTTTTACCTTATGCTTTAGGATAGTCCCTTCTTCTCCTCATCTTCTTTAATTTAAAAAATCTTTTCCCTCCTTTTGAAAACACTTCTTGTTTCTAAACTTGAATCACTTTCATAATAAACTTAGACTTAGGTCCATGCATTTTCAAAACATTTTCATAAACAAACTTGAATCAACTTAATAATATCTTGACATTTTTGTGAGAAGACTAAAAGTCAATCAATCTCATTTAAAATATTTTTGCCACTTTGGCTTTTGCTTTAAAACTTTTCTTTAAAGACTGGACTCTTGTCAATCCTTGTAGTGATGCAAAAAACTATACTTCTATAATATATAATGAAGAGAGATATTTTCCACTTGGGTGTTGAGAGAGGTTTTGTTGATTTTAAAATCCAAGTCATATTCTCCACTTTGAGATGATTCAAATTCTCTTTTCTAATGATTGTGGGTAGTAAGTATGTTTCGACACGGACAATGATGATGATTTCTTATCTCATAAAATCAACTAACACACTTATGTTTTAAATTTTTTTTAAAGAGGAACTACGTGTACCCTGATCCCCTTATTGCACGAAAGGTGGTACATAGGAACTAAAGGTTTGCAACCGTAGAGGATACAAAAAAATAATAAAAAATATACATACTTCTTTCCTCACCACCACAATCTATTTTCATACAACATTTTATAACCAAAATATACAGATTTTACAAAGAGGTTCCTGTGGAGTACCGTATATGTTTAGGGTGCTAATACCTTCCCTTTTCATAACCAACTCCCTTACATAGAATATTTCCCCCTCTTTTGGGTTATTAGCTCTTTTCCCATTCCTTTGGAAACAATAAAGCGTAGTGGAAATTTTTATTTTGATATGTGCGAGTCAAGTCAATCCATGGTAGAAATGTTTAAGGCTAAGCCATTGGATTGACTAGACTTGTACAGATCAAAATAAAAATTGTCACTGCGCTTTATTGTTTCCAAAGGAATGGGAAAAGAGTGAGTGACCCAAAAATAAGGGGAAAGATTCAAGGTAATGGGATTGGTTATAAAAAGGTAAGGTATTAGCACCCTAAACATCTACGGTACTCTGCAGGAACCTCTTTGGAAAATTTGTATATTTTGGCTATAAAATGTTGTATGTAAAATAGATGGTGGAGGTGAGAAAAGAAATATATTTTTTATGATTTTTGCACCCGCCACGGTTGTGAACCTTTAGTGCATATGTACCACCTTTCGTGCAATAGGGGGTCAGGATACACGTAGTTCCTCTTTTAAAAAAATTTAAAACACAAGTGTGTTGGTTAATCTTATGAGATAAGGCATCATCGTCATTGTCCGTGTGGAAAAAATGCTTACTAACCACAATCATGGGAAAGGAGAATGTGCATCATCTCAAAGTGGAGGATATGGCTTGGATTTTAAAATCAACAATGCCTCACCCAACACCCAAGTGGAAAATATCTCTCTTCACTACATATTGTAGAAGTATAGTTGTTTGCATCACTACAAGGATTGGCAAGAGTCTAATATTTTGAGAAAGGTTTTAAAATAAAAATCCAATGTGGCAAAAATGGTTTGAAATGAGATTGATTGACTTTTCGTCTTATCACAAAAGGATGTCAAGGTATTATTAAATTGATTGAAATTTATTTATGAAAAGGTTTTGAAAGTGCATGGACCTAAGTCCAAGTTTACTATGAAAGTAGTTCAAGTTTAAAAACAAGAAGAGTTTTCAAAAGGAGGGAGACGATTTTTTGAAATTAAAGAAGATGGGAGGAGAAGAAGATACTATCCTAAAACATAAAGTAAAATCTAGGGATGAGAACCATCTAACCAACAAGAAGCTAATACTTGATATTATAAGTCAAGATAGAATTCCCTTTCTTCAGATTGAACCCAAGCAAGTAAAGATACTAGACCTCTTGAGAGAACCAAACTTCAAGTGTATTAAGTCTTCAAAAAAATTGAGCAGAGTAACAACTGTATACAGGTGAATTCCAGATTACAAACAAAGTATGTAATCACAATAACCTGCACACAAAACAAACAAACAACCCAATGTCTTGAGGTAAACCTCAAGAACTCCAGACAAAATTTCAATTAAGGTCACAAGATCTCCAACATAGGTCAAGGTTTCTAATCCTAAGTCCAAGAAGTCCAATACTCCATAATGCCAAGGATAATAACCAAATAGTCCAAGTATCATTAAAATTTAATAAGGTCACCAATATTTGTCACAATATCATTGGATCATTCCATAATTTTTTCAGAATTTAAAAATGTATAAAAGTATTTTTAAACATTTAAAACAATTCAAATAAAGTGAAAAATTATAAAAAATATCAAAACACAAAATAAAATTGTGAAAAAATAAAAATAAGAAAGAGAATAACCAGAAATATTTTTCATAATTTTTTCAGATTTTTTGGACTAAAAATGAATTTTCTAGGATTTTTTGAAGTTTAAAACAATTAAATAGAAATAAAAAAAATCAGAAAATAAATTAAAAACCAAAAAAATGTGGACCAATGGATGAGAGTCAAAATGCGTTACAAGTGCAAGATAAAGTAAAGTTGCAGTAATTTAAAAGGGCTGTAATGGTAAAGTTTGCATAATGTTAAATGACAAGGATTATAAAGAAATGTAAAGGTTTGACTGTAATTAAAATATGGTGATTCAAACATACATTCTCAGGATTCTTTCTCACACAGCGGGTACTTGAATAAATTTGAGTGACTTGTACTAATAAGTTGAACACATGAAATTTTACACAAATTTCCTATATTTATACTAGTAGTAAATAACCGTCGAACGGTTGCTTCGATCCAAGATGAGGACAAGTGTCCTCTGCATGTTCTTCGATCCCTATCTTCACGCCCCATTGATTTTCCTAACTGCCAAGTGAACTGCCTTTCCCTCCTTTCTTCTTCGAATTCAAATCCAATTGCTTGCTAATACAAGAACCTCTCGATCGAAGACCACAAGAAACTCTTGGTCGAAGACCACCTTTAACTTAGAGAATTCTCTAAGTGTTTTCTCCTTCTTAGCAAGGAAGACTTTGACACAACCCCTTTCATAGGCTCTTCTGGTCGAAGTGTCTTTAACTTTCAATTTCTTCAATCTATTTTTAGCTAATAAGGCCAATTCATATGGGTGTCGAATTTAGGAGCTAACAAATTTCCCCCCAAGAATGTAAGTTTTGACACAAGGAGAAATAGCCATTCTTTGAGATTTTTATTTGACACCTGTCTATCTTTTGGTTACACAAGTTCATACTGAACTTTTCATCTTCTACCAGCTATTGCTGACATCAGAATCATCATTACACTTTTTCCAGAATGTCACTATCAGTCATTCGTTACATGCTGCCATGATAACCATTATCCCTATAACCTAGGAAAGCATGGAAAATGTTCCCATCATTCGCCTACACGATTGCTCCAAAGATCACCACGTGTCCCACTCACTCTGCAACATTAAATGATTTTGAGGGAAAACACTCTTCCGTGGCCTTTATAAATAGCCACAAACATCCCCTTTGGAAATTTTCTTAACCATCTGATATTTCTACTCTCTTTGCATTCAAAAAACCATCCTTAAAAACTTCATCTCTTTCATAAACTTTCTAACAACAAAAAGCCATGGCTTTTCTCTCAAATGCTCCAAAAAAAACCAAATACGAAAGGTGCCTATGATTCACGACAATAAATAAAAGCTTTTCCAACTAACGTTGTTCCTGCTTCGTGTGGACAACGAAGGTTCGTTCCTGAACCTATGACCCAAGAAGAATATGATGCATACAACTCACAAGTACTCACTCCTGTTAGATATTTTGGATAAATGTATGCCATGTCTGGTCCTTTGTTTGTGTCTCTTGAAAACCCTCAACAAAATAACTCTTTTTTCCCAACTAACCCTAGACTAAAACCCATAGGGTGCACAAAGAAACCTAGGAACGAACCTGAAGATGTAACACCTGCTAATCAACAATATTCCCAGAAGAATGAGGATATAAACCTTTAGTTTATGAACAAAGGGAATAAAATATTTAGGTCTTGCCCTAGCTTGACCTCAGAATACTCAGAATGTGTGTCGAAGATGGAAGCAGCTCAATTCCAAATCTGGAAAAATATGGGAATCTATGACTTAGTCATGCTGTCGAAGACTGGGTTAGCTTATTTCCCTCTTATGCTAGTGTCCTCTTTGTATTTATGGGATATCACACATTACACCTTCCATTTACCTTGTGAAATGGTGACACCCACTCTTTTTGTTATCGCAGCTATCATTGGTCTTCGACCAACTAGTGATTACTTCGACCCTGAGGATATGTTTGAAGACACCATTGGGTTTTCAGCCACGAAACCCACTTATACCACCTTCGTCAATCATTTTCATGACAAATCAATTGACGTTGTCTCTGAGGTGGAAAACATGGCTTTCTTAGCTTTGTGGTTGTCTCGCTTTGTTTTTTGCACCAAGTCACTCCAAGTGACAAAGAAAATTCTCACTCTAGCCACTCTACTGCACCATGGCTACAACCTTTGTTTGGATGAGTTAATTCTAGCCAATCTTTATGAGTCCATCAGTAATGGTGTGACTCAACTCAAAGTCATAGGTGATGAAACAAGCTTGCTTCTTTCTGGCCCTTTTGGGCTTCTCCAACTTTAGCTTAATGCCACCTTTGAATCTTTTCTCCCTCAGAAGAACACAATTAATGAGAGGGCTGCAAAAATTCTTAACAGAAAGATCGAAGGAACCAGATTGGTCTTATTGACTCCGACAGATGAAGGCCAACAATTTCAAAAGGCTTTTACCAGCTTTATAATGATGTTTGCAAAATGAAATGAGCTTGTTTCGACCATGGCTCCATTTGCTAATCGAAAGGTGGATCTAACATGGTTTACTCGACCATATCCTTCCACTGACAATCATGTCGAGGACGGTGTTGTCGAGGAATATGTGGCTATTTGGGAGTCCTTTTTGCGCCTAAGGATTATGCCATTGAGATTCAAAAGTTCCAAGAATTAACTCAGCTTGATTTCTTACCAGCTGAACCTTGTTTCTCGCCAATTTGGCATTATTCGATCGCTTCCAAATCCCATATATGCCTGAGAAAATTCTTTGCTATATTATAATGCAGACTATTCTGAAAAGGCTGCCACCAAGAAGATTAGTAGATACGTTGGTCGAACTTTTTTGACTTTGTTTGATTTAAAACCCAACTTTCGATGCTCAATCGTCTTTGAAGAATGGTGGAGGCAATACGATGAAGTGTTCTTCGATGCCAAAGATTTTGCCAACCATCTTCAAGATGCTCTCTTGTTGGTTTTTGACAAGATTAAGAAAGGCACTCTTTCTTCTCAAAGAAAATGCCTTACTTTGTTTTAGTTCAATTCTTACAATATGTGGCTTACATTTGTTTGTGTTTTAGCTGTCAAGAGAACCATTCCTAAAGTAGTTTCTAAGAAGGTTACTGAAAGCTCAAAGGGAGGAGACCCTTCTATGAAACCTCCACCACATGTAAATACTTTTTACCATCATTTTCCTTTTAAACTATCTACATTAATGCTGACATTTTTGACTTCTTCCTTTTAGGCTACTAAGAAATCCACACTAACAAAGAGAAAAGTTCAGGAAATTGAACTTTCTAGTGATGGTGAAGACACACCTCTTATCTTTCCTAAGAGACAAAAGTTAAAGAGACCAGCTCCCCTCCCTAAATCTCATCTAAAAACCAAAATTAAGGTTACATCCAACTGATCTAGACCTGCTCCCATCATTATCCAAGAACCAACTGAGCAGGAAATTGCTTCCAGAATGAATGATCCTGGTAAGATTGACAATTCGAGCCCTGGTATTAAAGTTTCTCCGAAGGTAATATTTTTGACCATCGAAGACCCTTTTTTGAATCATTTCACCATAATTCTAATAACAATCTCTTAATTTTCAGGATACTACGGGTACTTCTAAACAGGCTTCCAAACCTGCAGAAGATTCGATCACCCCAATAAACAGCGAAGGCAATCCAACTCACAAGCTTTCTCCAGCAAAGGGATCTCTCTTAAGCTCAAACAGTGAAGTGAACCAAACTTTGGACCCACAGGTTGAAGTCACCGAGGAGAAAAATAATGAGATTCTTAGTGAGGAGGATTTGGATTTGCAACATGCTAACCTGAGGACTTCGCCGGCTGCTGATGATGATCAGGGAGATGAAGAAGTTGTTGATGATGAAGTCAAAATAGAAATGGAAGGCTCACAAAACGAAGAAGATGACAATCCTGCAACTGTTTAGAGAGATAATCTTACAGAAAAGGAATGGAACCCCACCAATGTTGAAAGTTCGAATGCTGATAATATGGCTCATGCCACTAATGAAAATGTTCCTTCGAATGGGTCTCGCACTAAAGAAGATTTGGAACTGCTCAAAAGGAACAACCCTCTTGGCTATTTGAACGCCATTCTTGAAAGTAGAGAAACTTCCTCCGACCAAAGTTGTGATGCTTCGACTGCATCTGGTAAATCTACGTCAACTTCTCCCATTGAGGAAGCACTTCAAAAGGTTAAGGCTCAAATTTTCAAGAGGGATTTGATGTTGACCTTAGAGGGAGAACCCACTGTCCCTTCCTTTCTGAAAAGCACTCTCAAAGATGTTGATCTCCTTGCTGTTTCCCCATAAATAGATAGCAGCATCTTGGACCTGACTTGGATCGTAGATCAAGCTTCAGCTGACTACACTCACCGTAGGACTCTCAATCTCGAAATTGAAGAGGCAAATGGTCATGTTTATGCTACTTGGGTTGCTGCTGCTGAATCAACTTTGAGGCTAAATGAGCTATCGAAGGAACAAGAAGCCAAGAAAAATGAGGTCGAAGATATTGACCAGGACACTACTAGCATGAAAGCTCAAATCAAAGAAGTGGAGGCTAAGATTGCTGCGAATGACAAACGCAAAGAAGAGCTTCTTGCCAGCAATGACTCTGAGAGCCAGGAGGAACTTGAAAGTGGACTAAAGTATGTTGAACAAGACCAATCCTTGGATGCAAATATTGAAACTCTCCATCAGTCGAGGGCTTTATGTGAGAGGCGCTTGGAACCTCAGAAGATCAAATATCTCCAGATTAAAGTTGCTCTTCCATTTTGATTAGGCTTCTATTTTGTACAACCATTATTTTGTAACGAATATTTGAACCCTCATAATGGGTATAAGTAATGTTTTGGAGCCATTTTGGCCAACTTAATGAATTATCCATTTTGTCTATCTACTTCGACTAAGGTCAATTGTTGATGATTTTAACTTCTTGAAGTGCAGGTCTATATTTTTTTAAAAAAATATTTACCATTTACTTTCAAGATTCTTTTATCTTCACTTAACTCTTCGATCTCATAGGCACCACCAGGAAATACCTGGATAATCTTGAAAGGTCATTCCCATTTAGGAGACCATTCTCCCATGTTCATATCCTTTCGATCCATTGGGAGAATTGCTTTCCACACCAAATCTTCAGGCAGGAATATCTTAGGTTTTACTCTCTTATTATAAGATTTTTCCACTCTTTTCTTCTATATCCTTAAGAGGTCGAAAGCCCTCATTCTTTCTTCGTCCAAATCTATTAGTTCATCTAACATCATATTCTAATAAGATTCACAAGGAATATCTTGATGTCTTTGAATTCTTATCGACTGCAGACAGATTTCTACTGGCAACACTGTGTTATGACCATAGGTTAATCGAAATGGCGTCATATTGGTAGCTTCTTTAGGAGAAGTTTGACATGCCAATAAGATTTGGTCCAACGTCTTCTGCCAATTCTTTGGATTTTTTCCTACATGTTTTTTTATTAATCCAATTACTACCTTATTTGGTGCTTCGACTTGACCGTTGGCTTGCACATAATAAGGTGTAGATGTTAACAGCTTGAATCCCATTTCTGTAGCAAATTCTTGCATTTTTTGACCAGTAAATACTGATCCTTGATCAGTTATTATTGTCTTAGGGATTCCAAACCTATATATAATGTTCTTTTGAATAAATTCAATGACATTTTCTTGGTCTACATTGACTAAAGGAATTGCTTCAATCCATTTAGTGAAGTAATCAATTCCCAGCAATATATAATTTTGGCCTTTAGATGATGCTGGTCGAATCTCTCCAATAAGATCCAAAGCCCAACCCCTAAAAGGCCAAGGTTTCACAATTGAGTGGAGTTCGCTTGCAGGTACGTGCTGGATGCTTGTATGTATTTGACACTCTTGGCAACCTTTTGCAAACTCAACATAATCTTTCAACATAGTAGGCCAATATAATCCTTGTCTAAACAACAACCATTTCATTTTATGTCCTATTTGATGTGCCCCACATGCCCTAGCATGTGTATTCGAAAGGGTTATATATGCCTCTGTTTCACTCAGGCATTTTAGTAGTACTTCTTCAGGCGTATTCTTGAATAACTCATTTCCCATTTGAATATAACTCAACGCCCTATAATTTGTCTTTCGTTCTGTCAAAGCCGCTGGATTTTGCAAATAATTCACTACGGGCTTTCTCCAATCTTGCTCTATTAGATTGTCTATGAATAAATTCTCGAAGTTTTCTTGGTCAGCGTACCCCAGCTTTGTTGTTTCCAAATATGTTGGAGACAACTTGGTTGATACTACCCTTCCTCTAACTTCGATTGCTTATTACAATTTTTCCTTTGAAATTTTATACCCAGATGCAATATATGATAAGTCACTAGCCACTTGATTTTCTAATCTTGGTATATGTAGAATGTTGATCACTTCAAATTTTTTCAGCAAGCGATTGGCTATTACAATGTACATGATCAGAGTTTCTCTTATACATTTGTATTCTTTTCTAACTTTCCTTATGACTAACTCTGAGTCTCCCATTATTTCAACTTGAGTTACCCCAAATTCCAACAAGATTTCAAGGCCTACAATTAATTCTTCATACTTAGCCTCATTGTTCAAACAAGAACCTTCGATCTTGTACTTGAATGTTTTTGGAATTTTATTTGGAGAAATAATTAGAACTCCCACTCCAGTTCCATCTTTATGACTGGAACCATCGAAGTATAACTTCCAGGGATCAATCTCCAAGTAATTTAATGATTCTTCATTTATTGAGTGATCAACTATAAAGTTTGCTACCACTTGTCCTTTTACGGCCTTGAGAGGCATAAACGTTAGCTAATACTCAGTCAATGCAAGTGCCCATTTGCCAATTCGACTGTGCAAGATGGGTTTTGACAACATAAATTTGAAAACATTAAAATGAGATAAAACATAAACATCAACTTGTTTAATATGTTGCTTGAGTTTTGTACATGAGAAGTAAAGACATAAACATGGTTTTTCAACTTCGCTATATCTAGTTTCTACATCATTTAAAACTCTACTGAGGTAGTAGATGGGCCTTTCAACACCATTTTCATCCTATTGAGCTAAAATTCTTCCTAAAGTTTTATTAGATGCAGCTATGTACAATATCATACTCCTATTTCTACAAGGAGGTACAAGAATAGGTGGCTTGGTGAGGTATCCTTTTATTTTATCAAAGGCCTCTTGTTGTTCTTGTGCCTATTCGAATCCTCCTTTGTTGAGTCAAAGTAAAGGTGAGAAGGCTTGTGTCTTTCCACTTAAGTTGGATATAAATCTCCTTAAGAAATTTATCTTGCCAAGTAGAGATTGCAACTCCTTCTTGTTTGTTGGTGCTTTCGCTTCCAAAATGGCGTTGGTCTTGTTCTGGTTTATTTTGATTCCCTTTTTATGGACTACAGAGCCTAAGAAGTCCCCTGCTTTTACACAGAAAGCGCACTTTAGAGGATTCATCTTTAGACCATAACTTCTCATCCTTTCAAAGGATTTTTGAAGATGGTCTATGTGATTCTTCCTAGAAATAGATTTAAAAACAATATCATCAATATAAATCTGCATGAAAGTTTCAATAAAATCATGGAACATAAAGTTCATTTCTCTTTGATATGTTTCCCCTGTGTTTTTAGGCCAAAAGGCATCACTACCCATTCGTAAGTGCCTAAAGCCCAAGGGCATCCAAATGTTGTTCTCGATACATCTTCTTCAACAATGAAAATATGATTATAACTAGAGTATCCATCAAGCATACTCATGTACTCGAAGCCAGTGGCAGAATCAACAAGCATTTCCGCCACATGCATTGGATATTCATCCTTAGGTGTTGCAGCATTTAGATCTCTAAAATCAATGCACACCCTTAAGGTACCATTTTTCTTTATAACAGGTACTATATTTGCAATCCATTCGACATACCTGGTTGTTTGTATGAACTTGTATTTCAACAGCCTCTCGACTTCCGTTTTGATCTTTGACCAAATTTTTGGTGCAAAACTCCTTGGGGTTTGCTTGATAGGCTTTTCCCCAGGCTTTATTGGTAGTTGAAGCTCCACCAATCCTCTGTCGAGACCAGGAATTTCATTATAATCCCATGCAATGCAGTCTTTAAACTCCTTCAACAATTGGATTATTTTGACTCTAAGCTCTGGATCTATCTTTACACTAATGTATGTTGGTCTTTTCACCATTCCTTCGTCCAAGTCTATCTCCTCTAGAGGATCTTGTGCTAGCATTCTAATATTGTTTGCCAACGGATCCTTCTCGAAACCCAAAAGCTCATCATCATAGATAACATCTAGCCTCTGGCCTTGCACTTCCTCCCATTTCTAGTCAGGTGGTTCTAGGTCGAAATCTTTCCCAGGGCCCTTTGGAAGTTGCACTTGTTCATTGGCTTTGACAACCATATACTTCACTTAGGCCTCTAAGGCCGCCATCATTCTGTTTTGGGCAACATATGCCGAAATCCTCTATAAAGCTTGTGATTTATTCATGATCACTGAAATCACTTCCCCATCCTGTTGGTCATATATCATCAATCCCTCCATAATCAATGTTTGACAAATCCTCTTTATCCCATTAGAATCCATGATCTGAGTGTAGGTATAGGGAGCTGAAAGCATTGGGTGTTGGTGCCAAGTCGAAGTCTGGAGGATTACTTGTCCCTGTGTGAGCCAAATTTCTGTCGAAGCTTGTTATATGAACATTGTTGACTTCAACCATATAGTAGCTTTGACCAACTTCAATATTTTCTACTATGTCGTCTGGATGCCAAATGGTAACGCAGTGATGCATTGATGATGGAACTACTCCTATACCATGGATCCACTCCCTGCCTAGGAGTAAATTGTAGTTGGGTTTTGCTGAGATGGCCATAAACATTGTTGGTCGAACTATGATTCCCACTTTGAGGTCTAATTGCATGACTCTCATGGTAGTCCCAATTCCACATTCATAGTTTGATAAAACCATGTTATGGGGCTTGATGTCTTCATCTTCTTTGCCCAGTTTTCTCAGCATAATTTGAGGGATTATGTTAAATGTGGCCCCACAATCAACCAAAACTTTGTGGATGGTTGCCTCCCCTATTTTTGCCCTTATGAACAAGGGTTTGATATGGTTCCTCATTGCCTCAGTAGGACGCTCGAATAAGGCATTTTTCTCTTCTACACATCCATTGTTCATAACATAGTAGCACACTGGCCTATGTTTGGCCATTTCTTGTTCGACCTCCCACTCTGTCTCTTCGACTTCGACTAGTTGGTCGTATTCTCTGGGCAGCACAGACACTAGATTTACCATAATTTCTAATGTAGCATCAGACCAAAAATCAGATCCTTCTTTTGATTCACCTTATTCAGGCCATACTAACCTTCTAGCAATTAGCTTCCTCTCTAAAGGCATTCTTGGTTTAGCCTTCTTTTTTTGTTTGTGGCATGTTACTGCTTGTTTCTGGTTGGGGCCCTTCTGCAGCCTCTCTTTCAGCCTTTCGCCGCCTCTGATACCTTCTCCATTGGGAGCGGGTCATAGGGTTCTTTCCTTTATAATTGTTCGACACATGAGCAACCCTGTTTGTTGTTGTTGACTGAACTTCCTTTCTGTAGGCCAAAGAGGATCCTCTTGGCATATCGAATGTCTGCCATTTTCCCTCGTTGGGCCTTTTCCTATTTGTTGTCTTCAACCAAGTATCCAGAGGGACATTTGTTGGAGGCTTAAAAGTTGATGGCCTATTTACTTGGTTCACTGGCCCCTTTTGGTATCCCCTTCTTGGATCATACCTTACTTCAGGATCCATGTTAGGCTGGGCATTGTTGCCCCACTTTTTATGTGTTGCACGCACCCCTTGTATGTGCTCAGTAACTTTCTTGTCGAAGATAGAACTGCATCTTGGACACAGCATAACCTCTGACTTCATTTTCTGGAATTTGTGTAGAAAGTATGCCAGACTTTCATTCTCCTTATGAAAAGCAAGCTTGTTGATTTCCTCTTGTCTGATGATGTCTTCTGAATTTGCAGCTTTGGGTTCAGACACTTTAACCATATTTATCCCCATGTTATTCTTACCAGCTACACTTAGTTTTTGCATCCTGGCTTCTACGTCTTCTGTCGAACCTGTGATAGCAACCAAGTAGGAACCTTTAGTAGTTCCTTTGTTTGAACCATCACTGGCTCCCTTGTTTAGGCCTTTAGTGACCTTATTTTGTATCTCTTCGACAACTTTGCTGCTAGTGTATTCAGTGAAACTGCCAAAGACAGGTTTGTTGATGAAGTCTTCTGAGACTTCGACCATGTTGATGCATGATGGTTCAACATAACGGGCATCTGCTTGCAACGAGTTTGCATCAATCTTCATGGTTGGTTTGTCAGCAAACTTGAATATGTCGTCTTTTATTGCGCCTTGAACGAGATCCCTGAAAAGAAAACATTATGAGGTTGTGTGACCCAAAAAATTATGATATTTACAAAAACCTTTCTTTTTCCTTTGATCTAAAGGAGGAATTTTTTGCCCTAGGGGCACTATCAACTGGCCATCTTAAGTAACAAGTCAGATATTTCGTCACATTTTGTGACGTCGAAGCTATACGTTTTCTTTGGGAACTTATCACTACTCTTCTCTGATTCAGTAGGATTCTTCCCATTTTAGGGTGTTAACGGTTTGCAAGAGTATGGTGGTCCTTGCTTTAATTCTGCTAAATCGACCTTACTCTCTTCGACAGTTATAGGGTCACTAGATGTCTCTGGCTCGTCATTATCCATTTCGACATATGCTACCCTTTCTATTTGATGATTTTTATTCTCCTTAGCTTTCTCAGCCTTAAGGCGTTCCACCCGTCGAACTCTATCGGCCAATTGGGCCATATCTCTCAGGTATTGGGTATCTAATTTCTTCCTAATGGAATAATCTATGCCTCCTGCAGCCATTTCGACCAACTCATGTTCAGGAACTTGTGTAAAGCATCTGGCTTTGAGTAGTCGAAATATGTTCAAATACTCATCAATTGGCTCAGTGAATCTCCTCTTCACACTAGCCAGTTCTTTCAAACTTATTTTTGTTTGTCTCATATAGAACTGTTCATGGAACAATCTTTCCAACTAATTCCAATTGTAGATCGAATTGGCTAGGACTGTGGTAAACCAAGTGAAGACATTTTTGGTTAAGGAACTTTGGAAATACTTAATCCTAAGATTCTCATTATTTGAGATTTCCCCAGCCTCTATCAAATACCTTGCCACGTGTTCGATAGTGGACTCTGTCGTATCCCCTGAAAACTTGGTGAATTTTGAAACTTTCCAACTAGGGGGTAAATCTGATTGCTAGATATAATCTGACAATGGAGATGTAAAGTTTGGCCTATGAAAGCCAATGTTTACTCCATTTTGTGCCATGATTCTTTCGACCATGGCTGTCAAGTTATTATCTGCTGTATAATTATGGTGTCGAACCTGCTGCACTACTTCATCAACATTTTGGTTTCTATTTACCATAACTATACCTTGTACGACAGCTCTTGGGATTTATGGAGCAACTATGGGTACTTCGCCCCTAGGTTGTTCGACCTCTACTCTATGGTTCATCCCATCTGACCGTGGATTCTGGTTAATGGCCATGTGATCCTCTAAAACTACACCCTGATTTCCTCTTATCAACTCTCTTTGGGGGTGTCGAATAAGTTGAGTAACCCCGAAAAATTCGGCCATGCGCGTCATTTGCGCTCCCATTTGCTGATTCGACTGGGTGGTATTTTGTATCAGAGTGTTAAGCATTGTACTCAAGGTTTGTGCCAACATCTGCACCATGTCATGGTTACTGTCATCCATTTGTTGCCTTAAAATTATTGCAGAAGCATTTGTGAGGCTTAGTATTGTATGTGACGTTCCTCCTAAGAGCTGGTTTCTACCCAGATTTTCCATACCAGTTCCAGATCCCTGTAATGGTGAAGATGCACTCACTAAAGGTTCTGAAAATACGAATGAAGCATTCATAAGGCTTGCCATGTCATCCGTTAGCATGCCATAAGTTTGGTCTCGACCCATCCAGGTTGTCGAAAATCCTAGAGGGACATAAGGTCGAACACCCAGATTTCCCCTTGGTGGGGGTGTTCCTGGTGGACCCCTAAGACCTATATAAGAAAGTATTGGTCATGTTTGTGTAACCGTGACTGATGGTGTCGAACCAACTGTTGATGGAATTATTTCACTAACTGTTGGCATAACCGTAGTTCCATTTCCAGGAATTGGTGGAGGCATTTCTCCACTAGACTGATTAGCCATTCTCCCATTTCTTCTCTTAGGTACGTATTCGTTGGTGGTTATTTTGCCACTTCTCAATAACATACAACACTCGTTAAGATAGAGGAAATTAATTAAAGCATTTATGATAAAAATACTATTTTTATCAATGTTTGTAAAAAAACAAGAAAACTTTGCAACGTCCCATTGGGCGTGCCAATTTGTTTACCGTGAAAATTGGTAAACAACCTCTGATCTTCCAAAAAGGGCTATTTTGGTTACTTGCAGGATCGATCAGTTTGATCCTAGGACATATGCTACGTGTTTCATGAGTTTGGATAGGTTTTAATTGATGAGGTTCGACAGAATACTAAGAGTGAAGGCAAGATGAAGATAGAACTTGGTAAAAATGCAGAAAAGGCAGGATGAAGGTAAAAAACTTGATAAAATTGCAAGTAAAGTTACAAGTAAAGTGCAAGATAATATAAAGTTTCAGTAACTTAAAAGGGCTGTAATGGTAAAGTTTGCAGAATGTTAAATGGAAAGGATTATAAAGAAATGTAAAGGTTTGACTGTAATTAAAATATGGTGATTCAAATGTACATTCTCAAAATTCTTTCTCACACAGCGGGTACTTGAATAAATTTGAGTGAATTGTACTGATAAATTGAACACACGAAATTTTACACAAATTTCCTATATTTATACGAGTAGTAAATAACCATCGAACTGTTGCTTCGATCCAAGATGAGGACAATTGTCCTCTGTATGTTCTTCGATCCCTATCTTCATGCCACGTTGCTTTTCCTAACTGTCAAGTGAACTGCCTTTCCCTCCTTTCTTCGAATTCAAATCCACTTGCCTGCTGATACAAGAACCTTTGGGTCGAAGACCACAAGAAACTCTTTATTGAAAACCACAAGAACCTCTTGATTGAAGACCACCTTTAAATTAGAGAATTCTCTAAGTGTTTTATCCTTCTTAGCAAGGAAGACTTCGACACAACCCCTTTCATAGGCTCTTCTGGTCGAAGTGTCTTCAACTTTAAATTTATTCAATCTATTTTTAGCCGATAAAGCCAATTTATGTGGGTGTCGAATTTAGGAGCTAACATTATGCAGTGACATGTTTTGTATGTGTTATGTATGATGTATGATTCCACTGTAAGTTTTATAAATGATTATGTTATGCATGAATGGTTATCGTTAGTGACACTTTAAATTGTCTAGTAGTTCTTTATTTATAAGTTTTTAGGTTTAGGGTGTTATAGGCCCCACTGTGGATGCTACTTATACTTGCTAAAAGTATAATACATGACAACCCCTTTTGTTGTAGGATAGTTAGAGGTTTTTATGGTTGATGTGGTTTTAGAGTAGGATCTAGAAAGGATGGTGAGAAGCTCTACATATTAATGTTTTCTATTTAAAATGAGTGTCCTCTCAACCTCAGGATTATGATGTTTATAGGAGTCCCTTGGGTCAGGATCTTATGCTCTAAGAGAGTATTACTCACTCTTAATAGCATGGGAGATGGGCAGTCAACTCCCCTATTATTCAAGAGAACATGGTTTCCCCTTTAAGACTTCCTCTCCCATACCCATATGGATAGGAAAAATCACCCACATGTTTTCATAGAAGGCGATTGATATAGGAATTGTGTTCCACAAATAAATAATGAGTTCTCGTACGAATAAATGGATGCTAGCAGGGGAGATACATTATGTCGCCTCTCCTTATAGAACTTCATATGCTGCATCTTACAGACCTTTTGCAAATATACCAATACACTAATCATACATTTTATTTCTTCTTCACTATGGTCTGACATTAAGCATTCTTTTTCCTTTATGGATGAACATAGTAAATGGTAGATTGGTAATAGAAAGGAGATTAATTTATGTGCTGAAAATTAGTGTAGATATAAATTTAAAGATTTAAACCTAGTATTTCTAGTAGTTATTCAATTCATGCAAACTGCTAAGGTCAATTTAATTAGCGAAGGCATCAATTCAAAAATTTCTCATGATTTTCCATTTTGGATCCTTAAGTTATTAAATATATTATGAAAATTAACTTATCATTTGATGATACTGTAGCGGTAAAATCAATGAAGTCACCACCGAGTATTTATTTATCCAACAAAAGGGAAAGAAAAATCATTGAAGAAAAACCTAAAGGGGAAATCAAGGTCTTGCGACCGAGAGATTGGGTAAGGGAGTCGATTACGCGAGAGGAAGATATTAGCACCCCACACGTCCGTAGTACTCTATGGGATCCACTCTGGTTATTCTAATCAAAGGGTGTATTCAATCTAATGCTTAAGAGTTATAAACTGAGAGGGAATGCATGCAAAGAAAACACGAGGAAAATAAGGAAATATTTACAAATTTTCACTCGGCTGAGCCTCATGACCAGATGCCTACGTATCCCTTTTAAGGAATCAGAGCGCCGTAGTTCGGCTCATATATTTTGTTTGTTTGTATTTTTTAAATGAACAATGTTGCATTCGATCATTCCACCGCTGCTCAACATTTGGAGACTTACAACCTGTAGTGTAATGGAACTAACAATGCTCTTATAAGAGAAAATCCTAATGGAGAAAATAAATGGATTGGTTGGTATTTTTTACCATGAAAAGAATTTTTGTATGCTTAGCATTTTTTACACATTCGCCAAGAAAAAGAAGTTTCAGTTTTAAATGCAATTATGTAGAAATGGGAAGAAAACATCTAAGGGAGACTAACCTGTCTCTAACCTAATGTTATCATACAATGAGGGATCCTATCTAAGTTAGCATGCCAAAGAAAGTCTAACAAACTATCCTATAGGGAACATACCATGAGATCGAAGTCGTGATCTCAATTTCTAAATTGAGTGACTCATGGATCAACAAGAAATAAAGGAAAGCAATAAAATCCTATAGGGAGCATACACTGAGAGTGAAGTCATGATCTCAATTTCTAAATTGAGTGACTCATTGATCAAAAAGAAAGGAAACAAACACAAGCACAACACATATAATAAATGAAGTTTGAAATGCCTCATACAGGTCTTTAAACAGCGACTTCGAGCGCACGCTCTTTATTTCCTACTTCTCATGATATCTAGAAAAGAGATAAATGCGAAAATATAACTTGGAAGTAGTATAATGCCAAACAAACAATGATGTCCACAAAATGTGCAACCAAAGAAAAGAAACTCAGAATACTTCACGTGAGCTAGCATCAACAAACAAACAGTCAGAGATCGAATATTTGGAATAGATGTTAAAGCTTCATCGATGTGAAAATAAATCAAAAATGAAATCCAAAACACATCCGCATATCAAATAATGAACCTGCATAAGACCCAGCTCAACAAGCAAAGGTGAATCACAAGTTTCAAATAAAAAAAATTAGGAATTAATTTCCTAAAAAATCAAATGAAAAACCTAAAAAAAACTTCACTATTTTTGTAGTTCATTATCTAAATTTTTTTAAAAAGGGATTCCTGAATTCTATATATTTTTTTATTGTTTTATTACATGTATTTTACTACTATTTTTATTATAAAAAGGAGTTTAAACTAAAGTAAAACAAAATCTAAAATAGGCATAGGAAATAGAAATAATCAGGGGAGTGTGAATTGGAATCAGGGGTACAAATCAGAATCTTAGGAATGAACTAAATCATGTTCACATGCCAAACATTGGGCTTATCCCAGGTGTGTATAGAAATATGCTAAAGCCCATTCTCCACTTTTGCATTGAATTCAAACAAACAAATAACCGGATTTAACTGTTGACAACATTATTCCAAGTAAAATGAAAATAATAATTAAAAAAACAATTAAAGGGGAAAAAGTGTGAAACATAGCGTTTTGTTCAGTGCTAGGTTATACTCTTCATCTTTCTCAAAACCTGCTCTCTTCTCAAGTTCATTCACCTTCCTCCGCCATGAACGACATTCTCGCCGCCCCTTCTTCTTTCAAGAAACTCACCTTCGGCTCATGCGATTACCAGCGATTCCACCGCCGTAACCGCATCATTTCCGTCTCTCATCACCTCTGTTCGAAACCTCATTCTTGTCTCAAAATCAAATAAACTCGCTACCAATCTATTTCAAGACCTCTTCTTGAATCTTCACTGAGTTCCTCTTAACTTCTGCTTGATGGGCGAATATTCTGGCTTCAACGGTAGGTGGTGCTCCACAATATCAATGTCTAACCCAGACATATCCTCGTAAGACCAAGCAAAAATATCAAAATATTCTTTCAGTAGCTCAATCAACTTTCTCTTCACGTCGGGATAAAGCAATGCTTTAATCTTGACTTCTCTTGAGTCTTCCTCTGATCCCAAGTTAATCACCTCTAACGACTCTTTATACGACTGAATGGTATTCTCCTTGCACTAAAGCAACCGTGAAACCTCTTCTGGGATTTCATCATATTCTTCTTCCTCGGCCAAATACACAGGATATTCGAAGTTGGGAGAAGGCGCAAGGTCATTGTATTCAATGGTTTTCTTAGTTAATCTGCATATGCGATTATCATTGGTTTTAGAAACTGACCGATGTATAAGTGATTATGCAGATTTACTAATGATTATCATTTATTTCGAAAGGTTTTTTTCTGATTACCATTTTCCAAGAAAAAGCAATAACTAAAACATAATTTGGAAAACAAAAATATCTTTTATTAATGATGTAAAAGTCCAAAAAAAAGACATGCCCGTACAATATCACTTTCACCTTGGGCAGGTTGAAAGGATTTTTGGAAAGATAAACAAAAAAACAAATTACTTCGAGATGTGGATGCAAGAAGGCACATCAATGGTGATCCAATTATGGACCCTCACTCCATGCGTTACGAAATTCGGAATCTCTTGCCCTGGATCATCCTCAAGGATAGCATTGATCTTCTAAGTAGTTGGATGCAGATACCCTCCACTGTAGAATATGTCTTGATATTTGCTGAAAGCAGACTTTGGCTTCAAAATCTCACACTTATTATTCTTCACCGAGAAACCCATACAAGCTTTTTTCTTATTCACTAGTGGATCAATAATTTGCCCCCACGCCTTGCTAGGGCCATTCTGTACTACTTGTTAAGCATCTTTGATTGAAGCAATAGAATCCTCATTCTTCCTTGTATTATCGACCGACAAAGCTTGGAACTGCGTTCCAACAACATCCTCGTCAGCCTCTAGAATGCTGAAGGAAGATAAATGAGATATTAATAAAGCTTGCTCGCCGTTTACAATGACCACCTTCCCTTCTCGGAAAAACTTTAACTTCTGATGAAGAGTCTACGTAACAGCCCCTGCCTCGTGGATCCATGGTCTTCCCAATAGACAACTATAGGCGGAAACAATATCCATCACCTGGAAAGTAATCTGGAACAAGTGTGGACCTATATGCATAGGCAAGTCCACTTCTCCAATGACTGACTTAATGGAGCCATCAAAATCTTTCATTATGATACCACTGGGGCGCATAGGGGCTCCTTGATACTTAAGCTTTAAGAGAGTGCTCCTTGGTATCACGTTTAAGGTAGAACCGTTATCAATCAATACATTAGATAAATAATCATTTTTGCAATTCACCGAGATATGTATAGCCATATTGTTGTTTCTTCCCTGCTCGGGTAATTCTTCATCACAAAAGCTCAAATTATTACAAGTAATGTTCCCAACAACACCGTTAAACTGATCCATGGGCATATCTCTTTCAACAAATGCCTGATCTAGTACTTTCATCAGGGATTCCCGATGGGCAGCGGAATTCATCAATAAAGCCAAGATAGAAATCTTAGACGGGGTCTATAACAATTGATCTACGATCTTGTAGTCCCTCATCTTAATGATCTTCAGCACATCATCAACTTCTTTCTCTAAGGTAGTGCCACTAGATTCTCCTGCCAACTTTTTAGGTTCAACATTAGTTTCGACGACTTTCTTGACATGATCAACATCTCCTCGAAAAGTAGGAGCAAATACACGACCACCACGCGTCACTCGACTGGCTTCAGCGATATTCTCCACATGTGTCAAAGGTCGTATCGGAATCTCAACCCCGTCTTCTAGGATGGTCACGTTGTATTTATAGGGTACAACTCTGTTTGATTCATATGGGACATGACCAGGTAAACATATAACAATAGGGGTTACTGCAGGCTTGCTGCAATATGTAATCTCCACCGGAGCAGGAATGTCAAAATGGGGTACAATAACAGTCACCCCTACCTCTCTTGTATATTCATACTTCACAGAATTACCAATAAAAGTATCATCTTCAACCACAGGCTTAGACTCTTCATCAGAAAAGAAATCATCAGCAAAAATGTATTCATCATCCGACACGATCTCACCAGAATGGTCTTCAATCATGTTGACTCCAATGTAACCATCTTTATTTCTTGTGATACTAATAGTTCCTTCATCTTAAAGTAATTGGATACTTCTCTTCACGATGGAATAACCATGGGCGTCCCTACAACAGATCTGACAACCACCGTATTATGTACCTCTTGTCCTGGCATATGGCAAAAGTTGGCATGTAACTGCACCAGATTATCCTCCATATCATTCACATCATAAATTCGGAACTCGTCGGGACATCCATACACCATGTTAACGTCCTCTTCACATTCAGCCTTGGTCTTGATAATGCAAACAAGGCCTTCATCAATCACTTTTTGTAGGTAAACTTTTACCTTATCACATCCACGACTATTTTGGCTGCATATATTACACATCTTATGGTCATGCATGCAATAGCCGAACCTGCAAAGGCCAGTATAAATCTTCACCAAATTGCCTTTTATCAAACTCACATCATAAATCTTGGACTCTCCTGGATTATCAGAAATCATATTCACCGTTCCTCCACCTCCAGGTTTAGGCAACGGGTTATCTTTCATGTTCGGACCATAGTCTTTAAAGGACAGAAGGCCAGATCTAACCATTTTCTGAACCTCAGACTTCAAAGGATAGCAGTTCTCGATGTTGAGCCCAGGGGCTCCCTGATAAAAGGCACGTGTCTGGTATGCCTTGTAGTACCACGACAAAGGAGACAGTATAGTAGGAGGATTCCTGGTTTGCACTAATTTTTTTGGAATTAATGCTAGAAATAGCTCTGCATAGCTAATAGGGATGGCATCAAAGGCTTCTCTTTTTTGACCCTGCCCTTGATTGCTTTGTTGGGGTGTTCTTTAATATGCAACGGCAGTCGGAGCTACGTTAACAACCGGAGTCACTGAAGCAACCTGTTGTTAATGCACATGACGCCTTCTAGGAGGTTTAGCCCTCCTCTCTTGAACAACAATGTTTGTATCTCCTTCTTTCTTTCTAGCAAATCCATATGACAGTTTTTTCGTACCACCGGAACTTTCATCTCTTGTCAAACGGCCTTCCCTCACAGCTTCTTCTAAGCGAACACCCATACCCACCATTTCGGTGAAATCACTTGGCGCACTGGCCACAATTCTTTCATAGTAGAAGGAACCTAAAGTCCTTAGAAAGATCTTTGTCATCACCTTCTCTTCCATTGGAGGGATTACCTGGGTGGCCACCTCACGCCACCTTTACGCGTATTCCTTAAACGAATCTTTGTCTTTCTGGACCATAGCCCTGAGTTGATCACGGTCAGGTGCCATGTCCATATTATACTTGTACTGTTTAAGAAACGCTTCTCCTAGGTCATTGAAGGTTAGAATATTGGCACTATCCAAGCTCATGTATGATTTCAGTGCAGCACCAGTCAGACTATCTTGAAAGAAATGGATTAGCAAATGTTGATCGTTAGTGTGAGTGGACATCCTCCTCACATACATTACCAGGTGAGCATGGGGGCAAGGATTGCCCTTGTATTTCTCGAATTCCATAACTTTGAATTTCGCAGGTACTTTTACATTTGGAACTAGGCATAGATGGCTTACATTTTGTCCGAACAGTTCTTTTCCCCGGAAGGCCTTTATTTCTTTTCGCATCTCATTAAACTGATCTTGGAAGTCATCCATTCTATCATAGAATCCAATTCCTTCACTTGGTGGGGGAGTAGTATGGTGAACTACATCATTAATAACAGGGACAACATTCAGTACTGGAGGCACATCATGACGGATCTTATTGTTAACAATAGGAGTGACGTGTACCATAGGAGGGGCAGAAACCATAACTTATTGAGAAGGTTGAGCAATTTGAGCAGTAGAGTTATATCCTTCTGGCGTATAACCTTCAGGAATTCCCCATGGATAACCAGGAGGCATGTGATGCTGAGTAGCGGTCGTATTCGGAACAACTGAGATGGGAACTGTCGTGATTTTAGAGATAACCGCTGCTTGTTATGGTTGTGTAGTATCGGGAGGTGGCGGCGGTTGTGGCTAATTTTGAGCAGCCACCAATGACTCTACCAAATCATTCAAGTTCGCCATGCCGGTTCTTAAAGCGGTAACCTCTTCGCGTAGTTCACGATTCTCCTGTTCGAGACTTTCCATCTTCTTCTTAGAGTTGGCTCGAGTGTTGTACCGGTGAGACAACTTGATTCTGAAGACCAAAGGACCTTGGGTAAGACTTCAGGGAGACTCATGAAATGCATAGTTAAATGTAACATGATGCATGATATGGAATACAAGTTCCATGTTTTCATTTCCAAAAGTCTATACGCTTTGATTCCTATTATTAAACCACGGTATTATTATTTATTTTTTCCTGTATTTATTATATATCTTTTTTTCAATGTTTATTTTTTTCTTAACAATTGGAATCAAAAAATGATGTTTGGAATCGAAAAACATGTATGCTAATAATTACATTAATATGTTATGTATGCAAACATGTGGGACCAAAGCTTCTGCAATACTGAATAACTGCTGAACTGATAATAGAACCACAGTCACATATAACAAGATAAAGAGTTCAGACCAATTCAGAATACCAAGAACCAAAGTCACCAGCATAACTAGAGTCACCAACAGAACATGTATAGTCACCATCTGTACCAGTAAAGATTATTCCCTTCCCACTCACGGGTCAAGACTAGGCCAGGGTAAAGTCAATGGTAACTCAAAATCATGGGCTCGCTTGAGAATGCTATCATCATACACCTACGTGATAACGATAGCACCTCATTAAAACCTCACCTGAGCGTGGACGACACAGCCATCTAGGGTAATCTACATCCCCTATACGTCGTGTTCCACTCTATTCCTAATGTTCCTGTTGTTTGTCACTTATCCTAGGTATTGGGCCTTTTACCTCATAGTAACACCCACCCAACAAAGAAACCAACACAACAACAATATAACAAATAACAATAAAGATGCAATGCAAACATATGCTCAAACATATACAAATGAATAAGCCATAAAAGCGTAATGATAAACACCCTAAGAAAAGAAAAACGGGAGCTAGGATTGATTCACGGGATGGGCCAGCAATTGGTCGACATTTTTCCCCAGTGAAGTCGCCATTTTTCTGTAGCGGTAAAATCAATGAAGTCACCACTGAGTATTTATTTATCTTACAAAAGGGAAAGGAAAGTCATCGAAGAAAAACCTAAAGGGGAAATAAAGGTCTTGTGACCGAGAGATTGGGTAAGGAATTCGATTACGCGAGGGGAAGATATTAGCACCCCACACGTCCGTAGTACTCTACGGGATCCACTCTGGTTATTCTAATCAAACTGTGTATTCAATCTAATGCTGAAGAGCTATAAACTGAGAGGGAATGCATGCTAAGAAAACACGGGGAAAAGAAGGAAATATTTACAAATTTTTGCTCGGATGAGCCCCGTGACCAGATGCCTACGTATCCCTTTTAAGGAATCAAAGCGTCGTAGTTCGGCTCATATATTTTATTTGTTTGTATTTTTTAAATGAACAATGTTGCATTTGATCATTTCACCGCTGCTCGACCTTTGGAGACTTCTGACCTGTAGTGGAAAGGAACTAACAATGCTCTTAGAAGAGAAAATCCGAATGGCGAAAATAAATTGATTGGTTGGTATTTTTTACCATGAAAAGAATTTTTGTATGCTTAGCATTTTTTACACATTCACCAAGAAAAAGAAGTTTCAGTTTTAAATGCAATTATGAAAAAATCTAAGGGATACTAACCTATCTCTAACCTAATGTTATCATAAAATGAGGGATCCTATCTAAGTTAGAATGCCAAAGAAATTCTAACAAACTATCCTATAGGGAAAATACCATGAGAGCAAAGTCGTGATCTCAATTTCTAAATTAAGTGACTCATCGATCAACAAGAAATAAAGGAAAGCGATAAAATCTTATAGGGAGCATACACTGAGAGCGAAGTCGTGATCTCAATTTCTAAATTGAGTGACTCATCGATCAACAAGAAAGGAAACAAACACAAGCACAACACATATAATAAATTAAGTGTGAAATGCTTGCTACAGGTCTTTAAACAGCGACTTCGAGCGCACACTCTTTATTTCCTACTTCTCATGATATCTAGAAAAGCGATAAATGCGAAAATATAACTTTGAAGCAGTATAATACCAAACTAACAATGATCTCCGCAAAAAGCGCAACCAAAGAAAAGAAACTCAGAATACTTCGCGCGAGCTGGCATCAACAAACAAACAGTTAGAGATTGAATATTCGGAATAGATGTCGAAGCTTCATCGATGTGAAAATAAATTAAAATCGGAATCCAAATACATCCGCTTATCAAATAATGAACCTGCATAAGACTCAGCTCAATAAGCAAAGGTGAATCACAAGTTTTAAATAAAAAAATTAGGAATTAATTTCCTAAAAAATCAAATGAAAAGCCTAAAAAAAACTTCATTAATTTTTGTAATTCATTATCTTAAAAAATAAATTAAAAGGGATTCCTAAATTCTATATATTTTTTTATTGTTTTATTACATGTATTTTACTACTAATAAAAAGGAGTTTAAACTAAAGTAAAACAAAATCTAAAATAGGCATAGGTAATTGAAATAATCAGGGGGGTGTGAATTGGAATCAGGGGTACAAATCAAAATCTTAGGAATGAACTAAATCATGTTCACATGCCAGACATTGGGCTTAACCCAGGTGTGTATAGAAATATGCTAAGGCCCATTCTCCATTTTTTTATTGAATCCAAACAAACAAATAATCTGATTTAATTGTTGACAACATTATTCCAAGTAAAATGAAAATAATAATTAAAAAAACAATTAAAGGGGCAGAAGTGTGAAACGCAGATGTTTTGTTCAGTGTTGGGTTAGACTCTTCATCTTTCTTAAAACCTGCTCTCTTCTAAAGTTCATTCACCTTCCGCCGCCATGAACGACATTCTCGCCTCCCCTTCTTCTTTAAAGAAACTCACCTTCGAGTCATGCGATTACCAGCGATTCCGCCGCCGTAACCGCATCATTTCCGTCTCTCATCACTTCTGTTCGAAACCCCGTTCTTGTTTCAAAATCAAATAAACTCGCTGATTCAACACATCCCTCAATCTCTGTCTCACTCTTACATAGTCTACTTCGATTTGAGTCTCGTCTCCATTGACGTTCATCAATTTGTCCTCAATCATTCACAAATTCAAGCTAATATTAACGAAAGAAGAGCGACGAAAGAAAGGAGTATTGCTTACCTACTGGGGACTGATTCGGCGTGTCTTCTATAACAATGATTAAAAGAAGACCAGTGAATCATAGATGCACTCTAGGTTTTAATATTTTCCTTCTGCGTGCATTCTTCTTTTACAATTTTTGCGATTTCAAATCTCTATATATTATGTGCATTCTTGCAGATGAAGAGTTAATCATTAATGATGATGATGCAGAACTCTTGACGAAGATGGTGATTCAAGTTTGAATCGATGGAGTTGCAGAGGGAAAGTTGAGGGAGTTTGAAGATTAAAGAAGGTTGGATATCGTGGATAAAGATTGAAGAATTGATGCAAAGAAGATGGTGAAGGTGTAATGATGATGAAGGATGAAGCAGAACAGTGAGAGTAATGGTGGAGAGTGAAGGTTGATGAAGATAAAGAGAATGGAGGCTTGAAGATGACAGATAATGGAAGGTTGAAGATGACATAGAATGGAAGGTTCAAAATGACAGAGATCCCCCCAAAAGGTGAGTCTTCAATCTCTGTTATCTGTTGTGAATCCCCCCCCCCCTGAAAAAAAAATGAATCCCCTCCCTTTATTTCTGTTATGGTTTGTTCCCAATATGTTAGCAATTTTGTTACTAATCTGTTAGCCTTCTGTTAGGAATCTCTTAGCTTCTCCTCCCAATTCTGTTATTTATGTCATCACTTAGCTAGCCCACGGTTATAAGGGTTAAAGAATTAGTTATATGTTGATGAGGTGGCTAAAAAATATGGAAGTTAGAGTTATTTTGGTCTATTGTAGGCAGTTAGAAAATGGTTAGGTATTGTACCAGGTTGTTAGGCAGTTAGTTTTAACAGTTTTGTTTTGGTTAGGAACTATTAGAGAATTTTGTTTCTGGAACTTCTGTCACCGGTAATGCAATCTTGGACCATATTCTGAGTTCTGTTAGAAGAACTAAGAATTGAGATTGAAAATTATTTTATCTGAAATTATGTTAGGCCTGTTTGAACTGTACTCATGATATCTCGTGACAGTGGGCTTTCTGATATACAGGGCTGAAGTGTGGAATATGGAATGAAGCCTTAAATAACACAGATTGCAGAGATGAACTTCTGAAGTTTTTTGTAATTTTGAAGAGTGGGGTTAAAGGATGAGGATGAGAGGAGGTGATTACTCAATGATGATGATTTGCATATTCTAATACGATTCGCAAATATATGAGATTTGCAGAAGATGAATCAAGGAAGATGAAGATTGAAGACATTGAAGAATCAATGCAAACATTGAAGGAAATGGAGATTTCAGAGAGAATTTAAAGAGATGAGAGAATCTCAGAGGTGAGTTCTTGATAGATTCTCGGATTTTCCGTTACGAATCCTCCCTTTTAGAAATCTGTTACAAACATGTTGGCACCTTCTGATATGTTTTCTTGATATGCTAAGCTGAGAATTAGACTTGAGTTTTATCTTATTTTCCTTTTCCTATTTTTTTTGATTTAATGATTCTCCCTTAGTCTTTTGAGTGCAGCCAGTCTATTTCATGTTAGAGTGTGAAGCAATTCTGAACATTTTCAGCTTTAGTTCAAAAAAAAAAATTAAGTAACACAAGTTTAGTGCAAATTTGGATTTGAAAAATAGTTTGCATTTGTTTTGAGTATTCCATTTGAACTAATTGGTGTACTGCCCTTTTTTTTAATTTAGGTGACATTCTCCTTGGGACACTTTTGAATGGCTTTGCAAGATTGGTCAAGGGTTTGTGGAAAGCATTGAACTACTTGGACATGGACTGATTTCTTTTTACAATTAGATTAAGGAAAATGGCATAACCTTTGACAAATGAATTTTTTGCTTCTTTAATTGTAAACATTCCAATATGAACATTTGTATGGACTTCAAATTGAATGAAATTGATGCTTTAAATAACATGAATAATTGGAATTTTTGAGGTTGAATTTGGAGTGGAATAATTCTTGAATTTTGAATTTTCACTCTTGAATCACTTATGTCACATGCCTCAAATTTATCCACATGAGTGAGTTTTGAACTTGAACAATGGGGGCTTGCACAAAAATTGACTTGAAACCTTGATTGGTGATGAATATTCTTGAAACCTCAAATTTCAAATGAATCAAAGTGGTGTGCCTTTATACTTGTGTTCCAAGAAACCAATCATGGATTGACTTTCCTTTTTTTTGTATACTTGAACACCTTTGACCCTTTTGACAAATTTAGATCATTTGGGGACTTGAAATGAATTCATTTGCACTTGTAATCAATTAAACCACATGACACTTTCCACATTAAGAAATTGGATGGACACTTTCCAAACCAACAACTTGCACTATTAGCGAAAGAACTTGAGAACATAAATTCCTTCAAGAGAAATATGACTAGGATAATCTCAATATGAACATTATAGTTCAATGAACCTCAATCTTCAATTAGATGAAAATTCAGGAATCAATCCTATTTGAAAGGTTGATGAAATCTTAATTCACAACTTAAACAACAAGAAGCATCTCGACTTGGCGAAAAACCCAATAATTATTTAACCACTTGACAAGTACCATCACAAAGAAGGAAGTCGTTGATTAAATCCTCTAAATTCCTTGAGAAAGAAAGTCTCGTGGAACTAGCAGTTAGGAGAAAACTTAAATGTCGATGAGCCTGCAATAGAGAGAATGATGATCCTTGTAGCCTTGAGGATGAAGCCTAGTATAACAAATATTTGCTGAAGATCTAATACCGAGATCAAGCATAACATAGGAGAAACCCTAATTCTTTGGCAGAGTTAAACCCAAATGCCTTTGTTCTTTGAAGAAACTTTGGTGAAGCAAACCTTATATCTCGAGGAAACCTGCTAGCGAAGATGCTTATGTTGCTTGAGATCTAAAACCCTAATCTCATACCAAGAATAATGAGAGTAACAACTGGATTAACATGAAGAACGTAACAAGCTTAGTCCACAGAGAAAAACTGTAATGCCAAACTCTTCGATCCTATAACCATGGGACCAATGCTACATGTGAAATATACAGAGTATGATTAGGGATCTTAGGGGGGGAAATTACGGTATAACAGCTTCCCTTATTTAAGTGTCTTCTATCCGGAGATACGAAGGTTAAAATATTTGTTTCGATGCGATTGAAGATACTTAAATACAAAAGAAGCCCTATTTTTGGCCTTAAGATGCCATGCAATGCTTATGACTATGAATATAAACTTCACATACGTGAACAAGACGCCACTGGAGAAGTGAAAATAAGATCAATAGACTTAACAAAAAGAAGTTGGCCTAGGAAAATAAATCTCTAGGGAACAACACGACTCTGGGAACAGACATTTGAATCTATTTGAGAAAAATTGGCTCTGCTGGGGAAAAGAAGACTCAACTTTACTGGGGTATGGTCCAGAGAGGAGACAAAATAACATAAACTCAAAACAGAGGGAAAAGTAATGGGTGACAACAATTAACCGATAGATGTGAACTATCCTCTCATAGAGGAGATAGAAAAAAAGAGAGTAACATCAACACAGGGGATCAGTAACTGCTAACCCGAAGGGTAGGAACAGAAATGATAAGATAATACCAGCTCAGGGATGATGAAAAACTTCAACATTGAGACTAGCAAGTGAATGATTGGTATCAGTACTTATGACTGGTAGCAACTGTTTGACGTCAGCACTTATGGATGGAAACAACTCAACTCAATCAGAGTAAGGTCCAATGAGGAGAAAGAGATGAACCTTGAATAAGAATGACAACGAACTACCAACTCAAAGATGAAGGTAGAAAAAAAACAAATACTCCATACTAATTTTTTATTGAAGGTAAAGAAACAGGGGATACACCGACGTTTACTGAAGGTGAACTACCGACTTTTCCTAGAGGTAGAGATACAAAATATGCACCGACTTTTACTGAAGGTGAGCTACCGAATTTTACTAAAGGTATAGATATGAAATATGCACCGACTTTTACTGAAGGTGAGCTACCAACTTTTACTGAAGGTAGAGAGAAAAGAAGATACACCAACGTTTACTGAAGGTGAAGTCTGCCTTAATGATAAAGAGTTTCCCCAAAATTCTGGCGTTCTACCTAGAATGGGTAAAAATACAAGCTATCTCAAATAAAGAGACTACCACTTGCAACGATTTCACAACAAACTTCTCTTGCAAACTTCCTCGAAGAGATACCATTTGATGGAGAATCAGATAAACTTCCCCTCGATCCTGACTATAAGCCATGAACTGGTCTCAATTTCTTATTTAACCAAGATGTTTCACCTGGAAAGGGTAAAAATACAAGTTATCTCAAATAAAGAGACTACCACTTATAAAGATTTATCAACAAACTTCTCTTGCAAAACTTCCTCGAAGAGATACCATTTGATGGAGAATTAGATAAACTTCCCCTCGATCCCGACTATAAGCCACGAACTGGTCTCATTTTCTTCTTTAACCAAGATGTTTCACCTGGAAAGGGTAAAAATATTGATGTAACAATCTTTCAACGAATTGTCTTTATCATTGAAGTACAACCAAACTCAACAACAAACTATCTCCCATAATGAAGAGACTACCATTCATCGGAATATATATCTCAACAACGAACTACCTCCCATAATGACGAGCTACCCTTCATTGGAGTAAACAACATCTCAGAAATGAACAACCTTCCATAATGACAAGGCTACCATTCATTGAAAAGGAAAAGAAAAAACTTCATCAACGAACTATCTCCCATAATGACGAGATTACCATTCATTGGAAAAAAGCATCTTCTCTGGCATTAACAGACTTACTGGGAAAGAATAGGTTGCTCAAATAAAGAGACCTATCACCTGTTGTTTTAAGAAGGAAATGTAATTAGACTTTTCAGAAATGAAGCTTGATTTCCTGGGGAAATACTAATACACTCCTGTTGAAGAGAGAAAAAAACTTTGCATGCAAAATAAATGCACATCCTCAAATCAAGGCTTGAAGCCTGCAGAAGTCAGAACAATAATATTGTCGAGGACTGCAGATTCAAACCAGAAATAAACTGGAATGAAATGATCAACCAAGACAGCACCTGATGAGAAATAAAATCAAAAGGGGATCATACTCCATCCAGATAATGAACTGAATAGGAAGTCTAAAGCAAAATTCTCTTACGAGGGATAACTCAGCGGGGAAATTGAAAGGATATACACTTTCTGTTTAAAGTTGACAACTCTATTGGAGAGAGAGTAATATAACTTTGCAAAGAAGGTAATATACCAATAAAACATCAATGAATGCAAATGAGCAATGAATCTTTATTCAGCTATGCATGATGTATGTATGAATGTATGAATGTTATCATATATATCCTGACAAAACAACCATAACACACTGGGGATAACCAAACAAAGCTTACTTGGGCGAAAACAACACTCATCCAAGTCATATCCAAGCTGAAGATGATATTCCATAAGAGTGTAAGCATCAACTGAAAAAATAGAGTCTTATTTCACGGCTTAGCTTCACTGGAAAGAACATGGCTTGGAAACAATCAAAGCACCACCTGACTAGTAACAAATAAAGTTTTCGAGATACAATAAACTCCTCTAGGTTTCACCGGGTAACGTTAATATGGACTTCGAAAGGGGAAGACAATGCTTCATCGTTTGGGCTTCACCTGGAGCTTCCAAAACTAACTTCACTAGGGAAGATGAAAACCATATCATCGAGACTTCAACTGGGGATTTCAATACAGACCTCACCGGGGAAGATGAAAAACTACGTCTTTGATTTTTCAACTAGATATTGTTATGCTAACCTCATTGGGGAAAAAGAAACGCACACACCAAAGAGAGCCCAAATACAGTCTTCAATATGAAGAAAAATAATTGTGTAAACTTCTTTGGAGAGAAATCATTAAATTTCATGGGATAACAGCTTTAGAGGGAAGCATCATCCTCGACTCATCCGAGGAATTAAGAAATTAACACCATAGTAATAGGTCAGCCCATGTGGATTTTAAATCAAACTTAGCGCACAATGAGAGAAAACCCAAGGAGTGGACACTTATCTCAAAACTTCTTAGAATGTGTATTGCCCTTGTCTGGTTGCTTAGAGGGATACCACAACAACAATATCATAACTGGAGGGTGTAATATCCTGCGAAAGATTATGTATTACTTCTCAACATAAAAGGAAGAAAGAATTCAACAACTAAGCACATGCTTTTTAACTTTGCAACCTCTGCTTGATTATCAACTGGCCACAGAAAGAAATTACACTCAGTCGGAGAAATCTAAATCAGGATTTGACTGGGGAGGATGGGATTACAAACCCAACATCAAATAGTTGCTTGAAGACAATCTGAACCAAAGCTTAACTGGGTAAAGATGGGAACATAAACCCAAATGCCACAAATATGTCGCACTAACGTAGCTATTTCTTAGACCATGTCGGTATACCCCACACAGTTTCCACAATGCATTGCTACTTACCTATAATGTATCCCAAATCCGGGTAGAGGATTCAAACCCAAACAAAGAACCATAATGTAAAGTATACAAGTCAAACAATTTAAGCAAATAAATGTGATGTATCCCTAAGGTAACCCCACTTTTAGAGTTTTCCCCAACAGAGTCGCCAATTCTGTGATGCGGTGGGAGAACTGACTTGAGGGTTTTGTATTTGATCGCAAATGTTGCGGTTAGCAAGAGTCACCATTGACTTTTCTTTTATCTAAAAGGAAAGGTGAAAAAGTACAAGAAAGACATTTGAGATTATTTCTTGAGTTCGGGGGGTAGATTATGAAAAGGGAAGGTATTAGCACCCTTTTCATCCATGGTTATCCATGGGCTCTTAGTTACTTGCTAGATCACTTGCTTTTGTTTGAAATTGTGCTTTGTATGGTTTTTTGAAAGTATTTTGTAAATAGGTCATTGTTTAGGCAATCTTTGTAATGATTCTCGTTCATAAGAATGTATACAATGATGTTGATCTTTTGAAAATGTTTTCAAGTTTTGTAAGATGTTTTGAAATTTGTAGGTGTTTGTTTTGAAAATAGCAAGGATGTTTTGTTTGAAATTGAGCAAGTAATTAGGAGCAATCTACCTAATCAAATGTCTTTCTTGTTCATTTTCTTTTCCTTTGACATGGTTCTCTTACCATTCATTTGGTAAGAAACCCTATCTTTAGATGTAAACGGGACGGGCATGGGTCATCGTATAGCCATGATTAGCAATGTTGCAAGGTATCTTGGAATTCTTTTTTAGGGACTAAGATCATTTGTAAGGCAACTTAGATAGCATCATCGAGGGACTCTTATCTTGTATTTGCTTGTTTTTGCTAAGATACCTTACATGCGTAATATGGCAATTTTATATAAGGCAACCAAGTGGAGTTTACCCTAGGGGTGCTTGTGTGAAAGTGCATTGTTTTCATGCTTGATTTTGTCTTGAATTAGGGTTTTCTATTTGGTTGGTTTTAATCTTTCCATACAAAACCCTAATTACTAGCATTTGTTATATAAAGCGATAAATTACGGGAATTAAAATTACTACTCTAGAACATCATTTAGGGGAGGGTAGTATACAATTTGTAAATGGGGATTGCAAGAAATTAAACCCTAATTAGTCTATTACAACCAAATTGAATTTATACAATAATTGAAATAAATAAATGTACAAAGATAAATATGCAAGAATGTAAATGCAAAGAAAATGAATCTTTTTGTTTGGATTTTTATGAGAAAAGGTTTTTTGTTTAACCTAATTAATTACAAGAAAATAATTAATTAAAATAATAAAAGTAGACCTAATTTAATAAGAAAAGATTTTAAATAAAACCCTAAGTCTATTAATTGATTAAAATAAATTAAGTTTAAGAAAAGTATTTTTGTATTTTTGTATTTTTGTCTTGAAAATAATATATGGTGTTGTAAAATATTTTTGGCCCTTTTTATATTAAAGTAAATATATTTTAATTGGTGTAAAAGAAAATAAATAATAACCTAGTTTTAAATTAAATTTACAAAACTAGTTAGTAAAAATAAATAAAGTATAGTTAAAAAAAATATTTTTTGTGAGAAAAATAAAATAAACTAAGTTAAAATAAAAATCAATTTTTTTTATATTTTTTATGATTTTTTAACATTAGGAAAAATATTTAAGAAAATAAAATGAAATAAATAAAATAAAATAAAACAAAACTGGGCCAGGGGCGTATAAGTGAAATAGGGGGTTAATCAACAAAAAAAAAAGAGCCAGACCCAAAGGGTCCAACGCCTGCAAACAAATAAAAAATATGTCAAAAATATGTATACATGTAAAAATAGTCACGCTGGGGCTTGAACCCAGGACCATGGGGTGAATAGGCGCGCGCTTTACCACTGGGGTGGCTATACATCCGTTTATATAAACAAAACAATAAATATGTAGGGCAAATCAAGTCCTGATGACTTCATCTTCAACCTCCAGTCGGTGTACCTGTAACTTCTTCATTTCTCAACAAAAATGGAAGATGACAAAATGAAAGTTGTTGCATTCTTCCTCACGATTCTAACCATGTAAATAACTAAATCTAAAAGTCAAAGATAAATGAGAATTTCTCTGGCCCTAATTTGAACCCTAAAATTTTCAGAAACTTCAACTCTAAAATTCTCTAAGCTCAGACCATGTAAATGCAAACTATGGATATGTACAGCTTCGTGGCAATAAGGTCTACATTTTATCTTCACAAATGCAAGCCTAACAATGCCTAAGTAATGAGATAGAAGTTCAAGAAAAATACTTCAAAACTGGAAATCGTGAAATGGATTTGAGCTTGTTTCAGGCAGTGCTGATGATCAGGTTAGCTTCCTTGGACCTCTAGGAAGCTAATGCAATGGTTGGCTTGAGCTGAGGATGGCTGGAATACTTTGGAGAAGTCCAACTGTGATGCTATGTTTTTGGTTATGGAAGACAGGGAAAATGGTGTTACAGAAATGAAACAGGTACAGGGATGAGTTACTCTTGATGCAAGGAAGCTTTAGAAACTAAAAGGCCAAGAAACACACGAGGGAAATGTGAGTTTGAGGTTCAAGGTCAGAAACTGTGCAACAATGGAGTTTTTGGGAAATTTTTGATTTGAGAGAGTTTTGGTGTATTTTAGGGTGTTCAAATCGTGTTTTAGCTCACAAATAGTGCTTCTATTTATAAGCAACAAGTTTGGAGACTTGTTGTTGATCAGAATTTGAATTTACATCCTTAAGCTAAACATGTGATTTTTGAGAAAACAAGTTTCAATGCCTTGCGTACTTGCTAAGATAGAGTGGTTATGCTTTAAAAACACTTGATTTTGACTTTGTAGATGAAGTGTGATCAGAGGGAACAAGTTAGAGGCTCAAGAGTGAACTTTATGCATAAAACTTGCTTTTCAAGAATGACATTGTTAACTTTCTTCCCAAAATGGCAATGTGAATTAGATAAAGCTTAAATCACTTGGGTTATAGCTCAAACGTTTGTGTAATCCATTAATTATGGATTGACAAACAAGTTTGAGGCCTTCAAAGCAAAGATTATGCAGCCTAACATTGATTTTCCTTTGTGTTCATCATGAAAATGATCTATAATTTAAGTGACAAAATCCCAACTTCATCTCTTTGATTCTCCCTTCTCAAGAATGATCTCAAGGAGTTATTGGACATTTTGGAAAGCTTGAAATGTGTTCTACAACTCATCTTTGAATTTCTTTTGAAGATTCCCCTTGGAACTATGTGAAACATTGCCATGAAGTTAGGTAAAACATTTGCCTAACTAGGGCAAAATTTCACTAAGTATTTTTTAGTTCATGAGCATGTATTCACAAAATTATAACTTGAGATCCAAGAACTTTTAGGAGAAGTTGTATGAAGAAAAGTTGTATATTTCATGGAGATCTACAACTTTCATGTTGGAAGTTTCCTTTGAAAAAAAAAGAAATTTTTGACACTTAGAAAATTTTCTAAGTTTAGAAATTTTGACTTTTCAAAATGAAATCTTGATTTTTTGATTTCTTGATGAATAAGTTTCCTATTTTGACACGTTTTGATGAATTATGATCTTTGGTGCTTAAATTTGACCAAAAAGACAAAGTTTGACTTTTCAGTATACAGTTAACTTTTGATCAGTTGACTGCAAAATCCATCTCTAATTCCAATGGATTTGCAATGTTTTGAATCATGTTATTAGGTAAAAATGATTCAATTGAGCTCTTGAGATCATGCCTTAAACCAATTGACCATTTGCTAGGTTAAAAATCATAAATTGCCATTTCCCAGTAAAAACCCTAATTTTGACCATTTTGCCCTTTTGGAGATTTGATCAAATTTCTTGAGAGATTATGGTCCAAACTTGATAAAATGATATATTTGCGTTTAAAATGTTGATGTGGATAAAAAATTATGAAGTTTGACTGTAAATTGGCCGCAGTTGACTTTTTTCCCAATACAACTGATTTTTAGGTCAACTGCTCAATTGACTGAGCAAAAATATGGTTCAAGGCTTGAAACTTGGCATGATTAATCTTGGGGGTCCATAGTGGTCCATGAAAGTCATATGATGCATTTAAAGTTCAAAAATCCATGTGCACACTCAAACCCTAATTTTGGTCATCAGTGCATAAGGAGGTGTCTTAAGCTGATAAAACCCTAGTGCAGTCTTGAGCCCAAGGAGATTTTGTGAGCAAATTCTTGATAAATGAGAGGGCAAATTTTGGGGTACAACAGATAATAAATGAAATCTTTGCAAACAAAATAAAGTAAGAACTACAAAGAATTGGATAAAGGCTCAAACTTTATTAATAGAATGGTAGTCTGCGAACAACGAGACTCCATGGATGATTACAAAGTTTGGAAAATGGTAAATATATGGAAAAGATACATTGAAATATAATGACCACTATTCTCCCTAACAACTTAGAACTCCTGAGCAAGGACTTCAGTTGAAGTGTGATGAGAATCTGAGAAGATTGTTGCTTCTGTGATCAAGTCTTGTCTAACGCAGTTACTTTCCAAGAAATCCATAACTTTTGCCTAGGTTTAACTTACGGGTTTTCAACCTACCGGGAAGGTTTATTCTATTTGTGTCTCTAATTTTTTCCTAGACTGCCGTTTCGGGTTTTCAGCCTACCGAGATGCTCCTTTTTGCCTAAGTCGCCCTTTCGGGTTTTCAACTTAGTGAGTTGTTCTTTTATTTCTTTAGGCGAAGTATTTCTTGACTACATCAACATTCAAAGGACGTGGGAACTCCTCGCCATCCATAGTTTCAAGAATCAATGCACCGCCAGAGAAGGCTTTCTTGACAACATATGGGCCTTCATAATTGGGAGTCCACTTGCCCCTAGAATCAGCGTTAAAATACATGATCTTCCTGAGCACGAGGTCGCCTTCTCTGAATTCATGAGGCTTGACCTTCTTATCAAAATATTTCTTCTTTCTCTTTTGGTATAACTGACCATGATACAAGGCCGTCATCCACTTTTCTTCAATTAAATTCAACCGGTCAAACCTGTTCTAGATCCATCCAGCCTCTGACAACTTGGTTTCCATCATCACGCGTAAAGAGGGAATCTCAACCTCGACGGGGAGCACTGCTTCCATACCATACACAAGAGAGAATGGGGTTGCCCCTATTGAGGTACAGACGGATGTACGATACCCATGCAAAGCAAAAGGAAGCATCTAATGCCAATCTTTATAAGTAGCAACCATCTTTTGGATGATTTTCTTAATGTTCTTATTAGCAGCTTCAACAGCCCCATTCATCTTTGGCCTGTAGGGAGATGAATTGTGATAGACAATCTTGAATTCTTCACAAAGTTCTGTCATCATATTATTTTTTAGATTCGAGCCGTTATCAGTGATAATCCTGCTTGGCACACCATACCGACAAATAAGATTATTCTTGATGAAGCGTACTACCACCTGCTTAGTAACATTGGCATATGAAGCTGCTTCCACCCACTTGGTGAAATAGTCAATTGCTACCAAGATAAAACCATTTCCATTTGACGTCTGAGGTTCAATCATTCCAATCATGTCAATACCCCACATAGAGAAGGGCCACGGGGACGAAATAACATTGAGAATTTTCGGAGGCACATGAATCTTGTCAGTGTAAATCTGACACTTGTGGCGCTTCTTTGTAAATTTGTAACAGTCAGATTCCATTGTCAACCAATAGTAACCCTCCCTAAGCATCCTCTTTGCCATCGAATGTCCATTGGCATGGGTACCAAAGGAACCTTCATGGATCTCGTGCATCGACATGTCTGCTTCGTGTCTATCCACGCATCTGAGCAAGACCATGTCATAATTTATTTTGTATAACACATCTTCATTAAGGAAAAAGCTACCTGACAACCTTCTCAAGGTCTTCCTATCTTTATTTGATGCACCCGACGGGTATTCTTGAGTCTGGAGAAAATGCTTGATATAATAATACCAAGGCTTTTCGTCTAACGTTTCCTCTACTACAAAATAAATGGGCTGGTCTATCCAGGTGTCGCACTGTGATACGAGTCACATCATTCCAAGTATTCACTTGATATATAGACGCCAAAGTTGCCAAAGCATCCGCCATTTGATTTTCCTCTCTAGGAATATGATGGAATTCAACTTTGTTAAAGAAGGGTAATAATCTTCTAGCATAGTCCTTGTAAGGGATCAAGCCAGGGTGACGAGTATCCCATTTTCCTTTAATGTAGTTTATTACCAAAGCTGAATCACCATAGACATCAAGGATTTTGATTCTGAGATCCATAGCCGCTTTGAGACCCATGATGCATGCTTCATGTTCCGCCATATTATTGGTACCATCAAAGGTCAACCTTGCAGTGAAAGGGATATGAGACCCATGAGGAGTGATAATCACAATACCAATTCCTTTTTCGTAAGCATTCACAGCTCCTTCAAACACCATACCCCATCGGGACTCTGGATCAGGACCTTCCTCAAGCAAAGGTTCATCACAATCTTTTACTTTTTCAAAAACATCACATCTTCGTCGGGGAAGTCATATTTGAAAGACTGATAATCTTCAAACGGTTAGTGAGCAAGATATTCTGCCAACACACTGCCTTTAATAGCCTTCTGAGTATGGTATTTAATATCGTATTCAGACAACAACATCTGCCAACTAGAAATTCTTCCGGTAAGAGCATGCTTTTCAAAGATATACTTAATTGGATCCATTTTGGATATCAACCAAGTAGTGTGATTCAACATATACTGACGCAGGCGCTTCGCTGCCCAAGCCAAAGCACAACATTTCTTTTCAAGTAGAGTGTACCGTGACTCGCAATCAGTGAACTTTTTACTCAGATAGTAAATGGCGTATTCTTTTCTTCCTGTTTCATCTTGTTGTCCCAAAATACAACCCATAGAATTATCTAACATTGTCAGATACATTATCAATGGTCTTCCTTCAATGGGAGGGAGAAGGATATGAGGTTCAAGAAGATACTCTTTAATGCTTTCAAATGCCCTCTGGAAATCATTGGTCCATACACACCCTTGATCTTTCTTCAGAAGCTTGAAGATGGGTTCACACGTTGCAGTCATATGGGAGATGAACCTGGAAATATAATTCAGACGGCCGAGGAAACCTCTAACTTGTTTTTCAGTCCTTGGAGCAGGCATTTCTTGAATTTCCCTGACTTTATCAGGATCAACTTCAATTCCTTTTTGGCTGATAATGAAACCTAGCAACTTTCCAGAACGAACACCAAAGGTTCATTTATTCAGATTCAAACGAAGGCGATACTTCCTAAAACGCTTAAATAAATTCAATAAATCTTCCATATGTCATTCCACAGTATGAGATTTAGCGATCATATCATCAACATATACTTCGATTTCCTTATGCATCAGATCATGGAATAGGGTTGTCATAGCCCTTTGGTACGTTACACCAGCGTTCTTCAACCCGAAGGGCATCACTCTGTAACAGAATGTTCCCCAGGGTGTGATAAATGTTGTTTTTTCCATGTCCTCAGCAGCCATCTTAATTTTATTGTACCCAGAAAACCCATCCATGAACGAGAACACTTCGAATTTTGTTGTGCTGTCCACTAACATATCAATGTATGGTAATGGAAAATCGTCTTTTGGACTTGCTTTATTTAGATCTCTATAATCAATGCACATGCGGACTTTTCCGTATTTCTTTGGTACCGGAACAATATTAGCAATCCATTAAGGATATACTGATGTCACAACAAAACCAGCGTCAATCTGTTTCAAGATCTCTTCTTTAATCTTCAGTGCCATATCATGGTGAGTTCTTCTTAACTTCTGCTTGATGGGTGGACATTATGGCTTCAACGGAAGGTGGTGCTCCACAATATCAGTTTCTAACCCAGGCATATCCTGGTAAGACCAGGCAAAAATATCAAAATATTCTTTCAGTAGCTCAATCAACTTTCTCTTCACGTCGGGATGAAGCAATGCTCCAATCTTGAATCCTCTTGGATCTTCCTCTGATCCTAAGTTAATCACCTCCAACGGCTCTTTATACCGCTGAATGGTATTCTTCTCGCGCTCAAGCAACCGTGAAACCTCTTCTGGGATTTCATGTATTTTTCTTCCTCGACCAAATACACAGGATATCCGAAGTTGGGAGAGGGCGCAGGGTCATTGTATTTAATGGTTTTCTTAGTTAATCTGCATATGCGATTATGATTGGTTTTAGAAACTGACCGATGTATAAGTGATTATGCAGATTTACTAATGATTATCATTTATTTCGAAAGTTTTTTTCTGATTACCATTTTCCAAGAAAAAGCAATAAATAAAACATAATTTGGAAAACAAAAACATCTTTTATTAATGATGTAAAAGTCAAAAACAAAAGACAATGCCCGCACAATATCACTTTCACCTTAAACAAAAAACAAATTACTTCGAGATGTGGATGCAAGAAGGCACATCAATGGTGATCCAATTATGGACCCTCACTCCATGCGTTACGAAATTTGGCATCTCTTGCCCTGGCTCATCCTCAAGGATAGCATTGATCTTCGAAGTAGTTGGATGCAGATACCCTACACTATGGAATATGTCTTGATATTTGCTGAAAGCAGACTTTGGCTTCAAAATCTCACACTTATTATTCTTCACCGAGAAGCCCAAACTAGCTTTATTCTTATTCACTGGTGGATCAATAATTTGCCCCCTTGCCTTACTAGGGCCATTATGTACTACCTGTTGAGCATCTTTGAATGAAGTAATAGAATCTTCATTCTTCCTTATATTATTGATCGACAAAGCTTAGAACTGCGTTCTAACAACAACCTCGTCAGCCTCTACAACGCTGAAGGAAGATAAATGAGATATTAATAAAGTTTGCTCGCTGTTTACAATGACCACCTTCCCTTCTCGGAAAAACATTAACTTCTGATGAAGAGTCGATGTAACATCCCCTGCCTCGTGGATCCATGGTCTTCCCAATAGACAACTATAAGCGGGAACAATATCCGTCACCTGGAAAGTAATTTGGAACATGTGTGGACCTATATCCATAGGCAAGTCCTCTTCTCCAATGGCTGACTTCCTGGAGCCATCGAAAGCTTTCACTATGATACCACTAGGGCGCATGGGGGCTCCTTGATACTTCAGATTTAAGAGAGTTCTCCTTTGTATCACGTTTAAGGCAGAACAATTATCAATCAATACATTGGATAAAGAATCATTTTTGCAATTCATCAAGATATGTAGAGCCATATTGTGGTTTCTCCCTGCTCGGGTAATTCTTCATCACAAAAGCTCAAATTATTACAAGAAGTAATGTTCCCGACAACACCGTTAAACTGATCCATGGGCATATCTCTTTCAACAAACGCCAGACTAGTACTTTCATTAGGGATTCTTGATGGGAATCAGAAATCATCAATAAAGCCAAGATAGAAATCTTAGACGGGGTCTATAACAACTGATCTACGATCTTGTAGTCGCTCATCTTAATAATCTTCAACATATCATCAACTTCTTTCTCTAAGGTAGTGCCACTAGATTCTTCGGCCGCCTTTTTAGGTTCAACATTAGTTTCGATGACTTTCTTGCCATGATCAACATCTCCCCGAAAATTAGGAGCAAATACACGGCCACTACGCGTCACTCGACTGGCTTCAGCGATATTCTCCACATGTGTCAAAGGTCGTATCAGAATCTCCACCCCGTCTTCTAGGATGGTCGTATTATATTTATATGGTACAACTGTCTGATTCATATGAGACGTGACCAGGTAAACATATAACAACAGGGGTTACTGCAGGCTTGCTGCAATATGTAATTTCCACCGGAGCAGGAATGTCAAAATGGGGTACAATAACATTCACCCCTACCTCTCTTGTATATTCAGACTTCAAATAATTACCAATAAAAGTATCATCTTCAACGACAAGCTTAGACTCATCATCAGAAAAGAAATCATCAGCAGAAATGTATTTATTATCCGACATGATCTCACCAGAATGGTCTTCAATCATGTTGACTCCAATGTAACCATCTCTATTTCTTATGATGCTAATTGTTCCTTCATCTAAAAGTAATTGGATACATGTCTTCACGATGGAACAGCCACGGGGGTCCCTACAACAGATCCAACAACCACCGTATTGATGTACCTCTTGTCCTGGCATATGGCAAAAGTTAGCATGTAACTGCACCAGATTATCCTCCATGTCATTCACATCATAAATTCGGAACTCGCCGGGACATCCGTACACCATGTTCACTTCCTCTTTGCATTCATCCTTGGTCCTGATAATACAAACAAGGCCTTCATCAATCACTTTTTGAAGGTCAACTTTTACCTTATCACATCCACATCTATTTCGGCTGCATTTATTACACATCTTATGGTCATGCATGCAATAGCCGAACCTGCAAAGGTCAATATGTATCTTCACTAAATTTCCTTTTATCAAACTCACATCATAAATCTTGGACTCTCCTGGATTATCAGAAATCATATTCACCGTTCCTCCACCTCCATGTTTAGGCAACAAGTTATCTTTCACGTTGGGACCGACGTATTTAAAGGACAGAAGGCCATATCTAACCATTTTCTGAACCTCAGACATCAAAGGATAGCAGTTCTTGATGTTGTGCCCAGGGGCTCCTTGATGAAAGGCACATGTCTGGTCTGCCTTGTAGTACCACGGCAAAGGAGACGGTATAGTAGGAGGATTCCTGGTTTACACTAAATTTTTCTGAATCAATGCTGGAAATAGCTCTGCATAGCTCATAGGGATAGGATCAAAGGCTTCTCTTTTCTGACCCTGCCCTTGATTGCTTTGTTGGGGTGTTCTTTGATACGCAACGGCAGTCGAAGCTATGTTAACAATCGGAGTCACCGAAACAACCTATTGTTGATGCACATAACCCCTTCTATGAGGTTTAGCCCTCCTCTCTTGAACAACAACGTTTGTATCTCCTTCTTTCTTTCTAGCAAATCCATATGACGGTTTTTCCTTACCACCAGAACTTTCATCTCTTGTCAAACGGCCTTCCCTCACAGCTTCTTCTAAGCGAACACCCATACCCACCATTTCAGTGAAATCACTTGGCGCACTCGCCACCATTCTTTCATAGTAGAAGGAACCTAAAGTCCTTAGAAAGATCTTCGTCATCTCCTTATCTTCCATTGGATGGATTACCTGGGAGGCCACCTTACGCCACCTTTGTGCGTATTCCTTAAATGACTCCTTGTCTTTCTGGACCATAGCCCTGAGTTGATCACGGTCAGGTGCCATGTCCACATTGTACTTGTACTGTTTAACAAACGCTTCTCCTAGGTCGTTGAAGTATGAATATTGGCACTATCCAAGCTCATGTACGATTTTAGTGCAACACCAATCAGACTATCTTGAAAGAAATGGATTAGAAAACATTGATCGTCAGTGTGAGTGGACATCCTCCTCACATACATTACTAGGTGAGCACGGGGGCAAGTATTGCCCTTGTATTTCTCGTATTCCGGAACTTTGAATTTCGTAGGTACTTTTACATTTGGAACTAGGCATAGATCGCTTACATTCTGTCTGAACATTTCTTTTCCCCGAAGGGCCTTCATTTCTTTTTGCATCTCATTAAACTGATCTTGGAAGTCATCCATTCTGTCATAGAATCCAATTCCCTCACTTGGTGGGGGAGTAGTATGGTGAACCACATCATTAATAACAGGGACACCATCCATTAATGGAGGCACAACATGACAGATCTCATTGTTAACAATAGGAGTGACGTGTATCACAGAAGGGGTAAAAGCCATAACTTGTTGAGCAGGTTGAGCAATTTGAGCAGTAGAGTTATATCCTTCTGGCGTATAACCTCCAGGCATTCCCCATGGATAACCAGGAGGCATGTGATGCTGAGAAGCGGTAGTATTCGGAACAACTGAGACGGGAACTGTCGTGATTTCAGAGATAACCGTTTCTTGTTGTGGTTGCGTAGTATGAGGAGGTGACAGTCGTGGTGGATGATTTTGAGCATCCACCAGCGACTCTACCAAAGCAGTCAAGTTCTCCATTCCGATTCTTAAAGCGCTAACCTCTTCGTGTAGTTCACAATTCTCCTGTTCGAGACTTTCCATCTTCTTCTTAGAGTTGGCTCGAGTGTTGTACCGGTGAGACAACTTGATTCTGAAGACCAAAGGACCTTGGGTAAGACTTCAGGAAGAATCATGAAATTCATAGTTAAATGTAACATGATGCATGATATCCAATACAAGTTCCATGTTTTCATTTCCAAAAGTCTACATGCTTTTATTCTTATTATTAAACCACAATATTATTATATATTTTTTCCTGTATTTATTATATATATTTTTTCAATGTTTATTTTTTTCCTTAACAATTGGAATCAAAAAATGATGTTTGGAAACGAAAAACATGTATGCTGATAATTACATTAATATGTTATGTATGCAAACATGTGAGACCAAAGCTTCTGCAATACTGAATAACTGCTGAACTGATAATAAAACCACATTCACATGTAACAAGATCAAGAGTCCGGACCAATTAAGAATACCAAGAACCAAAGTCATCAGCATAACCAGAGTCACCAACAGAACATGTATAGTCACCATTTGTACCTGTAAAGATTACTCCCTCCTCACTCACAGGTCAAGACTAGGCCAGGGTAAAGTTAATGGTAACTCAAAATCACAGGTTCGCTTGAGAATGCTATCATCATACACCTACGTGATAATGACAACACCTCATTAAAACCTCATTTGAGCATGGACGACACAACCATCTAGGGTAATCTCAATCCCCTATCCGTCGTATTCCACTTTATTCCTATTGTTTGTCACTTAGCCTGGGTACTAGGCCTTTTACCTCATAGTAACACCCACCCAACAAAGAAACCAGCACAACAACAATATAACAAATAACAATAAAGATGTAATGCAAACATATGCTCAAACATATAGAAATGAATAAGCCATAAAAGCGTAATGATAAACACCCTAAGAAAAGAAAAATGAGAGCTAGGATTGACTCACGGGATGGACCAGCAATTGGCGACATGTTTCCCCAGTGAAGTCGCCATTTTTCTATAGCGATAATATCAATGAAGTCACCATCGAGTATTTATTTATCCCAAAAAATGGAAAGGAAAACCATCAAAGAAAAAACTAAAGGGGAAATCAAGGTCTGCGACTGAGAGATTGGGTAAGGATGTCGATTACGCGAGGGGAAGGTATTAGCATCCCACGCGTCTGTAGTACTCTACGGGATCCACTCTGTATTCTAATCAAAGGGTGTATTCAATCTAATGCTTAAGAGTTATAAACTGAGAGGGAATGCATGCAAAGGAAACACGGGGAAAAGAAGGAAATCTTTACAAATTTTCGCTCGGCTGAGCCCCATGACCAGATGCCTACGTATCCCTTTTAAGGAATCACAACGTCGTAGTTTAGCTCACATATTTTGTTTGTTTATATTTTTTAAATAAACAATGTTGCATTCGATCATTCCACCGCTGCTCGACCTTTGGAGACTTACGACCTGTAGTGGAAAGGAACTAAAATGCTCTTAGAAGAGAAAAGCCGAATGGAGAAAATGAATGGATTGGTTGGTATTTTTTTACCATGAAAAGAATTTTTGTATGCTTATCATTTTTTACACATTTGCCAAGAAATAGAAGTTTCAGTTTTAAATGCAATTATGCAAAAATGGGAAGAAAACATCTAAGGGAGACTAACCTATCTATAACCTAATGCTATCATACAATGAGGGATCCTATCTAACTTAGCATGCCAAAGAAAGTCTAACAAACTATCCTATAGGGAACATACCATAAGAGCGAAGTCGTGATCTCAATTTCTAAATTAAGTGACTCATCGATCAACAAGAATTAAAGGAAAGCGATAAAATCCTATAGAGATCACACACTGAGAGCGAAGTCGTGATCTCAATTTCTAAATTGAGTGACTCATCTATCAATAAGAAAGGAAACAAACACAAGAACAACACATATAATAAATGAAGTGTGAAATGCCTGCTACAAGTCTTTAAACAGCGACTTTGAGCGCACGCTCTTTATTTCATACTTCTCAAGATATCTAGAAAAGCGATAAATTCAAATATATAACTTGGAAGCATGATAATAACAAACGAATAATGATGTCCACAAAAAGCGTAACCAAAGAAAAGAAACCCGAAATACTTCGCGCGAGCTGGCATCAACAAACAAATAGTCAAAGATCGAATATTCGGAATAGATGTCGGAGCTTCATCGATCTGAAAATAAATCACAATCGGAATCCAAAACACATCTGCATATCAAATAATGAACCTGCATAAGACTCAGCTCAACAAGCAAAGGTGAATCACAAGTTTCAAATATAAAAAATTAGGAATTAATTTCCTAAAAAATCAAATGAAAAGCCTAAAAAAACTTCATTAATTTTTGAAGTTCATTATCTAAAATTTTTTTTAAAAGGGATTCCTAAATTCTATATATTTTTTATTGTTTTATTACATGTATTTTACTACTATTTTTATTATAAAAAGGAGTTTAAACTAAAGTAAAACAAAATCTAAAATAGGAATAGGAAATAGAAATAATCAGGGGGGTTTGAATTAGAATCAGGGGTACAAATCAGAATCTTAGGAATAAACTAAATCATGTTCACATGCCAGACATTGGCCTTAACCCATGTGTGTATAGAAATATGCTAAGGCCCATTCTCCATTTTTGCATTGAATCCAAACAAACAAATAACATGATTTAATTGTTGACAACATTATTCCAAGTAAAATGAAAATAATAATTAAAAAACACAATTAAAGGGACAGAAGTGTGAAACACAAACATTTTGTTCAGTGTTAGGTTAGACTCTTCATCTTTCTCAAAACCTGCTCTCTTCTCAAGTTCATTCACCTTCCTTCGTCATGAATGACATTCTCGCCTCCCCTTCTTCTTTCAAGAAACTCACCTTCGACTCATGCGATTACCAGCAATTCCGCCATGGTAACCACATCATTTTCGTCTCTCATCACCTCTGTTCGAAACCCCGTTCTTGTTTCAAAATCAAATAAACTCATTGATTCAACACCTCCCCAAATCTCCGTCTCACTCTTACATCGTCTACTTCGATTTGAGTCTCGTCTCCATTGACGTTCATCAATTTCTCCTCAATCATTCACAAATTCAAGTTAATATTAACGAAAGAAGAGCAATGAAAGAAAGGAGTATTGCTTACCTACCGGGGACCGATTCGGTGCATCTTCTATAACAATGATTAAAAGAATACCAGTGAATTAGATATGCGCTTTAGGTTTTAATCTTTTCCTTCTGCATGCGTTCTTCTTCTACAATTTCTGCGATTTTAGATCTCTTTGTATTATGTGCATTCTTGCAGATGAAGAGTGAATCGTTAATGATGATGATGCAGAACTCTTGACGAAGATGGTGATTCAAGGTAAACTCGATGGAGTTGCAGAGGGAAAGTTGAGCGAGTTTGAAGATTGAAGAAGGTTGGAGATCGTGGATGAAGATTGAAGCATTGATGCAAAGAAGATGGTGAAGGTGTAATGATAATGAAGGATGAAGCAGAACGGTGAGATTAATGGTGGAGAGTGAAGGTTGATGAAGATAAAGATAATGGAGGCTTGAAGATGACAGAGAATGGAAGGTTGAAGATGACAGAGAATGGAAGTTTCAAAATGACAGAGACCCCCCCAAAAGGTGAGTCTTCAATCTCTGTTATCTATTGTGAATCCCCCCCCCCCCAGGAAAAAAATGAATCCCCTCCCTCTATTTATGTTATGGTTTGTTTCCAATCTGTTAGTAATTCTATTACTAATCTTTTAGCCTTTTGTTAGGAATCTCTTAGCTTCTCCTCCCAATTCTGTTATTTCTGTTATCACTTAGCTAGCCCACGGTTAGAAGGGTTAAAGAATTAGTTATATGTTGATGAGGTGGCTAAAAAATCTGGAAGTTGGAGTTAGTTTGGTCTATTGCAGGTAGTTAGAAAACGGTTAGGTATTGTACCAGGTTGTTAGGCAATTAGTTTTAACAGTTCTGTTTTGGTTAAAAACTGTTAGAGAATTCTGTTTCTGGAACTTCTGTCACCGGTAATGCAATCTTGGACCCTATTCTCTGAGTTCTGTTAGAAGAACTAAGAATTAAGATTGAAAATTATTTTATCTAAAATTCTATTAGGCCTGTTTGAACTGTACTCATGATATCGCGTGACAGTGGGCTTTCCGATATACAGGGTTGAAGTGTGGAATATGGAATGAAGCCTTGAAGAGGATAGATTGCAGAGATGAACTTCTGAAGTTTTTTGTAATTCTGAAGAGTGAGGTTAAAGGATGAGGATGAGAGGAGGTGATTACTCAAAGATGATGATTTGCAGATTCTAATACGATTCGCAGAGATATGCGATTTGCAGAAGATGAATCGAGGAAGACGAAGATTGAAAACATTGAAGAATCAATGCAAACGTTGAAGGAAGTGGAGATTTCAAAGAGAACGTAAAGAGATGACAGAATCTCAAAGGTGAGTTCTTGATAGTTTCTCGGATTTTCTGTTTTGAATCCTCCCTTTGAGAAATCTATTACAAATCTGTTAGCACCTTCTGATATGTTTTCTTGATATGCTAAGCTGAGAATTAGACTTGAGTTTTATCTTATTTTCCTTTTCTTGATTTTTCTGAGTTAATGATTCTCCCTGATTCTTTTGAGTGCAGCCAGTCTATTTCATGTTAGAGTGTGAAGCAATTCTGAACAGTTTCAGCTTTATTTCGGAAAAAAGTAAGTAACACAAGCTTAGCGGAACTTTGGATTTGACAAACAGTTTGCGTTTGTTTTGAGTATTCCATTTGAAATAATTGGTGTACTGCCTTTTTTTTATTTCAGGTGACATTCTCCTTGGGACACTTTTGAATGACTTTGCAAGATTGGTCAAGGGTTTGTGGAAAGCATTGAACTACTCGGACATGGACTGATTTCTTTTTACAATTAGATTAAGGAAAATGGCATAACCTTTGACAAATGAATTTTTTGCTTCTTTACTTGTAAACATTCCAATATGAACATTTGTATGGACTTTAAATTGAAGGAAATGGATGCTTTAAATAACATGATTAATTGGAATTTTTGAGGTTGAATTTGGAGTTGGATAATTCTTGAATTTTGAATTTTCACTCTTGAATCAATTATGTCACATGCCTCAAATTTATCCACATGAATGAGTTTTGAACTTGAACAATGGGCGCTTGCACCAAAATTGACTTGAAACTTTTATTGATGATGAATATTCTTGAAACCTCAAATTTCAAATGAATCAAAGTGTTGTGCCTTTATACTTGTGTTCCAAGAAACCAATCATGGATTGAATTTCCATTTTTTTTGTATACTTGAACACCTTTGACCCTTTTGACAAATTTAGATCATTTGGGGACTTGAAATAAATTCATTTGCACTTATAATCAATTAAACCACATGACACTTTCCATATTAAGAAATTGGATGAACACTTTCCAAACCAACAACTTGCACTATTAGCGAAAGAACTTGAGAACATAAATTCCTTCAAGAGAAATAGACCAGGATAATCTCAATATGAACATTCTAGTTCAATGAACCTCAATCTTCAATTAGCTCAAAATTCAGGAATTAATCCTATTTGAAAGGTTGATGAAATCTTAATTCACAGCTTAAACAACAAGAAACATCTCGACTTGGCAAAAACCCCAATCATTTTTTAACCACTTGACAAGTACCATCACAAAGAAGGAAGTCGTTGATTAAATCCTCTAAATTCCTTGAGAAAGAAAGTCTCGTAGAACTAGCAGTTAGGAGAAAACTTAAATGTCGATGAGCCTGCAATAGAGAGAATGATGATCCTTGTAGCCTTGTGGACGAAGCCTAGCATGACAAACCTTTGATGAAGATCTAATGCCGAGCTCAAGCATAACATAGGAGAAACCCTAATTCTTTGGCTGAGTTAAACCCTAATGACTTTGTTCCTTGAAGAAACATTGGTGAAGCAAACCTTATATCACGAGGAACCCTGCTAGTGAAGACGCCTATGTTTCTTGAGATCTAAAACCCTAATCTCATACCAAGAATAATGAGATTAACATCTGGATCAACATCAAGAACGTAACAAGCTTAGTCCACAGAGAAAAATCGTAATGTCAAACTCTTCAATCCTGTAACCATGTGACCAATGCTACGTGTGAAATATACAGAGTATGATGAGGGATCTTAGGGGTAAAACTTTGGGTATAACAGATACTATTATTGATGACCCCATTTGGTAAGGATCAACAAATGTTGATATATATATTTTAAATATGCATACAATTGTATCTAGAGGGATCACATTGATCCTTCTTGGACAAAAATTGTTTGCCATTCCTATATCCCTCTTGCTAAGTCATTAGTGACTTGGAAGAAAATGCATAATTTTATTTCAATAGAAGAGAATATAGTTTGAAGAGGAATGCATATGATTTTGAGGTGCTCTCCTCCGATCATGATGTAGAACTGTAAACCACTTATTTCTTAGATGCACAATCACCTTACTTTTATGACATTGGACGAAGAAATTGTTTGGTATGAACATTGATAGAACTAGTTACAAAAACTTATTCAAATTTGATGGTAGAATTTGGAGACCTCAAATTTAGAATTTGATCATGACTCTTCATAAAAATTATATGGAAACCTTGACACACAATAAATGATATCAGATTTCAAAATGGTAAAAATGACTTTGATAGAGATATTTTTCTTGTTAAACAAAAAGTCTATATACAATTTACTTCTTTCAATGGAATTATGTACTCTTCAATTAACGAGTTTACAATTATTAAATGTTTAACGTCAAAAGTTGACATCCTATCGCACCTAGAATCATACAAGTTAGTAGGCGTTTTCCTGGTCATAATTTGATCAAGTGCAACACATATGGGTCTTTAAGAGGCAATCATGAAATATCAACTTGTGGTGACATATTTTAAAATAATTTATGAACATTCTTAAGAGCTTTCACGGTTAAGATTGGAGTTTGCATCTCCTTTCAAGATGAATCATATGGAATCATGCTTACTGTGAAATATAATAATAAGAGGAATTAGAGAAATCTTAGACTAGAAACCGACTCAATGCTGGTCAATCATACATTTTTTAATATGAACATTGTCCCTTCACGTATTTTAATTAAATGGATGAATATTTTACAACTATATATTCTCTTAAATTCAAGATATCTCACTTTTCAAAGAGGAAAATTCATGTATAGATAGACTAACCAATGCAATATTTGGCCTTTGAAGCAATTAACCTTTTGGACCAAAAAAAATTGTTGGTATTTACAATCAATGTGGATGTTAGAAAGGCTTTTGACACATAGGGTGAGGATTTTCTACTTAAAGTGTTGAAAAAATATGGTTTCAACAAAAAAAATTATCAATGAATCTCAACTACTTTATCTTCAGCTCATCTTTCTATGGCCATCAGATATCAACGTGGATTTTTGAATTATATTAGAGGGGTTAGGCAATGTGATCCTCTATCAACTCTCCTTTTGTGTTTGGTTGAGAAAGTACTTATTAGAGGCATCTCTAAGCTTGTTATTGAGAGTAATCTGATACTTATGAAAGGGCTCAAGGCTTTGGTTGTTGCCATCTCATATTCTCTATGAAAATATCATTTCTGGAAATAGGACATCTTTCTATAAAACAAGTGATTATAGGTTCCCCGTTGTTAGATTGTATATAATTCTGGAGTTTTTTTTTTTCTCATAGAGGTTGCACTTCTATTAGCTTGAACTTTTTTTTATTCTATATCTTTGAATATAAGCTAAGATTATTAGGATTTTCTTTTTAATTCAAAACTTATTGAGTGAGATTTTATTTGGGATCTCCACTCCTTTTTAAGTATCAATATTTTTTATAAAATATATCAACTTTATAATTGTTCAAATTAAATTTATATATAATATTATTTCTGTAATACTATTTAAAATATACGGTTTATTTAAATGTTTTTCACTCGCTTATAGTTTATATAAAATTTGTTGAGATTCAATTGTTTGTCGTGCTTTACTTGGTTAATCATTTGTCTTTTGATTAGAAACTTTTTTAGGTGTTTCATTCTAGTCACCTCCATATTATCGCTTCCACCACCACCGTCACTGATTTAAGCGACTTTCCGCCACAACACCCCGCAGACAAAAGTGTCGGCTTCGATCACGCACCTCTGTCAACTGATATGTTTATAAAGTGTTTTAGAAATTTTTGAACAGATTACATTTGTAACAAATTCGACTCATATGATATATATGATCCAGTTTGAAGGAGAGTGTATATAGAAAGTCTTGCATCGACTATAACATGTAATTAGTTTTAAATTATTTTATCTTTTTATATTTATTTTAACTTTTTAAATCATTTTAAAGGAAAAATAAAAATAAAAATCATTCCAAACTTAAAACATTTTAAAATACATACATTATATTGTGTTTCAATAATTAAATAACTTAATTTATATAGTTCAAATTCAACAAATTAAATATTAAATATAATTTCAAACTAAATTTGAATTAGTCGAGTTCATTGTCAATTATTTAGTTGTCAATATTGGGTGAGTTGGACGTAAATACTTTTAGTAGTAGTAACTAATTACCTTAATGTGACATTTTTAGCATTTTCTTTAAGGCTTCATTACCTAAGGGAGAAAAAATAACTATTTTCATGAGATCCACAAATAGATGCCTTGTACAAGATTCTTAAATCACATTATACTGTTGGTTATGACATAGAAGACTTCTGAATCGACATAAGTAATACCAAACAAAACATTTTTCAATAACATTATTGTATGGTCCTAATGAGTAACTAAAAACTAGATGCTTTGTACGAGATCCTAAGGAATATACTTATGCTATTTTTTAATAATTTGCGACAGTTAAATGATTTTGTAGCTGGTGCATGACAGCAACCAATGTTGTAAACTTCAAATTCATTATTTTTAAATTGTTCCGTGGGAACTAGAGATGTATGGTCAAATGTCTTAAAAGAGAGTTTTTGATAATTCAAGTGTTACTAGTCGGTTATTACATGTGCGTAACTGGTTACATGTGTTAAAAAAAGTTAAATAAATTTGGAAAAAAAGTGATTAAGGCGTTGTTGTAATCGGTTACGCATTTGCACTAACCAGTTACTACTTTAAGTATTTTTAGAAGTTTTAGCAGATGTAATGGACTACAGATTTTGTGTAGCCTGTTACTGGTATGAGAATTTAGTTTTTTTCAATTATTTTGATTTGTTGTTTGTGTCTCAATCTACTTGTAATTGTTGTATAATGTCTTGGAGGCATCGTTATCAATAGTTAAGGAAAAATATACATTCTCTCTCTCTCTCTCTCTCTCTCTCTCTCTCTCTCTCTCTCTCTCTCTCTCTCTCTCTCTCTCTCTCTCTCTCTCTCTCTCTCTCTCTCTCTCTCTCTCTCTCTCTCCTCTCTCTCTCTCTCTCTCTCTCTCTCTCTCTCTCTCTCTCTCTCTCTCTCTCTCTCTCTCTCTCTCTCTCTCTCTCTCTCTCTCTCTCTACATTCAAACCCTCAATTTTCAACAATCAAGTGATTCCAAATCTAACATTTGTTATCACGAGTCTGGTCTAATCAACTAAACACCTAGTGTATAATATAAATTTTGTCTCCAATGAAAGAATTCCTACAAACCTATCAATCATTAATGCGAAGAATTACAATAAACAATGCAAGCAAATGAAAGTGTTGTTTGGCTATCTAGTTGTTCTTGAAGTGATCAAGAACGAGAGAAGTCCTCTTGTCGAAGGTGCAACGGATGCACAACGAAAAACGCATAAGGAAGATAAGAAGAAAGATTACAAAATGTTGTTTTTGATCATCAATGTGAGGTAACTATTTTGAGAAGTTGGTGATTGCGAATCGTCAAAGAAAGCATGGTAAATCTGAGAAAAGCATATGCAGGGGCTGACAAGCTGAAAGTGGTGAGGTTACAAACTCACAAACGTCAACTTTAATTAACTCAAATGGAGGAAAAAGAGACAATCAACAATTACATTACGAGAATTACTCGATTGGTGAACCAAATAAAGGTATGTGGAGAAACATTTACGGAGTAGAATATTGTCTCAAAAAACTTGTGTTCTTTGATGGCAAGATTTGATAACATACTAGTGGCGATTGAGGAATCGAGGGATCTTACAAAGTTGAGCTTCAAAACTCTCTTGAGGATCATGAGCAAATGATAGAGGAGAGAAATACTGATAGGGAAAATGAGGATATCACTTTGCAAACTTGGCTCTGTGAGAAGAACCAGAAGTCGGAAGGAAAATGGCCCAAGAAGAGTAAAGGGAGTTTTCAGAATTTTGGTGGAAGAAAGTCTCAAAATTCGAAGAATTCGACTTGTCAAAAGGGTGACAGAAACTTCAGTAAAAATGGTGGTCGAGGCAACTTTAGAGGTGAAAGAGGAAAGTTTGACAAGATCAAGGAGCAATACTTTAATTGTCAAAAGTTAAAACATTTTACAAAAGCATGCAACACGAACAAGGAGGAACCTCAAGCAGATGAAGCCAAGATTGCAAGACAAGAGTTTGATGAAGAAAACATGCTCTTAATCATGATCGCAGAAGGGAAATGTTGTAATACCAGACTATAGGACAACATTAACAACAGTTCCAGGAACGCTGTAGAAATATGTTGTAACTGGTTACATAAATGTTGTAACCGGTTACAGGCATGAGAAAACTTAATGGTGATTGTTAGAGAATCAGATCAAAGCAGTGAGGAATGATATTTGGATTTCGTTTGTTCTACACATATTACAGGGATGAAGGATTGGTTTGTTAAAATTAATCGTGCCATGAAGAATAAAGTGAAGTTCACGGATAACACCACTCTAGCAGTCAACGGGATCAGTGTTTTGATCATGAGTGAAGAATGGAAAAACACAAGAAAGGGAGTTTGAATTGGGGTTTTTAAAACTTAAAGTAAAGAACACTTTAGTTATCCTGGTTCGTTTGAACTCAAACTACTCCATTCCACCTGTCAAGGTGATTTCGCCTCTCTCAACGAGGTCTTAATCCACTAATCATAATTTATTACACAACTACTAAGATAACTGTCAAAGTCTTCTTGAGTTTAAACTACAATCCGGTTTTCTCAAGGAATTACACTATACAATATTTAAGAGAGTGTATAAAAAGTGTTTTCTAATAAAACAGTATCACACACGTGATATTTTACACAAATAAGATTCAATACGTTTGAAGGTGATGAAGATGACTCGTTTGTTGTGCGCAAAATCGTTAACAATTTATCCTTCAAGCTTTGTTTAAATAGGCAACACATGTAGGAGCTTTTGGAATGTTGATCAATGATAATTAAAGAGCTTTCCAAAAATAGAGATCCTTGTCCCCTTGCAGCCGTTACTTTTGAATAGCAATAAGTGAATTGTAACACTTCAGAACATGCTTTCTTCAAAAGATGAAAGTTATTGTTGCTTCTTTCTAGAACATTATGGATCAGAAACACGGAGTTCCTGTTTGCAGCGTTAGAACTTCTTTAAGAGATGTATAGAATCAGAGTTGAAACAACTATCTAACTCATCTTCTATGCTCCTTCCATCAGAACTTCTCTATAAAACAAAATACTTATTTAGGGAGCATAATTATTCTTTGAGTATTTGTTATCATCAAAAATATTACAAGGGTTGTAGAATCAAACTATGTTCTAACAATCTCCCCTTTTTTGATGATGACAAAAAATTGGATATTTCAATAGAAACATAAAAGAACATAAAGCATTTAAGGTCTCCCCCTGAGTTGAATACTCAGATAGAGAAGAAATACTTCCCTGAAGATTATTCTGATCAGAGTATTTGATGCGTCCACTTCTGTGCTCAACAGAGTTTGTTCCTGTTTTGCTTTCAGAAAGAAAACAATAGAAGTTATGATATTCAAAATGTTTGAGACTGCGTCTCAATATTGTTATATTAGAAATATCTTACGTTCTCCCCCTTTTTTTTCAAGAATAAAAAAATAATAAAAACACTTTAAGCAATAAAAGATGATTTGTATTCAAAAAGATTGCAATAAACACATTCTAAAGGAAACAGATAGCATACACACAATGGAGAAAACAAATTTTAAAACTAAGATTGAGGTGGTGGAAGCCATGTGAATAGGACTTCCAACAAATTCTTAATCTGATTGTTTTACTCTTCTTGTTTTCCAAGAATCCCTTTGATTTCCTTGCATGTATCATCCTGCTTGTATAGTCTTTCCTTAAACACTGCATTCTCTTTCTTCAACTCCTCCAAAGTTTGCAGCACAAGAGATGAGGAGGGTATATCAACAGAAGGTACCACCTTTTCAGATCAAGCTGCGGCTGATTCTAACTCAGGAGCTTCTTCAACTACCTTGCCTTTGTGTTGATACCCAACCAGAGGCAGAGGATCAGAGGATGGTTCATTGCATTCTGTTGACTGATGATCTTCCCAACGGACATTATCCAGCAGAAGGAGTGGCTTCTTTTCCTAGTGACGCAGAACTTGGTTCTTGAAGAAATTCAGATGATCACAGAAGTTCTGTTGAGCAATTTCATAACTTAGCTCCTTGAGTTTCTGGTATTCCGAATTGAACCATTTTCTGAGTTAGTTCTAATGAGAATCAGAAGCAGCAAGATTAAGATTCTCTAAGCAAGCCTACTTCAGAGAGTTAACCCATTCATATATTTTTGTTTCGAAAATCAGCAAAGATTTACCAACATCTGCTTTGGAAATTTTTTGTTTGGTTTTGGTACGAAAATTTTTTGAGAGCATGAGACAAGATTGTCCAGAGCTTCTAAGTCTATAACTAATCGAAGGGGATCTTCTGCGTGGTTGATTGGAGAGGGGGATTCAGGAATAACAATGGGTGAATTTGGTGTGTTTGGTTGAGTGGAATGATAGGGAGATGGAATATATGGGATGGAGTGGATTATGATTTATTGTGAGACCATGAGAGGGCAGGTGATTCCAGGAATGAATGTTGTGGTATCAGAGTCAAAATATGGATTTTCTGAGTGGGGATCATTCAGAATTTTATCTAGAGATAGTGAGGGGTCAAATTCAATGTCAAAGTCATCAAAAGTTTGTGGTCATGGGTCTTTTGTGGGTTTTGTAGAGGAAGAGGGTTTCAGATGTTAATAAAATAACTGATTCAATAACAGAAATAAAAGATGGATTACCTTTCTTTTTAGCTGCCTTGGGAATCTTCTGAGAAGATCCTTCTCCAACAGGTTTCCTTTTCCTTTATTTTCTTGGAGCAACTTCTAGAGGTTGTTGCCTCAAATCACAGATGTTCACTTCTGGATTTGTCATGTCCCTTTGCAAGAATCCAGATACCTGATAATAATATCTAGAGAAGCATTTTTTTTAGAGAAGAGAGGAAAATCCTTCAGAGGTACTCTTCTAGTTGTAGTGATTTCCTTGGTTGTTATTGTTGGATCCTTCTTGATGGTTTCAATGATCTTCATCTTCTTCAGATTCTTAGCGTTCAGAGGTTTACCAACACAAGCTTCCAGAGTGCTGACTTGATGAGCCTCGGTCAGATGTTTTACCAATTTGTTTTTTGTCAGAATATCTAAGATGAGTCTGCCCAGAGGAATCCAATCTCTTTTAGTTCTTTCATCTTCTCTTGTCTCTTTGACGCTGGTCTTCATATGGTTAAACAGAAGATGAGGAAGATTGACCTTTGCCTTGGTTGCAATAAAGTACAAAAGATACTGCTGATCAATATCGATATAGTCGGGAGAACTTGTGGGTTTTCTGTGGTTGATGAAGCCCACAATGATTTTTGACCAAATTCTAAGGTAGTCTTTCAGATCTTTGATTTTGTTTGAAGGTTGGCCAGAAGTAAAAATCTCTTTTGAAATCTTTGTTAGGTCAGAACTTTTGTCTTCCATATCGTTGCAACGAATACCTCTTCCGTCATGACCTACCAATTGCCCAATGAGATCTTCAGAGACTACTATTTTCTTTCCCATCAAAAAAGAAGTGACCTAATGATTTGAAACAGTAGCGTGAATCCATAATTCTTTGACCAATCTTGGAAAAACTGGACCCAATAGACGATCAAAATACTTTGTCCATCCTTGAAATTCAATGTCACGTGTTAAATCATAATCATTTTCCTTCATACTGACGAAGTCCATAATGAGTTCACGCCGAACTTCTAGTGAATCAATGGGAGTTAGGAGTGTTCTTGAGGGTTCTTCGTACCTTTCTGCTTTTGAAGAAGAAGAGCCAGGAACACTTTGAGAGTTTTGAGCAGTTTGGGAAGAAGCCATTGTTCACACAACTTTTTAGGGTTTTTGAAAAAATTGAACACAAGTAATCGAGAAAAGAATTGAGAGTGGAAAAGTGAAAGTGAAGGTGAGCAACGTATTTATGAAAAATAGGAAACTTAATTAACAAGAAAAGGGTTAAAAAATGATTGCTAAGAATTAATGATTCCTGAAAAGAGGGGGATGGCGTAGAGATATGAAATAGTTACCGATACGACACGAGTCTCAATGCATCCAATCAATGCTTTAGTCTCTTTAGAGTTTGAACACGTGTTCAGCCTTAGAAGAAACCCTTGTGAAGAGATGACAAGTGTTGATATTGTGAACTACAATCCTATCTTTGAAATGAACCATTTGGAGACTATTCAGATCTTCTTAGATAGATCCTGATACAACTTTCCTTCTTACTTCTAAAGAATTATTGATCAGATGTTCACAAAAAAAACATAAAGTTCTGAGGATTAACGTATATATAAATAAGACTATCATTATGGGCATAATTTCATGTTTAGATGTTTCAGGATAAAGTTAAACCTATCTTCAGAAAGAGGTTTTGTGAAAACATCATCCCATTGATGGCCTGTGTCTATAAATTTTAATGAAACAATTCCTTTATGAATATAGTCCCTAATAAAATGATGTTTTATTTCTATATGCTTAGCCCTAGAATGTAAAATATGAATTTTTGAAAGACATATAGCAGAAGTATTATCACAGAGTATAAGAATGTTACTCTCAAATATGTTGAAGTCTTCAAGTTGACTTTTGAGCCATAGCATATGTGTGCTACATCCAACTGCTGCTATATATTCATCTTCAACAGTTGACAAAGCAATGGTGGATTGTCTCTTGCTGGACCATGAGATAAGATTTTCTCCCAGAAATTGGCAGCTTCTAGAAGTACTTTTCCTTTCTATTCTGTCTCCAACAAAATCAGCATCATAGTACCCTACTAATTTGTATTCTTTGGTTTTTCTATAACAAAGACCAAGATTAGTAGTACCTTTTAAATACTTGAAAATTCTCTTAATAGTTGTTAAGTGAGATTCTCTAGGATCTAATTGGAATCTAGCACACAAACATACATTATCCATAATATCAGGTCTTGAAGCTGTTAAATATAAGAGAGAACCAATCATACCTCTGTAGATCTTATGTTCTACCTTCTTACTTACCTCTTCCTTTTCCAGAATGCATGTGGGATGCATGGGAGTCTTGGCTGGCTTACATTCTGATAGGTCAAATTTCTTCAGAAGTTCTTTAACATACTTGCTTTGATGTATGTATGTTCCTTCTGGAGTTTTATTGATCTGGATGCCTAGAAAGAACTTGAGTTCTCCCATCAAGCTCATTTCAAACTCTTCCTGCATATACTTAGCAAATTCTCTTCCCAAAGAGGCTTTAGTAGATCCAAAAATAATATCATCTACGTAAATCTGACAAACTAGAATTTCATTTTTAAATAGTTTACAGAATAAAGTTGTGTCCACCTTCCCTCTCATAAAATCATTTTCTAACAGAAAACTACTCAGTTTTTCATACCAAGCTCTAGGAGCTTGTTTCAGACCGTAGTGATTTATTTATTTTATAGACATATTATGGATGTTTTGAATTTTCAAAACCATGGGGTTGATGCACATAAACTTATTCATCAATGTAACTATTTAAAAATGCACTTTTAACATCCATCTGTTAAAGAGTGATGCCATTATTTACAGCAAAAGAAATTAAAAGTCTAATAGATTCTAACCTGGCATCTGGAGCAAAGGTTTCTGTATAGTATATCCCTTCTTGCTGACTATAACCTTGTGCCACCAGCCGTGCTTTATTTCTGATGACTTCTCCTTGTTCATTCAATTTGTTTTTGAATACCCATTTGGTTCTAATGATGTTGAACCCTTTTGGTTTAGGAACCAGATCCCACACATCGTTTCTGGTGAATTGGTTTAATTCTTCCTGCATTGCAAGTATCCAATCATTGTCCAGAAGGGCTTCTTCAATGGAAGTTGGCTCAATCAGAGACACTAATCCCATGAGAGATTCTTCAGAGTTTCTAAATATAGATCTTGTTCTGATTGAGTCTTCTTTCTTTCCCAGAATTTTGTTTTCCGCATGAGCTAATTTGCTTTTGGATTGTCTTTTCTTGAAAGGTTCTTCAGATGTTGCTGAAACGTTTGTGACCTCTTCTTCTGGAGTTGGCTGAGATTCTTTGTGAGAAAATTCAGATGCAATGTCTTCAGTACCTGTAAATTGGACTTCTATATCTGCAAGAGATTTACCTTGCTTTGACTTTTGAGAGCCAAGCTTATCATCAAATCTGACACTGATGGACTCTTCTACAATCTGTGTTTTTGTTTTATATACTCTATAGCCTTTTGAGCGTTCAGAGTATCCTAACATGAGACACTTTTGTGCTTTAGAGACAAACTTGTTCAAATGTTCTTTAGTATTCAGAATAAAACAAGTACATCCAAATGGATGAAAATATGAAATGTTAAGCTTTATGTTCTTCCACAGTTCATATGGAGCCTTATCCAGAATAGGTCTTATGGAGATTCTATTCTGAATGTAACATGCTGTGTTAATTGCTTCTGCCCAGAAGTTCTTAGCAATTTTAGTCTCGTTGATCATGGTTCTGGGCATTTCTTGTAAAGTTCTGTTCTTTTGTTCTCCAACTTTGTTTTGCTGAGGACTTCTAGGACAAGAGAAATCATGAGAGATGTCATTCTCATTAAAAATAGTTCAAATTTTTTGTTTTCAAATTCTCCACCATGATCACTTCTGACTTTAATAATTCTAAGATCTTTTTCATTTTGGACATGGTTACAGAATGCAAAGAACACAAAATGTGACTCGTCCTTGTGTCTTAAGAACTTTACCCATGTCCATCTGCTATAGTCATCTACAATCACTAATCCATACTTCTTGCCACTAATGGATGCAGTTTTCACTGGTCCAAATAGATCTATATGCAGAAGTTCTAATGGTCTAGAGGTAGAAACAACATTTTTGGTTTTGAAAGAAGGTTTTGCAAACTTGTCTATTTGACATGCTTCACACAGAGCATCTGAGCTGAACTTCAGGTTAGGAAGTCCTCTGACCAGATTGAGTTTGTTAATCTGAGATATTCTTCTCATACTAACATGCCCCAATCTTCTATGCCAGACCCATTGCTCATCGTTAACAGACAATAGGCATTTTATATTCTTACTTTTTAGTTCATAAAGTTTTATTTTGTAAATGTTGTTCTTCCTCTTTCCATTAAAGAGGACAAATCCATCTTTCTGACTAACTACATTGCAAGACTTTTGATTGAAGATTATATCATAATCGTTATCACTTAATTGACTTATGGATAACAAGTTATGCATTAATCCATCTACTAACAGAACATTAGTTATAGAGGGAAGAGTATCGTTACCAATAGTTCCAGATCCAATAATCGTCTCTTTCTGATTGCCTCCAAAACCTACGCAGCCTCCAGATTTAAGCTCCAGGATTTGGAACATATGCTTTCTTCCCATCATGTGTCGAGAGAATCCAGAGTCCAGGTACCAAGATTGGTGTTTCAATCTTGCTGTTAAATATATCTGCAACATAGACAATTTTATCCTTAGGTACCCATATCTCTTTGGGTCCTTGTTTGTTAGAGTTGCCAAAATTCTGTTTGAATTTTGGTTTAGCAGAAAAAGAATTACTAGTATACTTTATGTCATGTGTGTGCCCATAGGTGAAGTGAGAATAGATAGGTGTGCCTTTAATGACCATATCCTTGACTTTCTTAGGTTGAGATACTTTACCCTTGTATCATATTCCTTTTCTTCCATTTCTTCTAACTCCATAGATCATTGAAGCCATCTTGCTTCTATCTATGTTTTTAGCAAGCAATTTTTGAAAGATATGATCATATTCCTTTATGCTCTTATCAGAGTTACTAGGAACTTCTAAGCCAGTTTCTTTCTGAGAATTTTGTAATTTATTTTCTAGTTTAGAAATTGTTTCTTTCAGCTCAGAGTTTTCTGATCTCAGTTTCTTAGTTTCTTCAGAGTCAGAAACTAGATCCTTTTTCAGGTTCTTGTTTATGACTCGAAGTTTCTGATATCTTTCAATAATTTCTGACTAACTCTCTTCTAATTAAGATCTAGAAAAGTTAGAGAATACCTCTTATGCCTCTGAGTTTGGTTCTGATCCAGATGATCCAGTGTCATCTGACACGTTGGCCATTAGGGCTATGTTGGCTCTTTCATCTTCTGATTTTGTTTCAGCTTTAGAAGCGTCTGATTCATCCCATGTTTCCATGATTCTTTTCTTCTTTTCCTTAAAGAACTTCTTTTTAGGTTTCTCTTTTTGAAGATTTGGACAGTCACTTTTGTAATGCCCTTGTTCATTACATTCATAGCAAACAATGTCTTTGTTACTTGACTTTATGTATCCAAAAGATGGTTTAGAATGATTTCTTATTCTTTTGGAAGTTCTAAACTTCCTATGCCTGTGCTTCTACAACTAATTGACTCTTCTAGAGAGAAGAGATGGTTCGTCTTCTTTTGATGAGGATCCACCAAAGTTTTCTTCTCTTGCCTACAAAACTTTTGATTCATATTTTTTGTTAGATTTAAGTGCTAAAGACTTACCTTGCTTGTGTGGCTCATCTTCTTCTAACTCTATCTCATGACTTCTCGGGGAGCTGACAAGTTCTTCGAGAGAGATTTTATTCAGATCTTTGGCCAGTTTAAGAGTTGTGACCATGGGTCTCCATTTCTTGGGTAAACTTCTGATGATCTTCTTTACATGATCAGCAGTTAAGTACCCTTTATCCATAACTTTTAGCCCAACAACCAGAATTTGAAATCTTGAGAACATTGTTTCAATGGTTTCATCTTCTTGCATGTTGAAGGCTTCAATCTTCTGAATGAGCACAAGAGCTTTGGTTTCAATGATTTGCATGTTACCTTCATGCGTTATTCTCAAGGAGTCAAACATGTGTTTTGCTGATTCTCTATTTGTGATCTTCTCATACTCTGTGTATGAGATATCACTCAAGAGAATAGAGAGTAGTTCTAGACTTGTGATGATTTCTGAAATCTCTCTTTTGACGATCTATCATTCTTTTTCTGTCAATCTTCTGACCGCTTTTATCAACAGGATGTATGTACCCATCAGTCACAATATCCTAGAGATCAGCATCGTGAGCTAGGAAGAAACTTTTGATTCTGTCTTTCTAGTAATCGAAGTTTTCACCATCAAAGATTGAAGGTCTGCCGCTGATTCTTTCTTTCTCATCATGGTAGTAATTGCTGATGTTCTGACTTGGTCCCACCATAGTGTTTTTCTTGCTTTGATCTTTTTCTGACACGATTAAGTTTTTGTACTCAAAACCATGTGCTCTGATGCCAATTGAAGAATAGAAAAACACAAGAAGGAAGGTTTGAATTGGGCTTTTTAAAACTTAAAGTAAAGAACATGTTGGTTATTCTGGTTCATTTGAACTCAAACTACTCAAGTCCACCCACCAAGGTGATTTCGCCTCTCTCAACAAGGTCTTAATCCACTAATTAAACTATATTACACAGCTACTAAGACAGCCGTCAAAGTCTTCTTGAGTTTAAACCACAATCCGGTTTTCTCAAGGAATTACACTAACAATCTGAACAGTACTATAAGAATCGGTGCTGAACATACCTCCTGTAATTGTACAGGCTCCCATAGCAATAACATATTTTGGTTCGGGCATTTGCTCATATAATCGAACTAAAGAAGGAGCCATCTTCATAGTTACGGTGCCCGCTGTTAAAATGAGGTCTGTCTGCCTAGGACTAGAGCGTGGTACCAGTCCATAACGATCAAAGTCAAATCGTGATCCTATTAATGAAGCAAATTCAATGAAGCAACAACTAGTACCATAGAGAAGCGGCCATAAATTAGATAGTCTTGACCAATTTGAAAGATCATTTAATGTAGTAGAAATAACTGAATCTTTGGTTTTTTGATTAAGTAAGGGAAACTCAATGGAATTCAGTTGAGTCTACAAAAATTGTTTTCTAATAAAATAGTATCACAAACGTGATGTTTTACACAAATAAGATTCAGTACGTTTGAAGCTGATGAAGATGACTCCTTTGTTGTGGGCAAAATCATCAACGATTTCTCCTTCAAGATTTGTTTAAATAGGAAACACATGTAGGAGCTTTTGTAATGTTGATCAATGATAATTAAGGAGCTTTCCAAAAATAGAGATCCTTATCCCCTTTCAGTCGTTACTTTTGAATAACAATAAGTGAATTGTAACGTTCCAGAACATGCTTGCTTCAGAAGATGAAAGTTACCATTGCTTCTTTCTAGAACATTGTGGATCAGAAACACAGAGTTCCTATTTGTAGCGTTAGAACTTCTTTAAGAGATGTATAGAATCAAATTTCAAATAGCTATCTAACTCATCTTTTGTGCTCCTTCCATCAGAAATTCTCTGCAAAACAAAATACTTATTTAGGGAGCATATATTTGAGTGTTTGTTATCATCAAAACTCTTACAAGGGTTGTAGAATCAAACTATGTTCTAACAATGAGAAGTGATGGTGGATGTTTCTTGATCAAATATGTATTGTAAATTTTAGGAATCAAATGCAACCTTCTAAGTATTGACCAATTACTTGAGAAGGGATACAAGATTCATATGGAAAACAAGGCACTACGTCACTAATAGAACCTTCAAGATTGAGTTGAAGGTGATGGAGCATAGTTGTCTTGCTATTGATGCTAGTCGAGAAGAGTGGATATGGAACTACCATCTTGGGCATCTCAATTTTAGAGATCTTAATGCATTGCAAAAGAACATAATGGTAACTTTGTTATTATTCATTAACATATCAGCTAAAATTTGTGAAGATTGTGTGCAAGTCAAGCAAAATAAGGGTAAATTCAACAAGGATGCATGTTGTAGAACCAAACATCACTTTGAGGTGGTGTATTCCATTGTGTGTGGACCGATGCAAGTTGGATCAATTGGTGGAAATATATATTTTGTCACGTTTATCAATGTTTATAATAGAAATCTATGGACATGCCTAATCAAGATAAAGTATGAGGTATTCAAAGTGTTTAAGAAGTATAAGTCCATGGTTGAGTGGAAAAGCGATCATAATCTCAAAGTTCTCAAAACGGGTGGTGGAGGAGAATTCGTCTCAAATGACAGGTAGGTTTTGTGATCAAGAGGGGATAATACATGAGGTAGTACCACCTTATACACTGCAGCAAAACAACTTTGGCGAAAGGAAGAATCAATTGATTATGAACATAGTGAAAAGCATGTTAAAAGGTAAGAACTTTCCGAAAGAGTTATGGGGAGAAGCGATATCCACAACTGCCTATTTGTTTAATAGATGTCCAACAAAGAAGCTTGAGAAGATAACTCCAGAAGAGGCATGGTCTGGATTTAACCCAAATCTAAACCACTTGAGAGTGTTTGCACTTGCTGCTATAATTTAAACCTTACGACTAGTACTTAGTATTGTGAATAACAAAAATTGGTCCATCTATAAAATGGATGTGAAATCATCTTTTTTAAATAGACCACTTGAAGAAGAGGTATATGTAGAGAAGTCCCATCATTTTGTTATTAAAAATCAATAGTCAAATTTCTACAATTTGAAGAAAGAGTTGTATTGTTTGAACAATCTCCAAGAGCTTGGAACAAGATGATATATGGTTTCTTAAAATATATTAGCTTCAAGAAGTGTGTATCTGAACATGGTGTGTATGGGAAGACGGATACAAGTGAAGGGGTGATTATTATTTATCTATAGTATACAATTTGTTGATCATGGGTAGCGACGAAAAGTGTATTACTAAGTTCCAGAGTGAGCTAATGAAAAAGTTCGAGATGACCGACCTTAGTCTCATGACATACTTCCTTGGCATTGAGTTCCACTAGTCCAAAAAGGGACTACTGAAGCACCGAAAAAGGCATGCATTAGAGATATTGAAGAAGTTTGAAGGAGAGCATTGTAATTCTTCCATTACACCGGCTGAACCAAGGTTGCCATTAGCTAAGAATGAGGATGAACAAGAGGTGAACCCAACTTAGCATAGGAGGCTGATTGGAGATCCTTGCGTTACCTATACAATGCACAACCAGATTTGACATTTAATGTCAGTATTATGAGTAGATTTATGGATATACTGAATATTTCTCACTTAGAAGCAGTCAATAGGATTTCAAGATACATCAAAGGATCTATTGGCTGCGAAATTATCTTTCTCATAGTGTATGTTAAGGACCAAAATGTTGATATATTTGTAGATAATTTTGGGGTCCTTTGCACTCTACTTTGATAATTAGTATTGTACAAGTTTGTAAATTGATGTAAATAAACAATTAAGTTTATATGGTAAATTACTTTGTTCACTTAATTTTATGATCATTTTATAGGTTTTGATCTTGGTCATTGGAGCATTGGAGCTTTGGGCAAGCTAGAGCTAAGAGTGGGGTGCAACAAGTCAAAAATTGGAGTTTGGTTCAGGCTAGCGTGCTGAGGGCATTTTAAACTACGCTGCGAGGATTTTCATATTTGGAAGAATGAAATTTTTGGGCTCGCTAAGTGGTCTCATCCCTCTTAGCACAATCCACTGAATCAGCAAAGATATTTTTGCTAAGCCCAATTAGCGCGCTCAGGCCGTTTAGCGGGACTCACTTTTTGGGCACTTGTATAAGTGACATTTTTGTGTTATTTTGAGAACCAACTCTTATCAAACACACTAAAATAAGATATTTAGGTCTAAGAACTACTTTTCATCATTCTACTTTATCTTCATCAAGCTTTCTACTTTACTTGTTGATCAAGCTACCATGGTGATGGATAGATAAATCTCTTTTTGTATCAAGATTAGAGGTAGATAATCATCCTCTTTGTATGTATTTAGCTTAACATTTGTATGTGAACATGTTGATGATAAATATATGGCGAAATACCCATGTTTTATGGTTTATATTTTAGTTGATCATTATTGAGAAGTAAGTTCATGTCTTGACCTAGGTTTTCACTTATCAATAAACAATTTCTAGAAATAGTTTTGTGAGTTGATATTCAAATTGATAGTTAGGTAGATAGATCATCTAAGGATCAATTTGATAAAACTCATAATTTATTTTAGAGATGAAACATATTGAGAGCATATGTGATTATATTTATTGTTAATGAGTTCACATACTTTATTGAGAAAGTACGTTTGAAATAGATTATCGATCCTTGATCTTAACATGTTTTTACTAATCGTTTAAAACCAAAACTCTCTTTTACCGATACTTGATGCTTTGCATGAAATTGAAAGTTTCAGTTACTAAAACCAAAAGCAAACCCTTTTATGAATCTTAAGTTTAAAATAATTATAATTGTAGAACGACGGTGATATCAGAATAATCTATGTGGAATATTGTAATTTAAATACTTGCCCTGTAAAGTGTTTTCAACAATATGGTGATGTTGTCGGGGATTGGCGTTTGATATTGCAAGCATTGCAATAGTTCTATTGTTTTAAGTTAAATTGTAACATTATAATATCTCTTGTTTTTCACTTGTTTGGCTAGTGTTTCTAGACTTTTGTTTATGCGAGGAAGTGTGAATGAAGATCAACACCTTTTTGACCCTGAAATCGAAAGGCCTTGCAGAAGACTTAATAGTAATACACGAAGGAGGAGAAAGCTAGCTAAGGAAAGGAAATAAATAGATGAAGCATTTACTTCTTTAACAGTTCAAAACCTAGAAGTTATAGCGGATTCACCACCTCCTCCCAGAGGTCCATGCATAAATAGTCCGAGACAAAACACTTAGTTTGCTCGCCAAGCTAACACGAATCATTCTAAGATGAAAAGGGCATCCTTCAGCTCTTGTATGCAAATCCCTTCATGGGTCTAGACCATGAAGATCCTTATACTCACCTCACCAAATTCTATGAGATTGTCGGTTCTATGGGAGCTTCAGAAGTTGAAGAATAGAAAGTCTTCAAGAGACTATTCCCTAATTCTTTGGTGGGGAAGGCCAAAGATTGGTATCTTGACCAACCCACTCAAATTATAATGGAGTGGAATGTTTTAGAAGAGAAATTTCTAGAAATATTATATCCTCAATCTAGGTTTATGGAGGCCAAAACTGAAATATATATGTTTTATCAAGGTGGAAATGAGTCCCTTAATGAAGTTTGGGAGAGGTACAAGTCAACGTTGAGAAAGTGTTCTAGCCATGGTTTTGATGAGAATACACAATTACACATTGTTGTACCCCAAAATTTGCCCTCCCGTATTCTTCATGATTTGTCAAGAGTCATCTTCAAATGGCTCAAGATTTCTCAAGGGTTGCACAGTCCAAATGCCTCATAAGCCAGTCAAAATTAGGGTTTTTGTTCTTTCAAAGAATTTGAGGTTTTCAATGGCTCAATCAAGTCTCATATGCCTATATACATCCTCAAGCATCTACATGCCAAGTTTCAAGACTCACAGGGTCAAATTGCACAGTCAAAAGCTCCATTTGCTTCACAGTCAACTACAAGGGCAAAATGGTCATTTTACAGTCAAAAGTCAGAATTTTTAGTCAACATCTTATTTTGAGGCCAGAATGATCATTTGATCAAGTCTTGATCATGATTCCACAAGCATGGCTCAAAAATCATCAAGATGCCAAAAGTTACTATTTTTGGACAGCAGAAAAGTCAACTGTATCTTGACCAAGGCATAACGTTTTCATGGTTCATTAGAAAAATCCCATCCAATGCTCATTTTTAAGGGGATAACATTTCCTACAACTCATATTCACATTCCAAGTCCAAGAAATGCTCTCACAAAAAGTTATCAATTTCTACATTATAGGTCAAATTCAAAAGTCAACAAAAATGCACTTTAAGTCAAAGATCATAACTTGAGATTGGTAAATCCAAACGACATGGGACCAAAGGCATTTGTTAGAGGACTTCAAGACCTTTCCAAAATGTCCAAGAACATGTTCATATGATCAAAATTGAGCAAGATATGCATTAGAGAAGTTGGGAAATTTTTGTGAATTTGCAAAAGTCAACTTTGCTCAAAACACCTTGTTTTCGCTAATGGGCCTCAAATTTCTTCTTGAAACTTTATCCATGGCCTATGCACGACCCATTGAGATTAAATTGAATTATTTTCTTATTTTTTATTAATTAATTGGATTTTTAATTGATTTTAATTCATTTAATTAATTTAAAATGTAGGAAATTCAAAGATATGGTTTTTTCAATCTTTTGTGAAGCAAACAAGCTCAATATATGCTGGAAAATTCGTGTGCACATCAAGGGGACAAAAATCTCCAAGTTTGGCATGTTTTTCCAATCAAAAAGATTGAAAATTATTTGATTTTCAATCAAATATTGAAACCATAATTCCATGGATCTTTGCCCAAGGATTTAACCTAATTCCCTTCTATTATATATACAGAAGCCAACCCTAATGCCTTGGACGAGTTTTTGCTGCAAGAAAGCCATATGCAACATTGAAAACATTCAAAGAAACTTGAAAACTGTTCTCCAGGTTCCAGGCCAATTCAAGGGCTTTTGTGAATTCAAATACATTGCTGGAGGTTCCCAGGACGATTTGCAATCAGTTTCCAGCTTCATAGCTCCAAGAATCGCTAGTTTCAGAACCACGGTTTACATATTTCTTTCATAATCGTAACTCATTGTTCATGCATCATTAACGTAATTTTTTGGGTGTTTTGCATTGCTAGAACTTCTCTGAAGCTAATGGTACAGGTGAATTGAATTATAGTGTCCAGAATCATAAAACGCCATTGATGAATTCTAGGGTTCTTGAGTTCTCAGATTGGGGCTTTCCCATACAAGAAAAATTGGAACCTCTAATGCCTATGGTTGAGATCGTTACATCAAGACTAACATGAAGACGTGCTCGCAAAATATTTATATAGCCTAGGATTCTATTCGCTATTTTTCCTCATGTCAAATTGTGAGGGTTAAAAACCCCCGCTATCTGTTTGTTATTTTTACAGGCGAACGAGGAAGACGATTGCGTGTTGATACGTGATTGGTTGGTTTGAAAAAAGGGCGCGCGTGTTGCTTTTGTCCAGCATATTGTTTGTTTCTTAATATTATGTTTGTTTATCATTATACTAACAAAGGCAAGCGAATGGTGTAGTGGCTAGTGAGGTGGCTGGTAATCATTGGGACCTGGGTTCGATTCCCAGATCCACCCAAAACTCTATAATATTTTTTCTAACGTGTTCACGTGCAGGCATCCTAAAAGCATTCCACCATGCTCCTCACTCATCCAAACGCCAAGTGTCTTCAAGCATTAATCCAGTGGCCAAAAGATGATGAACATCATGTTCCTGGTCAACCCACGCGTAGACAAGCAAGAAGGTCAAACGGACTGGCCAACTAATGGGCCAGGATTGCCAAGCAAACCTCCATATTTGGCCCATCACCCCCCTGGTTCTTTCATTATTTTCTTTTTATTTTCTTTTACTAATCATTATTATTAATTATTATTATTATTATTTAATTAACTCACATAATTATTTTTCATAATAAATTCAGATAATTAAAAAATGTAAATATTATTTATTTTATTATTTATTAATTTCACTATTAATTATTATTTTGTAAATAAAATGCTAATAAATTAATTTAGTTTAATTAGGGTTAATTTTGACTTTTTCATAACAAATAAAATAAATTAGAATTAGGGTTTTCTTGACAACTTTTAATTTCTTTTATTTTTATTTTCATTAAAACCTAAAAACCAAAAAAATACTTTTTCTTTTAATTAATTGATTAATTAGTTTTAGGGTTAATATTTAATTAATTGCAAAAAGGACCAAACTTCTTTCTTTTCTCAAAAAGGGTCAAAACCCTAAAGACTTTTCCCGATCAATTTCTTTGCGCGCACTTTATTACTTTGATCATATTTATGTATCTGCTCCGAGAATGTAATAGATAACTAGGGCTTTTATCGCTTTCTTTATTTTCTCGCATTTATTTTTCAAGGGTTATGTTTTTGGCGATGTAAATATCCGACGCCTTGTAATAGCGTAGATTCGCTTTCCGCAATTTATTTTCTGCATAATTATTAACTGTTAACGATGCATGACAAAACTTGCCTGAAAAATAAAATCAATCCGTAGCTCACCATAAAAATGTGCAAAGATAACTTGAACATGAAACCTGACACACGTGCACATGCCACTCCTAGGGTACGCCTCACTTGGTTGCCTCGAGGTGGTCATTGAGTATAGGGTGTTTTAGAGGTCACCCTCCTGTCTAAAGATCCAAGTTGCCTCGAAACGGTTGCCTCGGATAAAAAAAGGATCTAGGACATTAGGGTTACCGCTAAGGCGTCCTACTATTGCTTTGGTGACCACATGTCCCTATAATCGAATTGACCCGAAAACTCCAATGACGGTGCTACCTACTTCTCAATAGTGGGATAGTACTGTCTAAAGGACTCTTACACAACTTAATTCCTTAGAGTAGGTAGATTTCTCCTGGGTACTTGCTCTTTCAAAAAACAAAAACAACTTTTCGCACCTACACTTTCAAAAAGTTTTCAAACAAATACTTCATACACTCTTGAGGACTGATACAAGAGTTACCTAGAAGTTTTCAAAACGAAACTTTTTCAAAACCCACAAACACAAGAAAAGCAAACAATTTTTGAAAACATAGTGAGCAAGTACCTAAGAGCCCGTGGATAACCATGGATAGAAAGGATGCTAATACCTTCCCTTTCTATAATCTACCTCCCGAACCGAGAAACATCTCGAAAAGGAATTTTGCTGTGCTTTTGTCCTTTCCTTGTTGGAGAAAATAAAAGACGGTGGCGACTCTTGCTTACCGCGATATTTCGCGAACCAGCATTTCAAAACAGTCAGTTCTATTTCCACCGATCACACACATTTTCCCAATGGTCTTCAACCTCAATCGAAACTATTGTTGGATGCTACAACGGGTGGTTCATTAATGTCAAAGACTTCGGAGGAAGCAATTGAAATCATTAGGAAGATGGCGAGAAATGATCATCAAGTCCAGCATGACCGAAGTTCCTCACAAAGGAAACCGGGAGTTCTTGAATTTGGTAGCAATGATGCCATCTTAGCTCAGAACAAGTTACTTTCTCAGCAAGTGGAGGAACTTACAAAGAAAATGGCCAAATTACCTCAACAAATCAAGAAGATGCAAGAAATTCCAAGTAAAAAAATACAACAACTACCTTCTTGTGAATTGTTCCAAGGAGATCATTAAACTAGATTTTGTCATCCAGTTGGAGAAGAAGAGAATTACATGGGAAATCAAAACAAGAATCAAGCTTATCAACCAAGACAAAAAAATTATCAAAATAACCCAGGTTACCAACAAAGGGGTAATCAAGTTTATCAACATGGTTAGAGAGAAGATTCTGAAAATTCAAACCGACAAAATCCTTACCAAAGCAACAATCAACCTTCACAACCTCAAAGTGGGTGTTCCAAGATGGAAGAAACTCTCACTTAATTTATGCAAATTTCTATGGCTAACCAAAATTCAAATCAAGCGGCTATCAAAAATATTGAGAACCAAGTTGGACAACTTCCTAAGAAACTAGCCGAACTACAAACGGGGCCGTCCTTTTTCGCAAATACTCAAACAAATCCGAAGGAGCATTGCAAAACAATTGTAACTAGGAGTTAAAAAGAAGTTCGTGGAGAATAAAATGCAAAGAAGGATGATGACATTGTTGAGGAGGAGATTATGGTATAAGAGGAAGTAGAAGATGAGATAGTAGTAGAAAAGAATGTTGCGAAGGACTTAGTTGAAAAGGAGAAATTTGAGAAGGAAGAAGTAGAAAAGAAAGATATAGAAGAAAAATTGAGAAAGAAGAAGGGGAAGGGGAAACTGAATACTATTCCAGTTCAAAATTTGTCGTATCTTTATGCTCCTTCCAAGAAGGATAACGCTAGGAACTATGCTCAATTTATGGATATATTTAAGCAATTGCAAATAAATATTCCATTTTTCAAAGCTATAGAGCAAATTCCTATGTATGAAAAGTTCATGAAGGATATCCTTACAAAAAAGAGAAGATTGACATATCAAGAATTTATCATGGTTGATGCAAGTTGTAGTGCTATAATTCTATGAACTCTACCGAAGAAGAAAAGTGATCCGGGAAGGGTTACTTTGCCGGTTACCATTAGTGATGTTTATGTTGGTAAGGGTTTGATTGATTTTGGTTCTAGCATAAATTTGATTCCTTTGTATATTGTGAAAATATTGGGGAGAATTGAGATGTAGTTTTTGTACCCCAAAATTTTCCCTCTCATTTTACCAAGATTTTCCCCACAAGACTCTTTGGACTCAAGACAAGATTAGGGTTTGCTCAGCTCAAGACCTAATCTTGCACTAATGACTTGAAATTAGGGTTTGAGTTTGCACAAGGATTTTTGGACTTTCAATGCCTCATGTTACTTTCATACTACATGTTGGACCCCTAAGATTGCTCATACCAAGTTTCAAGCCTTGAATCACATTTTTGCCCAGTCAATTGGACAGTTGACCTAAAAATCAGTTGTATTGGGGAAAAAGTCAACCATGGCCAATTTATAGTCAAACCTCATAATTTTTTATCCACAACAACATTATAGACTCATATAAACCATTTAATCAAGTTTGGACCACAACTCCTCAAGAAATTTGATCAGATCATCAAAAGGGCAAAATGGTCAAAATTAGGGTTTTGACTGTAGAAGGGCAATTTCAGATTTTTCACCTAGACAATGGCAAATTGGGTTCAAGAATAGCTTAAAGTAATCAATGGCACCATCTTTAACTAATCACAAGGTTCAAAAAATCTCAAATACATTGGATTGATAGATGAATTTTCCAGTCAACTGATCAAAAATCAACTGTACACTGAAAAGTCAAACTTTGACTTTTTGGTCAAAATCAAGTGCCAAGGGTCATTTTTCATCAAAATGTGTCAAAACATGAAACTTATTCACCAAGAAACTTCAATTTAGAAATTAGGGTTTAAGTTTGAAATTTTTCGTAACTTTGAATTTTTCTGTGTTATGAAAATTTCTTATTTTTTCCCAACTTTTCCCAACTTTTTCACTATGATGCAATTGGATTCAAAGAAAACTTCCAACATTAAAGTTGTAGTCCTCCACAAAATATACAACTTTGATTCACAAAGTTTTCCCAAAATATGCTTGGATCTCAAGTTATGATTTTGTAAATAAGGGTCCATAAAACTTTTAACTTAGTGAAATTTTGCCCTAGTTTAGGCAGATTTTTGACCTAACTTCATAGAAACTCTTCACCTAGTTCCAAGTGGAATCTCAAAATGCATCTCAAATATGGATTGTGGAGCACGTTACAATCTTTCCAAAATGTCCAAGAACTCTCCAAGATCATTTATGGTTAGGGAGAATCGAAGGAATGAAAATGGAAAATTATCACTTTTGTCCAAGGCATTTTTCACAATGGTTTAAGTTGCAAATCAGTTTGAATCATGCTTGTACTTGCATTACAGGTCCTAATCCTTTCTACACTCATTAAATTAATGCAAATACATTGGACAATGGCTTTGTTCTGAGCTATGGAGCTTTGTACATTGAATTAATCCATTTATGGCATAAAGGTAACAATACCATTTCCATAAAGCTTGCTTTTTGCAACTTTGTTTATCTTGAGCCATGAACCTAACCTCTTGCTGCAAACAAAGTCCACAAATATCAGGCAAAGTTCACCAACTATGTGCAGCTAAGGAGCTAGCCTGTACAGGCCTTGGGCTTTGTCATCTCAAATTTTCTTCAAAAGCAAGTAAACTTGCAAAAGTCCACACATCTCATCTATCTGATAAAACCAAGTCTTGGCATCATTTGAAACAGGTTCAGAACATTGTCTCAAGCAGAAAACACGAATTTCCCACTTCTAAAACACCCTTAAAAACATAAATCACCATTTCTTCCCAAAACAGGGTAATCTCTGCAAATCACAAGCCATCTCCATATTGCCTCGTGCGTTTTGCTTGGAACCACCTCAAACACATTCCATACATCACACGTAAGCTATCCAAGCCTTTATCCAGCAACTGTAACCCCTGTTTCGAGCTTCACCATTTCCATTTTCTGAGTTTGCAGGTTGACTTCTGCAGGGAGTTTCAAGCAACTTCAAGGCCAGCTGAGCATTGGGATAACTTGAGGGAACTTCAAGCAAGCTCACACGACCTTCAGGCCTCACTCAAAGTTGCTACATTGCCATATCCAAACTCAACTGAACAAGGTATTTGTCAAGTTTCTATCTCTCTATTTAGGCATCATTAAGCTTAGGTTTGTGAAGTAAAAATGTAGTCTTTAAGTTGCTTGAGCTGTACATATGCATAGATTCCATTTATATTAACTGAGCTAGGAGTATTTGATAGTTGAAGTTGCTAAAAAAACTAGGTCAGAAATTAGGGCCATTAAAATTCTCTCTGATCTTTGAGAGTTAGGTCAAGTTCTTTATATCGTTGGAATCGTGTGATCATGAGCTACATTTTTCATGTTATAAGTTTTTGGTTTTATGCAAGCATGAGCAAGAACAGGATTTGTACACAGAGCGCGCGTTTTTGGTCTGGAGGTCAGGGATGCAGTGAAGTGGGCTTGGGCTTGCTGTTTCTTCTATTCACACCACCCTTTTTGCTTCTGCACGCCCCCTTTGCATTTTCTTTTATTTTTTATATTTCTTGCATATATTTTATTTTAACTTGCATTTATTTATTTTCTAAACATTATAAACTCATAAAAATATTTTCTTTTTTTTTTTCATTTTATTTTATTATTTTTTTATGGCATAAAAATAGTTTATTAGGTTAAATGGAAATCATTTTCTTAAAAGAATTTGTAAATAATATAAAAATATCATACATTTTTTATCTTTATTATTTATACACTTAAAATATTATTTTCTCACATATTTTATTTTTTAACATTTTTATATATTTTTATTTATTTTCTTGTACATAAATGAAATAAATAATAAAAGAATATATATTTTCTTTTAAACCAAAAATTAGAGTTTTCACCCTTTCAAAAATAATCATTTTATTTTTTCTTATTTTAAGACATAAATAAATTATTTTCTCATACATAAAATTAATACAAAAAACATTTCTTGCATATTTACATTTTATTGCATATTTAAATATTTGCTTATTTATTTATTTGTACAATAAATTCAATTTGGTTGTAATAGTCTTAGGGTTTTATTTTGAGCAATATCCCCCTATTCAAAACTTGAACCCCCCTTCCCATAATATTGTTGTAATAGTCTAGATTTACTTTATGCATTTTATTGCTTTCATATACCATGATAGTAAACTAGGGTTTTGTATGCAAAGACCAAAAATCAAACAAATAGCATGACCTAAATACAAGACAAAAATGCATGAAAAATGACAACACATTGCACACAAGCACCCCTAGGGTTTCATCCACTTTGTTGCCTTAAAATGGCCATGGTATGCATGCTAGGTATCTTGGCAAAACAAAACAACAAAAAAATCATAGTCCCTCGATGACGCTATCAAAATGTTGCCTAAAAACAAATGATCTTAGTCCCTAAAACTTGTTAAGATACTTGGCACCATTGCTATCATGGTCATACGATGACCCACGCCTGTAACACCCCTTCTAAAATACCCCGAATAATATTAATTGTATCAATGATTAAAGACATATTCCATCAGAGTTATCACGGAACAAGGGATGTCACAATTATGAAATAAATAAAACTTCCAATAAAACAGTAGTCATGCTACACTGAGGGTCATTATTCAAATAATTCAATCAAATTAAGACCATGTCTTACACAGCGGAAAAATACCATAACCAAAACGGAATAAACCAAAACATAATTATTCCTAATGAAATTCAAAGAAACAATTGAATAATAACTAATTCCTCAACTAAACGTTCCCCAGTGTTACAACCTATCAGAGCACGACACTGACACGCAGACTTAAAGTAACATAGCTCTAGAGCCATCCTCACCAACTCCTGAGCTGCTAACTTTAATCTGAAATTGTTAAAGTAAGGGTGAGATTTCTCATAATTAACATGCATTATAATCTTCCCAATCAACATTATATCACAAGCATATTATTTCACCCATTTTAGCATAAATTCAGATTCAACATGCAGTTCCAATCATACAAGTCATTATGCACAAATCAATAATCAACCAAAGAATTGTAACACTGGAAGACATCCTAACATGTTACAATTCCATGCAAACACAAATGCAGACACAATGCATGTGGTACCAACACGTGACCAAGTCACCCAACACTGATCCATCATCAACCGGATACAACAACCATCGATTCGTCCATAAACACCCGGACACGAATCCAGCCTAACCACCCATCATCACCCGGGTATCGGTTAACGATAATACAAGTCAAATTCCACACAATGGGAATTAACTTCACCAAAACAATGCATATGCACGCACATCACTAGCATGCAACATCAAATCAGTCTATGAAATACATCAATTTATCATAACTGAACCAAAACCAAAAACATGATATCTCAATGATCATGCACACCATCGTTAGCAACATAAACATGCCTTTCATTCACACAATACTAATACATCCATCCATCACAGGTTCACTGCTACATACACACCCATGTGCGTTAGCCAATAATCACTTATTCCGGGATTTGACTCATTTTCAAAATAATTTCAGGTTTTAGGAAATCTTTTCATTTTATAAAATAAAGCATTAAATTTAAGAAATAACGTCCAAAACGGCACTCAAAACGGACTTACGATTTGAAAGTTATGAATTTTCAAAGTTTAATATTTTTCGAAAGTTACAGCAGAACCCGGTTCCTACATATGCAGGAACCGGTTCCTGCGATGTTCAAAAATCACGCTTCTGGAAAAATGTATGGGAACCCGGTTCCTACCTATACAGGAACCGGTTCCTACGTGCATTTTTGCCAGTTTTTATAAATTCACACAGTGGAACCCGGTTCCTCCCCACTGGGAACCGGTTCCCACGACCTGCAGAGTCAAATTCTGCACTTTTGACAACATTTATTCATTCTAAACCAATTCCAAACATACCCATACGAATTGCAACATGAGAAACACCAAAACACATCCATTTTGCACCATTATAACATCAAACAACATTATTTCATCATTCCTTTTTATCATCTGACACCCTAATGGTTTTCAACCTACAATTCGACGCAATAGGGACAATTCTACGGAACCCTAGAATTCCAAACCGGGGTTCCCTAACATACTATGATCCACACTATTGAATATCTAAACTGATAATACGAATTAACTAATCGAAATCACCCCTTACCTTGTGGGTTCTTCGAATTCTGACGCTTCCGGTTTTCTCCTTCTTTTTCCTCTTCTCAAATGCACGTATGATGAATATTCCAAAATAACTTTTTCTTCTTTTTCCTTTTAACACTCCTTTTATTATTCCAATAAAATAATTAAATTAGTAATTAGTAAGAGTAGAGTATTTTACCCCTCACACCCTCTAATCACTCTTCACACCACCAATACTTCTTTCCTTTAATTAATTAAATTAATTCCAATAATCCAAAAATACCAATAATTAAATTTCCAATTAAATTAATAATAAAAAATTCTAATTATTTAATAATCATATTATTTTGGGTGTCACAACTCTCCCCAACTAAAAGAGTTTTCGTCCTCGAAAACATACCTTAAACGAACAGTTCGGGATACGAGTCCTTCATCTGACTCTCCAGCTCCCAAGTGACATTTCCATCTGCTGGTCCTCCCCAAGCCACTCTTACCAACGCGATCTCCTTGCCTCGCAACTATTTCAACTTCCGATCCTCAATTCTCGCAGGTACCGCTTCCACAGTCAAATTATCTCGTACCTGTATATCGTCTACCCGAATCTCATGAGACGGATCAGCAATGTACTTCCTTAGCTGAGATACATGAAAAACATCATGGAAATTTGCAAGTGACGGCGGCAAAGCAATCTGATAAGCAACTTTCCCAACTCTCTTGGTAATCTGAAACGGACCAATAAAACATGGAGTCAACTTCTTTGACTTCAAAGCTCGACTAATACCAGTCATCGGAGTAACTCGCATAAAAACATGTTCTCCTTCGCTAAACTCAAGATCTTTCCTCCTCTTATCGTGCTAACTTTTCTGACGACTCTGAGAAGTCCTCATCTTCTCCTGAATCATCTTAATCTTTTCCGAAGTCTGTTGGACAATTTTCGGTCCAATCACAACACTCTCTCCAGATTCATACCAACACAACGGTGTCCGGCACATCTTACCATATAATGCCTCAAACGGAGCCATACCAATGCTCGAATGAAAACTATTGTTGTAGGTAAACTCAATCAATGGTAGATAACTATCCCAAGCTCCACCTTTCTCCAACACACAAGCTCTTAACAAATCTTCCAACGACTGAATCGTTCTCTCCGTCTGACCATCTGTCTGTGGATGATAAGCGAAACTCAAACGCAACTTAGTACCCAAAGCTTCTTGCAATCCCGTGCAGAATTTAGATGTAAACCTCGGATCTCGATCCGACACAATACTAGAAGGAATACCATGCAAACTCACAATCTTCTCAACATACAATTCTGCCAACCTTTCCATCGGATAATCCATTCTTATCGGAATAAAGTGAGCAGATTTCGTCAACCGATCAACAATAACCCAGATAGAATCATAATTCTTTGATGTCCTTGGCAAACCAGACACAAAATCCATAGAGATTCCATCCCATTTCCATTCCAGAACAAACAACGGTTCCATCAATCCTAACGGTTTCTGATGCTCAATCTTCGACTTCTGACAAACCAAACAAGCATACACAAACTCAACAATTTCCTTTTTCATTCCCAGCCACGAAAACAACTTCTTCAAATCATGGTACATTTTAGTAGCACCAGGATGAATACTCAATCCACTACGATGTCCTTCTTCCAAAATACTCTTCCTAATCTCTGCAATATCCGAAACACACACCCTATTACCAAATCTCATAACACCATTCTCATCAATCCGGAACTCGCCTCCTTGGCCTTGGTTGATCAATGTCAATTTATCAACTAACCCAACATCGGACTTCTGTCCATTCCGAATTTCTTCCAGAATACCACTAGTCAGTTTCAACATACCCAATTTCACACTATTCGGAGTAGTTTCACATACCAAACTTAAATCTCTGAACTGCTCAACCAAATCTAACTCACGGACCATTAACATCGACATATGCAAGGACTTCCTACTCAAGGCATCCGCAACAACGTTTGCCTTACCAGGATGGTAATTCAAACCGAAATCATAATCCTTTAGAAATTATAACCATCTCCTCTGCCTCATATTCAACTCTTTCTGATCAAAGAGATACATCAGACTTTTGTGATCACTGAACACCTCAAACCGAGAACCATATAAATAATGCCTCCACAACTTCAAAACAAACACAACAGCTGCCAACTCCAAATCATGAGTCGGATAATTCCTTTCATGTACTTTCAATTGTCTCGAAGCATAAGCCACCACCTGCTTATCTTGCATCAACACACCACCTAATCCCATTAATGATGCGTTACAATACACAACAAAAGACTTAGTCGGATTTGGAAAAATCAAGATCGGAGCACTTGTCAACCTCCTCTTCAGCTCTTGAAATCCTTTCTCACATTCAACATCCCAAACAAACATCTGACCCTTCCTGGTCAACTTAGTCAACGGTAACGCTAATTTGGAAAATCCTTCTATAAACTTCCTGTAATAACTTGCAAGACCCAGAAAACTACGGATCTCAGAAGCATTCTTCAGCGCTTCCCACTGAGATACTGCTTCTACCTTCGTAGGATCTACAACAATTCCATTCTTGGAAATTACATGGCCAAGAAGACTTACTTCACTTAACCAGAATTCACACTTGGACAACTTCGCATAAAGCTTCTTCTCTTTCAACAATTCCAACACAACTCTGAGATGTTTTGCATGCTCTTCATCGCTCTTCGAATAAATTAGAATATCATCAATGAACACCACCACAAACTTATCAAGACACGGATGAAATATATTGTTCATATACTCCATGAAAACACCAGGTGCATTAGTAACTCCAAACGACATAACAGAATACTCGTAATGTCCATACCTCATTCTAAATGCAGTTTTCTGAATATCTTCCGACTTCACACGAATCTGATGATATCCAGATCTCAGATCAATCTTACTAAATACACAAGCTCCAACTAGTTGATCCATCAAATCATCGATCCTCGGCAAAGGATACCGATTCTTGATTGTAACTTTATTCAGCTGTCTGTAATCAATACATAATCTCATTGAACCTTCTTTCTTCTTAACCAACAACACCGGAGCACCCCATGGCGAAACACTCGGATGAATAAAATTCTTCTCAAGTAACTCCTCCAACTGTTTCTTTAACTCCGCTAATTCAGATGCCGACATACGGTAAGGCGCCATCGACACCGGACTAGTTCCAGGAATCAAATCTATAGTAAATTCTACCTCCCTCTCAGGTGGCAATTCACTAACGTCTTCCGGAAACACCTCTGGAAATTCATTCACCACTGGAAATCCATCACTCTTTGCTTTTCTCTCCGCTTCTATTGCATAATACAACATAAATACCACAACACCATCTTTCACAGCTAGGTTCATCTGTTCAACCGACATAGTCACATCTTCGACACCAACCTCTTCAGGAAAAATAACCGTCTTCGCAAAACAGTTGATATGAACCTGGTTGAATTCCAACCAGTTCATTCCAAGGATGATATCAAGTTGTTCTAACAGTAGGCACACTAAATCCATACCGAAACCCCTACCAAAAATCACAATAGGATAATTCCTACAAACATACGAAGTAGTCACTGAACCCGATGCAGGAGTATCAATAACCATACTTCCATCCATATTAGAAATTTCCAAATTCAATCTTTTAGCACAATCCAAAGCAATAAAAGAATGCGTAGCTCCAGTATCAATAATCACAATCAAAGGTATGTCATTAATAAAACATGTACCTTTAATCAGCCGATCATCTGGCTTAGTCTCTGACCCAGACAATGCAAACACTTTACCACCAGCTTGCTCCTTCTTGGGTTTTGTACACTGAGGACGAGTATGACCTTCTTCACCACAGTTGTAACAAGTCACCACTCTTACTCTGCAATCATTGGCCACATGGCCGAGTTTCCCACACTTGAAACACTTCTTATCATTACTTTTGCAATCCACCATACGATGTCCTGTCTCACCACACTTGTAGCACTTAATGGAAGAACTAGAATCTCCTCCACCAAACTTATTCCAACTACCGGGTCTCTGATTACTTCTATCATAAGGCTTACCATGATCCATCTGTTGCTTACCCTTCCTATCAACATACCCTCGAGCATTCGACTTAGTGCTAGCAAGATCCTCCTCTAAAATCCTACTACAGTCAACTAGATCAGGAAATCTTCGGATACGCTGATACCGAATACCCTGCTTAATCTCATCACGAAGACCATTCTCAAACTTGATACATTTGGAAAATTCTCCATCTGCATCGTTAGTATAATGAGCATAATACTTCGCTAACTCAGTAAACTTCGAAGCATACTCACTGACAGTCTTGTTACCCTGCTTGAGTTCCAGAAACTAAATCTCCTTCTTGCCTCTGATGTCCTCAGGAAAGTACCTCCTCAGAAAAGCCCTCCTGAACACAGCCCAAGTCAACGCAATACCATCTTCTTCCATTTCAGTTCTGGTAGCAACCCACCAGTCATCAGCTTCCTCTGCTAACGTGTGAGTTTCGTATCTCACCTTCAGCCCTTCAGCACAGTCAATTACTCTGAAGATCCTCTCGATCTCCTTCAACCACTTCTGAGCACCTTCGGGATCATGTGCACCCTTGAACAACGAAGGATTATTCCTCTAAAAATTCCCCAATTGTCGGTCAGCACCAATCACAGCTCCCTGCTGGTTCCCTCTGAGTACTCCAGCCAACATTCCCAATGCTTCGGCAATAGCATCATCGTTTCTTCTGTTACCTCTTCCGACCATTGTTCTGTAACATTACAAAACAACCTCATCAGCACACAAGTATCGACAGTGTCATCTTACACTAGTCGCATACAAAAGGGATAACGACACAAGACAAGACCGACTATGCTCTGATACCACTATTGTAACACCCCTTCTAAAATACCCCGAATAATATTAATTATATCAATGATTAAAGACATATTCCATCAGAGTTATCACGGAACAAGGGATGTCACAATTATGAAATAAATAAAACTTCTAATAAAATAGTAGTCATGCTACGTTGAGGGTCATTATTCAAATAATTCAATCAAATTAAGACCATGTCTTACACAGCGGAAAAATACCATAACCAAAACGGAATAAACCAAAACATAATTATTCCCAATGAAATTCAAAGAAACAATTGAATAATAACTAATTCCTCAACTAAACGTTCCCCAGTGTTACAACCTATCAGAGCATGACACTGACACGCGGACTTAAAGTAACATAGCTCTAGAGCCATCCTCACCAACTCCTGAGCTGCTAACTTTAATCTTAAATTGTTAAAGTAAGGGTGAGATTTCTCATAATTAACATGCATTATAAGCTTTTCAATCAACATTATATCACAAGCATATTATTTCACCCATTTTAGCATAAATTCAGATTCAACACACAGTTCCAATCATACAAGTCATTATGCACAAATCAATAATCAACCAAAGAATTATAACACTGGAAGACATCCTAACATGTTACAATTCCATGCAAACACAAATGCAGACACAATGCATGTGGTACCAACACGTGACCAAGTCACCCAACACTGATCCATCATCAACCGGATACAGCAACCATCGATTCGTCCATAAACACCCGGACACGAATCCAGCCTAACCACCCATTGTCACCCGGGTATCGGTTAACAGCAATACAAGTCAAATTCCACACAATGGGAATTAACTTCACCAAAACAATGCATATGCACGCACATCACTAGCATGCAACATCAAATCAGTCTATGAAATACATCAATTTATCATAACTGAACCAAAACCAAAAACATGATATCTCAACGATCATGCACACCATCATTAACAACATAAACATGCCTTTCATTCACACAATACTAATACATCCATCCATCACAGGTTCACTGCTACATACACACCCATGTGCGTTAGCCAATAATCACTTATTCCGGGATTTGAGTCATTTTCAAAATAATTTCAGGTTTTAGGAAATCTTTTCATTTTATAAAATAGAGCATTAAATTTAAGAAATAACGTCCAAAACGGCACTCAAAACGGACTTACATTTTGAAAGTTATGAATTTTCAAAGTTTAATATTTTTCAAAAGTTACAGCAGAACCCGGTTCCTACATATGCAGGAACCGGTTCCTGCGAAGTTCAAAAATCACGCTTCTGGAAAAATGTATGGGAACCCAGTTCCTACCTATACAGGAACCGGTTCCTACGTGCATTTTTGCCAGTTTTTATAAATTCACACAGTGGAACCCGGTTCCTCCCCACTGGGAACCGGTTCCCACGACCTGCAGAGTCAAATTCTGCACTTTTGACAGCATTTATTCATTCCAAACCAATTCCAAACATACCCATACGAATTGCAACATGAGAAACACCAAAACACATCCATTTTGCACCATTATAACATCAAACAACATTATTTCATCATTCCTTTTTATAATCTGACACCCTAATGGTTTTCAACCTACAATTCGACGCAATAGGGACAATTCTACGGAACCCTAGAATTCCAAATCGGGATTCCCTAACATACTATGATCCATACTATTGAATATCTAAACCGATAATACGAATTAACTAATCGAAATCACCCCTTACCTTGTGGGTTCTTCGAATTCTGACGCTTCCGGTTTTCTCCTTCTTTTTCCTCTTCTCAACTGCACGTATGATGAATATTCCAAAATAACTCTCTTTTTCTTATTTTTCCTTTTAACACTCCTTTTATTATTCCAATAAAATAATTAAATTAGTAATTAGTAAGAGTAGAGTATTTTACCCCTCACACCCTCTAATCACTCTTCACACCACCAATACTTCTTTCCTTTAATTAATTAAATTACTTTCAATAATCCAAAAATACCAATAATTAAATTTCCAATTAAATTAATAATTAAAAATTCTAATTATTTAATAATCGGATTATTTGGGGTGTCACAACGCCCGTCCCGTTTAACATCTAAAGATCTGATTGTTTACCAAATACAATGGTAAAACAACAATGTCAAAGGAATAAAAATGTGTAGGAAAGACTTTTGAGTAGGTATAATGCTTCTAGTTACTTGATCAATTTTCAAACCACCCTTGCTATTTTCAAACACACACACAATTTCAAAACATTTTCAAACAACTTTCAAAACATTGAAACATTTTTCAAAAAATAAACATCTTTGTATACATTCTTACGAACGAGAATTATTACAAAGATTGCCAAAACGATGGCCTCTTTTCAAAATACTTTCAAAACCACATAAAGCACCATTTCAAACAATTGAAAAAGCAAAGCAAGTGATCTAAACAAGTAACTAAGAGCCCATGGAAAACCATGGATGAAAAGGGTTCTAGCACCTTCCCTTTTCATAATCTACCCCCCGAACTAAAGAAAACATCTCAAAGGTCTTTCCTGTGCTTTTTGACCTTTCCTTTTGGATAAAATAAAAGTCGGTGGCGACTCTTGCTAAACCGCAACACTTGTGAACACAAACGCAAAACCTCAAGTCAGTTCTCCCACCGTATCACAGAACTGGCGACTCTGCTGGGGAAACTTAAGAAAAGTGGGGTTACCTTAGGGTTTAGATCACCTTTACATGCTTATCATGCTTGACTTGTATGTTTTACACTTTGGTTCTATTGTTTGGGTTTGAATCCTCTACCAGGATTTGGGAAACATTCATAGATAAATAACAATACATTATGGAAACTGTGCGGGGTATACCGACATGGTCTAAGCAATAGCTATGTTAGTGCGACATATTTTTGGTTACCGGTAGCCTTTGAGTCAATCAAAGAGAATACGGGGCCGCTGAGTGATGTCGTGAAGCACTAACGAACTTTTAGAACCTTTACTTGACCATCTTGGCCTTTTAGGATGTAGTGAGATGATCGGCTTTGGTGCAGTCCGAAGTTGGTAGATACTCGATAATACACTCATTGAGGGTTATTTTCTTGGAATATTTTGGTCGCCAGTAAAGTGGCTAAACTGAAACAATGAACACAGAAAATAATCCAGTGATATTGAGCTCCTTAGAACCCGATTACTATTTATAGGACAGGTTGAGCCAACTAAACTTCAAGAGGGTACTTACATATGAAACCCCATGCAAGCCTAAACTAGGAACTTGTGTGATTTGCTTGTACATATATACTTGTGCATAAAATCATGAACATCATGAAGCATCATTTGCATCCACTAACCATTTCAAGGATTTTGGATTTTCATCTTTGTTCCTGTTTTGTAGGTTATGGAATCACTTCGCAGGAAAACTATCCAGGTCAATCTTGTGAGAATTCCTCCACAACTAAAGGAGCTTACTTCCAAGATTCCAGAGTATTATCCATTCACTAAGAGACATGGTCGACTTCTCAACTTGGTCAACTCCAACACAGAGGAAGACATGGTGAAAGTTCTCTTCCAGTTCTTTGACCCCCTACACCACTGCTTCACATTCCCTGATTACCAGCTTGTGCCCACTTTGGAGGAATTTTCTCAACTCTTGAGGATTCCTATTCTCCATCAACTACCTTTCAACAGTATGGAAAGAGATCCAAAGCCTGAAGATGTTGCTCAAGCCCTGCACTTGCAACCATCAGATGTCACAAGTCATTGGGAAACCATAAGTGGTGTCAAGGGTTTCTTGGAAAAGTTCCTTTTTGAGAAAGCTCAAGAATGCTGGAATTATCTAGACCTGTAAGCTTTTGAGGAGATTGTAGCTCTTCTCATCTATGGGTTAGTCTTGTTCCCAAACCCTGAACAGCTTATAGATGTCAATGCTGTCAAAATCTTCATGGCTTGCAATCTGGTGCCTACATTGCTTGGAGACATCCTACACTCTTTTCACACTCAAACAATGAGGAAAAAAGGTGTTCTCATGTGTTGCACTCCTCTACTAGCAAGATGGTTTATTTCTCATCTTCCCCAATCAGTCTTGAAGAATGAGCAAGGTTTGAGGTGGTCACAACGATTGATGACTCTTACACATTCAGATGTTCATTGGTGTTCTCAATCCAGAGAAAATGTTATCATCATCGACCGTTGTGGGGAATTCCCTAATGTCCCTCTACTTGGCATTAGGGGAGGCATCACCTACAACCCCTGCTTGGCTCTGAGACAATTTGGTTATGCCCGAAGGGATGGCCCACATGACATGTTGATTCCAGACTTGGTTTTTGACTTCGACAACGACGCTCAAGGACTTCGACAAAGGTTCATCCGAGCTTGGAGGATGCCAAACAAGGTAGACAGTAAGACCTTGGGACACAAGAATTCCATCCCCCTTGAGCCATACCTCAAGTGGGTACGAACCCGCGCCCAAAGTCTTATGATGCCTTACCCCTCTATTCTCCCTGTGATTATAGAGCCTGTTAAGGAAGGAGAGGTTCCATACACCCTCCTACATCCTGACATGCCAACATCACTCGAAGATCTGCAAAGGAGTTGGATACAGCTCAAGGGAGAACGCGATACTTTTGAAGCCCAATTCTACGCCAGCGAGAAGAAGGTTTTAGAACTCACTCGTCAACTTCATGAAGAGCAGACTCTCAACACCTATATTGCACCAAAGAGGATGCGCAACATCTTTTTACCTTAGAATTTTGTATTATTTTTCCCATGGGGCATTGATGTACTAACAATTCTATCTTATTAATATGACGTTTGCTCCTTTTTGTTTAACACAAATTTGAATTTGAGTCCTTGAATGCATTACATGAATACATATCATTCATCATATGCATAAACAAGTCTTCACACCAAGTTTCCTCATCTCTCTGCTGTTTATTTCAGCAATATGGATATTGAACAAACGGTCAAAGACTTAGAAGCTCAGAATTCACAATTCCAACAGCTACTCATGACCTTGGCTAAGGGTCAGGAGGAGCTCAAAACTCTGCTAGAGAAGGAAAAAGAGAAAAAGAAGAAGAAGAGAGCTGGTGTGGCTACCTCGGGCAGAAGATTTGAAGGTCAAGCCAAAAAGGTCCTAGATTTTCCATCAACCTCCGAGGAAGGAGAGAGAAATGGTAAAGAGACTGTCGTGCCCTCAGATTCTGAAGCTGAAGAAGAGGAAGATGAGGATTACTCAGAACAATAATGTCCTCCTACAAATGAAAAATACAAGAACTTGGAAGAACGTCTGGCTGCCATGGAGATACAGAGAGTGCTTGGGTTGGACTTTGAAGAGTTAGGGTTGGTATCTGGAATTGTAATCCCTCCTAAATTCAAAGTGCCATTGTTTGCTAAGTACGATGGGGTGTCTTGCCCAAAGATGCACCTACGATCTTATGTCAGGAAAATTCAACCATATTCTTCTGACAAAGATCTGTGGGTCCACTTTTTCCAGGACAGTCTTTCGGGGACACAGTTAGATTGGTTCTACCAGTTGGAGAGGTATGATATGCATAACTGGGAGTATTTGGCAGCCGCCTTCTACAAACAGTATCAATAAAATACGGCCTTAGCACTAACCTGTACTCAATTACAGAGTATGGGCATGGTCTCAAATGAAGGTTTCAAAGAGTATGCCCAGAAATGGAGAGACTTGGCGGGACGAGTACAACCACCTCTATCTGAGAGGGAACTAGTAGACATGTTCTTGGGAACTCTGTCAGGTCCTTTCTTTAATCACCTGATGGGAAGCTCTTCTGCGGGGTTCATTGAGTTGATTCTGACTGGTGAGAGAGTTGAAGCCGGAATCAAGAGCGGGAAAATTCAAAAAGATGCATCTGCTTCCGCTGCCATCAAAAAGACTTTTCCAGCAAAGAAGGAAGTATCAGTTGTCTAATCCCAAATAGGTCAAGGAAGAGTTGAGCGCCGACCAGCGCTGGGGGCCGTAATGATTCAGAAGTCTGCAGCTGATCAACCCAGAAACAATCAACCCAAAACCAACCAAGCAAGGGTGGAAAGGCTTGTACGGCAATTCACCCGGATAAACATGACTCCTGCTCAGGTTCTACCCCACCTCTTGAAGTTAAACCTTGCCAATATGAAAGAGGCCCCGAAGAACCCAAATACTGCTTCTCAGTACTACCATTTGAATGCCAAGTGTGCTTATCATTCAGACAGCCTGGGGCACGACACCAACAATTGTTGGGCCCTCAAGAACAAGATTCGGGATTTGATAGACTCTAAAGAAGTTGAATTCGACGCCCCTGAAAATCCGAATGTAATCTCTTCTCCAATGCCAAAGCATTGCCACAATGCCCATGCTATTGAAGAGGATCTTTTTGTTGCTACTGTTGAGGATTTGATAACTCCGCTACTGATAATCAAGTTGAATTTGCTGAAGGCTGGGATTTTCCTAGGATGTGAAGAAGATTGCTGCCTTTGTTCATCCTTACCAACCGACTATCCATTGTTGAAGTTAAGCAGGCAACGCCTAATGGATAACCAAGAAATCCTTTTTGAAAAGACTCCTGTTACACCGACTCCTGTCAATGATGTTTCAATAATAACCAGATCCGCCAATCTTTCCAAGGTCTCCAAAAGACCTGTTAAGATTACATCCGCTCCGAAGATTGCACCTTTGAAGATAACCATGCCCGGGCCCATCCCGTACATGTCCGACAGATCAGTACCGTGGAACTATGATGGAGAAATCTACTACCACGGTATTAAACAAATTGAATCAACTGAAGAGAGTTCTGATGAAGAGACTTCCGACATTGGAAATATTGCTGGAACGAGCAAAATCACCCGCAGTGGAAGAATTTTCTCTCCAGAGATTGCCCCTCCAAAGGCAATCTTTGGACCCTCAGTTGCTCCTAAGGTTACCCCTGTATCGGTCAACATATCTGCGAGAACTCCAATTATTGAAGAAGTTGTAACTCCTGTGGTTGTCCCCTCTGCTGCTGCTGATGATAGAGGGAAAGAGATCCAAGAAGAGCCCGTCAGGACGAGGGCTCAGCCATTAGTCATCCCTGAAACCTCTCAAAAAGAAATGGAAGAGATTTTGAAAATAATCAAGAAAAGCGATTATGATGTTGTGGAACAACTGGGGAAAACCCCCTCGAAGATCTCTATGTTGGCCCTGCTGCTTTGTTCAGAAGCTCATGCTAAAGCTCTGATCAGATTTTTGAAGACGGCCCACGTGCCCCAGGAAACCTTCGCAGATCAGTTCCAGGAATGTGTAGCTAGCTTAACAGCCGACAATGGCCTGGGTTTCTCCGATGCCGATTTAATATCCAAGGGGAGAAAACATAACGACGTGCTATATGTCTCGGTGGAGTGTATGGGAACCACCCTAGCTCATGTTTTGGTTGACACTAGTTCGTCTTTAAATGTCTTGTCGAAGAAAGCCTTGGATAGACTGGATTGTGAAGGCCTAACCCTAAAACCTAGCAATATAATTGTCAGAGCCTTTGATGATTCTAAAAGGATGGTCCACGGGGAGGTGGACATCCCGATTAAAGTGGGAACTGAAACCTTCAACTCCACATTCTATGTGATGGACATCTGTCCCTCCTATTCTTGCTTGTTGGGAAGACCCTGGATTCATAATGCTGGAGCCGTCACTTCCACTCTGCATTAAATGCTCAAGTACCCTGTCCAGGGGAAAATTATAACTGTTCATGGCGAAGAGGAATACATGATAAGCCATCTAAATTCCTTCCGCTATGTAGAATTGGATGGTGAATTCATCGAAACCCCTTTTCAGCATTTTGAAGAGGTAGCTCAGGAGATTGCGGCAACCAAGACAGTGTCTTCTGTGCCCATTATTACCAGACCTCTGCCTCGGATGTCGTCTCTCAAAGATGCAAAGGATGTGATTGAAGAAGGAGGAAGCACAATATGGGGGCAACTTCCAGACTTTCCTTACAAATCAGATAAATTCGGCTTGGGGTTCACTTCTTCTGCTCAAAAGGCTGTATGCCTCTCCCATGCTGGAGGGCCACCAGTGAAGATCACCCATCATGGAGTCAATGCTTTGGAGGATAGTGAAGAGGAGAGCAGCCTAGAAGACTGGATTTACCCTACTGTTAACGGTGGATTGTGCAATTGGGAAGCAAAAGACTTTGTTCCGATTACTTTCATACCGCAATAATTTATCTTTCAAACATTTCTGTTGGTTTATAATAATTCTCAAACAATTCGTACACTTTAAACCTTTTGCCTTACCCGAGGCACATAGGTCCATTTGTAAGGGTTTGATTTTTCATCTTCATATGCCATTTTAATGAATCATGGACGTTTTCACATATAAACTTTTGTGTTCATTGTCTTTCTTTCTACATTTTATTTGTTTAAAGGTGGCTATCCCTTACACACACCCACACTCACAAATGAAGGTACCCTTCCATTCCGGATTCCATGGGTAACAATTCTACTATGGCCTTCAGTGACTCTGAAGATATGGTCTACTATGTCGAATACGAAGGTGAGGAAGATTGTGAAGTGCCAGGAGAATTGGCTAGGCTACTACAATAGGAAGAAAGAGCAATTCTACCTCATGAGGAGATGTTAGAGACAATCAACTTGGGTACTGAGGAAGACAGAAAATAAGTCAGAGTGGGTGCCAACCTAGAGTCAAGTGTCAAGGAGCGCCTAATTCAGATGTTACATGAATATGTTGAGATCTTCGCCTGGTCTTACGAAGATATGTCGGGACTCGATACAGATATTGTGGTTCATCGCCTACCTACCAGAGAAGATTGTCCACCAGTTAAACAGAAAGTCCGCCGCATGAGGCCCGACATGTCTGAAAAGATCAAAGCAGAAGTTATGAAACAGTTCAATGCTGGATTTATTGTTGTTACTTCCTATCCACAATGGGTTGCTAACATTGTGCCCGTGCCTAAGAAGGACGGCAAAGTCAAAATGTGCGTGGATTACAGAGACTTAAATAGGGCTAGCCATAAAGATTATTTTCCACTACCACACATTGACATCTTGGTTGACAATACAGCTCAGCACAAGGTATTTTCTTTCATGGACGGATTTTCAGGTTACAACCAAATCAAAATGGCGCCTGAAGACATGGAGAAAACTACTTTTGTTACACATTGGGGTACGTTCTGCTACAAAGTGATGCCATTCGGACTGAAGAATGTCGGGGAAACCTATTAACGCGCCATGATAGCTTTGTTTTATGATATGATATATCATGAGCTAGAGGTCTACATAGATGACATGATAGCCCGATCACAAACATAAGAAGAACACCTCTACCATTTGCAAAAGCTGTTTGTTAGGTTGAAAGAGTACAAGCTCAGATTAAACCCTAACAAGTGTACCTTCGGAGTCAGGTCCGGTAAACTCTTGGGTTTCATTGTCAACAACAAAGGCATCGAGGTTGATCCTGCCAAAGTCAAAGATATACAAGAAATGCCTGCTCCTCGCACAGAGAAGGAGGTCAGAGGTTTCTTGGGACGCCTAAACTACATTGCTAGCTTCATTTCTCACCTAACATCTACCTGTGAACCAATCTTTAAGCTGTTGAAGAAAGATTAGGTGGTTAAATGGAATGATGACTGTAAGGTTGCTTTCGATAAAATCAAGGAGTATTTGCTAGAACCTCCTATGTTGATGCCACCCGTCGAGGGAAGACCGCTAATCATGTATCTGATCGTCCTAGAGAATTCAATGGGGTGCGTACTGGGCCAACATGATGAGTCTGGCCGAAAAGAGCATGCCATTTATTACCTTAGCAAAAAGTTTACCGACTGTGAGACCCGATACTCACTTCTCGAGAAAACTTGCTGCGCTTTGGTATGGGCTGCTCGCCGGCTAAGGCAGTATATGTTGACTCATACCACTTTCCGGATATCTAAGATGGATGCGATCAAATACATCTTCGAGAAGCCTGCTTTATCTGGAAGAATAGCTAGATGGCAGATGATCCTGACAGAGTACGACATACAGTACACGACCCAAAAGCTATAAAGGGGAGTGTACTAGCTGACCATCTGACTCATCAAGCTGTCGAAGATTATCAATCCATGAAGTTCGACTTCCCTGACAAGGACATTATGACATTGGATAACATTGAAGATTTTAGACCATATGACGGACTTGAACAAGGATCCCGATAGACCCTGTACTTTGATGGTGCCTCTAATGCACTTGGCAACGGTATCGGCGCGGTACTCATCTCCCCAGATGGTTTCCATACTCCTTTCACTGCCAGACTTTGCTTTAACTGCACCAACAACATGGCCGAGTATGAAGCTTGCATCTTTGGACTCAAGGCTTCCATAGACTTAGGAATCAAATCTTTGATTGTATTTGGGGACTCAGCTTTGGTCATCAGTCAGATCAAAGGAGAGTGGGACACTAAGCATCCAAACCTCATCCCTTACAAAGAACATGTCTTGACATTGTTACCACATTTCGAGCAGATTACCTTCGAGCACTTCCCACGAGAAGAAAATCAGCTAGCAGATGCTCTAGCTACAATATCATCCATGTTTAAACTTAACTGGGATAATGAGGCTCCCCAAATCACCATTGAACGGATGGACGAACCTGCACATTGTCACGAGATTAATACCGAAGAAGTAGTGGACCGACCTTGGTTTCATGAAGTCAAAAGGTATCTCGAGGCTCAAGAATATCCTGAAGGAGCTTCAGTCAACGACAAAAAGTTCTTGAGGAGATTCTCAGCCAAGTTCTTCCTGAGCAATGGTATCCTGTACAAGCGCAATCATGATTGCATTCTGCTCCGATGTGTGGACAAGATTGAAGCTGAACAGATCATGGCTGAACTTCACAATGGTACCTTTGGCACTCACGCTAGCGGGCATACGATGGCTAAGAAGATCCTACGGGCAGGCTATTACTGGTCTACCATGGAAGCTGACTGCTATCAACATTCCAGGACTTGTCACAAATGTCAAATCTATGCGGACAAGGTACATATACCTCCAGTTCCTCTCAATGTCTTAATAGCTCCTTGGTCATTCGCTCTGTGGGGAATCGACATGATTGGGGAGATCAAGCCTACAACCTCCAATGGACACCATTTCATTCTGGTGGACATTGATTACTTTACCAAATGGGTCGAAGCAACTTCCTTCGCATTCGTCACAAAGAATGTTGTTGCCCGCTTCATCAAGCAGAACCTCATTTGTCGGTCATTCCCAAAAGGATCATCACTGACAATGGTACAAACCTTAACAAGACTATGATCATCGCCTTGTGCGAGCAGTTCCAGATTAAACATCATAATTCATCTCCCTATCGGCCAAAGATGAACGGTGTTGTCGAAGCTGCGAACAAAAATATCAAGAAGATTATACAAAATATAACAGTCACCTACAAAGACTGGCATGAGATGCTACCTTTTTCTCTCCATGGGTACCGTACCACGGCGCGCACGTCAATTGGGGCAACACCCTATTCTTTGGTATACGACATGGAAGCTGTTTTACCTATCAAGGTTCAGATTCCCTCCTTGAGAATCATGAAGGATATAGGTCTAAGTGAAGACGATTGGATCCAGACCCGACTTGATCAATTAAACTTAATTGACGAGAAGAGACTTACTGCTGTTTGCCATGGTCAGGCGTATATAAAACGGATGATCAAGGCATTCAACAAGAAAGTCAAGCGCCAGGTATATCAAGTCGGAGATCTCGTGATCAAGCACATTATCTTGCCGCAAAGTGATCCCAGGGGCAAATGGACTCCTACTTACGAAGGACCATTTGTAATCAAGAACATCTTTTCTGGTGGGGCAATGATCTTAACCACCATGGACGGGGACGACCTGCCGCACCCTGCGAATGTAGACATAGTCAAAAGATACTACGCATAAATGACCCGCTAGGTTGACACACCTAGGCAAAAAAGGGCATCCCGGTGAATCGAAAACCCGAAAGGGCGGTTCAGGCAAAAATTAGGGATAAAAATAAAAAAATATGTACACCAGGCAAGTTGAAAACCCGAAAGGGCGACTTGGGCAAAAAAGGGTTTCCCGGTGGATTGAAAACCCGAAAGGGCGGCCCAGGCAAAAGTTAGGGAATTAAAGCGTATGACTATGTCTCGTCGGATCACTTTAAGGACAATCTCTTCACAGATAAGCTCTGGGCTTCTGATCAACTCAATCATCTTCGGACGAAGCAATGAATGGACAAGATATTCAGAGTTACGAAGGCTATAGCAGAATGGGAACCCCATGGAATTTTCACACATAGCCATCTTTCTTTGTATAAATTTTTCTTATTTTTTATGACAACATTCTCTTACTAGGATGTATGTCTCCTTTGTACAAAATACTTACACAAAGTTAATACAAAGATACTTCAAAGTGCAGAAAACTATTTGCCTTTTCTTCTTTTTTTACACTTGTGTTTTATTTGAAAACGTCCAATGATTTATTAATGAGCATATGCATTTGAATATAATCACTGTTTACAAATAAACGAAATGGGAAAGAATAATTACTGACAAGTCAAAAATATAGGAAAACGTCTTTAGGCTATTCCAGGAGCAATCCCCTGCAGTACATCATCTAGATCCCTAGTGGAGCTAAAACCTTGAAATACACATCCCCAGCGGAGTTATAATTTCAAATCCTTAATTCCCATCAGAGTTAAAACTTCAAACTCTCAATCCACAGTGGAGCAAAACTTTGAACTACAGACCCTCAGCGGAGATGAAACCTTCTTCCCCAGTCGAGTCAAATTTCCAATCCCCAGCGGGAACCATTCAGTTTTCCCCAGATTCCCCAACAAGTTGTCTTAAAGCCTGAGAATCAACCAGATAACAGTTAAATTTGCTTTTATCCCCAAACTAGGATAATTCCCCAGTAGATTGGCATACAACCCAAACTCCTGATCTCCCCAGCAGGATAGCTACTCCCCAGCAGTATAGCTTTTTCCCCCAGAGTCCTGAACTTACTCTCCAGCAGTAAGCCTTCTTCCCCACAGAGTTTTTACTCCCCAACAGAATGAAGATTCTCATTCTTGATTCCCCAGTAAAGTTGCCAGAGCCTTCATTGCTCCCCAGCATGAAGTTGCTAAAGTTTTCATTACTCCTCAACAGAATGAAGATTCTCATTCTTAGTTCCCCGCAGAAATCATCAGAATTTTCCCTATTCCCCAGCCGAGTAAGGATTCCCATTATTTAACCCCCAATAGAGGTCTTCAAAGTTCTCTGGATTTCCCAAGCAGGTTTCTCAAGCAGTTTGGCATTACTCTCACAACAGATTTTGTCAATACTCCAACTTCAATACATGAAGGATTATCACATCCCCACAGAAGTTGTCAGGGATTTTGCATCCCCAACAGTCACCAAGGATTTCTCATCCTCAACAGTCAAATATTTTGAATCTCCAGCAGCGGTCAAGGATTTATTTTCCCCGGCAGCAGTCAAGAGTTTTATTATCCCCAGCCATCAAGGATTTATTTTCCTCAGCAATACAGCTAATCAGCTTGCATGCACATACATTACATTCATATATCATAAACATTGATAAAACACATTTTATTGCATCATACATTTCATGCAACATAACTTTGTGTTTCAGCTAACATTTTACCCTTTTCAGGATAAGATTAACAGCTATCTTTAACAGATATTCAAAGATTTTAGATACAGTACGGATACACTCCAGACACGGAAGTCATTATGTTACTCATTCAGATCTCTTATTCAGATACAGTACGGATACACTCCAGACACGAAAGTCATTCTGCTACTCATTCAGATCTCTTATTCAGATACAATACGGATACACTCCAGACACGGAAGTCATTCTGCTACTCATTCAGATCTCTTATTCAGATACAGTACGGATACACTCCAGACACGGAAGTCATTCTGTTACTCATTCAGATCTCTTATTCAGATACAATACGGATACACTCCAGACACGAAAGTCATTCTGTTACTCATTCAGAATTCAAAGTCAAGATACAGTACAGACACACTCCAGACACGAAAGTCATTCTGTTACTCATTCAGATCTCAACTTCAGATACAATCCAGATACGCTCCATACACGACTGCCATTCTGTCACTTATTCTAACCTTTTTCCCATCCCAGATATGCTCCAAACATGGAAGTCATTCTGCTACTCATTCAGATCTCTTATTCAGATATAGTACGGATACACTCCAGATACGGAAGTCATTTTGTTACTCATTCAGACCTCAACTTCAGATACAGTCCAGATACGCTTCAGACACGGTTGCCATTCTGTCACTTATCCTGACTTTTTCCCCAGCTCAGAGACGCTCCAGACACGGATGCCATTCTGCCGCTTATTCAAATTTCAGATTCATATATAATATAGATACACTCCAGATACGAAAGTCATTCTGTTATTCATTCAGATTCAAGTACAATTACAACTTGGATACGCTCCATACACGGACGCCATTCCATTGCTTATACAGACTTAGTCTTCAGATATAGTTCAGATACTTTCCAAACACGGATACCATTCTGACACTCATTCTTCTGACCTATAAATTACAATTCAACAAACGTTCTTGATGGCATCTGCAAGCCCATCTCCAACAAGATTTTGTCACATCTCCAAATGGAATCTTTAAGCCCATTTCCTCAACTACATTCTGACGAGTGCAAATTTACGGGCACTCTAGTGTCCAATCATCTTTTACCTTCGAGTAACAAACGGCAAAACTCGCCAATCTAACTCTTTAGGTTCAAGAAGATTGAACAGGGGCAGATTTTGTACCCCAAAATTTTCCCTCTCATTTTACTAAGATTTTTCCCACAAGACTCTTTAGACTCAAGACCAGATTAGGGTTTGCTCAGCTCAAGACCTCATCTTGCACTGATGACTTGAAATTAGGGTTTGAGTTTGCACAAGGATTTTTGGAATTTCAATGCCTCATGTGACTTTCATACTTCATGTTAGATCCCTAAGAATGCTCATACCAAGTTTCAAGCCTTGAATCACATTTTTTCCCAGTCAATTGGACAGTTGACCTAAAAATCAGCTGTATTGGGGAAAAAGTCAACCATGGCCAATTTACAGTCAAACCTCATAATTTTTTATCCACAACAACATTATAGATTCATATAAACCATTTGATAAAGTTTGTACCACAACTCCTCAAGAAATTTGATCAGATCATCAAAAGGGCAAAATGGTCAAAATTAGGGTTTTGACTGTAGAAGGGAAATTTCTGATTTTTCACCTACCCAATGGAAAATTGGGTTCAAGCATAGCTTCAAGGACTTAATGGCACCATCTTGACCTAATCACAAGGTTCAAAAGATCTCAAATACATTGGATTGACATATGAATTTTCCAGTCAACTGATCAAAAATCAATTGTACACTGAAAAGTCAAACTTTGACTTTTTGGTCAAAATCAGGTGCCAAGGGTCATTTTTCATCAAGATATGTCAAAACATGAAACTTATTCACCAAGAAACTTAAATTTGGAAATTAGGGTTTAAGTTTGAAATTTTTCATAACTTGGAATTTTTCTAAGTTATGAAAATTTCTTATTTTTTCCCAACTTTTTCACTATGATGCAATTGGATTCAAAGAAAACTTCCAACATGAAAGTTGTATTCCTCCACAAAATCTACAAATTTAATTCACAAAGTTTTCCCAAAAGATTCTTGGATCTCAAGTTATGATTTTGTGAATAAGGATCCATAAAACTTTTAACTTAGTGAAATTTTGCCCTAGTTTAGGCAGATTTTTGACCTAACTTCATGGCAACTTTTCACCTAGTTCTAAGTGGAATATCAAAATTCATTTCAAATATGGATTGTATAGCATGGTACAAGCTTTCCAAAATGTCCAAGAACTCTCCAAGATCATTTATGGTTAGGGATAATCGAAGGAATGAAAATGGAAAATTATCACTTTTGTCCAAGGCATTTTTCACAATGGTTCAAGTTGCAAATCAGTTTGAATCATGCTTGTACTTGCATTACAGGTCCTAATCCTTTCTACACTCATTAATTTAATGCAAATACATTGGACAATGGCTTTGTTCTGAGCTATGGAGCTTTGTACATTGAATTAATCCATTTATGGTATAAAGGTAACAATACCATTTCCATAAAGCTTGTTTTTTACAACTTTGTTTATCTTGAGCCATGGACCTAACCTCTTGCTGCAAACAAAGTCCACAAATATCAGGAAAAGTTCACCAACTATGTGCAGCTAAGGAGCTAGCCTGTACAGACCTTGGGCTTTGTCATCTCAAATTTTCTTCAAAAGCAAGTAAACTTGCAAAAGTCCACACATCTCATCTATCTGATAAAATCAAGTCTTGGCATCATTTGAAACAGGTTCAGAACATTGTCTCAAGCAGAAAACACGAATTGCCCACTTCTAAAACACCCTTAAACACATAAATCGCCATTTCTGCCCAAAACAGGGCAATCTCTGCAAATCACAAGCCATCTCCATATTGCCTCGTGCGTTTTGCTTGGAACCACCTCAAACACATTCCATACATCACACCTAAGATATCCAAGCCTTTATCCAGCAAGCTCACACGACCTTCAGGCCTCACTCAAAGTTGCTACATTTCCATATCCAAACTCAACTGAACAAGGTATTTGTCAAGTTTCTATCTCTCTATTTAGGCATCATTAAGCTTAGGTTTGTGAAGCAAACATGTAGTCTTTAAGTTGCTTGAACTGTACATATGCATAGATTCCATTTATATTAACTGAGCTAGGAGCATTTGATAGTTGAAATTGCTGAAAAAACTAGGTCAGAAATTAGGGCCATTAAAATTCTCTCTAATCTTTGAGAGTTAGGTCAAGTTCTTTATATCATTGGAATCGTGTGATCATGTGCTACATTTTTCATGTTATAAGTTTTTGATTTTATGCAAGCATGAGCAAGAACAGGATTTGTACACAGCGCGCGCGTTTTTGGTCTGGAGGTCAGGGATGAAGTGAAGTGGGCTTGGGCTTGCTGTTTCTTCTATTCACACCACCCTTTTTGCTTCTGCACCCCCTTTGCATTTTCTTTTATTTTTTATGTTTCTTGCATATATTTTATTTTAACTTGCATTTATTTATTTTCTGAACATTATAAAATCATAAAAATATTTTCTTATTTTTTTTGCATTTTATTTTATTATTTTTTATGGCATAAAAATAGTTTATTAGGTTAAATGGAAATCATTTTCTTAAAAGAATTTGTAAATAATATAAAAATATCATACATTTTTTATCTTTATTATTTATACACTTAAAATATTATTTTCTCACATATTTTATTTTTTAACATTTTTATATATTTTTATTTATTTTCTTGTACATAAATGAAATAAATAATAATAGAATATATATTTTCTTTTAAACCAAAAATTAGGGTTTTCACCCTTTCAAAAATAATCATTTTAGTTTTTCTTATTTTAAGACATAAATAAATTATTTTCTCATACATAAAATTAATACAAAAAACATTTCTTGCATATTTACATTTTATTGCATATTTAAATATTCTCTTATTTATTTATTTATTTGTACAATAAATTCAATTTGATCATTCATGAAGACCGCAAGAATGATGATTTACATCAATGATGGTTTGATGAAGGTCCGTGTTCAAGATGAAGAAGTAAGCTTTAATCTCTTTGAAGGAATGAAACATTCTAATTATATAGGAGATTTCTTTAGAATTGATGCTATTGAAGAAGCTATTTGGGATGTTTCTAGTGAAGTTCATCTTTTAACACCACTTGAGAAAACATTGACTAATGTGATTCAAGTTCTTGATGCCCATGAAGAAAATTAAATGGAAGAATGTGTGAATGAACTTGAGACTTTAGAATAAGCTCAACCTTGGGAGGAAGAAGTTGAAATATTGAAGAAGGAAGCTAAAAAAGAAGAATCCAAACTTGAATTGAAGATGTTGTTGTCTCACTTAAAGCATGTGTTTCTTGATGATGGTGGTAACAAAATGGTAATCATTAATAATGCTTTATCAAAAAAGGAGGAACATTGTTAGTTCAAGTTTTGAAAGAAAATCAAAGAGTAATAGGTTAGGTTTTAGAGGATTTGAAAGGCATAAGTACGGCTTATTGTATGCACAAGATTTTTATGGAAGAGGATTTCAAGCTGGTAGCTCAACCTCAATGCCGCTTAAATTTTACAATGAAAGAGGTTGTGAGAAAGGAAGTAGTGAAACTATTAGATGTCAGGATGATTTATCCTATTTCCGATAGTACTTGGGTGAGTCCAGTACATGTGGTGCCAAAGAAAGATGGAATGATCATGATAAAAAATAAGAAGAATGAATTGATTCCGACAAGGACCGTAACATGTTGAAGAATGTGTATTGATTACCGGAGGCTTAATCAAGAAAATAGGAAATATTTCCTCTTCCTTTTATGGATCAAATGCTCGAAAGGTTATCGGGTCAAGAGTTTTATTGTTTTTTGGATGGGTATTCTGGGTATAACAAAATCTCGTTTAATTTGGAAGACCGTGAGAAAACGGATTTCACTTGTCCATTTGGAGTTTTTGCTTATAGGAGGAAGCCCTTTGGTTTGTGAAATGCACCATCCACTTTTCAAAGGTGTATGCAATCCATATTTTCCGATCTTATTAAGAAGACTATGGAACTTTTCATGGACAACTTCTCCATTTTCGGGGCGTCTTTTTATCTTTGCTTGAAAATTTGGATATCGTCTTAAAGAGGTGTGTGGACACCAACTTAGTTCTTAATTGGGAAAAATGTAACTCCATGGTTACCGAGGGAATTGTTCTTGGTCACAAAGTTTCATCCAAGAGGCTTGAAGTTGACAAAGCCAAAGTGGAGGTTATTGAGAAGTTGCCACCATCATTGAACGTGAAGGGGATCCGAAGTTTTCTAGGTCATGTGGGCTTCTACCGGAGATTTTTCAAAGACTTTTCCAAAATTGCAAGGCTTCTGAGCAACTTGCTCAAAAAAAATAAGTATTTTATTTTCGATGATGCTTGTTTGATAGATTTTAATAATTTGAAACAAAATTTGAAAACCGCACCCATAATTATAACATTAAATTGGAAAATAGATTTTGAAATAATGTGTGATGCTAGCAATTATTCCATTGGTGGGGTTCTTGGTCAAAGAAAAGGAAAAAATTTCCATGTTATACATTATGCTAGCAAAGTTATTAATGAGGCACAAATTAATTATGCCACAACTGAAAAATAATTATTAGCTATAGTGTATGCATTGGAAAAATATAAATCCTACCTCATTGGGTCAAAGGTTATAGTCTACACTGACCATGCAGCGATACGGTATTTGCTTACCAAATCGGATTCTAAGCAAAGACTTATCCATTAGATACTTTTGTTGCAATAATTTGATCTAGAAATTCGTGACAAAAAAGGTTCTGAGAATTTGGTAGCGGATCACCTATTCCGCTTGGTCAATGTAGATACTACTAACCAATAAAGTAAGGTTAGAGAAGAACTTCTTGATGAAAAACTTTTTATGGTACAAGTTAGACTGTGGTTTGTCGATTTTACGAATCACAAGGCATCTGGATTGATACTGGAGGATCTAACTTGGTACCAAAAGATGAAATTCTTGGCAGTTGCAAAATTTTATGTTTGGGATGAGCCTTATCTTTTTAAGCTTGGAAGTGATAATTTGTTAAGGAGGTTTCTGTCATTGGAGGAGTCTAAGAGTATACTTTTTCATTGTCACAATTCTCTGTATGAAGGTCATTTTAATGGTTTGCGTACGGTAACAAAAGTCCTTTAACTGGGCTTTTATTGGTCGTCTTTGTTCAAAGATGCATACTTGCATGCTAATAATTGTGATAAATGCCAAAGGAGTAGAGGAATTGGAAAAAGGGATGAGATGCCCTTGAATAGTATGTTGGAAGTATAAGTTTTTGATTGTTGGGGAATAGATTCTGTAGGACCATCTCCCCTATCTTTTTCGAATGAATTTATCCTTGATGCGGTGGATTACGTTTCTAAATGGGTGGAAGCAATAGCTTGTCCTAGAGAGGATGGAAAAACGGTCATTAAATTTCTAAAGAAAAATATATTTTCCCGTTTTGGCACTCCATGCGTGTTGATTAGTGATGGTGGATCACACCTTTGAAATACACCTCTTGAAAAAGTTTTCGAAAACTATGGTATAAAGCATAAAGTGGCGACTCCATACCATCCACAAGATAATGGTTAAGCCGAAGTTTCACATAGGAAAGTCAAAAGGATTTTGGAAAAAACCATGTCAAGTTCGCGGAAGGATTGGTCGCTTAAGCTAGATGAGGCTTTGTGAGTGTATCACACGGCTTTCAAAGCTATGATTGGTTTGACACCGTTTCAAATGGTGTATGGTAAAAACATGTCACCTTCCGGTTGAAATTGAGCACAAGGCTCTGTGGGCTTTAAAATTTTTAAACTTTGATTCTAAATTGGCTGGAGAAAAAAGAAAAATTCAATTGCAAGGTCTAGATGAAATGTGCTATGATGCTTACCATTTCGACATGTTGTATTAGGAGAAAGTCAAATTCTACCCTGACAAGAAAATTTGACACAGATACTTCAAAGTTGGGAAAATTGCGCTTCTCTTTAATTCGTAGTTAAAAGTTTTTCCGGGAAAATTGAAGTTCAAATGGTCAGGTCCGTTCTCGATTAAGGATGTGAAGGATTATGGAGCGATTGTGTTGGAGGATCCAATCTCAAAAGAGATTTGGACAATGAATGGTCAAATATTGAAAATCTACTTGGAGGAGAGGTGAATCGGGAAACAAGTGTGGTTCGTCTTGGTGATTTGTGAAATCACCATAGACCGTCAAGCTCTAATGATGTTAAACAAAGTGCTTGTTGGGAGGCACCTCAACATTGTAATTATTCTTGTCTTTTTATATTTCTGGTATGTTAGGATGCAGCGGAACCAACTTAGAAAAATAGAACCTGTTGTCTCTTCTGTTTTTAGCAGATTTTTTGATGCCACTAAGCGGCCTTAGGCGCAATTAGCGTGGTTGTTTTTGTTCAGAAAAAAATAACGTGGGCCAGTGGGGCTTGACCCAGACCCAAGGCCCAATTAGCACCCTCATAACGCAGCTAGGGCAAAAAGACTCATTTTCATCTAAATTTCAACTCTTTGTCATACTTTTCCTTTTCCTCCCAAGAAATTCCTTCATTGTTGAACTTGAAAGCTTTCTTTCCCTTCATTTTGAGCAGTCTCTGGATTCATCTTCTTACATCAATCATCAAGGTAAGTGTTTAAGTTGTTTAATTTTTGTTTATGCATAGATTTAGGGTTTCATAGTTAGGTTAGTAACCTTGAAATTGAAGTTGTATATAGTTATGTTCTTTAATGTTCAACCTTAGGTAAGAAACCTTGGAGTTATACATGGTTAGGCTAGAATTTTGAATTTCTAGGTTTAGGTAGTTTTTCTTTGATTAATTAGTGACCCACTGGGTTAGGAAGATGATTTTGGTGTGGGGTGGGTTGTTTGGAGTTTTCTTCCAGGACAGAAATAGATTACAGATTCGTAGAATTCGCAGGCACACTAAGCAGCCTCAATCTGGCTTAAAGCAGCCTGCTGGGAGTTGAAAAAAATTTCTTTTTCATTTCTTTTCTAGTTGTGATGTTATGGTAATTTGTTAGGGTTCTTGGGAATTTTTTAGAGTTTTACAAAGCAATGTTGATGGGTTTTGCCTTGTTTTTCTTTGTTTTATTTTCAGATAAGTTCTAGGGAAAGTCAAGGCGAACGTTCTCGTTACACTGCTGGATCCTCATCCCGTTCTCGGCAAAATGCAGAAGCAGAGCATGTTGAGTTTGATAACACCCCTTTCATCTGCCCTCTTCAACAAGCTCGGTTCTATAACTTAGATGAGCGACAATTATGAGCTTAAAAGGTTTTCACCTTGAATCCTCAAGGGGCTTATAGGTACTTTGTGGAAGACATGGTGAAACGAAAGTGGTATGTCTTGCTAACTCCCCCCATCGAGCTGAATTTTGACATTTTCTGAGAGTTCTATGCTAACATGATGCCGATGTAAGGAGTCAGTTACACTTATTGTTCCTTTGTGCGGGGGAGAGTCGTGCCATTTGATAGGAATATGGTTAGTCAATACTTGAGACATCCTCTCACTCTTCCAAGGGGTGAACTTTGTGCTTATCAGAAAAGGGTGGAAAGTAAGAATTGGAGATTTGATTTATTTGGTGAACTTTAGCTCTTACTCCAAATCATGGTTTTGTCCTTAAGGCTTCCAACCAGCCCGTGCACTTCAAAAGAGCTGACATGAATATAAAGGCACAGTTATATGCGACCCTTTTTATTTACAATATTAATCCTATGAGTCACACTTCTACTATTCCTATTAATATGGCATGTGTGATACGGTGGGAGAATTGACTTGGGTGTTTTGCATTTTATTGCAAATATTGCGGTTAGCAAGAGTCGCCATCGACTTTTCTTTTATCCAAAAGGAAAGGTGAAAAAGCACAGGAAAGACCTTTGAGATTATTTCTTGAGTTCGGGGGGTATATTATGAAAAGGGAAGGTATTACACCCTTTTCATCCATGGTTTTCCATGGGCTCTTAGTTACTTGCTAGATCACTTGCTTTTGTTTGAAAATATGCTTTGTGTGGTTTTTGAAAGTATTTTGTAAAGAGGCCTTTGTTTAGGCAAACCTTGTAATGAATCTCGTTTGTAAGGATGTATACAAAGTGTTTGATCTTTTGAAAATATTTTCAAGTTTGAAAGGTGTTTTGAAAGTGTAGGTGTTTGTTTTGAAAATAGCAAAGATGCTTTTGGTTTGAAATAGAGCAAGTAACTAGGAACATTCTACATACTCAAAAGTATTTCATGTTCATTTTCTTTTTCCTTTGACATTGTTATCTTAGCATTGATTTGGTAAGCAACCCTATCTTTGGATGTAAAAGGGACGGGCGTGGGTCATCGTATAACCATTATTAGCAATGTTGCAAGATATCTTAGCATTTTTCTTTAGGGACTAAGATCATTTTGAAAGGCAACTTTTGATAGCGTCATCGAGGGACTATGATCTTGTATTTTGCTTGTCTTTGCTAAGATACCTCACATGCGTAATATGGTCATTTTTGTAAGGCAACCAAGTGGATTTACCCTAGGGGGGTGTGTGTGAAAGTGTATTGATTTACATGCTTGATTTGCCTTTAATTAGGGTTTTCTATTGATTGGTTTTAGTCTTTCCATACAAAACCCTAATTACTAACATTTGTATATAAACCGATAAATTGTGGAATTTAAAATTACTACGCTATTACATCGTTTAGGGGAGGGGGTATACAAATTACAAATGCAGAATATTGCAAGTATTTAAATCTAAATAAATATTACAATCATATTGAATTTTGAATAATGTACAAAATAAATAAATAAAGTGCAAGAATGCAAATGTAAAAAAAAAGAAGTAATCTTTGTTTGGTTATCTATGAAAAGGGATTTCTAACCTAATTTGAAGAAGATGATTAATTAAAAATTAAAAAAAAATAAGTTTATACTAAATAAGGAAGAAATTAAGTTAAAAAGATTTGTAGGTTTTCTATGAAAAAGGTTTTAAGTTAAATAATAATAAAAATGAAAATTAAATAATTAAAGGAAATCTAAATTCTAAGTTAATTTTAATTAAGAAAATAAAATAATTATTTTATCTCAGTATAAATGTTTAATTATTTAAAAGAGAAATTAATTTGTTAAAAGAAAAATGTTTTTTAGTCATTTTTTATTTTTATAAAAAAAATAAAATAAATAAGTGTAAATAATAATAAAAATATTTTTGGATTTTTTAATAATGAAAATAAAAATAATATTATTAATAATAATAATTAAAAAAAATAGTGAAAGAAAATTGAAATGAAATAAAAAAAAATGAAATAATAAAGAAATAGGTCAGATGCAATAATGAAAATAGGGGTTCAAAAAAAGCAAAAAATAACTAGGCCCAATGTTTGAGGCCTAGCGCTGGCTGCAAACAAAAAATAGAAACAAAAATTGTGAAAAATAACAAAACGGACGCTGGGGCTCGGACCCAGGTCCTAAAGGTGAAAGGCGCGCGCTTTAACCACTGGGGTGGTGATACATTAACTTGTATGAAATGATAAATACATAACATAAAACTTGCCCTGACTGTACTTCATCTTCAACCTCCAGCCAAAGGATCTGTAACTTGCTCATTTCTCAACAAAAATGAAAGATGCAAACATGAAGGTTGCTCCATTTTTCCACACGAATCCAACCATATAAATATCATAAGCTATAAATCAAAGATGAATGAGAATTTCTAAAAGTACCAAATTCTGACCTGAATATTTCAGAAAGTTCAAACTCAAAATTCTCCTAGCTCAATCAAAATAAATGAAATCTATGGACATGTATAGTTTTAGGGCAATGATGTCTATATTTTATCTTCGCAAATGCAAGCATAAAAATGCCTAAATATGAAGATAGAAGTTCAAGAAAAATACCTCAAAACTGGAAATCATGAAATGCAAATGGGCTTGATTCAAGGTGCTGCAATGATCAGGTTAGCTTCCACAAGTTCCCAGGAAGCTAATGCAATGATTAGCTTGAGAAATGGATGGCTGAAATAGTCTAGAGAAGTTAACTTGCAGGGCTCTGTTTTTGGTTATGGAGGTTGATGAAGATGGAGTTACAGTTATGAAACAGGTTCATGGATGATTTGTATTTGATTTAAGGAAGCTTTAGGAATGAATTTGAGGGAAAACACACGAAGGAAATGAGAGATACAAGTTTAAGGTCAGAACTGTGTATTAATGGAGTTTTTTGTGCAATTTCTGGCTAGAGGGAGTTTGGGAGTGTTTCAGGGTGCTTGAGCTCGTCCTCTAGCACACAAATAGTGACTCTATTTATAAGCCACAAGTTTGGAGACTTGTTGTTGATCAGAATTCAAAATCACAAGTTTATGCATAACATATGATTTTTGAGAAATTCAAGTTTCAAAGCCTTGTGTACTTGCTAATATAGAGTGGTTATGCTTTAAACATACTTTCTTCTGACTTTGTGGATGGATTGTGATCATAGGGAAAAAGTTAGAGGCTCAAGAATGAACTTTATGCAAAAAGCTTGCTTTACAAGAATGACAATGTTAACTTTGTGCCATTAATGGAAATGCAACTTGGATAATAGCTTAATTGCTTGGATCAAAGCTCTAGCAGCTGTGTAATCATTTAATTATGGAGTGACAAACAAGTTTGAGGTCTGCAAAGCAAATATTATGCAGCCTAGCATGGATTTGGTTCATGTGTTCATCAAAAATGACTTGTAATTCAAGTTTGAAAACCCTAACTTCCTCTCTTCGATTCTACATGCTCAAGAATGATCTCAAGAATTTCTTTGACATTTTGGAAAGTTTTTAATGTGCTCTACAACCCCTCTTTGAATTACTTTTGAAAATTCCCCTTGGAACTATATGAAAAGTTTCATGAAGTTAGGTTAAAATCCTGCCTAAACTAGGGCAAAATTTCACTAAGTGTTTAGTTTCAAGACTATGACTTAATGAATTAATAACTTGAGATCCAATCACTTTTAGAAGAAGTATCTACAACTTTCATGTTGAAAGTTTCTTCTGAATCATCTTGCATCATGGTGAAAAATTTGCTCAAAGTTGTGAAAAAACATGAAATTTTCAACACTTAGAAAAATTTCTAAGTTTGAAAACTTTGACTTTTCAAAATGAAATCTTGAGTTTTTGATTTCTTTATGAATAAGTTTCATATTTTGACATGTTTTGATGAATTGTGATCTTTGACATTTGATTTTGACCAAAAAGTCAAAGTTTGACTTTTCAGTGTACAATTGACTTTTGATCAGTTGATTGAAAATTCACTAACAATCCAATTGAATCTTGAGCAATGTTTCGGGTCATGCCATTAGGTCAAAATGATGCAATTTAACTCTTGAGATCATGCCTCAAACCAATTAACCCTTTGCTAGGTCAAAAATCAGAAATTGCCCTTTCTCAGTCGACAAAACCCTAATTTTGACCATTTTGCCCTTTTGATGATTTGATCAAATTTCTTGAGGAATTATGGTCAAAACTTGATAAAATGATACATATGAGTTTATAATGTTGATGTGGATAAATAATTATGAATTTTGACTGTAAATTGGCCACAATTGACTTTTTCCCCAATACGACTGATTTTTAGGTCAACTACTCAATTGACTGACAAAAATGTGATCCAAGACTTGAAAATTGACATGAGTGATCTTGGGGGTCCATAATGATCCATGAAAGTCATATGAAGCATTGAAAGTTCAATTATCCTTGTGCAATCTCAAACCCTAATTTCAGTCATCAGTGCTTAAGGAGGTGTCTTGAGTTGATCAACCCTAGTGTAGTCTTGAACCAAGAGAGATCTTTGTGAGAAGATATTTGACAAGTGAGATGGAAAATTTGGGGGTACAGCAATTGCCCCTGTTCAATCTTCTTAAACCTGAAGAGTTAGATTGGTAGATTTGCCATTAGTGACTTGAAGGTGGAAGATGATTGGACACTAGAGTGCCCAGAAATTTGCACTCAAGGATGTGATGGTTGATGGTGTAGAGAATGGGCTTAGAATATGCCATTTGTAGAGGAGACGAGAAGTTGTTGGATATGGGCTTGTAGATGCCATCCAAAATGATTGCTGGTAGGAATAAAAGAAGTGTCAGAATAAATCTATGGTTGATTTACACTAGCATAGTAGCATTTGAAAGAGTATCAGAACGGCGTCCGTGTCTGGAGCGTATCTGAACTGTATCTGAAAGTTGACTCTGAATGAGTATCAGAATGGCATCCATGTTTGGAGCGTATCTGAATTGTATCTAAAAGTTGACTTTGAATGAGTATCAGAATGTCGTCTGTGTCTGAAGTGTATCTGAAGTGTATCTGAAAGCTGAATCTGAATGAGTATCTGAATGGAATCCATGTCTGGAGCGTATCTGAACTGTATTTGAAATTTGACTCTGAATGAGTATCATAATGACGTCCGTGTCTGGAGCGTATATGAACTATATCTGAATGTTCATCTGGTCGTGTAGATAATTGTCCCGGCTTGTTTCAGGTATCAATCTCTGACCTTTTTGTAAATTGTTGATGATAGCCATCGACTGATTGATCTTTCCTGAAGAGATGAAAGATTAGTTGTATGCAATGTCATGATGTATGAAATGCATTGTATAATGATGTTCTCAATAAAATGAATGAGATTATGTTGTATGCGTTCGTGTTGTCAATGTTATGACGTATAGATGCGATGTATGGGCATGTAAGCTATGTTGCTGTAACATTGTTAGATTAGGGAAAATAAATCATTGACTGTTGTTGGGGATGTGGAGTGTAAGTCTTCATGTTTTGAAGTGTTGATGAGTTGATGAGCTCCTATTTGTTAGAGAAATAAACTTTTTTGTAAGGGAAACACCGTGTATGGCTTGTGAAATCTTGTTGGAGAATCCTGAGAAATTGGATGACCTTTACTAGGGAGTGATAAATTGGAAGTTTTGTTCCGCCGGGGATGTAAGAGAACTTGACATCATTAAGCTACACACTGTGGGGAACTTTATGGAATAGTCTAAAGATATTATCCTATTTCTTAAATCCATTAGTGGTTTTCTTCTATTTTTTTCTCATTTGTAAACAGTAGTTACGTTCAAATGCATATGCTCAAAAATAAATCATTGGACGTTTTTGTAAGAAAAACACAGAAATTAAAGAAAAACAGATAGTTTTGCACTTTCAAAGGAGTATCTTTGTATTAACTTGAATAACTATTTTGTACAATGAGACGAACATCCTAGTAAGATAAAGCCGTCGTAAAAAATGAAAATTTTATACAAAGAAAAGATAACTATGTGTAATAATCCTGTGGGGTTCCCATTCTGCTATAGCCTTCGTGTCTCTAAGCGTCTTGTCCACTTGCTGCCTTGTCTGAAGTTGATTAGATTGATCAGAATCGTTGAGTTTGTCAATCAAAGTCAAAGGTTGTTTGTAAGGTGATCCAACGGAACATAGTCATACGCTTTAACTCCATAACTTTTTCTTGGACCACCCTTTCGGGTTTTCAGTCCACCTGGATACCCTTTTCTGCCCAAGTCGCCCTTTCGGGTTTTCAACTTGCCGGGTGTACAGATTTTTTTTATCCCTAATTTTTCGCCGGAATGCCCTTGTTTTGCCTTGGTGTGTCAACCTAGAGGGTCTCTTATGCGTAGTATCTTTTGATTATGCCTGCGTTCACAGGGTGCGGCAGGTCGTCGCCATCCATAGTGGTTAAGATCATTGCTCCACCAGAGAATATGCTTTTGATTACAAAGGGTCCTTCATATGTAGGAGTCCATTTGACCCTAGGACCACCTTGTGGCAGTATGATATGCTTGATCACCAGATCCCCGACTTGATACACTTGCCGTCTGATCTTTTTATTGAAAGCCTTGATCATCCTTTTTGATACATTTGACCATGACAGACAGCAGTAAGCCTTTTCTCATCAATCAAGTTCAGTTGATCAAGTCGAGTTTGGATCCAATCATCTTCATTCAACCCTGCATCCTTCATGATTCTCAGAGAAGGGATTTGGACCTCAATAGGCAAGACAACCTCCATGTCGTATACTAGAGAGTAAGGTGTTGCCCCAGTTGATGTGCGCGTCGTGGCACGGTAACCATGGAGAGAGAATGGTAGCATCTTATGTCAGTCCTTGTAGGTTACTATCATTTTCTATATGATCTTTTTGATATTCTTATTTGCAGCTTTGACAGCACCATTCATCTTTGGCCGATAAGGGGAAGAATTATGGTGTTGGATTTGGAATTGCGTGCACAGTGTGGTGATCATAGTATTGTTGAGATTCGTACCATTGTCTGTGATGATCCTCTCTGGGATACCATACTGATAGATGAGATTTTGTTTGATGAATCGGGCGACAACATTTTTAGTAATGGAAGCGAAAGAAGCCACCTCAACCCACTTCGTGAAATAGTCAATGGCCACCAAGATGAAGTGGTGTCCATTAGAGGTTGTTGGCTTGATTTCCCCAATCATGTTGATGCCCCACATAGCAAAGGGCCAAGGAGCCGTCAAGACGTTCAAAGGAATCGGAGGCACATGCACCTTGTCAGCATAGATCTGACACTTATGACAAGTTCGAGAGTGTTGATAACAATCTACTTCCATGGTAGACCAGTAATAACCTGCCCGTAGGATCTTCTTTGCCATCGTATGCCCACTCGAATGGGTTCCAAAAGTGCCTTCATGTAGATCAGCCATGATCTTCTCTGCCTCAACCTTGTCTATGCAACAGAGAAAAACAGAGTCATGGTTGCGTTTGTAGAGAATTCCATTACTAAGGAAGAACTTAGCCGAGAATCTCCTTAAGAACTTCTTGTCATTGACTGAAGCTCCTTCCGGATATTCTTAAGCCTCGTGATACCTCTTGACTTCGTGGAACCAAGGCCGGTCCACTACTTCTATAGTATTGATCTCGTGACAATGAGCTGGTTCATCCATTCGTTCAATGGTGATTTGGGGAGTCTCGTTATCCTGTTTGAGTTTAAACATGGATGACATTGTGGCTAGCGCGTCTGCTAGCCGATTTTCTTCTCGCGGGAAATGCTCAAAGGTAATCTTCTCAAAGTGTGGGATTAATGTCAACACATGTTCTTTGTAAGGGATGACTTTTGGGTGCTTCGTGTCCCATTCTCCTTTGATCTAACTGATGACCAAAGATGAATCTTCGAATACACTTAAGGACTTGATCCCCAAATCTGTGGCAGCTTTGAGACCAAAAATGCACGCTTCGTATTTTGCCATGTTATTTGTACAGTTGAAGCAGAGTCTTGCAGTGAAGGGAGTGTGACACCCTTCAGGAGATATGAGTACATCACCAATGCCATTGTCCAGTGCGTTGGATGCCCCCATCAAAAACCAGGGTCAATCGGGATCCTTGCTCAGGTCTGTCATATGGTCTGAGTTCTTCATAGTTGTTTACCATCATGATGTCTTCATCTAGGAATTCGAACTTCATAGACTGTTAGTCATCCACAGCTTGATGAGCAAGGTGATCGGCTAGTACACTTCCCTTTATTGCTTTCTGGGTAGTATATTGAATGTCATATTCCGTCAGGATCATCTTCCATCTCACTATCCTCTCGGAGAGGGCAGGCTTCTCGAATATGTATTTTATTGGATCCATCTTGGATATCAATAAGGTAGTATGGGTCAGCATATACTGTCTTAGCCGGAGAGCAGCCCATGCCAGAGCGCAACAAATTTTCTTGAGCAGTGAATATCTTGTTTCACAGTCGGTAAACTTTTTGCTCAGGTAATAAATAGCATGCTCTTTTCGGCCAGACTCGTCATGCTGCCCCAACACACACACCATTGAATTTTCCAAAACAGTTAGATACATGATCAATGGTCTTCCCTCGACTGGTGGCATCAAAACAGGAGGATCTTGTAGGTACTATTTGATCTTGTCGAAAGCAGTTTGGCATTCATCATTCCATTTGACTACTTGATCTTTCTTCAATAACTTGAAGATTGGTTTGCAAGTAGCTGTCAGGTGAGAAATGAATCTGGCAATGTAGTTTAACCATCCCAAGAATCCTATGACTTCCTTCTCGGTGCAAGGAGAAAGCATTTCTTGTATTGCTTTCACCTTGGTAGGATCCACTTTGATACCTTTACCGCTGACGACAAAGCCTAGGAGTTTACCAGGCCTCGCCCCAAATGTTCATTTATTCAGGTTCAACCTCAGCTTGTATTTCTTTAACCTCTCAAACAGTTTCTGTAAATGGTCAAGATGTTCGTCTTCAGTTTGAGATCTGGCTATCATGTCTTCCACATAAACCTCTATTTCGTGATGTATCATGTCATGAAATAGAGCTACCATGGCACACTGATAGGTTGCCCCAGCATTCTTCAATCCGAATGGCATAACCTTCTAAAAGAATGTGCCCCATTGTATGACAAAGGTTGTTTCCTCCATGTCCTCAGGATCCATTTTGATTTGATTATAACCTAAGAAACCATCCATGAAGGAAACCACTTTATGTTGTACTGTATTGTCAACCAAAATATCGATGTGGGGAAGTGAGAAATCGTCCTTAGGGCTTGCCCTATTCAAATCTTTGTAGTCCACGCACATTCGTACTTTTCCATCCTTTTTAGGCACTGAAACAACATTGGAGACCCATTATGGATAGGAGGTAACAGCTACGAATCCGGCATTGAATTGTTTCATGACTTCGGCCTTGATCTTCTCTGACATGTCTGGTCGCATGCGACAAAATTTCTGTTTTACCGGAGGGCAGTCTTCTTTTGTTGGTAGACAATGTACCACGATATCAGCATAAAGTCATGGCATGTCTTCATACGACCAGGAAAAGACCTCAACATAATCATGTAGCAACTGAATCAAACACTTCTTGACACTAGGTTCCAGATTGGCACCCACCTTGACTTCTTTCTTGTCCTCTTTGGTACCTAGGTTAACTGTGTCCACTAGTTCTTCGTGGGGCTGAATGGTCCTCTCTTCTTGTTGTAGTAACCTGGCTAGTTCCCCTGGCACTTCACAATCTTCCTCACCTTCGTCTTCGGCTTGGTAGATTATATTTTCATAGTCACAAAAGGCCATAGCAGAATCGTTACCCATGGGATCCCGAATGGATGTAGATCTGCATTTTGAATGTGAGTGTGTGTAAGAGTATAGCTATCTTTGAAAGAAATAAAATGTAAGAAAGAAAGACAAAGAGCACCAAGTTTATATGCAAAAATGTCCATGATTCATTGATGACATATGAAAATGAGGTAACAACCCTTACAAATGGACCGTCGTGCCTTGGGTAAGACACAAGGTTTTAAAAGTCCAAATTGTTTAATTATTACAGATCTGAAAAAATTTAAAGACAATTACTGTTGGATAAAAGTAATTGGGACAAAATCTTTAGCTTCCCAGTTCCCGAGTCCTCTGTTGACAGTTGGGAAAATCCATTCCTCCAGGTCAGAGTTGTCCTTATCATCCTCCACCTTGTTGACTTCGTGGTTGCTGATCTTCAAGGGTGGTCCCCCGGCACGAGCACGACGTATAGCTTTATGGGCTCCTGAAGTAAAACCCAAACCAAATTTGTCAGATTTGTATGGGATATCCGGGAGTTTGCCCCAAATAGTACACCCACCTTTTTCGATCACTGCCTTGGCGTCTTTCAGAGAAGACATCTTTAGTGGAGGTCTTGTAATCTTTGGGACTTCGGAAACAACCTTGGGTACGGCCACAATTGGTGGGACTTCTTTGAAATACTGAAACAGAGTTTCAATGAATTCACCATCCAATTCCACGTATCTGAAGGAGTTTAAATGACTGACCATATATTCCTCTTCTCCATGGACAATAGTGATCTTCCCCTTGGTTGGGTATTTCAGCATTTGATGTAATGTAGAGGTGACAGCACCAGCATTGTGAATCCATGGTCGGCCCAATAAGCAGGAATAGGAAGGGAGAATGTCCATCACGTAAAAAGTTGAATCAAAGGTTTGAGTTCCAACCTTAATGGAGATGTCTACCTCTCCATGCACCATTCTCTTTGAACCTTCAAAGGCCCTTACCACTATTTTGCTGGGTTTCAAGGTCAGACCTTCACAGTCAAGTCTATTAAGATCCTTTGTAGGTAACACATTCAAAGACAAACCGATATCCACCAAGACATGGGCCAAAGTTGTGCCCCGGCATTCGACAGAGACATGCAATGCCTCGTTGTGCTTCCTCCCTCTGGGTGTCAAGTCAGAATCAGAAAAGCCTAAACCATTGTTAGCGATTAAACTGGCCACGCAATCTTGGAACTAATCAATACAGGTTTCTTGTGGTACATGGGCAGTTTTAAGAAATTTCACCAAGGCCTTCGCATGAGCCTCGGAGCACAACAATAAATCCAGCATGGAAATCTTTGACGGAGTCTGCCCTAGCTGTTCGACTACGTTTTAGTCGCTTCTCTTTATAATTTTCAGAATTTCTTCCATCTCCTTTTGGGAGGCCTCAGGGATAGATACTATTTGCGCCTTCATTTGGACAGGCTCAACCAGAATACATTTGCCTCAAGTCATGGTTGACTCGGCGGTAGGAGTGTCAGCAGGGGTAACCGAAGGGATAATAGTAGTAGTGTCAACAGGAACGGGAACAGGGATGATCACAGGTTCGGTAACAGTCTTCGGAGGAGAAATATCTGGAGAGAAAATTCTTCCACTTCAGGTTATCTTGCTGGTTCCTACAATATTACTGATGTCGGGGTCATCCTTCTCAAGAATTGAGTCTTCATCGGCCAGCCAATCTTGCTTGACACCGTGATAGTAGATGTCGCCCCCAGAGTTCCATGGGACAATTTTATCTGATGAGTACGGATTGGACCTGGCATAGTAATTATCAGTGGAGCTACTTTAGGAACTGATGTAATCCTAATGGGTCTTTTGGTGGAGACCTTGGAAGGATTGGCGGAAATGGTTACTATTGAAACATCATTGTAGGAAATGGTTGGAACGGGAGTCTTTTCAAAAAAAATCTCTTTGTCATCCATTAGGCTCTGAACATCTGCTTTCAATAAATGACAACTAGTTGGTAGGGATAAACAGAAGTGGCAGCCTTCATCACAGCCCATAAATAAACTGGCCTTTAATAGGTTCTTCTTGACGGTCAGGAGAGGAGTAACGAGTTCATCAACAGCAGTAACAAACATATCATCTTCAACAACGTTAACACCACTGCCATGCTTGGGCATAGGAGCAGTGATAACATTTGGGATCTCAGGAGCATCAAACCCAATTTCTTTTGCTTCAAGAAGGACTTGCACCTTGTTTTTCAAAGCCCAACAGTTGTTGGTATCATGGCTCGGGCTTTCTGAATGGTAAGCACGAGCATTAGGATGATAGTGAGGAGAGGTTGTGTTAGGATTCTTCGGAGCTTCCTTCAAAGTTACCAGATTAGGTCTCAACAAATGTGGCAGGATTTGAGATAGTGTCATATTAATCTGGGTAAATTGTCTTACTGGTCTTTCTATTCTAGGTTGATCGTTCCTTTGTTGAGTAGGTGCGGACTTAGGGATCATGACAACCCCTACCATTGGTCGGTGTTCAGCTATATATTGATTTCTTTGAGGATACACATCACCAACTTCTTTCTTCCCAATAAATGGTTTTCTTACAGCGGCAGAGGATGCGTCTTTTGGATCTTCCCACTCTTAATCCCAGCTTCCACTCTTTCTCCGGTCAAGATTAATTCAATGAAGCCTGCTGAGGAGCTTCCAATTAAATGATTAAAGAAAGGACCAGACAAGGTACCCAGAAACATGTCTATTAACTCTCTTTCGGACAGGGGAAGATGGAATCTTCCTGCTAAGTCCCTCCATTTCTGAGCGTAGTCTTTGAAACCTTCACTTGAAACCATAGCCATACTCTGGAGTTGAGTACGGGTAGGAGCAAGGTTTGTGTTATACTGATACTGTTTATAGAAAGCAGCGGAAAGGTCTTCCCAATTGTGGATATTGGCCCTTTCCAGTTGATAGAACCAATCAAGCTGAGTCCCAGATAGACTGTCTTGAAAGAAGTGAACCCACAAATCTATGTCAGCAGTGTGAGGCTGTATCTTCCTCACATAGGATCGGAGATACATTTTGGGACACGAAACTCCGTCATATTTAGCGAACACTGGTGCCTTGAATTTTGGAGGAATAACAATCCCAGAGACTAAACCCAACTCTTCAAAGTCCAGCCCAGAAACTTTCTGAATCTCCATTGCGCTTAGTCGTTCTTCCATATGCTTGTATTTGTCGTTGGTCGGGGGAGATTGCTCTTCAGATTAATACTCTTCTTATTCCTCTTCATATTCTAGATGGACAACTGCTTCCTTGCCCTTCACTTATTGATTATCCTTTTCACCAGATGACGTTGCAAAGTCTAGGGTCCGTCTGGCTTGTCCTTGGAACCTTCTTCCCATATTTAGAAATCCCGTTGTTTTCTTTGCTTTCTTCTTCTTTTCTTCAACCAGCAAGGTTTTCAAATCTTCTTTTCCTTTGGCTAAAGTCAAGAACATATGTTGAAACTGAGAATTCTACGCCTGGAGGTCCTTTACTGTCTGCTCGAGATCCATCTTACTGAAATAAATAGTAGAAAGATGAGGAGACTTATTGTAGGAAACCTGCTTATGTTATGATAAATGGTAAATGCTAATGTAATGATTTCAAGGAAATTAGAGATTTAAATTTACTTTAGACCAAAAAAGAACACATGTTATATTAATAAATCAAAGCTTGAGTACATCTTTCCTATTTTGGGCTTACAAAGAGATACAAAAACTCTAAGATAAAAAGGTTGTACGCGTCCTCTTTTTTGTGACGTAGGCGTTCAGGTTCCGCTCCTCATGAAGTTTCTTAGTGAGTTCCAAAACCTTCTTCTCACTGTCGTAGAATTGGGCCTCAAAAGTGTCTTGCTCCCCCTTAAGTTGTATCAAATCCCTTTGTAAGTCTTCAAGAGAGGTGGGCATGTCAGGATGCAGGATAATGTATGGAACATCTCCTTCAACAACAGGCTCTATGATTACTGGGAGAATGGAGGGGTAAGGCATTATAAGACTTTGAGCACGAGCTCGTACCCATTTGAGGTAAGGCTCAAGCGGGATGGAATTCTTATGCCCCAATATCTTGCTATCTACCTTGTTTAACATCCTCCATGCTCGGATAAATCTCTGGCGGTGACCTTGATCATCGTTCTCGTAGTCAAATACCAAACCTTGAATAAGCATCTCATATGGGCCATCCCTTCGGGCGTAACCAAACTGTCTCAAGGCTAAGCAGGGTTGTAGGTGATACCTCCTCTAATGCCAAGTAAAGGAACATTAGGGAATTCTCCACAACGGTCGACAATAGTAACATTCTCTATAGATCGGGAACACCAATGAATGTCTGAATGTTTGAGTGTCATCAACCTATGTGACCACCTTGAACCTTGTTCGTTCTTTAGTACACATTGGGGAAGATGCGAAATAAACCATCTTGCCAAAAGAGGAGTACAACACATAAGGATACCTCTTTTCCTCAAAGTGCGAGTGTGAAAGGAATGTAGGATGTCCCCTAGAAAAGTAGGCACCGGGTTACGAGACATGAAGATTTTGACGGTGTTCACATCTATGAGTTGGTCAGGATTTGGAAACAAAACCATCCCATAGATGAGGAGAGCCACAATTTCCTCAAAAGCTTTCAAATCCAAAGAGTTCCAACAGTTTTTGGCTTTCTCAAACAAGAACATTGCTAGGAAACCCTTGACACCACTCCTTGTTTCCCAATTAGTTGTGATATCAGATGATTTCAAGTGTAGAGCTTGAGCAATCTCTTATGGCTTTGGATCTCTTTCCAGACCATTGAAAGGTATTTGATTGAGAATGGGAATCCTCAAGAGTTGGGAGAATTCTTCCAAAGTTGGCACAAGTTGATAATTAAGAAATGTGAAGAAATGGTGTAAAGGATCAAAGAATTGAAAGAGCACCTTCATCATGTCTTCATCAGTGTTAGAGGTAACCAAGTTTAGTAGGCGACCATGTCTTTCGGTAAATAGAGAATTTTCAGGAATCCTTGATGCTAGCTCTTTAAGTTGAGGAGGGATCTTTACAAGATTGACTTGAATAGTTTTCCTGCGAATAGAATCCATGTCCTACAAAACAGAACAAAGATAAATCCCAAGATCCTTGAAATGATTAGTGAATATGAGTATGATGTTATGATGTTTATGATGTTATGTACAAGTATATACAAATAAAGCAAACAAGTCCTTAGGTTTAGGCTTGCATGGAGCCTTATAGGTAAGTACCCTCTTGAAGTTTAGTTGGCTCAAACCTGTCCTAGTAATAGTAACTGGGTTCTAAGGAGCTCAATATCACCGGTTTGTTTCTTTGGGCATTGTTTCAGCGCAAGCCTCTTTAATGGCGACCGAAACATCCCAAAAAACCAAACCTCAATGAGTGTAGTATCAAGTATCTACCAGCTTCGGACTGCACCAAAGTCGGTCATCTCACTACATCCTAATGGCCAAGTTGGTCAAGTAAAGGTTCTAAAAGTTCATTAGTTCTTCATGACATCACTCAGCAGCTCTGTATTATCCTTGACTACTCAAGGGCTACCAGTACCCACAAATATATCGCACTAATGTAGCTATTGCTTAGACCATGTCGGTATACCCCACACAGTTTCCACAACGTATTGCTACTTACCTATAAGGTATCCCAAATCCGGGTAGAGGATTCAAACCCAAACAAAGAACCATAATGTAAAGCATACAAGTCAAACAAAAAAAGCAAGTAAATGTGATCTAACCCTAAGGTAACCCCACTTTTAGAATTTTCCCCAGCAAAGTCACTAGTTATGTGATACTGTGGGAGAACTGAGTTGGGTGTTTTGCGTTTTATCGCAAATGTTGCGGTTAGCAAGAGTCGCCACTGACTTTTCCTTTATCCAAAAGGAAAGGTGAAAAAGCACAGGAAAGACCTTTGAGATTATTTCTTGAGTTCGGGGGGTATATTATGAAAATGGAAGGTATTAGCACCCTTTTCATCCATGGTTTTCCATGGGCTCTTAGTTACTTGCTAGATCACTTGCTTTTGTTTGAAAATATGCTTTGTGTGGTTTTTGAAAGTATTTTGTAAAGAGGCCTTTGTTTAAGCAAACTTTGTAATGATTCTCGTTCGTAAGAATGTATACAAAGTGTTTTATCTTTTGAAAATGTTTTCAAGTTTGAAAGGTGTTTTGAAAGTGTAGGTGTTTGTTTTGAAAATAGCAAGGATGATTTTGTTTTGAAATGGAGCAAGTAACTAGGAACATTCTACCTACTCAAAAGTCTTTCATGTTCATTTTCTTTTTCCTTTGACATTGTTATCTTACCATTGATTTGGTAAGTAACCCTATCTTTGGATGTAAAAGGGACGGGCGTGGGTCATCGTATAACAATGATTAGAAATGTTGCAAGATATCTTAGCATTTTTCTTTAGGGACTAAGATCATTTTGAAAGGTAACTTTTGATAGCATCATCGAGGGACTATGATCTTGTATTTTTCTTGTCTTTGCTAAGATACTTCACATGCGTAATATGGTAATTTTTGTAAGGTAACCAAGTGGATTTACCCTAGGGGGTGTATGTGTGGAAGTGTATTGATTTACATGCTTGATTTGTCTTTGATAAGGGTTTTCTATTGATTGGTTTTAGTCTTTCCATACAAAACCCTAATTACTAGCATTTGTATATAAAGAGATAAATTGTGGAATTTAAAATTACTACGCTATTACATCGTTTAGGGGAGGGGGCATACAAATTACAAATGGGGAATATTGCAAGAATTTAAATCTAAATAAATATTACAACCATATTGAATTTTGAATAATGTACAAAATAAATAAATAAAGTGCAAGAATGCAAATGTAAAAAAAATGTAATCTTTGTTTGGTTTTTTATGAAAGGGTATTTCTAACCTAATTTGAAGAAGATGATTAATTAAAAATAAACAAATTAAGTTTAAACTAAATAAGAAGAAATTAAGTTAAAAAGATTTTTAGGTTTTTTATGAAAAAGGTTTTAAGTTAAATAATAATAAAAATGAAAATAAAATAATTAAAGGAAACCTAAATTCTAAGTTAGTTTTAATTTAGAAAATAAAATAATTATTAAACCTAAGTCTAAATGTTTAATTATTTAAAAGAGAAATTAATTTGTTAAAAGAAAAATGTTTTTTAGTCCTTTTTTGTTTTTATAAAGAAAATAAAATAAATAAGTGTAAATAATAATAAAAATATTTTTGGATTTTTTACTAATGAAAATAAAAATAATATTAATAATAATAATAATAAATAAATAAAAAATAGTGAAAGAAAATTGAAATTAAATAAAAAAAGAAAAAAGAAAATAATATGAAATAATAAAGAAATAGGTCAGGTGCAATGATGAAAACAAGGGTTCAAAATAATGCAAAAAATAACTAGGCTCAATGTTGGAGGCCCAGCACTGGCTGCAAACAAAAAAAAGGAAACATAAATTGTGAAAAATAACAAAACGGACGATGGGGCTCGAACCCAGGTCCTAAAGGTGAAAGGCGCACGCTTTAACTACTGGGGTGGTGATACATCCGTTAACTTGTTTGAAATGATAAATACATAACATAAAACTTGCCCTGACTGTACTTCATCTTCAACCTCCAGCCAAAGGATCTGTAACTTGCTCATTTCTCAATAAAAATGAAAGATGAAAACACGAAGGTTGCTCCATTTTTCCACACGAATCCAACCATATAAATATCATAAGCTATAAATCAAAGATGAATGAGAATTTCTAAAAGTACCAAATTCTGACCTGAATATTTCAGAAAGTTCAAACTCAAAATTCTCCTAGCTCAATCAAAATAAATGAAATCTATGGACATGTATAGTTTTAGGGCAATGATGTCTATATTTTATCTTCGCAAATGCAAGCCTAAAAATGCCTAAATATGAAGATAGAAGTTCAAGAAAAATACCTCAAAACTGGAAATCATGAAATGCAAATGGGCTTGATTCAAGGTGCTGCAATAATCAGGTTAGCTTCCACAAGTTCCCAGGAAGCTAATGCAATGATTAGCTTGAGCAATGGATGGCTGAAATGGTCTGGAGAAGTTAACTTGCAGGGCTCTGTTTTTGGTTATGGAGGTTGATGAAGATGGAGTTACAGTTATGAAACAGGTTCATGGATGATTTGTATTTGATTTAAGGAAGCTTTAGGAATGAATTTGAGGGAAAACGCACGAAGGAAATGAGAGATACAAGTTTAAGGTCAGAACTGTGTATTAATGGAGTTTTTTGTGCAATTTCTGGCTAGAGGGAGTTTCGGAGTGTTTCAGGGTGCTTGAGCTCGTCCTCTAGCACACAAATAGTGACTCTATTTATAAGCCACAAGTTTTGAGACTTGTTGTTGATCAGAATTCAAAATCACAAGTTTATGCATAACATGTGATTTTTGAGAAATTCAAGTTTCAAAGCCTTGTGTACTTGCTAATATAGAGTGGTTATGCTTTAAACATACTTTCTTCTGACTTTGTGGATGGAGTGTGATCACAGGGAAAAAGTTAGAGGCTCAAGAATGAACTTTATGCAAAAAGCTTGCTTTACAAGAATGACAATGTTAACTTTGTGCCATTAATGGAAATGCAACTTGGATAATAGCTTAATTGCTTGGATCAAAGCTCTAGCAGCTGTGTAATCATTTAATTATGGAGTGACAAACAAGTTTGAGGTCTGCAAAGCAAATATTATGCAGCCTAGCATGGATTTGGTTCATGTGTTCATAAAAAATGACTTGTAATTCAAGTTTGAAAACCCTAACTTCCTCTCTTCGATTATCCATGCTCAAGAATGATCTCAAGAATTTCTTTGACATTTTGGAAAGTTTGTAATGTGCTCTACAACCCCTCTTTGAATTACTTTTGAAAATTCCCCTTGGAACTATATGAAAAGTTTCATGAAGTTAGGTTAAAATCCTGCCTAAACTAGGGCAAAATTTCACTAAGTGTTTAGTTTCAAGACTATGACTTCATGAATTAATAACTTGAGATCCAATCACTTTTAGAAGAAGTATCTACAACTTTCATGTTGAAAGTTTCTTCTGAAACATCTTGCATCATGGTGAAAAATTTGCTCAAAGTTGTGAAAAAACATGAAGTTTTCAACACTTAGAAAAATTTCTAAGTTTGAAAACTTTGACTTTTCAAAATGAAATCTTGAGTTTTTGATTTCTTGATGAATAAGTTTCATATTTTGACATGTTTTGATGAATTGTGATCTTTGACATTTGATTTTGACCAAAAAGTCAAAGTTTGACTTTTCAGTGTACAATTGACTTTTGATCAGTTGATTGAAAATTCACTAACAATCCAATTGAATCTTGAGCAATGTTTCGGGTCATGCCATTAGGTCAAAATGATGCAATTTAACTCTTGAGATTATGCCTCAAACCAATTAACCCTTTGCTAGGTCAAAAATCAGAAATTGCCCTTTCTCAATCGACAAAACCCTAATTTTGACCATTTTGCCCTTTTGATGATTTGATCAAATTTCTTGAGGAATTATGGTCAAAACTTGATAAAATGATACATATGAGTTTATAATGTTGATGTGGATAAATAATTATGAATTTTGACTGTAAATTGGCCACAATTGACTTTTTCCCCAATACAGTTGATTTTTAGGTCAACTACTCAATTGACTGACAAAAATGTGATCCAAGACTTGAAAATTGACATGAGTGATCTTGGGGGTCCATAATGATCCATGAAAGTCATATGAAGCATTGAAAGTTCAATTATCCTTGTGCAATCTCAAACCCTAATTTTAGTCATCAGTGCTTAAGGAGGTGTCTTGAGTTGATCAACCCTAGTGCAGTCTTGAACCAAGAGAGATCTTTGTGAGAAGATATTTGACAAGTGAGATGGAAAATTTGGGGGTACAACAACTTCCCCTGTTCAATCTTCTTAAACTTGAAGAATTAGATTGACAGATTTGCCATTAGTGACTTGAAGGTGGAAGATGATTGGACACTAGAGTGCCCAGAAATTTGCACTCAAGGATGTGATGGTTGATGGTGTAGAGAATGGGCTTAAAAGATGCCATTTGTAGAGGAGACGAGAAGTTGTTGGATATGGGCTTGTAGATGCCATCCAAAATGATTGCTGGTAGGAATAGAAGAAGTGTCAGAATAAATCTATGGTTGATTTACACTAGCATAGTAGCATTTGAAAGAGTATCAGAATGGCGTCTGTGTCTGGAGCGTATCTGAACTGTATCTTAAAGTTGACTCTGAATGAGTATCAGAATGGCATCCATGTTTGGAGCGTATCTGAATTGTATCTGAAAGTTGACTTTGAATGAGTATCAGAATGTCGTCTGTGTCTGAAGTGTATCTGAAAGCTGAATCTGAATGAGTATCAGAATGGCATCCATGTCTGGAGCGTATCTGAACTGTATTTGAAATTTGACTCTGAATGAGTATCATAATGACGTCCGTGTCTGGAGCGTATATGAACTGTATCTGAATGTTCATCTGGTCGTGTAGATAATTGTCCCGACTTGTTTCAGGTATCAATCTCTGACCTTTTTGTAAATTGTTGATGATAGCCATCGACTGATTGATCTTTCCTGAAGAGATGAAAGATTAGTTGTATGTAATGTCATGATGTATGAAATGCATTGTATAATGATGTTCTCAATAAAATGAATGAGATTATGTTGTATGCGTTCGTGTTGTCAATGTTATGACGTATAGATGCGATGTATGGGCATGTAAGCTATGTTGCTGTAACATTGTTAGATTAGGGAAAATAAATCATTGACTGTTGTTGGGGATGTGGAGTGTAAGTCTTCATGTTTTGAAGTGTTGATGAGTTGATGAGCTCCTATTTGTTAGAGAAATAAACTTTGTTGTAAGGGAAACACCGTGTATGGCTTGTGAAATCTTGTTGGAGAATCCTGAGAAATTGGATGACCTTTACTAGGGAGTGATAAATTGGAAGTTTTGTTCCGCCGGGGATGTAAGAGAACTTGACATCATTAAGCTACACACTGTGGGGAATTTTATGGAATAGTCTAAAGATATTATCCTATTTCTTAAATCCATTAGTGGTTTTCTTCTATTTTTTTCTCATTTGTAAACAGTAGTTACATTCAAATGCATATGCTAAAAAATAAATCATTGGACGTTTTTGTAAGCAAAACACAGAAATTAAAGAAAAACAGATAGTTTTGCACTTTCAAAGGAGTATCTTTGTATTAACTTGAATAACTATTTTGTACAATGAGACGAACATCCTAGTAAGATAAAGCTGTCGTAAAAAATGAAAATTTGATACAAAGAAAAGATAACTATGTGTAATTATCCTGTGGGGTTCCCATTCTGCTATAGCCTTCGTGTCTCTAAGCGTCTTGTCCACTTGCTGCCTTGTCTGAAGTTGATTAGATTGATCAGAACCGTTGAGTTTGTCAATCGAAGTCAAAGGTTGTTTGTAAGGTGATCCAACGGGACATAGTCATACGCTTTAACTCCATAACTTTTTCTTGGACCGCCCTTTCGGGTTTTCAGTCCACCTGGATACCCTTTTCTGCCCAAGTCGCCCTTTCGGGTTTTCAACTTGTCGGGTGTACAGATTTTTTTTTATCCCTAATTTTTCGCCGGAATGCCCTTGTTTTTCCTAGGTGTGTCAACCTAGCGGGTCTCTTATGCGTAGTATCTTTTGATTATGCCTGCGTTCACAGGGTGCGGCAGGTCGTCGCCATCCATAGTGGTTAAGATCATTGCTCCACCAGAGAATATGCTTTTGATTACAAATGGTCCTTCATATGTAGGAGTCCATTTGACCCTGGGACCACCTTGTGGCAGTATGATATGCTTGATCACCAGATCCCCGACTTGATACACTTGTCGTCCGACCTTTTTATTGAAAGCCTTGATCATCCTTTTTGATACATTTGACCATGACAGACAGCAGTAAGCCTTTTCTCATCAATCAAGTTCAGTTGATCAAGTCGAGTTTGGATCCAATCATCTTTATTCAACCCTGCATCCTTCATGATTCTCAGAGAAGGGATTTGGACCTCAATAGGCAAGACAACCTCCATGTCGTATACTAGAGAGTAAGGTGTTGCCCCAGTTGATGTGCGTGTCGTGGCACGGTAACCATGGAGAGAGAACGGTAGCATCTTATGCCAGTCCTTGTAGGTTACTGTCATTTTCTATATGATATTTTTGATATTCTTATTTGCAGCTTTGACAGCACCATTCATCTTTGGCCGATAAGGAGAAGAGTTATGGTGTTGGATTTGGAATTGCACGCACAGTGTGGTGATCATAGTATTGTTGAGATTCGTACCATTGCCTGTGATGATCCTCTCTGGGATACCATACTGATAGATGAGATTCTGTTTGATGAATCGGGCGACAACATTCTTAGTAATGGAAGCGAAAGAAGCCACCTCAACCCACTTCGTGAAATAGTCAATGGCCACCAAGATGAAGTGGTGTCCATTAGAGGTTGTTGGCTTGATTTCCCCAATCATGTTGATGCCCCACATATCAAAGGGCCAAGGAGCCGTCAAGACGTTCAAAGGAACCGGAGGCACATGCACCTTGTCAGCATAGATCTCAGGTGGTGATAAATACATAACATAAAACTTGCCTAAAGGTGAAAGGCGTGCGCTTTAACCACTGGGGTGGTGATACATCCGTTAAATTGTTTGAAATGATAAATACATAACATAAAACTTGCCCTGACTGTACTTCATCTTCTACCTCCAGCTAAAGGATCTGTAACTTGCTCATTTCTCAACAAAAATGAAAGATGCAAACATGAAGGTTGCTCCATTTTTCCACACGAATCCAACCATATAAATATCATAAGCTATAAATCAAAGATGAATGAGAATTTCTAAAAGTACCAAATTCTGACCTGAATATTTCAGAAAGTTCAAACTCAAAATTCTCCTAACTCAATCAAAATAAATGAAATCTATGGACATGTATAGTTTTAGGGCAATGATGTCTATATTTTATCTTTGCAAATGCAAGCCTAAAAATACCTAAATATGAAGATAGAAGTTCAAGAAAAATACCTCAAAACTGGAAATCATGAAATGCAAATGGGCTTGATTCAAGGTGCTGCAATGATCAGGTTAGCTTCCACAAGTTCCCAGGAAGCTAATGCAATGATTAGCTTGAGCAATGGATGGCTGAAATGGTCTAGAGAAGTTAACTTGCAGGGCTCTGTTTTTGGTTATGGAGTTGATGAAGATGGAGTTACAGTTATGAAACAGGTTCATGGATGATTTGTATTTGATTTAAGGAAGCTTTAGGAATGAATTTGAGGGAAAACGCACGAAGGAAATGAGAGATACAAGTTTAAGGTCAGAATAGTGTATTAATGGAGTTTTTGTGAAATTTCTGGCTAGAGGGAGTTTGGGAGTGTTTCAGGGTGCTTGAGCTCGTCCTCTAGCACACAAATAGTGACTCTATTTATAAGCCACAAGTTTGGAGACTTGTTGTTGATCAGAATTCAAAATCACAAGTTTATGCATAACATGTGATTTTTGAGAAATTCAAGTTTCAAAGCCTTGTGTACTTGATAATATAGAGTGGTTATGCTTTAAACATACTTTCTTCTGACTTTGTGGATGGAGTGTGATCAGAGGGAAAAAGTTAGAGGCTCAAGAATGAACTTTATGCAAAAAGCTTGCTTTACAAGAATGACAATGTTAACTTTGTGCCATTAATGGAAATGCAACTTGGATAATAGTTTAATTGCTTGGATCAAAGCTCTAGCAGCTGTGTAATCATTTAATTATGGAGTTACAAACAAGTTTGAGGTCCGCAAAGCAAATATTATGCAGTCTAGCATGGATTTGGTTCACGTGTTCATCAAAAATGACTTGTAATTCAAGTTTGAAAATCCTAACTTCCTCTCTTCGATTCTCCCTGCTCAAGAATTATCTCAAGAAGTTCTTGGACATTTTGGAAAGCTTGTAATGCTCTCTACAACACCTCTTTGAATCACTTTTGAAAATTCCCCTTGGAACTATATGAAAAAGTTCCATGAAGTTAGGTCAAAATCCTGCCTAAACTATGGCAAAATGTCACTAAGTGTTTAGTTTCAAGACTATGACTTCATGAATTAATAACTTGAGATCCAAGCACTTTTAGAAGAAGTAGTGTAAAGAAATGTTTTATATATCATGGATATCTACAACTTTCATGTTGAAAGTTTGTTCTGAATCATCTTGCATCATGGTGAAAAATTTGCTCAAAGTTGTGTAAAAACATGAAGTTTTCAACACTTAGAAAAATTTCTAAATTTGAAAACTTTGACTTTTCAAAATGAAATATTGACTTTTTGATTTCTTGATGAATAAGTTTCATATTTTTACATTTTTTGATGAATTGTGATCTTTGACATTTGATTTTGACCAAAAAGTCAAAGTTTGACTTTTCAGTATATAGTTGACTTTTGATCAGTTGACTGAAAATTCACTAACAATCCAATTGAATCTTGAGCAATGTTTTGGGTCATGCCATTAGGTCAAAATGATTCAATTGAACTCTTGAGATCATGCCTCAAACCAATTAACCCTTTGCTAGGTCAAAAATCAGAAACTGCCCTTTCTCAGTCAAAACCCTAATTTTGACCATTTTGCCCTTTTGATGATTTGATCAAATTTCTTGAGAAATTATGGTCCAAACTTGATAAAATGATACATATGAGTTTATAATGTTTATGTGGATAAAAAATTATGAAGTTTGACTGTAAATTGGCCATATTTGACTTTTTCTCCAATACAACTGATTTTTAGGTCAACTGCTCAATTGACTGAGCAAAAAAGTGATCCAAGACTTGAAACTTGACATGAGTGATCTTGGGAGTCCATAATGATCCATGAAAGTCATATGAAGCATTTAAAGTTCAATTACCCTTGTGAAATCTCAAACCCTAATTTCAGTCATCAGTGCTTAAGGAGGTGTCTTGAGTTGATCAACCCTAGTGCAGTCTTGAACCAAGAGAGATCTTTGTGAGAAGATATTTGAAAAGTGAGAGGGCAAATTTTGGGATACAACAGCATGCCTATTGTACTTCATGATTAAGGGTTGAAAAATTAATGTGGCTCAGGTTATATTAAATGAGATTTAAAAAAATGCAATCACTGGCTTTACTCATGGTAATAAGACTGCGATGACGCTTGGATCTCCGGGTCTTATTATGGGGTTATGTAAGCCAACGAGGGTTGACATTCCGGATGTGGAAACCGAGCTAATTAATAGTGTTGTGAATGAGGATTATGTTGCTCGATAATGTGTGCTGAAGTTGGTCGGTGAGGCAGCCCCTCAACCTCATGCACATGCTCCTCCGGCGGGTCTAGTTCGGTTTAATGAGCAATAAGCATGTGTTTACAACTGGCAGATGATAGAGGCTCAGATGAGAGCTTCTTTCTTCATTCATGATTCTATGCATATGTTGTATCGTCATCAAGTTGCACCAGAGGAAGTTCTGACTTTTCTGACTCAGGAGGAATTTTCAGCTTATGCAAATTTTCCTGAGGACATGCCATTCTTCCATGAGGGGGCAGCAGCTAGTGATGCAGGTAGTGATGAGGAACAAGAAGATGATAGGATGAGGTGAACGGTGACGAGTTGAGAAGTTGACTTGGTGTTGGGATTGATTTGCTTTGATAGTATTATTTTTATGTTTTTATTAAGTATTATGTTTTTGATTTTCAGACAATTATATTGATGTTGTTCCATACTTTTAAGGATGATTTTTTGTTGTTGTGTATTATGGTAGTAATTCGGTTCAATCCTTTAAAGGATATGTGTTTATATTTTTAGAGACATTTTATGTTATGGATGCTTTTGGCACACTACTTTGAGGTGTTTTTTATTTTTAACTTTAATGCATTATATTAGTAAGTTTAAATTTTGTATAGAGTTGGTTAGTTTGTTTTAAAATTTTTATTTTTAGAGAAAAAACAAAAACTTGATGTTTTATTCCTAAGTTTGACAATTTTGAAGGAACCAAGTGAACTTGTCAAAATATAGTTCAACTTGAAATTGAGTGGTGATGATATGAATTAAAATATAGTAAAACTTCAAGGTACACGTTTATTGATTTCTAAGCTTAGAATAAACATGAAACTTATGGTTTGTGCATAATGCCATACCTTTAATTCTTCTACAATACTTGTCAATTGTGAATCACTTTAGAACTTAGCCTTGTGTGAGGTGGCTTTTCATTGTGCACTAAAATGCGGGAAACCAACATTCTTGTTAACTCGATCTTATTATGTTTAATCATTCATGTGTGTTGATCTGTGAAACTTGGAAAATGATCAAAGAAATTTCTTGTTTTATTTTGAGAAAAACCATTTGAACCAAATTAATAATCAATCTACCTTTAGAGTGAGTGATCACTTGTTAGCCCCAATTGAGCCTTTCTATCAATATCCTTGTGATAATTGAATTGTGTAAATATTGTAAATAAATAACAAACTCATCATTAAGTTTTGAGTAAGTATATTTATTTTTGTTTGAGAAATTTGTGAACCCTCAACCTCAATGTGGTTGAATTATTTTTCATTTGCCTTAGTTGTATGGGAACATTCTTGCTACTATGTTGGGTTGTGTTCAAAGTTAGGGAGAAAGATGTAGGTTGTTTGTTGAGAAAGAAAAAGTGGTTGAAAGAAAAATAAAATAAAAAGTGGAAAAAAAATGATTGAGAAAAAGAATCAATGAATTTGAGCTCTTAAATAAATAAAAAAATTGAAAAGCCAAGGGAATAAATTGTGCCAGAAAAAGATTTAAAGCTTGTATGTTTTAGCAAAGAAAATAATACAAGAGGGGTAAAAATGTTTAAATTGTGTAATGGTGTGAAAGTTGAATGCTCTCATGCATTAGGAAATTTAGTTTCAATTACCTTGAGAAATATTTCTTCCTTGTAACTAATCCAAATTACAATCCTTTCAATTCCTTGTGATTCTTGCTTGACGTGCTTGATGCTTTGTGTATGATGAATGCATGATTTGATCCAGATGTTGGCATGACTGTTGGATGAGTGAAAAAAGCCATTTTGTTGTTTCTCATCCATTAATGAGTGTGTGTTTAGGTGTGATTCATTTTTGAGTTATATTGTTTTGGAAATTTTTATATGTATTTTGCACTTAACCATTGTTTCAGGCTTATGGTTTGATTTAGTTAGTGGTAAGTATTATCTTGTTTGTTCTTGTTAATTTGAACCATAAAATTGTCTTGTGCTAACCTTGTTGATTCCTAATTTTGTAGTTTGTCTTGGTTTTCTTTTTGTTGGAGATTTTTGTTAGGGACAAACAAAATGCTAAGTTGTGGAGAGTTGTTAAGGACCAAAATGTTGATATATTTGTAGATAATTTTGTGGTCCTTTACACTCTATTTTGATAATTAGTAGTGTTTAAGTTTGTAAATTGATGTAAATAAACAATTATATAGTTTATGTGGTAAATTACTTTGTTCACTTAGTTTTATGCTCATTTTATAGGTTTTGATGTTGGTCATTGGAGCATTGGAGCTTTGGGCAAGCTAGAGCCAAGAGTAAGGTGAAACAAGTCAAAAATTGGAGTGTGGTTCAAGCTAGCGCGCTAAGCACATTTTCAAGCGCGCTGCAAGGATTTTCGTATGTGGCAGAATGGAATTTTTGGGCCCGCTAAGCAACCTCATCCTGCTTAGCGCGGTCCACTGAATCAGAAAATATATTTTCGTGAAGCCCGCTTAGCGCGCTCAGGCCGCTTAGCGGGACTCAATTTTTGGGCACTTGTATAAGTAGTATTTTTGTGATATTTTGAGAACCAACTCTTATCAAACACACTAAAATCATATATTTAGGTCTAAGAACTACTTTTCATCATTTACAACTCAAGATCAAAGATTTCTATCTTAAATCTTTGATACTTTCTACTTTATCTTGATTAAGCTTTCTACTTTACTTGTTGATCAAGCTACCATGGTGATGGGTAGATAAATCCCTCTTTGTATCAAGACTAGAGGTAGATAATCATAATTTTTGTATGTATTTAGCTTGATATTTTATATGTGAACATGTTGATGATAAATATATGGTGAAATACCCTTGTTTTAAGGTTTATATTTGAGTTGATCATTATTGAGAAGTAAGTTCATCTCTTGATCTAAGTTTTCACTTATCAATAAACAATTTCTAGACATAGTTATATAAGTTGATATTCACTAATATTGAGCTTTTAACGTTATCAATTGATAGTTAGGTAGAGAGATCATCTAAGGATCAATTTGATAAAACTCACAATTTGTTTTAGAGATGAAACATATTGAGAGGATATGTGATTATATTTATTGTTAATGAGCTCATATACTTTATTGAGAAAACACGTCAGAAATATATTATCGAGCCCTAGTCTTGACACAATTTTACCAATCGTTTAAAACCAAAACTCTCTTTTACCGATACTTGATACTTTGCATGAAATTGAAACTTTCAGGTACTAAAACCAAAACCAAACCCTTTTATGAATCTTAAGCTTAAAACAATTATAATTGTAAAATAGTGATGATATCACACCAATCTCTGTGGAAAACGATAATTTAAATACTTGTGCTGTAAAGTGTTTTCAACAATGTACACAGGAAAAAAATGCAAAAAAATGTACTCAATTTTACCGTTTTTGATTGGTGTTGTGATAATGATGATAGAAAGTCTACATCTAGATATGTCTTTATGTTCAGTGGAACACCAATCTCATGATGTTCGAATAAGGAACCATTAGTAGCATGATGAGTAGCGGTGGCAAAATGGACCGGTCCGCACACCCGTTAAAAATGGTGGATTGGGTTGGAATTTTGGACCCGCCGCCCATCAAAACCCGTCATGCTAAAGACCACCGCCCGTCAAATCCCGCCCTGAAAAAACCCTTCGCCCACCAAAGCCCTTCGCGCCTTTTTGTTCAACTTTTCCCACCTTAAGTCCTCCATTTTTTAGTTAATTCTAGTAGGTTCAATTCTTGATGGTTTCATTTTATACATTTATTTTTTAATATATGCAATATTTAATAAGTAAATTTTGTTAATAATATGATTTATAAAAAATTAATCTAAAAAATAAGTGAAAAATCTAATTGAAATATAAAAAAAGCCTTTTAATATATTACAAAAAATATATATAAAATAAATAAAAAAGTAAGCGGGCAAGCTAGATTTTTGTGCCCACTTCCACTTGGCGGGCTTGCCCGCCCCACACTTTTTTTACCGGGCTTAAGGCAAGATAGGCCGGGGAGAGCGGTCTGTTTTGCCACATCTAATGATGAGTGTTAAATTGTTGTAAATTTGAGTGTGAATAATTAACATTCATCGACTTAATTCATTTGTTTTTGGTCAATAAATCTCAACTTTAGTGTATATTTGATATAGTTTACATTATAGTGTATATATTGTGTTATCGTGTAAATATCATTGATTTTAATTGTTTTTATCTCATTTTGTAGATATTCAAGCATTGATATTTAGTCATTGTTAGAAAGAGCATTGAATAAGATTTCCAACACTTTAAACCGTATAAAAATCAGAGTTACGGTTCTCAAGTTATGGCGAAAACAATGCTGATTTTTTCAATTTACTACAGGCTCGCCTCGAGCTCGCCAGGTGACGTAGATGCGATCCACAACACCCAGAAGCGTGAAAAAACGTTGTTTTGAGCCCCAGGCTCGCCCCGGGCGAGACTGTTTGGTCAAAATTTCATTATATATTGGCAAAAACACATTTTTTAAGTTATGTTTTGGGATATTTGTTTCTAATTCCTCAACCAACATTTTTTTTGGTCTTTAGAGCTTAGAAAATTATCAATGGAGGTTACAACTCGATGATTTGGGGAGGATGATTCTTGGATCATGATTGACACTGCGAGAGATTTTGATTCCTCTTCTCTCTTCCCTTTGTAATTTCTATTTATTATGAGTTTGTATGTAACTTTACCTTGATTATAAGTATATTTATTGCTCATTTGTATGTAACTCATTTTACAAATCAATGTTCATGATTGCTTTCTTTATTTGGGTTTGAGTTGTTGCAGAAATGGACGGTTCGAATCCTGATTTAGGATGAACATCTATTGGGTTTTGATTCTAGAGATATATTAACGATTAATATTTATTTGAGTATCAGAGCTTAATGCTTCTGTGTTGTTTGTATTGCGCTGAGAGATCGCCGATGCGAGTAATACGGTCGTTGTCTCACTCTGTGTTAGAGATAACCTCTATGTGAGAGATACATGATAATATTGACGAGTGATCTAGGTTGAGTACAATTGGGTAGTAAGTTCAAGTATTTGATAGGATAGATAAAATGAAAACTCGAAAGTTCTCAAATCTTCGAAAAATGTATTTATTTTATGTTCATAAGTTTTAATTCCCGCATTTACTTTAAACCCATTTTAATCCAAACTCATAAACTCGAGACTTGTCGAATGACAATTCAGTAGCAATAATCCATGTGGAGACGATATGATATAACCTATAAAAATATTTACTTTTACTTGCCTCTTTACTGCTTCAGCATATCACTCTCGTCTTGTGAGGTCGATATTGTTATTTCGTTGTGTGCGTGTCAAACCATGTTGTTAATGAATCTATTGAAGGAGTTGTGTAGCAATGAGGGTGACATTGTAACACTCACTGTTGATAATGTTTTTGTTGTTAATCTTGATAAGAACTCAGTTTCGCATGGGAGGATCAAGTATATTGAGATGAGTTTTTACTACTTGAGAGATCTTGTTAGTGAAGAAAAATTGCGATTGTGATATTATAATACCAAAAGGCTGATTTGTTAACCAATGAGGGTCACAATTGAAATGTTCAAAAGTTTGAAGATGAACATGGGCATGGAAGACTTAGAGCACTTGAATTAAGGTGGTGTGCTAAGATGATTTTGGTAATTCAAGTGTTATAACCAATTACCAAGGGTGTGTAACAGGTTACATGTGTCAAGACACTAGTGCAGAAATGACTTTTTACATCGGGTGAAACTGACTTTTTACATCGGTTCTGGGTCCGATGTAAAGTCAGGCGATATAGTAAATCAGATACTTTTTACATCGGTTCTGGGTCCGATGTAAAAAGTCCCTTTTTTACATCGGTTGTAATCTAAGACTGATGTAAAAAACAATTATAACATTATTTTAAAAAAATTGACACAACTTTTTACATCGGTTAAACGTGTGGACCGATGTAAAAAGTCCCTTTTTTACATCGGTTATAATCTAAACCCGATGTAATATATACAATTTTGAAAGTTTTTACATCAGTTGGGAGTAATAACTGATGTAAAATGTAAGAAATTTTTTTAAAATAAATTATTTATTTTCTGGATGTTTCCCTGTACAAAAATAATTTGTACCCATTTTTTCATATTAAAATATTAAATACATAAATAATTAAATAAACTGTTTAAGTTTCAAAATTAAAATATTAAATACATAAGTAATTCAATAAATTTTACATGAGTCATGAGTAATGCTCATCAATTGAAACAAATTCTAACAAAATTTATTTTGTAACAACATGTGAAGGACACATACATCCCGAAAAATATAAATATAGCATGCCTCTTAAAAGTCTATCAATTGATATAATAATTATTCACAAATAAGTATGCCTCTGCACGGTTTTGTCAATATGGTGGAAACTTCATCTAAATTTGGCATAAAAATATAAATAAATATAGTCTTCCTCTTTACAGCCTATCTATTGATATAATTATGCTAGATGCAATCTCCACTTTATAGGTACAAAAGCTAATGAATTTCAGAAAAGAAGATTACCAATAATAGCATCACGTGCAATATCTGCAGTAGCATCTCCTTTAGTACCATAAAATTTGGTGTAACGCCTGATAATCAAGTTTCATTAGTTTTGTATGGTCTTTAAACAAGAAACCTTCTTATTCACGTTTTCTACCACTAACCTGTTATAAACCCGCCTTCCAGGGAACTTCACTTCAGGGCTGTCCCATGCCAATGAAAAAGTCACGTTGCATTGAGCATTAGGTGGAATAGTCACAGTTGCTGCAATAGCTGCTCCAATGGATGATCCTGGTTCTGAAGGCACCGACGTTCCAATAAAATTCAGATGGTCAAATGACCCATGCTGAAAAGAAAATGAGTACCACCATTCATTTTAGTGAAATACGTTCCCTGAACAACATATTTAGTCTCTACCTTATGCCTCTTTGGATGCACATATTTACTCTCAAGTGTCTTTTCCTCGGCTATTCTTTTCTGCGGAAAGGCTATTGATGTTACTCCTAGATCTTAGGCGGTACATTGTCTCAGCATATGTCTGCTTCTTTGATACTAGTCCATTATTTCCTTTTACTCCAAAATAGTCAAATGTTTCTAGTAAGTTACAATCATCCTCTCCAGATGTCCTTAATCTTCCGAATGCACCCGCCCTTATATCTATTCCCACCTACCTTTCACACCTATCAACAGAGACCACTTCCACCACCTTCTCCTTAAGACTCATCCCCTACTAGGCTACTATGACACCATATGGAATTTGAATTTCTGTGTGTCTAATTAGACTGAACAAGGTTGTTTTTGTAATATATTTACAATGACTACAAATGCAGTTGCTAATTCTAATCCTATTAGCAACTAATGACACAAGGCATGTTTTACCTGTGAGTAATTCTAACACTACTCTTAGAGGTTGAGTGTCAAGCCTAATTCAACTTCAAAAGCCAGCCAAAGAGGTGAGGATTGTCTAAACCTTATAATTACTACTTTGGTCATATCTCTAGTTGACAGAGAAATTCAACAACTACAAATTACAATGTTTCTTAAGGGAACAAAGCACAAAAATAATCCTAGCATCACTACAAATCTAGGAGAAGAGCATACTAAGCAGAAAAGGTAATCATTATCTGCAATTGTATGATCTTCATTTAATCAGCTTAGCCATCCCTATCTTAAACTGTCCACCGGTGGAGATTAAACCATGAACTGGAAGTGATATTAAAACAAACTTCTGTTTCTTGACAGTATTTAGGTCTGCAATCTGTCCACCCTTGGAAAGCCAGTTAACTTAAAGTGTTGAGTTTCTACAAACATAATCTGCTAGTAAATGATGTTTCAGTCACATTGACACTGGGCTAGAGATCACATAAAGTGGATTGCGGCGAATGAGTTCCTTAAGTTACCTCATCTTTTGATTAGCAAATATGATTCCAACATAAGTATCAGCACATGTAAATCCATAGTTGCAGTGACCAATACTATTACTACCAATGAACATGTGGCGTGGTGTGTAAAATTAATAAATACAGTCCAAGAGGTAAGATTCTTTAATCTTAAAATATGATGAAAGAGTGGTGTTCAAAGAGAGTCAGGTATTGATCATTGTCATGATAACTGATAAGAAGAAATCAGGCATGCAACAAAAGGAAAATGAAACAAAGGAAACTTCAAGTACTTGTGTTATAAAATGCTTGGAGCATAGTGATAGCTTATATGGGGCAACACAGCCTGAATAAAGAATGAATAACTTGATGGTAATAACACCGAACATAGACATTTCAAAAAACAAAGATCAATAAAATCTGAAAGCAGGTCCATAACCTGTTTAACTTCATGCCACATGTCCTTCGCGGAGATGCCTTTGTGAGAACCGGATATAACAAAGACAGGGCATTCTGAGATATGAACATATTCAGTCTCTTCTGCTGCAATTGCAAATGTGAGCGGAGATTGCTCATTTGCAGTCCTGTAGATGCAGGTATCAGTTAATTTTTCATCCATTGCCTAAAAATGTATTAACAAGTTAGAGAGTTACTTGTGATGTAGAAGCACACCATGTACGCCATCAGGCCTCCTAGCAAGAGGTAATATGTATCTTGAATGTTAGAATGAAGTAAAGGCAAGGTGTGGGGATGGGGAAAGCAATCAAATGGGAACATCTTCATGTAGATTGTAAACCAACAGACAATTTTCTTACTTTATCTTTGAGTTGAAGTGATGACCAGTAAATTCAGATTGCCCTCCAACAGAATTCTGAATGTACACAACAAATTGGTTGCACTCAATACCTCAAGAAACATATTGTAACAGTAAAGAGCCAGCAAAAAAACATTTCACTTACAGCCCATGTGAAAAGCAAGGTGACATCTACTGTTGTTTTGCCCAAATTATTGAGCTGTATCAAATGAAATTGACTGATTATCATAACTTGATAGGTATAAAACTATAACCTAGAATATAATGAAGTGACCTCCACCTACCGTAAAAGTAAAAACGGATATAAGATAGCTACTCTCCTTGTAGTTATGGGGTATAACAGGTGAAATCTGGCGACAAACTATTTTCAATGCTGGATCAGGTTCTGCATGTGAACAATAGAGATGATCAAGGTAAGAGATGCAATGCAGTATAATTTATAAATACGGTAATGGAGTTGGAAGTGTGTGAATTAGCGTAGCTCACCCTCATATACTATCCAAGCTCTTGGGTATAATGCGTGAAACGTCTCCGTCTTCGTGCAGCCGATGGCGGATCTGCGAGGAGACGGAGGATCTGTGAGGAGCGGCGTAGGCGAGACGGACGGAGTAGCGGCAAGGGTGCGTTCGTGGGTCAGAGAAGTTGAACAGTAATGAAATAATTCGCATTTAGGGGTTATTTCAACATTATATATATATATATATATATATATATATATATATATATATTAAATTTTACATCGGTGCAAGCATTGGCCCGATGTAAGGGTTCAGACGATTATGTTTTTTACATCGGTGCAAGCAGTTGCCCGCTGTAAGGGTTCGGGCGCTGATGTTTTTTACATCGGTTTAACGAATGGCCCAATGTAAGGTTTTTGATGTTTTTTACATCGGTGGAATAAATGGCCTGATGTAAGGTTTAGCCTATTTTTTATATTACCAATCTGCCACAGACTTTCTTACATCGGTGGATTGCAGGAACCGATGTAATATCTGGCCAATTTTTTATTTACAATTCTGCCACCTGGTTTGTTATTTACAAAACTGCCACCATGTTTTTTTCACGAAACCTTTTACATCGGTGGATTAAATGGCCCGATGTAATAGATAGCGGAAAATGTTTTTTTTCATATTATTTATATCATTGCAAATAAATACCTGATGTAAAATATTTTTAATTTTATTTTTTACATCGTATATTTTTATACCTGATGTAAAAACCTTTTCTCAAATGTCATTTTTTTAGTAGTGAGAAAAGTCAAATAACCTGAAGAAAAAGTGATTTCGTTGTTGGTGTAATCAGTTATGCATTCACAGTAACCGGTTACCACTGTTAATATTTTTATAAGTTTTAACAACTGTAACCGGTTACGGACCCAAAAATTTAGTTTTTTTCTAGTTATTTTGACATGTTGCTTGCGTCACAATCCACATGTAATTGTTGTATAAATAAATTGGAGACATCCTCATCAATACTTAATGAACATATACATTATTACTCTCAATTATCTCTTTCCACCTCTCTCTCTCTCTCACTCTCCACATTCAAGATCTCTATTTTCACCAATCATATGATTTCAAGTTCTAACAAAATGATAGAGTGGAATTTTGGTACCGTAGAGCAAGTTTTCGATAAAACGGATAAAGTATGAATTTTTAAGATTAACACTTAAACAAATATGTTAGTGAATGAGTAATTAAAGAGTATAATAAGTTAGAGGTTAAAAGATATCTCAGATCTCGCATGAGATTCCTTATATATGAGAAACGATTATAGAAGGCTCGTGCTTCTCAGCATGGAGCATAGGAGCCGTTAGACAATATATAATGGTGAATAATTATTTTTGGTGTGGATTGAGTGTGAGTCACAAGATAGACGTAATGTACCTATAATTATCAAAGAGATATACTATCATTGAAAAAAACAATAACCAGAGCGAGAAGAAACAACCAAAGTGAAATTAATCCAAGTAAAAAAAGAAAAGTAACTAAACCAAAGAATATATAGAAAGAAGCAATATAATAGAAGAACCAAGAAGAGAGAAGCCAAAGAGAGAAGCAAATCAAATAGAACCTAAATGAACCAAACAAAATCAAATGGAATCAAAACAAATCAAATAGAATCAAATCAAATGAAACTAAATTATATCAAATCAAATTAAACCAAACTAAAATTAACAAAATCAAAACTAATAAACCCAACATCGCTGAACATATTTCTCATTTGCCTTATGCTGCCCTTTATGGCCCAATGAATACAATTACTAATTTATTATTTACTAAATTTAGCACTATATAATTAGAGACAGATTTAATATATTTTATTTTTAACTTTTATCACTAACTTTTTAATTAAAAAAAAAGAAAAAGATAATAATAGCAAATTTCAATGTAATTACTAGAATAGTTACAAAACATGATGTAAAGTTACAAAGTAAAAGGAGAAATATTAGCATGATTATCCAAATTGAGATTCAGATGAGAAAAAACATATTATGCTTATGATGAAATCCTACAAAATACAGCATGTCATATAGTTTTGCTAACATGGAAGTTTCTTCTTTCCTTCTATAGATACAGCTAATTCTCATACAATAGTACCTAACATTAATCACAACCAAACAACCAAATAATACACCATTCTCTACCTGATCTTCTTATCAAAACTCCTTTCTGAGTAAACTAATCTACCCATTAATTATCATCTTTATTTTTTCATTTTTTTCCTTTCTTTCTTCATCATTGTTCATTCATTAAAGGTCTTTTGTTTTTTGCAGCATTGGATCCGACGTTAGTTTCAGTCGGAACCACATGCATAATTTCTTCCTCTCCCTCGTCCTCACTGTATAGAAGAGGGAGAGATAGAAACCTTAACCCTATCATCATTTTCAGGTATGTTTCTTTTCATGTGTTCTTGTCTTCTTGAACACTTTTTTTTTGTTGTTTGTGAATTTTGCATTATCTTGATTCATGTGTTCGAATAAATAATATTTCTAACAACATTTTCAATTTTTTTATTGTTTAATCTTTATTTTATCAATAAACATGCAACCAAAGAACATCAATCTTTTCCTTTTTTTAATGTTACTTCATAGATGCATTGAACAAAACAAGATTATATGTCTTTTTCTCTTTACAAGGTTGTTTATGTGTATTCTCTTTTCTATTATTTTTACATGTTTTGGCTTATCTCATGTCTCATTTTGGATCTTTTTCCTTTTTTTTTTTGTCTAAGACACATGCACACAACAATTGATGTAGGTTCCTTGAAACAACCCCAAATATATATATATATATATATATATATATATATATATATATATATATATATATATATATATATATATATATATATATATATATATATATATATATATATATATATATATATAAACCGTTTGTTATAGAAATAGTTTATATATAAGTAAGTTGTATATTCTGTAACATACGGGATGTATGTAAGTCATATATTGTCTGAGGTAAGACTCTTGACTGACAGTACCTAGTATTTTTGATCATGGTTGTGTAGATTTTGATTCAATCTTTGATACAATGGGTGGTTGTGTGTCAGTCCCTTCAAAAGCAATGAAAGCACCAAAGAAGCTTCATAGAAGAATAATTAGACGACGTAGTCGAAAGATTTCAAATTCAGTTTCTAATGAAATGAAGAAGATGCATAACAACGCAGGAGTAAAAGTAACAGATTATTCTGTCAGTGAATTTGTTCATATGGATTTCGAAAACGGCGCAACGACAAAATGTAGACGATCTGAAGTTTCTAATTCTGCATACCATCTTACTCAACTTGAATGGCATCATAGTCAATATGATGCTGATGCAAACTGTATAATTGATTTTTTTTACTTAATCAAATTTTGAATTTTCACTCGAGAAACTCATAATGACATTGTTTTTTCTTTGCTTGTTTGTAGTAGTTTGCCAAGAAGAGAATTACTTCGATTCCGTGAGTATTCTAGACTCTGATTCCGATGACGAGTTCAATAGTGTTTATGGAGGTAATAAATTTATACATAAGTACTTATATGATAAGCGTTTAATTCAATATTATTAACATTTTGCACTATTCTGATTGTTGTTTCTTTCGTTGAAGATGGTTTTGCATCGGTTGGAGGCTCGGTTGCAAGCATACCGTGTAGCCAAGTCCTTCAATACGAAGAAAGATCGAGGTGTGTTCGAGAAAATAACTGTCAATATGAAGAGTATCATGAGAGTTATGTTAAGGTTGATGGAGGGAATAATGCGGATAAGTTAAAAGGACGAGACGAAAATGGTTTTGGCGTAATGAATACGCGTAGTTGTGGACTTTCGCGACTAGGAAAAAATCAAGAAAGCTTTAAGAGTTTAAAAGAAGTTAAAATTGAAGAGAATGGTCAAGAGAATGCAAAGAGATTAAGCTTGCATCGGTTAGCGCCGGCCGCTAGTTTTAATAGTCGGCCGGGGAAAAAGTTATCGACAATTTTCAAGCTTTCGTTCAAGAGAAAATCTTGTGATGCAGAAGAAGCGCCCGAACTTGGTAAGTGTTTGAATCAGTAAAATTTTCATTCATTGCATTGAACAATACAATCACTTTTTATGTTGATTAAGCTTCTTGATCTTGTGTATGTAAAGGTCAATCAAAAAGATGTTTGATTCGTCCACGAGCGGGACTTATAATTCCGTGTCAGAACGGAGAGAAATTGTCTATCGGATGTTGGTCTGAAATTCCACCTTCAACGTTTCAACTCCGAGGCGAAAACTTTTTCAAGTAAGTTGGTTTGAGTCGCATTAAATTTTGTAACTTCTAGTTTTTTTATCGAAAAAAACAAACAGACAGATTAACAGATAGACAGACGGACAGACACACTAATGTCTGTCTAGATGCTGATTAGGCAGACGGACAGACACACTAGTGCCTGTCTAGACGCTGATGGAAATATAATAACGTAATCGTTCACTTTGTTTTCAGAGACAAAAAAAAGACGCCTGCGCCGAATAATACTCCATACATTCCAATTGGTGTTGATCTATTTGTTTGTCCGAAAAAGATACATCATATTGCTAAACACATTGAGCTTCCAAATGTGAAAACCAATGGAAAAATCCCCCAACTTCTTATTGTAAATATTCAGGTATTTCATTTCCTGACAAGTAGAAATCGAATTCGGTATTATGATATTTTCGATTCTCATCTCTATGCTTTGTGGCAGCTGCCTACATATCCGGCTGCAATGTTCTTAGGCGATAGCGACGGAGAAGGGCTAAGTCTTGTACTGTATTTTAAGGTTTCTGAAACTCTTGATGAACACATTTCTACCCAATTTCAAGAAAACATAATGGTATATCAATTCAAGATACGCGTTACTTGACATATATCTCGATTCTCGGCTTATAATTTAATTATGTCTTGTTTTATGATACAGAAACTCATTGATGATGAGATGGAGAAGGTAAAAGGTTTTGCAAAAGATTCTAATGTGCCTTTTAGAGAAAGGCTTAAGATTATGGTAGGACTTGCAAATCCTGAAGATATGCACTTGAGTTCGACCGAAAAGAAGCTAGTTCAAGCTTATAATAAAAAACCAGTACTCTCAAGACCACAACATAACTTTTACAGGGTAAATAAAGCTCATGAATTCCGTTTTCGCGCTATTTAGGAAAGCGGAATTTTAACAAATATATGTTGTTCTGCGATATGTTAATTAGTACAAAATGTTATCTGATAGTAAATATAACGGTGTTATAGTATTGTTGTATAACAAAATTAGAAGAACCTGTTATTTTTTGTTACTTGCTATTAAAGTCATTGTTTTCAAATAGAAACTTATGACATCTTCCAAATTTACATTTTGATGTAAACCTAAATGATAAAGAAATGATATATTGTTTATTTTTTTCTTAATAGGGTCCTAACTACTTGGAGATTGATCTCGACATTCATCGGTTTAGCTTCATATCGAGAAAAGGACTCGATGCGTTTCGAGATCGTCTAAAAGATGGCATTCTTGATCTTGGTCTAACCATTCAGGTAACGGTTTTAACCATTCTTGATACTGTCACGGTTAAATCGTGATTTAATAGACTCTCTATTTGTTTTGATATGGTAAAACTGCGACTAAAAAGTCCAAAAACTTAAAACGGTTCTGACTGATATTATAATCTTTATATACCAGGCACAAAAACAAGAAGAGCTTCCAGAGAAAGTACTATGCTGCATTAGATTGAACAAAGTTGATCTTGGTAACAATGGCCAAATACCAAAGCTAATGACCCTTGATGGTGAGTGTTAAGAATTTTCATGAAATGTGAAGAAAAGCATTCAAAAATATATGTAATATATTAACTTTACTTAGTTAATTAACTGAGAAAAAAACAGAGTTTAAGTCGGGTAGAGACATATCGAATTATAACGACAGAGACATTTGATTACAAGAGTACATTTGAACTGTCAATTTAGCAAAATTCTAACTATTAAGTTACTAGAAAAAATGAGAGTTTTTTTTATTGGATATGCATATTCATGTATTCATGTATTTATGTTCAAAAATGTACATTCAAAGAAAAAAGTTTAGAGGATGCTTAACATGTATTGCTTGAAAAAGTGATGAAAGGTCAAGTATTTTTTTTATTATTTAATTTAATTGTAAACATTTGAAAATGTTGTATTATGGAAATTAATGACAAATAGTGTTAAAAGATGTACATTTTGACCTTTTGACCATACACTAACGAAAGTTTTATTCACTTGTTTCTATAAATGATTTATTTAAATACTTATAATATACTTGTTTATGTTGGGTAGATCAGAGAAGTCAAAGGGAAGGGGATTACCTCCAGTGAGATTTTCATCAGTTTAAATTTCAACCCTTGAAAATTAAACATTTCTATACTTTTTATTTTGAATATTATTTAATTGGTAAAAATCTTCTGAACAATAATGTCATCGGAGAGAGTCCAAACCTAAGTCAGAGTACCAACATATGCCTAATTACAAAAGAGGAAACAACACATCTCCATTCAAAGTTTTAAGCAATTTCTCATCTCATTGTTACTATATAAAGCGCATTCTTGAAAATTCGAAAATGTTTCTGAATCAATTTGGAAATGCATATTTGAAAGTACCTTCATAAAACAAGCAGTAAATTGATTCGGATATGCATATCTAAATTCACCCAACATGAATTCGAAAATACATATCCGAAAACACTCATGAACTCATTTACTATGCATTTTCCCTTGATTTTGGCACCGTTGTCGTGAAATTGTCGTTGTTGTCAGGGACTCTCTGTCGATTTGACTCAATATTAGAGTCAAAGGAATTGTATTCTTGTGTTCTGGCCCTTGCGTTCCTGCGTTTATGGTCTTTACACGTTCTAATGTAGAAAACTCATTTTTTTAAGAAAATTGATTCTGAATCAAAATTTTACCGAGTTAATTGATCAGAAAAAAAATCAGGAATCAAAGTCCCTTATTTTGGAACAAAATACGAAATATCACCCTAAAAACCCTAAATTCTTTATTTTTTTCTATTTTATTTGATTTATTTTTTGTTTTCTTATTTTCAAATAAATCCAGAAAAAATTGTAAACACTTAATTTTATTTTATTTTATTTTTAGTTGTATTTTCAAATTTTTATAACTTTATTTTAATCGTTTTTTATTTTTCAAGTGTTTTCTTTATAGAGAAATTGTTGGTATCTACATATTTGTTGCATTGCTTCTGCATGGTTACTGTTGAAAGCGGTGTAGCGGCAAGCAACAAAAATTTTAGAAATATTTATCCGAGAATTTATCGTGTCCACAGAGACTGATTATTGAATTGTCGTTCGACAAATCTCTCGTTAATGAGTTTGAGGATAAATGAGTTTGTAAAGAAAAATGTTATCAACAGAAAATAAATATAAACAAAAGTAAAAACTAAGGAAGAACTTATCAAACCTGCATATAATCTACTCATCACAGACTTAAATCTATCGACCAATTACATTCAACCTAACAATACTCATCAATGTCACTACGTATCACTCACAACCTAAGTCATTTCTAACCCAAATTGAGAGATCGACTGTATCACCAAGGAAATGATCTATCTACCTACTCAACAACACAGAAGACAACTTATGTAATCGCACTGACAATCTCTCAGTATAACACAACCACAGAGACATTAAGCTCTGATACCGAAGTAGATGTCAACTCTAAATCTATCTCTAGAGTTCAAAAACTAACAAATAATCATCCTAGATAAGAATCTAAGCAGCATATGTCTATAACAACTCAAATCCCTAGCACAGAGCAAAAATCTAAGATAATAATCGACAAAGATTTTTAAAGCAAGTTTAATATAACGCCATGGGCGACAAACATACATGAGTTCAAAGTAAATACATATACAAACTCAACACATAAAGAATACACAAAGAAGAAGAGAAATGAACCACAAATCTATCAGTTTGTCAGTGCCGATTGAAGAGCAATCAACCCCGAATCATCCGCATGTAAGCTTCAATGTTGTTTTCTAAGCAAATCCTAACAAAAAATGAAGTTTGATAGAGTTGGAATAAAAAATACCCAAAATCATACCCAAAAAAATATGTTTTTACCCCTAAATACGCATTTCTTACTGTCCTGCATCGCCCAATGACCAAAAGGTGTCGCCCAGTAACCAAAACTGCATTTTTTCAACGCTTCAGGTCGCCCCAACATCGCCCGGCGACCAAAAAGCGTCGCCCGACGACAGATGATAGAAAGTTGAAAAACCAGCACAGATTCAGCCATAAGTTTTGAATCGTAACTTCGATTCGCGCACGGTCGGAAGCGTTGGAAAGCTTATTCAATGTTCTATGTAACAATGCCTAAATATCAATGCTTGAATACCTACAAAAATGAGATAAAATCAATTAAACTCAATGATATTTACATTATAACGTAATAAATACACTATAAAGTAAACTATACCGAATATACACTGAAGTATATTCATAAAATGCAAACAAATTAAGCCGATGAGTACTAATTATTCATACTCAAATTCACAACAATTTATCACTCATCAAACTCTCCCCAACATAGAACATTGTTTGTCCTCAAACAAAGTCAAATAAACTTAAAGAAGCAAAAGACGATAATCAAAGAATCACAAATCAACAGGTTTTGAAAACAGAAAACAAATACAATGGTTCAAATGAAAAGCAATTCACAAAAGTAAACACTTACTACTAAACTAAGACTATAACATAAACACGAAACAAATGCTAAATACAAAAATTATTCCAAACATTCTAAAAAAAATACTAGTTCACATATGAATCACACCTAGCAAACACAATCATCGGTAGATGAAAAACACACAAAAATGGGATATTTTCACTCATCCAACAATCTAGCAAACAATAGACCAAATTATGCATTCATCCAAAAATTTACATTAGAAATATAAAAGCAAGAATCTCAAGGGCTTTTCAAGGTTGTAATGTGGCTTGGTTAACAAACAAGTGATACGTCCTAAAGCTAATCGAAACCAAAAATTGTCTAAACCTAAGGCAGTAATTACTTCCACAAATTTTCAAAAATAGAATTTTAATCAAACTTCTTCTTCATCCCAAATTTTAAACCAACACACATCACTTATTCAACACAACATTATTCCATACTCTTTTTGTTTTTCTTTTTCAAAGTTTTTCTATTTTTTCCTTTCTTTTTCTATCACTTTTTTTTTCATTTCTTTTCTCACTTTTTTTTTTCTTTTCAACCTCATTGCAATCAACCAATAAATATACAATCATTTTCTCCCCAACTTGAATTCAACCATACATTAAAGTTAATACCCCCTACTTTCTAAGGCAAGGTAAAATTCAAACCAAAACAATGGTAGAGGGTTCAAGAAAACAACAAATCAACATCTATGCAAAAAGGGAAACTAAACACTCATAGACAAGCATTTAGAAAATACAACATGAATATCAACAAAAATCTCAAAGGGGTTACTAATGATCACACACTCACAAGGTGAATTGACTTATTTGGCCAAGGTAGTTGTGCTTAAAATGAAACAAAAAAATTCCATGATCATGTTCAAGCTTTCATACAATCAACACAAACAAAAGATTAAGCATAATAAAATCCAGTTAAATAAGAAGTGTGATCTCCAGTATATGTGAATAATGGAAAGCTACCTCACAAAAAGGGTAGGAACTAAAGTGATTCACAAACGAACAAGTATACAAAAGAATGAATGATATAAAAATTGTAAAAAGTCTAAGTATCATGAATATTCTAAAGTATAGAAAGCGATAAACACATACCTCGAACGTGTACAAAACTTTAACAAAATCTTTACCACACATTCACAAGTCGAAACGATCAAAATTGACAAATCACCTCAATATTCTACAAGTTACCGGACCAAAACTTGAGTGCAAAAAACAACAAAAGAATTAGAAAAATAATACTCCTACAAAATTTCAATGTACAAAATTTACAATATATACAACGAACAAAACTCCTCAAGCTAAACACAAAAAGCTTTCGTAAAACACAAATTGACATAACAAAACAAATACAAATAACGATATGAAAACCGGGTGAAAATGAATTAACAAGTTGAAAAGTGAAGATTTAAAATTCAGAACATTTCCTTGTTTCAACTTGTTAAAGCACAAATCACCATACGCATAAACAAGTACAAACAAATATGCTTGTTTCACGTCGTAAGCTCGACACCTTTATTGTGCGAGCTAGTAACCTCCTCTCATCATGCCATGGTATTGTCATACCGCATAAACCTAAAGAAAGTGTCCTAACAATCACACAACAAATATTACGAAAACGAGACAATTCACAGCAATACGTGAAAACAAAGAAAAACACACACACACACACACACACACACACACATATATATATATATATATATATATATATATATATATATATATATATATATATATATATATATATATATATATATATATATATATATATGCACAAATATCATGTACAAGTTAATATACAATGCGAAATCAATAGAACCAATCCCCGGAAATGGTGCCATTTTGTTGGAAGCGGTGTAGTGGAAAGCAACATAGATTTGGAAATATTTATCTGGGAATTTATCGTGTCCACTGAGATTGGTTATTGAATTGTCATTCGACAAATCTCTCGTTAATGAGTTTGGGGATAAATGGGTTTGTAAAGAAAATGTTATCAATAGAAAATAAATGTAAACAAAATTAAAAACTAAGGAAGAACTTATCAAACCTGCATATAATCTACTCACCACAGACTTAACTCTATCGACTAGTTACATTCAACCTAACAATACTCATCAATGTCACTACGTATTACTCACAACCTAAGTCATTTCTAACCCAAATTGAGAGACTGAATGTATCACCAAGGAAATGATCTCTCTACCTCCTCAATAACATAAAAGACAACTTATGTAATCGCACTGACGATCTCTCAGTACAACATAACCACACAAATGCATTAAGCTCTAATACCCAAGTAGATGTCAGCTCTAAATATATCTCTAGAGTTCAGAAACTAACAGATAATCATCCTAGATAAGAATCTAAGCAGTATATGTCAATAACAACTCTAATCCCTAGCACAAAGCAAAAATCTAAGATAATAATCGATAAATATTTGTAAAACAAGTTTAATATAACACCATGGAAGACAAATATACATAAGTTCAAAGTAATTACATATACAAACTCAACACATAAAGAATACACGAAGAAGAAGAGAAATGAACCACAAATGTAGCGGTTTGTCAGTGCCGATTGAAGAGCAATCCACCCTGGATCATCCATATGCAAGCTTCAATGTTGTTTTCTAAGCAAATCCTATCAAAAAATGAAGTTTGATAGAGTTGGAATCAAAAATACCTAAAACCATACCCAAAAAATGAAGTTTGATAGAGTTGGAATCAAAAATACCTAAAACCATACTCAAAAAATGTGTTTTTACCCCTAAATAAGCATTTCTGACAGTTCCGCATCGCCCGACGACCAAAAATACGTTTTTTCCATGCTCCAGGTCACCCCAGCGTCGTTGGGCAACCAAAAAGTGTTTCCCGGCGACAGGAGACAAAAAGTTGAAAAACCAGCACAGATTAAGCCATAAGTTTTGAACCGTAACTCTGATTCGTGCACGATCGGAAGTGTTGGAAAGCTTATTCAATGCTTTATCTAACAATACCTAAATATTAATGCTTCAATACCTACAAAAATGAGATAAAATCAATTAAACTCAATTATATTTACACAATAACGTAATAAATACACTATAACATAAACTATACCGAATATACACTAAAGTTGAGATTTATTGATAAAAAGCAAACGAATTAAGCCGACGGGTGCTAATTATTCACACTCAAATTCACAAAAATTTAGCACTCATCAGCTACTAGGTGTGTCTATCCTGATACATCCAATACTAAGTTTAAAAAACCCTAACAAGGAACTTTTCGGATATGCATATCAGAAAATATCCTTTTTATAAAAAAAATAAGGTTTATTCGGAGATGCATATCCAAAAATATATTTTTTAGTAAAAAATAAGGTTTACTCGGAGATGCATATCCGAAATTACTTTTTTTTCGTAAAAAAACAGGGTTTATTTGGATATGCATCTTTGGAATCAAGTATTTTATAGAAAAGGGTGCGTTCAGAGATGAATCTTCGAAAATATGAGGCATTTTTAAAATTTCATGCATGGTTTGGGAGAAGTAGTATGGGTGCAATGATAAATTTCCAAATCTTAAAGTATTAGATAAATCCGTCATTTTTCTCTTATAAAACCAACATTCCACCCATTCATAGTCGATGTGAGACTTAACCACACACACTGGATCCAACTTTTGCTCTTCTACCAAGCCAAACCATGACTCTAATATCACTTGTTGGGAGAATGGTTGGGATATACTATGTATTCTAACAACTTTCACATAATATTATTCTTTTATTGTCATTTGACAACGATAATGAGAAGTAGTAACAGGGGCATACCTTTCTAAGATCCAAATTCTGGGGCAATCCATATCAAATTCATATTACAACAGGGTGAGATCCAGGTTCCTTCTCAGGACATTCCTTCAGACTTTAAAGATATGGGACATACCTTTCAAAATTTAAATGTGAGGGCAGACGGCTGCAAGGCTCGATCAAAAGAAACTGATTCAAAAATAGTTCATCAGGGTAAATTATCTCAAGTGCTAATCAAGGGCATAAAGGTTTCAAAATTCAAAATAGTGGGGTCAACCATCTCAAGTTCATGATATGGCTAAACTACTTCAAAACTCACATTTAGGAGAATCTCTACAAAGACTATTAAATTGACACAAGACATACCACAAATGGGAAAGCTCTCCTACTTTCACAATCACCATGAAATCCCTTTTCTACATAAACAATCTTCGAGTTCAAAACGAGTGTCAGGAAATCATGTTGGCATAACACCCTACCATCGTGTAACAAGCATCCTTGTTACATAAGTAACTTATCTACACTTTAACCATCCATGGCCCACCATGGGGGCACCAGTCGAAAACATTCAAGTCATCATAAGTTATTAACATGCATTTATTAGGTCGCTTCGCTCTAGCATCGAGTCACACATATCATCTCATTCATATATCATATTCACATAGCATGAATCATACAAAGCCTCATAATCCAAGCAAGGTCAAAAATCCTAATGCTGTTTGGCACATATCAAAAGCCCAAAATGACCAATCTTTATTGGCACGACCTAAGAATAACATATTGCATGCATCAATCACCACACTTCATACAAGCTCAAAAAAACCAAATCTCACTGGCATTTACCCCAAAAAATCCCAATTACTCATTGGCACTTCAAAGTCTAACATCCATTGATACATGTTCAAGTTACTAATTACATGCATTGATCAATCATTATATTTCACGCATCAATCAAATTGCACATCAAAATATGCATAAATCATAATGTATAACATAAACCATGTTTCATGTGAAAACAACAATCATTGTCAATCAACTTATCTATTCTACATTGAATCTTAGCAATAGATTCCCTTGGTTGATCTCAACGGATGATTTTTCAGAAGACCTCGGCAGTAGATAGTTTCTTAACATAATCTCAATATTAGATTCCCTTGGTTGATCTCGGTAGATGATTTTCTAGAAGACCTTAGTAGAAGGTAGTTCTTAAGAGAATATCGGTAGTATATTTCCCTGGTTGATCTTGGAAGATGATTTTCCAAAAGACCTCGGCAGTAGGTAGTTCTCAACAAATACTCAGCAATAGATTCCTCTGGTTGATCTCGACAGATGAGTTTTAAGAAGAACATAATAGTAGGTAGTTTCTCAACAGAATCTCGACATTAGATTCCCTTAGTTGATCTCAGGAGATGATTTTCATGAAGTCCTCGGCAAAATGTAGTTCTCAACAAAATCTCGATAGTAGATTCCCCTGGTTGATCTCGGCAAATGATTTTCCAGAAGACCTCAATAATATGTGAAGAATGGAAAAACACAAGAAATGGGGGGGGGTTTGAATTGGGGTTTTCAACAATAAAACAATAGAGACGTTGGTTATGCTGGTTCGTTTGAACTCAAACTACTCCAGTCTACCTGCCAAGGTGATTTAACCTCTCTCAAATGAGGTCTTATTCCACTAATCAAATCTTGGTTAAACAGATACAATGACTACTGTCAATGTCTTCTTGAGTTTAAACCACAACTCGGTTTTCTCAAGGTATTACAAGATAAATAAATTAATGGTGTGTATAAAGATGTTTTCTAAAAAAATCTATATCACAATAGTTATGTATACACAATTGTTAAAGCACAAGATAGAACTGTATAAGAATATTTCTCTTTTGGTGCACATTAGAGTTTTGTTGTATTTCTTCTTCAAGTTTTATTTATATAGGCGATGCATGAGAGACATGAGAAAATGTTTTTGGAAGGTTGATAAAGTGTAGTTAATGTACTTTCCAAAAATATAGATCTTGTCTTAGTTCAGCCGTTACTTTTTGATTTGTAATAAATGATTTGTAGATATTGTACCCTAAAATTTGCATTCCCATTCCACTCAAGACATGCTCCTAGAGGTCCTCAATTGCTCAAGGTTGCCAAGAATTGATCAGACAAATTCTCCTCCTAAGCAATGGACTTCCAACTAGGGTTTCACTTTTCACCAAGATGTTTGAGCTCCAAAGGCCTAAAATTATTTCCATGGTCCCTAATATGTCTTAAATATGTCCATGCCAAGTTTCATGCCTTTCACTACAAGTTTTCTCAGTCAACTGCTCAAATGACTAAAAATCAACTGTACTAGGTCAAAAGTCAACAGTGGCCAATATACAATCAAAATTCAATATTTTTTTTCAACATAAACATTTTGAAGTGTTATTCATCATTTTATAAAGGTTTGATCATGATTCCTCAAGGAAAGTCCTCATATCATCAAAAGTCAAGAATTGCCAAATTAGGGTTTCCTTAGGAGAAGTCAACTGAACTTTGACCAGGCATAACTTTCAAATTCTTCATCAACTTTTCCCCAAAAAAGCCCATTTTGAAGAAAATTCAATCCCCTACAATGTTTCTTTTATTCTCAAGTCCAAAAGATGCTTCATTTGGAAGATACGATCTCATACATTATAGGTCATTTTCAGAAAGTCGACAAAAGACACTTTTTGCCAAGACAACTTACATCAAGATAATGTCTCCAAATGCAAAAATGATTAAAATAGAATGTGTATAGGACATATTGGGATTTCCAAAACGTCAAAGATCATATTCAAAAGATGAAATTTGAGCAAGTTATGAAGCCCACAAGTTGGGCAATTTTCAAGAAATGCATGAAATCTCAATTGAGAAAATTTGTGATTTTAAGTTATTGGGCCTAACGTTTTGGAGTTCAAATATGTTCATGATGTGTACAAGGACCTCTAAATCTATCCATGCATTTTTTATTTATTTATTTGAACTTTTATTCATTTAAATATGAATTAAATCAAATAAAATACAAAGAATAATGGACCATGGCGTTTGCGTTTGATTTGATCTATTAGAAGGCCCATATTTTCGTGCAATATACATCCAAAAGGACCAGGTTCATGCAAGTGACCAAAGAGGCAAAGATATCACAAATATGGAAAATTTCAATGTATTTTATCCTTGTCTCTAAGGCCATGAATGCATTGATTCTATACCATGTTTGTTCACTCCTACCTTCTCTCTATAAATACACAACAATGCAAGCCAAAGAGACCACGAATTTCCTCTCCAAAAATCTTTCCAAAAGCTCTTCAAAAAGCTCTCCAAAAATCAAAGAATTGGTGCAAGTCATATCTCAAGATTTCAGTCTCTCTCGATTGACACCAAGCCTCAAACCATCCTCCCGAAGTCCCCGAGAGTCTTACAAGGCCCAAGAGCAGTCTATCACACGCCTAACACGCCCCTATTTGACAACACCAGTTTGGTAAAATTTTAAACTTCGAATCTCTAATTTTAATCACATTTCAAGGTATGCTAACGTTTGTTTGAGTTTATATAGAACAATTATGGATGGTTGAATCAGAGGTTCCATACAAGAATCTGAAAACACCATGGTTAGGGCATGAAGCTTTCAAAGATTCAGGCCTAGGGATTTCTAATGATTGCACGCCCTGTTTACTTTTGCTACTAGGCCCATCTTTATTTTCTTGTTTTATTCATTTTATTTATTTCTTTTAATTCCTTTTTTTTAATTATTAAACAAATATAAAAATCACATAAAAATAGATTTAGGATTTTTCTTAATTAAATTTTACTATTGGTAAATTAATTAACTAATCACTTTAACATTTTTTAAATTAAAATTAATAGAACTTAGGTTTAATTTCATTTTAATTCATTTTCCTTTTCATAACAAAAATACCAAATAAAACATAGAATTAATTTCTTTTCTTTAAATTTCATGTTTCTTTAATAATTAACCTTTTTTTCTTTAAATATAGATCTAGATCAATTATTTTTTAACTTAAACCATTTTCATAAATTAAAATAAAAAACAAACAAAAGATTTTCTCTTAGGATTTTTTAGACATCCTTTCAATTCGCACATGTTATTATCTTTCGCATTCTATTTTTCATACTATTGTAACTGCATACTGGATGTAATAGAATAACTAGGACTTTTACTTTTTCTGCTTTATTCCTCATTTTGGACATATAATTAATCCCCCTTCCCGAAGCCTTGTAATAATTTAGGATTTATCTTTCCACACTTTTAAATACTGCAAACTATTAACTGTCTAAATGCATGACTAATAGGATTGTAGGGCAAGAACATAATAATCAAACGCTAGCTAACCTAACATAAGATAAAAATAACTGAATACTACACACTCTCACATATACACCTCTAGGGTATCCCACTTTGGTTGTCTTTGGAAAAATAGTCACATCTCTCAAAACGTGAGAGATTTTAGTGGCTACCCTTCGGTTTAAAGATCATAAGTCCCCCGATGACCTTCTCAACATTACCTAGGCATGATCTTAAAATCTTAGGGTAATTACTAAGGTTTCTTGCCCAGTTGCCTTTGTGACTGTAACAACGTCCCTTCAATTGTCCCTCAAACATCCAATGATTAGGGATACCTACTCACTAATAGTAGGATAGAACTGTCTAAAGGAAAAGAGGAAAAGAACAACCTTTCGAGTAAAGTAGATAGTTGTTAGATGCTTGCTCAAACAATTTTTACACTTACATAAAAACTTCTTTCAAAATTTTTTTTCAAACACTTTGTATATGTCCTCTACCATTCTAAGGAACATTACAAAGTTCGCCGCACTAAGGCGCTTTCAAAAATACTTTTCAAAACACACAAACACAAGGTATTTTTCAAATGAGCTAAGCATCTAAGAGCCCGTAGAATACTACGGATGGAAAGGGTGCTAACACCTTCCCTTTTCATAATCTACCCCCCTTACTCAGAAACAAATCTCGAAAGGTATTTTCCTGTTCTTTTCACCCTTTCCTTTGTTGGGTAAAGAGAAGTCAGTGGCAACTCTTGCTTACCGCAAAATTTGCGAATACAAATACAAAACCAATATTACAATCAGTTCTCCCACCGTATTACAGTAACGCATCAAAAACATTACTTTATTGGGATCATATCAGAAGATAAATATCACCATTAAGACTTCTTTTGTTCTTCCCGAACTTTACTTTATCAAAATATCATAGTTTGACTTGTAACATTGGTGCAATCAGAATTTGTAACTGTAACACGATGGGAGAAATGACTTTTTTTGGTTTTATCAAAATATGGGGATAGCAAGAGTCGCCATCGACTTTTCTTTTAACCAATATTTAGAAAAGGTGAAAAGAACAAGAAAGGCCTTTGATAGATTTTGAGTTCGGGGGTATGTTATGAAAAGGAAAGGTGTTAGCATCTTTTTCATCCGTAGTTATCTACGGGCTCTTAATTGCTTAACTCACTTTTGAAACAAAATTGCTTTGTGTGTGTGTGTTTGTTTGATAATGTCTTGAAATGCCAGTGTAAGGCTAACTTTGTAATAATTCTTGTATCAGTCCTCAAGAATGTTTACAAAATGTTTTTGAAAATATTTGTTGTTTTGAAAGTGATGTGTGAAAAATGTTTTGTTTGTGTGAAAAGTTTTGAGCAAGCAATTACGATTTTCTTACCCACTAAAGTCTTTCTTATTCTTTTCCTTCTCCTTTAGAGATAATACTATCCATACCACTAGTTGGTAGGTAGTCCTATCTTTTGGATGTGAAGGGACATGCGTAGGGTCATTGTATAGTCATCGAAGGTAACATGTAAGGATACTTTAGAAATTGTAACGGCAGGACTATCATCATTTACTCGTAGGGACTAGACCATTTTGTAGGAAACTTTGAAGGGTCATCGAGGGACTATGATTTTTATTCAAAAGGGACATGATGATTTGATCGAGGGTCTTTTTCTAAAGTATCCCCACTTTCAAGGGATATGACATATATTCGTAAGGCAACAAGAAAGGTTACCCTAGAGATGCAAGTGTGAAGAGTGTATATTTTCAGTTATTTATCTTGAGAATTAGGGTTTTCTATATTTTGTTTTTAGTCTTGCCATGCAAACCCTAGTTACTAGTAATTAAATATGTACAGAAAAATAAAGTGCGGAAGGTAAAGTCTAACGCTATTACATGGCTTTGGGAGAGATACATAGGTATAGAATTTTGCGGGAAAGTAAACATACGCTATTACATCCTCGAACCAGATACATAATTAGAAGAAAAATGCGAGAAAATATAAATTTATGCTATTACATCGGAGAGTGCGACCTATACACTTTGTCTAATAAAATTAAATAGCAAGGAAAGAAAATAGAAAAAGAATGTTAAAATGAAAAATATTTTTGTGGTTTTTTGTAGAAAATAGTTTAAATGATAATAGTAATTAAAAACCTAATTCTAATTAATTTTAATATTAAAAGGAAAAGTTTATTTAATTAATTAATTAATTAATTAGTAAATAAAAAAATAAGAAAAATTTAATTACTAACTAAAACCCCAATCCTCATTTGTTATTATTAAAAAAAAGATTAGATTAGTTAATTATTAATTTAAAATAATTATTAGTAAAATATGATGAAAATAGGGTTAGTAAAATATGGAAAAAAGAATTGCATAGAGTGGGTGTTGAACCCATGCCCTTAGCTTCACAGTTTGTCTTCCAACCACTGCGTCGATGCTACTTTTATGTTTAGGAATAGGAATAATCAATATAATATTAACTTGCGTATTAGTTTGGAAAAACAACAAAAAATTTACAAGACGTAGGGATCGAACCCACACCCTCATGTTACATGCCTCAGTCTCCAACCAACTACGCTACAATGTGTTTTTGTTATAAATAGAAATAGATAAATATATAACAAAATCAAGTGAATCAGGGAAGCGCCGGAGCCCTAGCTCCGGTCGTCTTCTCTAGTGAGAAGATTTTCCAACCTGCTAAAATAGCAAGATTTAGATCATAAAAGGGACCCTATCCCCCTAATTTGACCCTAGCGAATCTAATGGAGGTGTTAGTTTGGCCTGAAAATGATTTTAATATGAGATATGAAGAAAAAGTTCCAAGCTGCCCTAACAATGGAATCTCACGATCCCTGCGTCAAAGCTTGTAAATAATGGATCAAAACAGTCCTAAACATGACCGTGAACATGTATACATGCATCAAATTAATTAAATATGCATAGATTAAAAGTTTGAGATTCACGAAAACTACCAAACTGGTGATGTTGATATGTGATCGTCTAGCACGCTTCAGGCTTCAAGGATGGATGGGATGAACTCCTGAGAACTTCGGGAACACGATGGAATGCTTGGAATGGATTGAAAGTGGATGTACACAAGGTTTTTAGTTTGCCCTAGTTTTGACAATTTTGAGATTTTTTAGGACTTGTTCTTGAGGCCAATTTTCGTGTCCTTGGATGTATGAACATGTTGTCTATTTATAATAGAAAAGATCAGGTCAATAATATTGAATCAAATCTTGTGCAATCATGGTAAAATATTTGATTTGGAATTTCATGATCAAATATTTCATGATCAAATATTGATGAAATTACAAAAGATTTGATTGAAGTTTTACATGAAATCTTTCTTTTTTAGGCCAATCTCATACCAATCAAGTTTTTTGCAAGTTGTCACCAGCTTTTTAGACTTATGATTTGATTCAAAAATAGATCACCATGTCTTATATCATTTATTTGATATTTTATTTGATTTAATTTGCACTTAAATGAATAAAATCCAAATGAAGGAAATAAAAATCATAAAACATATGTGAATAGATTTAGGAGTCTATAATGAGGTTAGGAACACGTTTGGACCTTAAAAGATAGGCCCATTAGCCAAGAAATTTAAATTTGCTCAATTTGGATTTCATGTATTTTCTCAAAATTGCCCAACTTGTATAAATCATATCTCGCTCAATTTTTGTCATATGAAGTTGATCTTGGACTTTTTGGAAAGCTCTAGATGTCTCCTACAACTTTCATGCTGGTCATTTGTTCATTTGAATCCTTTATCTGGATGTAAAGTGCTTTGGTAAAAAGTGTCTTTTTGTTGCCTTTTAAAATGACTTGTAATGTTTTGGTACATATCTCTTAAATGAAGCATTTTTGGCCTTGAGCTTAGAGAGACAAAGTTGTAGAGAATTGAATTTCCTTCAAGACTTGATTTGGTTGAGAATTTTATGATGAATTATGTGAAAGTTATGCTTGGTCAAAGTTTAGTTGACTTCTCCTTAAGAAAACCCTAATTTAGTAACTTTTGACTTTTGATGAATCTTGAGTTTTCTTGATGAATCATGATCAACCTTTGATTAAAAGATGAATATGACTTCAAAATGTTGATGTTGAGCAAAAATCTTGAAGTTTGACTGTAGATTGGTCAAAGTTGACATTTTGTCCAATACAGTTGATTTTCAATCATCTGAGCAATTGACTGAGCAAACATGTACTACAAGGCTTGAAATTTAGCATGAGGATTCTTTGAGACATATGAGAAGTCATGAAATCCACTTGAGGCATTAGAAGTCCAATTTTCCTTTGAGAAAAACAAAACCCTAGTTGTAGGTAAATGCTTAGGAGGAGGGTTTATCTGATTAATCTTTAAGTAGTCTTGAGCAATTGAGACCTTCATGAGCATGATGAGGTATCTTGAATTAATTTGTCTTGAATAATAGGATGGAAAATTTTAGGGTACAATCCCATGTTCAATCTTCTTAAACCTGAAGAGTTAGATTTCCATGTCCACCATTCGTGATCTGAAGGTGGAAGAGGATTGAACACCTAAATGCCCATAAAATTGCACTCACATGTGCACGAAGTAATACTGTTGGTTGATTTCTTGAATGGGCTTAAAGATACCATTCAGAGAGGTGATAGAGTGTCGTTAAAGATGGGCTTATAAATGCCATCCAAAGTAACTATTGATAGGAGTATCCGAATGAGTCTACGCTTGAATTTATCTGAAGAATGCTTTTCAGAATGAATCTATCCGACCTTATCTGAGGGAAATGCTTTTCAGAATGAAACTATGAAGGAGATGCTCGTCAGAATTGGTCTCTGAGGAAATTCTCGTCAGAATAAGTCTCTGAGGGAGATTTTTTTCAGAATGAATCTTTGAAGGAGATGCTCGTCAAAATTGGTCTCTAAGGAAATGCTCGTCAGAATAAGTCTCTGAGGGAGATGCTTTTTAGAATGAATCTCTAAAGTAAATGCTCGTCAAAATTATTCTCTGAGGGAAATGCTTGACGAAATTAGTCTTTAAGGGAAATACTTTTCAAAATGAACCTCTGAAGGAAATGCTCGTCAGAATGAAGCTTTGAAGGAAATGCTCGTCAGATTTCAGTCTATGAGGAGAGTCTTTTCAGAATGAATCTCTGAAGGAAATACTTTTCAGAATGAAGCTCTGAAGAAAATTCTTTTCAGAATGAAGCTCTGAAGGAAATGCTCATCAAAATTAGTCTCCGAAGGGAATGCTTTTCAGAATGAATCTCTGAAGGAAAATGCTCGTCAGAATTTAGTCTCTGAAGGGAATGCTTTTTAGAATGAATTTATGAAGGAAATGCTTTTTAGAATGAATCTATGAAGAAAATGATTTTCGGGATGAATCTATGAAGGAAATGATCGTCAGAATTAGTCTCTGATGGAAATGCTCGTCAGAATTAGTCTCTGATGGAAATGCTCATCAGAATTCAGTCTCTGAGGGGAATGCTTTTCAGAATAAATATATGAAGGAAATGCTCATCATAATTCAGTCTCTGAGGGGAGTGCTTTTGAGAATAAATCTCTGAAGGAAATACTTTTCATAATTAGTTTATGAAGGAAATGCTCATCAGAGTTCAGTCTCTGATGGAAATGCTCATCAGAATTAGTTTCTGATGGAATGCTTTTCAGAATGAATCTCTGAAGGAAATGCTCGTCAGAATTAATCTCTAATGGAAATTGTCGTCAGAATTAGTCTCTGAGGGAAATGCTCGTTAGAATTAGTCTCTGATGGAAATTCTTTTCAGAATGAATCTCTGAAGGAAATGCTTGTCAGAATTATCTCTGATGGAAATGCTCGTCATAATTAGTCTATGATCGAGATGCTTTTCATAATTAATCTCTAAAGGGAATGCTTTTCAGAATGAATATCTAAAGGGAATGCTTTTCAGAATGAATCTCTAAAGGGAATCATCTGGTCATGTAGATAGTCGCCCCTTCCTGTTTCAGGAATTGATCTACAACTTGTCTATAGATTGCTGATAATATTTGTGTGTTCGGGAACTTAACCTGAAAAGGCAAAGTTAGCTTTATGCAATGTCATGATGCGTGAAAAGCATTTCATAATGATGCTCTCAAAATAAATGAGAATATTATATGCGTTTCATATGCATATGTTATGATTTTTTTGTAAATGATGTATGGATGTAACATGTCGTTGGAGTGTATCGGTGGTTTCGCGTGATAACGTATGGCTGGGAAAATAAATCCCTGACTTTTGTTGGGGATAAAGATAGTAGTTATTCAATTTTTGTTTAGAACATCCTTATTGGGGATTTATGCTTTCTGTTTGAGGACACCTTAATGGGTATGTTCGACTTCTTCTTGGGGATGGAAGCATTCAAGGAGAGTCGGTCATTCAACGTTCTTTGAAGGATTTGATTCTTATATACCCTGACTGGGGATAAAAAGAGATGAATAATCCTCTGATACACTATTTGACTAGGTTTCAGATATGAGTATTAGCTCTTATGGGGAGGACAACATTGGATGATATCTGGACGGAGAAGAGAATCTTGTCGGGGAATTGCAATATCGGAGAAATAAACTTTGTTGGGGAAATAAACCATGTAGACTGTCTTAAGGAAATAATCTTTGATGGGGATTGGAAATTCATAGGTTGCACCGAGGAAGTTTCCATTATATGTCGGGGAAATGATCAAACTTCCTTATCTGCTAGGGGGCCTATTGGGAAAGATGATCATGTCAATCTATTTATCAGGGATATGGAGATGAACTGCCGGAAGAGGCCCCAATTTCTGTCTGAGGGTATATTAGATTTGTTGGGGGAATATATCTCAGTTGGGGATGAGCTTGTGAAGATTGTAAGTTCAGATGCGCCTAAGAGGGGGGTGAATTAGGTTCTTTAAAACTTTTTCTGAATTGTATGAATATTTTTGCACGAGTTTCTTTTCTTTCTTTTTCGGATAAGTGATGAAAGCAGTAAATGCGGAAAGTAAAGAACACAAAGATGTATCCTGGTTCCCCTCACAGTTCGAGAGTACTCCAGTCCTTAGGTAGATCATTGACATTTGATTCTTCCGGAATTTTTTCTTCTTGTTGTTCCAATTGATTGATGATTTTCAAAATTCTAAATAAAAATAATTTATAGTGTAGTAATACCTCTTCAATGAAACATAGCAATGTTTAAACCATTTTTACTAAAAGAATGGATTTGAAAAGATACAAATATTCCCATGAAAAGGTGTTACAAAAAGTTGCTGGAAAAATAATATTTTTCAAAATTTAAGGCACAACAACCGGTTGCACTAAAGTAACAATCGATTGCAGCACAACAATGTTTAAAAAATTTGGAAAATATAACTATGACAACCAATTGTCATTGAGGAGAAATCGGTTTCTCATAAGCCAACGTTCAAAAAATTTGAAAATAAAACACATGACAATCGATTGCTGCTAGATGACAATCGATTGTTTTCAAACAGAAGCAAATGTTTTTTTGGATGCAACCGATTGTCCTAGCATGACAATCGATTGCTTGTGTACAAAAATTGAAAAATCATTATTTTCAAAGATTTTAAGCAATTTAAAACATCCTTCTTCAATCATACATAGTATATACTCAAAATATTATTTTAATAAAGTAAATGCATGATTAAAAATAGTTTTGAGCACTAAGAGCATAAGATCAAAAATTTCATATACCTTAAGCCATAAGTCTTGAAATGTTGATCTTGATCAATGAATCTTGCTTGAGATAAATCTTCTATCTTGATCCATTCATTTTTGCATGCTAGCTTGTCTTCATTAAAACATTTGGAAAGCTTGATTTCACAGTCTCCCCCTTTTTGATGATGATAGCCATTGCTTGAAGTTTGGAGTGCATCTTGGTTTTCTCTAATCAAGTTGTTTAAAAAACTCCCCCTAAGTCAAAGACTCCCCCTTGATCTATTGCATGAGAGTTTTGAAGATTGCTTGCTTGCTGCAATTTGGGTTAGAGAAACACAAAAGAAACTACAAAGTGTTCTCCCCCTTTGTCATTAGCAAAAAGGAATGGGAAAGAAGATTATAAAATTTTTGCACATAGAAACAACATAGCATAAATAAATTTTGCATACATAGATATAACAGAAATAAAGTGCACAAAACGAAAGGGATCACAATACATGAAGTGTCTTAAACGAAACTAGAAAAATGACATAAAACATAAGAACATAAAGTACTAAGAAATATAATAACTTAAAAAACTAATCATCCATGACTTCAACAAGGTCTTCATCATCTTGATCTTCACCATCATTGCCTTCATTGGTTTGAGGTTGAATGAAAGGGTAATGATAAGGTTGAGCTTCATAAGGAGGGACATTGCTATGGGCATAGAGATGAGAAAATTGATTGTTCATGTTGTTGTTCATGTATTGAAGATAGTCCAAAACTTGATTGTAAGAGTTTTCCATTGGTTGTGGGGGTTGGTTTTGAAGTGGTTGTTCTTGTGGAGGTTGGTTTTGTGGAGGAGTATGAATGTATGTGATGGTTCTATTAATCAGATCAAGTTTGACGCCGGTTTTGGTATTACATACTTTCTTCGGAGTGATTTCATGTTTGGGGTTAGTCATAGGCACCATGTGTTCACCAGACAAGGGAACATTGAACTTCTCAAAAACAAGGGTAAGCCAAGAGCCATAAGGAAGAGCAGAAGCATTTTCATTATGTAGTTCCATATGATGTAGAATCACATAAGACCAGTTGATTTGAATCCCATTCTTTATCGCATACATAATCTGCATCTCACAATCATTGACATTGGAAATGTTTGAGAACTTTGGCATAACCAAATATGCCAAAAAGTAGTGGATCAAACGATCATCAATAGTGAGAATTCCTGCAGACCAAGAGTTCCTCTCCAGAGATCCACCAATAAGCCTTTGCCTTTTCTGAATAAAATCACGCTCGGGAATTCTTGCAATTCCATAGTAGAAGTCTCTTTTGCTGTAGCCAGGCAGATTTGCATTTGAGAGAAGTTTAATGCAAGCACCATCATGTGGAATACCGAAAGCTTCACAAAAATTCTGCACTGTGAGTTCTATAGGAACCCCTTTGACATTTGAAATCATGAATCCTCTACTAATGGTTAGATTGTTGTAGAAAATTCTAACCAAAGTGGGGTAAATGGGTCCATTAACACCAATTAACTTGTATATCCCTTGAGATCTAAATAAAGCTGGAAAACTAAAGCATTCAGAATAGAAGTTGTCAAGATTACCGAACCTTGGTAGAAGAACCGTCATCTTCTGAAAGTGAGACACAAATCTTTCCCTTTGGCTTCTTGATGGAATGAGTTTTGAGATATCATCACCTTGAGATGAGGAAGAAGCTTTTCCCTTGCCTTTCTTTGATTTTGACATGGTGAGGGATGAGAGAATTGGAAGGGGAAAGGATATTTGGTGTTTGTAGGGTTTCTTGCCAATGTTTGTAGGGTTTGTATGAAGTTTAGGTTTTGGTTGGGATTTTATAGATAGATAGGCATTCAATGGATAGGTGAGACATTCAATGGTTAGGTAAGGCATTCAATGGTTTAGTCAAAAACAATAAAGACTTGTAGCATAGAGATTCTTGAGTGTGTAAGTATCCAAAAAATTGTGTCATAGGAAAAGACTAAGCATTAAAAAGTTGTTGACCAAACACTTAAAACATTCAAAAAAGAGAATAAAAATCTAGTACAAAATAAATAATAGTAATGGCAATGGAATAGAAAGAATAAAAAAGAGTGTAACTGAAAGCAAAAAATAAAAAAAATTCAAAATTTTGAACTGTGCAGTCGATTGTTGTTTGATGACAACCGATTGCATCCTTTGAAATTTTAAACAGGGGCGAAAAGATTGAGAGAGAAACCGGTTGTCGTGGAGTGACAACCGATTGTTATGAAGACAAAATCTAAATTTTTTTAGAAACAACCGATTGTCACTCTATGGCAACCGATTGTCATTAGTGAAAAAGTGAAAAATACTTAATTTTTGGAGATTTCATGGTCATATATCAAAAATTTAGTAATAAAAACATGGATCATGATATATTACTATAAAGTTAAGATTAAGATCATAGCTATGTACCTTAATTAGATAATGTTATTTTCGTCCAAGATACCTAGCTCTCTTCGAATCTTGAAAAACGATTCTCTTGCCAACGGTTTAGTGAAGATATCTACTAGTTGATTATGCGTATCCACGAAGGTGACTTCGACATCTCCTTGAAGTACATGATCATGAAGAAAGTGATGTCGAATTTCGATATGCTTTGTTCTAGAATGCATCACATGATTTTTTGTAATTTTGATTGCACTTTTGTTGTCGCATCGGAGGGGAATGCATCCAAGGTCGAGTCTGTAGTCACGGAGTTGTTGCTTGAGCCATAGAATTTGGGCACAGCAACTACCCGCTGCAATATATTCTGCCTCGGCCGTACTAAGAGCCACACAAGCTTGTTTCTTGCATGCCCAAGAGACTAATGCATTTCCCAAAATGTGACAAGTGCCACTTGTGCTTTTTCTATCTGTTTTACATCCTGCATAATCAACGTCAGAATAACCAATTAAATTGCATATATTACCTTTTGGGTACCATAGGCCGACATTGGTTGTTCCTTTGAGATATTTCATGATTCTTTTTACCGCCATGAGGTGAGATTCCTTCGGGTTTGCTTGAAATCATGCACACAGACATACACTGAACATGATGTCAGGATGACTTTCCGTCAAGTATAGCAGTGATCCAATCGTGCCTCGATATTTAGTAATATCAATGGAAATACCGGATTCATCTTGATCAACATAAGTACCGGAGCCCATTGGCGTGTGCATTGATTTGAAATTATCCATATCAAACTTTTTCAAAAGTTCCTTGCAATATTTTGATTGATTGATGAAGATACCATCTTTCAGTTGCTTAATTTGCAATCCAAGGAAATGGTTCATCTTGCCCATCATAGACATCTCAAATTCTCCTTGCATCATCAACGAGAATTCTTCACACAAATCTTGGTTAGTTGAACCAAATATAATATCATCGACATAGACTTGTACTAATAAAGTGTTACCTTTGATCTTCTTTATGAACAAAGTCTTATCCACTTTACCTTTCTCGAAACCTTTTTCGCATAAGAATGTACTGAGTCTGTCATACCATGCTCTAGGTGCTTGTTTTAAGCCATAAAGAGCTTTTCTCAACTTAAAGACATGTGAAGGATTCTTGAAGTCTTCAAAGCCCGAGGGTTGTTTGACATAGACTTCTTCATTGATGTAGCCATTTAAGAATGCGCTTTTGACATCCATTTGGTAAAGCTGAAAATTCAATGAACAAGCGTAAGCAAGTAAAATACGGATAGCTTCTAACCTTGCAACCAGAGCGAAAGTTTCTTCAAATTCAATTCCCTCTTCTTGGTTGTATCCTTGGGCTACCAATCTTGCTTTGCATATTTCTTGAACGCCTTGAATGCATCATTTTTCTGCACTAAAAAGAGTGTCCAAGTATATCTAGAAAAGTCATCAACAATAACTAGAGCGTATACATTACCTCCGAAGCTTCTTGTTCTTGAAGGGCCAAACAAGTCCATATGAAGCAATTGTAGTGGCCTAGTAGTGGACACCATATTCTTGGATTTGAAAGTTGATTTTGTTTGCTTTCCCTTTTGACATGCATCGCAAAGTCTATCTTTGATGAACTTTATCTTAGGCAGTCCAACAACAAGGTCATGCTTAATCAATTTGTTTAAATGCTCCATTTGAATATGAGCGATTCTTTTGTGCCATAGCCATGAGTCGTTGTTGTTTGCCATGATACATTTAACCTTCAAAGACAAATCGTTAAGGGAAATCATAAAAATATTATTTACTCTTTTACCTTTAAGTTTAGCCTCATGTGTGACTTCATCTTCTATCAAACATTCATCTTTAATGAACTTGATCTTGAAGCCTTTGTCACATAGTTGGCTAATACTTAGAAGATTGTGCTTTAGTCCTTCGACATAAAGAACATCTTCAATTGATGTGAAAGGTGGACCACCAACTTTTCCTATGCCAAGAATCTTTCCTTTGTTGTTATCTCCATACGTCACATAACCCTTGGCCTTAAGCGTTAGATGTGAAAATTTGTCGATATCTCCCGTCATATGCTTGGAACAACCACTATCGAGATACCATAGATTTGAAGTGGTCGTCAAGCTTACCTACAAAACAAGATTAGGTTTTGTTAGGTACCCAAGTTGCCTTGGGTCCTTCATAATTAGTTCCTTTCTTAACCCACACATAATGCCCATTTTCCATGCCAAAGTTTCTAACATAACAAGCATTAGGTGTGTATCCTTGAATACCACAATAAAAACAAGTAGGTTCAAATTTACTTCTATATCTAGAAGGATAATATTTCTTCTTAGGGGGTATTTTCTTCTTAGGATAATGATGAACTATTTTGGGAGTGATTTCTTTCTCTTTGGTTGGTTGATCTCTAGCCTTGACAAAGATGGTTTTGTTGGTACTTGGTTTTGAAAATTTTGAGTATCCAAGACCACTTTTGTCATTTGAGTATCTTTGTTGGCTAAGAACACCTTCCAATCCAATTTGTCATTTTTCATACCTTTCAATAAACCTTTTCAATTGGATAATTTGGAAAGAGATAGATTCACACTTTGTGCATACAAAATTCTGTTTTTCATCACTAACTTTTTGCTTTTCATCTTTGAGATATTTTTCAATAGATCCACATTTTTCTTCCAACGATGAAATTTGTTTCTTTTGTGATGAGATAGTTTTGTACAGAATTTTGCATTCATTTAATAGTTCATTTATAGCACCTTGTGCATCACTATCAAAAAGAGAGAATACGTTACTAACCTCATCATCTTCGCTTTCAGAGTGGTTTGAGACCATTAATGCAAGATTGGCACTTTCGTCACTATCGGAGTCGGATGACGAACTTAGTTCAACATCTTCCCATGCAACATATGCTTTCTTATCTTTTGATTCCTTCTTGCCTTTGTAGCCACTTTTCTTTGAGAGTTTTGGACAGTCCGGTTTGATGTGACCTTGTTTACCACATTCATAACAAGTAACTTCTTGTGTTGATGAGGATCCTTCCTTCTTCTTGAAGTGTTTCTTCTTCTTTAAGTGCGAGAAGGCTTTGTAATTTTTACCAAAGAATTTTCCAAGTCTTCTAACGAGAAGCATGAAGTTTTCATCTTCATCAGGATTATCTTTCTTTTCGTCTTCCTTGGAGTCAATCTTCAAGGCAATGTTCTTAGACTTCTTTTCTTGATTTTCACGCTTTTCCAATCTACAAAGTTCTGTCTCATATTCAAGTTTTCCAAACAAGGTTGTGGATGTCATAGTAGCGAGAATCTTCTTTTCTGAGATTGCCGTTACCTTTGGTTGCCATTCTCTAGTCAAGAATCTGAGCACTTTTAGGTTCAATTCATCATTAGTTAATGTTTTGCCAAGTGCCCTTAGATGATTTGTTAGATGCATAAATATCTTTTGTAAATCAAGAATGGATTCTCCGGGTTGCAGGCGGAACAATTCATATTCTTGACTTAACGTATTAAGTCTCGATCTCTTAACTTCAGTTGTTCCTTCATGTGGTTCAACCAGTGTATCCCAAATTTCTTTTGCCGTTGTGCATGCTGAGACACAGAAGAATTCATCCATACTAAGTGCGCTTTGAAAGAGGTTTATTGCCTTTTTGTCATACAATACCTTTTTCTTATCATCATCATCCCATGTAGTTTTAGGCTTTGATGAACCAACGTCGTTTACTACAGCTGCCGGAACAAAAGGACCATTTTGGACAGCATCCCATATTTCTTCTCCTTGTGCTTCTAGATGAGCCTTCATACGGATCTTCCAGAAATCAAAATATTCACCACAAAATTGTTGTTTGCGGAAGCCATTCTGGATCTAGTAGGAACAGGTTATCTATAACCTGCTCTGATGCCAATTGTAAGTTCAGATGCGCCTAAGAGGGGGGTGAATTAGGTTCTTTAAAACTTTTTCTGAATTGTATGAATATTTTTGCACGAGTTTCTTTTCTTTTTTTTCCGGATAAGTGATGAAAGAAGTAAATGCAGAAAGTAAAGAACACAGAGATGTATCCTGGTTCCCCTCACAGTCCGAGAGTACTCCAGTCCTTAGGTAGATCATTGACATTTGATTCTTCAGGAATTTTTTCTTCTTGTTGTTCCAATTGATTGATGATTTTCAAAATTCTAAATAAAAATAATTTATAGTGTAGTAATACCTCTTCAATGAAACATAACAATGTTTAAACCATTTTTACTAAAAGAATGTATTTGAAAAGATACAAAGATTGCCATGAAAAGGTGTTACAAAAAGTTGCTGGAAAAATAATATTTTTCAAAATTTAAGGCACAACAACCGGTTGCACTAAAGTAACAATCGATTGCAGCACAACAACGTTTAAAATTTTTGGAAAATATAACTATGACAACTGATTGTCATTGAGGAGCAATCAGTTGCTCATAAGCCAACGTTCAAAAAATTTGAAAATAAAACACATGACAATCGATTGCTGCTAGATGACAATCAATTGTTTTCAAATAGAAGCAAATCTTTTTTCGATGCAACCGATTGTCCTAGCATGACAATCGATTGCTTGTGTACAAAAATTGAAAAATCATTATTTTCAAAGATTTTAAGCAATTTAAAACATCCTTCTTCAATCATACATAGTATATACTTAAAATATTATTTTAATAAAGTAAATGCATGATTAAAAATAGTTTTGAGCACTAAGAGCATAAGATCAAAAATTTCATATACCTTAAGCCATAAGTCTTGAAATGTTGATCTTGATCAATGAATCTTGCTTGAGATAAATCTTCTATCTTGATCCATTCATTTTTGCATGCTAGCTTGTCTTCATCAAAACATTTGGAAAGCTTGATTTCACAAAGATAACTCTGTAGAGATAGTTCCATGGAGATCGCCCTGTGAGGGTTTGTGGATAACTTAAACATTATCCCAACTTCTAGAGTCTTTAGAAAATGCTGATTAGAGTGATAAATCTTCTACTAATAAACAAGTGATGAGATAATAGGACATAGTCGTACGCTTTAATCCCTAACTTTTCCCTGGACCTCCTTTTCAGATTTTCAGTCCATCGGGATACCCTTTCTTGCCCAAGCCGCCTTTTTAGGTTTTTGACTTGTTGGATGTACAATTTTATTTATATATCCCTAATTTTTGACCGAAATCTTTTAGTTCGTCGGGATGCCTTTATTTTTCCTAGGCCAATCAACCTAGCGAGTCTCTTTTTCATGCGTAATATTTGTGACTATTCCCGTGTTCACAGGGTGCAGAGAAATTTCATTGTCCATGGTAGTAGGTGTTTTAGCATTGCCAGAAAATGTTTTCTTGATCATACGTGGCCCTTCATATGCGGGAGTCCATTTGCCTCTGGGGTTAGTCTGGTGCACCTGATGTTTGAAGTTATCGATCAGCCATTGATTGCTAACTTTCTGATAGTCTTGACCTTCCTCAATATTTCTCTAGGAACTGTTACAAAATAATGACACCATCTGGTACTTCTGACATAGGCATGTAATTTGGTGATATCAAAGATTCAATTTTCATAGTGGCCTTTGCTGAAACTCATGATAAATGTAACATGCCCTGAGTGATTGAGATGGAGATCTGCCCCTGGATATTCAACATTTTTGAGAGATTCTCTGAATCTTAACTTGACTGTCATAAATGAGTTGGGCAATAACATGTCATGCCCCTTGATTTATAACCAATTGGGTCCATGAAAGGCCTGTTACTGGAAGTGTCTTTCTCTTTGACATATCATCTGAAGTAATTCTATTCATTGGGAGGATTTTCATTCATTGAATATTCGTCATGTGAATTTCTCTGTTGTCAAACACTTAGTCATATGCAAACCGTGGTATTAAAATGCAAAGCTTATGTCTGTCTTGAAGTTTAAAAATGCATTTTTTAGTAAAACAAAATTTGTAAGAATGTGATATCAACTCAAGATTTATAGTAAGCCTTACACGATTCAGGATACCTTTTTGTAACAGTATGCTTTCGAATTAACCCATGCTTCAGTTAGGACTTTTAAGGGTTGTAACGTGGTCTGGTTCACAGTTTAAGAAACAAAGGATAAAGGCTCAAAGTTTATTTGTAACCAACCCGTTCTTCATGATGTTCTTCAGTCCTATACTCAGTTAATTATGCATTTAGGTTCCAATATAGTTTGGAATTATAGAACTAATATTTTGGTGATGGTTCTAAAACCGGGAGTTTATTTGGGAAGGCAGTCATTTTTCTTATAACATCTTTCTTTTGTTGCAGATTTGTAGAGACCTCTTTTGGACTTTATTATCCCTAACTTTTTCCTGAACTATTTCGCTTAAGATTACAGTTAGCGGGATGCCCCCGTTTTTTCTTAAGTCTCCTTCATAGGTTTTGACTTAGCGGACTTTTCTTTTGAAAGATAATAACTGCCTAACTCAATGTTTACGGGTAACCATCATTAGTTTTCGATTTAGAAGAGTATCTTTGACACTAGTCATCGATGGTAACACCCCAATTTTTAGAAGTTATTTATTTAATGAATTATTAGGAGTATTTATGAATAATTGATGTTTTATATGATTATATGTGTGATGTGCTAGTATGAGGTTGTGCATGATGTGAATTATGATGATTAGAAGTATTAGAATGGTTAAATAATTATTTAGTAATTATTTGGATTATTATTGAGAATATAATAATAGGAATAATTATTTAAATGGTTATTTAATTAGAGTGGTGTGTTGGTAATTAATAGGAAGAGTGAGGACGTGATGGTAAATAGAGGTTGACTGAGCGAGGGCAATTTAGGAAGATATTAGGGGTCCTTTGTGATAACAGAGAAGAGATAGTTATTATTCTCACAATCAATTGAGAAAGTTGGAGAAGAGAGGCTAGGGAACGAAGGCTTTAGAGAGAATCATTGTAAAAGGCACGAAGAACATAATAAATCGCTCGAAATAATAAGGTAAGAGGTGTTTATCTGATTATTATATTTGATTTAAGTAGTAGATAGAGGTAGGGTTTGCCTTAGGTTTCATAGATGGTGATTCAATGTTGTTTGATGGAGAATTGATAGATTAGTGATGAATAATGACCCGTAAATGTTGTCTAATTTATGTAGTATATTAAGTTGTTGATAGACGATGAATCCCTATGATTAGATGATGTTTTAGGACCTATAAGGTAGTGAAATCGCAGAAACATTGCAGAAAAATTCAGCACAAAACAACATACGTCGACTCAAAGAGGTCTGCATTGACTCATGTAGGTTCAAGACTCAGTATGCGGTGACTCATTAGGTCGACCTGAGCATACCCAGGGTAGATAGAATACCTATGCGTCGACTCAAAGGGGGCATGCACCGACTCAAGCAATCCAATTTTTGACAGATTTTTCTAAAGGCCGTAACTTGAGTTTCTGGACTCCGTTTGAGGTGTCGTTCAAAGAATTGGATAGCTAACGCGTCGAACTATATTTATAAGGAGTAAAATGAAGAATAAGAAGGATAATTCTAGTACCCAAGTTAGGATAGAATTATTTTCCCCGTGTTGTATCACTATGTTGTTTTGTGGTAATGAAGTATGACGATGATATGACGATCTTATGATAATGCTTGGTTCATAATGATGATATGTTGTTAATATGATGATTTTGTTTTATATGATGATATGATGAAGATGCTCTTCTTATAAGAATACATATGATGAGATTTATATGATGATGTTGGTGAATACATGAATGATGATGGGTATGACTAGTTGTGGTTGTTTATATTATTATTGCGCATCATGCATTCATTGGACAACTTTGGTCCATTTTGATGATTTAGGACGTTTGTCTAGTGATTTGGTTTCAATCCCATTGTATGGATTTGGGATGTCTATGATTTGCTCCGGTTCCAAGTCGGAATCGATCCTATGATTGGGGTCTTTGGAGGGTGATGGCCCAGTGTGCATCAAATGAATTGGTACCACATGCATGAGTCTATGTCCTTGCACTACATCTTATGTGACATTGGATGGTTCTTAAATTGATGATGTTGTATTGTGTTGTTGAATTTTTATGATTGTTGAGGTACTTGGAATATAACAATGCTGAGTTTATGTTGTGATACTTTTGGTTTATTCTGCTATGTCTATTACTTATATCTTATATAATGATTATGATGAACTCACCCTTTCTGCTTGAATGTTGCCTCTACTACGTGGGTAACTTGCAAGTAATCAGGAGTAGTACCTAAAGTCTTAGAAGAATATCTTGGAGTGTGTGTTTTATTTCCTTTGAGTCTAGAAGGTCTTGCTCTGATATGTAACATCGGGGACGGGAATGCTTTGTTTTGAAAACTATTTTGTTCTTGTTTTGTTATGACATTTAAATTATTTCTATGGAGTTTAAATTATGTTGAATTGTGAACCATGAATCAATGGGCACTATGAAGTGTTTTAATGAACTTGGTTGAACTATGATTCCACTGTAAGTATGTGAAACCTTGATAATGGATATGTACATGAATAATTTTAAAAACCTGTGTTACGAAGTAAGACTAGCACGTATTATTATTTTACGAATAAAATGTGACTCTCTTTTGTTATATTACTATGATATTATTTTAAATAATTATGAATATTCTGTGGGGTTTAGAAGGGTGTTACATTATTGGTATCAGAGCAGGTCGGTCTGTCCGACCAGGTTGTCTAATGTTGTTTGTTCCTTAGTGTGCGACATGTGTGTGAAACACTGTCGATACTTGCTTGTTTTTCTAACTATTTATCTGCAAGGGTTGGTTTGAAACAAGTGGGGGAGAAGTTTTTGCTTCTCTGAGATGTTTCAGGTATAAGAGTTGGTGTAATACACTGGTGAGTTGCAAAGAGCGCAAGTATTGTTTAAGCTATGTTATTTCTGGAAACTGAAGAGAGTACAAATTCGTGATTTTGCCTGCAGGTCAAGTTGGGATATCTTTAGAGAGAATAATCAGGTATTTTTTATGTTTGCTTCTTGGATAATAGAGAGAAATGTGACGGCTAGTGATATGCCAGTGTTGTGTGATTCCTGATGTTTTTCCTAAAGATATTCGCGACTTGCCTCTAGAGCGTGGATCTGAGTTTGGTGACAATAGAGAACTAAGGTTTTTGTCTGCTAAGCAAGTAGGATAACCCTTAGGATATGAGGCTTAGAGTTTGCATGTTTGTGAAAACAATTGAATGAGGTCGTGTATGGATTATCGATAATTGAGTAAGGTAGTGGGTGAGATTATTTATTCACTTAAAGGGATTGATGATTTGATGGTTCAACTGTTAGGTGAGTATGTCTACAGTATAATCGAATTGAGAAGGGTTACCTTCAGATTCAAATGAAGGGTGAAGATTGTTAGAACTTGTGTAGGCATTACAAATACTTGGATTAGTTTTTTGCGGTGTTTGTTGAGGACATTATAAGTTAATCTAAGTAATAATAAGGGAATGCCGAACGTTGTGATTTGAATTACAATGTTGGAAAGGAAGAGACTTTATGCTAAGTTGTCAAGGTGTAGATCATGGTTTGAGGAGAGGTTAGTTGGACCATGGTGATTTAGGTAACTTTGAGCATAAAGAAACACTATTCCAGTTTAGTAACGATGGTTTATGCACCGTCATGATTGTCGGCTACCTATTGACAAATTGAGGAACTGGTTACCCTTAATCTCTTATTGATAGTAGACAAGATCGTGTTGGGCGGGATATACTTGTATTATTAGCTTGATGGTGTGTAAAGTGATTGATGTTCTATCGAAAGGATAGTCGTTCATCATTTCAAGTATGGGATGTTGCATGTGAAGAAAGTTTTGTAGAACTAAAGAAAAGATTGACGATTACTCCGATATTGGTTTTGCCTAATCCGAGTGAGTCATTTGTAGTGTATTATGAATGCGTCTAAGATGGGAATTAGTGGTGTGCTAATGCTTAATAGACAAGTTGTTGCTTGTGCTTCTAGACAACTTAAAGTTCATGAGAGGAACTATCCTACGCATGACTTAGAATTTGCAGTTGTGGTGTTCGTGCTAATAATTTGGAGACATTATCTTTTTGGCTCTAAATTTTAAGTGTTTAGTGTTCATAAGAGTTTAAAATACTTATTTTATCATAAGGAGTTAAACATGAGGCTGAGAAGATGGCTTGAATTATTGAAGGATTATGATTTTGATTTGAGTTACCATCCTGGAAAAGCAAATGTAGTAGCTGATGCTTTGAGTAGGAAATCTTTGTATACATCAATGCTTATGGTTCGAGAGTTAGTGATGATCGAACAGTTTAGAGATATGAGCTTGGTATGCGAAGATACACCCAACAGTGTGAAGATGGGAATGTTGAAACTGACTAGTGGGATTCTTGAAGAGATCCGAGAAGGTCAGAAGTATGATTTGAGTTTTGTGGATCGACTAACGTTGATTAACCAAGGCAACAAAGGTGAATTCCGAGTGGATGAGAATGGTGCGGTGAGACTTGGTGATACAATATGTGTTCTTGATATTCCAGAACTTAATAAGAGCATTCTTGAGGAAGGGCGTCAAAGCGATTTGAGTATTCATCTAAGTGCTACGAAAATGTATCAGGATTTAAAGAAAGTGTTTTGGTGGCCAAGTATGAAGAAAGAAATTGCTAAGTTAGTGTATGCTTTCTTGACTTACCAGAAGTCGAAGATTGAACATCAGAAGCCTACAGGTCTTATGCGACCTTTGAGTATTCCAGAATGGAATGGGACATTGTTTCTATGGATTTCATGTCGGGGGTTACCAAAGAATTCTAGAGGTGATGGTTCAATTTGGGTAATAGTGGATAGGTTGACTAAGTCGGCTCATTTCTTGCTGATGAAGATCAATCATCTTATAGCTGGCTAAGATGTATGTTAATGAGATTGTAAAGTTGCATGGGACACCTTCAAGTATCGTGTTGGATAGAGACCCAAGGTTTACATCGAAATTCTAGACAGGTTTGCAGAATGCTTTCAATACCAAGTTGAAGTTGAGTTTCGCATATCATCCACTGATGGACGGTCAAACAGAGAGGACTATCCAGTATTTAGAGGATTTGCTGAGGGCTTGTGTGCTAGAACAAGGAGGATATTGGGATAGTCACTTGTCGTTGATTGAATTTACATACAATAATAGTTTCCATTCAAGTATTGGAATGGCACCGTACGAAACATTATATGGTAGGAGGTGTAGAACTCCATTGTGTTGGTATGAGTCGGGCGAGAGTGTTGTACTCGGACCCGAGATTATGCAAGAAACAACTAAGAAGATTAAGATGATCCAAAAGAGAATGAAGGCTTCTCAGAGTCGTCATAAAATCTATCATGATAAGAGAAGGAAGGCGTTGGAATTTCATAAAGATGATCATGTGTTTTTGAGAGTTACTCTGGTAACAAGAGTTGGTAGGGCTCTGAAATCAAGGAAGCTTACGCCGCGTTTCATTGGTGCATATCAGATATCTGAGAAGATAGGTGAGGTAGCCTATTATATTACTTTACCTCCGTCACTTGCAAATCTTCATGATGTGTTTCGTGTATCTCAGTTGAGAAAGCACATTCTGGATCCCTCACATGTAATTCAGATGGATGACGTACATGTGAGAGATAACCTGACTTTTGAAGCATTACCATTGAGAATAGAAGGTCGTGAAGTGAAGAAATTGAGAGGTAAGGATATTGACTTAGTAAAGGTGTTGTGGGGTGGATCATCCGGTGAAAGTTTGACTTGGGAACGTGAGGATCAGATGAAGGAGTCGTACCCGACTCTGTTTTCCTCAGGTAATTTTCGAGGGAGAAAATTCTTTAAATAAGGGAGAGTTGTAATACCTCAATTTTTAGAAGTTATTTATTTAATGAATTATTAGGAGTATTTATGAATAATTCATGTTTTAGATGATTATATGTGTGATGTGCTGGTATGAGGTTGTGCATGATGTGAATTATGATGATTAGAAGTATTATAATGGTAAAATAATTATTTAGTGATTATTTGGATTATTATTGAGAATATAATAATAGGAATAACTATTTAAATGGTTATTTTAATTAGAGTGGTGTATTGGTAATTAGTAGCAAGAGTGAGGACGTGATGGTAAATATAGGTTGACTAAGCGAGGGCAATTAAGGAAGATATTAGAGGTCCTTTGTGATAACAGAGAATAGATAGTTGTTATTCTCACAATCAATCCTGAAAGTTGGAGAAGAGAGGCTAGGGCACAAAGGCTTTGGAGAGAATCATCGTAAGAGGCACGAAGAACATAATAAATCACTCGAAACAATAAGGTAAGGGGTGTTTATATGATTATTATATTTGATTTAAGTGGTAGATAGAGGTAGGGTTTGCCTTAGGTTTCATAGATGGTGATTCGATCTTGTTTGATGGAGAATTGATAGATTAGTAATGAATAATGACTCGTAAATGTTGTCTAATTGATGTAGTATATTAAGTTGTTGATAAATGATGAATCCCTATGATTAGATGATGTTTTATGACCTATAAGGTAGTGAAATCGCAGAAATATCACAGAAAAATTCAGCACAACACAACATGTGTCGAGTCAAAGAGGCCAGGCATCGAATCTTGCAGGTTCAAGACTCAGTATGCATCGACTCATTGGGTCGACCTGAGCACACCCGGGGAAGACAGAATACCTATGCATCTACTCAAAAGGGGGCATGCATTGACTCAAGCAATCCAATTTTTGACATATTTTTCTAAAGGTCGTAACTTGAGTTTCCGGACTCCGTTTGATGTGCCGTTCGAAGTATTGGATAGCTAACACGATGAACTACATTTACAGGGAGTAAAATGAAGAATAATAAGGATAATTCTAGTACCCAAGTTAGGATAGATTTATTTTCCCCGTGTTGTATCACTATGATGTTTTGTGGTAATGAAGTATGACGATGATATGATGATCTTATGATAATGCTTGGTTCATAATGATGATATGTTGTTAATATGATGATTTTGTTTTATATGATGATATGATGAAGATGCTCTGCTTATATGAGTACATATGATGAGGTTTATATGATGATGTTGGTGAATACATGAATGATGATGGGTATGACTAGTTGTGGTCGTTTATATTATTGTTGTGCATCATGCATTCATTGGACAACGTTGGTCTGTTTTGATGATTTAGGTCGTTGGTCCAGTGATTTGGTCTCAATCCCATTGTGTGGAGTTGGGATGTCTATGATTTTCTCTGGTTCCAAGTGGGAATTGATCCTATGATTAGGGTCTTTAGAGGTTGATGGCCCAGTGTCCATCAAATGAATTGGTACCACATGCATGAGTCTATGTCCTTGCAATACATCTTATGTGACATTGCATGGTTCTTAAATTGATGATGTTGTATTGTGTTGTTGAATTTTTATGATTGTTGAGGTGCTTGGAATATAACAATGTTGAGTTTATGTTGTGATACTTTTGGTTTATTCTTCTATGTCTATTACTTATATATTATATAATGATTGTGATGAACTCACCCTTTCTGCTCGAATGTTGCCTCTACATGGGTAACTTGCAGGTAATCAGGAGTAGTCCCTAAAGGCTTAGAAGAATATCTTGAAGTGTGTGTTTTATTTCCATTAAGTCTAGAAGGTCTTGCTCTGATATATAACATCGGGGACGGGAATGTTTTGTTTTGAAAACTATTTTGTTCTTGTTTTGTTATGACATTTAAATTGTTTATGTGGAGTTTAAATTATATTGAATTGTGAAACATGAATCATGGGGCACTATGAAGTGTTTTAATGAACTTGTTTGAACTATGATTCCGCTGCAAGTATGTGAAACCTTTATAATGGATATGTACATGAATAATTTTGAAACCCATGTTACGGAGTAAGACTAGCACGTATGATTATTTACCAAGTAAAATGTGATGCCCTTTTTTTGTATTACTCTGATATTTATTTTAAATAATTATGAATATTTTGTGGGGTTTAGAAGGGTGTTACATCGTGTACGAAGGTAAAGCTTCTGAATTCACAATTGATTTGACTGAGAAACTACCCTGCCCCAGGTTATGTTTAAAGGTTTTAATTTGCGCGAAAAAAGAAAACTCTTGCCTTTTAGGCTCAAAGGGGTTGACTAGGGATTAACTTCCTTATAACTCCTCTGTTTAGGAATTGAAGCAATGCCTGTACATCGTCAACAAAGTCTGTTCGAAAGCATAATGTATGAGTTGAATATAACTTTAAGGAGAGTTGAATATCACAAAAAGAAAGTAAGAAGCACAATTTAAATATAGTGAAACGAATGGATTAATTTAAGACAGACATATGCAATGCATTAATGGGAAAAACAAAAGTTTGACATGATAATAATTATTTGATAAGAAAACCAAAATAAATTACAAATAGAAATTCAAATGATCTTAAAGCTTCTCCACCTGAACTTGTTACTTCATATGATATGCCTTGCAGTTTCGATATTTGAGGGACGATATAAAAAATCAATATGACCATCTTGTGTGAACTCGAAACTTCGTCAATCAGGTCCTGAATCTTATGTTTTAATGTCCAATAACTGTTAGTTTCATGTCCAGGACTGTTGGAGTGATATGCACACATTACATTAGGATCATAACTGGGAGAGGAAGTATTGGGATTCCGAGGAGGTTATTTCAATGTAATCAGCTTCATCTTCAACATGTGTTGCAATGCTTGAGCCAACGTCATGTTGATTTTGGCAAATTATGTTTTGGGCGTATCTTGCTTACACTGATTACCCTGTTGTTGTTTGCGAGGTCGTTGTTCAGCTTACGATGTAATATCAATCTGGAAAGGCCTTTTTCCATTAATTGAAGGATTAGTAATGTCAGCTTGTTTCTTTTCCTCTCTTATTCTCCTCCTACTTTCAACCAAGTCAGTTTCCTGTTTCATTGGAGGCTGGTTAATGATTGGATCCCCAATTCTAGCAGTTTATTCCATACAGTTGTATCCGACCTGGTGAAGCTTGTTGATGAGGATTCTTAACTCTTCTAGCCCCTGAGCTAAAATTTGGATAAGAGCCATCTGACCAATCATCTGGATACTTATATTTTCCATCTCGGTTTGTAGTTGTTCCAACTGGTCATCCTTGTTGTCTTCAGGATTCTTCTTGGTCATGTTCTCAGCAAGGAGTGCTTTCAATCCCTCTTGACACTAGGATAGGTTTAGAACAATCTCTTGGAATTGAGCATTATGATCCTAGAGTTCTTTAACTGTCGGTTCGAGAGCCATTTTTGTTGAAATAAACAGCAGGAAGATGAGAAACCTGTCTTGGAAACCTGTTATGTAATGATATGTATGGCATGTAAATGCATATGAAATGTTTTCAAGGACCTCGTGGGATTTAAATTTGTTAATAAGAAGGGAACATAAAATAATATTTTTCTTAGTAAGTTCACATTATAACTGAAAGGGTTACAAAGAAACAAATTATGACTCAAGTCTCCCATGGACGCTTCCTCTTTGTGTTGACATATATGTTAAGGCTCTGTTCTTCATGAAGTTGTTTTGTCAGCTCCAATACTTTCTTCTCACTAGCATAGAACTGAGTCTCAAAGGTATCCCTTTCTTCTTTAAGTTGAATCCAAGACTTATGTAGTTCTTCAAGGTTAGTAGGCATGTCTGGATAAAAAATGGTATGATAAATATCTCCTTCAGCAACAGGCTCCACAATTATTAGTAGGACAACAAAATATGGCATTATAAGATTTTGAGCACGAGATCGCACCCATCTGAGGCAGGGCTCCAAAAGGATGGAGTTTTTATGTCCCGAAGTCTTGCTATCAATCTTATTCACCATGCCCCAAGCACGTATAAACCTTTGACTATATCCTTGAGGATCATTCTCGTAGTCGAATACAATACCCTAGATAAGCATATCGTGAGGACCGTCTCTTCGAGCATAACCAAATTGGTGTAGAGCTAGAAAAGGGTTGTAAGTAATACCTCCCCTTATGAAAAGGAGTGGCACATTAGGAATTCCCCATAACGGTCAATAGTAGTGATGTCTTCCTGAGATCGGGAACACCAATAGATATCTGAATGAGAGAGTAACATCATCCTTTGTGACCACCTCAAACCTTGTTCATTCTTTATCACTGATCAAGGAAGGTGCAAATAAACCACCTGAATAATAAATGTAGGTAACATATGAGAGTCCCTCGCTTCCTCATAGTATGAGTGTGAAGAGAGTTCAAAATATACCTAAGCAAAGTAGGCACAGGGTTATGAGTAAGAAATATTTTGATGGTGTTCACATCTTTGAGTTGGTCTGGATTAGGGAATAATATTAAACCATAGATCAACAAAGCCAAGATCTCCTCAAAATAATGAAAACTCATAGCATCTAGAAACAACTGATCCTTCTCTATCTAAAATTTACCAAGAAGACCTATGACTCCACTTCTTGTTTCCCAATTAGACACAAGGTCCGACTGCTTCAGATATAGGGATACTACAATGTCTTCAGGTTTCTGAACCTTTTCTAAACCGCTAAAGGGTGTCTGCTCAATAATAGGTACTCCAATTAGCTTAGAAAACTCTTCCATTGTGGGAAGAAACTGATAATCTGGGAAGGTAAAACAATGATGCTTTGGATCAATGAACTGGAACAGAACACTTATAATGTCTTCTTCAAAATCTGAGGTGACCAAACTGAGTGGATAACCATGCCTTTTGGTGAATTGAGAGTGTTGTACCCCAAAATTTTCCCTCTCATTTTACTCAACACATTCCCATTGAGATCCTCAACTTGCTCAAGGATGCCCAAGAGTTGACCAGACAAACTCTCTCCTAAGACAATGTACCTCAAACTAGGGTTTCCATTTTCATCAAGATGGATGAGCTCCAAAGACCTAATATGCTCCACATGGTCCTAATATATTGTCAAGACCCACCATGTCAAATTTCAAGCCTTGCACAAGAAGTTTGCTCAGTAAACTGCTCAGATGCTTGAGAATCGACTATATTAGGTCAAAAGTCATCTATGGCCCACATACAGCCAAACTTCAAGATTTTTGGTCAACATAAACATTTTGAAGTTATATCCATCATTTAATCAAGGGTTGATCATGATTCCTCAAGGAATGCCCCAAATTCATCAAAACCCAAAAGTTGCTAAATTAGGGTTTCATAGGAAAAGTCAACCAAACTTTTACCAAGCATAACTTCTCCATACTTTATCAGAAATTTTCCATCAAAGGCTCATTTTGAAGAGGATGCAATTGCCCACAACTCATCTTCAGCCCATAAGTTCAAAATATGAACTCATCAAAATATATAAATTTCTACATTATAGGTCCTTTTGAAAAGTCAACAAAAACACTTTTTGGGTCAAAGATTCTTACATGAACATGGAAGACCCAATTGAGATGGGACTAAAATGGTTGTTTAAGGGACATCATAAGCTTTCTAAAAAGTCCAAGAACACCTCTCTAGGATTAAAATTGGAAGAGATATGCCTTGTCAAAGTTGACCATTTTTGCAAAATTGCCAAAAGTCAAATGTGCTCAAAGATGCATTTTTTGCCAAATGGGCCTAACTTTTTATGCTAGCACCTCACTCATAACATGGTCCAGGACCCAAATATTCACCCACACATTATTTTCTTCATTTTCTATTTTATTTTTATTTTGTATTAATTAAAAATTGAATTAAATCAAATAAATGACAAATAATAGCAAATATTGGTTTTGATCTGATTTTTGGACAGGATCACAAGCTAATCCTGTTGACATATCAGAACCAAATCGAATCAAGGTGGATTGGTACAAGAATGACATGATTAGGCCTAATTTGGAAACAAATCATACAATGAAGGAATGAGATCAAATCTTCAAAGTTTTCAAAGATACATGTAGTTTTTATAACCCTAATTCATTCAGGGTTATATATTGAGCAAGTCCAGGCACGAAAAAAGTGGTTGGCATTAGAGAAAACACAAGAACAAATTCCAAAATTTCCAAAGAAAAGTGTAGGTCAGATTTTCATTTGCAGTCCGATTCAAGCAATTCCAAAGCCATTAATCTGTTCATGGACGTACTCTGAAGTGATTCCAATCATTCTCAAGCCACAAAATGTCCCAAACTGTAAGACACAGATCACGCTTTGCACCTTTGTAACTCAAATTTGTTTTCATGGTTTTACGCATTTTACATTCGATTTTCTTGCATAAACGTATTCATAATCGTGTTTGTGACCTTTTGGATAGCCTGGATTTGATTTCTAGTGCAGGAACAAGCTTACGCCATTATTAGGGTTTGGAAGCTTCAAATTAGGGATTCCTCGTAGAGGCAAAATTAGGACTGATTAATGATACCAATGAACTCAGAACAAGATTCTTAGTAGATCTATGTTCTTAGCTCTGATTAATATTGCTTGATTTGCGTTTTGAGATACTTCAGGTCTATAGCAACGCACAAAAACCGTCACTAAAGCCTATAGTGACGGAAATTGCTGTGGGTAAAGGGTCGTTGTCTAAAACGATGGAATAGGGAGGAGGATGAAGGCGTGTCAAGATCTGACCGGCCATTTTGAATTTCGCACGCGTTTGTGACTCAGTTACCTTGATTTATATATTATATATTATTGTTTTTATGTTAACAAACAAAACATGTGGCCCATTTGGAGACGCGTGCATTGCAATGAGTGGGAGGACCTGGGTTCGATCCCAGGTCCCAACAATTTTCTTTGTTTTAATTCTTCTTTACAGATCCTATACACCACTTGTCTAAGTGTCCACCATGCACCACACATATCCAACTAGCAGATTCATGATCAACCAGATGCAACGCCTATCACTGAAGGATCATGGTGTACTCTCAGGTCAGCACCACATGGGATCAAGCATTGACTGGGCTGACTAGCTTCATGGGCCTGGATATTTTCAACAATACACCCCATTTTCATTCAGCAAACAGGCCCATTCTATCTTTTTTATTTTATTTTATTTCTTTTTAATTATTTCCTAATTATTTTTTCTTTTTAAAATAACATCAAAATTATTTCTTTTTAATCAAAAATCACAAAAACATCAAAAAAATCATTTTTTCATAAAATATTTTATTTCTTTGAATTAATTAATTTAATTAAATTAAGGCAATTAAATCTTAATTTTCATGATTAAAAATAATTAGAATTAGGGTTTAATTTGGTACATAACCTAATTAATTTTTCTTCAAAAATAACTTAAATATTTTTCTCAATTAGATTTCTTAGGTTTTCTAATCGTACTCGCATTTAATTCGCCGCGTGTTTTTAATTACATTTTATTATTATTGTAATTGCTCCGAAGTTGTAATAGCTTTAATTAGGTTTTAATTCCGCCTTTTATTTTACAGTCAAAAATAATTCTGTATCTGCGAAAGCCATGTAATAGCTAGAACTTTAAACTTTCCACATTTTTATTTCCGCAATTATAAACTGTTAGATGTATGCTAATAGGATTGTATGGAAAGAATACTTGAAAATTAAAACGGTAGAAAACCCTAAATATGCAAAGACAAATTAACTGAAAAACTACACTCGCACATGCTCACTCCTAGGGTTTACTCCACTTCGGTTGCCTTCTATTAAATGGTCATGAAGTATAGGGTTTGTTAGCGGTCGTCTTCTAGCCCCAGAAGATCTAAAAATTGACCCATTCGGATGTTGCCTCGGAAAAAGATCTTTAAGGCTTTAGGATGATTACTAACACTTCCTAACATTGCTTTTGTGACCGTACATGTCCCTTCGAATGTCCCTAAAAACTCCAACGACGGTGCTATCTATTTCTCAATAATGGAATAGCATTGTCTAAAAAAGGAAAGAGAACAGTCTTTTCGAGTAGGTAGATTAGTTCTTAAGTACTTACTCAAACAAACAAACTTTTTCACACCAAACACTTTTCAAACAAAGTTTTCGAAAATAACTTCGTAACACTCTTGAGGACATAAACAAGGGTTAAAACGAAGTAAATGAAACTTTTTAAACAAGCACACACACAAGAAATTTTAAAATGAGCAAGTACCTAAGAGCCCTTAGAAAACTACAGATAGAAAGGATGCTAACACCTTCCCTTTCTATAATCTATCCCTCGTACTCATAAATATTCTCGAAAAAGGTTTTTTCTGTTATTTTTCCTTTTCCTTAGTTGGATGAAATAAAAGCCGATGGCGACTCTTGCTTACCGCACATTTGCGAATACAAAACGCAAACCATTATTAACAGTCTGTTCTGCCACTGTATCACAGAACTGGCGACTCTGCTGGGGATTTAAAAAATAAATTGAGGTTTACCTTAGGATCTAGGTCATTTTAAAATTTCTTTCTTGTTTGTTTGCTTTATTCTTAAAGGGTTTTGCTTGGGTTACTATAGATCCTACACCCGGATCTGGGGGAACTTTTTAGGTAAACATCAATAGATCGTGGAGACTGTACGACGTAGGCCGATATGGTTTAAGCGATTGATGTGTTAGTGTGGCACTTTGGTTGGTACCGGTATCCTTCATGGGGAAACGAGGAGAATATGGGGCCGCCGTGTGGTGTCGTGAAGCACTAACGGACCTTAGAACCTTAGTTGAACAAACTTGGCCATTAGAAAGTAGTGAGATAGCCGGCCTCAGTATAGAGCTGAGGATTGGTTGATACTCGATGCTACACTCATTGAGATCAGACTTTTGGGATATTTCGGCCGCAAGAAAAGATTGCTTGAGCTGAAACAATGCCCGATAAAAGATGATCAGTGATATTGAGAATCTTTAGAACCTGGTTACTTTTCTAAGACAGGTTTGAAACCAACTAAACTTCAAGAGGGTACTTACCTTTAACCTCATGCAAGCCTTAAACCTAAGAGCTTGGTGTGATGTGTCTGTGTTTTCTATACTTGTGATTTATCATGATATCATGCATCATTGTTAGAACATAGTTTGATTCTACAACCCTTAATTAGAGTTTTGATGATAACAAAATACAAAGAATAAATAAATTCAAAGATATATATATATATATATATATATATATATATATATATATATATATATATATATATATATATATATATATATATATATATATATATATATATATATATATATATATATATATATATATATATATATATATATATATATATATATATATATATATACATAAAACAAATATGCTTCTTAAAATTATGTTTTGTATATACAGAAGTTCTGATAGAATCAGCATCAGAAGATCAGTAATATGTGCTACACGCTGAAGCTACCAGATTATACGCTGAAGCTTGATGACCAGAATCTACCCATAAACAAATACACTCTGACTCTGATCAAAGATCTTTACCAAAGTCATCAACACTCTGAAGCGTTATCATAAGTTAAAACAAAGAAGACTCTGAAGCGTTATTAATTATTCAAGACAAAATTAAATGCTAACGGCTCTCTTCAGACAAGATCTTCTTCAAAAGGAAAGTGCATTATTATCATTAAACTGGCTTTATCGACAACGTATCTCTGCCTTGCCTATATAAACAAGTCTTCTTGAGAAAATACGCACGCATGCACTCACATAATTTGCCAAGCCTTCAAAACTGCGCCTATTCAAACGCTTTAGCAAATTCAGTTTACTCCAAGCTTAAGTTGTGTAATTATCACAGTTGTGATATATTGTTTTGTTAGAAAACGTTAACACATCCTTGTTCAATTATTTGTAAAAGATTTCCTTGAGATAAACCGGTTTATGGTTATACTCAAGAAGAATTTAACAGTTGTTAAAGTAGCTGTTGTAATTCTTTGAGAATAGTGGATTAAGACCTCGTTGGAGAGAGGCAAAATCACCTTGACGGGTGGACTGGAGTAGTTTGAGATCAAACGAACCAGGATAAAAATACTGTTGTCAAAGCATTTGTTTTAAGTTTTTCAATTCAACCCCCCCTTCTTGTGTTTTTCACATCTTCAATTGGTATCAGAGCGCCTGGTTCTGAGCTTAACACTTAACCGTGTCAGTACAAGATCCAGCGTCATAAAAACACAATGGCAGGACCAAGTCAAAACATCAGCAATGACAATAATGAAGAAAGGGACAATTTCGGTGGCAAACCTCCAGTCTTTGATGGAGAGAACTTTGACTACTGGAAAGACAGAATTGAGAGTTTCTTTCTGGACCATGATGCTGATCTGTGGGACATGGTGACTGATGGATACACGCACCCAGTGGATGTACGTAGTCAGAAGATTGAAAGGAAAATGACGTCTGATCAGCAAAAGCGTGAGTTCAGAAATCATCACAAGGCCAAAATAATTCTTCTCAGTGCCATCTCTTATTCAAAATATGAGAAGATATCAAACAGAGACACTGCAAAGAATATGTTTGACTCTCTGAGAATGACGCATGAAGGAAACATTCAAGTCAAAGAAACCAAAGCTCTTGCACTCATTCATAAGTATGAGGCATTCAAGATGGAAGAGAGTGAATCAATAGAAACTATGTTTTCAGGATTTCAAATTCTTGTTGCTGGTCTAAAAGTTCTTGACAAAGGGTATTCCACTGCTGATCATGTTAAGAAGATCATCAAAAGCTTGCCAAAACAATGGAGGCCAATGGTCACAGCGCTTAATCTAGCCAAGGATCTCAACAAAATCTCTCTGGAAGAACTTGTCAGCTCCCTCAGAAGTCACGAGATAGAGCTAGAAGCAGATGAACCTCAAAAGCAAGGTAAGCCATTAGCTTTAAAATCTAACATAAAATCTGACTCCAAAGTTTTGCAGGCTATGGAAGAAACCTCTGATGGGTCCTCGTCAGAAGAAGATGAATTGTCTCTCCTCTCCAGAAGGGTGAACCAATTGTGGAAGCAGAGGCAAAGGAAGTTCAGGAATCACAGAAGATCAGAAAATCAGAATGAATCTTTCTCTAGATACAGAAGGTCAGAATCCTCCTCTGGACACAGAAGATCTGAAGGCTCTTCAGGAAACAGAAAGCCAAACAACAAAGACATCATCTGCTATGAATTTAACGAGCAAGGGCACTACAAAAGTGATTGCCCAAAGCTTCAGAAGGAGAAGCCCAAAAAGAAGTTTGGCAAGGAAAAGAAGAAAAGTCTCATGGCTACATGGGATGATTCTGACACATCTGAAGCTGACACAGAATCAGATGATGAAAGAGCAAACATAGCTCTCATGGCAAACATAACAGAAGACAGTGAAGCTTCTGATTCAGACTCTGAATCAGATACAGAAGAGGTATTCCCTGACTTTACTATAAACTTTACTAAGGTTGAACTAGCTGAAAGCCTTAATGAAATTCTGGAAAGATATCAGCAGATCAGAGTCAAACTCAGAAACCTGAAAAGGAATCTTGCTTCTAACTCTGATAAGACTGAGAGTCTCAAATTGGAGAATTCTGAGTTAAAAGATAAAATTTCAAAATTAGAAAACCAATTGCAAAACTCTCAGAAGGAAACAATCCCTGAAACTCCTAGCAATGCTGATGAGATCATCAAGGAGTATGATCACAGCTTTCAGAAATTTCTAGCTAAAAACATAGACAGAAGCAAAATGGCTTCAATGATCTATGGAGTTAGCAAAAATGGCAGAAAAGGGATAGGATATCAAGGTAAGGTATCTACACCAAAAAATGCCATGGATTTAGTTATAAAACGTACTCCACTTGATTCACACTTTATATATGGGCACACACATGACATAAAATATACAAGTAGTGATTACTCTGTCAAACCAAAATTCAACCAGAGTTTTGGTAAAACTAACAAATTAGGACCCAAGAAAATGTGGGTACCTAAGGATAAAATAATACATGTGGCAGATATCTTTAGCAGCAAAGCAAAAACACCAATCATGGTACCTGGACTCTGGCTGCTCACGACACATGACGGGAAGAAGGCATATGTTCCAAAGCCTGGAACTTAAGCCTGGAGGCCACGTAGGCTTTGGAGGCAATCAAAGAGGAAAGATCATTGGCTCTGGAACAATAGGTAATGGAAATCTTCCCTCTATAAGTAATGTTTTATTAGTTGATGGATTAATGCATAACCTGTTATCCATAAGTCAATTAAGTGATAACGGTTATGATATAATCTTCAATCAAAATTCATGCAAAGCTGTTAGTCAGAAAGATGGGACTATCCTATTTAATGGAAAGAGGAAAAACAACATTTATAAAATAAAACTTTCTGAACAAAAAAGTCAGAATGTAAAATGTCTACTGTCTGTTAACAACGAGCAATGGATTTGGCACATAAGACTGGGACATGTTAGTATGAGAAGAATATCTCAGATTAACAAACTCAATCTGGTCAGAGGACTTCCCAACCTGAAGTTCAATTCAGATGCTCTGTGTGAAGCATGTCAGAAAGGCAAGTTTGCAAAACCAGCTTTCAAATCTAAAAACATTGTTTCCAACTCCAAGCCATTAGAACTTCTGCACATTGACTTATTTGGACCAGTTAAAACTGCTTCAGTCAGTGGCAAGAAGTATGGGTTAGTAATCGTAGATGACTATAGCAGATGGAAATGGGTAAAGTTCTTAAGGCACAAGGATGAGTCACACTCTGTGTTTGTTACCTTCTGCAACCAAGTTCAGAATGAAAAGGATCTTAGAATCGTCAAAGTCAGAAGTGATCATGGTGGAGAATTTGAAAACAAATATTTTGAGTTATTCTTTAATGATAAAGGCATTCTGCATGATTTCTCTTGTCCTAGAACTCCCCAGCAAAATGGAGTTGTAGAACGAAAGAACAGAATATTGCAAGAAATAGCCAGAACCATGAGCAACGAGACTAACGTTGCTAAGATCTTCTGGGCAGAGGCAATAAACACAGCGTGTTACATTCAGAATAGAATCTCCATAAGACCTATTCTAGAAAAGACTCCATATGAATTGTGGAAGAACAGAAAGCCCAACATTTCCTATTTTCACCCATTTGGATGTACATGTTTTATTCTGAATACAAAAAATTATTTGAACAAGTTTGACTCTAAAGCACAAAAGTGTATTATGTTAGGATATTATGAACGCTCAAGAGGGTACAAAGTATACAATACAGAAACACAGATTGTGGAGGAGTCAATCAGTGTTCGTTTTGATGATAAGCTTGACTCTCAAAAGTCAAAGCAGAATGAATTCCTTGCAGGTATGGAAGTTGAACTCACAGGTACTGAAGACAAGTCATCAGAATCTCTCAAGAGAGACACTCCCTCAACATCAGAAAGAGTAACTGCAAGCAATCCAGCACCTTCTGTTGATCAACTCCAGAAAAGACCATCCAGAAGCAGCATGGATCACCCAGAAGAAACAATCTTAGGAAGAAAGGAAGATCCAATCAGAACAAGATCTAGCTTCAGAAACTCTGAATAATCCCTCATGGGACTGGTTTCTCTAATTGAACCAACAACAATTGATGAAGCACTTCTGGACAATGACTGGATTCTAGCAATGCAAGAGGAGCTAAATCAATTCACAAGAAATGACGTATGGGATCTAGTTCCCAAACCAAAAGGATTCAACGTCATTAGTACAAAATGGGTGTTCAGAAACAAACTGAACGAACAAGGTGAAGTCATCAGAAACAAAGCACGGATGGTAGCACAAGGTTATAATCAGCAAGAGGGGATAGACTATACAGAAACCTTTGCTCCAGTCGCCATGTTAGAATCTATCAGACTCTTAATTTCATTTGCTGTTAATAAAGGCATCACTCTGTATCAGATGGATGTTAAGAGTGCATTCTTAAATGGCTATATAGAAGAAGAGGTATATGTGCACCAACCCCCTGGTTTTGAAAGTTCTAAAAATCCAGAACATGTTTTCAAACTAAAGAAGTCACTCTATGGTCTGAAACAAGCTCCCAGAGCTTGGTATGAAAGACTAAGTAACTTCCTGCTAGAAAAGGAATTCACCAGAGAGAAAGTGGACACAACCTTGTTCTGTAAGACAGTTAAGAATGACATTTTAGTATGTCAGATTTATGTTGATGACATCATATTTGGATCCACTAAACCTTCTCTGGGAAGAAAGTTTGCTAAATGTATGCAGGAAAAATTTGAGATGAGCCTAATGGGGGAACTAAAATTCTTTCTGGGCATTCTGATTAATCAAACCCCAGAAGGAACTTACATTCATCAGAGCAAATATGTCAGAAAACTTCTGAAGAAATTTGATCTCTCAGAATGTAAGCCATCAAAGATTCCAATGCATCCCACGTGCATTCTGGAAAAAGAAGAGGTAAGTAAAAAGGTAGAACAGAAGGTATACAGAGGTATGATTGGTTCTCTTCTCTATCTGACGGCTTCAAGGCCTGACATTCTATTCAGTGTTTGCATTTGTGCTAGATTCCAATCAGATCCTAGAGAATCTCACTTAACAGCAGTTAAGCGAATTTTCAAGTATCTGAAAGGTACTACTAATCTGGGTTTGTTTTATAGAAAATCAAGTGATTACAGCTTGATAGGATACTGTGATGCTAATTTCGCTGGAGACAGAGTAGAACGTAAAAGCACTTCTGGAAGCTGCCAGTTTCTGGGAGAAAATCTGATCTCATGGTCCAACAAAAGACAATCCACAATATCTCTATCAACAGCAGAAGCTGAATACATAGCAGCAGCTGGATGCAGCACACAAATGCTCTGGATGAAAAGTCAACTTGAGGACTTCAAGATATTTGAGAGTAACATCCCTATCCTCTGTGACAATACTTCTGCTATTTGTCTTAGTAAAAATCCTATTTTGCATTCTAGGGCTAAGCATATAGAAATAAAACATCATTTTATTAGGGACTATATTCAGAAAGGGATTCTAAATTTAAAATTTATTAACACAGACCATCAATGGGCTGATATCTTTACAAAACCTCTTTCTAAACATAGGTTCAACTTCATTCTGAAACATATCAGCATGAAGCTCTGCCCAGAATAAAACTATTTTGATTCCATATCTTAACCTTCAGAACTTTGTTTATTTTTTCCGTGAACTACTGATCAATCTTTCTTCAGATCTATAGAAGTACAGATTGTATCAGAATCTATCACAATCAAGGATAGAAATGTGCAGTTCACTCAAGCAAACATGTGTCATCCAGTCATCAGCTACTTTCTGAGGCTGAACACGCGTTCACGTTTCTGAAACGTCAAAAGCGCTGATTGGATGCATTGGGACACATGTCATGGGTAACCGTTTCAATATCTTTCTGAATCCCCCAAAATCAGCTATCATTAAATGCTCATAATTATTATAATTTATTTCTCTCTCTTGCCGTTTATGTTTTCAAATTTTTTTTAGAAATCTATTTAAACACATTTGTGATACGGTGGGAGAACTGACTTGGGTTTTGTGTTTGTATTCGCAAATGTTTCGGTTGAGCAAGAGTCGCCACCAACTTTTTATTTTATCCTAAGGAAAGGTTAAAAATCACAACAAAAACCTTTGAGATGTTTTCTTGGGTTCGGGGAGTAGATTATAGAAAGGGAAGGTATTAGCACCCTTTTTATCCATGGTTATCCATGGGATCTTAGTTACTTGCTTAGATCAACTTGCCTTGATTTTCAATTGTTTGAAATGGTGCTTTCAATTGTTTGAAATGGTGCTTTCAATTGTTTGAAATGGTGCTTTGTGTGTGGGTTTTGAAAATGTTTTGAAAAGAGGCCAATATGGTGGCAACCTTTGTAATGATCCATGTTGGGGTGTATACAAAAGTGTACTTATCTTTTGAAAAGGTTTTCAATGTTTTTGAAAGTTGTTTTGAAAGAGTGTTGTGATGTGTGGTTTTGAAAAATAGGCAAGTGTTTTTGTTTTGCAAGTTGGCAAATAACCAAGAGCTATCTACCCTAAATTTCTCAAAGATCTTTGCTATGTTTTAACCCTTTTAACAATTTTGTTCCACCATTGTATTTGGTGGACAATCTTGTGTTAGGATGTTAACGGGACGGGCGCGGGTCATCGTTTAGACCATGATTACAATGGTGCCAAGTATCTTTGGGCAATTTTTCCTTTAAGGGACTTGATCATTTTTAGGCAACTTTCGAAAGCGTCATCGAAGGACTATGATCATTTGATTGTTTTGTTTTTGCCAAAGATACCTAACATGCAATATGGCCCATTATTGAAGGCAACAAGTGGAGTACCATAGGGTTGCAAGTGTGATTAGTGTTGCCCATTTTCATGCTTGTTTATCTTGAATTTAGGTCAAACTATTTTTGGTTAATTTTGCATACAAAACCCTAATTCTAACATGGCATAATTAGAAGGCTTTTAAATGCGAAAAATAAAAGGTCCTAAGTTATTACAACACAATATATGGGATGGGGGGTACAAATGTTCAAATGGGGATATTTTAGCAAGAAATTAAAGTCTAACTATTACATCCAAATTGAAATTATACAAATTAATTAATTGCACAATAATTAAATAAAAATAAAATAAATATGCAAAATTCAAAAATGATTTTCATATGTATGTAAAAAGGTATTTTTCATGTGTTAAATAAACAAAAATAAAATTAATTAATTTTTGGTATTTTTATGTATTTAGGGTAAAACCCTAATTTTATAAATAAAAGGTATTAATTATTTAATATATGTAATATTTATTAATTATGTACAAAAAATAAATAAAAGAAGGTATATTGTAAAAAAAGTATTTTTGAGGTCAAAATATTAATAAAAATAAAATGTATTCATTCTTTGTATTTTCCCTAAATATACTAATAAATATATAAGTATTTTACATTATTTATTAAATATATATTATATGTACAAAAATAAATATTTAATATTATAAAAAAAATATATTTATTATAAAATGTTTTCAAGAGATAACATAAAATAAAAATCAGAAATAAAATATGTTTGTATTATTTTTTAGTTATTTTAAATAATAGTATATTTATGTTTATTTATATACAAAACCAAATGAAACAAAAAAAAATGTAAAAAAAAATGCAAAAAATGTGGGAAAAATATTTTTAATGTTTATTTATGTTTAGATAAAAATATAAAAACAAAGTCAAAAGGAAAAATCAAAAATAACAAAGATATCTCAAAAAGGGCCAGGGGGTGCATGTGTAAAACAGTGGTGTAAAAGGAAAAACATTTCAGGCCCAGCCCAAAGACCCTGTCTTCTTCAACCTCCAGCATCTTTGTACAACCAACACACGCGTTTCTGCTATCTCATGATTCTTGGACTTTTAGCACAAACTCACAACATGAAAAATGTTAAGCATCAAGCCACGATTCCATACATATAAAAAACTTAACTTAACTCTCAGAAATGAGAGAGAATTTCTCCACCCCTAATTCTTAACCTAAGTTTTTGTCAATGTTCAGGTCTTAAATTCTCTCAGCACATGCAATATAAATGGAAAGTAAAGATATGTATAGCTTCAGGGGCATGAATAGAACATTTTTCATTCACAAACTTAGAGCTAACTCTTCCTATTTTGAGAGATAGAAGTCCATGAACTTACCTGTTAAGCTTGGATCGTGTCTGACAATGGAGGCACTTTCAAGGCAAAATGAGGATTGGTACAGCTTGCTTGAAGTTCAGGGATGCTATTCCAACCTTTAACTTGCTTTGAAACCAACTGGATCAAGCTATGGCAATCAACCTGCAAAACAGAAAAAATGAAAATGGTGATGTTGGTTAGAGGTGTTACAGGTCGTGTCCAATGCCTGAGATAGCTTGCATATATGGTATGGAGTGTGTATGAACTGGTTTTAGCAATAATGCACGAGGGAATTGAGTGATGGAAGTCCAACTGCAGAGGTGACTCTGTTTTCTGCAGTAGGAGGGTGTTTTGAGGTTTGATGATGTTTTGAGAGTGTCTTGCTCGTGCCTTAGCTCTGTTATATTATTTGGAAGGTGTACAACAACTTTGCTTAAGCTTGTGTTGGCTGAAATGAGAGTTGGCCTCAGTTATGTCAAGTTACTTCTTACTTAAGCAAGAAATGGCAAGTTGGTTTTACAAGCTTGTGCAGGCCCCTCTAATGTGCTACAACCATCCCCCTTTATCATTGTGATATGCTTCTGAACTTGTTCCCAAAGATATGGCCTTGTACTTCTTGATTTTCAAACTTGACATAAAGTTCTACTTTATAAAAATGGATAAATCACTTTTTCCAATTATGGCTCAATCTTGTATGCAATGCTTAAACACACAAGATAAGACTTAAACATGAAGGATTGGCATTAAATTTATGAGTGTGAATGAGATAAAGGACCTGTAATCTAGCTTAGAACATGATGAGTTCAAAAATGCAAAGTTATGAACATGTAAATTGGCCATGAACAAAGTGAGTTTTGCCCATATTGCCAAATTCGATTCTTCCTAACCATAAGGTTGTTTGATGATTTCTTGGACATTTTGGAAAGCTTGGAATGTGTAATACAATCCATCTTTTTAATGCAAATTGAAATTCCAAGTGGAAGCATGTGAAAAGTAGCCATGAAGTTAGGCAAAAATCCTGCCTAAAATAGGTCAAAATTTCTCTAAGTTAAGAATGTTTTGCACCCTTGTTCCAAAAATCATAACTTGCGCTACAAGCTTCTTTTGAGGAAACTTTGTGAATCAAAGTTGTAGATTTTGCAATGGACTACAACTTTCATGTTTTGACTTTTATTTGAATCCAAATGAATCTTGGTGAAAAAGTGGGACAAAGTTAGGAAAAAGTTAGGGATTTTCATAACTTAGAAAAATTCTAAGTTATGAAAATTCTTCATTTCAAACCCTAATTTGTGATTTTTGATTTCTTGGTGAACAAGTTTCACAATTTGACATGCTTTGATGAAAAATGAATCTTGACACTTGATTTTGACCAAAAAGTCAAAGTTTGACTTTTCAGTATACAGTCAAAAATTGATCAATTGACTGGAAAATTCATCTGTCAATCTTGTGCATTTGGGATCTTTTGAATTTTTTGAACATGTCAAGACAATTACATTGGGTCCTTGAGTCCATATATGAGCTTGGTTTGCCATTGGTTAGGTCAAACAGTCAAAAAATGCCTTTGTGCAGTCAAAACCCTAAAAATGACTATTTTGCCCTTTTGGTGATCTGATCAAATTTCTTGTGGAATTGTGATCCAAACTTGACCAAATGGTTTGTATTAGTTCAATATGTTGATGTGGGTCAAAAATCACGAGGTTTGACTGTCAATTGGCCACAGTTGACTTTTTCCCCAATACAGCTGATTTCTAGGTCAATTGTCCAATTGACTGGGCAAAGATTGGAATCAAGGCTTGAAATTTGGTATGGGTAAACTTGGGAGTCCAACATGAAGCATGAAAGTCATCTTAGGCATTTTAGGTAAAAACATCTTTGTGCAAACACAAACCCTAATTTGGATCAACAGTGCCAGGAGGAGTCCTGAGCAGAGAAAACCCTAGCTGGATCTTGAACTCCAAGGGTCTTGTGGTGAGAAAATGTTGAGGAAATGGGAGGGCAAATTTTGGGGTACAACAGTTGCCCCTGTTCAATCTTGTTGCACCTGAAGAGTTAGATTGGCAGGTTTACCTTTCGCGTCTCGAAGGTAAAAGGAGATTGGACACTAGAGTGCCCTTAAATTTGCACTTATCAGAACAATGGATATGGGAATGGACTTAGAGATGCCATTTGGAGATGGGCTTAAAGATGCCATCTGAAGGGTGACAAAATCTTGTCGGAGATGGGCTTAAAGATGCCATCTGGAAGGTTTGTTGAACTGTAGTGTGATGGGTCAGAAGAATGAGGATCAAAATGGTATTCGTGTCTGGAATGTATTTGAACTGTATCTAAGGACTGAGTTTGTATGAACAGAAGAATGGCCTCCGTGTCTGGGGCGTATCTGAGCTGTAACTGTGTTTGAAGTGTAGAACGAATATCAGAATGACTGCCGTGTCTGGAGTGTATCTGTATTGTATCTGGGTAACAGAGAAACATCTGTATGGAGCAACTGCGTGCTGGGGAAAAATTCTGAATGAGTGACATAATGGCAACCAGATTTGGAGCGTATCCGGATTGTATCTGAAGTTGAAAGTTGTATGAGTAGCAGAATGACTTCCGTGTCTGGAGTGTATCTGAAACTGTAACTAGGATTGAGATCCGTATGAGTAATAGAATGACTTCTGTGTTTGAAGTGTATCTGAAACTGTAACTGGGATCTAGATAAATGACAGAATGACTTCCGTGGCGAACGCACTGGAGAGAACCAAGCTGCTGTTGTAAGGGTCAGAATGGTATCCGTGTTTGGAATGCATTGAACCTTGAGGTGGATAAATGAATCTGAATGAGAGATAGAATGGCTGCCGTGTTTGAAGCGTATCTAGTCCGTATCTGATTGCTGTAGTCCGAATGAGTAGTAGAATGACCGCCGTGTCTGGGATGTATCCATACTGTATTTGACTTGAGATTTTGAATGAGTAATAGAATGACCGTCGTGTCTGGGGTGTATCTATACTATATCTGAATAATTTTTAATGATAGCCTTTTAACCTCATCCTGAAAAGGGTGAAATGTTAGCTAAAACACAAAGTTATGTTGCATGATATGTATGATGCAAAATATGTTATATCAATGTTTATGATATGAATGTAAATGAATGCATATGTAAGCTGAAGAGCTGTCTTGCTGAGGATAGATGAATCCTGGAGATAAAGAATCTTGACTGCTGCCAGGAAAAGTGAACCCTTGACTGCTGCAGGGGAAGACAAAAATTTTGATTGTTGAGGATGAGACATCCTAGTCGACTACTTCTGGAGAAAAAGGAGCTTGGGTTGTATACCAATCTTCTGGGGATTCTCGTCTTGAGGAGATCTTCACTGGAGAACATCTGATTATCCTGTGAGGCACTGAGAATGAGCTTTTACCCTGCTTGTGGAATACAAGATCTTCAATCGTTGAGGGATCTTAGGGCCACTGCTGGAGAACTGGCATTCCTTGGTGACTTGCGGGGAATGAGAATTCCTGAAGATCTCTACTGGGGAAGTTCAGAATCTGATAGACTCATGTTGGAGAGGTATGACTGAGAATTTTCAGTTTGGTGGCAGGTATCTCTGTGGGGAGAAGTTTCACTAGCCTGGTTCAGCTGGGGATTGATGGCAGGGAATCTTAGCTCCGCTGGGGATTGGATTTTCAGATTTTTAAGGCTCCACTGAGGATTCTGAAACTTAACTCTGAGGGGAATCAGGTTCTGGAAGGCCCTCTGGCTGGGGAATTTGGAGTTTAACTCTGCTGAGGATTCCTTCTGAAAGGGAATCAAGATATCTATTTGTACCTTTAACCTATCAGTAATCATCTTTCTTGATTCATAAGGAAATGATTATGTTCAAATGCATATGCCTATTTAACAAAACATTGGACGTTTCTCAAATAAAACATAAGTACAAAAGAAAAGAGAAAAGGAAGTCAACGCAAATTTTTGTATTTGGAAAAGTATTTGTATTAACTTTCTATGTATATATTTGTACAGAGGAGACAGTCATCCTAGTAAGAGGATGCCGTCGTAAAAATTGAAAAATTTATACAAAAGAAAGATGGCTATGTGAAACAATTCCATGGGATTCCATTCTGCTATAGCCTTCACAACTCTGAACATCAGTCCATTCAATGCTTCGTCTGCCGATGACTGGATTGATTAGAAGCTTGGAGCTGGTTGATGAAGAGATTGTCCTTAAAGTGATCCGACGAGACATAGTCATACACTTTAATTCCCTAACTTTTTCCTGAATCGCCCTTTCGGGTTTTCGATCCACCGGGAAACCCCTTTTTGCCCAAGCCGCCCTTTCGGGTTTTCAGCTTGCCGGGTGTACAGATTTTTTTTGTTTTATCCCTAATTTTTGCCTGAACCGCCATTTCGGGTTTTCGGTCCACCGGGATGCCCATTTTCGCCCAAGCCGCCCTTTTGGGTTTTCGACTTGTCGGGTTATTTTATGCGTAGTATCTTTTGACTATGTCCGCGTTCGCAGGGTGCGGCAAATCGTCGCCGTCCATGGTGGTCATAATCATTGCACCACCAGAGAATATGCTCTTGATCACAAATGGTCCTTCGTATGTAGGAGTCCATTTACCCCTGGGATCACTTTGCGGTAGGATAATCCGCTTGATTACGAGATCTCCGACTTGATATACTTGACGTCTGACTTTCTTGTTGAAGGCTTTGATCATCCGTTTTTGATACGTCTGACCATGGCACACAGCAGCGAGTCACTTCTCGTCGATCAAATTGAGTTGATCAAGTCGGGTCTGAATCCAATCATCTTCACTCAAACCAGAGTCCTTCATAATCCTTAAAGAGGGAATCTGAACTTCCATGGGCAGGACAGCTTCCATGCCATATACCAAAGAAAATGGGGTTGCCCCGGTTGAAGTACGTGCCGTCGTACGGTATCCATGCAGAGCAAATGGTAACATATCATGCCAGTCCTTATAAGTGACTGTCATTTTCTAAATTATCTTCTTAATGTTTTTGTTCGCAGCTTCAACAGCACCGTTCATCTTCGGCCGATAGGGAGATGAATTGTGATGATAAATCTTGAACTGTTCGCACAATGCGGTGATCATAGTATTATTCAGATTTGTACCGTTGTCTGTGATGACCCTGTCTGGAACACCATACCGGCATATGAGGTTTTGCTTGATGAAGCGGGAAACCACATTTTTAGTGACAGAGGCGAAAGAAGCTGCTTCGACCCATTTGGTGAAGTAGTCAATGGCAACCAGGATGAAGCGATGTCCGTTGGAAGCCGTGGGCTTGATCTCTCCAATCATGTCAATACCCCACATTGCGAATGGCCAAGGAGCTGTCAGCACGTTGAGAGGAACCGGAGGAATATGAATCTTGTCAGCGTAGACTTGACACTTGTGGCAAGTACGGGAGTGCTGATGGCAATCTGCTTCCATGGTAGACCAGTAATAGCCTGCCCTTAGGATCTTTTTAGCCATAGTATGCCCGCTCAAATGGGTGCCAAATGTACCGCTGTGCATCTCTGTCATGATTAACTCCGTTTCAGCTTTGTCAACACATCGGAGTAAAACACAATCATGGTTGCGCTTATAGAGGATACCATTGCTCAGGAAGAACTTGGCAGCAAATTTCCTTAGGAACTTCTTGTCATTTACGGAAGCTCCTTCGGGATATTCTCTAGTCTGGAGATACCTTTTGATTTCGTGAAACCAGGGTTGTTCCACTACTTCTTCGGTATTAATCTCATGACAATGCGCAGGTTCATCCATTCGCTCGATGGTGATTTGGGGAGCCTCGTTATCCCAGTTGAGTTTAAACATAGAAGACATTGTTGCCAGAGCATCTGCTAGCTGATTCTCTTCTCGCGGGAAATGCTCGAAGGTAATTTGCTCGAAATGAGGCAACAATGTTAGGACATGTTCTTTGTATGGGATAAGATTACGATGTTTGGTATCCCACTCTCCTTTGATTTGACTGATAACCAAAGCCGAGTCCCCAAATACGATCAAAGATTTGATCCCCAAGTCTATAGCGGCCTTGAGACCAAAGATGCAAGCTTCATACTCAGCCATGTTGTTCGTGCAACTGAAGCAGAGTCGAGCCGTGAAAGGAGTGTGACAACCTTCCGGGGAGATGAGTACCGCACCGATACCGTTTCCAAGTGCATTTGAAGCACCATCAAAGTACAGGGTCCATCGGGATCCCTTCTCGGGTCCGTCATACGGTCCGTTACCTTCGATGTTGTCCAAATTCATGATGTCCTCGTCTGGGAAGTCAAATCTCATGGTTTGATAATCTTCGATAGCTTGATGAGCTAGATGGTCAGCTAGTACACTCCCTTTTATAGCTTTTTGGGTGGTGTACTGGATGTCATACTCAGTTAGGATCATTTTCCATCTAGCTATTCTTCCAGATAAAGCAGGCTTCTCGAAGATATACTTGATAGGATCCATTTTGGAAATCAGCAAGGTGGTATGAGTCAGCATATACTGCCTTAGTCGGCGAGCAGCCCATACCAAAGCGCAACAAGTTTTCTCGAGCAGTGAGTAGCGAGTCTCACAGTCGGTAAACTTTTTGCTAAGGTAATAAATAACATGCTCTTTTCGACCAGACTCGTCATGCTGGCCCAAAACACACCCCATTGAGTTATCCAAGACGGTTAGATACATGATCAATGGTCTTCCTTCGATGGGAGGCATCAGAATAGGAGGTTCTAGCAAATACTCCTTGCTCTTATCAAAAGAAGCTTGGCAATCTTCGTTCCATTCGACTACCTGATCCTTCTTTAATAATTTGAAAATTGGCTCACAGGTAGAAGTCAGATGAGAGATGAATCTGGCAATATAGTTCAAGCGCCCCAAGAACCCTCTAACCTCCTTTTCAGTACGGGGAGCAGGCATCTCTTGTATTGCTTTCACTTTTGCTGGATCGACCTCAATGCCTTTGTTGCTGACAATAAACCCTAGAAGTTTACCAGACCTAACTCCAAAAGTACACTTACTTGGATTCAGCCTGAGTTTGTACTCTTTCAACCTGGCAAACAGCTTTTCCAAGTGTTCAAGGTGTTCCTCCTCCGTTTATGACCGAGATATCATATCGTCTACGTAAACTTTGATCTCATGATGTATCATATCATGAAATAAAGCTACCATGGCGCGTTGATAAGTTGCCCCTGCGTTCTTCAGTCCGAACGGCATCACCTTGTAACAGAAAGTACCCCATTGTGTAACAAAAGTTGTTTTCTCCATGTCCTCGGGGGCCATTTTAATTTGATTGTAGCCCGAGAATCCATCCATGAAGGAAAACACTTTGTGCTGAGCCGTGTTGTCAATCAGAATATCAATGTGCGGTAGCGGAAAATCATCTTTGGGGCTGGCCCTATTCAAATCCCGGTAGTCTACACACATCCTGACTTTGCCATCTTTTTTAGGGACTGGCACGATGTTAGCAACCCATTGTGGATAGGATGTAACAGCCAGAAAGCCAGCGTTGAATTGTTTCATCACTTCTGCCTTAATCTTCTCAGACATGTCGGGCCTCATTCGGCGGACCTTTTGCTTGATCGGTGGACAATCCTCTCTTGTATGGAGACGGTGAACCACGATGTCTGTGTCTAAACCTGGCATGTCTTCGTAAGACCAGGCGAAGATTTCAACGTACTCATTTAACAACTGTATCAGGCGCTCCTTGACACTTGGTTCCAGATTGGCACCCACTTGCACTTCCTTCCGGTCTTCCTCTGTTCCTAGGTTGACAGTTTCCAATGACTCTTCGTGAGGCAAGATGGCCCTTTCCTCTTGCTGTAGAAGTCCGGCTAGTTCCCCTGGTACTTCACAACCTTCGTCATCTTCATACTCAGCCTGATTGACCAGATCTTCAGAGTTATTGAAGGACATAGCATAATAGTCACCCATAGAATCCAGAGTGGATGGGTACCTGCATTTGTGAGCGTGGGTGTGTGTAAGGGATAGCCATCTTTAAACAAAAAATGCAAAAAGGAAGGAAAATGAACACATCAGTTTATCGATGAAAAACGTCCAATGAATCATTAAACATGGCATATGGATATGAAGATAATCAAAACCCTTACAAATGGACCTACATGCCCCGGGCAAGGCATGAGGTGAAAAGTAGTGTACGGATTATTCAAAAGTAATTATTACAGACCAAAGGAAATGTTTGACAGATAATTACTGATTAATAAAAGTAATGGGGACAAAGTCCTTTGCCTCCCAGTTGCGTAGTCCCCCTTCGATGGTTGGGTAGATCCAATCTTCAATGTTGGCCTCTTTGTCTTCACCTTCCAAAGCATTGATCCCATAAGGAGAGATCTTGATGGGTGCTCTTTCAACCTTTGAACGGCGCATAACTTTCTGCCCCGCAGCAGTGAATCCTAAACCAAACTTGTCTGTTTTGTGAGGAATGTCCGGCAACTGCCCCCATGTTGAGCTCTTCCCTTCCTTCATTGCGGCCTTCGCGTCTTTTAGAGATGCCATCCTGGCCATCTGCTTTGGTACCTCAGCTACCACTTTTGCTACTTCCACCTCAGGAGAGACTTCCTCGAAGTGCTGGAATGGCGTCTCAATGAATTCACCTTCTACCTCTACATATCGGAAAGAGTTCAGGTGGCTGATCATGTACTCCTCTTCACCGTGGACGGTTACGATCTTTCCCTTGATAGGGTACTTCAGCATTTGATGTAGGGAAGAGGTGACTGCCCCATCATTGTGTATCCATGGTCTCCCCAATAAGCAAGAGTATGACGGACGGATGTCCATCACATAGAAAGTTGAGGGGAAAACTTCTGTGCCAACCTTAATGGGAATGTCTACCTCCCCATGTACCATTCTCTTTGACCCGTCAAATGCCCTTACAATGATATTACTGGGCCTTAACTCCAAGCCTTCACAGTCTAAACGGTCGAGGGCCTTCTTAGGCAGCACGTTCAGAGAAGAACCAGTGTCGACTAGAACATGGGCCAGAGTAGTCCCTTGGCATTCTACTGACACATGTAATGCGTCGTTGTGTTTTCTTCCTTTTGAGGTTAGGTCATCATCAGAGAAACCTAACCCGTTGTCTGCTGTAAGACTGGCTACACAGTTTTGGAATTGGTCGGCAGAGGTTTCCTGGGGTACATGGGCTGTCTTCAGGAATTTTATCAATGCTTTGGCGTGTGCCTCTGAACAGAGTAGCAATGCTAACATGGAGATTTTCGAGGGGGTTTGCCCCAGTTGCTCTACCACGTCATAATCGCTCTTTTTAATTATCTTCAAGATCTCCTCCATCTCTTTCTTAGAGGTTTCCGGGATGACCAAAGGTTAAGCCCTCGTCCTGACGAGCTCATCTTGGATCCCTTTACCCTTATCAACAGAAGTTGGAGGGACAACAACAGGAACAACAACATCTTCAATCAATGGGGTTCTAGCGGAAAGTTTTATTGGTGCAGGAATAACTTTGGCAGCAGATGAGGGTCCAAAGATTGCCTTTGGGGGGGCAATCTCTGGAGAAAATATTCTCCCACTTCAGGTGATCTTGCTTGTGCCGGCAATGTTTCCAATGCTGGCATCTTCTTCATCAGAGCTTCCTTCGGTTACTTCAACTTGTTTAATACCATGGTAGTAGATTTTTCCATCGTAATTCCATGGTATTGACTTTTCAGAACTGTAGGGGACAGGCCCTGGCATAGTTATCTTCAGAGGAACAGACTTTGTAGCAGATGTAATCTTAACAGGCTTTCTGACGGCCTTGGAAAGATTGGCGTGAATGGTGATAATTGAAACATCTTCAGTAGGGGTTGGAATAGCAGGAACTTTTTCAAACAGAATTTGTTGACTGTCCATCAGGCCTTGGATTCCTTTCTTCAGTAACAGGCAGTCAATTGGCAGAGAGTAACAACAGTAACAATCTTCTTTGCATCCCGGGAAAATCCCGGCCTTTAACAGATTTAACTTGATGGTTAACAGCGGAGTTATCAGGTCATTGACATCAGAAACATACAAATCTTCCTCAATAGCATGGACATTTCGACCGTGCTTCGGCATCGGAGCAGATATCACGTTTGGTTTCTCTGGAGCATCAAACTCCACCTCCTTGGCATCTATCAAGTCTTGAATTTTATTTTTCAGCGCCCAACAATTATTTGTGTCATGTCCGACGCTATCAGAATGGTAGGCGCATTTGGCATTGGCATTGTAAGCTGGTGAGGTCGTATTCACATTTTTCGGCGCTTCTTTGATATTTGTGAGATTCAGCTTTAACAAGTATGGAAGAACTTACGCGGGCGTCATATTAATGCGGGTGAACTGCCGTGATGGTCGTTCTCCCCATTGCTGTTTAGGTCTGGAAGGGTTATTGCGAGGCTGATCATTTGGTGGATTTTGGATCATTACGGCCCCCACAGTCGGCCTGCGCTCATTTCTTCCTGCTCCTCTTTGAGAATACACAACAGTTGTTTCTTTCTTCGCTGGAAATGATTTCTTAGCAATTGTAGATGCAGAGGCATCCTTCTGAATCTTCCCATTCTTGATACCGACTTCTACCCGCTCGCCAGTCAGAATTAATTCAATAAACCCTGAGGAAGAGCTACCGATCAGATGATTAAAGAATGGACCAGACAGGGTCCCAAGGAACATATCAACAAGTTCTCTATCAGAAATAGGTGGCTGCACTCTTCCAGCCAGATCGCGCCACTTCTGGGCGTATTCCTTAAATCCCTCACCTGAGGCCATTCCCATACTCTGCAGCTGAGTACGGGTTGGTGCCAGGTCAGAGTTATACTGATATTGGCGATAAAAAGCAGCTGCCAGATCCTCCCAACTACGTACCTCCGACCTTTCCAGCTTGTAAAACCAGTCTAGCTGAGTGCCAGACAGGCTATCTTGAAAGAAATGTACCCAAAGGTTTCTGTCAGATGTGTGAGGTTGGATTCTTCGGACATATGACCTTAGGTGCATTTTTGGGCAGGACAGCCCATCATATCATGCAAAAATAGGCACTTTGAACTTGGGGGGGATCACAACTCCAGCAATTAATCCCAAATCTTCGAAATCCAAGCCTGGAACTCTCTGCAGCTCCATAGCTGCTAACCTGTCCTCCAAACTCTTGTACTTGTCATCAGCCGGCGGGTATTGTTGTTCTGAGTAGTCTTCGTCTTCTTCAGCCTCTTCTTCTTCAGCTTCAGATTCGGAAGGTACCGCAGCCCCTTTTCCTTTACTGTTTTCTTCTTCGGATGCGGAAGGAAATTCAAGAACTCTTCTGGCTTCACCCTCAAACCTTCTCCCCAAGGTAGCCACCTCGACTCTCTTCTTCTTCTTTTTCACTTGGTCTTTGTTCCCCAGCAGGGCTTTCAGATCCTCCTGACCCTTAGCCAAGGTCATCAGGAGTTGTTGAAACTGTGCGTTCTGAGACTGCAAGTCCTTGACCGTCTGTTCGAGATCCATCTTACTGAAATAAACAGCAGAAAGATAAGGAAACCTGGTGTAGAGACCTGCTTATGCACATGATGAATGGTATGCTTATGTATGCAATGCATTCAAGGATTTAGAAAGTTCAAAATTGTTGTAAACAAAAAGAATGTACGTCATATTAATAAGAAGAAATTTGTCAGTACATAAATGCCCTATGGGCCAAATATTACAAAAACTTCTCAAGGTAAAAAGACGTTGCGCATCCTCTTTGGTGCGATGTAGGTGTTGAGGGTCTCTTCCTCATGAAGTCGGCGGGTAAGCTCCAAAACCTTCTTCTCACTGGCGTAGAAGCTGGCTTCAAAAGTGTTCCGTTCCTCCTTGAGTTAGATCCAACTCTTCTGCATCTCCTCCCACGATGTAGGCATGTCAGGATATAGGATGGTATAGGGAACCTCTCCTTCCATAACGGGCTCTTTAATCACAGGGAGAACATGAGGATAAGGCATCATTAGACTCTGGGCTCGGGTTCGTACCCACTTGAGATAAGGCTCAAGAGGGATGGAGTTCTTGTGCCCCAGTGTCTTGCTGTCAACCTTGTTAGGCATCCTCCAAGCTCTGATGAATCTTTGGCGAAGTCCTTGCGCATCATTGTCGAAGTCAAAAACTAGGTCAGGAATCAACATGTCATGAGGGCCATCCCTCCGTGCATATCCAAATTGTCTTAAAGCTAGACAAGGGTTGTAGGTAATGCCTCCTCTAATGCCAAGTAGTGGAACATTAGGGAACTCTCCACAACGATCGACGATGATGACATTTTCTTTGGACCGAAAACACCAATGTACATCAGAGTGAGTGAGGGTCATCAATCGTTGTGACCACCTTAGGCCTTGGTCATTCTTCAAGACAGATTGTGGAAGGTGCGAAATAAACCACCTTGCAAGGAGAGGAGTACAACACATGAGAACACCCCTCTTTCTCATTGTTCGAGTGTAAAATGAGTGAAGAATGTCCCCAAGCAATGTTGGTATTGGATTTCTGGATAAGAAGATTTTGACGGCGTTGACATCTACAAGCTGGTCAGGATTTGGGAACAAGACCAACCCATAAATGAGGAGTGCCACAATTTCTTCAAAGGCTTGTAGATCCAATGAATTCCAACACTCTTGCGCCTTCTCAAACAAGAATTTTGCTAAGAAACCTTTGACACCGCTTCTAGTTTCCCAATGCCCCTTGATGTCAGATGGTTGCAAGTGTAGGGCTTGAGCAACATCTTCAGACTTTGGTTCCTTTTCCGTACCGTTGAAAGGTAGTTGATTAAGGATATGAATTCTCAGGAGTTGAGAAATTCCTCCAAAGTGGGCACCAATTGATAGTCGGGGAATGTGAAACAGTGGTGAAGGGGGTCAAAGAACTGAAACAACACCTTTACCATGTCCTCTTCAATGTTGGTGCTGACTAAGCTGAGCAGTCTACCATGTCTTTCACTGAAGGGAGAGCTTTCTGGAATTCTTGATGTGAGCTCCTTGAGTTGAGGAGGGATTCTCACAAGGTTGACTTGGATGGTTTTCCTGCGAGGAATTTTCATGACCTACAAAACAAGAACAAAGATGAAGATCAAAACCCTTGAAATGGTTAGTGTATGCATATGATGCTTTATGATGTTTATGATGTATGCACAAACATATGTACAAGCAATTCACACCAAACCCTCTTGAGTGTAGTTGGCTTAAAACTTGTCCTATAAATAATAACCGGGTTCTAAGGAGCTCAATATCACGGGATTGTTTTCATTGTTCATTGTTTTGGTTTAGCCACTTAACTAGCGACCAAAATATTCCAAGAAAACAACCCTCAATGAGTGTAGTATCGAGTATCTACCAACTTCGGACTGCACCAAAGCCGGTCATCTCACTACCCCTAATGAAAGGCCGAGATGGTAAAGTAAGGTTCTAGGTCATTAGTGATTAGTGACATCACTCAGCAGCCCCGTATTCTCCTTGATTGAACTCAAGGGTTACCGGTACTCACAAATATGTCGCACTAATATAGCTATTGCTTCAACCGTGTCGGTATACCCCGCACAGTTTCCATAACGTATTGCTATCTATGAATTTTCCCCCAAATCCGGGTGTAGGATTGTAAACCCAAACAAGAGAGCCAATATGTAAAGCAATCAAAGCAAACAATTAGTCATGCAAGAGGGTGATCTAAGCCCTAAGGTTACTCCACTTTTAAAATTTTCCCCAGCAGAGTCGCCAGTTCTTTGATACGGTGAGAGAACTGACTTGGGTTTTGCGTTTGTATTCGCAAATGTTTCGGTTGAGCAAGAGTCGCCACCGACTTTTTATTTTATCCTAAGGAAAGGTTAAAAAGCACAGCAAAAACCTTTGAGATGTTTTCTTGGGTTCGGGGAGTAGATTATAGAAAGGGAAGGTATTAGCACCCTTTCTATCCATGGTTATCCATGGGCTCTTAGTTACTTGCTTAGATCAACTTGCCTTGATTTTCAATTGTTTGAAATGGTGCTTTCAATTGTTTGAAATGGTGCTTTCAATTGTTTGAAATGGTGCTTTGTGTGTGGATTTTGAAAATGTTTTGAAAAGAGGCCAATATGGTGGAAACCTTTGTAATGATCCATGTTGGGATGTATACAAAAGTGTACTTATCTTTTGAAAAGGTTTTCAATGTTTTTGAAAGTTGTTTTGAAAGAGTGTTGTGATGTGTGGTTTTGAAAAATAGGCAAGTGTTTTTGTTTTGCAAGTTGGCAAATAACCAAGAGCTATCTACCCTAAATTTCTCAAAGATCTTTGCTATGTTTTAACCCTTTTAACAATTTTGTTCCACCATTGTATTTGGTGGACAATCTTGTGTTAGGATGTTAACGGGACGGGCGCGGGTCATCGTTTAGACCATGATTGCAATGGTGCCAAGTATCTTTGAGCAATTTTTCCTTTAAGGGACTTGATCATTTTTAGGCAACTTTCGAAAGCGTCATCGATGGACTATGATCATTTGATTGTTTTGTTTTTGCCAAAGATACCTAACATGCAATATGGCCCATTATTGAAGGCAACAAGTGGAGTACCCTAGGGGTGCAAGTGTGATTAGTGTTGTCCATTTTCATGCTTGTTTATCTTGAATTTAGGTCAAACTATTTTTGGTTAATTTTGCATACAAAACCCTAATTCTAACATGGCATAATTAGAAGGCTTTTAAATGTGAAAAATAAAAGGTCCTAAGTTATTACAACACAATATATGGGATGGGGGGTACAAATGTTCAAATGGGGATATTTTAGCAAGAAATTAAAGTCTAACTATTACATCCAAATTGAAATTATATAAATTAATTAATTGCACAATAATTAAATAAAAATAAAATAAATATGCAAAATGCAAAAATGATTTTCATATGTATGTAAAAAGGTATTTTTCATGTGTTAAATAAACAAAAATAAAATTAGTTAATTTTTGGTATTTTTATGTATTTAGGGTAAAACCCTAATTTTATAAATAAAAGGTATTAATTATTTAATATATGTAATATTTATTAATTATGTACAAAAAATAAATAAAAGAAGGTATATTGTAAAAAAAGTATTTTTGAGGTCAAAATATTAATAAAAATAAAATGTATTAATTCTTTGTATTTTCCCTAAATATACTAATAAATATATAAGTATTTTACATTATTTATTAAATATATATTATATGTACAAAAAATAAATATTTAATATTATAAAAAAATATATTTATTATAAAATGTTTTCAAGAGATAACATAAAATAAAAATCAGAAATAAAATATGTTTGTATTATTTTTTAGTTATTTTAAATAATAGTATATTTATGTTTATTTATATACAAAACCAAATGAAACAAAATAAATGTAAAAAAAAATGCAAAAACAAAGTCAAAAGGAAAAAAATCAAAAATAACAAAGATATCTCAAAAAGGGCCAGGGGGGTGCATGTGTAAAACAGTGGTGTAAAAGGAAAAACATTTCAGGCCCAGCCCAAAGACCCTGTCTTCTTCAACCTCCAGCATCTTTGTACAACCAACACACGCGTTTCTGCTATCTCATGATTCTTGGACTTTTAGCACAAACTCACAACATGAAAAATGTTAAGCATAAAGCCACGATTCCATACATATAAAAAACTTAACTTAACTCTCAGAAATGAGAGAGAATTTCTCCACCCCTAATTCTTAACCTAAGTTTTTGTCAATGTTCAGGTCTTAAATTCTCTCAGCACATGCAATATAAATGGAAAGTAAAGATATGTATAGCTTCAGGGGCATGAATAGAACATTTTTCATTCACAAACTTAGAGCTAACTCTTCCTATTTTGAGAGATAGAAGTCCATGAACTTACCTGTTCAGATTGGATCGTGTCTGACAATGGAGGCACTTTCAAGGCAAAATGAGGATTGGTACAGCTTGCTTGAAGTTCAGGGATGCTATTCCAACCTTTAACTTGCTTTAAAACCAACTGGATCAAGCTATGGCAATCAACCTGCAAAACAGAAAAAATGAAAATGGTGATGTTGGTTAGAGGTGTTACAGGTCGTGTCCAATGCCTGGGATAGCTTGCATATATGGTATGGAGTGTGTATGAACTGGTTTTAGCAAGAATGCACGAGGGAATTGAGTGATGGAAGTCCAACTGCAGAGGTGACTCTGTTTTCTGCAGTAGGAGGGTGTTTTGAGGTTTGATGATGTTTTGAGAGAGTCTTGCTCGTGCCTTAGCTCTGTTATATTATTTGGAAGGTGTACAATAACTTTGCTTAAGCTTGTGTTGGCTGAAATGAGAGTTGGCCTCAGTTATGTCAAGTTACTTCTTACTTAAGCAAGAAATGGCAAGTTGGTTTTACAAGCTTGTGCAGGCCCCTCTAATGTGCTGCAACCATCCCCCTTTATCAGTGTGATATGCTTCTGAACTTGTGCCCAAAGATATGGCCTTGTACTTCTTGATTTTCAAACTTGACATAAAGTTCTACTTTATAAAAATGGATAAATCACTTTTTCCAATTATGGCTCAATCTTGTATGCAATGCTTAAACACACAAGATAAGACTTAAACATGAAGGATTGGCATTAAATTTATGAGTGTGAATGAGATAAAGGACCTGTAATCTAGCTTAGAACATGCTGAGTTCAAAAATGCAAAGTTATGAACATGTAAATTGGCCATGAACAAAGTGAGTTTTGCCCATATTGCCAAATTCGATTCTTCCTAACCATAAGGTTGTTTGATGAGTTCTTGGACATTTTGGAAAGCTTGGAATGTGTACTACAATCCATCTTTGTAATGAAAATTGAAATTCCAAGTGGAAGCATGTGAAAAGTAGCCATGAAGTTAGGCAAAAATCCTGCCTAAAATAGGTCAAAATTTCTCTAAGTTAAGAATATTTTGCACCCTTGTTCCAAAAACCATAACTTGCGCTACAAGCTTCTTTTGAGGAAACTTTGTGAATCAAAGTTGTAGATTTTTCAATGGACTACAACTTTCATGTTTTGACTTTTGTTTGAATCCAAATTCATCTTGGTGAAAAAGTGGGACAAAGTTAGGAAAAAATTAGGGATTTTCATAACTTTGAAAAATTCTAAGTTATGAAAATTCTTCATTTCAAACCCTAATTTGTGATTTTTGATTTCTTGGTGAACAAGTTTCACAATTTGACATGCTTTGATGAAAAATGAATCTTGACACTTGATTTTGACCAAAAAGTCAAAGTTTGACTTTTCAGTATACAGTCAAAAATTGATCAATTGACTGGAAAATTCATCTGTCAATCTTGTGCATTTGGGATCTTTTGAATTTGTTGAACATGTCAAGACAATTCCATTGGGTCCTTGAGTCCATATATGAGCTTGGTTTGCCATTGGTTAGGTCAAACAGTCAAAAATTGCCTTTGTGCAGTCAAAACCCTAAAAATGACTATTTTGCCCTTTTGGTGATCTGATCAAATTTCTTGTGGAATTGTGATCCAAACTTGACCAAATGGTTTGTATGAGTTCAATATGTTGATGTGGGTCAAAAATCATGAGGTTTGACTGTCAATTGGCCACAGTTGACTTTTTCCCCAATACAGCTGATTTCTAGGTCAACTGTCCAATTGACTGGGCAAAGATTGGAATCAAGGCTTGAAATTTGGTATGGGTAAACTTGGGAGTCCAACATGAAGCATGAAAGTAATATTAGGCATTTTAGGTCAAAACATATTTGTGCAAACACAAACCCTAATTTGGATCAACAGTGCCAGGAGGAGTCCTGAGCAGAGAAAACCCTAGCTGGATCTTGAACTCCAAGGGTCTTATGGTGAGAAAATGTTGAGGAAATGGGAGGGAAAATTTTGGGGTACAACAATATTTCTCATTATTTACACTCTTTTACTTTCACTTTCATTTTCTCTACAAACTTATTGTTTTCTGTTTGCATCCTATCTCAAAACCCTTTCAATTTCTTCACAAAACCTTCGTGTGAACATGGCTTCCTCAAGCAACCCTACTTCCAGTTCTCAGAAAACAGACTCCTCCGAACAATACGAAGAACCCTTCAGAACTCTTCTCACACCCATCAAAAATCTAGAAGTTCTTTCAGAATTGATTGTGGATTTCAACAGTCTTCAAGAGAGCGGGTTTAATCTCTCTGAAGAAGTAAAGGCTCAAGGCTGGGACATATATTTTGACCGACTGGTGGGTCCAACATTCCCAATTCTTGTGAAGGAATTTTGGATTCATGCTTCATCTTCCAACCATCCAGTTACTTCATACATAATGGGGAAGAAGATAGTCATAATTGAGGACCTCATTGCAAGATTAATAGGCTACAGTGGTGGTGGTGTACGATGCATTGACATGGCTGAAAGATGCGTTGATGTCGCCCTAATTTCTAGAGAAATCTTCACTCTGGGTCTTCCCTCCAGCAAGATAAGGGATCTAATAGACCATCACAGAATATGAGCCAAGATTATTCTGGGATGTATAAACCACAGGAAGCCTACCAGCTCTCCTGACTACATCAATATTGATCAGCAATTTCTGATCTACTTCAGCTCCTAGAAGGTTAAGGTGAATCTGGATCATCTGCTGTTTAACCATCTAAGGACTAGTGTTAAAGAAACCAGAGAAGAGGAGCGCACAAAAAGGGACTGGATACCCCTAGGAAGGCTTATATCAGATATTCTAACAGAGAATAAGCTGATTGATCATCTAACAGAAGCTCAGGAAATCAGCTCTTTGGAAGCTACTGTTGGCAAACAGCTGAATGCAAAGAATCTGAAAAAGATAAAGTTAATTGAGAACATCAAGAAGGAACCCAGTGTCACTCCTTTTGCAGCAATCTCCAGCAGAAGAATCCCTCTGGATAACTTTCCCCTGTTCTCAGAGATTGATTCTAAACCTGATATAATAGTCAGATATCTGGATGCATGCAAGGCGGATGGTACAACACCAGATTTGAACATTCAGGATCTGCAGCAGAAGGCTCCAGAAGTTGTGCTGAAGAAAACCAAGAAAAGGAAAGATGTAGCAGAAGGATCATCCCAGCGGACTCCTAAAAAGAGAGGTAATCCTTCTTCTGTAACTGTTTTAAACTCAATTTCTGTATCAACATCTATACCAATTCCCACTCAATCGGAAAACCCCACACCACAAACATTTGATGACTTTGACATTGAATTCGACCCCTCAGAAACCTTAACTCTTAGAAGATCTCGCTCCCAACCTCCAAATCCAAATATTGAAGCAACCCAACAAGAACTTGCAAAAGTTCTATCAGATATAGAAACCTTTGACCAACATACTTCTGCTCCCATGCCAGAAAATCCAAACTCTGAAACCACCACAGAAGCACCACAACCAGAAATTCCCCTCTCTCCACAAACAGAAATACCACTACCTCCATCTCCTCAACCAGAAATTCATCCACCTTCTCCACAACCTGAACTACTTCAACCAGAAGTTCAAACTTCTGAGGCTCAACCTTCTGAATCCTGTGAACCAGAACCTCATAACGATCAATCAAACCAAACTATTGATTCTGATACCATTCCCATTCCTGGAATCACCGAACCTCTGGCAATCTGTATGCCCCTAACCATTCTGGATATTCCCCAAATTCCCTCTTCACTAGAATAAACTCCACCAAACTCCCCAACTATTCCAATAATAATTTCAGACTCTCCCACTCCCTCACCAAAGAACAATCCAGATGACAACATCAAGACTATCATTGATTTAACGGTTTTTGAACGTCTTGCTGCCATAACCCACAAAACAGTTATTCCAAAACCAAAACCATCTGAACCCTCTCCAGATGTTGGTACCAGCTTATTGATGTTTGAAACAGAAGTACAGAAGTGGATCACTTCTCTGAAGCAAGCTAGTCTTGAGCTGATTGATCCTGCTGCATCAGACTACCTTTGGACAAGGTTCAGAAGATGGGTATGTTCTGAAACTCGTAAGATGCAAGAACAGAGCTACGGACAAGTTCAACAGAACTTCAGTAATCTACTAAAAGTAATTGAAGATCAAGTTCTGAGCCAGCTGCTCAAGGAAGAAGTTCTCCCTCTGGACAATGCTTCCTGGTCTAAACATCGTCCAACATACAAAGTTCAATCAGAGTCAGAAGATCTCAATCTGACTGATACTCTAGAGCAGATGATTCCTGCTGAAGAACGGGGTCAAAAAGAGGATATTGCAGAATGCTTTGAGAAGCATCCAGTTTCTGAAGATCCTCAAGCTTCCTCCTATGAAAGGAAGACTCTAGAAGACATGAAAAGATCTGATATGTTGATGAAGGAAAGAATGGATAAACAGGATGACAAAATTGATGAAATCACGAGCATGTTAACCAAGCAACAGGAAACCAACATCCAGATCAAGAGCATGTTGGAAGCTTTGTTAACACGTCTTCCTCCTCCCTCTTAGAATTTCGTCGTTTTTAAAACATGTTTATCTGTAATATTCGTACATTGCTGCTATTCTGAACTTATCGTTGCTTCTGGTTTTCATATAAACGCTTTTTGGCGTTGATTATATGTTCTTTTTGATAACTGACAAAAAGGGGGAGAAATAATGATATTTTTCAATAACGGATTACTGAGACATAAGTCTCAAACATTCTGATCTATTTAAATTTCTCTCTTCTAAAAAGCTTGAACAGGTACAAAACTATGATGAAAGATACAGTAAGGTTATGATCCTCAAAGACTCATGGAATTAAAGGGGAGTAATCAACTCAGGGGGAGTTTTCTTCTTAATTCTATACTTTTTATTCTTTATTTTTAATTGAAAAATCTGATTTTTGTCATCATCAAAAAGGGGGAGATTGTTAGAACATAGTTTGATTCTACAACCCTTAATTAGAGTTTTGATGATAACAAAATACAAAGAATAAATAAATTCAAAGATATATATATATATATATATATATATATATATATATATATATATATATATATATATATATATATATATATATATATATATATATATATATATATATATATATATATATATATATATATATATATATATATATATATATATATATATATGCTTCTTAAAATTATGTTTGTATATATAGAAGTTCTGATAGAATCAGCATCAGAAGATCAGTAATATGTGCTACACGCTGAAGCTATCAGATTATACGCTGAAGCTTGATGACCAGAATCTACGCATAAACAAATACACTCTGACTCTGATCAAAGATCTTTACCAAAGTCATCAACACTCTGAAGCGTTATCATAAGTTAAAGCAAAGAAGACTCTGAAGCGTTATTAATTATTCAAGACAGAATTAAATGCTAACGGCTCTCTTCAGACAAGATCTTCTTCAAAAGGAAAGTGCGTTATTATCATTAAACTGGCTTTATGGACAAAGTATCTCTGCCTTGCCTATATAAACAAGTCTGCTTGAGAAAAGACGCACGCATGCACTCACATAATTTGCCAAGCCTTCAAAACCACGCCTATTCAAAAGCTTTAGAAAATTCAGTTTATTCCAAGCTTAAGTTGTGTAATTATCACAGTTGTGATATATTGTTTTGTTAGAAAACATTAACACATCCTTGTTCAATTATTTGTAAAAGATTTCCTTGAGATAAACCGGTTTGTAGTTATACTCAAGAAGACTTTAACAGTTGTTAAAGTAGCTGTTGTAATTCTTTGAGAATAGTGGATTAAGACCTCGTTGGAGAGAGGCGAAATCACCTTGACGGGTGGACTGGAGTAGTTTGAGATCAAACGAACCAGGGTAAAAATACTGTTGTCAAAGTATTTGTTTTAAGTTTTTCAATTCAACCCCCCCTTCTTGTGTTTTTCACATCTTCAATCATAACATAGCATCCATTCTTATTGAACTAACCATTTCAAGGACCAAGGGAATTTATCTTTGTTATGTTTTGCAGATCATGGCTTCCGTTCGTAGAAACACTATCCGAATCAGCTTTGTGAAGATACCTGCCCAACTCAAAGAGCTAGTATCAAAGGTTTCCAAAACTTCTGCGTTCATTAAGAGACATGGTCGAATTCTCAACCTGGTTTCTTCAAACTTTGATGAAAATATTATGAGTGTACTCTTTCAGTTCTTTGATCCCAAGCACCACTGCTTCACCTTTCCATACTATCTGTTGGTGCCTACCATGGAAGAATTCTCTCAGCTGTTGGATATACCCATTCTTGAACAGTTGCCCTTCACAGATCTGGAAGAAGTTCCTAAGCCAGAAGTCATTGCCTCAGCTTTGCATCTGAAACAGGCCGGCGTGGTATCCAATTGGGAAACAAGAAGCGGAGTCAAGGGTTTTCTAGCCAAATTCCTGATAGATAAGGCCCAACTGTTTTGGGATGATATGGATTTTCAGGCTTTTGAGGAGGTCTTGGCCCTTCTAATCTATGGGTTAGTACTATTCCCTAATCCAGACTTATTCATAGATGTGAATGCTATCAAGATCTTCCTCTCTAGCAACCTTGTGCCTACCTTGCTCGGAGATATTTTGCACACTATCCATACTCGTACCATGAAGAGAAGAGGGGTTCTTATGTGCTGCATGCCATTGCTATTGAGGTGGTTTATTTATCACCTCCCTAAGTCCGTATTGAAGAATGAATAAGGTGTGGGTTGGTCACAAAGGATAATGTCACTCGCTCACATGGATATTCTCTAGTGTTCCCGAGCTATGGAAAACACTGCTATTATTGACCACTACGGGGAGTACCCTAATATCCCGTTACTTGGCATCAGAGGGGTATAACCTACAATCCTTGTTTAGCTCAGTGACAATTTGGTTACGCTCGAAGAGATGGTCCCCATGAGTTACTTATCAAGGGCATTATGTTCAACTATGAGGATGACGTTAAAGAGTATCGCCAGAGGTTCGTACGAGCTTGGGGTATGGTAAATAGATCTGGTGCCAAGGCTTTGGGACCAAAGGTTTCCATTCCTATGGAACCTTACCTCCAATGGGTATGAGCCCGCACCCAGAAACTTATGATGCCCTATATGGCCGTTTTACCAGTGATTATGGAACCCACTACTGAAGGGGGTATTCCTTACACGGTTCTCTATCCTGTTATGCCTACTAATCTTGGAGAATTACAGAGGTCTTAGATTCAGTTAAAGAAAGAGCGGGATACTTACAGGGATCAGTTATATGCCCAGGAGAGGAAGGTTTTAGAGCTCACAAAGCAGCTCCATAAGGAAAGAGGACTCAATGTCTATCTCGGCATGAAGAGGAAGCATCCATGGGAATTTTGATTTTTTTTCTAGTTTTAGATTTGTTTTTAATTGTAACGCCTAAAAGGCATTTGAACTTTGAATTCAACTAATAAAATCTTTATTTCATTTTGGTTCGCAAATTTAAATTTTCCAAAGTCTTTGAATTCATTGCATACGCACCCCATCCATAGTATTGCATAAACATGTACCATTACAGGTTTCTCATCTTCTTCGCTGTTTATTTCAGCATGAAATGTCTTCTTAACAAAGCATCAAGGATCTTTAGGCACAAAATGCCCAATTCCAAAAAATGTTCATAAATCTGTAGAAAGGGCAGGAGGATCTGAAATCCCTCATCCTGAAGGAGAAAAAGAAAAAGAAGAAGGCTTCCGGTATTCTGAATATCGGTAGAAGGTTGAGAGGGCCATTGAAGCAACAAGTCGATCTGACCTCTTTATCCAAGGAAGGGGAGAATCAAGAAGAAGAGACAAGGGAGAAGGATCCCAGTCCTGAAGTTTCTGACAATTGTACCGACTATAATGATGAGCAGTATCCTTCCACTGATGATAAATACAAGCAGTTGGAAGATCACTTGAGTGCTATGGATGTCCAGAGGATACCTGGGCTGGATTTCGAAGAATTGGGATTGGTGTCGGGAGTGGTCATGCCGCAGAAGTTCAAAGCTCTAATTTTTGCAAAGTATGATGGGGTGTCCTACCCAAAACTCCATCTCCGCTCTTATGTCAAAAAGATCCAGCCCCACACCGTTGATAGAAATTTGTGGGTTCATTTATTTCAAGATAGTCTGTCAGGGACTCAGCTTGAATGGTTCTACCAACTGGAGAGAGGCAATGTTCGAAATTGGGAAGATCTGGTTGCTGCTTTCTATAAGCAATATCAATACAACGCCGACCTTACTGCTACTCATACTCAACTACAGATTATGTCCATTGGGGCGGTTGAAGGCTTTAAGGACTATGCACAGAAGTGGAGAGACTTGGCTGGAAGAGTCCAACCCCCATTGTCTGATAGGGAGTGGGTTGATATGTTTCTGGGGATGCTATCTGGTCCATTCTTCAATCATTTGATTGGCAGATCGTCAGCTGGTTTCACCGAGCTGATTTTGACTGGAGAGATAGTAGAAGATGGGATTCGGAGCGGCAAGATACATAAGGACGCCTTTTCGAGTTCGGTAAAGAAGCCATTTGCTGGTAAGAAGGAAGCCAATTCCATCTATAGCCCAAGGGGCCAAAACAGAGTTGAACATCGTCAGACAGTAAGTTCCATAATGATACCTAGGCCTACAGTTGCTCCAGAATGCAACAATCAACAAAGAGTGGAAAGACCACAACGGCAGTTTACCCGAATCAATATGACATTGGCTGAAGTTCTACCTCATCTGCTGAGATCCAACCTGGCGACCTTGAAAGAGGCTCCCAAGAATCCGAGAACCACATCTCCCCGATATAATCCAAATGCCCAGTGTTCCTATCATTCTGAGAGTCCCGACCACGATACCAATGATTGTTGGGCTCTAAGAAATAAGGTACAAGATCTGATTGAAGCCAAGGAAATTGAGTTCGATGCTCTGGAAAAGCCCAATGTCATAACTGCTCCCATGCCTAAGCACGGTCGTGGAATTAATGTTGTTGATACTGACTTGTTTGTGACCTTGGTGGATGATGTTTCTACTCCTTTCATGATTATGAAGAAGAATTTGCTGTTGGCTAGTTTATTTCCGGGTTGTGGTGAAGGTTGCCACATGTGTTCATTTCTACCTTCTGGTTTCCATTTGCTGAAGTCAGGTGTTCAACGTCTGATGGACAACAAAGAAATTTTGTTTGAGAAAACTTTGGTTCACGTTGTTCCATCTGAAGACATTTCCATTATAACCATTTCCGCCAATCCTTCCAAGGTCTCCTCGAGAAGACTCGTCAGGATTACATCCGCTCCAAGAATTGCTCCGCTAATAATCACTGTGCCTGGTCTTGTCCCGTATGTCTCGGACAAAGCTATCCTCTAGCATTATGGTGCCGATGTGTACTATCATGGCATCAAACAAGATTTGAAAAATGAAGAGGCTGATCCTGATATTGGTAACATTGTTGGAACCAGCAAGGTTACCCAAAGTGGAAGGGTCTTCTCTCCCGATGTTTCCCCTAAGACTGTCAACAGGCCTTTTGTCATTCCATCTGCTACTCCTGTTGGTACAAAAACTACGACTCCTATTCTTACTCCAATTATTACCCCTGTCAATGAATGGTCTAGTACCCGCGACAAAGAGGTTATAGGTGAGCCTGCCCAGACGAAGGCACCTAGAAAAATTATCGTGGAAGCCTCTAAGCAAGAGATAGAGGAAATACTGAAAATAATTAAAAAGAGCGACTACAATATGGTCGAGCAGCTGGGGCAGACCCCCTCAAAGATATCCATGTTGTCTCTGTTGTTGTGCTCCGAAGCCTATGTGAAGGCTTTGATCGCATTCCTCAAAAATGTGCATGTGCCGCAAGAGACTTCAGTTGATCAATATAAAGTTTGCATGGCCAGCCTGACTGTTGACAATGGGCTGGGTTTTTCAGGTGCAGACTTGACACCGAAGGGAAGAAAGTATAATGATGCTCTGCATGTCTCGGCTGAATGCAGGGGCACCACTATGGCTCATGTGTTGGTAGATACTGGGTCTTTACTGAATGTCCTGCCTAAGAAGGCATTGGATCGGTTTGATTGCAAGGGTTTGACTTTAAAGCCTAGTAACATGGTGGTAAGGTCTTTTGATGGGTCGAAAAGAATGGTGCACGAGGAGGTGGAAATCCCTGTCAAAGTGGGTTCTCAGACCTTTGGGTCCACCTTCTATGTGATGGACATCAAGCTGTCGTATTCTTGTTTGTTGGGTCATCCTTTGATCCACGAGGCTGGGGCAGTTACTTCCACACTACACCAAATGCTGAAGTATCCGGTAAAAGGGAAGATTGTCACTGTGCGGGGTGAAGAGGAGTATATGGTGAGCCACCTCAATTCCTTCCGCTATGTAGAGATGGACGGGGAATTCATAGAAACTCCTTGTCAGAACTTCGAAGAGGTCCCTCAGAATTTGGCATCAACTGAAACTACTACCAGGAACAAACCTCCTCTGAAGATGGCTTCTCTCAAGGACGCCAGGACCGTAGTTGAAGAAGGTGGGTGTAACAATTAGGGTCAGCTCCCTGATTTCACTCACAAAACTGACAAATTTGGTTTGGGCTTTACTACAGGGGCTCAAAGGGCTGTTCGACACTGTTGTACCCATAAAATTTTCCCTCTCATTTTACCCAATACATGCTCCTAGAGATCCTCAATTTGCTCAAGTTTGCCCAAGAGTTGACCAGACAAACTCTCTCCTAAGGCAGTATATCTCAAATTAGGCTTTCCATTTTCATAAAGATGGGTGAACCACAAAGGCCTCATATTTTAGATTTATTTTTTAATTGAAATGCCTAAAAGGCATTTGAACTTCAAATTCAACTAATAAAGTTTTTGTTTATTTTGGCTTTCAAATTTAAATTTACCGAAGTCTTTGAAATCATTGCATACACATCCCATTATCATACACATCATTGCAGGTACCATTACAGGTTTCTCATCTTCTTCGTTATTTATTTCAGCAGAAATGTCTTCCGAATAAAGAATTAAGGACATGAAGGCACATAACGCCCAGTTCCAACAAATGTTTATCAGTCTGGCAAAGAGGCAGGAGGCTCTGAAATCCCTCATTCTGAAAGAGAAGAAGAAAAAGAAGAAGGCTACTGGTATTCTGAACATGGGCCGAAGGTTTGGAGAGCAGTTGAAGCGACAAGTCGATCTTACCTCTTCATATAAGGAAGGGGAGAACCAAGAAGAAGAGAAGGACCCTAGTCCTACAGTCTCTGACAATGATACTGATTATAATGATGAGAAATATCCTCCTGCTGAGGATAGATACAAACAGTTGGAAGATCGCTTGAGTGCCATGGTAGTTCAGAGGATATCTGGATTGGATTTTGAAGAGTTGGGTTTGGTGTTGGGAGTGGTCATCCTGCAGAAGTTCAAAGCTCCAGTTTTTGCCAAGTATGATGAGGTGTCCTGCCCAAAGCTCCATCTCCGCTTTTACGTCAGGAAGATTCAGCCCCATACCGCTGATAGAAATTTATGGGTGCATTTATTTCAAGATAGTCTGTCAGGGACTCAGCTTGAATGGTTCTACCAGCTAGAGGGAACACATATCCGAATCTGGGAAGATCTGGATGCTTCTTTCTATAAGAAGTATCAGTACAATGCTGACCTTGCTCCTACTCGTACTCAACTCCAGAGTATGTCCATGGGTGCAGGTGAAGGTTTTAAAGATTATGCACAAAAATGGAGAGACTTGGATGGGAGAGTTCAACCCCCGTTGTCTGAAAGGGAGTTGGTTGACATGTTTCTAGGGACGCTATCTGGTCCATTTTCAATCATATGATTGGCATTTCATCAGCTAGCTTCACCGAGCTGATTCTAACTGGAGAAAGAGTAGAAGCTGGGATTTGAAGCGGCAAAATACAGAAGGATGCCTCGTCAAGTTCAGTAAAGAAGCCTTTTGCTGGTAAGAAGGAAGCCAGTGCCATCTACAGCCAGAGGGGTCAGAGCATGGCTGAACAACGTTAGATAGTAAGTGTCGTGATGATACCTAGACCTACAGTTGCTCCACAATGCAATAATCAACAAAGGGTAGAAAGACCACAACATCAGTTTACCCGCATCAACATGACATTGGGTGAAGTTCTAGCTCACTTGATGAGATCCAGCTTGGCAACCTTGAGAGAGGCCCCCAAGAATCCAAATACTATATCTCCCCGATATAATCTGAATGCCCGGTGTGCTTATCATTCTGAGAGTCCTAGCCAAGATACAAATGACTTATGGGCTCTGAGAAACAAAATACAAGACTTTATTGAATCCAAGGAGATAGATTTTGTTGCTCCGGAGAAGCCAAATGTCATAACTGCTCCCATGCCTAAGCACGGCCGTGGAGTTAATGCTATTGATACTGATCTGTTTGTTACCTCTATTGATGAAGTTTCTACTCCTCCAATGACTGTCAAGAAGAATTTTCTGTTGGCCGGTTTATTTCCAGGTTGTGGTGAAGGTTGCCGCATGTGTTCGTTTCTACCTTCTGGTTGCTGTTTGGTGAAGTTAGGTGTTCAACACCTGATAGATAGAAAATAGATTTTTTTCGAGAAAACTATGATTCCGGTTGTTCCAATTGAAGACGTTGCCATTATAACCATTTTTGCCAATCCTTCCAAGGTTTCCTCGAGAAGACCTGTTAGGATTACATCTGCTCTAAGAATTGCTCCACTGATAATCATTGTTCCTGGTCCTGTCCCGTATGTCTCGGACAAAGCTGTCCCATGGTATTATGGTGCCGATGTGTACTATCATGGCATCAAACAAGATCTGAAAGATGAAGAGGCTGATCCTGATATTAATAATATTATCAGAACCAACAAAATCACCCAAAGTGGAAGGGTCTTCTCTCCCGAGATTTCCCCGAAGACTGCCAACAAGCCTATTGTCATTCCATCTGATATTCCTGCTAGTACATCAACTACTGTTCCTGTTCTTACTCCAGTCAGAGAATCATCTGATACCCGCGGAAAAGAGGTTGTAGGTGAGCCTGCCCGAACGAAGGCGCCTAAGAAAATTATTGTGGAAGCCTCTAAACAAGAAATGGAGGAAATACTGAAAATCATTAATAAGAGCGACTACAATGTGGTCGAGCAGCTGGGGCAGACCCCGTCGAAGATATCCATGTTATCTTTGCTGTTGTGCTCCGAGGCCCATGCGAAGGCTTTGATCGCATTCCTCAAAATTGCGCATGATCCACAAGATACTTCAGCTGATCAGTTCAAAGATTGTATGCCCAGCCTGACTGCTGATAACGGGCTGGGTTTTTCAGATGCGGATTTGACATCAAAGGGAAGAAAGCATAATTATGTACTGCATGTCTCGATTGAATGTAGGGGCACCACTATGGCTCATGTGCTGGTAGATACTGGGTCTTCACTGAATGTTCTGCCGAAGAGGGCATTAGACCGGTTGGATTACGAGGGTTTAACTCTAAAGCCTAGTAACATTATGGTAAGGGATTTTGATAGATCAAAGAGAATGGTGCATTGGGAGGTGGACATCCCTGTCAAAATAGGTTCTCAGACTTTTGGGTCCACCTTCTAGGTGATGGATATCAGGCCATCATATTCTTGTTTGTTGGGTCGTCCTTAGATCCATGAGGTTAGGGAATTCACCTCTACACTCCACCAAATGCTGAAGTATCCGGTGAAAGGAAAGATTGTCACAGTGCGGGGTGAAGAAGAATATATGGTGAGCCACCTCAATTCCTTCCGCTACCTAGAGATGGACAGGGTATTCATAAAAACTCCTTGTCAGAATTTTGAAGAGGTCCCACAGATCTTGGCATCGACTGAAACTACTAGCAACAAACCTCCTTTGAAGATGGCTACTCTCAAAGACACCAGCGCCGTGGTTGAAGAAGGTGGGTGTGCCAATTGGGGTCAACTCCCTGATTTCACTCATAAAACTGATAAATTTGGTTTGGGCTTTACTACAGGGGCTCAAAGGGCTGTTAGACGCGCTCGGGCTGAAGGACCTGCCCTACGCATCAGCAATCGTGGGATTAATGCCATTGAAGACAATGAAGAGGAATCAGACATTGACAGTTGGGTCTACCCAACTACCAACGGTGGATCGAGTAACTGGACGGCTAGGGAATTCATACATGTTTCTTTTATTCCGCAGTAATTGACTTATTTGTTTTAAGATTTGTAATAAACAATTCGAAACTTTACGGCCCGATGCCTTGCCCGAGGCACCTTGGCTTTGCTTGTGAGGGCTATTATTTGTCATTTCATAATCATTAATAAAGCATTGGACGATTCTTGCATACAAATTTTGCGCTCTCTCTTTTTCTTTCCTGCTTTCACTTTATCAAAACAACTATTCTCTTACACACATTCCCGTATCATAATGCAGATCCGTATCCACTCTGGATCCCATTGATAACAACTCTTCTATTGCCAGTTATGACTTCAATAGTCCGATCAACCAAGCCGAGTACGAGAGTGAGGATGATTTTGAGGTGCATGGAGAAATTTCTAGACTACTACAACAGGAAGAAAGGGCCATACAGCCTCATGAAGAGCCGGTTGAGACAGTGAACTTGGGTACTGAGGAAGACAGAAAAGAGGTTAAAATAGGTGCAAATCTAGAGCTTAGCGTCAAACAGAGGTTGATACAGATGCTGCATGACTATGTTGAGATCTTCGCCTGGTCCTATGAAGACATTCCTGGTTTGGACACTGATATTGTGGTACATCGCCTGCCGACTAAAGAAGACCGTCCTCCGGTTAAGCAGAAGGTCCGCTGTATGTATCCTGAAATGTCAGAGAAAATCAAGGCAGAGGTCGTGAAATAGTTCGATGTCGGATTCTTAGCTGTCACTTCGTATCCACAGTGGGTTGCTAACGTCGTCCCGGTACCTAAGAAGGACGGTAAGGTACGAACGTGTGTTGATTACAGAGATCTGAACAGGGAAAGCCCCAAGGATGACTTCCCACTTCCTCACATTGAGGTTCTGGTAGACAACATCGCGTAGCACAAAATCTTCTCCTTCATGGATGGTTTCTCTGGCTACAACCAGATCAAGATGGCTCATGAAGACATGGAGAAGACAACCTTCGTTACAGAGTGGGGCACCTTTTGCTACAAGGTAATGCCTTTTGGGTTGAAGAACGCTGGGGCAAATTATCAGCGAGCCATGGTTGCTCTGTTCCATGATATGATTCACCACGAGATCGAGGTCTATGTTGACAACATGATATCCAGGTCTCAGACTGAGGAAGAGCACCTTGATCATCTCCAGAAATTGTTCGACAGGTTGAAGACATACAAGCTCAGGTTGAATCCAAACAAGTGTACCTTCGGGGTAAGGTCTGGTAAGCTTCTGGGCTTCATCATCAGTGACAAGGGTATTCAGGTCTGCGAAGGTAAAGGCCATACAAGAGATGCCAGTTCCCCGCACAGAGAATGAAGTTAGAGGTTTCTTGGGACGCCTGAATTATATCGCCAGGTTCATTTCACATCTGACTGCTACTTGTGAGCCAATCTTCAAGCTGCTAAAGAAAGATCAAGTTGTAAAGTGGAATGATAAATGCCAGACCGCTTTCGAAAGAGTCAAGGAATACCTTCAAGAACCATTGATTCTGATGCCTCCAGTTGAAGGAAGACCTTTGATATTATAATTGACAGTGTTGGACAATTCAATAAGGCGTGTGCTGGGGTAGCATGATGAGTCTGGTCGAAAAGAGCATGCAATTTACTACCTTAGCAAAAAGTTTACCAACTGTGAGACACGATACTCATTTCTAGAGAAAACTTGTTGCGCTTTGGCATGGGCTGCTCGCCGACTGAGACAGTATATGCTGACTCACACTACCTTGTTGAAATCAAAGATGGATCCGATCAAGTATATTTTCGAGAAGCCCGCTCTCTCCGGAAGGATAGCAAGGTGGAAAATGATCTTGACCAAATATGACATACAATATACAACCCAAAAGCTATAAAGGGGAGTGTATTGGCTGATCATTTGGCTCATCAGGCCATGGATGACTACCAGTCCATGAATTTCGAGTTCCCGGACGAGAATATCATGTTAGTGACTGACTACGAAGAACCTGGACCGGATGAAGGACCTGAGGAAGGATCCCGATGGTATATGTATTTTGATGGAGCCTCGAACGCACTGGGTAACAACATTGGCGCTGTAATTATATATCCTGAGGGCTATCATACTCCGTTCACCGCTCGATTATGTTTCAACTGCACCAACAACATGGTGGAGTTTGAAGCGTGTATCATGGGTCTTCGAGCTACTATTGACTTAAGGATTAAGTTCTTAAGTGTATTCGGGGATTCCGCTCTGGTGATAAGTCAGATCAAAGGCGAGTGGGATACGAAGCACCCAAATCTTATTCCTTACAAAGAGTATGTACTGACATTGCTCCCACACTTTGAGGAGGTAACCTTTGAACATTTCCCACGAGAGGAGAACCAGTTAGCGGACGCGCTAGATACCATGTCTTCTATGTTCAAGGTTAGGTGGGACAATGAAGCTCCCTAAATTACCATTGAGTGGTTGGATGAACCAGCACATTGCTGTGAGATCGATACCGAAGAAGTGGCAAGCAAACCCTGGTTTCACGAAGTCAAAAGGTATCTCGAGGCTCAGGAATATCCCGAAGGGGCATCTGTCAATGATGAGAAGTTTCTGAGAAGGTTCGCTGCAAAGTTCTTCCTTAGTAATGGGATCCTCTATAAACGCAACCATGACTCCACACTACTATGGTGTGTAGACAAGAGCGAAACAGAGAGGATCATGACAGATCTACATGAAGGCACCTTCAGAACCCATTCCAGTGGACATACCATGGCTAAGAAGATCCTACGGGAAGGATATTACTGGTTCACCATGGAAGCCGATTGTTATCAGTACTCTCCAACTTGTCATAAATGCCAAATTTATGTTGATAAGGTGCATGTACCTCCGGCTCCTCTGAACGTCTTGACAGCTCCGTGGCCCTTTGCGATGTGGGGCATCGACATGATTGGTGAGTGTGATATGGTGGGAGAACTGACTTGAGGGTTTTACGTTTTATCGCAAATGTCGCGGTTAGCAAGAGTCGCCACTGACTTTTCTTTTATCCAAAAGGAAAGGTGAAAAAGCACAGGAAAGACCTTTGAGATGTTTTCTTGAGTTTAGGGGGTAGGTTATGAAAAGGGAAGGTATTAGCACCATTTTCATCCATGGTTTTCCATAGGCTCTTAGTTACTTGCTTAGATCACTTGCTTTTGTTTTTTTGAAATTGTGTTTGGTGTGGTTTTGAAAATATTTTGTAAAAGAAGCCATTCGTTTAGGCCATCTATGTAATGATTCTTGTTCGTAAGAATGTATACAAAGATATTTGTCTTTTTTGAAAATGTTTTCAATGATCATAAGATGTTTTGAAATGTGTGTGTTTGTTTTGGAAAATAGCAAGAATTGTTTGTTTGAAATAGAGCAAGTAACTAGAAGCCATCTACCTACTCAAATGTCTTTCTTATGTATTTTATATTCCTTTGACATTGTTGTCTTACCATTAATTTGGTAAGCAACCCTATCTTTGGATGTAAACGGGACGGGCGTGGGTCATCGTATAACCATTACTAGCAATGTTTGCAAAGTATCTTAGCATTTTTTAGGGACCAAGATCATTTTGTAAGGCAACCTTTGAATAGCGTCATCGAGGGACTATGATCTTATATTTGTTTTGTTTTGCCAAGATACTTCGCATGCGTAACATGGCCATTTTTGTTTTAGGAAATCAAGTGGAGAAACTCTAAGGGTGTTTGTATGAAAATGTATCATTTTCATGCTTTGATTTTGTCTTGTATTTAGGGTTTTCTATTTTGCTTTGTTTTGTTCTTGTCATACAAACCCTAATTACTAATCATGGCATATAAAGCGATAAATTGTGTAATGTAAATATTTCTAAGCTATTACAACAATTTATGGGAGGGGGGAATACAAATTTGAATGGGGATTTGCAAAATATAAACCTAAATAAATTATTACAACCAAATCGAATTTGTACGAATTAGAATAAATACAATACAATATTTAAAAATGCCATACAATGTTCATGTAAGAAAGATTTTTTTGTGTCTTTTTTATGTAAAAGAAATTTTCATCTAAACCTAAAAATATAAGGAAAAAGAATTAATTTTTGAAAGGGGTTTAACCCTAATTATTATTTTAAAAGGAAAGTAAAGTTTTTATATGCATCATTTTATGTATTTTCTTGTGTAAAAAATAATAAATAATATTTGTATAAAAATATAAAATTTCTATATATGCAAAAATAAGTATTTATAAGTATGAAATGAGAAATAAATAAGTAAATTAATCTAAACATACTTTTGATTATATTTAACAAATTATTAATAAAATGCATGATATATATTAAAAATAAAATATATTTTTATGTGGAAAATAAATTAAAACAAAATAAAAATACAACATGATTAATTTACATTTTTTTGGATTTTTATTCATTAAAGAAAATATTAATGAAAACAAAAATGAAATTAAATAAAAATATTATGGAAAATAATGGGTCAGGGGGTATAGCAAGCATATTAGAGGCAGCCTGGAAGTAAAAAAACGTGGCCCAAACAAAGGAGGCCCAAACCTGCAAAAAATGTCAAAACTAAAAAAAAAGAAGGCAAAATGTAGAACAAAAGTAGCGCACCCAGGTTCGAGCCCAGGACAAGGGTCTCACCAGTGCGCTACTTTGCCACTGGGGTGGCTATACTTCCATTGTCTTAAGGGAAACAAAAATAAGATAACATAAAATGAATCCTTGCCCTGTACTTCATCTCCTTCCTCAAGCTTGGCCAGACATCCTGTAACTCTCTCATACTTCCATGAAAATGAAAACTCATAACATGAAAATTGTAGTACTTGGACTCACGATTCCAACCATATAAGTTATGTAAGCTATCTATCAAAGATCAAATAGAATTTTAACAACCCTAAATTTTAACCTAATATTTTCAGAAATTTCATGTTCCAAATTCTCTCAGCTCAAGTAAAATTAATGCAAGATAAGGATATGTACAGCTTCGTTATGATGAGGACTACATTTTTTATTCACAAATCATGGTCTATGGTTGCCTGTACAAGGAGATAGAGTTTGATATTTTACCTCCTTCAGTTGGAATCATGGATGAAACTGGGATGAGTTAGATGGAGGCCTGATGCTTGCTTGAGCTTCCTTGAACTTCCTTGGATGTATTCCAACCCTTGCCTTACTCTGAAAGTATCTGAAACTCCTTGGCCAAGTCAAACTGCAAGCTCTGAAATCAAAAATGGCAGATGATGGAAGAGTGATTACAGAACAGGGATGAAGGCCTGGATTGGCTAGGTATCAAGTATGTAAGATGTTTGAATGATCAAAACTCAAAACGCACGAGCCAAATGGAAGATGGATATGCTTATGCAAAATCTGCAGGTTTGGACAGATTTTTGGTGTTTTTCTGGTTAGGAGTGTTCTAGGCCTTTTCTAAACGTGTTTTGTGTTGCATAATGTTTGTATATTAGTATGGAAATGGTTTAATGCCAACCATCTAACAGCTGTGCTTGTTCTAGCCTTTTTGCCACTTTTCTTGTATTTTAAGTAAAGTGATAAGACAAAGCTTTACATGCTTGTACTGGCTTGCTTAGGGTTGGTATTTCTTCCCTACAAGTTGCCTTTGGTCTGTGGTCCTTGTATGTGCCAAGGGGAATGCTCAAGATTGTAAAGTTTGCAAAAGTTGATCTTTTTCAAAATGGCAATTGTCACTTTTTGCCATAAATGGAATTGCAAGTTGGATAATGGTTCTAAGGAATGGGTAGAAGCTTTGTCAACTAAGTAAGCATTTAATTAAGGAGTGTGGAACAAGTTTAGGACCTGTAAAGCATGGATTAGCTAGCATAGGTACTGATTGCAACTTTGTTCTTCATGAAATGGCTTGGACAAAAAGTGAGAAATTGCCAACTTCATCTCTTCGATTCTCCCTACTCAAAAATGACCTTGAGGAGTTCTTGGAAATTTTGGAAAGCTTGAAATGTTATCTATAATTCATATTTGAAATTCATTTTGAGATACCTCTTGGAACTAGGTGAAAAATGGCCACGAAGTTGGGTCCAAAACCTGCCTAAATTAGGGCAAAATTTCACTAAGTTATTTAGTTCATGACCATGTATTCACAAATTTATATCTTGATATCCAAGAATCTTTAGGGAAAAGTGTGTGAAGAAAAGTTGTAGATTTCCTGGAGGTCTACAACTTTCATGTTGGGAACTTTCCTTGAATCATTATGCATCATGGTGAAAAGGTGGCCTAAAGTTGAGAAAAAATAAGAAAATTTTCTATACTTAGAAAATTTCTAAGTTAGGAAAATTTTCAAATTCAAACCCTAATTTTCAAATTTTGTTTTCTTGATAAACAAGTTTCACATTTTGACATGTTTTGATGAATTATGACCCTTGGCACTTGATTTTGACCAAAAAGTCAAAGTTTGACTTTTCAGTGTACAATTGACTTTTGATCAGTTGACTGCAAACTTCATCTGTCAATCCAATGAATTTGAAATGTTTTGAGCCATGTAATTAAGTCAAGATGATGCAATTGAATCCTTTAAATCATGCCTTAACTCAATTGGTCATTTTCTAGGTTAAAAAATCAGAAATTGCCCTTCCTTAGTCAAAACCCTAATTTTGACCATTTTGCCCTTTTTGTGATTTGACCAAATTTCTTGAGGAATTGTGATCCAAACTTGACCAAATGATACATATAAGTTTAAAATGTCGATGTTGATAAAAAATTATGAAGTTTGAATGTAAATTGACCATGGTTGACTTTTTTCCCAATATAGCTGATTTTTAGGTCAACTGTCCAATTGACTGATAAAAAATGTGGTCCAAGGCTTGAAACTTGTCATGAGTGATCTTAGGGGTCCATAATGATGTTTGAAAGTCATATGAAGCAATGGTAGTCCAAAAATCCTTGTGCAAACTCAAACCCTAATTTTGGGTCATATGTGTAAGATAAGATGTCTTGAGTTGTCCAAACCCTAATCCAGTCTTGAGTCAAGGAAATCCTATGAGAAAAGTTTTGATAAATGAGATGGAAAATTTTAGGGTACAACAGTGAGATCAGACCTACTGCGTCTAACGTGCATCGTTTCATTCTGGTAGCCATTGATTACTTCACGAAGTGGGTTGAGGCAGCCTCTTTTGCTACTGTGACCAAGAACGTCATGGCGCAGTTTATCCGACACAATCTTATCTATCGATACGGTGTGCCAGAGAGAATCATTACTGACAATGATACGAATCTTAACAACACAATGATCACCAAGCTCTGTAAACAGTTCAAGATACAACACCATAATTCTTCTCCCTACCGACCAAAGATGAATGGCGCTGTTGAAGCAGCTAACAAGAACATCAAGAAGATTGTACAGAAGATGACGGTGACATAAAAAGATTGGCATGAGATGTTACCATTTGCTCTTCATGGGTACCGTACCTCAGCACGGACGTCGACATGGGCAACACCCTACTCTCTGGTATATGGCATGGAGGCAGTCCTACCCATAAAAGTCCAGATACCTTCTCTCAGAATTATGAAGGATGCAAGTTTGAACAAAGACGACTGGATCCAAACCCGACTTGATTAGTTAAATCTAATCGATGAAAAAAGGCTTACTTCTATATGCCATGGTCAGACGTATCAAAAGCGAATGATCAAGGCTTTTAATAAAATAGTCAGGCGTCAAGAATATCAAGTCGGGGATCTAGTATCAAGTGCATCATACTGTCGCAAAGTGATCCCATGGGCAAATGGACTCCCACATACAAAGTTCCATTTTTGGTTAAGAATATTTTCTCGGGAGGAGCTATGATTCTAACCACCACGGATGGTGACGACCTTCCTCACCCTGTTAATGCAGACATAGTGAAAAGATACTACGCCTAATCAAAGACCCGCTAGGTTGACTGGCCTAGGCAAAAATAAGGGCTTCCAGGCGAACCAAAAGGGTTCGGGAAAAAGTAAGGGATGAAAATGAAAAAATCTGTACACCCGACAAGTTGAAAACCCGAAAGGGCGGCTTGGGCAAAAAAGGGGTATCCCGGTGGACTGAAAACCCGAAAGGGCGATCCAGGAAAAAGTTTGGGATTGAAGCGTATCACTATGTCTCATTGGATCATCTTGCGACCAGACTTCGGTATCGACTATCAAGCTTGAACGGCGCCAACCAATCTGATCAACCTTCGGCCAAGTAGCAAAGTGATGAGACGCTTGAAGATATAAAGGTAATAGTAGTGTTGGAACCCAATGGGGTTGTTTCACATAGCTGTTTTTATTTTTGTACACAAATTGTATAATTTCTATCTTTCAGTGGTGTTCTCTTACTAGAGTGTCATCCTCTTTGTACAAAACGCCTATTACAGGCCAACTTCAAAAATCGATACAAATCATTTTCACAAGAAATTTCAATTCGTTTTTTCTTTTTCTATTTTGTTTTGCAAGAACGTCCAATGATTTATTTTTGATATATGCATTTGAAAATGATTGCTGCTCATAAATATTTACATAAGAGACAAAAGACAATTACTCGTAATTCTAGAAACAGGGAAAATAAGAAGTGCCAAACCCGACGGTTCCTTTGCCCAACAGGTATCGGGATAGAGTCATGCTTGGGAACATAATTATTGGTATGCGCACTCCCCACAGAATAAAAGTATCCAAAGGCATTGATGTCAGCTTTCCTAAAACAGGACGTAACTATCCCCAGTCAAGGTTCATAATCGCGGGCGAGTCAACAAATTTCATCCCCCAAGAGAATTCTATTTCTACAGATACAGAAGCTCAATCTCCAACAGAGCTCATCACTTCCAGCGACAAAATTTCATCCCCAGCTAAGTTTTTCCCTCCAGATCGGCAGGTCTATCGACAGAGTATCTCTTCCCCTAAAGTTTGGTCCCCGCAGAGTTATTTTCTAGCGTCTCTTCTCGACATAATATTCTCAAATCTCCAACAACCGTTAGAGATTTATTTTCCCAGACACGAGCATACCCCGACAACATTTCATGAACATACATCATGACATACGCATACATATCATATACAACATAATATCATTTATTTTGAGAACATCATCTCACCCTGCATTTCATGCATCACATACAACTAACCTTGATATCTTTTGTAGGAAAAGACGATTAGCTTCAACGAATCCAGCAGTTATACAGATCACATCTACAGACAACTAATGGAAACTCAGTTCCCGAGATCAAACGGGTTAACTAATCTACATTATTACAAAGTAACCTTACCCCGGTTCCTCCTGAAGTTTTACACCAACTTATAACCTTACCTCGGTTCATTCTGAAGTTTTACACGAACTTATCACGAAGTAACCTTACCCCGGTTCATCCTGAAGTTTTACACAAACTTATCACGAAATAACCTTACCCCGGTTCATTCTGATGTTTTACACAAACTTATCTCGAAATAACCTTACCCCGGTTCATCCTGAAGTTTTACACAAACTTATCTCGAAATAACCTTACCCCGATTCCTCCTGAAGTTTTTTACAAAATTATAACCTTACCCCGATTCCTCCTGAAGTTTTACACAAACTTATAACCTTACCCAGGTTCATCCTGAAGTTTTACACAAACTTATAACCTTACCCAGGTTCTTCCTGAAGTTTTACATGAACTTATCACAAAGCAACCTTATCCAGGTTCCTTCTCACAGCCCTACTATCCAGGCTTTTCATATCAAAGTAACCCTACTATCCAGGTTCCTTCACACAACCCTACTATCCAGGCTTTTCATATCGAAGTAACCCTACCATCCAGGTTCCTTCTCACAGCCCTACTACCCAAGCTTTTCATATCGAAGTAACCCTATTATCCAGGTTCCTTCTCACAGCCCTACTACCCAGGCTTTCATATCGAAGTAACCCTACTATCCAGGTTCCTTCTCACAACCCTACTATCCAAGCTTTCATGTCGAAGTAACCCTACTATCCAAGTTCCTTCTCACAACCCTACTATCCAGACTTTCATATCGAAGTAACCCTACTATCCAGGTTCCTTCTCACAGCCCTACTATCTAGGATTTCATATCGAAGTAACCCTACTATCCAGGTTCCTTCTCATATCCCTACTATCCAGGATTTCATATCGAAGTAACCCTACTATCCAGGTTCCTTCTCACAGCCCTACTATCCAAGATTTCATATCGAAGTAACCATACTATCCAGGTTCCTTCTCACAACCCTACTATCCAGGTTTTCATATTGAAGTAACCCTACTATTGAGGTTCTTTCTCACAGCCGTATTATCCATGCTTTCATATCGAAGTAACCCTACTATCCAGATTCCTTCTCACAGCCTTACTATCTAGTTTTCTTTTCTCTTATCTCCAGAGAGCAGTTCACAACACTGTAAGACCTGGACCTGATCAAACCCGATTAGTTTCGCATTTCCCCAGTAAATCGCGGCGCAGCCTGTACACTGACCAGATATGCAGTTCACCTCCGGAGTTAATTCCCCAGTAGGATAACAGATAACTGAAGCTCCTAAAATTCTATTCCTCCCAAGACAGATACCAACGTTCCTCAACAGATTCCTCATCAACAACAGTAACAGGAACTCTCATTGAAGGAATGTCTCAGGAAATCAATATCCTCCAGATGGCATCTTTAAGCGCATCTCTGACAATTCTCTGTCGCATCCAGGATGGCATCTTTAAGCCCATCTCCAACAATCTTCCATAATCGACCTCCAAATGGCATTTGTAAGCCCATTTCCGATATCACAAACCAAGTGCCACTTCACGCGAGTGCAAAATTCTGGGCACTCTAGTGTTCAATCATCTTCCACCTTCGGATCACGAAAGGCAGACGAGCCAATCTACATCCTCAGGTTTAAGAAGATTGAACAGGTGCAGCTTTTGTACCCCAAAATTTTCCCTCTCATTTTACTTAATACATGCTCCTAGAGATCCTTAATTTGCTCAAGTTTTCCTAAGAGTTGACCAGACAAACTCTCTCTTAAGGCAGTATATCTCAAATCAGGGTTTCCATTTTCATCAAGATGGGTGAACCACAAAGCCCTCATATGTTCTCCATGGTATTAATATGTTCTCAAGACCTTACATGTCAAGTTTCATGTCTTGCACAAGAAGTTTGCTCAGTCAATTGCTCAGATGCTTAAGAATCGACTGTATTAGGTCAAAAGTCAATTGTGACCCACATACAGTCAAAATTCAAGATTTTTGGTCAACATCAACATTTTGAAGTTATATCCATCATTTGATCAAGGGTTTATCATGATTCCTCAAGGAATGCTCCAAATTCATCAAAACCCAAAAGTTGCTAAATTAGGGTTTTGTAGGAAAAGTCAACCCAAATTTGACCAAGCATAACTTCTTCATACTTTATCAGAAATTTTCCATCCAAGGATCATTTTGAAGAGGATGAAATTCCCTACAATTCATTTTCATCCCACAAGTTCAAAATATGCACTCATCAAAAGATATGAATTTCTACATTATAGGTCCTTTTGAAAAGTCAACAAAAACACCTTTTGGGTCAAAGCTTCATACATAAACATGGAAGACCCAATTGAAATTAAACCAAAAGGGTTGTTTAGGGGACATCCTAATATTTCTAGAAAGTCCAAGAACACCCTCCTAGGGTCAAAATTCAGAGAGTTGTGCATTGTCAAAGTTGGAAATTTTTGGAAAATTGTCAAAAGTCAACATTGATCAAATTTGCATTTTTGCCAAAGGGGCCCATGTTTTCTTGCTTGAAACATGTTTCTAATAGGACCCACGACCCCTGAGATTTTCCACCTATTATTTAATTACTTTTATCATTTATTTTGATTTTTTATTCATTTAAATCAAAATAAATCAGATTAAATGGTAAAATAATGTAAACAAATCAAATCTTGGGATTTTTGTGCACATTTGGAGCCCATGTACAACTAGCATGATGATCAATTCGTGCAAGACTCGTTAGGGTTGGAAAAGATTGAATTGAATCTTGTTTTAGAAAGATATCATACATGAAACAAATCAAATCACATTTTCATAATTCTCAAAGATATGATACAATTTTATTGATCTAATTCAGTCTACTATATGTATACAAAAATTACAGATCAAAAGAAAGGGGGTTGAGCAGTCGTGGAAACACCAAACCAAACTTCCAAAAAGTGACAAAAAGTGATGGATCGTTTTTGCATTTAGAGATCAATTCAGACCATTCCAACACTGCTAATCACTTTTTGGCCATCTCCTGAAGCCAACAACTTCATTTGCAGCCTTCAAAATGTCAAGAATCATCGCCTAGACAAATCACAGTTTTCCTCCCAAACTCAAATTCAATTTCTATGTTTTACGCATGATAAATCCATTCTATCCATATATTCTTGTTCATAATCGTGTTTGCAAGCTTTTTGTATTACTTAATTGTACTAACAGTGCAGGAATCCATATTTACCATTGTTAGGGTTTAAGGTCACGATTTAGGGATTTCTGGTACAGGAAAAATTGGGCCATGAATGAGGTACCATGATACTCGTAAGACCAAGACGAGTTGATTGGTACCTGTTGTACCCCAAAATTTTCCCTCCCATTTTCTCAACATCTTCCCATCACAAGACCTTTGGAGCTCAAGGTCCAGTTAGGGTTTCCTCTGCTCAAGACTCCTCCTTGCACTGTTGACCCAAATTAGGGTTTTATGTTTGAACAAAGATATCCTGACCTAAAATTCCTAAGATGACTTTCATGCTTCATGTTGGACTCCCAAGTTTATCCATACCAAGTTTCAAGTCTTGATTCCAACCTTTGCCCAGTCAATTGGATAGTTGACCTAGAAATCAGCTGTATTGGGGAAAAAGTCAACTGTGACCAATTGACAGTAAAATCTCATGAAAATTGACCCACATCAACATTATGAAATCACATGGACCATTTGATCAAGTTTGGATCACAATTCCACAAGAAATTTGATCAGATCACCAAAAGGGCAAAATGGTCATTTTTAGGGTTTTGACTGCACAAAGGCAATTTTTGACTGTTTGACCTAGCCAATGGCAAACCAAGCTCACATATGGACTCAAGGACCCCATGTAATTGTCTTGACATACTCAACAAGTTCAAAATATCCCAAATGCACAAGATTGACAGTTGAATTTCCCAGTCAATTGATCAATTTTGACTGTATACTGAAAAGTCAAACTTTGACTTTTTGGTCAAAATCAAGTGTCAAGATTCATTTTTCATCAAAACAGGCCAAATCATGAAACTTGTTCATCAAGAAATTAAGAATCACAAATTAGGGTTTGAAATGAAGATTTTTCATAACTTAGAATTTTTCTAAGTTATGAAAAACCCTAATTTTTTCCTAAATTTGTCCCACTTTCTCACCAAGATGCATTTGGATTCAAGGAAAAGTCAAAACATGAAAGTTGTAGTCCATTGAAAAATCTACAAATTTGATTCACAAAGTTTCCTCAAAAGAAGCTTGTAGCTCAAGTTACAATTTTTGGAACAAGGGTACCAAACCATTCTTAACTTAGAGAAATTTGAACCATTTTTAGGCAGGATTTTTTCCTAACTTCAGGACTACTTTTCACATGCTTCCACTTGGAATTTCAATTTGCATTTCAAATATGGATTGTAGTACACATTCCAAGCTTTCCAAAATGTCCAAGAACTCATCAAACAACCTCATGGTTAGGGAGAATCGAATTTGGCAAGTTGGGAAAAACTCACTTTTGATTTGGCCAATTTACATGTTCATACATTTGTGCCATTTTGAATTCAGCTTTCTTTCCTTGATTACAGGTCCTATATCCCATTTGCACTCAATAATTTAATGCTAACTCATTGTGCCAAGGCCTTATTTTGTGTGTTCAAACATTATATGCAAGATTAAGCCATTTTTAGATAAAGCATTATATCCATTTTAGAAAAGTGAAACTTTATGTCAAATGCAAATCCAAGCAAGTACAATGCAAATCCTTTTGGCACAAGTTTATGAACTAATTACACTGATCAAGGCCAATGTATGCAGCATAGATTGGGGGGCCTGTACAAGCTAGAAACACAAGTTGACATTTGTTGCTTAAAGTTGAAGAAACATAGCATAACAATACACAACTCTCATTCCTGTAAACCGAAGCCTAAGCAAAGTTATCAAACACTTTCCAATCATCAACCCTAAGCTAAAACACGAGCCAACCATCTCCATTGCCTTCTCAAACACAGAATCACCCTCAAACTTCCCAAACAGGGTACCTGCTGCAGATTGAGTTCCATAGCTCAATCCTTTCATGCATTCTTGCTAAAATCACTTCAAACACATCCCACATCATCCCTTGAAACTATTCCAAGCCTCAAACACGACCTGTAACACTCCCAATCAACATCACCATTTTTATTTTTCTGTTTTGCAGTTGAAGTTCCATAACACGATTCTCTTGGTTTCCAAACAAAGTAAAGCTTGGAATAGCATCCCTGGACATCAAGGAAGCTGTACCAATCATCACCTTGCATTGAAAACACCTCCATCATCAGATACGATTCCAACTGAACAGATAAGTTCATGGACTTCTATCTCTCTATCCAGGCATTGTTAGCTTTAGGTTTGTGAAGAAATTATGTCACATTCATAGCCCTGAACATGCCCATATAATTAGTTTTCATTTATGTTATGTGTGCTATGAGAATTTGATGTCTGAACTTGGAACAAAAACTAGGTCAAGAATTGGGGGAGAAGAAATTCTCTCTCATTTCTGAGAGTTAAATCATGTTCTTTATATGTATGAACTCGTGAGAAGATGCTTGACATTTTTTGTGTTGTGAGTTTTCATTAAAAGTCCAGGAATCAGGATGTTTGAATCCATGTACAAAGCGCGCGTTTATTGAACAAGGTTTGCTGGAGGTTGAAGAAGATAGGTTCTGGGCTGGGCCTGGAATGTTTTTCCTTTTCACACCATGTTTTCACTTTTGAACCCCCCTGGCCCATTTTGATTTTTACTTATCATTTTCCATTTTTTCCTTTTGATTTTATTTCTATATTTTTATTTAAGTATGAAAAAATATAAAAATCATTTTTTTCCACATTTTTTGCATTTATTTTGATATTTATTAGTCTTTATTTAGTTTTGTACATAAATAATATATAAATACTATTATTTAAAATAACTAAAAAAAATAATGCAAACACATTTATTTTCTAATTTTTATTTTATTCCATCTTCTGAAAATATTTTATATAAAATATACTTTTTTTTATAAATATTAAATATTATTATTTTGTATATATAATATATATTTAGTAAATGATACAAATACATATATATTTATTAGAATATTTAGGACAAAAATACAAAATATATTCATTTTTATTCTTATTAATATTTAATATTAAAAATACCTTTTTTACAAATATACTTCAGTTTTATTATATTTTTGTACATAACTAATAAATATTGTATATATTAAACAATTAATACCTTTTAATTAATAAATTAGGGTTTTGCCCTAAATACATAAAAACTCCAAAAATTAATACTTTTTATTTTGTTTATTTGACATGTAAAAAATACTTTTTTTTCATACATATAAAAAACATTTTTTTTTGCATCTTGCATATTTATTCCATTTTTATTTAATTGTTGTATATTAAATAATTTGTATAATTCCCAATTTGATGTAATAGTCTAGGTTTAAATTCCTTGTCAAAATATCCCCATTTGAACATTTGTACCCCCCTTCCCATATTTTATTTTGTAATAACTTAGGAAATTTATTTTTCGCATTTTAACGCTTTCTAATTATGCCATGTTAGAATTAGGGTTTGTATGCAAATCAATTAACCAAAATAGTTTGACCTAATTTCAAGATAAACAAGCATGAAAATGGACAACACTAATCACACTTGCACCCCTAGGGTATTCACTTGTTGCCTTCAATAATGGGCCATATTGCATGTTAGGTCTCTTTGGGCAAAACAAAAACAATTCAAATGATCATAGTCCCTCGATGACGCTTTCGAAAGTTGCCTAAAAATTGATCAAGTCCCTCAAGGAAAAATTGCCCAAAGATACTTGGCACCATTGCAATTATGGTCTAAACGACGACCCGCGCCCGTCCCTTTCACATCCTAACACAAGATTGTCCACCAAATGCAATGGTGGAACAAAATGGTTAAAAGGGTTAAAACATAGCAAAGATCTTTGAGAAATTTAGGGTAGATAGCTCTTGGTTACTTGCCCCCTTTCAAAACAAAAACACTTGCCTATTTTTCAAACCACACATCACTACACTTTCAAAACAACTTTCAAAAACATTGAAAACCTTTTCAAAAGACATACACCTTTGTATACATCCCAACATGGATCATTACAAAGGTTGCCACCACATTGGCCTCTTTTCAAAACATTTTCAAAACACACACACAAAGCACCATTTCAAACAATTGAAAATCAAGGCAAATTGATCTAAGCAAGTAACTAAGAGCCCATGGATAACCATGGATAGAAAGGGTGCTAATACCTTCCCTTTCTATAATCTACTCCCCGAACCCAAGAAAACATCTCAAAGGTTTTTGCTGTGCTTTTTAACCTTTCCTTAGGATAAAATAAAAAGTCGGTGGCGACTCTTGCTCAACCAAAACATTTGCGAAAACAAACGCAAAGCCTCAAGTCAGTTCTCCCACCGTATCACAGAACTGGCGACTCTGCTGGGGAAATCTTTAAAGTGGAGTAACCTTAGGGCTTAGATCACCCTCTTGCATGACTAATTGTTTGATTTGATTGCTTTATATTTTGGCTCTCTTGTTTGGGTTTGCAATCCTACACCCGGATTTTGGGAAACATTCATAGATAGGAATACGTTATGGAAACTATGCGGGGTATACCGACACGGTCGACGCAATAGCTATATTAGTGCGACATATTTGTGAGTACCGGTAACCCTTGAGTTCAATCAAGGAGAGTACGGGGCCGCTGAGTGATGTCACTAAGCACTAATGACCTAGAACCTTACTTGACCATCTTGGCCTTTCATTAGGGGTAGTGAGATGACCGGCTTTGGTGCAGTCCGAAGTTGGTAGATACTCGATACTACACTCATTGAGGGTTGTTTTCTTGGAATATTTTGGTCGCTAGTTAAGTGGCTAAACCAAAACAATGAACAATGAAAACAATCCAATGATATTGAGCTCCTTAGAACCTGGTTACTATTTATAGGACAGGTTTTTAAGCCAACTACACTCAAGAGGGTACTTACCTATGAAACCCCATGCAAGCCTGAAACTAGGGTTTTGTGTGATTTGCTTGTACATATGTTTGTGCATACATCATGAACATCATAAAGCATCATATGCATTTACTAACCACTTCAAGGGTTTAGATCTTCATCTTTGTTATTGTTTTACAGGTCATGGAAATTCCTCGCAGAAAAACCATCCAAGTCAACCTTGTGAGAATCTCTCCTCAACTCAAGGACCTCACCTCAAGAATTCCGGAAAGCTCATCCTTCAGTGAAAGACATGGTAGACTGCTCATCTTAGTCAACACCAACATTGAAGAAGACATGATGAAAGTGCTATTCCAGTTCTTTGACCCTCTTCATCACTGTTTCACTTTCCCCGACTACCAGTTGGTGCCCACTTTGGAGGAATTTTCTCAACTCCTGAGAATTCCTATCCTCAATCAACTACCTTTCAACGGTACGGAAAAGGAACCAAAGCCGGAAGATATTGCTCGAGCATTACATCTACAGCCTTCTGACATCAAGGGGCACTGGGAAAATAGAAGCAGTGTCAAAGGCTTCTTAGCAAAATTCTTGTTTGAGAAGGCACAAGAATGTTGGAATTCATTGGACCTACAAGCCTTTGAAGAAATTGTGGCACTCCTTATCTATGGGTTGGTCTTGTTCCCAAATCCTGACCAGCTTGTGGAGATCAACGCCGTCAAAATCTTCTTGTCCAGAAATCCAATACCAACATTACTTGGGGACATCCTTCACTCATTTTACACACGAACAATGAGAAAGAGGGGTGTTCTCATGTGCTGTACTCCTCTCCTTGCAAGGTGGTTTATTTCGCACCTTCCACAATCTGTCCTAAAGAATGACCAAGGCTCAAGGTGGTCTCAACGGTTGATGACTCTTACTCACTCTGATGTACATTGGTGTTCTCGGTCCAGAGAAAATGTCATCATCGTCGATCGTTGTGGAGAGTTTCCTAATGTTCCTTTGCTTGGAATCAGAGGAGGTATCACCTACAACCCTTGCCTAGCTTTGAGGCAATTTGGATATGCACGAAGAGATGGCCCTCACGACATGTTGATTCCTGACCTAGTTTTTGACTTCGACAACGATGCGCAAGGACTTCGCCAAAGATTCATCAGAGCTTGGGGGAGGCCCAACAAGGTTGATAGCAAGACACTGGGACACAAGAACTCCATCCCTCTTGAACCTTATCTCAAGTGGGTACGAGCCCGAGCCCAGAGTCTAATGATGCCTTATCCTCATGTTCTCCCTGTGATTAAAGAGCCCGTCAAGGAAGGAGAGGTCCCCTACACCAGCCTACATCCTGACATGCCTACATCGTGGGAGGAAATGCAGAAGAGTTGGATCCAACTCAAGGAGGAACGGAACACTTTTGAAGCCAGCTTCTACGCCAGCGAGAAGAAGGTTTTAGAGCTCACCCGCCGACTCCATGAGCAAGAGGCCCTCAACACCAACATTGCGCCAAAGAGGATGCGCAACGTCTTTTTACCTTGAGAAGTTGTTTTTGTAATATTTGGCCCATGGGGCACTTATGTACTAACAAATTTCTTCTTATTAATATGACGTGCGTTCTTTTTTGTCTGCAACAATTGTGAATTTCTAAAATCCTTGAATACATTGCATAGATAGCATCTCATGCATCATGTGCATAACAGGTACCCTTTTTCTACAGGTTGCTTAATCTTCTTCGCTGTTTATTTTGAACAGTCATCATGAATCCAGAATCATCCAGTGAACAAGCAATCAAGGCCCTCCAGGCCCAGAGTGCCCAGTTTCAAGAGATGGTGATGAACCTGGCCCAAGGGCAACAAGAGTTGAAGGCTCTGCTCCTAAAGAAGAAGAAGAAGAAGAGGATTGTGTTGTTCAATACTGGACGCAGGTTTGGGAACACACTCCATAACGAGGCTGATCCAACTACTTCCTCTGCAGAGAAAGACAGTCCCCAAGGGGGAGGGGCTCCTAGTCCTGTAGTCTCTGACAACGAGACGGATTACAATGACGAACAATACCCTCCCGCTGCTGACAGATACAAGCAATTAAAGGACCGCTTGAGTGCCATGGAGATTCAAAATGTGCCGGGGCTGGATTTCGGAGATTTAGGGTTATCTTCTGGGGTGGTAATCCCACACAAGTTTAAGGCGCCTGCCTTTGCCAAATATGACGGGGCTTCCTGTCCAAAGCTGCATCTCAGATTGTACGTAAGGAAGATCCAACCTTACACGGCAGACAAAAATCTTTGGATCCACTTCTTCCAAGATAGCCTTTCGGGGTCACAGCTTGAGTGGTTCTATCAGCTAGATGGAACCAGTATCCGACATTGGGAAGATTTGGCTACCGCATTTTATAGACAATATCAATACAATTCTGACCTCGCTCCTACGCGTACCCAACTTCAGGGTATGTCTCTAGGAACGGGCGAAGGGTTCAAAGAATATGCACAAAAATGGAGAGATTTGGCTGGCAGGGTGCATCCTCCATTGACTGATCGTGAGATGGTTGACATGTTTCTAGGGACCTTGTCTGGTCCATTCTTCAATCATCTGGTTGGTAATTCCTCCGCTGGGTTTACGGATTTGATCCTGATGGGCGAAAGGATAGAAGCTGGCATCAGGTCAGGAAAGATACAGAAAGGAGCCGCCGCAAGTACTGAGAAAAAGCCTTTCAAGAAGGAAGCTAGTGCCGTCTATGGTCCTAGAAGACAAGTTAAGCCAGAACACCGCCAAGCCGTCAATGCCTTGGTAATTTCAAAACCTGTTGCTGCTCCTCAGCAGTACAATCAACAAAGGGGTGAGAGGCCCAAGAGGCAATACACTCGGCTGAGTATGACCTTGTCACAAATCTTACCGCAACTGTTATCAACCAACTTGGTGACCATCAAGGAGGCTCCGAAGGTCGTGAATACTGCATCTCCTAAGTATAACCCAAATGCCCGTTGTGCTTATCATTCTGATAGCCCCGGGCATACTACTGATGATTGTTGGGCCCTGAGAAATAAAGTTCAAGACCTTATCGACGCGAAGGAAATTCAGTTTGAGGCGCCTGAGAGGCCAAATGTTGTAACTGCTCCTATGCCCCAGCATAGAGTAAATTCCATTGAGGAAGATTTGTATGCTGTTTCGGTGAATGATGTTGCTACCCCTCTATTGACTGTTAAGAGGAACCTACTGCTAGCCGGTTTATTTCCGGGTTGTAGCAAGGGTTGCCTCCTGTGTGTTGTTATCCCTACCGGTTGTCCGCTGCTGAAATCAGGCATCCAAAGCCTGATGGATAGCAAAGAAATTTTGTTCAAGAAAACTGCTGTTCCGTTTGTTTCCACTGAAGAAGTATCTGTCGTCACAATTTTCAACAATCCTACCAAGGCTCTCCCGAGGAAGCCAGTCCAAATTATGTCTGTTGCACCCATTACCATTACTGTTCTGGGGCCTCTCCCCTATGAATCTGACAAGGCTGTCCCACGGCACTATGTGGTGGACGTGTATGTGTTAGGAGTGAAGCAAGAGTTCAACACCGGTACCAGTATCAGTAACATCACTGGTCCCGCCAAGATTACTCGCAGTGGCAGGCTTTTCTCGCCTGACATTGCACCACCAGTTATCCGAAAACCTCTTATCATCACACCTGCAAGTGTGCATGTTCCAAATCAAGTTCCTGTGTCTACTACTGCCGCCGAGTCCTCTGTTGCTCGGGGCAAAGAAGTTGCTACCGATTTGCCTGCCCGGACGGAGGCACCAAAAAAGACTGTTGTCGAAGCATCCCAACAAGAGATGGAGGAAATCCTTAAAATCATTAAAAAGAGTGACTTCAATGTCGTTGAACAACTGGGGTATACCCCCTCCAAAATCTCTATGCTATCATTGCTGCTGTGCTCAGAGGCCCACGCCAAGGCCCTGATTTCATTTCTGAAAACGGCCCATGTGCCGCAAGAGACCTCTGCAGATCAGTTCACTGACTGTGTGGCTAATTTGACAGCTGGCAATGGCTTGGGTTTCTCAGATGCAGACCTTACCGCCAAAGGGAAAAATCACAATGATGCCCTGCATGTCTCTATAGAATGCAGGGGCACTACTCTCGCACACGTGTTGGTGGACACCGGTTCTTCCCTGAATGTTTTGCCCAAGAAGGCCTTAGATTGGTTGGATTGTGAGGGCCTGGAATTGAAACCTAGTAACATCATTGTTAGAGCCTTCGACGGCTCTAAGAGGATGGTGCACGGTGAGGTATACATTCCTATTCGTGTGGGTTCCCAAGTCTTTGACTCAATGTTCTACATAATGGATATTCGTCCGTCTTATTCCTGTTTGTTGGGTCGACCCTGGATTCACAAGGCTGGGGCGGTAACATCCACTCTACACAAAAAGCTCAAATACCCTGTCAAAGGGAAGATTGTCACTGTGCAGGGTGAGGAGGAATACATGGTTAGTCACTTGAATTCATTCCGGTATATCAAAATGGACGGGGAGTTTATTGAAACCCCCTTTCAACATCTTGAAGAGGTACCTCCAACATTGGCATCAGCTGAGACAGTGGTTGAAGAAGACTTTCCTCTGAAGATGGCTTCCTTGAAGGATGCCCGGGCTGTAATCGAGAAAGGCAAGTGCGCAAACTGGGGTCAACTTCCTGACTTCACTCAAAAGACCGACAAGTTTGGGCTGGGCTTCACTGCAGAGGCTCAGAGGGCTGTTCGCAAGGAAAGGATCAGAAAGGCTCCGGTGTTCATCACCAACTCAAGAGTGAATGCTATCGAGGAGGTCGTAGAGGAAGCAGAATTTGACAGTTGGATCTATCCAACCACCAACAACGGACCAAGCAACTGGACGGCAAAGGATTTTACACCTATCACATTTGTCACGCAGTAATGAATTCTTTTGATTTTCAATTTGTAACAAACAATATGTTGAAACTTTTATTGGCTCGGTGTCCTACCCGGGGCACCGTGGCTCCATTTGTGAGGGCTTTTTTGTAAGAAATTTCCATATATCATTAATCAAAACATTGGATATTTGTTGCATTTCAAATCTTGTGCTCTTTTTCTTTCTGTGTTATATATTGCAAAACATCTATATTTACACACACTCACTTATACAGGTTCCAATCCACTCTAGATCTCACTGGTAACAGCTCTGCTACTTCCAGTTATGACTTCGAAAATCCAATCAACTTGGCCGAAGACGAAGGTGAAGATGATTGCGAAGTGCCTGGTGAACTCGCAAGACTGCTACTCCAGGAAGAGAGGGCCATTCAGCCGCATGAAGAGCCGGTGGAAACAGTGAACCTGGGTACTGAGACAGATAGAAAAGAAGTCAAGATTGGTGCCAATCTAGAGCTCAGCGTGAAGCAACAATTGATCCAGATGCTACATGATTACATGGAAATCTTTGCTTGGTCTTACGAAGACATGCCTGGTTTGGATGCCGACATTGTGGTTCATCACCTGCCTACCAAGGAAGACTGCCCTCCGGTAAAGCAAAAGGTCTGCCGTATGCGTCCAGAGATGTCCGAAAAAATCAAAGCTGAGGTTATGAAGCAATTCGATGCCGGGTTTCTAGCAGTGACTTCTTACCCTCAGTGGGTTGCCAATGTAGTGCCAGTGCCGAAGAAGGACGGTAAGGTCAGAATGTGTGTTGATTACAGGGATTTGAACAGGGCCAGCCCTAAGGATGATTTCCCTCTGCCTCACATCGACGTTCTTGTTGACAATACTGCTCAACACAAGGTGTTCTCCTTCATGGATGGTTTTTCAGGGTATAATCATATCAAGATGGCTCCTGAAGATATGGAAAGACTACCTTTGTGACTCAGTGGGGCACCTTCTGCTACAAGGTCATGCCATTCGGGTTGAAAAATGCTGGGGCAACCTACCAACGGGCCATGGTTGCTTTATTTCATGACATGATCCACCATGAGATTGAAGTGTATGTCGATGATATGATTTCAAGGTCCCAAACTAAGGAAGAACACCTTGACCATCTGCGGAAGCTGTTTGACCGACTGAAGTTGTACAAGCTGAGGTTGAACCCAAACAAATGCACCTTTGGGGTGAGGTCTGGAAAATTACTAGGTTTCATTGTAAGCGATAAAGGTATTCAGGTGGACCCTGCCAAGGTGAAAGCCATACAAGAGATGCCGACTCCCAAGACAGAAAAAGAAGTCAGAGGCTTTCTGGGACGACTGAATTACATTGCCCGATTCATCTCACATCTAACTGCTACCTGTGAGCCAATCTTCAAATTACTGAAGAAAGATCAAGTAGTACGTTGGAACGATGAATGTCAGGCTGCTTTCGAAAAGATAAAGGAATATCTCCAAGAACCACCCATTCTTATGCCACTAGTGGAAGGGAGACCTCTAATACTATACTTGACAGTACTTGACAACTCAATGGGGTGTGTGCTGGGGCAGCATGACGAGTCTGGCCGAAAAGAGCACGCTATTTATTACCTGAGCAAAAAGTTTACCGACTGTGAGTCTCGGTACTCACTGCTCGAGAAAACTTGATGCGCTCTGGTATGGGCTGCTCGCCGGCTGAGACAGTATATGCTGACTCACACTACTCTGTTGATTTTAAAAATGGATCCAATCAAGTACATATTCGAAAAGCCTGCTCTGTCTGGAAGAATAGCAAGATGGCAAATGATCTTGACAGAATATGACATCCAATACACAACTCAAAAAGCAATCAAGGGAAGTGTATTGGCAGATCATTTGGCACATCAACCTGTGGACGATTACCAATCATTGAACTTTGAAATTCTAGACGAAGATATCATGGTAGTAACTGATTGCGAAGTACCTGGACCGGATGAAGGACCTGAGGAAGGATCCCGATGGTCTATGCATTTTGACGGAGCCTCGAACGCTTTGAGTAACGGCATCGGCGCTGTGATCATATCCCCTAAAGGCACTCATACTCCACTCACCGCCCGTTTGTGTTTCAATTGCACCAACAATATGGCAGAATATGAGGCATGTATCATGGGTCTTCAAGCTGCAATCGACTTAAGGATCAAGTTTCTGAGTGTCTTCGGAGATTCCGCTCTCGTGATCAATCAGATCAAAGGCGAGTGGGATACGAAACACCCAAATCTTATTCCTTACAAGGAGTATGTGTTGACTTTGCTTCCCCACTTTGAAGAAATAACTTTTGAGCACTTCCCAAGAGAGGAGAATCAGTTAGCGGACGCACTAGCTACGATGTCTTCAATGTTCAAAGTCAAATGGGATAACGAGGCTCCCCGGATCATTATCTGGAAGTTGGACGAACCTGCATACTGCTGCGATCTTGAGGCCGAAGAGGTAATCGAGAAACCCTGGTATCATGAGGTAAAGATATATTTAGAAGCTCAAGAATACCCCGAAGGCGCATCGGTCAATGACAAGAAGTTCATGAGAAGGTTTGTGGCAAAATTCTTCCTCAACAACGGCATTCTCTACAAATGAAATCATGATTCAACTCTACTGCGTTATGTGGATAAAGCTGAAGCAGAGAAGATCATGGTAGAGCTACATGAAGGTACATTCGGAACACATTCCAGTGGACATACCATGGCAAAGAAAATCCTTCGGGCAGGATATTTCTGGTCCACAATGGAAGCCGACTGTTACCAACATTCTCGAACTTGTCATCAATGCCAGATCTATGCTGATAAGGTGCACATCCCTCCGGTTCCTCTGAACGTCCTGACGGCACCTTGGCCTTTTGCAATGTGGGGCATCGATATGATCGGTGAGATCCGACCGACGGCATCCAACGGACATCGCTTCATCTTTGTAGCGATTGATTACTTCACAAAGTGGGTTGAGGCAGCTTCCTATGCCACCATAACCAAGAGCGTCGTTGCACGTTTCATCCGGCATAACCTGATCTGTCGGTACGGCGTCCCGGAAAGGATCATTACAGACAATGGTACCAATCTTAACAACAAGATGATCACTGAGCTCTGCGAGCAATTCAAGATACAGCACCACAACTCTTCTCCTTACCAGCCGAAGATGAATGGGGCTGTAGAAGCAGCTAATAAGAATATCAAAAAGATTGTGCAGAAGATGACAGTGACCTACAAAGATTGGCACGAAATGTTACCATTTGCTCTTCATGGGTACCGTACCTCAGCAAGGACGTCAACCGGGGCAACTCCTTTTTCCTTGGTCTATGGCATGGAGGCAGTCTTACCGATTGAAGTCCAGATACCCTCTCTCCGAATAATGAAGGATGCAGACTTGAGTGAAGATGACTGGATCCAGACTCGACTTGATCAACTGAACTTAATTGATGAAAAGAGACTCACTGCTATCTATCATGGTCATACGTATCAAAAACGGATGATCAGGGCATTTAACAAGAAAGTCAGACCATAAGAGTATCAAGTTGGGGACCTGGTAATCAAACGCATCATCCTTCCTCAAAGTGATCCCCGAGGCAAATGGACCCCTACGTACGAAGGGCCATTTGTGGTTAAACATGTGTTCTCAGGAGGAGCCATGATTCTGACCATCATGGATGGTGACGATCTTCCTCACCCTGCCAATGCAGACATAGTAAAAAGATACTACGCATGAATAAAGGACCCGCTAGGTTGACATCCCTAGGCAAAAATAAGGGCTTCCCGGCGAACCAAAAGGGTTCGGGCAAAAATAAGGGATGAAATGAAAAAAACATCTGTACACCCGGCAAGTCGAAAACCTGAAAAGGCGGCTTGGGCAAAAATGGGTATCCCGGTGGACTGAAAACCCGAAAGGGCGGTCCAGGAAAAAGTTAGGGATAAAGCGTAACACTATGTCTCATTGGATCACCTTGCATCCAGAATTCGGCATCAACTATCTGGCTCAGACTTCGGCATCGATCAATCGGCTTCATCTTCAACTAAGCAGCAAAGTGATGAGACGCTTGAAGACATAAAGGCGATAGCAGAGTTGGAACCCAGTGGGAATATTGTGCACATAGCTGTTTTGTTTCCTCTTCAAAATTGTATAAACTTTATGTTATTCGGCGGTGTTCTCTTACTAGGACGTCGACCTCTTGTACAAAAAACGCCTATTTACAGGCAAATTTCAAAATCAATACAAGTTCACTTTTCCAAACAAATTGCCAATTGTTTTTCCTTTTTCTGTTTTGTCTTGCGAAGAACGTCCAATGTTCATTTCTGATATATGCATTTGACATTAAAATTGCTAAATACTTGCATATGAAACAAAAGACTAATTACATGTGACATCAGAAGTAGGGGCAATGTAGAGTTGTCTAATGCAGTCTAGTTGCTCTGTCCGCCAAGGTACCAAGGAAGAATCAACTAAAGAATATAACCAAGTTACCTCAACTCCCCACAGAGTAAGACAAGAATCAACAATACCCTCCCAGGGAAGATTTAGTCTATCATCAGCCCTACGGTAGGCACCTCGTTCCCCTAGCAACTCAGCATTACTCTCCTCCGACAGAGTTAGTCTACGGCCAGTCTAAAGGGAGTTGGGTAGCCCCAGAAGATATCAACATTCCCCAGCGGAGTATAGGCATTCATCGGCAAGCATCCCCGGCAGTCTTGATCTAAGATTGTTCCCCGGCGGAATACAGACACCCCAGTGGAACCATTTACCAGTACAGTCTGAAGGTTTCCCCAGGAAAGTGGAATTCATATCCCCAGCAGGCCTTGAAGCTTATCCCCAGTAGATTCTGGAAGCTTGTCCCCTGCAGAGTACGGACGTCTCTCCCGAGCTTTATTCAAAGTTATTCCTTACAAGGGCTTATAACTGGGTTATCCTCAGCTAATTACAATGGAAGATCGTCCTCGGCAAAGTTCTTCCTATCCCCAGCGGAGTTCATCAAAGTTCCCCAACATAACTTATCAACAGAATCCCCAGCGGAGTTTATCATTGTCATCCCCAGCGGAGTCCATCATTGAAATCCTCAGCGGAGCTCCCATCAAAACTTCAGCGAAGCATCTCTTCCCACAGAGTAATTCCCCTCAGAGTAATCTCTCCAACAAGTTTATTCCCCAACGGAGTCATCTTCTCCTACCGGTGTATTTTTGCAACCATCATCCCCAGCGGAAGCAAAGAGCTCCACTCTTCAACGTCAACCCAGGATTCAACTCCCCGGCCGGTCGTCAAGGATTTATTTTCCTAGACGAAAATACATTCATAGACATTTCACATTTCATACATCTTGCTTACATACATGATAAAGTGCATACAACACTATCTCATTTGGAACATCATGACATCATGCATTTCATACATCATGACATTGCATACAACTGATGTTTTGCCTTTTCAGGGAAAAAGACAATCCAAAAGACGACTACCTTCAACTGTCACAATTCCATATTCGATTCCTGTATCTAGCCAGGGCACATCTGTGAGTGATCAGTTTCCATATTCGATTCCTGTATCCAGCCAGGGCACATCTGAAGAGTTTGAAGATTCGATTCCTGTATCCAGCCAGGGCATATCTGTTGACGACTATTTCCATATTCGATTCCTGTATCCAGCCAGGGCACATCTAAAGAGTTTGAATATTCGATTCCTGTATCCAGCCAAGGCATATCTGTTGACGACTATTTTCAGATTCGATTCCTGTATCCAGCCAGGGCATATCTGTTGACGACTATTTCCAGATTCGATTCCTGTATCCAGCCAGGGCACATCTGAAGAGTTTGAAGATTCGATTCCTGTATCCAGCCAGGGCATATCTGTAGACGACTAATTCCAAATTCGATTCCTGTATCCAGCCAGGGCATATCTGTTGACGACTAATTCCAGATTCGATACCTGTATCCAGCCAGGGCATATCTGCGAACAACCGATTGTAGACTCAACACCTGTATCTAGCCAGGGCATGTCTGCATGAAGAGTTTGAAGATCAACACCTGTAACAAGCAAGGAAAACATCTGTCTTTCTCAAAGTACACAAGTTCTCGCTAAGGAATCTCTTATGCGATCAACACTTCCAAATGGCATCTATAAGCCCATTCCCGACAAGGTTCTGTCACGCCTTCAGATGGAATCTATAAGCCCATCTCCCTATCCACCATCTCTCCAAATGGCATCTATAAGCCCATTCCCGACATCACATTGCTGATACACCAACATGCGAGTGCAAATTTCTGGGCACTCTAGTGTCCAATCTCCTTTTACCCTCGAGTCACGAAAGGCAAACTTGCCAATCTAACTCTTCAAGTTCAAGAAGATTGAACAGGGGCAACTGTTGTACCCCAAAATTTGCCCTCCCATTTTCTCAACATCTTCCCATCACAAGACCTTTGGAGCTCAAGGTCCAGTTAGGGTTTCCTCTGCTCAAGACTCCTCCTTGCACTGTTGACCCAAATTAGGGTTTTATGTTTGAACAAAGATATCTTGACCTAAAATGCCTAAGATGACTTTAACGCTTCATGTTGGACTCCCAAGTTTATCCATACCAAGTTTCAAGTCTTGATTCCAACCTTTGCCCAGTCAATTGGACAGTTGACCTAGAAATCAACTGTATTGGGGAAAAAGTCAACTGTGACCAATTGACAGTCAAATCTCATGAAAATTGACCCACATCAACATTATGAACTCACATGGACCATTTGATCAAGTTTGGATCACAATTCCACAAGAAATTTGATCAGATCACCAAAAGGGCAAAATGGTCATTTTTAGGGTTTTGACTGCACAAAGGCAATTTTTGACTGTTTGACCTAGCCAATGGCAAACCAAGCTCACATATGGACTCAAGGACCCCATGGAATTGTCTTGACATACTCAACAAGTTCAAAAGATCCCAAATGCACAAGATTGACAGTTGAATTTCCCAGTCAATTGATCAATTTTGACTGTATACTGAAAAGTCAAACTTTGACTTTTTGGTCAAAATCAAGTGTCAAGATTCATTTTTCATCAAAACATGCCAAATCATGAAACTTGTTCATCAAGAAATCAAGAATCACAAATTAGAGTTTGAAATGAAGATTTTTCATAACTTAGAATTTTTCTAAGTTATGAAAAACCCTAATTTTTTCCTAACTTTGTCCCACTTTCTCACCAAGATGCATTTGGATTCAAGGAAAAGTCAAAACATGAAAGTTGTAGTCCATTGCAAAATCTACAACTTTGATTCACAAAGTTTACTCAAAAGAAGCATGTAGCTCAAGTTACAATTTTTGGAACAAGGGTACCAAACCATTCTTAACTTAAAGAAATTTGAACCATTTTTAGGCAGGATTTTTGCCTAACTTCAAGACCACTTTTCACATGCTTCCACTTGGAATTTCAATTTGCATTTCAAAGATGGATTGTAGTACACATTCCAAGCTTTCCAAAATGTCCAAGAACTCATCAAACAACCTCATGGTTAGGGAGAATCGAATTTGGCAAGTTGGGAAAAACTCACTTTTGATTTGGCCAATTTACATGTTCATACATTTGTGCCATTTTGAATTCAGCTTGCTTTCCTTGATTACAGGTCCTATATCCCATTTGCACTCAATAATTTAATGCTAACTCATTGTGCCAAGGCCTTATTTTGTGTGTTCAAACATTATATGCAAGATTAAGCCATTTTAAGATAAAGCATTATATCCATTTTAGAAAAGTGAAACTTTATGTCAAATGCAAATCCAAGCAAGTACAATGCAAATCCTTTTGGCACAAGTTTATGAACTAATTACACTGATCAAGGACAATGTATGCAGCATAGATTGGGGGGCCTGTACAAGCTAGAAACACAAGTTGACATTTGTTGCTTAAAGTTGAAGTAACATAGCATAACAATACACAACTCTCATTCCTGTAAACCGGAGCTTAAGCAAAGTTATCAAACACTTTCCAATCATCAACCCTAAGCTACAACACGAGCCAACCATCTCCATTGCCTTCTCAAACACAGAATCACCCTCAAACTGCCCAAACAGGGTACCTGCTGCAGATTGAGTTCCATAGCTCAATCCTTTCATGCATTCTTGCTAAAATCACTTCAAACACATCCCACATCATCCCTTGAAACTATTCCAAGCCTCAAACACGACCTGTAACACTCCCAATCACCATCACCATTTTCATTTTTCTGTTTTGCAGTTGAAGTTCCATAACACGATTCTCTTAGTTTCTAAACAAAGTAAAGCTTGGAATAGCATCCCTGGACATCAAGGAAGCTGTACCAATCATCACCTTGCATTGAAAACACCTCCATCATCAGATACGATTCCAACTGAACAGGTAAGTTCATGGACTTCTATCTCTCTATCCAGGCATTGTTAGCTTTAGGTTTGTGAAGAAATTATGTCACATTCATAGCCCTGAACATGCCCATATAATTAGTTTTCATTTATGTTATGTGTGCTATGAGAATTTGATGTCTGAACTTGGAACAAAAACTAGGTCAAGAATTGGGGGAGAAGAAATTCTCTCTCATTTTTTAGAGTTAAATCATATTCTTTATATGTATGAACTCGTGAGAAGATGCTTGACATTTTTTGTGTTGTGAGTTTTCATTAAAAGTCCAGGAATCAGGATGTTTGAATCCATGTACAAAGCGCGCGTTTTTTGAACAAGGTTTGCTGGAGGTTGAAGAAGATAGGTTCTGGGCTGGGCCTGGAATGTTTTTCCTTTTCACACCATGTTTTCACTTTTGAACCCCCCTGACCCATTTTGATTTTTACTTATCATTTTCCATTTTTTCCTTTTGATTTTATTTCTATATTTTTATTTAAGTATGAAAAAATATAAAAATCATTTTTTCCACATTTTTTTGCATTTATTTTGATATTTATTAGTCTTTATTTAGTTTTGTACATAAATAATATATAAACACTATTATTTAAAATAACTAAAAAAAATAATGCAAACACATTTATTTTCTAATTTTTATTTTATTCCATCTTCTGAAAATATTTTATATAAAATATACTTTTTTTTTTATAAATATTAAATATTATTATTTTGTATATATAATATATATTTAGTAAATGATACAAATACATATATATTTATTAGAATATTTAGGACAAAAATACAAAATATATTCATTTTTATTCTTATTAATATTTAATATTAAAAATACATTTTTTACAAATATACTTCATTTTTATTTTATTTTTGTACATAACTATTAAATATTGTATATATTAAACAATTAATACCTTTTAATTAATAAATTAGGGTTTTGCCCTAAATACATAAAAACTCCAAAAATTAATACTTTTTATTTTGTTTATTTGACATGTAAAAAATACTTTTTTTCATACATATAAAAAACATTTTTTTTTGCATCTTGCATATTTATTCCATTTTTATTTAATTGTTGTATATTAAATAATTTGTATAATTCTCAATTTGATGTAATAGTCTAGGTTTAAATTCCTTGTCAAAATATCCCCATTTGAACATTTGTACCCCCTTCCCATATTTTGTGTTGTAATAACTTAGGAACTTTGTTTTTCGCATTTGAACGCTTTCTAATTATGCCATGTTAGAATTAGGGTTTGTATGCAAATCAATTAACCAAAATAGTTTGACCTAATTTCAAGATAAACAAGCATGAAAATGGACAACACTAATCACACTTGCACCCCTAGGGTATTCACTTGTTGCCTTCAATAATGGGCCATATTGCATGTTAGGTCTCTTTGGGCAAAACAAAAATAATTCAAATGATCATAGTCCCTCGATGACGCTTTTGAAAGTTGCCTAAAAAATGATCAAGTCCCTCAAGGAAAAATTGCCCAAAGATACTTGGCACCATTGCAATTATGGTCTAAACGATGACCCGCGCCCGTCCCTTTCACATCCTAACACAAGATTGTCCACCAAATGCAATGGTGGAACAAAATGGTTAAAAGGGTTAAAACATAGCAAAGATCTTTGAGAAATTTAGGGTAGATAGCTCTTGGTTACTTGCCCCCTTGCAAAACAAAAACACTTGCCTATTTTTCAAACCACACATCACTACACTTTCAAAACAACTTTCAAAAACATTGAAAACCTTTTCAAAAGACATACACCTTTGTATACATCCCAACATGGATCATTACAAAGGTTGCCACCACATTGGCCTCTTTTCAAAACATTTTCAAAACACACACACAAAGCACCATTTCAAACAATTGAAAATCAAGGCAAATTGATCTAAGCAAGTAACTAAGAGCCCATGGATAACCATGGATAGAAAGGGTGCTAATACCTTCCCTTTCTATAATCTACTCCCCGAACCCAAGAAAACATCTCAAAGGTTTTTGCTGTGCTTTTTAACCTTTCCTTAGGATAAAATAAAAAGTCGGTGGCGACTCTTGCTCAACCAAAACATTTGTGAAAACAAACGCAAAGCCTCAAGTCAATTCTCCCACCGTATCACAGTACCATCACAATTAATTTATCATGCTCGTATGAGATTTTTGAATTTTGCAGGGGCTGTAGTTACAGCAAACGTCCGTAGGTATAAGTCTTTAACCTAAGACGACAATTGTAGTGAAAAAGATTATGCGTGGCAGCCCATGACCGAATGATTTGAATTTCACACGTTTCTTTGGTCATCATGCGCTTTTTGTATTATATTATATTTCGTTTATATATATATTAACAAAAGAGAAAGTAGCACAGATGGTTGAGAGACGCGCCTTTGATGCACACGTCCTGGGTTCGATCCCAAGTGTGTGCATTTTGTTATTTTCCTATTTATTTCAGGCAAATCCAATGCTCCGCTCCCACACACGCCTTCCATGCAACCTCAACGCCCATCCATTGGATGCACCTCTAGCCAGATCCAATGCTTCCTGCCTGAATGTCCATGGTGCTCCTCAAGTCAACGCTTGCACATGATCCATCGTGGTTGATTGGGCTTGGAGCTTAATGGGCTTGGAAATTCAGATTCTCACCCCCCAGAATTGCTAACAACACAGGCCCATATTTTTTTTCTCAATTTATTTCTTTTATTTTAATTGTTTTGTTTAATTATTTTTTCACTAAATTAATTACTTTTTTAAAATTATAAAATCAACCAATCACAAAAGCACAAAAAAAGCATTTTTTTATAATAATAAATTATTTAATTTAATTAGTAAGTTAGGTAAATTTAATTTTTTGTTTCATTTAAAATCAAATAGAATCTAGGTTTTAATTTTACAATTATATTTCTTTTCTCAAATAAAAAACCAAAAAAACATACAAAAATATTTTTGTACAAAATATTTTATTTTTCTTGAAATTATTTAATTAGAAAATTAGGTTAATTTATTTTCTTTCATAATTTAAAAACAATTAGAGATTAGGTTTAATTAATTTGCAATTAAACATTTTCTCAAATAATAAAAATATAAAAAAAATCTTTTTCTCTCAATTAGAGTTTTAGGTTATTATTTCAATTGTCCTCGCATTTAATTTGTCGCGCGCTTGTTAATTATTTGTATATTATTTTGTAAATGTTCAGGGTTTGTAATAGTTAACCTATGGTTTTTATTTACTATTTAAATCCCCGATTTTTGGTTATGTAATTAATCCCCCTCCCTGAATCCTTGTAATAGCTAGGTTTTATTTTCTCGCACTTTTAAATTCCTACAAGTATTTAACTGTCTAGATGAATGCTAATAGGATTGTATGGCAAGAATATCTGGAAATTTAAAATGGTAGATCAACTAATGTGCAAAGATTAAATAACTGAAACAACTCATATGCACATATTCACCCCTAGGGTTTACCTCACTTCGGTTGCCTTCAGTAAACAATCATTAAGCATAGGAGATTTTAGTGGTTCCCCTCCAGTCTAAAAGATCAAATTGTCCCATTCAAATGTTGCCTCGGAAATGTTGCCTCAGAAAGATCTTAAGACTCTAGGGTTATTACTAAAGTTTTCTAACTATTGCTTTAGTGATTGTACTTGTCCCTTTCGAATGTCCCTTACAACTCCAACGACGGTGCTACCTACTCCTTAATAGTAGGATAGTGTTGTCTAAAGGAAACGAGAAAATGAACAATCTTTTTCGAGTAGGTAGAAACTCTTATGTACTTGCTTAAAATAATAAAAACTCTTTTTCACAAACACTTTCAAAACAGTTTTCAAAAACAACTTCGTCACACTCTTGAGGACAGATACAAGGGTTATCATGAAGTTAAACAAAAACTTTTCAAAACACACACAAACAATTTCAAAATGAGCAAGTACCTAAGAGCCCGTGGAAAACTACAGATAGAAAGGGTTCTACCACCTTCCCTTTCTATAATCTACCCCCCGTACTCAGAAACATCTCGAAAAAGGTTTTTTATGTTCTTTTTCCTTTTCCTGATTGGATAAAATAAAAGTCGGTGGCGACTCTTGCTTACCGCAACATTTTGCAAACAAAAAACGCAAACTAGTATTAATAGTCGGTTCTGCCACCGTATCACAGACGCACTCGGGCTGGAGGACCTCCCCTACACATCAGTAATCGAGGAATTAATACCCTTGAAGACAACGAGGAAGACTCAGACATTGACAGTTGGATCTACCCAACTACCAACGGTGGACCGAGTAACTGGATGGCTAGGGACTTTATACCAATTTCTTTTATTCCGCAGTAATTGTCCTACTTGTTTTGAGATTTGTAATAAACAATTTAAAACTTTACGGACTTGTTCCTTGCCCGAGGCACATGGGCTTTGCTTGTGAGGGCTATTATTTGTCATTTCATATATCATTAATAAAGCATTGGACGTTTCTTGCATACAAATTTTGCGCTCTCTGTTTTTCTTTTCTGTTTTCACTTTATGAAAACAGCTATTCTCTTACACACACTCACGTATCATGCTACAAATCCATATCCACTCTGGATCCCATTGATAACATCTCTGCTATTGCCAGTTATGACTTCAAAAATCCGATCAACTAAGTCGAAGATGAAGGTGAAGATGATTGTGAGGTGCCTGGAGAACTTGCTAGACTATTACAACAGGAAGAAAGGGCCATACAGCCTCATGAAGAGCCGGTTGAGACGATAAACATGGGCACGAAGACAGACAGAAAAGAAGTCAAGATCAACGTAAATCTTGAAGTTAAGATCAAACAACGGTTAATACAAATGTTGCATGACTATGTTGAGATCTTTGCATGGTCATATGAAGACATTCCAGGTTTAGACACTAATATTATGGTTTATCGCCTGCCGACCAAAGAAGACTGTTCTCCGATTAAACAAAAGGTATGTCGTATGCATCCCGAAATGTCAGAGAAGATCAAGGCAGAGGTCGTGAAACAGTTCGACGCAGGATTCTTAGCTGTCACTTCTTATCCAGAGTGGGTTGCTAACGTCATTCTGGTACCTAAGAAAGATGGTAAAGTACGAATGTGTGTGGATTACAGAGACCTGAATAGGGCAATCCCCAAGGATGACTTCCTGCTTCCCCATATCGATGTTCTGGTTGACAATACCGCACAACACAAAGTCTTTTCCTTCATGGACGGCTTCTCTGGCTACAATCAGATCAAGATGACACCTGAAGACATGGAGAAGACAACCTTTGTTACACAGTAGGGCACTTTCGGCTACAAGGTGATGCCGTTTGGGTTGAAGAATGCTGGGGTAACTTATCAGCAAGCTATGGTAGCTCTGTTCCATGATATGATTCACCATGAGATAGAGGTTTGCGTCGATGATATGATAGCTAGGTCTCAGACTGAAGAAGAACATCTTGATCATATACAAAAGTTGTTTGATAGGTTGAAGACGTACAAGTTGAGGTTAAATCCGAACAAGTGTACCTTCGGGGTAAGGTCTGGTAAGCTTCTGGGATTCATCGTCAGTGACAAAGGTATTCAGGTAGACCATGCAAAGGTGAAGGCCATACAAGAGATACCGTCTCCCCGTACAGAGAAGGAAGTTAGAGGTTTCTTGGGACGCCTAAGTTACATTTCCCGATTCATTTCACATCTGACTGCTACTTGTGAGCCAATCTTCAAGCTTCTGAAGAAAGATCAAGTGGTAAAGTGGAATGACAAATGCCAAGTAGCCTTTGACAGAATCAAACAATATCTCCAAGAGCCTCATATTCTGATGCCTCCGACTGAAGGAAGACCTTTGATAATGTACTTAACAGTGCTAGATAATTCAATGGGGTGTGTGCTGGGGCAGCATGATGAGTCTGGTCGAAAAGAGCATGAAATATACTACCTTAGCAAAAAGTTTACCGACTGTGAAACACGATACTCACTGCTCGAGAAAACTTGTTGTACTTTGGCATGGGCTGCTCGCCGACTGAGACAGTATATGTTGACCCATACTACTTTGTTGATATCTAAGATGGATCCGATCAAGTACATTTTCGAGAAGCCCGCTCTCTCCGGAAGGATAACAAGGTGGCAAATGATCTTAACCGAATACGACATCCAATACACAACCCAAAAAGCAATCAATGGAAGTGTGTTAGTAGATCATTTGGAACATCAGGCTGTGGACGACTACTAGTCCATGAATTTCGAGTTACCAGATGAGAATATCATATTAGTAACCGACTGTGAAGAACCTGGACCGGATGAAGGACCTGAGGAAGGATCCCAATGGTCTATATATTTTGATGGAGCCTCAAATGCACTGGGTAATGGTATCAACATCGTAATCATATCTCCCGAGGGCTGTCATACTCCGTTCACTTCCCGATTATGTTTCAACTTTACCAACAACATGGCGGAGTATGAAGCATGTATCATGGGTCTTAGAGCTGCTATTGACCTAAGGATCAAGTTCTTGAGTGTATTCGGGGATTCCTCTTTAGTGATAAGTCAGAATAAAGGTGAGTGGGATACGAAGCACCCAAACCTTATTCCTTACAAAGAGCATGTACTAACACTGCTGCCGCATTTTGAAGAGATCACCTTTGAACATTTCCCACGAGAAGAGAATCAGTTAGCGGACGCGCTAGCTACTATGTCGTCAATGTTCAAGGTCAGGTGGGACAATGAAGCTCCCCAAACCACCATTGAGAGGCTGGATGAACCAGCACACTGCTGTGAAATCGATACTGAAGAAGTGGCAGACAAACCCTGGTTTCACGAAGTCAAGAGGTATCTCGAGGCTCAAGAATACCCCGAGGGGGAATCTGTCAATGACAAGAAATTTCTGAGAAGGTTTGCTGCAAAGTTCTTCCTCAGTAATGGAATCCTCTATAAGTGCAACCATGACTCTACCTTACTACGGTGTGTAGACAAGAGCGAGGTAGAGAGGATCATGGCAGGCCTACACGAAGGTACCTTTGGCACTCATTTCAGTGGACATACCATGGCAAAGAAGATCCTACGGGCAGGATATTATTGGTCCACTATGGAAGCCGACTGTTATCAGCATTCTCGAACCTGTCATAAGTGCCAAATCTATGCTGATAAGGTGCATGTACCTCCAGTTCCTTTGAATGTTTTGACGGCTCCCTGGCCCTTTGCAATGTGGGGCATTGACATGATCGGAGAAATCAGACCTACCGCCTCCAACGGGCATTGCTTCATTCTAGTGGCCATATAATACTTCACGAAGTGGGTTGAGGCAGCCTCTTTTCTACCGTGACCAAAAACGTTGTTGCACGGTTTATCAGGCATAACTTGATCTGTCGGTATGGCATGCAAGAGAGAATTATTACGAACAATGGTACAAATCTCAAAAACACGATGATCACCGAGCTCTGCAAGCAGTTCAAGATACAACATCATAACTCTTCTCCCTATCAGTCGAATATGAATGGCGCTGTCGAAGCGGCTAACAAGAACATCAAGAAAATTATATAGAAGATGACAGTGACATACAAAGACTGGCATGAGATGTTACCATTTTCTCTTCATGGGTACCGTACCTCAGCACAGACGTCGACAGGGGCAACACCCTACTCTCTAGTATATGGAATGGAGGCAGTCCTACCCATCAAAGTCCAGATACCTTCTCTCAGGATTATGAAGGATACAGGTTTAACCGAAGACGACTGGATCCGAACCCAACTTGATCAGTTAAATATAATCGATGAAAAGAGACTTACTACTATCTTCCATGGTCAGACGTATCAAAAGTGAATGATCAAGGCTTTTAACAAGAAAGTCAGGCGTCAAGAATATCAAGTCATGGATCTAGTGATCAAACGCATCATACTGCCGCAAGGTGATCCCAGGGGAAAATGGACCCCCACGTACGAAGGACCATTTGTGGTTAAGAACATTTTCTCAGGTGGAGTTATGATTCTAACCACCATGGATGGTGACGACCTTCCTCACCCTGTCAATGCAGACATAGTGAAAAGATACTACGCCTAATCAAAAGACCCGCTAGGTTGACTGGCCTAGGAAAAAATAAGGGCCTCTTGGCGAACCAAAAGGGTTCGGGAAAAAGTAAGGGATGAAAATGAAAAATTTGTACACCCGACTAGTCGAAAACTCGAAAGGGCGGCTTGGGAAAAAAGGGTATCCTGGTGGACTGAAAACCCGAAAGGGCGGTCCAGGAAAAAGTTAGGGATATAAAGCATACCACTATGTCTCATTGGATCATCTTGCGACCAGATTTACATATCTACTATCAGCCTCGGACGGCGCCAAACAATCTGATCAACTTTCGACCAAGAAGCAAAGTGATGAGACGCTTGAAGATATAAAGGCAATAGAAGAGTTGGAACCCAATGGGGTTGTTTCACATAGCTGTTTTTTTCTTTTACACAAATTGTATAGTTTCTATTTTTCGGCGGCGTTCTCTTACTAGAGCGTCAACCTCTTTGTAGAAAAACGCCTATTACAGGCCAACTTCAAAAATCAATACAAATCATTTGCACAAGAAACTTCAATCTGTTTTTATTTTTCTGTTTTGTTTTGCAAGAACGTCCAATGACTTATTTTTGATATATGCATTTGAAAATGATTGCTACTCATAAATATTTACATAAGAAACAAAAGACAATTACTCGTAATTCCAAAAACAGGGGCAAAAAACAAGAAGTGCCAAACCCGATGGTTACTCCGCCCAGCAGGTGCCAGGATAGAGCCAACTTTGGAACACCATCATTGGTAAGTACACTCCCCACAGAGTTAAAGTATTCAAAAGCATTGATGTCAGCTTTCCTAAAATAGGACGTAACCTCCCCAGCCAGGGTTATTCAGAAATATGACAGCTATATCCCCCAGCCGAATTTCATAATCGTGGGCGGTTCAGTAAATTTCATCCCCTAAGTAGAGTTTATTTCTAAGGATGCAGAGGCTCAATCCCCGACAGAGCTCGTTACTTCAGCTATAAAGATTCACTTTCTAAGTTTATTCCCCGCAGAGTTATTCTCAAGTAGAATCTCTTCCTAATAGAATATTCTTAAATCTCCAGCAGCAGTCAGGGATTTATTCTTCCAAACTCGGACATACACCGATAGCATTTCATGTACATACATCATGACAAGCTCATACATACCATACACAGCATTATCTCATTTATTTTGAGAACATCATTCCACCATGCATTTCATGCATCGCACATAATTAACCCTGTTATCTTTTCAGGAAAGACGATTAGCTTCAACAAATCCAGCAGTTATGCGGGTCATGTCTGCAGATGACTAATGGAAACTCAGTTCCCGAAACCAAACGGGTCAACTAATCTACGCTATCGCTTTGAAGTAACCTTATTATCCAGCTTCCTTCTTATAGCCCTACTACCCAGGCTTTCATCTCGAAGTAACCATACGACCCAGGTTCCTTCCCATAGCCCTACTATCCAGGATTTCATTTCGAAGTAACCCTATTATCCAGGTTCCATCTCACAACCCTACTATCCAGGCTTTCATTTCGAAGTAACCCTACTATACAGGTTCCTTCTCATAGCCCTACTATCCAGGACTTCATTTCGAAGTAACCCTACTATCCAGGTTCCTTCTCACAGCCCTACTATCCAGGATTTCATTTTGAACTAACCCTATTATCCAGGTTCCTTCTTATAGCCCTACTATCCAGGATTTCATTCTGAAGCAGCCCTACTATCCAGGCTTTCATTTCGAAGTAACCCTACTATCCAGGTTCCTTCTCATAGCCCTACTATCCAAGCTTTCATTTCAAAGTAACCCTACTATCTAGGTTCCTTCTCATAGCCCTACTATCCATGCTTTCATCTCGAAGTAACCCTACGACCCAGGTTCCTTCTCATAGCCCTACTATCCAGGCTTTCATTTTGAAGTAACCCTACTATCCAGGTTCCCTCTCATAGCCCTACTATCCAGGCTTTCATTTCGAATTAACCCTACTATCCAGGTTCCTTCTCATAGCCCTACTATCCAGGCTTTCATCTCAAAGTAACCCTACAACCCAGGTTCCTTCCCACAGTCCTACTATGCAGGCTTTCACTTTGAAGTAACCTACTATCCAGGTTCCTTCTCACAGCCCTACTATCCAGGCTTTCATTCTGAAGCATCCCAATTATCCAGGCTTTCATTTCTAAGTAACCCTACTATCCAGGTTCCTTCTCACAGCCCTACTACCCAGGCTTTCATATCGAAGTAACCCTACTATCCAGGTTCCTTCTCACAGCCCTACTATCCAGGCTTTCATGTCGAAGTAACCCTACTATCCAAGTTCCTTCTCACAGCCCTACTGTCCAGGCTTTTATATCGAAGTAACCCTACTATCCAGGTTCCTTCTCACAGCCCTACTATCCAGGCTTTCATATCGAAGTAACCCTACTATCCAGGTTCCTTCTCACAGCCCTACTATCCAGGCTTTCATATCGAAGTAACCCTACTATCCAGGTTCCTTCTCACAGCCCTACTATCCAGGCTTTCATATCGAAGTAACCCTACTATCCAGGTTCCTTCTCACAGCCCTACTATCCAGGATTTTATATCGAAGTAACCCTACTATTCAGGTTCCTTCTCACAGCCGTACTATCTAGGCTTTCATATCGAAGTAGCCCTACTATCCAGGTTCCTTCTCACAGCCTTACTATCCAGGTTTCTTTTCTCTTATCTCCAGACAGCAGTCCACAACACTGTAAGACCTGGACCTGATCAAACCCGATTGGTTTCGCATTTCCCCAGTAAGTCGCGGCACAGCCTGTATGCTGACCAGATATGCAGTTCACCTCCGGAGTTAATTCCCCAGTAGGGTAACGGACAACTGAAGCTCCTAAAATTCTTTTCCTCCCAAGATAGATACCAACGTTCCTCAATAGATTCCTCATTAACAACAGTAATAGGAACTCTCATCGAAGGAATGTCTCAGGAAATCAATATCCTCCAGATGGAATCTTTAAGCCCATCTCCGACAATTCTCCATCGCATCCAGGATGGCATCTTTAAGCCCATATCCGATAATTCAACGTCGTATCCAGGATGGCATCTTTAAGCCCATATCCTAAAATCTTCCATCATCTACCTCCAAATGGCATCTGTAAGCCCATTCCCGATATCACAAACCAAGTGCCACTTCACGTGAGTGAAAATTTCTGGGCACTCTAGTGTTCAATCATCTTCCACCTTCGGATCACGAAAGACAGACGAGCCAATCTACATCCTTAGGTTTAAGAAGATTTAACAGGGGAAGCTGTGGTACCCCAAAATTTTCCCTCTCATTTTACTCAATACATGCTCCTAGAGATCCTCAATTTGCTCAAGTTTGCCCAAGAGTTGACCAGACAAACTCTCTCCTAAGGAAGTATATCTCAAATTAGGGTTTCCATTTTCATCAAGATGGGTGAACCACAAAGGCCTCATATTCTCTCCATGGTCTTAATATGTTCTCAAGACCTTACATGTCAAGTTTCATGCCTTGCACAAGAAGTTTGCTCAGTCAATTGCTCAGATGCTTGAGAATCGACTGTATTAGGTCAAAAGTCAATTGTGACCCACATATAGTCAAACTTCATGATTTTTGGTCAAAATCAACATTTTGAAGTTATATCCATCATTTGATCAAGGTTTGATCATGATTCCTCAATGAATGCTCCAAATTCATCAAAACCCAAAAGTTGCTAAATTAGGGTTTTGCAAGAAAAGTCAACCCAACTTTGACCAAGCATAACTTCTTCATACTTTATCAGAAATTTCCATCCAAGGCTCATTTTTAAGAGGATGAAATTCCCTACAATACATCTTCATCCCACAAGTTCAAAATAGGCACTCATAAAAAGATATGAATTTCTACATTATAGGTCCTTTTGAAAAGTCAACAAAAACACCTTTTGGGTCAAAGCTTCATACATGAACATGGAAGAGCCAATTGAAATTAAACCAAAAGGGTTGTTTAGGGGACATCCTAAGCTTTCTAAAAAGTCCAAGAACACCCTCCTAGGGTCAAAATTGAGAGAGTTGTGCATTGTCAAAGTTGGCAATTTTTGGAAAATTGTCGAAAGTCAACATTGATCAAATTTGCATTTTTTCCAAAGGGGCCCATGTTTTCTTGCTTGAAACATGTTTCTAATAGTACCCACGACCCCTGATCTTTTCCACCTATTATTTTATTACTTTTATCATTTATTTTTATTTTTTATTCATTTAAATCAAAATAAATCAGATTAAATGGTAAAATAATGAAAACAAATCAAATCTTGGGATTTTTGTGCACATTCAGAGTCCGTGTACAGATAGCATGAGGATCCATTCGTGCAAGACTCGTTTGGGTTGGAAAAGATTGGATTGAAGCTTGTTTTAGAAAGATATCATACATGAATCAAATCAAATCACATTTTCATAATTCTCAAAGATATGATACGATTTTTATTGACCTAATTCAGTCTACTATATGTATACAACAATTGTATATAAAAAGAAAGGGGGTTGAGCAGTCATGGAAACACAAAACAAAACTCCAAAAAAGTGACAAAAAGTGTTGGATCGTTTTTGCATTTAGAGATCAATTCAGACCATTCCAACGCTGCTAATCACTTCCTGGCCATCTCCTGAAGCCAACAACATCATTTGAAGCCTTCAAAACATCAATAATCATCGCCTAGACACATCACGGTTTGCCTTCCAAACTCAAATTCGATTTCTATGTTTTATGCATGATAAATCCTTTTTATCCATATATTCTTATTCATAATCGTGTTTGCAAGCTTTTTGTATCACTTAATTGTACTAAAAGTGCAGGAATCCATATTTACCATTGTTAGGGTTTAAGGTCACGATTTGGGGACTCTCTAAAGTCTGGAACTTGTTCTTCCAAGCATCCCTCTCCTTTTGCATCCTAACCAAAGCGAGTTGCAGATTTTCTAGATCATCTAATAAGGAAGGAGTGGTCTTCATAAATAGATCAGGCATGGGTGTCTCCCGAGTATACGACATCTTTAACTGAATAGCTCTTAATTAAATCCATTGGAGATATGGCTCCAAAGAAACAACACCCATAGGTCCCAAATCCTTCCTACTCTTCTTATGAATGTGACTTCAGGCCTTCGCAATCTGCTCCCTAGCTTTCCTATGATCTTCTCCTTCCTTCAGAAAGAAACTACTCAAATGAATACTATTCGGTTTATCCCTCATCGGATTACCAAGCAGTCGCCGTGCAAGAACAGGGTTATAGTTAATTCCTCCTTTTGTACCAAGAAGCGGTACATTGGGGAAACTACCACAAATGTCAATAATCTCTACATCCTGGTAAGCTCGATGATACCAATAAATATCCGAGTGAGTAAGTGCCATGATCTTAGGATCCCCACGGGGTTCCTTCTTGACATCCCAAAAAGCATCAGACTGAGGCATATGAGAAATGAACCACCGGTATAACAGAGGCGTGCAACAGATAATTATTCCCCCATGAAAAGAATTCTGAAGAGGAACAGAGTAATAAGCATCACCCAATAGTGTAGGAATTGGGTTTCCAATCATGAAAATCCTGATAGCGTTAATGTCGACAAACTTGTCAACATTAGGAAATAAGAACCATCCGTAAACAAGTAGAGCAAATATGGCCTCAAAAGCAATTGTACTCTTAATTCTGGCAAAGTAACGAGCTTTCTCCAATAAGAACTGAGCTGGTAATCCTCTAATCCCTCCTTTAGTAGTCATACGTGCTTCCACCTCAGACTTCCCCAGATGAATCAAAGCAGCAATCTCATGTGGTTTTGGCTCACCCTCTAAACCAGTAAAAGGAACACAATCGGTAACAGGTAAATCTAATAGATAAGAATACTCCTCCAGTGTAGGCATCAACTGATAATCGGGAAAAGTAAAGCAGTGATACATCGGACCATAGAACTGGACCAAGGTCGAGAGAATACCCCCCTTTATCTTCAGCTTCATGAGAGGAATAATGGATCCATACTTCTTCCGAAATTCTGTAGAACACTCGATCTCTGGAATTAGACTGACCAACTCATCTATCTTGGGATCCTTGAAACTGTATTTCCCGGTCTTTCTCTTTCCAGAATCCATGGTTAAAAGTACCTGAGATATTCACAAATAGTCTACCTTTAAATCCCTTGAAATATTGTTTTCTTCAAAAGATGCTTATGAGTGCATGGATTCATGATGCAACAATCACACACAAGATCACACATATAGGGTTCATAGGTTCAACATCACGAGCATGAGGTCGAAGGTACTACCCATAAGGTGTTGGTCTAAAAATTTATCACCTACCGAACAAGGTTCTAGAGGTTCCCAAAGTATACATCCTTCCTTCAAATATTACCAACTTCCCGATTAACTCGGTAATTAGTAATATTCTCATGAAAGACTCGTCTGAGCATAGTATCGCGTGACAACTATTTCCAGATTACTCTGTCATAACTTCCGCACTACACCTAAGTGGCCAAGATGGGTTTGGTATTCTACGGCCCTCAGTTTCAGCAGGCTCCCAGGTCGAAAGAAGTACATCTTCCCGATTACTCGGTAAACGACACTACAGTCAAACGGGCCTCCACTGAGTGAGGATCTCATGCCTCCTTTTTTGGGATTACTCCCTCAAAGTTAACATGACTATACCGCCCGTCCTATATTAAAGTTTGCCCAAGTCCGGGTATAGGACTCATGAGTAATCACCAAGCATCCTGAAAACCAGGAAAATCCAAACAAACATATATACAAAATATAACACTTAAACAACAATAACACATATTCATATATAAACAAATATAGGCTCAACCCACTTAGGGATGGACCAGCAAGAGGTCAATCTTTCCCCAGTGAAGTCGCCATTTTTCTGTAGCGGTAGAAATGTTCAAGACTAAGCCATTGGATTGACTAGACTTTATACAAATCAAAAATAAATATTGCCACCGCGCTTTATTGTTTCCAAAGGAATGGGAAAAGAGCGAATAACCCAAAAAGAGGGGGAAAGATTCAAGGTAAGGGGGTTGGTTATGCAAAGGGAAGGTATTAGCACCCTAAACATCTACGGTACTCCGCAGGAACCTCTTTGAAAAATCTGTATATTTTGGCTATAAAATATGTTGTATATAAAATGGATGGTGGAGGTGAGAAAAGAAATATATTTTTTATGATTTTTGCACCCGCCGCGGTTGCGAACCTTTAGTGCCTACGTACTACCTTTCGTGAAATAGGGGATCAGGGTACACGTAGTTCCTCTTTTAAAAATTTGAAACACAAGTGTGTTGGTTAATTTTAAGAGATAAGACATCATCGTCATTGTCCGTGTAGAAAACATACTTACTACCCACAATCATGAGAAAGGAGAATTTGCATCATCTCAAAGTGGAGGATATGGCTTGGATTTTAAAATCAACAATGCCTCACTCAACACCCAAGTGGAAAATATCTCACTTTACTACATATTGTAGAAGTATAGTTGTTTGCATTACTACAAGGATTGACAAGAGTTTAATCTTTTGAGAAAAGTTTAAAGTAAAAGCCAAAGTGGAAAAATGGTTTGAATGAGATTGATTGACTTTTAGTCTTCCCACAAAAAATGTCAAGATATTATTAAATTGATTGAAGTTTATTTATGAAAATATTTTGAAAATGCATGGACATAGTTCCAAGTTTATTATGAAAGTGTTTCAAGTTTAAAAATAAGAAGAGTTTTCAAAAGGAGGGAGAATATTTTTGAAATTAAAGAAGATGGGAGGAGAAGAAGAGACTATCCTAAAGCATAAGGTAAAAGCTAAGGAGAAGAACCATATAACTAACAAGAAGCAAATACTTGACATTATGAGCCAAGATATAATTCCCATTCTTTGGATTGAAACCAAGAAATCAAAAATACTATACCTCTTGAGAGAACCAAACTTCAAGTGTATTAAGTCTTCACAAAAATTGGGCAGAGTAACGGCTGTATACGGGTGAATTCCAGATTACAAACACAGGATGTAATCACAAAAACCTGCACACAAAAACAAGCAAACAACCCAATGTCTTGAGGTAAACCTCAATAGTTCCAGACAAAATAATCAAATAAGATCTCCAAGATAGATCAAGGTTTCTAATCCTAAGTCTAAGAAAAGTCCCATGCTTCATAATGCCAAGGATAGTAACCAAGTAGTCCAAGTATCATTAAATATTTTTTAGGGTTTATGTTGATTATTAAGTGTCTTAAGAAAGGAAAAGAAAAGCTCAAGTGAGAAAAGTAAAAATGGAAAGAAAATAAATGCTCAAGTGAGCAAAGATGAGAATAACATGAAATGTAAATTCTAAAGTAAATAGTACATAAAGCATAAAAGCATAAGGTAAATAGCATAAAATAAAGTCAACTGTTAGAAATTAGTGGTTAGTTGGATGACCATCTTGAAACTTGCATTTGGAACTCATTAGAGGATTGGTAGAACCAAAGCCTCCACACAACAAGTTTCATTTGCTTTATGTCAAGTATATCATCAATTTAATGAATTCTCAAGGCAACATTTAATGATCAACGGTGTTTAAGTGATTCGCGTTGACCAAAATTGATGAAGATCCATTAGAGGATTGGTAGAACCAAAGCCTCTACACAATGAGTCTCAAAGTTATTGGATCAAAGGGATCAAATTAGCATACTTGGGCTTGCAAACATTGGTTTGGGCCACAGATGATCATTTATTCGAATCGGGACAAAATTTAGCGCTATGTTAAGCAATCATAAGTGGACTTATGTAGAAGTCGCGCCTATTTTGAGGCCGGTCAATAGAAATCTATGTACTTCATGTTTGGATAAATGATATAGAGATCATCACCCCTTAACATGTAGCATAATTCAAAAAGAAAGGGATAAGATGAAGAGGGAGGGGAATGATAAGCTAATTTGGATCACTACCTTAAATTTCTTTCTACTTTAAATTCAATCACTCATCTAGATGGATTAAAACACTAAACATATCATCAATCCAAAGCACCAAGAATGAATTAAATAATTCACTCTTTGATAGATTTGAATTGATGAACATTTATCCAACTTCATCTACACCACAAAGTCCATTGAATTTAAAGAGAAATTTGACATTTAAAATTGTAATCCAAATTATCCATCAAAGAGAGTGAGCAGAAAAAATATTTGAGTCAAAACAACCCCAAAATAAGGCAGAAAAAGTATTTTTGGCACTGTTATAATCGATTGTGCTTAGACAGCAACCAATTGCATCAGTGCGGTTTTTTTCAAATCAATTTTCTGTGACAATCGATTGCAATGTTACAACAATTGATTGCAACCTGTTAAAATCAGTAGAAAACAACATTTCAAAGATCAAATTCTTGTTCCAACTTTTCATCAAACACTTTATGATCATGGATCCAATTGAGCATGAAAATTCCATCAAATTATGAGAAAATAGCACAAATGGAATCATAAAAATAGTGTGTGATGCGGTGGGAGAACTGACTTGAGGTTTTGCGTTTGTGTTCGCAAATGTTGCCGTTAGCAAGAGTCGCCACCGACTTTTATTTTATCCAAAAGGAAAGGTAAAAAAGTACAGGAAAGACCTTTGAGATTGTTTTTGGGTTCGGGGGGTAGATTATGAAAAGGGAAGGTGCTAGCACCCTTTTCATCCATGGTTTTCCATGGGATCTTAGTTACTTGTTTTATATCACTTGCTTTGCTTTGACAATTGTTTGAAATGGTGCTTTGTGTGGTTTTGAAAGTATTTTGAAAAGAAGCCATCGTTTAGGCAATCTTTGTAATGATTCTTGTTTGTAAGAATGTATACAAAGATGTTTGTATTTTGAAAAATGTTTCAATGTTTTGAAAGTTGTTTGGAAATTGTTTTGAAATTGTGTGTGTGTTTGAAAATAGCAAGGATGGTTTGCAAGTTTGATCAAGTAACTAGAAGCATCTACCTACTCAAAAGTCTTTCCTACACATTTTTATTCCTTTGATATTGTTAACCTACCATGGTTTTGGTAGATAACCCTGTCTTTGGATGTTAAACGGGACGGGCGTGGGTCATCGTATGACCATGATAACAATATTGCCAAGTATCTTTATCAAGTTTTGAGGGACTTAGATCATTTTGTTTTTAGGCAACCAAGATAGCGTCATCGAGGGACTATGATCTTTTGTTTTGTTTTGTTTTGCCAAGATACCTAGCATGCATACCATGGCCATGTTTTAAGGCAACCAAGTGGGTGAAACCCTAGAGGTGCTTGTGTGAGATGTGTTGTCATTTTTCATGCATTTTTGTCTTGTATTTAGGTCTTGCTATTTGTTTGATTTTTGTCTTATCATACAAACCCTAGTTTTTACTAAACATGCATATAATACGATAAATTGCGTAAAGTAAATCTAAACTATTACAACAATATTATGGGAGAGGGGTGCAAGTTTTGAATGGGGGATATTTGCACAAAATAAAACTCTAATTTACTATTACAACCCAATTGAATTTATTGTACAAATAAATAAATAAACAATATTTAAATATGCAATAAAATGTAAATATGCAAAAATGTTTTTGTATTTGTTTTATGTATGGGAAAATAATAAATCTAAGTCCTAAAAAATAAAAAAAAATAAAAATAAAATAATGTTATTATTTTTAAAAGGGGAAACCCTAATTTTGATTTAATAGAAAATATTGTTTTCTAATATTTATTTGTCCATTTTAAGAAAAATAATAATGATATTATGTATAAATATTAAAAATTAAAATATGTGAGAAAATAATATTTTATGTGTGTAATATAATAAAATAAAATATTTAAGTATTTTAATATTATTTACAAGTTTATTTAAGAAAATAAATTCTATTTAACCTAATAAACTATTTTTATGCCATAAAAATAATAAAAATAATAAAATAAAATGCAAAAATTTAAGAAAATATTTTTGGTATTTTTTAATGTTCAGAAAAAAATAATAAAAGTCAAAAATATAAAAATAACAAGAAAATATGAAAAATAACAAAATATGAATCAGGGGGGTGCAAAAGCAAAATGGGGGTGTGAAAAGTGAAACAGGCCCAAGGCGCCCAGGCCCAGCCAGCTTCATCCCTGTCCTCCAGCCAAACATCCAAACGCGTGTGTTCTACCTTCAAATCATGTTCTTGCTATTCTTTGCATAAAATCAAAAACTTATAACATGAAAAATGTAGCTCATGATCACACGATTCCAATGATATAAAGAACATGACCTAACTCTCAAAGATCAGAGAGAATTTTAATGGCCCTAATTTCTGACCTAGTTTTTTCAGCATGTTCAACATCCAAATACTCTTAGCTCAGTTAATAAAAATGGAACCTATGCATATGTACAGCTCAAGCATGTTAAGGACTACATTTTTGCTTCACAAACCTAAGCTTAAGGATGCCTAAATAGAGAGATAGAAACTTGACAAATACCTTATTCAGTTGAGTTTGGATATGGCAATGTGGGAACTTTGAGTGAGGCCTGAAGTTCTTGTGAGCTTCCTTGAAGTTCCCTCAAGCTATCATAATGCTCAGCTTGCCTTGAAGTTGCTTGAATCTCCCTGTAGAAGTCAACCTGCAAACCTTCAAAATGAAAATGGTGATCCTTGAAATAGGGGTTACAGTTGCAAGATAAGGGCCTGAATAGTTTAGGTAGTAGGTATGGAATGTGTTTGAGGTGATTCAAAGCAAAATGCACGAGCCAATATTGTTTTGGCTTGAGATTTGCAGAAGCTGCCCTGTTTTGGGAAGAAATATGGTTTTTGTATTTTAGGGTGTTTGAGAAGTTAGCAATTCGTGTCTTAGGCTTGTTACAATATTCTGAGGTAGTTTGAAATGATACCAAAGCTTGCCTTTATAAGATACACAAGTTGTATTGACTTTTGCCAAATTGCTTGCTTTTGAAGAAAAGTTAGAAGTGACAATGCCGAAGCCTGTACAGGCTTGCTTGCTAGCTGTACATAGTTGGTACAAGTTGCCTGATATTTGTGGATATTGTTTGAAGCAAAAGATTAGGTCCATGGCTCAATATTTGCAAAGTTGGAAAAAGCAAGCTTTATCAAAGTAGCAATGTGAACTTTATGCCATTTTTGGATTAATTTATTGTGCAAAGCTTCAAAGATCAGAACAAGACCATTATCCAATGTGTTTGCATTTAATTATGGAGTTTAGAATGGATTAGGACTTGTAAAACAAAGTACAAGCATGTTTGAAACTGATTTGCAACTTGAACCATTGTGAAAAATGCCTTGTACAAAAGTGATAAATGGCCATTTTCATTTCTTCCATTCTCCATAACCATAAATGATCTTGGAGAGTTCTTTGACATTTTGGAAATCTTGTAACATGCTCTACAATCCATCTTTGAAATTCATTTTGATATTCCTCTTGGAACTAGGTGAAAAATTTCCATGAAGTTAGGTCAAAAATCTGCCTAAACTAGGGCAAAATTTCACTAAGTTAAAAAGTTTATGGACCCCTATTCACAAAATCATAACTTGAGATCCAAGCATATTTTGGGAAATATTTCTGAATCAAAGTTGTAGATTTCATGGAGGACCACAACTTTCATGTTGGAAGTTTTATTTGAATCCAATTGCATCACAGTGAAAAAGTTGTGGAAAGTTGGGAAAAAATAAGAAATTTTCATAACTTAGAAAATTTCTAAGTTATGAAAAAATTTCAAATTGAAACCCTAATTTGCAAAATTGGTTTTCTTGATCAACAAGTTTCATTTTTTGACATATCTTGATGAATTATGACCCTTGGCACTTGATTTTGACCAAAAAGTTAAAGTTTGACCTTTCAGTGTATAGTTGATTTTTGATCAGTTGACTGGAAAATTCATTTGTCAATCCAATGCATTTGAGATATTTTGAACTATGTGATTAGGTCAAGATTATTCCATTGAGTCCTTGAAATCATGATTGAACCAAATTGGTCATTGGCTAGGTCAAAAATCAGAAATTGACCATTTTGCCCTTTTGATTATCTGATCAAATTTCTTGAGGAGTTATGGCCCAAACTTGATTGAATGGTAAATAGGAGCCTAGAATGTTGATGTGGATAAAAAATTATGAAGTTTGACTGTAAATTGGCCATGGTTGACTTTTTCCCCAATACAGCTGATTTTTAGGTCAACTGTCCAATTGACTGGGCAAAAATGTGATTCAAGGCTTGAAACTTGGTATGAGCAATCTTGGGGGTCCAAGATGGTGTATGAAAGTCACATTAAGCATTGATGGTCCAAAAATCCTTGTGAAAACTTAAACCCTAATTTCAGGTCATCAGTGCAAGAGGAGGTCTTGAGCTGAGCAAACCCTAATCTGGTCTTGAGTCCAAGAAGTCTTGTGAGGAAAATCTTGATAATATGAGAGGGAAAATTTTGGGGTACAACATAGTGCTCAATGAATCAAAACCAGAAATCCACAAGAGATCACATTGTGAAAGATGATTATCCAACTTACCAAAGGTAGAATTAGAGAATTATCAAATAACTTCCAGAATTGGCATCAATTCAACCACAAGAATCAATTACCAAAGCTTGGATGTAGAGAATTGATGAATAAAAAGTGTTTGGATGAGGTTTAGCTCAAATATTAGTAAGCTTAAATGCAAAGCTTACTATCCCTTTTTTGAAAATGGAACTTTGAGTGAATTTGGTAGATGGAGAGAATTGAGAGATTTTTTAGCAAAATGAGTTTGGCTATCAAAAGCTTGTGATTTGAATGAAATGAGGTCTCTATTTATAGAGTTTAGGATTAGGATTAGTGGTAATTTGGTAATTGATTCTTGGAGCCAAAAATTGAATTAATGATATAATTTTCAAATTATGCAGAAAAATTGGAGCCAAAAAGATAACAGATTTGAAATTGCTGGCTTTTTTTCAAAAATCATGTGTGTTTTGCTGCTATGAGTCGACATAAGAGTCTTATGCATCGACACATTCTAGTTGTATAACACATCATGAGTTGACGCAAGCTTCTATGGATCGATACAAGCTGCCTTTTCAACTCAATACAGAATCAATCAATTTGCATGAGTCGACGCAAGCTTCTATGGGTCGATACAAGCTGTTATTTCAACACAATACAGAATCAATCAATTTGCATGAGTCGACACATAACATGTACGTGTCGACACATACTAGTTATATAAAACAGGATGAGTCGACACAAGCCTCTATGGGTCAATGCAAGCTGCTTTTGTCAGCACAATACAAAATCAATCAATTTTCATGAGTCGACACATAACATGTATGTGTCAAAACATGCTAGCTATACAAAATAGGATATGTCGACACAAGCCTCTATGGGTCGATGCAATCTTCTTTTGTCAGCATATTACAGAATTGATTGTCTTGCATGGGTCGACACATAACACGTATCTGTCAACACATACTAAATTTTTTTTGATTTTTGAAGGCTAAAAATACACTTTTCTCAAAGATTGTGCACAATACACTATGTGCAGTCGATTGCACTATGGGAGCAATCGATTGCACTATGGGAGCAATCGATTGTATAGGAAAACAAAAATGAAAAATTATTATTATTATTATTTTTCTTTGCAAATAGAGATTTTAGGAAAATAATACCGGAAAACCTTATTTGTCGGATGCTTTGACTCGGTACCTACAAAACACAAATATGAAAAGGCAAAGACAAATATTTTTTGTATTTTGGTTAGAGGTTAATTATCAACGCATATACAAAATACACAACTAAGGTGCTTGGAGATTCCTCAAGAGTAAACTTAAAGATAGGAGATAGAAAAAAAAGAAAAAAAGAAGAAGGAAGAACCAACCTTAATGTGACTTTGTTATGATCAAGTTGACATGATATGATAGGGGAATCTTAGGGGCAAAAATTGGGGTACAACAGCTGCCCTTATTTAAGTTTCTTCTATCTGGAGATACGATGGTTAAAAATATTCGTGTCGACGCGATCAAAGATACTTAAATATAAAACAAACCATATTTTTGGCCTTAAGATGCCATGCAAATGCTTATGCATATGAATGCATCTCAACAGTATCAAAGAGACGCAAAGTATCACTGGGGATGCAACAATGACAAAGAAATAAAGGAGCAACCCCACCAGGAAAATAAATCACTGGTGGACCCAAAGAACTAAATCAGAGAGGATAGTAGGATGGTCAAAGGACACACCAACTTCTACTGAAGGTGAAGCTACCAACATTCACTGAAGGTAGAGAGGAAGATAACAAACATCGACGTTCACTGCCGATGGTCTACCAAATTTCACTGAAGGTAGAAAGAGAATATATCATATCACTGCCGTTCACTAACGGTGAACTACCAACGTTCACTGAGGGTATAAAAAAGATAATAAACATCGACGTTCACTGTCGATGGCTTACCAACTTTCACTGAAGGTAGAACAAGAATATACCATATCACTGCAGTTCACTGATCATGAACTACCAACGTTCACTGAAGATAGCAAAAAGATAATAAACATCGATGTTCACTGTCGATGGTCTACCAACTTTCACTGAAGGTAGAGAGAAAATATACCACATCACCGTCGTTCACTGATGATAAACTACCAACGTTCACTAAGGGTAGCAAAAAGATAATAAACACCGACGTTCACTATCGATGGCCTACCAACTTTCATTGAAGGTAGAAAGAAAATATACCATATCACCTTCGTTCACTGACGATGAACTACCAGTTCACTGAAGATAGCAAAAATATAATAAACACCAACGTTCACTGTCGATGACCTACCAACTTTCACTGAAGGTAGAAAGAGAATATACGATATCACTGTCGTTCACTAACGATGAACTACCAACGTTCACTGAAGATAGCAAAAAGATAATAAACACCAACGTTCACTGTCGATGGCCTACCAACTTTCACTGAAGGTAGAAAGAGAATATACCATATCACCGCCGTTTGTTGACGATGAACTACCAATGTTCACTAAGGGTAGCAAAAGGATAATAAGTTTCCCCAAGATTCTGGTGTTTTTCCTAGAACGGGTCTCAACTTCTTCTTTAACCGAGGCACTCCGCCTGGAAAGGATAAAACATAAGCTGTCTCAAATAAAGAGACTTTCTATTTGTGGTCACGGAGGATTGTAAAAGGAAATTACTTTTTGGGCAAGAGGTATGGCTTATTGGGGAGATGCCATGATATTCCTGCTGAGGAGATAAAGTCTTCTCGTGCAAAATAAATGCACAAACTAAAACCCAATTTTTTCAGAAATCCAAAGTAAATAATATTGTCATGTAACCACAAATCCAAACCAGAAATAAACTGGAGCCAGACAGTCAACGAAGATACATCCTTTGAGAAATAAACCCAAGAGGGAAAATCGAATCCAATCTGAGCAAGGAGCGTTGTAGGAAGGCCAGAGCAAAATGTCAATGAACAATGATTTGTCAATTTTAGCCATGCATGATGTATGTATGAATGTATCAGTGCTATCATGCGCATGCTAGCAAAACAGATACACAATCAGTAGGAACAAACAAACAAAACCTCCTCAGGTACTAACAACACTTGGCTAAACTTCAACCAGAATGATCATTCCAAGAAAGGTAAAGGCAAACTACAGAAACCAAACCTGCTGCCTGCCTTTAACTTTACTAAGGAGAAACATAATTAGAAGGTAGACAAATCAAACAGATATCGGGATAGAACATCATTCTTACGGCTTCAATGGAGAAACTAGTTTTTCCGAAAGTAACATACCTACTGGAGATTGCAAGACCAACCTCAAATAAAGCAGACCGACGCTGAAACAATCAAACTTCACTGGGGAATTCAAGCCTACCTCCATGGAGAAAAATGCGGATTGAAACTTTACATCATGAAAACTTATTCCAACAAAAGATGCTCTGGGATAACCTTCCTGGGGAATCAAGAAGTCAACATTATAGAAAGAGGTAAAACCCATGGGGATTTTAAATCAAACCCAGCACTTGGTGGGTGAAAACCCAAAGGGTTTACAACTGTATCGACACTTCTTAGAAAATATACCGCCCTGGTCTAGTTGCCTGGGAAATAAATACCAACAATAATGCCAATACTTCAGAAAGAGCGACATCTCAGCACACCAAGGGAATAAAACCTTTCATCGTATGAGGGAAGACTTTGCTGGAGAATCTGGGACAGAGGCTTCTGACCATGCAAACCCAAAATCAAAAGTGAACCAAGACTTGACTGGGGATAATGGGATCACAAACCCAATACTGCACCTTACACAAATTGGTATCATCTTTAACTACCTGAGAAACATACAAAGATCATGCGCATACCAGCAAAATGACCTGAGAGAACCTTCATGATGGGAATAAAACTTCTCAAAACAATTGGAGTTTGTTCATTCCTGGGATCACCATTTTTGTTATCATTGTTTCATCACAAATCTCAAAGTAAAAGTAAATTGTAAAAATCTCTTTTTTTTTAAAAAAATCAATTTTGTTTTTTAATCTTTTTGCTTTGAAAGTTATTATCAATAATAAATGGAGTCTTTGCAAGCTAAATAAAATAAGAACACAAAGAATTGGGTAAAAGCTCGAATTTCATTAATAGAATGGTAGTCTACGAATGGCGAGACTCCATGGATGATTACAAAGTTTGGGAAATGGTAATACATAATGGAAAAGATACATTGAGATACAATGACCACTATCCCCCTAGCAACTTTTGAAATCCTGGGCAGCAGCTTTTGTTAAAGTATGGTGAGGATCCGAGAAGATTGTTGCTTCAACGATCAAGTCTTGTCTGACGTAGTTACTTGCCAAGAAAATCCCTAACTTTTGCCTAAGCGCCCTTGCGGGTTTTCAACTTAGCGGGAAATTTATTCTATTTATGTCTCTAATTTTTGCCTAGACCACCCTTTCAGGCTTTCGGCCTATCGAGACACTCCTTTTTGCCTAAGCCGCCCTTTCGGGTTTTCAACTTAGCGAGCTATTCTTTTATTACTTTAGGCGAAGTATTTCTTGACTGCGTTAGCATTCATGGGACGTGGGAACTCCTCGCCATCCATAGTTTCAAGAATTAATGCACCACCATAGAAGGCTTTCTTGACAACATACGGGCCTTTAAAATTGGGAGCCCACTTGCCCCTAGAATAAGTTTTGAAAGACATGATCTTCCTGAGCACGAGGTCGCCTTCTCTGAATTCACGAGGTTTGACCTTTTTATCAAAAGCTTTCTTCATTCTTTTCTGATATAACTGTCCATGACACGAAGCTGTCATTCTCTTCTCCTCAATCAAATTCAATTGGTCAAACCTGTTCTGGACCCATTCAGCCTCTGTCAATTTGGTTTCCATTATCACACGCAACGAGGGAATCTCTACCTTGACAGGGAGTACAACTTCCATTCCATACACCAGGGAGAATGGAGTTGCTCCTGTTTAAGTGTGAACAGATGTTTGATATCCATGCAGAGCAAAAGGGAGCATTTCATGCCAATCCTTATAAGTAACAACCATTTTCTGGATAATTCTCTTGATATTCTTATTAGCAGCTTCAACAGTCCCATTCATCTTTGGCCTGTATGGAGATGAATTGTGATGGACAATCTTGAATTCTTCACATAGTTCTGTCATCATCTTGTTGTTCAAATTCGAGCCATTATGAGTGATGATTCTGCTCGGCACACCATACCGGCATATAAGATTATTTCTGATGAAACGCACAACCACTTGTTTGGTAACATTGGCATAAGAAGCAGCTTCTACCCATTTCGTGAAGTAGTCAATTGCTACCAAGATAAAATGGTGTTTGTTCGAAGCTTTGGGTTCTATCATCCCGATCATGTCAATACCCCACATAGATAAAGGCCATGGGGAGGAAATCACATTGAGAAGTGTCGGAGGCACATGGACTCTGTCTGCATAGATCTGGCATTTATGGCACTTCTTTGCAAATTTGTAACAATCAAACTCCATTGTTAGCCAATAATAACCTGCCCTTAGCATCTTTTTAGCCATCGAATGTCCATTAGCATGAGTGCCAAATGAACCTTCATGAATCTCATGCATTAACATGTATGCTTCGTGTCTATCCACGCATCTGAGCAAGACCATGTCATAATTTCTCTTGTATAACACTTTTTCACTGAGGAAGAAAGTGCCTGCCAATCTTCTCAATGTCTTTCTATCTTTCTTCGACGCACCAATCGGGTATTCCTGAGTCTGAAGAAAATGTTTGATATCATAATACCAAGGTTTTTCATTTGCTACCTCCTTTGTCGTAAACACATGAGCGGGCCCATCCATCCGTCGAACTGTAATTCGGGGTATATCATTCCAAGTATTCACTTGGTACATGGAAGCCAGAGTTTCCAGAGCATCCTCCATTTGATTTTCATCTCTAGGGATGTGATGGAATTCAACTTTATTGAATAAGGGTAGTAATCTTCTAGCATAATCTTTGTAAGGGATCAAGCCAGGGTGACAAGTGTCCCATTCTCCTTTAATCTGATTTATTACCAAAGCTGTATCACCATACACATCAATAATTTTGATTCTGAGATCAATAGCTTTCTCGAGACCCATGATGCAAGCCTCATATTCTGCCATATTATTAGTGCAAGCAAATGTTAACCTTGCAGTAAAAGGAATGTGCGATCCATGAGGAGTGACAATCACAACACCAATTCCTTTACCATAAGCATTCACAGCTCCATAAAATATCATACTCCAACGAGATTCAGGGTCAGGGCCTTCCTCAGGCAATGGTTCGTCGCAATCTTTCACTTTCAGGAACATCACATCCTCATCGGGAATTCATATTCTGCAGACTGATGATCTTCCACCGGTTGGTGAGCAAGGTAATCTGCCAACACACTACTTTTAATAGCCTTTTGAGTGCGGTACTCGATATCATATTCAGATAACAACATCTGCCAGTGGGCAATTCTCCCGGTAAGAGCAGGCTTTTCAAACATGTACTTAATTGGATCCATTTTGGAGATCAACTAAGTGGTATGATTCAACATATACTGCCACAAACGCTTTTCCACCCAGGCCAAAGCACAACATTTCTTTTCCAGCATGGAATACTGCGACTCACAATCAATGAATTTTTTGCTGAGATAATAAATGGAGAACTCCTTCTTCCCTGTTTCATCCTGTTGTCCCAGAATACAACCCATGGATTTATCTAACACCGTTAGATACATAATTGTTGTACCACAAAAGTTTCCCTCCCATTTCTCAAAGGATCATCCTGGACTCTCAGGTTTGTTTATGTCAAGTTCCAAGTCTTGAATTACAACTTTTCAAGAAAATCACTCACAAGGGCAAAATGGTCATTTGCACACCAAAGGAGTCAAACTATGACTTTTGAATCAAAAAATCAAGTTCCAAGAATCATATTTCACTAAGGCATGAAATTGGTTCATCAAAAATTAAAAGTCAGAAGTTACTTTGAAAATCAAATTTTCTAAACGTTTAGAAAATTTTCTAAGTGTCTAGAGAATATAATACTTCAGAACTTCTGAGCCAGGCTCTATGCAAGTGCAGTCAGAAGTTGCAAGCACGGTTCAGAACACGACGCTCCTTTAGAACACGCTGGAGCCAGAAGATACAAAGATCAGAAGTTGGATGTTCACTCTAAATGATGCTGAAGCTGAACTTCTGACCCAGAATCAAACAATGAGGTAGAGTTTCATATGGCAGGATTTCTGATTTGATAAATCTCATCATCATTGAATGCTCATTTAATGCTCACAACCACTTTTGAGTCTTTATCCAATGGATTTCCCCACGTGTGGCATAAAAATACCTTTGTTGTCCTTGAAAAGCAGATTTTGTACAAAGTATGTGTTGGGCCCATGCTTCGCTTTTGCTTCTGAGGGTACTTTTCCTTGATTCATGCTTACAATTCTAGCTTAGGCACGGCTAAAAGTTGCTAACCACCTTACTTTGTGCCTTGAACCATACTTGTTTGAACTTGCTTCAAACAAGTCAGCGCCTAGCATATGATGGTTGTACCTTTGATTTCTCCAAGATACTAAATCATTGCCTATAAATTGAACTACATTTGCAACTGTGAAAGGGTCGAAAATTTGAGAAAAGAAAAGCCTTGAACCCCTGCCAAAATTCCAAGAGTTTCAAAAAACTGTAAACACAACATACAAAAACTGTTAACTTTTGATTCCTTTTTGTTCATACTGCTATACACTCTTCACCCACCTCCACCTCAAAGAAATCAGAATATCACCCTTTTTGTTGTTCCACAAGTTGAAAACTTCCAGCCTGCTGAGTGCGTGAAGAAGATGCTCAGAACATCATCAGAGTTGAAGTTAACTCTGTTTCACATAATCTTTTCCAGTTGCAAGGTAAGTTTCTGCTGACTCTCACCACATTACTTAAGCATTACCAGAATTGCATGTTCAAAAATACAATGTAGATATCATGTTTCTGTTGATTGTACATATTCTGAGATCTCATGCATCTGCCTGCCTAAGTAGGGAATAAATTAGTTCAGAACTTCTTGAAGGAATTGGAACTCAGAATTAGGATTAGAAAATTCATACTTGCCTCTGATTTTTATTTCTGATATTTATTGTTTTTCAAACACTATGATACCTGTTATAACTGTCATAAGCATATCTTCTATTTTGTTGAGAAATGACCAAGTTGCAGATGTTCTGAATAGCATGGAGAGGGAGACCAAGTTTTTCCAATGGTATCAGAACTTCTGAAATCTACTTTGTTGTCGGTGGTATCAGAACTTCTGAAAACTACCTTGTTCCCAGTGGACCCAGAACTTCTGAATTCACCCATTTTTTCATTAACAGGATATATGTTTTGCAGCAGGCCAGAGTCAGAACTTCTGACCTCCTTTAGTCAGCAATACGTTGATTGTTTTTTTCTTTTTCTCACTATTTTTGCCATTACTTTCTTTTTCATTAATCAAAAAGACACCAAAAACATTTTTTTATTTTTTACATGCTTTATTTTATTTCTTTAAACAAAAGATCAAAAATATTTTCTTAAAATAAAATAAGTCCATTTTACATCTGTTGTACATTCTTATCCATTCGATATGGTTGTAATAAAAATCTAGGATTTAATTTTATTTGCAATCCCCATTCGTAAATATGTACCCCCATCCCCCAAATATTGTAATAGCGTAGGACTTTACATTTTTGCAATTTATCGCTTTCGAATATAAATGCTAGTAATTAGGGTGTGTATGGCAAGATAAAATCAACAAATATATCACCCTAATCAAGGCTAAAATGCATGTAATCAAACACACTTGCACAGTAGCACCCTTAAGGTTAACTCCACTTGTTGCCTAAAAGTGATCATGTTACGCATGCGGGCTGCCTTAGCAAAACCAATCGAAATACAAGATCATAATCCCTCGATGACGCTATTCAAAGTTGCCTTACAAATGATCTTAATCCCTAAAATAAAAATTCTAAGATATCTCATAATATTGCTATCATGACTATACGATGACCCGCTCCCGTCCCTTCACATCCAACGATGGGGCTTCTTACCAAAACAATGGTAGGATAGCAACATCTAAAGGAGGAGGAAAAGCACATCTAAGACCTTTTGAGTAGGTAGATTCGCTCCTATTTACTCGCTTGCTCATAATAAAAACATTTTATACACCAACACTCTCACTTTGAAACATTTTTCAAAAGAAAAACACTTTGTACACGTTCTTATAGAAACGAGAGCCATTACAAAGAAAACTCTTTTCAAAATAACTTTCAAAAACACATCTCACAAACACCTCCTTGAACTATTATCGAAACAAACACTTTGTATGCGTTCTTATAGAAACGAGAATCATTACCAAGTTACATTTTCAAAATACTCTAAAAAAAACACACACACCACAAGCACATTCAAACAAAAGCAAGTGATCTAGCGAGTTACTAAGAGCCCATGGAAAACCATGGATGAAAATGGTGCTAATACCTTCCCTTTTCATAATCTACCCCCCGAACTCAAGAAACAATCTCAAAGGTCTTTCCTGTGCTTTTTTCACCTTTCCTTTTTGGATAAAAGAAAAGTCGGTGGCGACTCTTGCTAAACCGCAACATTTGCAAACACAAACATAAAACCTCAAGTCAGTTCTCCCACCGTATTACATAACTGGCGACTCTGTTGGGGACTACTTAAAAGTGGGGTTACCTTAGGGTTAGATCACTTACTTGCTTTCTTTGTTTGATTTGTATGCTTTACATTATGGTTCTTTTTTTGGGCTTTCTTTGATCCTCCACTCGGATCTGGGACACCTTTTTTAGGTAAGTAGCAATAGATTGTGGAAACTGTACGGTATATACCGATATGGTTGAAGCAATGGCTACGTTAGTGTGACGCATTTGTGGGTACTGGTATCCCTCATGGTGAATCGAGGAGAATACGGGGCCGTTGAGTAGCGTCATGAAGCACTAACTGACTTTAGAGCCCTAATTGAATAACTTGGCCATTAGGACGTAGTGAGATAACCGGTTTCGGTGTAGAGCTTAAAATTGGTTGATACTCGATACTACACTCATTAAGGCTGGACTTTTGGGATATCTCGGCCGCAAGAAAAGATTGATTATGCTGAGACAATGCCTAAGAGAAAGGTCGGTGATATTGAGATCCTTTAGAACCCGATCACTATTACTAGGACAGGTTGTACCAACTAAACTTCAAGAGGTTACTTACCTATAAAACCTCATGTAAGCCTAAAACAAGGGACTTGTTTGCTTTGTGTGTATATATATCTACTTGTACATAACATCATAAAAATCATGAGCATCAAACGCATGCTCACTAACCATTTCAAGGATTTAGAAGTTTATCTTTGCTTTTGTTTTGTAGGTCATGGATTCCTTCCGAAGAAACACCATCCGAATCAGCTTTATAAAAGCACACCCTCAGCTTCAAGAGTTATCCTCAAGAGTTCCTGGGGATTCTCCTTTTACCAATAAATATGGTTGACTCCTCAGTTTGGCTACATCCAGTTTCCAAGAAGAAATTATGTGTGTATTGTTCCAATTCTTTGATCACGTACATCATTGTTTCACTTTCCTAGACTATCAGTTGGTACCTACACTGGAAGAGTTCTCTCTACTCTTAGGGATTCCTGTGCTTGATCAAATACCATTCACCGGTCTAGAAGGGATTCCAAAACCTGAAGTCCTCGCCGAAGCTTTACATATGAAGAGAGCCGATGTCATAGCCAATTGGGAGACGAGGAGCGGGGTTAAAGGTTTCCTAGCCAAGTTTCTATTGGAAAAGGCTCGTTCATTTTGGGACAACATGGATTTCCAAGATTTTGAAGACATCCTGGCTCTTCTCATTTATGGTTTGGTTCTGTTCCCCAACTCGGACCAATTCATAGATGTTAACGCCATCAAAGTCTTTCTCTCTCACAATCCCGTACCTACCTTATTCGGAGACATCTTGCATTGTCTTCATACCCGCACCATGAAGAAGAGAGGTACTCTTTTGTGTTGTATTCCCCTACTCGCCAAGTGGTTCACTTCACACCTACCTCAATTCGTATTGAAGAATGAGCGAAGACTGACATGGTATCAAAGGATAATGTCCCTCACCCATGCTGACATCTGTTGGTGTTCAAGATCCTTGGAATACGTCTCCATCATTGACCACTGTGGGGAATTCCCTAACGTCCATTTGCTTGGTATTAGGGGAGGTATCACCTACAATCCCTGCTTAGCTCTTCGATAGTTTGGGTATTCCCGAAGAGACGGCCCTTATGAGATGCTCATTCAAGGATTGGTGTTCGACTATGGCAAGGAAGACCAAGGTAATCTCCAGAGGTTTACATGAGCTTGGAAAATGGTGAACAAGGTGGACAGTAGGACTCTGGGACGCAAAAACTCTATCCCACTCGAGCCTTACCTTAGGTGGGTACGGGCTCGTGCTCAAAGTCTCTTAATGCCTTACCCTTCTATCATCCTTGTTATCATAGAACCTGTTGTTGAAGGATATGTCTCATACACTGTCCTTCATCCTAACATGCCCACCTCCCTCGAAGAATTGCAGAAAGCTCGGGTTCAGTTGAAGGAAGAGTGAGACACCTTTGAAACCCAATTTTACGCCAGTAAGAAGAAGGTTCTGGAACTCACCAAGCAGCTTCATGAAGAACGGAATCTACACGCCTACATTGCGCCAAAGAGGATGCGTTCAACCTTTTTGTCTTAAGAGTTTTGTTGTATGTTTGTTGTAAGCCCAAAGATGCATAATGTACTCAAACTTGGATTTATTAATATGATGTGTGTTCCCTTTTTTGGTCTGAACAAATTTAAATCTCTAAATTCCTTGAAACCATTGCATATGCATACCATCCATGACATTGCATAAACAGGTTCTGTTACAGGTTTCTCATCTCCTCCGCTGTTTATTTCAAGCAGATATGTCTTCTGAACAAAGCATCAAAGATCTTCAAGCACAAAATGCCCAATTTCAACAGATGTTTGTAACTCTGGCAAAAGGGCAGGAGGATCTGTAGGCCCTCATACTGAAATAGAAAGAGAATAAGAAGAAGAAGAAGAAGAAGAAGAAGAAGCGCTTCGGTGCCCTCAATATGGGCAGAAGATTTGGGGGGCCACTAAAGCAATCAGTTGATGTGACTTCCTCTTCCAAAGAGCGGGAAAATCAAGAAGGGCAAACAAGGGGAGATGACCCCAGTCCTGAAATTTCTTAAAATGATACCGACTATAATGATGAGCAGTATCCTCCCACTGAGGATAGGTACAAGCAGCTAGAGGATCGTTTAAGTGCCATGGAAACCCAGAGAATACCAGGGTTGGATTTCGAAGAACTGGGATTGGTGTCAGGAGTGGTCATCCCGCATAAATTTAAGGCTCCAGTTTTCGCAAAGTATGATGGGGTGCCTTGCCCAAAGCTTCATCTCTGTTCCTATGTAAGGAAGATCCAGCCCCACACCGCTGATAGAAACTTGTGGGTCCACCTCTTTCATGACAGTCTGTCGGGGACTCAGCTTGAATGGTTCTACCAATTGGAGGGAATCAATGTCCAAAACTGGGAGGATTTGGCTGCCGCTTTTTACAAGCAGTACCATTGCAATGCCGACCTAGCCCCTACTCGTACTCAACTCCAGAGTATGTCCATGGGTGCAGGGGAAGGCTTCAAGGACTACGCGTAGAAGTGGAGAGATTTGGTCGGGAGAGTGCAACCCCCTTTGTCTGATAGGGAGTTGGTTGTAACACCCAAATTATACCCCAAGCAAATTATGCAAAATAAATCAGAGTTATAAAATTTCAATCATACAAATGAATTGGGACATCACAAATTCTTCTAACAAATTCATTGCATTCATCATGGATATATAACACTTTTAATAAAACATCGAATGAACCATCAACATAGCATCCTTAATAAAATAATTCAACAACTACGCAGCGGAATTCTTCAATAACATATTTAAATAAAATAGCAACTTCGAAACATCTCATATTTAGTAAATAACCAATTTAAGGTTCAACAACTAAAAATCAGCAATCAAAAATCAGCAAGCGTTCATCCCCACGAGTGTTACATATCAGAGCAATGACACCGACTCGATCTATTGAAGGTATAAAACCTTCACTCTCGATTACCTGCACGTTACCAACATAAGGGCAACATTCAAACAGAAGGGGTGAGATATCTAACAATATAATAAAGCGCGTGATAATTAATATATTAAATCAGATCAATAATGTCACCACTTCTCATCTCATAATCAACAATAATTACAGCATATATACTCATTCATCAACATCAAATACACTTCATTACTTAATCATATAATGCGACTCAAAACTATGCAAATGCATGTGGTACCATTGGAGCAGAACTCCCATCTCAAAAATCTACCAATTAATAGAGGCATCAACAAGGCATAGCCTTCATCTCAAAATTTGCCAATCCAGGCCATCTCAACGAGCATAAACTCCATCTCAAAAATGCAATGTATGCGACTCTTCATGAATGTAATATCAACATCTCAATCATCTCAAAACATAACATCTCATAAACATCTCAGAACAACAACATCTCATAAACATCTCAAAACATCTCAATTACAGCATCTCATAAACATCTCAAAATAATTTATTAAACATCACATATTTATCAAACGTCATTTGTTCATCATAAATTATCAAACACCACTTTATTAATAACATCTCACTAATACTCGGCTGTATATTAATAATACAGTAAGCCATCCTGTTATTCTGCTAATTTATATCGTTGTTGTCACTAATCCTACTGTCATATTTCTAACAGCAGTCTCTAACATCTCATATTCATCAATCTGTCCAAAAATCAGCACAACGATCATCTACGGGAATTAATTCTAAATCTTAGATTGGTTACTAGGATTACACCTCTTCATCATCATTTAAATCATCTAGAATAAAGTTCATCGCGTTAGCTAATAAACGCTTCAAACGGCATCTCAAACAGCATCCTAAAACTCAAGTTACAGCAATTTAAAAATGTATTTTGTCAAAATTATTCAGTATGGGTCGTCACAAAATCCTATGGATCGACGCGTAATGCTTCTCCTGCACAGCATGAGTCAACACATCCTCCTCATGGATTGACTCATCCTGCTTCAAATCACAACATGTATCGACACATGCACCTTATCGATCGACTCATCCTGAGTCTTGCAACTAACATGTATCGATGCAAGCCCTGCATGCATCGACTCATCCTGAGTCGAACATCGCCCATGTATCGACGCAAGCCATGCATGCATTGACTCATCCTGAATAGAACATCCTTCATGTATCGACACTTCCAGCTTAGGGTCGACACATCCTTCGACAGTCTGCATAATTTTCTATATTTTCTACTGTAATTCACTACGGGAATCTAATTACAGTCCTACAAACCTCATTATAAACATAATAAATCATCACCTAACATTAACCTATAATACTACATTGATTCCTCAACATCATAGCATCATTATTCATCAATCTTCATCATACATCATCATACATACATCCAATTAAAGAACAAACAACAATCACATCTAACCCCATATATTAAACATCATGAACCCAATTATAAATCCAGAACCCCACCCTTACCTTGGTGTAGCGATAAAAAATGTAGCGGGGTAAATCGGAGATCGAATTATTGATTAATTCGTCTCACAAAAGCAAGAGTCGCCACCGCGCTTTATTGTTTCCAAGGGAAAGGGGAAAGAGTGAAATAAAACCCTAAATATGCAATGTAAATAATACTTTTTAAAAGTAATAAAAATACAAGGCGTTTTTGAAAAGAGATCTATGGTTCGGGGGTTGGTTATACAATGGGAAGGTATTAGCACCCAATGTATCTATAGTACTATATAGGAACCTTTTGAAATATCTGTTTGTAAAGAAAAATGTTCGTTTGATTGGAAAATGAATCATTTTGGCCGAAAACGGGGTACGGACGAGTTTTTGAAGATACGACGACCTAATGTCGAAGTTTTTGCTTAAAAGGTATAAGTTTCGAAAAGATTGAATATTTGAGGAAAAATTATCCTAAGTTTTAATGAAATGCGAAAGTTCGCGCAATTAGACTTGAGGACATGAAGTCGACAAATTTAATCGTTTTTTCTCTTGGATTTAAACGTAAACAGAATAAACAAGTAAGCAGAAAATTATGATAAATAAATGATATACAACAATTTAAATAAAAGACTAAAGGGTATAAATATGCATTTTTTATGATTTTTGTTTAATATTAATGAAAAGAAAGTATTTTTTTATAGTTTTCATTTTTACGCATTTTTACAAATGGATAAAAGTAAAATGAGAATTAATTAAGGGGAATAAAATGTTTTTTAAGTTTTTTAAGTTTCTATTTTTTATCCCTTTTTTAGAGTTTTGATATTTTTAATATAAAGTATTATTAAAAGATGACTTAATGTCTTATACTAAATTGAGTACTTTAACTAATTTTATAAAAGGCCCTAATTAATATAACAAAATTTGTTCATTAGTAATTAATACCATTAAGAATAATATATTTAATTAACTATATAGAAAGGTTGTTTATTATTATTAATTAGAAACAAAAAGTGAATTAAGTTGATTCATTAAAACAAACTAAAGGAAAAAACAAAATGGGCCAAAAGGGGTTTTAGGAGGCCCAAGATCAGAAGCAAGATAGGGGGTGAATAAAGCAAATCGTTGGGCTTAGGCAGGAAAATGGGGTGAGGCCCATTTGGTTTTACAAACGTTTTTAGGGTTAAACATGATTTGTTAATTGGAAGAGGGATTAGGGTTTGGTTATGTGCAGAGCGGCGATCTTTCTCTCTTCTTCGTCTTCGCGTCTTTTGCCTTTGCCTGAGCTTCTGCCTGAGCTTTTGCCTGAGCTTCTTGCCTCAATGGCCACCAGCATCCCGCTTTCCTCTTCCCTCCAGCCAAATGTTAGGGGGCGACGGATTTTTACGGTACAAGCTTCGTCCTTTACTTCGTTAGGTTTTGATTATTGCATGTTCATGTTTTTATCTGCTTGATTTTGATTCTCTATTATTGTTTGTTGGAGGTATTATGAAAGTCAAAGAAAGAAAAGAAATCGTTACCTAGAGGCGGAGACGGAGGAGGAAGTTGGGGTGTGCGACGGAGGCCAAGGGAGGCGAGGAAAGGTGATGCATCGCGAGCTTGCTTCGGACTACTGGACCCTGGTTTGTGTATTTGTGTCCTTCTTCTTCTTGCCTTGGTACTGTATGCTTCAATGTTTTGGACGTTTGAGTGCTACTGTTGAAAAATGCTTTTTTGACTAGTTTTCTCCTTCGTTCTCACTTCTGTATGCTTTTGCTTTTGGCCAATGATGCTATGCTGAGGCTTTTCTGGTTGCCTTGAACATGCTATGTTGGAACACTTTGTTTTGATTAGCTTTCCTCTTCTTCCCCTCCTTGCCTTGTTACTGTTGCCTTATGATAGCCTATGATGACGAATTCTGAGGCCTTTCTAGTTTGGACAATCTCAGGTAAGTTGCATTGTGGTTATGGTGTTGATGCTGGTTTTCAGCTTTTAGGCCATGGCTACTGGTTTTGAAATGGTTCTACTGGTTTTTGAAATGGTTTAATCAGTAGCAGGTTAATGGTTTAGGTTGTGTATGGTTTTTGATGAAAATGGTTGGTAGCAAGTTTTGTGGTATTATGCAGTCAGCAGGTTTAGTAATGCAGTTGAATGGTTTAGGCCATATGTTTATGGTTTTGAATGATGCTTGTGATATTGGTTTGAGGGCTCAATCAGGTTAATGAGGTTTTCTAATGGCTGAAACAGGTTATTGAGGTTTTTGCCAAGGTTCTGGTCTGGTTTAGGACTTTGAGAAGTTTGTATATTTTTTCTTGACAACAACTTTCTGAGTTTCTTTGAAGGCTTGGAGATAGATAGATCCATGTGTGTAGTGATTTTTCTTGTTATGTTATAACAGTTTTTGGCCTTCAGGTTTACGTTGAGGGCTTGGGTATATTTTTAATATTTTCTTTGATGCCTCTGTACATACTGTTACATCAGTTTGTTTTATATCTTATTCCATGCTTTCTGTCTTCTTACTGATTGTGTTACTGCATATGTCTTGTATCTATTTCCTGCCTAAGCCAAACCTGTAAAGCCACACTTCCTCCTCTCTTATCTCTCTCAGTACAGTTTTGACAATAAAATGATATGTACTGTTTTCTTCTAAAATTGCAACAGTTCTGGAATATGATGAAAAGGGAATGCATATTGCTTGCAAATTGGTTTAAACTGCATGCTTTCTTTTTGTCCTTGCAATGTAACAGTAAGGAGCCTATTTGTTTTGGCTTCTTCCCCCATGTTTGCATGGCATGTTAACGTTGCATTTTGTTTGTCTAGCATATACTGTTTTGAAATTATGCATGGCCTTTTGTATGTTGTGTATATTTTTTGAAATATGCATTGGACTCTGAAAAATGCAATTAACTTTTAATTATGCAGTTTTGAAAATAAAATGAATTTGTGCATTCATTTATGAAAATAAAAATTCCTCTCTTTTTGTGAACCGGGAGAAATCCCGTGATTTTCAAAAAAGGGTAAACTGATTCCAGCCGTTGCTTTTAATGATGAACACTAAATAATTTTCTGCTTTTAATTATTTGTTCAATTCTAATTTTTCTTTTAATTGTTTTTGCAGGTAAAATCAAGTGGGCAGACAAAAAGGCATTGGATAGAAGATTTAGAATTAGAAAACATTAGATTAGTTTTTATTTCATTTTAACTTTGTAAAATTATTATTGTAAATTCGTTGTAAATAAATACAGTATTTACACAATAATTGTACAATTAGAAGAAAATGAATAAAATTCCAATATTTGCCAATTAATTTCTTCCTTCTCTCTAATTATTTACTTTATCGTTTATAATTCTTTAAATTGTATAATAATTGAAAATAAATCTCAATTACTTAAATTCAGAATAATAAACAAATAAATAAATAATATCATTGATCAATTAATAGTTTCAATTATTTAATTCATCATTCATAATTTTCTAAATTATAATAATTAAAAATAGAATTTCAATTATTTAACTTAGAATGATAAATAATTAAATAATCATTAATGACCAATTAATGAACTTTTTCAAATATTTATTATATTATTCATAAATCTTTAAATTATGTAATAACTGAGAATAAATTCCAATTATTTAAATTTAAGATAGTGAATAATAAATAAACACTGTCTGCTCGATTAATATACCTCTTCTCTAATATTTATTTTATTATCTATAAATCTTTAAATTATATAACAATTGAAAACAAATTCCAATTATTTAAATTTAAGATAATAAATAATCAATAAACATTGTTTTAGCATGAATCGATTAATAAATTTAGCGTTCACCAAATAAACAACTCTCGACTCGAAAAAAGTTATGAATTTTAAAAATCGAAACGCTTGCAATGTAATGATGCAGATAGGAGATGATATCTTAGGTCAAAATTTGGGGTACAACAGTTTCCCCTATTTAAGTTTCTTCTATCCGGAGATATGAAGATTAAAAATCTTCGTTTCGACGAGATTGAAGGTACTTAAATACATAATTACGCAAATTTTGTCCTAAGATGTCGCCCTTACGTTTGATATGAATGCAGTGATTGAATTTGCAGAGAAAGATGTTGTATGAAACAAGACAATGTTGGAGGAATCGAACACCAACAAATCACAGAGACGTGGGCTATACACTACTGGGGAAATGAGCTATCGACTTCAAACGACAGACTCTTGACAGTGAGTAAAATTGAGGGAATACGACCTCTGAACCTAACAAAGAAGGCATCTTGCATAGGCCATAAAATAGATTATTGACCCAAAATAACAGTGAGTTCGCAACTCAAGGTCAACGATAGACAGAGAGTATCAAATTGCTGATAACTGATTACCGACTTCTAAAGGTAAAGATTCATAACAGACTTCTCTGCGAGATTTCCAGAGATACTCATTAATGCTGATATAATAATATTGTAGAGACGCAAGTTGTTCAAATAAAGAAACTGCCACTTGCCGTCGTCCAAAGAAAATACCAATAACATACAAGTTGCTCAAATAAAGAGGCTGCCACTTGCTGTTGTCCAAAGAAAATACCAATAACATACAAGCTGCTCAAATAAAGAAGCTGCCGCTTGCTGTATTCCAGAAAAGTAATAATGTACAAGTTGCTCGTGAAGAGCTGCCGCTTGTCGTTTTCCAAAAATGATAGCGTACAAGTTGCTCGTGAAGAGCTGCCGCTTGTCATTTTCCAACGGTGTCTATAACGTACAAGTTGCTCATGAAGAGTGGCCGCCTGCCGTTCTCCAAGATAATAATAACGTACAAGTTGCTCATGAAGAGCTGCCGCTTGTCGTTTTCCAAAATAATAATAACGCGCAAGTTGCTCGTGAAGAGCTGCCGCTTGCCGTCTTCCACAAAATAATAACGTACAAGTTGCTCGTGAAGAGCTGCCGCTTGTCGTTTTCCCAAAATCATAATAACGCACAAGTTGCTCGTGAAGAGCTGCCGCTTGTCGTTTTCCAAAAAAATAATTCAGAAGGAAATTGCGATGACACTGGCAGAGAATAACATCTTCGTCAGAAAGAAACATGAATCAATCTTTCCCGAGGGGATCATATACTTAAACGTGCAAAATAAATGCACCAATTGTCTAGGTCGCGGTTTCACTGGGGAAAATCAATGAGATAGCCTATGCAAGAGGCAACAACTTCATTCAGGAATAACCAGAGAGACAACAGTCAAACAAGACTCCACCCAATGAGAAAGCAATTCAATTGGGGAATTCATCCTATCCAGAAATGGACCAGGGTAAGCTAAATCAAAAATCATCCACGAGGATTAGCTCAGTCGGGGAATTTAGAAAGGAAGCACATTTTCTGCCTAAGCTAACCTTCTACTTGGAAAGAAACATGTACATTATTTGAATAAACAAAGTACAACCCCAAAATCGATGGCAAACGTGAATATGTATGCGTGATATAAGTGTGAATGAATAAATGAATGTTATGCTGACAAAACGAACAGATGGAATGTCTTGAAGATAATAAGACGTCACAGCACGATAGATACTCGGCCAATCCAAAAAAAGACAGAAGATAACTGGAATTGGAATCACAAGGCAACGTCAGAGCGTAACACGCCACAAGGCTCAAGTCTTCTGAGGAGAAAAGTATTCAAATCCAAACTTCTAGCACCAATAAACCACTGGCATGAGACGAAGTGTGCCGCACTTCAAAATCTCCCGAACAAAGGTGGCCAAAACAACACTTAACTGGAACAACTGGGGAGTCACCAAACTTAGCACCACCATAACCAAGCGTGTACACAACCAACACTTCATGACGGTTCGAAACGAGACATGTTCATCATGCAAGGATAAATTGCTGTATTGTTTCACATTTCATGGCTTGACCATCCTCGGAACAACTGTTAATATTCCTTCCATTATTCACGACACATTTTTTTTAAAACAAGAATACTTTAAGTAATTTTGTTTCAAGTATTTCCATAAAACTAAAATTTTGCCCACAAAAGGTAAATGCTCAAATTTCATTAATAAGCTGGTAGTTCGCTAACAACGCGCCTCCAACAGTTTACAAAAGTTTGGGAAATAGTACATGAAATAAAAGGTTACACAAAAACAATGATCACTATTCTCCCTAACAACTTTGAATTCCAAAATGTGCTCAAATGCCACAGCCGGGATGACCAAAAGCTTGCCTAAGCGAAATACTTCTTGACTGCACCGACGTTCATGGGACGCGGGAGCTCATCACCATCCATATTGGTGAGAATCAAGGCACCTCCATAGAAAACTTTCTTAACAACATACGGTCCTTCATAATTCGGAGCCCACTTGCCCCTTGAATCAGGTTGGAAAGATAATATCTTCTTGAGCACAAGATCACCTTCTCTAAACTCGCGCGGTCGAACCTTCTTATCAAAAGCCTTCTACATTCTCTGCTGATACAATTGACCGTGACACAACGCCATCAATCTCTTCTCTTCGATTAAATTCAACTGATCAAATCTACTTTGACACCATTCAGCCTCAGAAAGTTTAGCCTCCATCAACACTCTCAGAGACGGAATCTCGACCTCCACGGGGAGTACTGCTTCCATACCATACACCAGGGAAAATGGAGTTGCACCTGTTGAAGTTCGAACTGAAGTACGGTACCCGTGTAAAGCAAACGGAAGCATTTCATGCCAATCCTTATATGTTACCACCATCTTCTGGACAATCTTCTTGATGTTCTTGTTAGCAGCTTCAACAGCCCCATTCATCTTCGGTCTGTAAGGAGAAGAACTATGATGTTCGATCTTGAACTCTTCACAAAGTTCTCTCATCATCTTGTTATTCAAATTCGAACCATTATCAGTGATGATCTTGCTCGGGATACCGTATCGACAAATGATCTGATTCTTGATAAATCTGACTACCACCTGTCTGGTTACATTAGCATAAGATGCTGCTTCCACCCATTTAGTAAAATAATCGATCGCTACCAAGATGAAACGATGACCATTTGAAGCTTTGGGTTCAATCATCCCAATCATATCAATGCCCCACATAGAGAAAGGCCAAGGTGAAGATATAACATTGAGGAGGGTCGGCGGCACGTGTATCTTGTCCGCATAAATCTGGCATTTATGACATTTCTTCACATATTTGCAACAATCAGATTCCATTGTCATCCAATAGTAACCAGCTCTCAGCATCTTTCTAGCCATTGCATGTCCATTGGCATGAGTGCCAAAGGACCCTTCATGTACTTCTTGCATCAGCATGTCTGCTTCACGTCTGTCTACACATCTGAGCAAGACCATGTCGTAATTCCTCTTATACAAAACTTCTTCATTGAGAAAGAAACTGCTTGCTAATCTTCTCAACGTCTTCCTATCTTTATTGGATGCCCCAGGCGGGTACTCTTGAGTTTGAAGAACACGTTTAATGTCATAGAACCACGGTTTGTCGTCGGTAACCTCTTCTACGGAGAACACATGAGCAGGTCTATCGAGGCGCATAACTCGGATTGTAGGCACGTCGTTCCAATCATTCACTTGAAACATTAAAGACAAAGTTGCTAAAGCATCAGCCATCTGGTTCTCATCTCTAGGGATATGATGTAATTCCACTTTGTTGAAGAAAGTTAACAATCTTCTAGCATAGTCTCTGTAAGGGATTAAACCAGGATGACGAGTCTCCCATTCTCCTTTGATTTGATTAATCACCAATGCCGAATCTCCGTAAATATCAAGAATCTTAATCCTTAGATCCACTGCTTCTTCGAGATCCATAATACACGCCTCGTATTCCGCCATGTTGTTCGTGCAGTCAAACTTCAATCTTGCCGTGAACGGGATATGAGTACCTCGGGGAGTGACGATGATTGCCCCAATTCCATTTCCATAGGAATTCACAGCTCCGTCAAATATTAAACCCCAACGGGATTCAGGATCAGGTCCTTCTTCAGGTAACGGCTCTTCACAATCCTTAGCTTTCAAGTACATAACATCTTCATCCGGGAAATCAAACTTGATGGATTGATAATCGTCAATTGGTTGGTGAGCCAAATGATCGGCTAAAATACTCCCTTTGATTGCTTTCTGAGTGTGATACTCAATGTCATATTCAGATAACAACATCTGCCAACGGGCTATTCTTCCAGATAAGGCGGGTTTCTCAAAGATATACTTGATCGGATCCATTTTAGAGATCAACCAAGTGGTGTGGTTAATCATATACTGGCGCAGACGGCGAGCAGCCCAAGCTAAAGCACAACAGGTTTTCTCAAGCAATGAGTATCGAGACTCACAGTCTGTGAATTTCTTACTCAGATAATATACGGCATGTTCCTTTCTTCCAGTCTCATCTTGTTGACCAAGCACACATCCCATGGAATCTTCCAATATAGTCAGGTACATAATCAAAGGTCTTCCTTCCACCGGAGGAATCAAAATGGGAGGTTCAAGCAAATACTCTTTGATGCTATCAAAAGCTCTCTGACAATCTTCTGTCCACACACATCCTTGGTTCTTTCGGAGAAGCTTGAAAATCGGCCCACAGGTAGCAGTCATATGAGATATGAATCTAGAAATATAATTCAGTCTCCCAAGGAATCCTCTTACTTGTTTTTCCGTCTTGGGTGCGGGCATTTCCCGAATGGATTTGACTTTATCAGGATCTACTTCAATACCTTTCTAACTGACAATGAAACCCAGAAGTCTTCCAGAACGAACACCAAAAGTGCACTTGTTGGGATTCAGACGGAGTTTGTACTTTCTCAAACGCTGGAATAACTTCAACAAATGTTCCAAGTGATCCTCCTCAGTCTGCGATTTGGCAATCATGTCATCTACATACACTTCGATCTCCTTATGCATCATGTCATGGAACAAAGCAGTCATGGCTCTTTGGTATGTTGCACCCGCATTCCTCAAACCAAACGGCATAACCCGATAGCAAAAAGTTCCCCAAAGGTGTAATGAAAGCGGTCTTCTCCATATCTTCCGGTGCCATCTTGATTTGATTGTAACCAGAGAAACCATCCATGAAAGAAAAGACTTTGAACTTGGCGGTACTGTCGACCAATACGTCAATATGAGGTAATGGGAAGTTATCCTTTGGGCTAGCTCTATTCAGATCTCTGTAATCTACACACATCCGAACCTTGCCATCTTTCTTTGCAACAGGCACTATGTTGGCTAACCATTGAGGATAGACCGATGTAACAAGGAAACCTGCATTGATCTGTTTCTGAACCTCCTCTTTAATCTTGTCAGCCATATCGGGATGAGTCCTTCTCAACTTCTGCTTGATTGGCGGACATTCAGGTCTCAACGGTAAACGATGCTCCACAATGTTGTTGTCCAAACCCGGCATATCTTGGTAGGACCAAGCAAACACATCAACATACTCTTTGAGAAGCTCCAACATTTTCTCCTTAACTTCCGGGATAAGCAATGCTCCGACCTTGACTTCCTTTCTATCTTCTTCATCACCCAAATTGACCAACTCTACAGGTTCTTCAAATGGTTGAATGATCTTCTCATCATGCTCAAGCAAACAGAAAATATCAACAGGAATCTCTTCACCATCCTCTTCTTCGGCTCTGAACACAGGGAATTCAAAGTTGGGAGAGGGCATAGGATCATTGTTTTCGATGGTTAAGTCATGGACTATTCTGCACATATGATTATGCTTTATTTTAGAAATCGATTTGTGCAAATAAAACAAAAGGTTATTAATTAATTTCATTACTATTTCCCAAAAAAGTGAAAAATACAACAGTAGTGGACAAAATAACATTTTTATTCATTAAAGGGAAATACTTGAAACAAGGAGCCCAGACATATCTCTTTTGCCTTGGGCAGAGCAAAAGGAATTATTTTTCATAGCCTGACACAAAATACTCTTCGCCTTGGGCATGGCGAATTTTTTCAAAGAAAAAACAAAACAAAACATTACTCAGAAAGGTGCATAACAACAGGAACATCAACAACTATCCAGTTCTGGCAAGCTAATCCAGGCGTCACAAAAACGGGCAAATCTTCCTCGGAATCATCTTCTATGATGGCATCCACTTCAGGATGTATAAACCCTGCACTTCGGAAAACCTCTTGAATCGGACGAACAACCACCTCTTGCTTGACTCTCGCGGACACAGGACGAAAACCAAGACCTTCCCCAGACTTGTTTTCGGGCAACGTCAACACCTGGCCCCATCCTTCGGCCGAACCACTTTCCACCACACGCCGCGCATCCTCAAAAGAAGAGATGGATGCCCCTTGCTTCTTCACTGCATTCTTGGCAACAGATAAACCTTGGAACTGGGTTCCAACATCCTCATCAGCATCAATAAAAGAGAATGATGATAAATGGCTTACCACCATAGCTTGCTCTCCCCCAATCATCACTAGCTTCCCATGCCTTACAAACTTTAGTCTCTGATGGAGCGTGGAGGTGACTGCCCCTGCATCATGGATCCACGGACGACCCAATAAGCAACTATAGGCAGCACGGATATCCATCACTTGGAAAGTGATTTGAAAAGTATGGGGACCAATCACTATAGGAAGATCCACTTCACCAATGACTGTCTTCCTAGAACCATCAAATGCTTTAACAATCACTCCACTGGGTCTCATAGGAGCACTTGGATATGAGAGCCGAGATAAAGTAGTCTTGGGCATCACATTCAACGACGAACCTGTATCCACCAACACACTTGACAAGGTATCATTCCCACAACTTACTGAGATGTGTAAAGCCATATTATGGTTTCTCCCTTCCTCTGGGAGCTCCTCATCACTGAAACCAAGATTGTTACATGAAGTGATATTTCCCACAATTCCATCAAACTGGTCAACCGTCACATCATGATCCACGAACGCCTGGTCCAAGACCTTCATCAAAGCTTCTCTATGCGCACCATAATCTCTCAATAAAGCAAGCAAGGAAATCTTGGAAGGTGTTTGCAAAAGCTGGTCCACGATCTTATATTCACTTCTTTTGATAAGCTTCAAAATCTCATCATCCTCGGGGTGAGGGATAGGTTCACTGGATCGGCCTATCTCAACCCTTGGTTCAACATTTCTTACTGGAATCTCCGCTGGTATGGGTCTCCTAACTTGAACTTCTGGTCTCTTCAAAGGTACTGCTGCAAAAACACGTCCACTTCTCGTAACTCTACTTACATCGGCAATGTTAACAAAAGATGGTCTCGTTGGTATGGGGACTTCCACCCCATTCTCAATCATTGTGGCATTATACTTATACGGTACAGCTTGGTCTGAGTTGTAAGGCACTGGACCAGGTGGGTAAATAATCAAAGGATCAACAGGTGCAGTCTGACTGTCGTAAGTAATCTCTACTGATTTAGGAAAATTGAATTGTGGTATGATAACATTCACTCCATCCTCCGGATTTCTGTCATAGGTAATAGTGATAACTCTCTGATCTAGCAACTTCTAAATATCCTCCTTCACAATAGGACAATCAACCTCCCTTGAACAAAATTCACAAATGTCACAATCATGCTGGTGCCTAACAAAGGCAAGTCTTCTCAAACTCTGATGTAACCTGACCAACGACTCTCTTATATGTTCAACTTCAAAAACTCGGAACTTCCCCGGACAACCTTCCACCATATTCACTGAAGCTGCCCCATGTCGAGGCAAAGGATTATCTCTCACATTTGGATTGACGTCCTTAAACGACAAGATACCATTCTTGATCAGTCTCTGCACGTCCGCCTTCAAAGCAAAACAATTCTCAAGGTTGTTCCCCGGCGACCCTTGGTGATACTCACAAAACTGGTCCGCCTTGTACCATGGAGAAGTACTGTTTGGTGCGACAGGAGGAGGCTTTATAGTTATGAGATTCTTTCTGATAAGAGCAGGGAACAATTCAGTATAAGTCATAGGAATGGCATCGAACTGCGGTTTTCTGGGTGAACGGTTCTGATTGTTGAATGGATAAGCCTGTTGTCGAGGTTGCTGCTGAAATGGTCGTTGTTGAGTTGGTGGGGTTTGATGAGCTGGGGTCATCAAAGCTGGGCGGACAGCCGGAGTGACTGCCGCAACGTGAGAGTAACCTCTCCTAGGTCTACCTGGGAACAAAGCACTGACATCCTGCTCTTTTCTTTTCGGGAAAACACTTCCAAACTTCTTAGCACTGCTAGACGTACTTCCTTCTTTAACCAAACGCCCTTCACGAATCCCTTCCTCTAACCGCATGCCCATGCTTACCATTTCGGTGAAGTCACTGGGTGCGCTGGCTATCATTCTTTCATAGTAAAAGGACCCTAAAGTCTTCAAAAATATCTTCGTCATCTCTTTCTCCTCAAGAGGTGGATAGATTTGAGCAGCAATTTCACGCCACCTCTGGGCGTACTCCTTAAAAGATTCTCGGTCTCTCTGCGACATCGCCCGGAGTTGATCCCTGTCCGGCGCCATGTCAACATTATACTTGTACTGATGGACAAAGGCTTCGCTAAGATCGTTGAAGTTGCGGATTCGAATACTGTCTAAACCCATATACCACTTTAGAGCAGCACCCGTCAAACTATCTTGAAAATAATGAATCAATAAGTCATGATCATCGGAATACGTAGACATCTTTCTCACGTACATTGTCAAATGGCTTCTAGGACACGAATCACCCTTATATCTCTCAAAGTCTGGCACTTTGAATTTTGCTGGAATCTTGACATTCGGAACTAAACAAAGGTCATGCGTGTTCTTCCCAAACAAATCCTTACCTTTCAATGCTCTAAGCTCTTTCTGCATTTCTTGGAACTGATCCTGAAATTCTTCCATTCTATCAAAAAGACCCAAACTTTCAGCAGGCTCGGCAGGGTAAGTAGGTTCATTCAAGTATGGCACAGAATGGACCACAGGAGCAACGGTTGTCATAATCGGTTGCGGAAAAGGTGTCACAAACGGAATTACTGGCGGCATGGCAGTTGTCTCTGGCTGAGGAAGAGACAAAGCAGGTTGAAACAAAGGTTGTACGGCAGGTTGATACCCCTCTGGCACAAAGTTGTAGGGCAATCCCCACGGAAAACCTTTTGGCATCTGATGTTGAAGCGGGGAGTTGATTTGAGTCACGGATGCAGGAACGGTGACAATCTCGGAAACCACTGGAGTTGAAGTCTGAATCTCGGCAGCTGTAGTCGATGGCTGATTCTGAACAGCCACCAAACTTTCCACTAACGCAGTTAACTTTTCCATCTCGATACGGAGGGTAGCAACTTCCCCACGAAGCTCGTGATTTTCCTGTTCCAGATCTTCCATTTTCCTCTGACGATTGGCTCGAGTGTCGTATTGGTGAGACAGCTTGACAACCTTGAGTGGAAAAAGAACAAGGATAAGACTCTAGAAAACATGTGAGGCGGAATGTGGAATGATGCATGATATGCGATGCAAATGACGATTCATTTTAAAAGTTTTCCAAGGAACTTTAATAATTTTGCACACATCAATGGTAAAGGAACTTGGAACAACAAAACTCAATCCATTAACCGAAAGCGATAAATTACAATTTACGACTTGGAATAACAAAGCAATAAATTACAACTTTGGGATAACACCCCAATAATAAAAGCAGTAAATTACAACTTTGAAACATGAAATCCCTAATAAAGCGATAAATTACAACTTCGGAGCATTAAAGGCCTTAATAAAGCAATAAATTAGAACTTCGGAGCATGAAGCGCTTTTACATAGTTTTACAAAATGATATCAATAAAATAAAACTAAAAGATAGAGATCACTCAGAATCATCAGATGAGGGACCAAACACCAACTGTAACCGGAGCTTCTTGATCTTCTCTTCATAAAAGTCTTCCATCTCTTTCTTCTCAGCTACCAGTCGATCAATGACTTCCTTCTGCGGATTAGGAACGAGAGCCACGCTTACTGAACCTTCCCTCTTTCTCTTCCTTTCACTAGCATACTTCTTCAGCAAAGCATCCTTTTGACGAAGCTTCTCATCGTGATCAATGAACCGGCCGTCTTGAATAAACAGCAACTCCTCCTTTTCCTTTAACTGTCGAGTCAGGACTCGATTCTCATACTCAGACATATGGTACTTTTCTTTCCAAGCATCCCTCTCGGACTTCATCCTAGCCAGATTTCCTTGGTACTCTCCTATATTTGCGATAGGGATAACAACAGATGATGGTGCAATGGCAGGGAATAAAGGTTTCTCAAGTTTATAGGGCATCTTGAGAGCACAAGCCCTAGCACGGACCCACTGTAGGTAAGGCTCCAAAGAAACGGCACCTCTATGTCCTAACATATCTCTCCCTTTCCTATGGATGTGGCACCAAGCTCTTTCGATCTCCCTCTTAGCTGCCTGATGATCTTGTCCTTCCTGTAGAAAGAAACCACTCACATGGATGTTGTTTGGCTTATCTCTCATCGGGTACCCAAACTGACGGCGCGCGAGAACAGGGTTATAGTTGATTCCACCTCTCGTACCGAGAAGAGGCACGTTAGGAAAAGCACCACAGCTATCGATAATCTTCACGTCGTAGTAAACTCGATTATACCAATCAATGTCCAAATGAGTGAGAGCCATAATCTTCGGCGCCCAACGCGGTTCCTTCTCGAGATCCCAGAAAACATCAGACCCAGGTAGATGCGAAACATACCACTGATACAACAACGGTACACAACAAATAATCATCCCTCCTTGATAAGAGTTTTGAAGATGGATGGAGTAGTAGGTATCTCCTAGCAGCGTAGGGACCGGATTTCCAATCAAGAAAATTCTGATGGCATTGATATCCACAAACTTATCAACGTTAGGGAACAAGAATAGACCATAAGCGAGTAAAGCAAAGACGTCTTCAAAGGCAACAGTATCTTTTATCTCAGCAAAATGACGAGCTTTCTTCAACAAAAACTGCGCAGACAAACCCCGGATTCCCCCTTTTGTAGTCATGTTCTCCTCTATCTCTGACTTCTTCAAGTAGGTGATGGTCGCTATCTCGTGAGATTTGGGCTCCTCTTCCAAGCCAGAAAAAGGAACACAGTCGGTGATCGGCAAACCAAGTATGTAGGAGTACTCTTCTAAGGTGGGCATCAACTGGTAATCCGGAAAAGTGAAACATCGGTACAAGGGGTCGTAGAATTGAACCAACGTATTGAGAATGCCTTCCTTCATCCTGCGCTTCATGAGAGGTATAATGGACCCAAACTTCTTCTGAAAATCCGTCGGGTTCTCGATCTTCGGAATCAAATTCTTCAGTTCTTCAACCTCGGGCTCCTTAAAACTAAAACTCCGAGTATTTCTCCTTCCAAATTCCATGATGACCTGGGATGTTTGCAAAAATTATTCCGAAGTTCCTTGAAAAACAAGTTTTCTACAAAGATGTTGATGAATGCATGGATGAATGATAATGCAACAGTCACACACAAGTTTGCAAACATAGGGTTCAAAGGTTCAACGTTCAGCATGGAGTCGAGGGTAAAGCCCACCCAAAGGTATGTACTAGTGGTTCAATCACACCTGTAAGACAATGTTCTAAGAGTTCCCAGAGTCTACATTCCTCCTTCAGATATTACCAACATCTTGATTACTCAATAATTAGCAATGTTCTCAAGAGAAACTCGTCCGAGCGTAGCATCGCGTAACAACTACTTCCGAATTACTCCGTTATAGTTTCCGCGCTACACCTAAAAATCCAAGATGGGTTAGGGTTCTACGGTTCTCAACTTCTCGGGCTCCTAGGTCGAACATAATAATGTCTTCACAATTACTCGGTAAACAAATATTAAGTTCAAGAGGGCCTTCCATTGAGTGGGGGATCTCATGCCTCCTTCTTCGGGATTACTCCCTCAAAGTTAACATGATTATACCGCCCGTCCTATTCCTTAAGTGTTACTTAATCCGGGTATAGAATTCGTCCTTTGTAAAAAACCCAAACACCCCAATTTAAACACATAATCAAACATATCAAATAATAAAACAGATAAAACAAATTAGGCTTAACCCACTTAGGGATGGACCAGCAAGAGGTCAATTTGTCCCCAGCAGAGTCGCCAATTCTGTAGCGATAAAAAATGTATAGGGGTAAATCGGAGATCGAATTATTGATTAATTCGTCTCACAAAAGCAAGAGTCGCCACCGCGCTTTATTGTTTCCAAGGGAAAGGGGAAAGAGCGAAATAAAACCCTAAATATGCAATGTAAATAATACTTTTTAAAAGTAATAAAAATACAAGGCGTTTTTGAAAAGAGATCTATGGTTCGGGGGTTGGTTATACAATGGGAAGGTATTAGCACCCAATGTATCTATAGTACTCTATAGGAACCTTTTGAAATATCTGTTTGTAAAGAAAAATGTTCGTTTGATTGGAAAATGAATCATTTTGGCCGAAAACGGGGTACGGACGAGTTTTTGAAGATACGACGACCTAATGTCGAAGTTTTTGCTTAAAAGGTATAAGTTTCGAAAAGATTGAATATTTGAGGAAAAATTATCCTAAGTTTTAATGAAATGCGAAAGTTCGCGCAATTAGACTTGAGGACATGAAGTCGACAAATTTAATCGTTTTTTCCCTTGGATTTAAACGTAAACAGAATAAACAAGTAAGCAGAAAATTATGATAGATAAATGATATACAACAATTTAAATAAAAGACTAAAGGGTATAAATATGCATTATTTATGATTTTTGTTTAATATTAATGAAAAGAAAGTATTTTTTTATAGTTTTCATTTTTACGCATTTTTACAAATGGATAAAAGTAAAATGAGAATTAATTAAGGGGAATAAAATGTTTTTTAAGTTTTTTAAGTTTCTATTTTTTATCCCTTTTTTAGAGTTTTGATATTTTTAATATAAAGTATTATTAAAAGATGACTTAATGTCTTATACTAAATTGAGTATTTTAACTAATTTTATAAAAGGCCCTAATTAATATAACAAAATTTGTTCATTAGTAATTAATACCATTAAGAATAATATATTTAATTAACTATATAGAAAGGTTGTTTATTATTATTAATTAGAAACAAAAAGTGAATTAAGTTGATTCATTAAAACAAACTAAAGGAAAAAACAAAATGGGCCAAAAGGGGTTTTAGGAGGCCCAAGATCAGAAGCAAGATAGGGGGTGAATAAAGCAAATCGTTGGGCTTAGGCAGGAAAATGGGGTGAGGCCCATTTGGTTTTACAAACGTTTTTAGGGTTAAACATGATTTGTTAATTGGAAAAGGGATTAGGGTTTGGTTATGTGCAGAGCGGCGATCTTTCTCTCTTCTTCGTCTTCGCGTCTTTTGCCTTTGCCTGAGCTTCTGCCTGAGCTTTTGCCTGAGCTTCTCGCCTCAATGGCCACCAGCATCCCGCTTTCCTCTTCCCTCCAGCCAAACGTTAGGGGGCGACGGATTTTTACGGTACAAGCTTCGTCCTTTACTTCGTTAGGTTTTGATTATTGCATGTTCATGTTTTTATCTGCTTGATTTTGATTCTCTATTATTGTTTGTTGGAGGTATTATGAAAGTCAAAGAAAGAAAAGAAATCGTTACCTAGAGGCGGAGACGGAGGAGGAAGTTGGGGTGTGCGATGGAGGCCAAGGGAGGCGAGGAAAGGTGATGCGTCGCGAGCTTGCTTCGGACTACTGGACCCTGGTTTGTGTATTTGTGTCCTTCTTCTTCTTGCCTTGGTACTGTATGCTTCAATGTTTTGGACGTTCGAGTGCTACTGTTGAAAAATGCTTTTTTGACTAGTTTTCTCCTTCGTTCTCACTTCTGTATGCTTTTGCTTTTGGCCAATGATGCTATGCTGAGGCTTTTCTGGTTGCCTTGAACATGCTATGTTGGAACACTTTGTTTTGATTAGCTTTCCTCTTCTTCTCCTCCTTGCCTTGTTACTGTTGCCTTATGATAGCCTATGATGACGAATTCTGAGGCCTTTCTAGTTTGGACAATCTCAGGTAAGTTGCATTGTGGTTATGGTGTTCATGCTGGTTTTCAGCTTTTAGGCCATGGCTACTGGTTTTGAAATGGTTCTACTGGTTTTTGAAATGGTTTAATCAGTAGCAGGTTAATGGTTTAGGTTGTGTATGGTTTTTGATGAAAATGGTTGGTAGCAAGTTTTGTGGTATTATGCAGTCAGCAGGTTTAGTAATGCAGTTGAATGGTTTAGGCCATATGTTTATGGTTTTGAATGATGCTTGTGATATTGGTTTGAGGGCTCAATCAGGTTAATGAGGTTTTCTAATGGCTGAAACAGGTTATTGAGGTTTTTGCCAAGGTTCTGGTCTGGTTTAGGACTTTGAGAAGTTTGTATATTTTTTCTTGACAACAACTTTCTGAGTTTCTTTGAAGGCTTGGAGATAGATAGATCCATGTGTGTAGTGATTTTTCTTGTTATGTTATAACAGTTTTTGGCCTTCAGGTTTACGTTGAGGGCTTGGGTATATTTTTAATATTTTCTTTGATGCCTCTGTACATACTGTTACATCAGTTTGTTTTGTATCTTATTCCATGCTTTCTGTCTTCTTACTGACTGTGTTACTGCAGTTGTCTTGTATCTATTTCCTGCCTAAGCCAAACCTGTAAAACCACACTTTCTCCTCTCTTCTCTCTCTCAGTACAGTTTTGACAATAAAATGATATGTACTGTTTTCTTCTGAAATTGCAACAGTGCTGGAATATGATGAAAAGGGAATGCATATTGCTTGCAAATTGGTTTAAACTGCATGCTTTCTTTTTGTCCTTGCAATGTAACAGTAAGTAGCCTATTTGTTTTGGCTTCTTCCCCCATGTTTGCATGGCATGTTAATGTTGCATTTTGTTTGTCTAGCATATACTGTTTTGAAATTATGCATGGGCTTTTGTATGCTGTGTATATTTTTTGAAATATGCATTGGACTCTGAAAAATGCAATTAACTTTTAATTATGCAGTTTTGAAAATAAAATGAATTTGTGCATTCAAAATTGTGCATTCATTTATGAAAATAAAAATTCCTCTCTTTTTGTGAACCGGGAGAAATCCCGTGATTTGCAAAAAAGGGTAAACTGATTCCAGCCGTTGCTTTTAATGATGAACACTAAATAATTTCCTGCTTTTAATTATTTGTTCAATTCTAATTTTTCTTTTAATTGTTTTTGCAGGTAAAATCAAGTGGGCAGACAAAAAGGTATTGGATAGAAGATTTAGAATTAGAAAACATTAGATTAGTTTTTATTTCATTTTAACTTTGTAAAATTATTATTGTAAATTCGTTGTAAATAAATACAGTATTTACACAATAATTGTGAAATTAGAAGAAAACGAATAAAATTCCAATATTTGCCAATTAATTTCTTCCTTCTCTCTAATTATTTACTTTATCGTTTATAATTCTTTAAATTGTATAATAATTGAAAATAAATCTCAATTACTTAAATTCAAAATAATAAACAAATAAATAAATAATATCATTGATCAATTAATAGTTTCAATTATTTAATTCATCATTCATAATTTTCTAAATTATAATAATTAAAAATAGAATTTCAATTATTTAACTTAGAATGATAAATAATTAAATAATCATTAATGACCAATTAATGAACTTTTTCAAATATTTATTATATTATTCATAAATCTTTAAATTATGTAATAACTGAGAATAAATTCCAATTATTTAAATTTAAGATAGTGAATAATAAATAAACACTGTCTGCTCGATTAATATACCTCTTCTCTAATATTTATTTTATTATCTATAAATCTTTAAATTATATAACAATTGAAAACAAATTCCAATTATTTAAATTTAAGATAATAAATAATCAATAAACATTGTTTTAGCATGAATCGATTAATAAATTTAGCGTTCACCAAATAAACAACTCTCGACTCGAAAAAAGTTATGAATTTTAAAAATCGAAACGCTTGCAATGTAATGATGCAGATAGGAGATGATATCTTAGGTCAAAATTTGGGGTACAACACTTGGATCGAAGGTCGCTCTACAATTTCCGGGTTGAATCTTTGTTCTTGCCGTCTCCACTTTTTCCAGCAACTTCACGTTCTTCACAATCCTTATTTTCTTCTTACTGCTTCCTTCTTCTATTCTTCCTCACAAATAATAAAATAACCTAACATTATTATATTATTCTTATTGGGCTCCAAACCTACACCCCCTTATTACTTCCACTCACACATTATAGGCTCATATTAAATAATATTAACTTCTAATATTATTTCACCAAATAATAATATTATACCTCTAATATATTATTATTTCTCCACTTAATAAAATAAAATCCAATTTAATAATGACATATCTTCACAAATATTCCAAAAATAATTTAATTAAATAATTAATTAAATTACAGGCGTTACAACTCTCCCCCACTTAGAATATTTTCGTCCTCGAAAATTTACCTCAATCAAACAATTTAGGATAGGAGTCTCGCATCTTGCTCTCCAATTTCCAAGTCATACTTTCACCAGCAGCTCCTAACAAAACCACTTTAACCAAGGCAATCTCTTTTCCCCTCAGAGTCTTCATTTCACGATCTGCGATCCGTACAGGCATCGTCTCCACCGTAAGATTATCCCGTAGTTGCACATCATCCATATGAATCACATGAGATAGATCTGAAATATACTTCTGGAGTTGCGACACATGAAACACACCATGCAAATTTGAAAGATTAGGCGGTAAAGCCACTCTATAAGCAACATTCCCCACTCTCTAAAATCTGATACGGTCCAATAAAACGAGAAGTGAGCTTCTTAGACTTCAATGCTCGCCCAACACCAGTCACAGGTGTAACTCTCAAAAACACATGATCACCAGCTTGAAATTCTAAATCTTTCCTTCGCTTGTCATGATAACTCTTTTGTCTACTTTGTGAAGCTTTCATCTTTTCTCGAATCAACTTCACCTTCTCGGTAGTCTCACGAACAAGTTCAGGTCCAAGTACTACACTTTCGCCAGATTCATGCCAACATAACGGAGTTCTACATCTCCGACCATACAACGCTTCAAAAGGTGCCATCCCAATACTAGAATGGTAACTGTTGTTATATGTGAACTCTATCAACGGGAGATGAGTATCCCACGAACCTCCCTACTCGAGAACACATGCCCTCAATAAGTCTTCTAACGATTGAATCGTCCATTTAGTCTGACCATTTGTCTGAGGATGATACGCTGAACTCAACCTCAACTTAGAACCCAACGCTTCTTGCAAACTCTTCCAAAAAATCAGAAGTAAATCTTGGATCTCTATCTGACACAATGCACAAAGGAACACCATGCAGCTTCACAATCACACTGATATAAATCTCAGCCAACTTCGACACTGGAAAACTGATGTTAATAGGAATAAAATGAGCTGACTTTGTAAGCCTATCAACAATCACCCAAATCGAATCATGTCCTCTTAAAGTACTAGGCAACCCCGTCACAAAGTCCATTCAAATGCTATCCCATTTCCATTCTGGAACTTCTAATGGTTGCATCAATCCTGCAAGCTTCTGATGTTTAACTTTCGACTTCTGACAAGTCAAACATGCATACACAAATCGAGCCACGTCACTCTTCATCCAAGGCCACCAAAACAAACCTTTCTAATCTTGATACATCTTTGTAGCTCCTGGATGAATACTCAACTTACTTCTATGACTCTCTTCAAGTATCACTTTCTTCATCTCAGCATCATCAGGAATACAAATCCGGCTATGAAACCTCAACACACCTTGCTCATCTAGCTTAAAATCACTATTCTCAGATTGATCAGTCACAACCATCAAATCTATCAGTTTCACATCCAACATCTGAGCTTCTCTGATACTGTCTAGAAATTCATTATTAATCTTCAACATACCCAACATAACACTTTGCGGAGTAACCTCGCAAACTAAGGTCATATCTCTGAACTACTCAATCAATTCCAACTCTTTAATCATCATTGTTGACATATGTAAAGTCTTTCGACTCAACGCATCAGCTACTACATTCGCTTTTCCTGGATGATAATTCAAACCGAAATCATAACCCTTTAACAATTCTAACCATCTCCGTTGCCTCATATTCAACTCCTTCTGATCAAATAAATACTTCAAGCTCTTATGATCACTAAACACTTCAAATCTAGAACCATAAAGGTAATGCCTCCAAATCTTCAACACAAAAACAACTGCAGCAAGCTCTAAATCATGTGTAGGATAGTTCTTCTCATGAGTCCTCAACAGCCTTGACGCATAAGCTACTACCTTACCACTCTGCATAAGCACAGCTCCTAAACCCATCTTGGAAGCATCACAATACACCACAAAAGGCTCTCCTGGATTAGGCAACGTCAAAATCGGAACCGACGTCAACCTCTTCTTCAATTCCGTAAAACTTTCTTCGCACTGAACATCCCATACAAACGCTCTACCTTTACAAGTCAACTTACTCAACGGAAGTGACAACTTAGAAAACCCTTCAATAAACCTTCTATAATAACCAGCTAATCCTAAGAAGCTTCTAATCTCAGTAGATGACTTTGGAGTTTCCCATTGCAACACAGCATCAACCTTCGATGGATCTACAACAATGCCACTACCTGAAATCACATGACCAAGAAAACTATCTTCTTTTAACCAAAATTCACACTTGGACAGCTTTGCACACAACTTCTTCTCTTTCAGAATCTGCAATACTACTCTTAAATGTTCAGCATGCTCTTCTTCTGTCTTAGAGTAAATCAAAATATCATCAATGAACACCACTACAAACCGATCCAAATAAGTATGAAATATACGATTCATATATTCCATGAATACTCCTGGCGCATTAGTAACACCGAAAGGCATCACCGAATACTCGTAATGTCTATAACGTATTCTGAAAGCTGTCTTCTGAATATCTTCATCCTTCACTTTAATCTGATGGTAACCCGACCTCAAATCAATCTTACTAAACACACGAGCATCCACCAATTGGTCCATCAAGTCATCTATTCTTGGAAGCGGATACTTGTTCTTAATCGTCACCTTGTTCAGCTGTCAATAATCAACACAAAGCCTCATACTTCCATCTTTCTTCTTCACTAACAACACTGGAGCTCCCCACGGCGATACACTTGGTCTTACAAACCTCTTCTCAAGTAACTCTTCCAATTTCTTCTTCAACTCTGACAACTCAGATGTAGACATCATGTATGGTGCCATAGACACAGGTCTGGTACCAGGTACAAGATCAATTGCAAATTCAACTTCCCTCTCTAGCGGTACATCAGGAATCTCATCAGGGAAAACTTCAGGAAATTCACATACCACCGGCAATTCCTCAATTATAGCTTGAGTCTCTACAGATAGCGATGCCATCAACGAGAACATTTGTGCTTCATCTTGCATCAACTTTCTCAACTGTCTAGCAGATAACAGACCATCTTCCTCTTCTTCAGGAGTAGAAAACTTCACCGACTTGTCATAACAATTAATATGAACAAAGTTATGCTCTAACCAGTTCATACCAAGAATCACATCCAAACCACTTAACAGAAAGCAAACCAAATCAACAATAAAGTCTATGTCGAAGATCGACAAGGGACACTTAGCACACACAAAAGAAGTAGTCATCGATCCCTTGGCTGGAGTATCGATGACCATTTGTCCATTCAAAGAAGACAACACAAGACCCATTCTTTCAACATAATCAGAAGCAATAAAACAATGTGTAGCACCAGTATCAATAATAGTAATTAAAGGAGTACTATTAATGAAACATGTACCTCTAATAAGTCTGTCCTCGGAAGCTGTCTGATCCTCCACCAAAGAAAACACTTTACCACTAGACTGAGCCTTCTTCGGTTTCGGACACTGGCTACCAGTGTTCCCTTCTTCTTTACAGTTGAAACAAACCACATCTTGTGCTCACACTCAGATACAACATGTTCGTTCTTACCACAATGATAACATCTCTTCACTTCAGCAGTGCACACATTATTCTTGTGTCCAGGTCTCCCACACTTAAAACAAACCATACCAGCAGGAGCATCTCCCCCACTAGTCCTCTGACCCTGAGCAACTCTCTGCTTACCCTTACCAGCTGGGGCATCATAAGGTTTACCACGACTCTGCGGGTGCTTACCCCTCTTCTCACTAATAATCTTGTAATGAGCATTATTATCTTCCTTAAAAATCCTGCAGCTATCAAGCAAATCAGCAAAGACACGGATCTTCTGGTATCCAATTGCCTTCTTAATCTCCGGGCGCAACCCATTCTCAAACTTAATACACTTCAAAAACTCAGCATTTTCCTCAGCGTAATGCGGATAAAACTTGTCCAACTCAGCAAACTTGGCAGCATACTCAACAACAGACATACTTCCTTGCTTCAGCTCAAGGAACTCAATTTCCTTCTTACCACGGACATCTTCAGGAAAATACTTTCTGAAAAACTCCCTACAGAACACAGCCCAAGTGACATTCTCACCTACAGCTTCCAACTTCTGGCAAGTCTCTAGCCACCAGTCATCAGCCTTGACTGCTAGCATATGAGTCCCATAATGAACCTTCTGCGCTGGAGTGCAGTCCATCACACGAAAGATCCTCTCAATCTCTTTCAACCATTTCAATGCTCCGTCAGGATCATATTTTCCCTTGAACGTAGGTGGATTCTCTCTCTGGAAAGTCGCCAAGCTACGAGATCCAACATTCCCGTTAGCATTCGGCTGATTTTCCATCACATGAGCCATTGTTTCTAGAGCAGCAGCAAGAGCAGCATCATTCCTTCCAGCCATCTCAACTTATCACTACAACACAAATAACTGTTAGAACTCAAAATAATAATACTCAATTGTTAGACAACTAAGACTTAACAATAAGGTCGGACTAACCTTTTGCTCTGATACCAACTTTGTAACACCCCAATTCTACCCCAAGCAAATTATGCAAAATAAATCAGAGTTATAAAATTTCAATCATACAAATGAATTGGGACGTCACAAATTCTTCTAACAAATTCATTGCATTCATCATGGATATATAACACTTTTAATAAAACATCGGATGAACCATCAACATAGCATCTTTAATAAAATAATTCAACAACTACGCAGCGGAATTCTTCAATAACATCTTTAAATAAAATAGCAACTTCGAAACATCTCATATTTAGTAAATAACCAATTTAAGGTTCAACAACTAAAAATCAGCAATCAAAAATCAGCAAGCGTTCATCCCCACGAGAGTTACATATCAGAGCAATGACACCTACTCGATCTATTGAAGGTATACAGCCTTCACTCTCGATTACCTGCACGTTACCAACATAAGGGTAACATTCAAACAGAAGGGGTGAGATATCTACCAATATAATAAAGCGCGTGATAATTAATATATTAAATCAAATCAATAATGTCACCACTTCTCATCTCATAATCAATAATAATTACAGCATATATACTCATTCATCAACATCAAATACACTTCATTACTCAATCATATAATGCGACTCAAAACTATGCAAATGCATGTGGTACCATTGGAGCAGAACTCCCATCTCAAAAATCTGCCAATTAATAGAGGCATTAACAAGGCATAGCCTTCATCTCAAAATTTGCCAATCCAGGCCATCTCAACGAGCATAAGCTCCATCTCAAAAATGCAATGTATGCGACTCTTCATGAATGTCATATCAACATCTCAATCATCTCAAAACACAACATCTCATAAACATCTCAGAAGAACAACATCTCATAAACATCTCAGAACAACAACATCTCAATCATCTCAAAACAACAACATCTCATAAACATCTCAGAACAATAACATCTCATAAACATCTCAAAACATCTCAATTACAGCATCTCATAAACATCTCAAAATAATTTATTAAACATCACATATTTATCAAACGTCATTTGTTCATCATAAATTATCAAACACCACTTTATTAATAACATCTCACTAATACTCAGCTGTATATTTATAATACAGTAAGCCATCCTGTTATTCTGCTAATTTATATCATTGTTGTCACTAATCCTACTGTCATATTTTTAACAGCAGTCTCTAACATCTCATATTCATCAATCTATCCAAAAATCAGCACATCGATCATCTACGGGAATTAATTCTAAATCTTAGATTAGTTATTAGGATTACACCTCTTCATCATCATTTAAATCATCTAGAATAAAGTTCATCGCGTTAGCTAATCAACGCTTCAAACGGAATCTCAAACAGTATCATAAAACTCAAGTTACAACAATTTAAAAATGTATTCTGTCAAAATTATTCAGTATGGTTGACACAAAATCCTATGGATTGACGCGTAATGCTTCTCCTGCACAGCATGAGTCGACACATCCTACTCATGGATCGACTCACCCTGCTTCAAATCACAGCATGTATCGACACATGCACCTTATCGATCGACTCATCCTGAGTCTTGCAACTAACATGTATCGATGCAAGCCCTGCATGCATCGACTCATCCTGAGTCGAACATCGCCCATGTATCGATGCAAGCCCTGCATGCATCGACTCATCCTGAGTCGAACATCCTTCATGTATCGACACTTCCAGCTTAGGGTCGACACATCCTTCGACAGTCTGCATAATTTTCTGCGTTTTCTACTGTAATTCACTACGGGAATCTAATTACAGTCCTACAAAGCTCATTATAAACATAATAAATCATCACCTAACATTAACCTATAATACTACATTGATTCCACAACATCATAGCATCATTATTCATCAATCTTCATCATACATCATCATACATACATCCAATTCAAGAACAAACAACAATCACATCTAACCCCATATATTAAACATCATGAACCCAATTATAAAGCCAGAACCCCACCCTTACCTTGGATTGAAGGTCGCTCTACAATTTCCGGGTTGAATCTTTGTTCTTGTCGTCTCCACTTTTTCCAGCAACTTCACGTTCTTCACAATCCTTATTTTCTTCTTACTACTTCCTTCTTCTATTCTTCCTCACAAATAATAAAATAACCTAATATTATTATATTATTCTTATTGGGCTCCAAACCTACACCCCCTTATTACTTCCACTCACACATTATAGGCTCATATTAAATAATATTAACTTCTAATATTATTTCACCCAATAATAATATTATACCTCTAATATATTATTATTTCTCCACTTAATAAAATAAAATCCAATTTAATAATAACATATCTTCACAAATATTCCAAAAATAATTTAATTAAATAATTAATTAAATTACGGGCGTTACAACTCTCCCCCGCTTAGAATATTTTCGTCCTCGAAAATTTACCTCAATCAAACAATTCAGGATAGGAGTCTCGCATCTTGCTCTCCAATTTCTAAGTCATGCTTTCACCAGCAACTCCTAACCAAACCACTTTAACCAAAGCAATCTGTTTGCCCCTCAGATTCTTTGTTTCATTATCTGCGATCCGTACAGGCATCGTCTCCACCGTAAGATTATCCCGTACTTACACATCATCCATATGAATCACATGAGATGGATCCGAAATATACTTCCGGAGTTGCGACACATGAAACACACCATGAAAATTTGAAAGATTAGGCGGTAAAGCCACTCTATAAGAAACATTCCCCACTCTCTCTGAAATCTGATATGGTCCAATAAAACGAGAAGTGAGATTCTTATACTTCAATGCTCGCCCAATACCAGTCACATGTGTAACTCTCAAAAACACATGATCACCAGCTTGAAATTCTAAATCTTTCCTTCGCTTGTCATGATAACTCTTATGTCTAGTTTGTGAAGCTTTCATCTTTTCTCAAATCAACTTCACTTTCTCGGTAGTCTCACGAACAAGTTCAGGTCCAAGTACTACACTTTCGCCAAATTCATGCCAACATAACGGAGTTCTACATCTCCGACCATATAATGCTTCAAAAGGTGCCATCCCAATACTAGAATGGTAACTGTTGTTATATGTGAACTCTATCAACGGGAGATGAGTATCCCACGAACCTCCCTGCTCGAGAACACATGCCCTCAATAAGTCTTCTAACTATTGAATCGTCCATTCAGTCTGACCATTTGTCTGAGGATGATACGCTGAACTCAACCTCAACTTAGAACCCAACGCTTCTTGCAAACTCTTCCAAAAAATCAGAAGTAAGTCTTGGATCTCTATCTAACACAATGCACAAAGGAACACCATGCAGCTTCACAATCACACTGATATAAATCTCAGCCAACTTCGACACTGGAAAACTGATGTTAATAGGAATAAAATGAGCTGACTTTGTAAGCCTATCAACAATCATCCAAATCGAATCATGTCCTCTTAAAGTACTAGGCAACCTCGTCACAAAGTCCATTCAAATGATATCCCATTTCCATTCTGGAACTTCTAATGGTTGCATCAATCCTGCAGGCTTCTGATGTTTAACTTTCGACTTCTGACAAGTCAAACATGCATACACAAATCGAGACACGTCACTCTTCATCCAAGGCCACCAAAATAAACCTTTCTAATCTTGATACATCTTTGTAGCTCCTGGATGAATACTCAACTTACTTCTATGACTCTCTTCAAGTATCACTTTCTTCATCTCAGCATCATCAGGAATACAAATCTGGCTACGAAACCTCAACACACCTTGCTCATCTAGCTTAAAATCACTATTCTCAGATTGATCAGTCCCAACCATCAAATCTACCAGTTTCACATCCAACTTCTGAGCTTCTCTGATACTGTCTAGAAATTCATTATTAATCTTCAACATACCCAACATAACACTTTGTGGAGTAACCTCGCAAACTAAGGTCATATCTCTGAACTGTTCAATCAATTCCAACTCTTTAATCATCATTGCTGACATATGTAAAGTCTTTCGACTCAACGCATCAGCTACTACATTCTCTTTTCCTGGATGATAATTCAAACCAAAATCATAATCCTTTAACAATTCTAACCATCTCCGTTGCCTCATATTCAACTCCTTCTAATCAAATAAATACTTCAAGCTCTTATGATCACTAAACACTTCAAATCTAGAACCATAAAGATAATGCCTCCAAATCTTCAACACAAAAACAACTGCAGCAAGCTCTAAATCATGTGTAGGATAGTTCTTCTCATGAGTCCTCAACTGCCTTGACGCATAAGCAACTACCTTACCACTCTGCATAAGCACACCTCCTAAACCCATCTTGGAAGCATCACAATACACCACAAAAGGCTCTCCTGGATTAGGCAACGTTAAAATCGGAACCGACGTCAACCTCTTCTTCAATTCCGTAAAAATTTCTTCCCACTGAACATCCCATACAAACGCTCTACCTTTACAACTCAACTTAGTCAACGGAAGTGACAACTTAGAAAACCCTTCAATAAACCTTCTATAATAACCAGCTAATCCCCAAGAAGCTTCTAATCTCAATAGCGACTTTGGAGTTTCCCTTTGCAACACAGCATCAACCTTCGATGGATCTACAACAATTCCACTACCTGAAATCACATGACCAAGAAAACTAACCTCTTTTAACCAAAATTCACACTTGGACAGCTTTGCATACAACTTCTTCTCTTTCAGAATCTGCAATACTACTCTTAAATGTTCAGCATGCTCTTCTTCTGTCTTAGAGTAAATCAAAATATCATCAATGAACACCACTACAAATCGATCCAAATAAGTAAGAAAGATATGATTCATATATTCCATGAATACTCCCGGTGCATTAGTAACACCGAAAGGCATCACCGAATACTCGTAATGTCCATAACGTATTCTGAAAGCCGTCTTCTGAATATCTTCATCCTTCACTTTAATCTGATGGTAACCCGACCTCAAATCAATCTTACTAAACACACGAGCATCCACCAATTGGTCCATCAAGTCATCTATTCTTGGAAGCAGATACTTGTTCTTAATCGTCACCTTGTTCAGCTGTCAATAATCAACACAAAGCCTCATACTTCCATCTTTCTTCTTCACTAACAACACTGGAGCTCCCCACGGCGATACACTTGGTCTTACAAACCTCTTCTCAAGTAACTCTTCCAATTTCTTCTTCAACTCTGACAACTCATACGTAGACATCATGTATGGTTCCATAGACACAAGTCTGGTACCAGGTACAAGATCAATTGCAAATTCAACTTCCCTCTCTGGCGGTACATCAGGAATCTCATCAGGGAAAACTTCAGGAAATTCACATACCACTGGCAATTCCTCAATTATAGCTTGAGTCTCTACATATAGCGATGCCATCAACGAGAACATTTGTGCTTCCTCTTGCATCAACTTTCTCAACTGTCTAGCAGATAACAGACCATCTTCCTCTTCTTCAGGAGTAGAAAACTTCACCGACTTGTCATAACAATTAATATGAACAAAGTTATGCTCTAACCAGTTCATACCAAGAATCACATCCAAACCTCTAAACGGCAAGCAAACCAAATCAACAATAAAGTCTATGTCGAAGATCGACAAGGGACACTTAGCACACACAAAAGAAGTAGTCATTGATCCCTTGGCTGGAGTATCGACGACCATTTGTCCATTCAAAGAAGACAACACAAGACCCAGTCAATTGAATGCAGTGGAACTACCATGGCTCATGTGCTGGTAGATATTGGGTCTTCGCTGAATGTTCTGCCCAATAAGGCGTTGGATCAGTTGGGTTGTGAGAATTGGACTTTAAAGCCTAGTAACATTGTGGTAAGAGCTTTTAACGGTTCGAAAAGAATGGTGCATGGGGAAGTGGACCTCCCAGTAAAGATAGGCTCTCATAATTTCAAGTCCATTTTCTATGTGATGAATATCAGACCATCATATTCTTGTTTGCTGGGTCGTCCTTGGATCCATGAGGATGGGGCAGTTACTTCCACACTCCACCAAATGTTGAAATATCCGGTGAAAGGGAAGATTGTCACTGTACGGGGTGAAGAGGAGTATATGGTGAGTCATCTCAATTCCTTCTGCTGCATAGAGATGAACGGAGAATTTATCGAAACTCCTTGTCAGAATTTTGAAGAGGTCCCTCAGATCTTGGCATCAACTGAAACTGATAGCAACAAACCTCCTTTGAAGATGGCTTCTCTCAAAGACGCCAGGGTTGTGGTTGAAGAAGGTGGGTTTGCCAATTGGGGTCAGCTCCTTGATTTCACTCACAAAACTGACAAATTTGGCTTGGGCTTTACTTCAGGGGCTCAAAGGGTTGTTCGACGCGCTCGAGTTGGAGGACCTCCCCTGCGCATCAGTAATCGTGAGGTCAACGCTATTGAAGACAATGAGGAAGACCCTGACATTGACATCTGGATCTACCCGACTACCAATGGTGGATCGAACAACTGGACGGCTAGAGATTTTGTTCCAGTTTCTTTTATTCCGCAGTAATTGTCTTATTTGTTTTCTGAGTTTGTAATGAAAATTTTAAACTTTTTGACCTTGTGTCTTACCCAAGGCACGACGGTTCTATTTGTGAGGGTTATTATATGTCATCTCATATTTCATCAATGAAGCATTGGACGTTCTTTGCATACGAATTTTACGCTCTCTATTTTTATTTTCTGCCTTTACTTTATCAATATAACTATAATCTTATACACACTCACGTATCACACTGCAGATCCATATCCACCCTGGATCCCATTGATAACAGCTCTGCTATTTCCAGTTATGACTTCGAAAATCCGATCAACCAAGCCGAGGACGAAGGTGAGGATGATTGTGAGGTGCCTGGAGAACTGGCTAGGCTACTACAACAGGAAGATAGGGCTATACAGCCTCATGAAGAGCTAGTTGAGACAGTGAATTTGGGTACTAAGGAAAACATAAAGGAGGTTAGAATAGGTGCAAATCTGGAGCTCAGCATCAAACAGAGGTTGATACAGATACTGCACGACTATGTTGAGATCTTCGCCCGGTCCTATGAAGACATGCCTGGTTTAGACACTGATATTGTGGTACATCACCTGCCAACTAAAGAGGATTGTCCTCCGATTAAACAGAAGGTTTTTCGTATGCGTCCCAAAATGTCAGAGAAGATCAAGGCAGAGGTCATGAAGCAGTTCGACGCAGGGTTCTTAGCTGTCACCTCCTATCCGCAGTGGGTTGCTAACGTCGTTCCAGTACCTAAGAAGGACGGCAAGGTACGGATGTATGTGGATTACCGAGATCTGAACAGGGTAAGCCCCAAGGACGACTTCCCACTCCCCCATATTGATGTTCTGGTTGACAACACTGCACAACACAAAATCTTCTCCTTCATGGATGGTTTCTCTGGCTACAACTAGATCAAGATGGCTCCTGAAGACATGGAGAAGACAACCTTCGTTACACAGTGGGGCACCTTTTGCTAAAAGGTGATGCCTTTTGGGTTAAAGAATGTTGGGGTAACCTATCAACGAGCCATGGTCGTTTTCTCCATGATATGATTCAGCATGAGATCGAAGTCTATGTTGATGACATGATAGCCAGGTCTCAGACTGAGGAAGAGCACATCGATCATCTCCAAAAGTTGTTCGACGGGTTAAAGATATACAAGTTAAGGTTGAATCCGAACAAGTGCACCTTTGGGGTAAGGTCTGGTAAGCTTCTGGGTTTCATTGTCAGTAATAAAGGCATTCAGGTAGACCCTGTGAAGGTAAAAGCTATACGAGAAATGCCAGCTCCCCGTACAGAGAAGGAAGTTAGAGGTTTTTTGGGACGCTTGAATTATATCGCCAGATTCATTTCACATTTAACTACTACTTGTGAGCCAATCTTTAAGCTTCTAAAGAAAGATCAAGTGGTAAAGTGGAATGATGAATGCCAGACTGCTTTTGAAAGAATCAAGGAATACCTTCAAGAACCACCAATTCTGATGCCTCCAATTGAAGGGACACCTTTGATATTATACTTGATAGTACTAGAAAATTCAATGGGGTGTGTGCTGGGGCAGCATGACGAGTCCGGTCGAAAAGAGCACGCCATTTATTACCTTAGCAAAAGTTTACCAACTGTGAGACACGATACTCATTGCTCGAGAAAACTTGTTGTGCTTTGGCATGGGCTGCTCGCCGACTGAGACAATATATGTTGACTCACATTACCTTATTGATATCAAAGATGGATCCGATCAAGTACATTTTCGAGAAGCCCGCTCTCTCCGGAAGAATAACAAGGTGGCAAATGATCTTAATTGAATACGATATACAACCCAGAAGAAAATCAAGGGGAGTGTATTGGTTGATCATTTGGCTCATCAGGCCGTGGATGACTATCAGTCCATGAATTTTGAGTTCCCGGATGAGAACATTATGCTAGTGGCTAACTACGAAGGACATGGACCGGATGAAGGACCTGGGGAAGGATCCCGATGGTCTATGTATTTTGATGGAGCCTCAAACGCGCTGGGTAACGACATTGGCACTATAATCATATCTCCCGAGGGCTGTCATACTCCGTTCACTGCCCGATTATGTTTCAATTGCACCAACAACATGGCAGAGTATGAAGCCTGCATCATGGGTCTCAAAGCCGCTATTGACCTCAGGATCAAGTTCTTAAATGTCTTCGGGGATTCAGCCTTGGTGATAAGTCAGATCAAAGGCGAATGGGATACAAAGCACCCGAATCCCATTCCTTATAAAGAACACGTATTGACATTGCTCCCACACTTTGAGGAAGTAACTTTTGAGCATGTCCCACGAGAGGAGAATCAGTTAGTGGACGCACTTGCTACCATATCTTCCATGTTCAAAGTTAGGTGGGACAACGAAGCTCCCCGAATCACCATTGAGCAGTTAGATGAACCATCACACTGCTGCGAGATCGATACTGAAGAAGTGGTAGACAAACCCTGGTTTCACGAAGTCAAAAGGTATCTCGAGGCTCAAGAGTATCCCGAAGGGTCATCTATCAATGATAAGAAGTTCCTGAGAAATTTTGTTGCAAAGTTCTTCCTCAGTAACGGAATCCTCTATAAGCGCGACTATGACTCCACACTACTACGGTGTGTGGACAAGAGAGAAGCAGAAAGGATCATGACAGATCTACATGAAGGCACTTTCGGAACCCATTCTAGTGTACATACCATGGATAAGAAGATCCTACGGGAAGGATACTACTGGTCCACTATAGAAGCCGATTGTTATCAGCACTCTTGAACTTGTCAAAAATGCCAAATCTACACTGATAAGGTGCATGTGCCTCCAGTCCCCTTAAATGTTTTGACAGCTCTGTGGCCCTTTACAATGTGGGGCATCGACATGATCGGCGAGATCAGACCTACTGCGTGTAACGGGCATCGTTTCATTCTGGTAGCCATTGATTACTTCACGAAGTTGGTTGAGGCAGATTCCTTTGCTACAGTAACCAAGAATGTTATGGCGCGATTTATGAAGCATAACCTGATCTGTCAATATGGTGTACCAGAGAGGATTATTACCGACAATGGTACAAATCTCAACAACACAATGATCACTGAGCTCTGTAAACAGTTCAAGATACAACATCATAACTCTTCTCCCTACCGGCTGAAGATGAATGGCGCTGTTGAAGCAGCTAACAAGAACATCAAGAAGGTTGTACAGAAGATGACGGTGACATATAAAGACTGGCATGAGATGTTACCATTCGCTCTGCATGGGTACCGTACCTCAGCACGGACGTCGACAGGGGCAACACCCTACTCTCTAATATATGGCAGGAGGCATTCCTACCCATTGAGGTCCAGATACCTTCTCTCAGGATTATGAAGGACGCAGGTTTAAACAAAGACGATTGGGTCCAGACTCGACTTGATCAACTAAATATAATCGATGAAAAGAGACTCACTGCTATCTGCCATGGTCAGACGTATCAAAAGCGAATGATCAAGGCTTTTAATAAGAATGTCAGGTGTCAGGGTTATCAAGTCAGGGATCTAGTAATCAAATGCATCATACTGCCGCAAGGTGATCCCAGGGCCAAATGGACCCCCACGTACGAAGGGCCATTTGTGGTTAAGAACATTTTCTCGGGAGGAGCTATGATTCTAACCAACATGGATGGTGATGACCTTCCTCACCCTGTCAATGCAGACATGGTGAAAAGATACTATGCATGATAAAAGACCTTTTAGGTCGACTGACTTAGGAAAAAATAAGGGCTTCCTGGTGAACCAAAAGGGTTCGGGCAAAAGTAAGGGATGCAAATGAAAAAATCTGTACACCCGGCAAGTCGAAAACCCAAAAGGGTGGCTTGGGCAAAAAGGGGTATCCCGGTGGATTGAAAACCCGAAAGGGAGGTCCAGGCAAAAGTTAGGGATATAAAGTGTATCACTATGTCTCATCGGATCATCTTGCAACCAGACTTCAGTATCGACTATCGAGCTCGGACGGTGCCAACCAATCTGACCAACCTTCGGCCAAGAAGTAAAGTGATGAGATGCCTGAAGACATAAAGGCAATAGCAGAGTTGGAACCCAATGGGGTTGTTTCACATAGCTGTTTTTTCTTTTTACACAAATTGTATAATTTCTATCTTTCGGCGGTGTTCTCTTGTTAGAGCGTTAGCCTCCTTGTACAAAAATGCCTATTACAGGCCAACTTTGAAAATAATACAAATCATTTTTACAAAGCTATTTGTTTTTCTTTTTCTGCTTTGTTTGATAAGAATGTCCAATGATTTATTTTGATATATGTATTTGAAAATAATTGATGCTTATAAACATTTACATAAAAGACAATTACTCGTAATTCCAGAAACGAGAAAAACAAGAAGTGACAAACCCTACGGTTACCCTGCCCGGCAGGTACCGGGATAGAGCCAGCTTGGAAACATAACTGTTGTTACGTACACTCCCCACAGATTAAGAGCATACGAAGGAATTTGATGTCAGCTTTCCCAAACACGGGGCATAACTTTCCCCAGCCAAGGTTCATAATCGCAGGCGAGTCAGCGATTTTCATCTCCCTGAGCAGGGTCTATGCCTCTGGGTATGAAAGCTCAATCTCCAACAAGAGCTCAATATCTCCACCAACGGAATTTCATCCCCAGTTGAGTTTATTTCCTCCAGGACAGCAGGTCTACCAACGGAGTATCACTCCCTCTAAATTGGTTCCCCGCAGAGTTATTCTCCAGCATCTCGTCTCGACAAAATGTTTTATTCTCCAGCAGCAGTCAGGGATTTATTTTTCCAGACTCGGATGTGTCACAACTAGAATTTCATGAACATACATCATGACATGCGCACACATATCACATACAACATAATCTCATTTATTTTGAGAACATCATCCCACCCTGCATTTCATGCATCACATATAACTAACCCTGATATCTTTTCAGGGAAAGGCGATTAGATTCAATGAATCCAGCAGTTGCACAGATCACATCTACAGACAACTAATGGAAAGTCAATTCCCGAAATCAAATGAGTCAACTAATCTACATGATCAAGAGGAGTAAGCCCTACTATCCAGGCTTTCATCTCAAAGTAACCCTACTACCCAGGTTCCTTCATCAAGCCCTACTATCATGGCTTTCATCTTGAAGTAACCCTACTACCCAGGTTCCTTCATCAAGCCCTACTATCTAGGCTTTATTCTCGAAGTAACCCTACTACCCAGGTTCCTTCATCAAGCCCTATTATCCAGGCTTTCATCTCGAAGTAACCCTACCACCCAGGTTCCTTCATCAAGCCCTACTATCCAGGCTTTCATCTCGAAGTAACCCTACTACCCAGGTTCCTTCTCAAAGCCCTACTATCCAGGCTTTCATCTCGAAATAATAATAATAATAATAATAATAATAATAATAATAATAATAATAATAATAATAATAATAATAATAATAATAATAATAATAATAATAATAATAATAATAATAATAATAATAATAATAATAATAATAATAATAATAATAATAATAATAATAATAATAATAATAATAATAATAATAATAATAATAATAATAATAATAATAATAATAATAATAATAATAATAATAATAATAATAATAATAATAATAATAATAATAATAATAATAATAATAATAATAATAATAATAATAATAATAATAATAATAATAATAATAATAATAATAATAATAATAATAATAATAATAATAATAATAATAATAATAATAATAATAATAATAATAATAATAATAATAATAATAATAATAATAATAATAATAATAATAATAATAATAATAATAATAATAATAATAATAATAATAATAATAATAATAATAATAATAATAATAATAATAATAATAATAATAATAATAATAATAATAATAATAATAATAATAATAATAATAATAATAATAATAATAATAATAATAATAATAATAATAATAATAATAATAATAATAATAATAATAATAATAATAATAATAATAATAATAATAATAATAATAATAATAATAATAATAATAATAATAATAATAATAATAATAATAATAATAATAATAATAATAATAATAATAATAATAATAATAATAATAATAATAATAATAATAATAATAATAATAATAATAATAATAATAATAATAATAATAATAATAATAATAATAATAATAATAATAATAATAATAATAATAATAATAATAATAATAATAATAATAATAATAATAATAATAATAATAATAATAATAATAATAATAATAATAATAATAATAATAATAATAATAATAATAATAATAATAATAATAATAATAATAATAATAATAATAATAATAATAATAATAATAATAATAATAATAATAATAATAATAATAATAATAATAATAATAATAATAATAATAATAATAATAATAATAATAATAATAATAATAATAATAATAATAATAATAATAATAATAATAATAATAATAATAATAATAATAATAATAATAATAATAATAATAATAATAATAATAATAATAATAATAATAATAATAATAATAATAATAATAATAATAATAATAATAATAATAATAATAATAATAATAATAATAATAATAATAATAATAATAATAATAATAATAATAATAATAATAATAATAATAATAATAATAATAATAATAATAATAATAATAATAATAATAATAATAATAATAATAATAATAATAATAATAATAATAATAATAATAATAATAATAATAATGATGATGATGATGATGATGATGTGCAAAGACTTGAAAGTCAAGGGCTTAAACTAAGATGGAAGACACTTGGTTTGGGTAGGAGATTCCTACTCGTGAGGTTAGCGATTGTTAGACAACTGATTTTAAAAAGAAGATAGGGTGAATTGTGTGAGTTTGAAAAACTATTCTCAAATAAAAGTGTTTTACAAAATCAGAGTTTGAAATATATTTGTAAAACAAGTAAGATAAAAGCAGTGAAAAACTAAAACTCAAATAACTTTGGACCTTGGCATGATTTTGGGCTTAGATGATAGCTTTTGACACCGTCATGCTTCAGAAAAGCACCCTTTTATCCTAAAATTTTCAATTTGCTATGCATGCTTGTTAAATGCTCAATCTACTAAAAAAGTATATGTTTGTGATGAAAAATTACTGAGCATGAAAAAGACCGCTTGTTAGATAACTTCCTCAGAGTTTTTTTATTCAATTTTCTACCAAGCGATTTACCTTAAAATATGAAGAAACCTTGAGAAAACTCCCTCTCGGGAGAGAACTAAGAACTATCGTTAAAAATTTCATCTCCAAGATCTCTTGATACGAGAGCTTGCTAGAAAATATCAAGATTGATACGATCACATAGACTCCAAAAATCATCAAAACAAACAAGACTACTGAGCTTTACCATCAATGTCAATAAACAAATAAGTCACACATTATTTTTGAACATTACCATCAATGTTAACAGGAAACTTGTTCAATCATCACCATTAATAAACTATGATCAATACCACCAGGGACACTAAGCTTTTTTTGTAAACTCGTAGTATACGCATGCTTTGCACAACCTTATCAAATTTGCAATAAACACCTTCAAAGCTATAAAACATTTCTTGCTAAACAAATGAAATTTTTATCTTTTGTACCCAAATCTTTTTGGGTCCTGATGTGTTAGTCGCTTTAAGAGATTTAGAAGTGTCACCTTTTGACCCTCTTAATTTATAAAAGCAAAATTTCGTAAGAAGTCTAGCTTATTAGATAATTTTCATTTCAAGACATGGAAATTAAATTCCTTTTTATCATTCCAAATATTATTATGTAGTCTATCAGGTTCATAACCTACGCCACTTTTATTAAATGAAGTTCTTTGGATATAAATAATTAAATTGAACTTATATTTTATCTTACTTGATTTTTTTGAAGTTTCATGCAAGAACAACATTGATCTAATCTTAAGAATTCGCTTCTTATGCTAGACATTTATTTACTAAGAATCTTATTTCTATTTTCTAAGAATTTGACATAATCCGTAAGATCAATATTTTTCTTCTCTATTTTATCATTTTATTTAGAGAGCTTGACACTTATCTTAAACATTTGATTATGAGTTATAGAAGTTACCTCAGTGACTTTAGAAGCTTTGATGCATGCACGATCATATTCTTCTTTTTGAGGAGGCATTTCATAAGAGTCTTCTAATGTATCATCGAGAATATTATTGAAGACATATTTGCATGAATCTCTTGTTTTTTCCTCCATTGATTCATTATTTGATGCTACTTCTTATTCATAAGAGACTTGATACAGGGGGGGGGGGGCTCCGAAGATTCTTCCAGAAGTTTACTCTTCACAAACTCTTTTAGATGTTATCTCTTCATCATCTCGACTGTCAAATATTGTTCATGTTGAAGCTTCTTCAAATATTCTACTGAATTAAGCTTCTTCAACAACGACTTGGCTAAATGAATTTCCTTCACAAGTTCTACTCCACGAGACTTGTCCATCAAGTCTATCAGATGATGATTCTTCAGATGATATTTCATCTATCGACATTGTGTGTTCAGCTGACATTATTGGGGTTTATTCCACTTTTCTCCACTAGATCCTTTGATGAATATTGTTTTAGCATGCTTGAAATTATTCCTTCATATTTCAAAAGTTGGATAAACTCCTTGACTTTTTTTATGATCTCCTCCTTTCTAGGTTCCTCCTAAAACTCAAAAAATACACTATTGTCTTTTGAGTCAAGTGTAGCGGTAGAAATGTTTAAGACTAAGCCATTAGATTGACTAGACTTCATACAAATCAAAATAAAAATTGCCACCGTGCTTTATTGTTTCCAAAGGAATGGGAAAAGAGCGGATAACCCAAAAAGAAGGGGAAAGATTCAAGGTAAGGGGGTTGGTTATGCAAAGGGAAGGTATTAGCACCCTAAACATCTACGGTACTCCGCAGGAACCTCTTTGTGAAATCTGTATATTTTGGCTATGAAAATTGTTGTATAAAAATGGATGGTGGAGGTGAGAAAAGAAATATATTTATTTTATAATTTTTTGCACCCGCCGCGGTTGCGAACCATTAGTGCCTACGTACCACCTTTTTGTGCAATAGGGGATCAGGGTACACGTAGTTCCTCTTTAAAAAAATTAAAACACAAATGTGTTGGTTAATTTTATGAGATAAAACATCATCGTCGCTGTCCGTGTGGAAAACATACCTACTACCCACAATTATGAGAAATGAGAATTTGCATCATCTCAAAGTGGAGGATATGGCCTGGATCTTAAAATCAAGAATGCCTCACTCAACACCCAAGTAGAAAATATCTCTCTTCACTACATATTGTAGAATTATAGTTGTTTGCATCACTACAAGGATTGACAAGAGTTCAATCTTTTGAAAAAAGTTTAAAGATAAAAGCCAAAGTGGCAAAATGGTTTGAAATGAGATTGATTGACTTTTAGTCTTCTCACAAAAAATGTCAAGGTATTATTAAGTTGGTTGGAGTTTATTTATGAAAATGTTTTGAAAATGCATGGACATAAGTCCAAGTTTATTATGAAAGTGGTTCAAGTTTAAAAACAATAAGAGTTTTCAAAAGGAGGAAGAAGATTTTTGAAATTAAAGAAGATGGGAGGAGAAGAAGGGACTATCCTAAAGCATAAGGTAAAAGCTACGGATAAGAACCATCTAACCAACAAGAAGCCAATACTCGACATTATGAGCCAAGATAGAATTTTCATTCCTTGGATTGAAACCAATCAAGCAAAAAAAATACTAGACCTCTTGAGAGAACCAAACTTCAAGTGTATTAAGTCTTCACAAAAATTGGACACAGTAACGGATGTATACGGGTGAATTCGAGATTACAAACAAAGGGTGTAATCACAAAAACCTGCACACAAAAACAAACAAGCAACCCAATGTCTTGAGGTAAACCTCAAGAACTCCAGACAAAATAATCAGATAAGATCACAAGGTCTCCAAGATAGGCCAAGGTTTCTAATCCTAAGTCCAAGAAAAAAAAGTCTCATGCTCCATAATGCCAAGGATAGTAACCAAATATTCCAAGTACCATTAAATATTTTTATGGTTTATGTTGATTATTAAGTATCTTAAAAATTAAAAAAAAAAAGCTCAAGTGAGCAAAGTAAAAATGACAAGAAAGTAAATGCCCAAATGAGCAAAGATGAAAATGTCATGAAATGTAAATGCTAAAAGTAAATGGTACATAAAGCATAAATAAATAAAAGCATAAAGTAAAACAAGTAAATAGTTAGTGGTTAGTTGGATGACCATCTTGAAGCTTGCATTTGGAACTCATTAGAGGATTGGTAGAACCAAAGCCTCCACACAACAAGTTGCATTTGCTTTTTGTCAAGTATATCATCCATTTGGAATTCTCACAAGTGCCATTTAATGATCAACGATGTTTAAGTGATCTGCATTGACCAAAGGTGTTGTAGATCCATTAGAGGGTTGGTAGAACCAAAGCCTCCACACAATGAATCTCAAGGTTATTGGATCAAAGAGATTAAATTAACATACTTGGGCTTGCAAACATAAGTTTGGGCCACGAATGATCATTTATTCGAATCGGGACAAAATTTAGCGATATGTTAAGCAATCGTAAGTGGACTTATATAGAAGTCGCACCTATTTTGAGACTGGTCAATAGCAATCTATGCACCATTTGTTCTGAGACATGATATAGAGATCATGCTCCAACAATATTTAGTGCAATAAGAAGGGGATGAGATGAAGAGGGATGTGAGAGAATATACGAACCACTTTTGAATTAAATTTAATCAAACTATTATTAAAATCATTCATCCATTTTTATGGAGTTAAACGCAACACCATGGATCCAATGATGTTAATAAAGTTCATGATCCAAAATTTAACTCAAGATCAGCCAGAAAATAGTCACAAAATAATATTACATTTTAATATATACAAAAGGGTTTAAAAATAATGTTTAAAAATAGAAAATAAAGAGAAAAATATCAACTATGTTCAAATTATTCAAGAAATAAAAAGTAAGACCAAAGAAAAATTAGAAAAAGGCTCAAATAATTTTATAAATTTTTTGGTAATTTTTTAAAGTCAAAAGCTATTTTTAAAATTAAAAGAAATAGGTAAAATAAACCAAAAATGATAAAAAAAATAGTAAATTCAGAAACAAAAATAAAATAAGGTCACCAATATTTGTCACAATATTATTGGATCACTCCATAGTTTTTTTAGAATTTTAAAATGTATAAAAGTATTTTTAAACATTTAATACAATTCAAATAAAGTGTAAATTTATAAAAAAATACCAAAACACAAAATTAAATTGTGAAAAAATAAAAATCAGAAAGAGAATAATCAAAATATTTTTTCATAATTTTTTCAGATTTTTTGGACTTAAAATGAATTTTCTATGATTTTTTTTAAATTTAAAACAATTAAAATATAAAAATCAGAAAAGAAAATAAAAGTAAAAATATGTGGACCATTGGATGAGAGTCAAAACGCGTTAGTAATCAAATCCAGGGATCA